>OY882872.1:36521454-37721454 GCA_963693515.1 Pipistrellus nathusii | reverse complement strand
AGACAGGCGCGGGCCACGGTGCGCTGGCGCTGCGGGCGCTGCGGTGCTGGTCCTGTGCGCGCCAGGCGCCAGCGGCAAGGCGCTGGAGTGGTACTCGGTCATGGTGAGCCTGCAGTACTGTGGACCGGCACACCAACCGGACCTTGTGCAGCGTCTCAGAGAGCGGCCGCTTCGGCCACAGCTCCCCCCAGGAGGGCGCGCTGGGCCTGGTGGGCGTCGCCTGCGCCTGGGATGGCGACTCTGCGGGCTGCAGGCCCCGCACAGGCTTAGTGGTGCCCACGCTGGGTGGCCGCGCGGCCGCGCCCTGGGTCGCCCTGGTGGCGCGTGGGGGCTGAGCCTTCAAGCACCAGGTGCTGGCGGAGGCGCGGAGCAATGGCTCGGCGGTGGTGATCTACAACCAGGAGCTCCACGGGAACTTCACCGGGCCAGCTTCCACTTCATACTATAAAGCATGGAGTAAAGGGTCTCGACGTGGACGCTGGGGGTCCCATAAATACACCGTGTGCACTGAGAATTTCAAGGTGAAGGATGTTATCAGAATCCTGCCGTGCAGGCATATTTTCATAGAGTGTGCATTGATCCATGGCTTTCTGATCACCACACGTGTCCAATATGTAAGCTCCATGTCATCAAAGCCCTGGGATACTGGGGAGAGCTGGAGGATGCCCAGGAGGTGCCCACTGCAGAGGCAGCCCCGGGGGGTGCTGTGGCTGCAGGTGTGAGTGTCACTATTGGCACCAAAGACAGGAGTGTGGGGAGCCCCGCCCCGTCGCCCTCTGCCAGGGACCCCGCACCTTCATGCAGAGGGCACCCCAAAGAGGACGTTGCAAGGGGGCGGGGGGAAGAACAGCCTTACTCCAGACCTGCAGGAGCAACCCTCAAGGCAGAGGACCGTCTCCTCACTGGGCCTCTGACAGCGCCTGCCCGGGTGGAGCTCTGAGCTAAAGGACATTTTTTTTTTTTTTACTTTGACACATAGTTTATATATTTGAAAATAATGTGCCTTTTGATGAATTATTTTACCTTTCATGGTCTATTTGATATACAAAGGGCTAAATATTTTATTCTTAAAGAGACTTTTTGGTTGCTGTTCATATATTTATCTACTGGAGTATATCATTACAGTGAATACATGTTTCAGACTGTATATGAGGAGGAGGTAGGAAGACACGCTGGTGTCAGTGTTCCTGAATGCTCGGTGAGGCTCATTCCGTCTAGCAAGGGCGGTTACAGACTCAGCACGTTGAATTTAGACAAGTTGGAGTGGATTGTGTAATTAAATCCCATAAATCTCCATGTCAGTTTTCCCTGGAAGAAAGGCATTTTTAGAACGTTATACTTGTAAATGAAATGAGAGGAATCTACACCTTGGTATTATATAGAGATTGCACTTTTTCATTGTTGTATTATCCAATTTCTTGTGACGCTTTGATGGGAGGTTTGCTCTTTTTCTTTTTTCAACAATTAAAAATGCTCAGAATCTGTATTTCTGTGAATATTGGGTTCCCCATTGCCTATGTGAAAAAGCGATTAGTCAGTGACCGGTTTTCTTTGTAAATGATGAATACAATATATTGGTTCCAACAACAATCTGATATTTAAAACTGTAAGGGTGAATGGGAGAACTTTTTATTGTTCTAACAAAGTAAACAATGAGTTTCCTGATTAATTTTAAAGCAGACTAATAACCATGCCCTTGTTGAATCAACTATCCTTTTTACTTTGTTTGCTGTTCTTACTTGTAGGTGAAAGGAGCAGCAAATAAAAAGCATTTGGAGGGGGGAAAAATAAATAAATATATATATATATATATATACACACACATATATATATATATATAAAAGGAGGCGGAAAAATCAGGAAAAAAATATTATTTTTTCTTAAACCACATGAGTACAGGGTTGTTTATGAAGTTTCTTCTCCTTCAGGAAAAAGGTAATATTTTTTATCCGTTTAACAAACAGGTTTCAGTAACAGCAGCCATCTCCTCATTACAAGCACAAAAATATTCGCATTGCAAACTTAAGTACGTCTTTCAAAAACATCGTTAATTCATGTCCATATATTATTTTCTGTGGTAAAAACAGCAGCATCCTATCTAATAAAAATGGAAAGAATTTGTCAACCAGATATATCAGGAGTGGGTCTTGAATAAATGAAACAATCATAACTTTAAAAAGCATGATGACTAGGTTTTTCAGTCGCAGCTGTGAGTTCAAAGCTGGTGCCACTTGTTCTGTGCCTGAGACTTAAATAATCGAGGTGACTGTAAAAAGGGAGGTCAATGCCACGAACAAAAAAGCTACTGGGCCGAAACCGGTTTGGCTCAGTGGATAAAGCATCGGCCTGCAGATTGAAGGGTCCCGAGTTCGCTTCTGGTCAAGGGCATGTACCTTGGTTGCGGGCACATCCCCAGTGGGGGGTGTGCAAGAGGCAGCTGATCGATGATTCTCTCTCATCGATGTTTCTAACTCTCTATCCCTCTCTCATCCTCCGTAAAAAATTTAATAAAATATTAAAAAAAAAAAAAAAAAAAAAAAAAGCTACTGGGTTCTCAGTTCCCCAGGACAGGAGCCTCACTGCTCACCCAGCTGAGACACAGCAGAACTGCCAGATTTGGGAATGGCTGCTCAAAGATAAATGCAAGGGGAGGGGCTGGGGCTGAGCCGTGATTGGGTGATTTCCCAGGAAGGGCTCTGGAAGCAAAAGGTTTTAATACTGAATGACCTGGAAGACAAACCACGGTGGGCTTTATGGGGAAACTTCTACTTCCTGTGGGAGTTAGATAGTGGGTAGTGGGGTAGTTGTGCCTCGGTAATGTTGAACACGTGATAACATTTCATTTTTCTAATTATAAAACATATAGCTGTTCATTTTTGGTGTTGAAACGATGAAGTGTGTTAGAAAGAAGTGAGCCACGAAACCCGGGGCCCTGGTAGAACACAGAGGATACCTAGGAGCCAGACAACAAGGCAAATAGCTTTATTTCTGCAGAGGGTAGGCAGCCAACACAGTATGAGGGCTGCTGGGGTTTTATTTCTGATGCAACAGTCTGTCCCTCACTCCTGATTGGTCACAGCTTGAGTTCCGATTCTTGCTGGATTGGCTAATTTAAAGGACAGGGAAGGGTTGTAAGACAGACCTGGACAAAGACACAGACTTTACACTATATTCTGTTTATCAATATTCTATTCAGGTTCAAAACTTCCTCTTTAGTCAGACAATTAGATTCAGTAAAATTATGAAAACAAATGGGAAAACAAATGGGAGAAGTATTTTTATTTTCAATCAGGGAAATCTTTATTTTGTGATTATAAATGCATCAATTGGTTTAGTTGTGACTCATCCAGGAAGGTCTGAGGTCATTATAGCGTCATCTTATCTGTATACTGGAAGCCTGATGCGCCGGGATTCACACAAGAATCGGCCTTTCTTCCCCTGGCTTCCAGCACCGCCTTCGCTCCTGCCCAGAGCCGCCTTTCGCCTCATCACCTAGTTTACGTCGATTTGCTTATTCTCTCGTTGCTGGCTGTAGCCTCCTCCATCCTTGTTGCTGAGTTACGATCAATTTTCATACTCTCTCTCTCATATAGGGTGTAAAAAGCAGATATATCAGGATGTGATGATTGTGATGATCGAAGGAACCATCAGGATTAGTTGCATTAAATAACTCTCGGTCCCTCTCCATGGCTCACACCAGGTCCGGTCACTAGCGAGCATGCCCCACAGCTTCCTTCAGCTCCTCAGGCCCCAGCAACAGTGCTCTCCTGATCATTCCCTAGCGCGAAGCAGGTTCCATCAGCAGCTGGCCCAATGCATGTGTATGCAGTTGAAGTCGCTGGAGCCTGCTGTCCCGCAGGCCTGAGCCCCTGAGCAGCCGGGGATGAGCTGGTGGTCCCAATGGCCTGACAGCCCTGTGGAGGAGGCAGCATTTTCCTGGGGAATGGCACACCGGCAGAAGATGGCTCTGGTCTCAGGAGGGTGGGCCCTAGAGACCCATCGGCACCATTTGGAGCGTTGGGCCTCTAGTCCTTTATTAGTGGAGTAGACGTATGGAATAGATATGTCATGAACATGTCTTGAATAAGTGTAATTCTCGGACCTTTAGAAAACAGGATGTATAGGTACTTTCGTTTCGGCTGTGCATTTATGGTCTTTTTCGTAAGCCACATTTATAACGAGTGATTTTTCAGTAGATCACTTTAGTTGTAATTCATTCAGGAAAGCAAGATATTGTTTACTCAGAAGTGAAGGTCGCCTGTCCGGCATGACTCAGTGTTTGAGCATCTACATATGAACGAGGCCGTCACGGTACAAATGAACGAGGAATTCAAGGTTCAATTACTAGTCAGGGAATTTGCCCAGTTTCAGGCCGATCCAAAAAGCAAAATATGGAGTCCCAGGCACAGAAAAAAAAAATTCATAAATCGTCAAAACATCTTGCATTTTTTGTTCAAGTGGTGTCAAGCCAATCTATGATTCTCCCTTATCGTTGATGTTTCTATGTCTCCCTCCCTCTCCCTTCCTCGATGAAATCAACAAAAATATATTTTGAAAAAAAGAAGTGGGGGGAAAAAATCAGGGAAAAAAATATTATTTTTTTCTTAAACCACATGAATTGGTGCTTCAGGAAAATTGTTCTTCTTAAAGAAACAAATGATATTTTTCATACGTTTAACGAACTGGGATTCAGTAATAGCAGCAATCTTCTTCCTCACAAACTTAAGAATATTCTCAATTGCCATATTACGTACTTGTCTTAAGACCTTCATTAACATGTTGTCTTCATACGTTATTGCTTTCCCTGATAAAAGTAGCACCATCTTATCCATTACAAATGGATAGCATTTGTCAGCCAGATATTTCCCGAGCAGGTTTAGAATAAATGAAACGATCATACCTCTGAAATCCATGATGACTAGGTTCTTCAATCTCAGCTGTGACTTCAAAGCTGGTGCCACTTGTTCTGTGCCTGGGACTTAAATAATCGAGGTGACTGAAAACGGGAATCCAGTGCCACGAACAAAAAAGCGAACGGGTTCTCAGTTCCCCAGGACAGGAGGCGCACTGCTCACCCAGCTGAGACACAGCAGGACTGCCAGATTTGGGAATGGCTGCTCAAAGATAAATGCAAGGGGCGGGGCTAGGGCTTGAGCCGTGATTGGGTGATTTCCCAGGAAGGGCTCTGGAAGCAAAAGGTTTTAATACTGAGTGACCTGGAAGACAAACCACGGTGGGCTTTGTGGGGAAACTTCTACTTCCTGTGGGAGTTAGATAGTGGGTAGTGGGGTAGTTGTGCCTCGGTAATGTTGAACACGTGATAACATTTCATTTTTCTAATTATAAAACATATAGCTGTTCATTTTTGGCGTTGAAACGATGAAGTGTGTTAGAAAGAAGTGAGCCACGAAACCCGGGGCCCTGGTAGAACACAGAGGATACCTAGGAGCCAGACAACAAGGCAAATAGCTTTATTTCTGCAGAAGGTGGGCAGCCAACACAGTATAAGGGCTGCTGGAATTTTATTTCTGATGCAACAGTCTGTCCCTCACTCCTGATTGGTCACAGCTTGAGTTCATATTCTTGCTGGATTGGCTAATTTAAAGGACAGGGATGGATTATAAGACAGACCTAAAGACACAAACTTTACACTATATTCTGTTTATCAATATTTTATGCAGGTTCAAAACTGCCTCTTTAGTCAGACAATTAGATTCAGTAAAATTATGAAGACAAATTCGGCAATATAATGCTGGGAAGAAATATTTTCAATCAGAGAAATCTTTATTTTGTGCTTATAAATGCATCAATGGTTTAGTTGTGATTCATCCAGGAGGGTCCGAAGGTATAATCGTTTTCATTATAGCATCATCTTAGCTATATACTGGAGGCCTGATGCAATGGTCAATTTCTGGGTTCACGCTTCTGTCTGAATGGTTTACTACTGTATGTCTGTTCTTGTGCCAGTACCAGGCAATTTTGACTGCAGTGGCTTTAAAATATAGCCTGATATTTGTTATTATAATTCCTCCAACTTCATTCATTTTTCTCAGGATTGCTATTGCTATTTGGGGTCTTATTTTTATTCCAGACTAGAAATCTGATGGTCAAAATGCATGCACTGAGGACAGTTTCTCAGCCCGGTCTGCACCTTCTCACAGTCTGGGACCTCTTGGGGAATGTCTGCACCTTGCTTAGGCTGGCTTCCCATGGAGAATGGGTCTAAGCTGGCACTCAGACATCCCTCTCACAGTCCAGGACCCCTCACTCCTTAAGGGCCCCCTGATTGCTGCTCCTAACTATTATACTTGGCTCACTGCTTTATCCTGAGCATTGCCATAGATGCAGAAGAGGCTCTTGCCTCCACTGATGTGTTTGCCAGCCATGAGTCCGACCTCTGGCTGAGCAGCGCTCTCTCTTTGGAAGTAAACTGACCATCATGGAGCAGCACCTGCATTGAGTGTCTGCCCATGGTGGTCAGTGTGCATCATAGTGACCTGTCATTCTGGTCATTCTGTCATAATGGTTGCTTTTATTATATAGATAAGCTTTTATTATAATATATAGATAAGTTTTTGGAGAGTTTGTTATAGGTCTGTAAAATATGTTGTTGTTATTTTAATGGGGGTGGCATTGAATCTATAAATTGCATTGGGTAATAGGCACATTTCGATAATGTTGATTCTACCAATTCATGAACACAGTGTGTTCTTCCATTTGTTTGTCTTTCTCTATCTCTTTTTTCAGTGTCCAGTAGTTTTCCGAGTACAGGTCTTTTACCTCCTTAGTTGTTTATTCTTAAGTATCTTAATTTTTTTGGTGCAATGATAAATGGGATTTTTTTTTTTTTTAGTTTCTCTTTCTGTGAGTTCATTATTGGTGTATAAAAAAAGCCATAGATTTATGGGTGTTAATATTGTATCCTGCTACATTGCCAAATTCATTTATCAAGTCTAATAGTTGTTGTTGTTTTTTATAGAGTCTTTATGGTTTTCTATGTACAATATCATCTCATCTGCAAATAATGACAGTTTTACTTCTTTTCCAATTTGGATGCCTTTTATTCCTTCTTCTTCTTCTTGCCTGATCACTATGGCTACCATTTCCAGTACTATGTCAAACAGGAGTTGTGAAAGTAGGCATCCCTGTCTTGTTCCTATTCTTAGAGATAATGGATTAAGTTTTTCCTCATTGAGTATGATGTTGGCTGTACATTTGTCATAAAAGGCTTTTATTATGTTGAGGTATGTTCCCTCTAATCCCACTTTGCTGAGAGTTTTTATCAAGAAAGGGTGTTGAATTTTATCAAATGCTTTTTCTGCATTGATTTGTGTAATTATGTGTTTTTTATCTCTCAATTTGTTTGTGATGCATCATATTTATTAATTTTCAGATATTGTACCATCCTTGCATCCCCAGAATAAATCCCACTTGATCATGGTGTATGATCTTTCAAATGTAATGCTGGATCTGATTTTCAAGAATCTTATTGAGGATTTTAGCATCTAGTTCATCAAGGATATTGACTTGTAGTTCTCTTTCTTTGTGATATCTTTATCTGGCTTTGGAATTAGGGTAATGCTGGCTTCATAGAATGAGGTTAGAAATGTGCATTCCTCCTGCATTTTTTGGAATAGTCTGAGGAGGAGAACTTTTAGTTCTTCTTTGAATGTTTGGTAGAACTCCCCTTTAAAGTTGTCTAGACCAGCCAGGACCAGTTTGGCCTGCGGACTGAAAGGTCCCGGGTTCGATTCCGGGCAAGGGCATGTACCTTGGTTGCAGGCACATCCCCAGTAGGGGGTGTGCAAGAGGCAGCTGATTGATGATTCTCTCTCATCGATGTTTTTAACTCTCTATCCCTTTCTCTTCCTCTGTGAAAAATCAATAAAATATATATTTTTTTTAAAAAGTTAAAGTTGTCTAGACTAGGATTTCTGTTCGCTGGAACATTTTTTATTATTGCTCATCAGTAGTTATTGAACTATTCAGGTTGTTTTATTCTTCCTGATTGAGTTTTGGAAGCTTGTACTTTATTTTAAAAATATGACCATTTCATTTAGGTTGTTCAGTTTGTTGTAGTAGAGTTGTTCATAGCATTTTTTTTTTACTATCTTTTGTATTTCTGTGGGATCTGTTGTTACTTCACCTCTTTCATTTCTGATTTTGTTTACTTGTGTCCTCTCTTTGTTTCTTGGTGAAGCTGGCTATAGTTTCATTAATCTTGTTTATTCTTTCAAAGAACCATGTCTTGGATTTATTGATCTTTTGTATTGTTTTTGTTTGTTTGTTTTTTATCCTCTGTGTCATTTATATCCACTCTGATCTTTGTTATATGAGAGAAAAGAGCACAAAAATCATATTGAGAACTGGAAAAGGAAGTAAGAAAAAAAGAAAAAGAAGGGGAAAAAGGACAGGGGGGAAATACATATGTGGGGAGAAAACTCCACAAAACAAACAAAAAAATGCAAATAACAAACACCCAGGAAAAAGGGGGAAACTGAATCTGAAGAGGCAGAGCTTATTTCCAGATCAGAGGTAAGGTAAAGGAATTCAATGAATGGGGGAATGGCCACAGTTCCATATATAGGAGGTAGAAAGAGAATAAGTGGACAAAACGAAAAGTAAAAAGATAAATAATCAATAAATTTAAAAATAATAATAAAATTTATCCATTCTTTATGCATATATTCATCTATTTTTGAAAAAGAAGACTAGAGTAGAGAGCAAATAGCCTTGAGTTTGGTGAGAGAAACTAATTAATCAGTTAGGAGAAGAAGAGAGCAAGTGAGGAAAAACAAAGGCATAAAGACAATTGGCTGGTGAAGTTAGAGAAAAGAGAAGGGTGTATGAACTTGGAGTAGAGGAGAGTAAATTAGATAGATGAGTAAACCAACAGAGACTACTATAATAGTAACATGTCAATAAAGTAGGTAAAGAAGATCACTCTTTAACAAGGAGTAAAATGAAAGGAGAGAGAAAAACAAGCAGGAACTGGAGAAGAGAAACAGGATGAAATGGAAAAATGAGGAAGAAATTGTTGGCAAAATAGAAAAAAATGAGATAAAATAAAATAAGAAAACAATCATTTTCTTTCTTAAGTAAAAGGTAAAAAATTTAAAAAGTGAATTAGTGAAGTGTCATTTGCGTCAGCTGAGTTTTAATATCTCATGGGGTCTGGTTTGCTCTGTCTGCCACCTCTCAGTTTCCTGTTAGGTAGGCAGCAGGCTGTTGAAGTTCCCAGCAGATTGTGTCTGTCTCAACAGCCTTTTCTTTTTCCAGTCAGGCAGGACCCATCTGCCCACTTTGTTTGTCTGCCTATTTTCAGTCATATTTATACAAGTGTCTATTTTTGACACAGGCTCTAGGTGGGGCTATTGCTGTATTAGTTTCCAGGATCAAATGGCCCCTCAGCCCAGTCCCCACAGGCTCTCTGATGGTATTCAGGATCTTTGTTCCCCTGTAGAGCTCAAGGCTGGATGCAGCTATGCTGCTAGGAGGGGCTGACTTTTCAGGAGAAAAACGGATGTTTAGGGTTGGAGAGACTGTTTTCCCCAGGACTGGATTCCTGGCAGCCTCCACAAAACCACCTCCACCTGTGACACAGCGTCGGTGAGCAATTGTGCCTCTGCTCATTTCTCTCCCTGTGACACTGCATGGCCAGTGTAGAACTTCAGGCTGCCTTTCTGGGTCTGTGTACTTAGCCTCCCACGTCTGTGTACTTAGATCTAGAGTCCCCACTGCCAACAGCCCTGTGGACCCCCTTCCACATGTCCCCAAAGGACACAGACTTGATGCTGTGCAGTTTCCTTCTGAGCCTCTAGTCTCGGTGTTCACATATCTCTCTATCTCCAGCCCAGATACCTGATCCTACCATTCTCCAGACATCCTCTGTCTTTTCCAACTGAAGATCATCTCACCAGTTGTGTTAAATGCACCAACTCCTGGTGGATGTTATTCAATTTACTTGTTTCTTCTATCTGCTCCATGAGAAGGTGCAGGACATATCCACCGATTCGATTGCCATTTTGTCTACCTCCAGGCAAACTATTTAGGAGCCCACGGTGGTGGAGGCTGGAGTCTGTGTTCCTGGGTTCACAGCCAGGGCAACAGAACCCTGGCAGGTGTGGCCTTAGAGTCCCAGGTGGCAACCTAGAGCTCCCGGATTGGGAGTGAGACTGGGCTTCCAGTCACAGCAGCTCTCCCCTTCAAAATGGCATGGTCTCTGTGGCAAAACTGGCCGCCCCGGGAGAGATTGCAGTGAGAGCAGAGGCTGCCTGGCTAGGGGAGGCTGGTCCACCAGCCTCCAAAAGTTCCGTGGAATATAACTTTCCATCACCCCACACACATATGTGCCCCACACATCCACACACTCCCTTTTCACTCCCTCACTCACACTCTCATCCTGTTGGCCGTCACTTGGATCTCACGAGTATATCCCAAGTAAGTTAATCACTGTCTGTAGGAATTGGCCAACCAATTATGTGAAAATATATAAAATGCTAGGGGCCCAGTGCACGAATTAGTGCCCCTTGAAAGGAACTGTGGGCTGTGGGTAAGGCTGCAGTAGGCACAGGTGTGTGTCTTGGCTAATCCTCCTACACCTGCCCAGCCCCTCCCACCATGGCCCCTGGCCCCCATTCTGCCAGCAATCTTGCTCCCTCATGTGGACAGCACTGGTGCCACTCATACCCACTGACTGGATGGAGCAATTGGGGCCTGTGCCAGTGGCAGGTATGAGTGGCGGCTACTGCCCTGATTGCTCCTCAGTTGCAGGGGAAGGTTGAGAAGCCCTCGGGGGCAATTGGGGTGGGCAGCTGTCACTCACACCTGCTGATGGCGCCAAGCAATTGGGACTGGTGCTGGGTGCTAGCAGCAGGTGTGAGTGGCAGCTCCAGCACCAGCTGTGGGTGCAAGTGCCTGGCAGGGCTCTGGCATGCGGGAGCAAGAAATTTTCAGTAACCACCAGAGGCTTGCTCTGATGACAGCGACCAGCACCCCACCTTAGTCTGGCACCCCACCCCCGCTTACCTGCTCAACCATCTCACCTTGGCCAATATTCACCATATCCCATGCTCTGCTGCCAGCTACCAATGCTTGCCACATTCTGTGTGTGCCACCTAATGGTCAGCACACATCATAGCAACCAGTTGTTCAGTTGTTCTGCCATTCAGTCTGGCTGCAGATTCAGGTTAGATAGATAGATAGATAGATAGATAGATAGATAGATAGATAGGTAACTCAGACCCAAACCACTACTTTGTTTTAAAATTTCGAATCAAGTGACCGTATTATAACAAATTTAAGTTTCTCTTAAAATTAACAGACAAAAATTACTATATATATTAAATTTCATATGTATAATTTTTTCCATCATCATTTATTCATAGGTCTTCCCTTCCCTCAATTGATGGAGGGAGTATGATGTAACCTGCACCTGCGGCCTTGACAGTCCTGAGTACCTAACCAGGCAACTTATATGGAATATATATTGAACCACCAATCAGCACCTGCCGAATACCCTAAGCTTTTGATTCCTAAGTTCCTAAGTGCCCAATTATGTGCCTTATATGAAACCACCAATAGGCCAGTGTGGAGTAACCTAAGCCCCATCCCTTTGAATTCCTCCCCTCAAAAGGTTTGTTCATTTCTGCACGTGTTGCTGCTCTCCCCTTGAGAGACAGCCCAGGAGAGCTCTCTCTCCTCTAATAAAGCTTATAGTCCTGGTTTTTGGATCTCTGACTCATCTTTTTTCTTAAATCACGTTCATACACATTGGTTCTCAGGGTGAAGGGGGTCTGAGGGGTGCAGGTCAAGAGATTGGACAAAAATCTTACAGCTACGGATAAAGACAGTGGCAGGGGGTAAAGGGCATGGGGAGGGGTGGAGAATCAGGTGGAGGGGAACTATTGGGGTGGGGGGAGAGGAACACCTGTAATAATCTGAACAATAAAGATTTATTATATATTAAAAATAAATAAATAAATAAATAAACAAACAAAAAGAGTTTATGGAAATATATAACAGGCACGCTAGCATGGTCTAAGGAGGATGGAGCAGGTAAGAGTCTAAGCATTCACCTTGTGGAATTAATTTATCAACTCTTTTCTGGCCCCCTACCTTGCTGGAACTAATGGTGACCTACTCCTGACTCAGAGATAAAGCAGCTGCAAGATCTAACTTTGATAGCCACTATGGAGAAGACAATACAAAATATGATTTTAGTTAATTTTTTGCCAATCTTATCAGGCCACAATGCAAAACCCTGTAAACCTGTTAGAACTGTAACTTTTTGTTGGTGAGTTCTCACGTCTTACACCAAGGGCTGCCACGTACTCAGAGGTAACCATGGGAGCTGCTTTTGATGACCAGGCATATCCATAAGTTTACCTTTTCCAAACGTTGACTAGCTCAAACTGAGTAACATTGCTTTCTCTGTTTTGGGCAATGGGGAGTCAAAAAAAAAAAAAAGTCATTGTGGACAGAATAAAAGGGGTTCTATGGAAAATAACCTCCCAGGATGATCAGATCATAAATTCCGAACCGGGCAGGTCATGGTAGGTAGTCAGAACCAGGCATATAACTTTGTAGTAAGAGGTTTATCTGTACCTTAAGCAAGCATTGTCCATTGTTTCTAGGCATCTAGATTAATACACCATAGAAATAAGCCCAAACTACCCTCAAGAGAGCATCTCATTTTGTTTAGTATCCTATAACCCAATCCCTGCTTTGTTTCCCCTCACCTCTATGTAATCTTCCTTCGTACTTTCCATTTCCAGGGCACAAGAGAAATTGCTATTCTCCTGAGCACCTGAGACTTGCTCACCAGCACATGATATCAATTTATTTGATGTCAAATAAACTCTTACAAAAACTAAAATAAATAAATAAATAAATAAATAAATAAATAAATAGAACAAAGTAAAAAAATAAAAAAATAAAAGCGACTGGATTCTAGGTCTCCCAGGACAGGAGCCCAACTACTCACCCAGCTGAAGCACAGCAGGACTGTCAAGATTTGTGGAAATTTGCTCAAAAATAAATACAAAGAGAGGGGGAAGGAGGAGCTGTGACTGCGTGATTTCCCAAGAAGGGCTCAAGAAGCAAAGGGTTTAAAATAAAATACAGCCGAAACCGGTTTGGCTCAGTGGTAGAGCATTGGTCTGCGGACTGAAAGGTCCTAGGTTAATTCAGGTCAAGGGCATGTACATTGGTTACGGGCACATCCCCAGTGGGGGGTGTGCAGGAGGCAACTGGTTGGTGTTTCTCTCTCATCAACATTTCTAACTCTCTGTCTCTCCCCCTTCCTCTCTGTAAAAAAATCAATAAAATATATTAAAAAACAAAACATATAAAGATGTCGAATAAAAAATAAAATAAAATGAAATACAAAGAAACACAATTTTAAAAAATTAAAATACATGAAATGAAACTGGGTAATAGAAATTCTTGATGAAGATGGGTCAAATGACAAGGAACACATAATGTAAAATTTAAGAAAAAAATGAAAAACACAAAAATATTAATTACATCACAAGAACAAACCCAAATAAAGAGTCTTGAAAAGATCAATGATAAGACAAAACAAAAACAAACAAACAAAAACAAAGGAAGTAAAAAAAAAAAAAATACCCCCAAAAACGCATATTGGATGAAGATGAGTAACAACAAATAAGGGAGAACAAACCAGGGAAACTATAAAGGAACACTCTGTCCATGTCTTTTTCACCAACTTTGGTACTTTGTATGTTCTACAGAAATATACCAATTGGATCCCGGCTAAGCATGTATGTAAGCAGTATAGTCTTCTGTTGTCCTGCTAACTTTCCCTGAGTCTAATTGTGTCCTCCTCTTCTCATATGCATTTGTTTGTCTGCTACTTCTCCCTCGGTTCTTATACCATGGTCTGGCAATGTTCTTGATCTTTTCAGTGAATCAGGTGTTCAAAATGTTATTTTCATACCCATGTTGTATTACTCTAATTTGTATGTATTGATCTTCTAAATTTTTCTCCTTTAACCTTATCAGTAAAGGAGTTGCCGTATTTCCTTTTTATCTAGGTTTTTTTCAGTTCCAAACCTTTCTCCTTACTCTGACATTCAGACTCAGTAAAATTATGAAGGCAGAAGGCAGACAAAGAAACTTGCTACAGACATATTTTGAATAACAGACATTTTTATTTTGTGATTATATGTAAGTCAATAAATTGAGTTATGATTCATCCAGGAAGGCAACATGATGTTCATTCAATAGTGATAGTTTTTTCCATCATCTGTTAATATTTTTCCTTAAACCATGTTGGTGCACGTTGGTTCCTGAAGATTCTTCTTCTTAAAGAAATAAGTGATCTTTTTCATAAGTCTAACAGACTGACTCCCAGTGACAGCAGAAATCTTCCTCATTACAAACTTAAGAGTAGACTCAGTTGTCAACTTAAGTACTTGTTTTAAGACATCCATTAACATGTGGTTTTGATAAGTTATTAATGTCTTTGGTAAAAATAGCTTCATCTTATCCATTATAAAAAGAGTAGATATGTCCACCAGATATTTCATGAGTAGGCCTTGAATAAATGTAATTATCATGTCCTTGGAAAACATGATGACTAGGTCCGTCAGTCTCAGCTGTGACTTCAAACCTGGTGTCACTTGTGTTGTGCTGGGATGTAAATAATCCAGATGATTGAAAACAGGGAAATCAATGCCAGGAATGCAAAAGCCACTGGGTTCTAGGTTCCCCAGAATAGGAGCCCAACTGCTCTCACAGCTGAAGCACAGCAGGACTGCCAAGATTTGGGGAAGGTCGCTCAAAGATAAATATGAGGGGCAGGGCTCAGCCTGAGCTGTGACTGTGTGATTTTCCAGAAATGACTCCCGAAGCAAAGGGTTTCACCTAAAATATAAAGAAACACAATTTTTAAAAATTAAAATACAGCACATGAAAATGTACAGTAGAAATTCTTGATGACGATAGGTCAAATGACTAGGAACACATGAGGTAAAATATCGATATAAGAAAAGAAGAAAAATCCATAAATATTAATTGTATCCCATGAAAAACCTGAAATAAACATTCTTGCAAAGAATAATTATAACACATAAAACAAAAAAAAGTACACATCCCAAACAACAGGATAAAAAATAAAGACATAAAATGAACATATTCCCAACGATAAAAGAAAAAAAAAAGGAAAATTTTAGCTAAGTGATTAAGGATATGACAAATGAGAAGGAGAAAGCATAACAAAATATATATATATAGGATATGGTAAATCAAAAGACAGAAACAGAAACATAAACCATGCCAAATGAAAACCCTGATATTAAAGTGTTGGATAAAGATGAGTAAAAACAACTAAGGGAAACAATCCAGGGAAAATACAAAGGAACACACTGTCTATTCCTTCTTGCACCCACTTTCATATTTTATATGTTCTACAGAATATATGAACATACCTATTAGGGCCGGGCTGAGCATGTATTTAAGCAGCACAATCTTCTGTTGTCCAGCTAACTTCCTCTGAATCTGACTGTGTCCTCCTTTTATATGCATGTTGTGTGAATGCCACTTCTTCCATTTTCATGTACCACGTTCTGTCAATGTCTTTCATTGAATCAGGTGTTGACTGGTTTTGTGAATAATATACAAATTAGAGCAACAAAACCTTGAATAGGGTGTTTAATATGTAACTCAAAGTTTTGTGGCTAATACTGGATTCAACGGTTTTTGCTTTCGCTTCTGTTTTGAGTGTTCAACTCTGATTCAATGATATTTCCTCTAATTTTTGTGTTTGAGAGTTCAACACCTGATTCAATGTTTTTTGCTCTTACTTGAATATTTTGAGTGTTCCACACCCACTTCAATGCTTTTTTGTTCTTATTTGTATGTTTTGAATGTGCAACACCCGATTCAATGTTTTTGCTGTATTTGTATGTTTTGAATGTTCAACACTCGATTCAATGTTTTGCTGCTCTAATTTGTATTTTTGGACCTGCTAAATTTTTCTCCTTTAAGCTTACCACTAACGGAGTTGCCACATTTCCTTTCTATCCAGGTTTCTGTTTTCAGTTCATATCTGTCTTCTTTCACTGGTAATCATACTCACTAAAATGTAAAAGCCAAAGGCTGACAAAAAAAATACTTGCTGCTTTTCAATAAGAGATATCTTACTTTGTGATTATATATAAGGCAATAAATTGAGTTGTGATTCATCAAGGAAGGCAAGATTATATACATTCAATAGTGATAATTCTTTTCCCATCATCTTTTCATCTTTTTTCTTAAATCACATTGGTGCATATTGGTTCATGAAGATTCTTTTCTTAAAGAAATAAATGATGCTTTCCATACATAAAAGAGACTGGCTTCCAGTAACAGCAGCAATCTCCTTCATTACAAACTTAAGAATAGTCTCCATTGCCAAAGTCAGATGTTTGATTTAAGACCTCTGTTAACATGTTGTTTTGATACATTATCAATTTCTCTGGTAAAAATATCATGATCTTACCCATGAAAAATGGACTGGATATGTCCACCAGATATTCCATGAGTAGGCTTTGAATAAATGAAATTATCAGGCCTTTGGAAACCATGATGACCAGGTACTTCAGTCTCAGCTGTGTCTTCAACTGTGGTGCCACTTGTTCTGAGTGTGGGACTTCTTAATTCAGGGGGTTGAAAACAGGGAGGTCCATGCCAAGAATATGAAGCCACTGGGTTCTCAGTAACCCAGAACAGGAGCCCAACTGCTCACCCAGCTGAAACACAGCAGAGATTGCCAAGATTTGCGGAAGTGTGCTGGAAGATAAATACAAGGGGTGGAGCTAAGGATGACCTGTGACTGGGAGGTTTCCCAAGAAGGGCTCCTCAAGCAAAGGTTTTCACATAAAATACAATGAAACAGGATTTTTTTTAATTAAAATACAGTAAATGACACTGCCTTATAGAAATTTTTGATGAAGATGGGTCAAATGACAAGGAACACATAAGGTAAAATATAAAAAAGAAAAAAGAAAAATACATAAAGACTAGTTACATCCAATGAACAACCCCAAATAAACATTCTTTTAAAGATCAATGATAAGAAAGAAAAAGAAAAAAAGAGCAGAACACACGTATAGAATGAAGATGAGTAACAACAAGTAAGGGAGAACAAACCAAGGAAACTATAAAACTCTGTCCATTTCTTTGTCACCAACTTTGGTACTTTGTATGTTCTACAGAAATATACAAATTGGGTCCCGGCTCAGCATGTATGTAAGCAGTATAGTCTTCTATTGTCCTGCTAACTTTCCCTGAGTCTAACTGTGTTCTTCTCTTCTCATTTGCATTTGTTTGTCTGCCACTTCTCCCTCTGTTCTTATACCATGGTCTGACAATGTTCTTGATCTTTTCAGTGAATCAGGTGTTCAATATGTTATTTTTATATCATGTTGTGTTGCCCTAATTTGTATGTATTGATCTCTTAAATTTTTCCCCTTTAACCTTATCAGTAAAGGAGTAGCCACATTTTGTTTTTAGCTAGGTTGTTTTCATTTCCAAATCTTTCTCCTTACTCTGGCATTCAGACTCAGTAAAATTATGAAGGCAGAAGGCAGACAAAGAAACTTGCTACAGACATATTTTGAATAACAGACATTTTTATTTTGTGATTATATGTAAGTCAATAAATTGAGTTATGATTCATCCAGGAAGGCAACATGATGTTCATTCAATAGTGATAGTTTTTTCCATTCATCTGTTAATATTTTTCCTTAAACCATGTTGGTGCACGTTGGTTCCTGAAGATTCTTCTTCTTAAAGAAATAAGTGATCTTTTTCATAAGTCTAACAGACTGACTCCCAGTGACAGCAGAAATCTTCCTCATTACAAACTTAAGAGTAGACTCAGTTGTCAACTTAAGTACTTGTTTTAAGACATCCATTAACATGTGGTTTTGATAAGTTATTAATGTCTTTGGTAAAAATAGCTTCATCTTATCCATTATAAAAAGAGTAGATATGTCCACCAGATATTTCATGAGTAGGCCTTGAATAAATGTAATTATCATGTCCTTGGAAAACATGATGACTAGGTCCGTCAGTCTCAGCTGTGACTTCAAACCTGGTGTCACTTGTGTTGTGCTGGGATGTAAATAATCCAGATGATTGAAAACAGGGAAATCAATGCCAGGAATGCAAAAGCCACTGGGTTCTAGGTTCCCCAGAACAGGAGCCCAACTGCTCGCACAGCTGAAGCACAGCAGGACTGCCAAGATTTGGGGAAGGTCGCTCAAAGATAAATATGAGGGGCAGGGCTCAGCCTGAGCTGTGACTGTGTGATTTTCCAGAAATGACTCCCGAAGCAAAGGGTTTCACCTAAAATATAAAGAAACACAATTTTTAAAAATTAAAATACAGCACATGAAAATGTACAGTAGAAATTCTTGATGACCATAGGTCAAATGACTAGGAACACATGAGGTAAAATATAAGAAGAAAAATCCATAAATATTAATTGTATCCCATGAAAAACCTGAAATAAACATTCTTGAAAAGAATAATTATAACACATAAAACAAAACAAAAAAGTATACAGCCCTAAACAACAAGATAAAAAAAAAAAAAAAAGACATAAAATGAATATATTCTCAACGGTAAGAAAAAAAAAAAGAAAAATTTTAGCTAGGTGATCAAGGATATGGCAAGGAGAAGGAGAAAGCATAAATATAAATATATATATATATATATATATATATATATATATATATATATATATATAATGGTAAATTATAAGACAGAAACAGAAACATAAATCATGCCAAATGAAAACTCTGATATTAAAGTGTTAGATAAAGATGAGTAAATACAACTAACAGAAACAATCCAGGGAAAATACAAAGGAACACACTGTCTATTTCTTCTTGCACCAACTTTCATGTTTTATATGTTCTACAAAATATATGAACATACCAATTTGGTCTGGGTTGAGCTTATATTTAAGCACCACAGTCTTCTGTTGTCTAGCTAACTTCCTCTGAATCTGTGTCCTCCTCCTCTTAGATGCATGTTGTGTGAATGCCACTTCTTCCATTTTCCTGTACCACATTCTGTCAATGTTTTTAATTGAATCTGGTGTTTTCTGGTTTTGTGATCCAAACATACAAATTAGAGCAACAAAACCTTGAATAGGGTGTTCAATATCTTACTCAATGTTTCTTTGCTAACACATGATTCAATAATTTTTGCTTTGAATAGTATGTTTTGAGTGTTCAACTCAGATTCAATGTTTTTTCCTCTAATTTTTATGTTTGAAAGTTCAACACCCGATTGAATGTTTTTTTGCAATAATTTGTATGTTTTCAGTGTTCAAAACCTGATTCAATATTTTTCCTGTATTTGTATGCTTTGAGTGTTCAACACCTGATTCAATGTTTTGTTGCTCTAATTTGTATTTTTGGACCTGCTAAATTTTTCTTCTTTAACATTACCACTAATGGTGTGGCCACATTTCCTTTTTATCTAGGTTTTTGTTTTCAGTTCAAATCTGTCTCGTTTCACTGGTAATCATACTCACTAAAATGTAAAAGCAAAAGTTTGACAAAAAAAAATTGCTGCAGACACATTTTCAATAACAGATATCTTACTTTGTGGTTATATGTAAGGCAATAAATTGAGTTGTGGTTCATCAAGGAAGGCAAGATTATATACATTCAATAGTGATAATTCTTTTCCCACCATCTTTTCATCTTTTTCTTAAACCACATTGGTGCACATTGGTTCATGAAGATTCTTTTCTTAAAGAAATAAATGATGCTTTCCATACATAAAGGAGACTGGCTTCCAGTAACAGCAGCAATCTCCCTCATTACAAACTTAAGAATGTCTCCATTGCCAAGTCAGATATTTGTTTTAAGACCTGTGTTAACATGTTGTTTTGATACATTATCAATTTCTCTGGTAAAAATAGCATCATCTTATCCATGAAAAATGGACTGGATATGTCCACCAGATATTTCATGAGTAGGATTTAAATAAATGAAATTATCAGGCCTTTGGAAACCATGATGACTAGGTACTTCAGTCTCAGCTTGTATTTCAAATGTGGTGCCACTTGTTCTGAGTGTGGGACTTCAGAAATCCAAGGGATTGAAAACAGGGAGGTCCATGCCAAGAATATGAAAGCCACTGGGTTCTTGGTAACCCAGAACAGGAGCCCAAGTGCTCACCCAGCTGAAACACAGCAAAGACTGCCAACGTTTGCGGAAGTGTACTGGAAGATAAATACAAGGGGTGGAGATAAGGAGGAGCTGTGACTGGGCGCTTCCCAAAAAGGGCTCCTCAAGCAAAGGCTTTCATATAAAATATAATGACAGAGGATTTTTAAAAATTTAAATACATAATTTCTCATAGAAATTCTTGATGAAGATAGGTCAAATGACAAGGAACGCATAAGGTAAAATATAAAAAAGAAAGAAAGAAAAATATATAAAGTCTACTTATATCCAATGAACAACCCCAAATAAACATTCTCTTAAAGATCAATGATAAGAAAAAAAGGGGGAAAAAAGAAAAGAAAAGAAAAGAAAAACAGAACAAACTTTTGTATTTTATATGTTCTACAGAATATTTGGTCCAGGCTGAGCATGTATTTAAGCAGCAGAGTCTTCTGTTGTCCAGCTAACTTCCCCTTAATCTAACTGTGTCCTTCTCCTCTTAAATGCATGTTGTTTGAATGCCACTTCTTCCATTTTGCTATACCAAGTTCTGTCCAAGTTTTTCATTGAATCACGGGTTGACTAATTTTTATCCACTCGAAAAATTGCATATTAGAGTCCCAGATTCAAACAAGTTACACCACATTTCAAATGAAAGCTGAGACTCAAGTACTTAGTCATCATGGTTTCCAAAGGCCTGATGATATCATTTATTCAAAGTCTACTCATTAAATATCTGGTGGACATATCCAGTCTATTTTTCATGGATAAGATGGTGTTATTTTTACCAAAGAAACTGATAATGTATCCAAACAACATGTTAACAGGGATCTTTAAACACATATCTGACTTGGCAATGGAGACTATTCTTAAGTTTGTAATGAGGGAGATTGCTGCTGTGACTGGAAGCCAGTCTGTTAAACGTATGAAAACCATAATTTATTTCTTTAAGAAAACAATCTTCATAAACCAATGTGCACCAATGTGTTTTAAGGGAAAAAAAAAAACATGAAAAGATGATGGAAAAACAATTATCACTTTTGCCTTTAAAACTTACTTATTATGATTGCCAATGTAAGGAGACAGATTTGAAACTGAAAACAAAAACCTAGTAGATATAAAGGAAATGTGGCAACTCCTTGAGTGATAAGGTTAAGGAAGAAAAATTTAGAAGATCAAAAAATACAAATTAGAGCAACAAAACATTGAATCGGGTGTTGAACACTCAAAACATACACATAAGAGCAAAAAAGATTGAATCGGGTGTTCAACACTCGAAACATACAAATTAGAGCAACAAAACCTTGAATCGGGTGTTCAATATGTTACTCAATGTTTTGTTGCTAAAACGGATTCGATGTTTTTTGAATCAGGCTTTGGAAAGCACGATGAATCTGTTGTTCAATATGTTACTCAATGTTTTGTTGCTAAAACGGATTCGATGTTTTTTGAATCAAGCTTTGGAAAGTACTTCACTCTTAGCTTTTATTTCAAATCTGTTGCTACTTGTTCTGGGTGTGTGAATTCAATAATCTAAGGGACTGAAAACAGGGAGGTCCATGCCAAGAATATGAAAGCCACTGGGTTCTTGGTAACCCAGAACAGGAGAGCCCAACTGCTCACCCAGCTGAAACACAGCAGAGACTGCCAAGATTTGCGGAAGTGTACTGGAAGGTAAATACAAGGGACGGAGCTAAGGAGGAGCTGTGACTGGGAGGTTTCCCAAGAAGGGCTCCTCAAGCAAAGGCTTTCACATAAAATATAATGAAACAGGATGTTTCTAAGAATTAAACTATAGCAAACGACACTGTCTTGTAGAAATTCTTGATGAAGATGGGTCAAATGACAAGGAACACATAAGGTAATATAAATTTAAAAAAATACATAAAGACTAGTTACATCCAATGAACAACCCCAAAAAAAATTCTTGCAAAGATAAATGATAAGAAAGAAAAACAAAAGAAAGCAAAGAAGAAGAAAAAGCAGAACACACGCATTGAGTGAAGATGAATAACAACAACTATGGAAAAATGCACCAGGGGTAATATAAAGGAACTCGCTGTCCATTTCTTCTTACACAAACCTTCGTACTTTATATGTTCTACAGAATATATGAACATACCTATTTGGTCCGGTCTGAGCATGTATTTAAGCAGCACAGTCTTCCATTGTCCAGCTAACTTCCCCTGAATCTGACAGTGTCCTCCTCCTCTTATATGCATGTTGTGTGAATGCCACTTCTTCCTTTTATACTCTACCATGCTCTATCAATGTTTTTCATTGAGTCCAGTGTTGACTACGTTATGTGATCAAAACATACAAATTCGAGCAACAAAAAGTTGAATTGGGTGTGCAATATGTTACTCAAGTTTTGATGCTAACCACTGATTCAATGTTTTTTGCTCTAATTTGTATGTTTTGAGTGTTGCACACCCAATTCAATATTTCTTGTTCTTATTTGTACATTTTGAGTGTTGCACATCCAATTCAATATTTTTTGCTCTTATTTGTATGTTTTGAGTGTTGCACACCCAATTCAATGTTTTTTGCTCTTATTTGTATGTTTTGAGTGTTGAACAACCCATTCAATGTTTTTGCTCTAATTTGTATGCTTTGAGTGTTCCACAGCCAGTTCAATGTTTTGTGCTATTATTTGTATGTTTTGAGTGTTCAACACCCAATTCAATGTTTGTGCTCTAATTTGTATACTTTGAGTGTTCCACAGCCAGTTCAAGGTTTTTTGCTCTAATTTGTATGTTTTGAGTTTTCAACGTCCAATTCAATGTTTTTGCTCTAATTTGTACGGTTTAAGTGTTCCACACCCAGTTCAATTTTTTTTTTTTTGCTCAAATTTGTATGTTTTGAGTGTTGCACACCCAATTCAATGTTCTTTGCTCTTATTTGTATGTTTTGAGTGTTGAACAACCCATTCAATGTTTTTGCTCTAATTTGTATGCTTTAGGTGTTACACACCCAGTTCAAGGTTTCTTGCTCAAATTTGTACGTTTTAAGTTTTTAACACCCGATTCAATATTTTTTGCTCTTATTTGTATATTTTGAGTGTTGAACAACTCAATGGTTTTTTGCTCTGATATGTATCTTTTGAGTGTTCAACACCCGATTCAATGTTTTTGCTCTAATTTGTACGGTTTGAGTGTTCCATACCCACTTCATTTTTTTTTTTTGCTCTAATTTGTATGTTTTGAGTGTTGCACACCCAATTCAATATTTTTTGCTCTGATTTGTATGTTTCAATGTTCAACACCCGAATCAATATTTTGTTGCTCTAACGGATTCGATGTTTTTTGAATCAGGCCTTTGGAAACCAAGATGACTAAGTACTTCAGTTTTAGCTTTTATTTCAAATATGTTGCCACATGTTCTAAATGTGTGAATTCAATAATCTAAGGGACTGAAAACAGGGAGGTCCATGCCAAGAATATGAAAGCCACCGGTTTCTCAGTAACCCAGAACAGGAGAGCCCAACTGCTCACCCAGCTGAAACACAGCAGAGACTGCCAAGATTTGCGGAAGTGTACTGGAAGGTAAATACAAGGGGCGGAGCTAAGGAGGAGCTGTGACTGGGAGGTTTCCCAAGAAGGGCTCCTCAAGCAAAGGCTTTCACATAAAATATAATGAAACAGGATGTTTCTAAGAATTAAACTATAGCAAACGACACTGTCTCATAGAAATTCCTGATGAAGATGGGTCAAATGACAAGGAACACATAAGGTAATATAAAAAAAAAATATACATAAAGACTAGTTACATCCAATGAACAACCCCAAATAAACATTCTTGCAAAGATAAATGATAAGAAAGAAAAACAAAAGAAAGCAAAGAAGAAGAAAAAGCAGTACACACGCATTGAGTGAAGATGAATAACAACAACTAAGGAAAAATGCACCAGGGGTAATATAAAGGAACTCGCTGTCCATTTCTTCTTACACAAACCTTCGTATTTTATATGTTCTACAGAATATATGAACATACCTATTTGGTCCGGTCTGAGCATGTATTTAAGCAGCACAGTCTTCCGTTGTCCAGCTAACTTCCCCTGAATCTGACAATGTCCTCCTCCTCTTATATGCATGTTGTGTGAATGCCACTTCTTCCTTTTATACTCTACCATGCTCTATCAATGTTTTTCATTGAGTCCAGTGTTGACTACGTTATGTGATCAAAACATACAAATTCGAGCAACAAAAAGTTGAATTGGGTGTGCAATATGTTACTCAAGTTTTGATGCTAACCACTGATTCAATGTTTTTTGCTCTAATTTGTATGTTTTGAGTGTTGCACACCCAATTCAATATTTCTTGTTCTTATTTGTACATTTTGAGTGTTGCACATCCAATTCAATATTTTTTGCTCTTATTTGTATGTTTTGAGTGTTGCACACCCAATTCAATGTTTTTTGCTCTTATTTGTATGTTTTGAGTGTTGAACAACCCATTCAATGTTTTTGCTCTAATTTGTACGCGTTGAGTGTTCCACACCAAGTTCAAGGTTTTTTGCTCTAATTTGTACGTTTTGAGTTTTTAACACCCGATTCCATGTTTTTTGCTCTTATTTGTATGTTTTGAGTGTTGAACAACTCAATGGTTTTTTGCTCTGATATGTATCTTTTGAGTGTTCAACACCTGATTCAATGTTTTTGCTCTAATTTGTATGGTTTGAGTGTTCTACACCCAGTTCAAATTTTTTTTTGCTCTAATTTGTGTGTTTTGAGTGTTGCACACCCAATTCAATATTTTTTGCTCTTATTTGTATGTTTCAGTGTTCAACACCCTATTCAATGTTTTGTTGCTCTAATTTGTATTTTTGGACCTGCTAAATTTTTCTTCTTTAACCTTACCACTAATGGAGTTGCCACATTTTCTTTTTATCTTGGTTTTTGTTTTCTGTTCAAATCATTCTCCTTTCACTGGCAACCATACTCACTAAAATGTAAAAGCAAAAGGCTGACAAAAAAAATTGCTGCAGACATATTTTTAATAACAGATATCTTACCTTGTGATTATATGTAAGGCAATAAATTGAGTTGTGATTCATCAAGAAAGGCAAGATTATATACATTCAATAGTGATAATTCTTTTTTCATCATCTTTTCATCTTTTTTCTTAAACCACATTGGTGCACATTGGTTCAAGAAGATTCTTTTCTTAAAGAAATAAATGATGCTTTCCATACTTAAAGGAGACTGGTTTCCAGTAACAGCAGCAATCTCCCTCATTACAAACTTAAGAATGTCTCCATTGCCAAGTCAGATATTTGTTTTAAGACCCCTGTTAACATGTTATTTTATACATTATCAATTTCTCTGGTAAAAATAGCATCATCTTATCCATGAAAAATGGACTGGATATGTCCACCAGAAATTTCATAAGTAGGCTTTAAATAAATGAAATGATCAGGCCTTTGGAAACCATGATGATGACTAGGTACTTCAGTCTCAGCTGTGACTTCAACTGTGGTGCCACTTGTTCTGAGTCTGGGAATTCAGTAATCCAGGGGATTGAAAGCCGGGAGGTCCATGCCAAGAATATGAAAGCCACTGGGTTCTCAGTAACCCAGAACAGGAGCCCAAGTGCTCACCCAGCTGAAACACAGCAAAGACTGCCAAGGTTTGCGGAAGTGTACAGGAAGATAAATACAAGGGGTGGAGCTAAGGAGGAGCTGTGACTGGGCGCTTCTCAAGAAGGGCTCCTCAAGCAAAGGCTTTCATATAAAATATAATGACTTAGGATGTTTAAAAATTTAAATACATAATTTCTCATAGAAATTCTTGATGAAGATGGGTCAAATGACAAGGAACGCATAAGGTAAAATATCAAAAAGAAAGAAAGAAAAATACATAAAGTCTACTTAAATCCAATGAACAACCCCAAATAAACATTCTTGTAAAGATCAACGATAAGAAAAAAAAGGGGATAAAAGAAAGAAAAAGAAACACAGAACAAACTTTTCTTTTTATATGTTCTACAAAATTTGTGAATATACCTATTTGGTCTGGGCTGAGCATGTATTTAAGCAA
The DNA here is from genome assembly GCA_963693515.1 of Pipistrellus nathusii. NCBI lineage: Eukaryota > Metazoa > Chordata > Mammalia > Chiroptera > Vespertilionidae > Pipistrellus > Pipistrellus nathusii. Next base: position 37,695,225 of record OY882872.1, on the reverse strand, counting down.
CACATTCTTCTGTTGTTTAGCTAACTTCCACTGAATATATTAATAACTGTGTCCTTCTCCTCTTAAATGCATGTTGTTTGAATGCCTATTCTTCCATTTTCCTATACCAAGTTCTGTCCAAGTTTTTCATTGTATCAGAGGTTGACTAATTTTTATCCACTCAAAAAATTACATATTAGAGTCCCAAATTCAAACAAGTTACACCACATTTCAAATGAAAGCTGAGACTGAAGTACTTAGTCATCATGGTTTCCAAAGGCCTGGTGACATCATTTATTCAAAGTCTACTCATTAAATATCTGGTAGACATATCCAGTCCATTTTTCATGGATAAGACGGTGTCATTTTTACCAAAGAAATTGATGATATAACAAAACAACATGTTAACAGGGATCTTTAAACACATATCTGACTTGGCAATGGAGACTATTCTTAAGTTTGTAATGAGGGAGATTGCTGCTGTGACTGGAAGCCAGTCTGTTAAACGTATGAAAACCATAATTTATTTCTTTAAGAAAACAGTCTTCATAAACCAATGTGCACCAATATGTTTTAAGAAAAAAACATGAAAAGTTGATGGAAAAACAATTTTGCCTTTAAATCTTATTATTATGATTGCCAATGTAAGGAGACAGATTTGAAACTGAAAACAAAAACCTAGTAGATATAAAGGAAATGTGGCAACTCCTTGAGTGATAAGGTTAAGGAAGAAAAATTTAGAAGATCAAAAAATACAAATTAGAGCAACAAAACATTGAATCGGGTGTTGAACACTCAAAACATACCCATAAGAGCAAAAAAGATTGAATCGGGTGTTCAACACTCGAAACATACAAATTAGAGCAACAAAACCTTGCATCAGGTGTTCAATATGCTACTCAATCATTTGTTGCTAAAACGGATTCAATGTTTTTTGAATCAGGCCTATTGAAACCAAGATGACTAAGTACTTCAGTCTTAGCTTTTATTTCAAATCTGTTGCCATTTGTTCTGAGTCTGGGAATCCAATAATCTAAGGGACAGTAAACAGGGAGGTCCATGCCAAGAATATGAAAGCCACTGGGTTCTCAGAAACCCAGAACAGGAGCCCAACTGCTCACCCAGCTGAAACACAGCAGAGACTGCCAAGATTTGCGGAAGTGTACTGGAAGATAAATTCAAGGGGCGGAGCTTAGGAGGAGCTGTGACTGGGCAGTTTTCCAAGAAGGGCTCCTCAAGCAAAGGCTTTCACATAAAATATAATTAAACAGGATTATTTCAAGATTTAAACTATAGCAAACGCCACTGTCTCATAGAAATTCTTGATGAAGATGAGTCAAATGACAAGGAACGCATAAGGTAAAATATAAAAAAGAAAAAAGCAAAATACATAAAGACTAGTTACATAAACATTCTTGCAACCCCAAATAAACATTCTTATAAGATAAATGATAAGAACCCCAAATAAACATTCTTGCAAAGATAAATGATAAGAAAGAAAAACGAAAGCAAAGAATTAAAAAACGCAGAACAAACGCATGAAGTGAAGAAGAATAACAACTAAGAAAAATGCACCAGGGGTAATATAAAGGAACACGCTGTCTATTTCTTCTTGCACAAACTTTCGTATTTTATATGTTCTGCAAAAGATATGAACATATTGATTTGGTCCAGGCTGAGCATGTATTTAAGCAGCACAGTCTTATGTTTTCCAGCTAACTTCCTCTGAATCTAACAATGTCCTCCTCCTCGTATGCATGTTGTGTGAATTCCACTACTTCCTTTTATACTGTATCATGCTCTATCAATGTTTTTCATTGAGTATGGTGTTGACTATGTTACGTGATCAAAACAGACAAAAAATTGAGTCGGGTGTGCAATATGTTACTCAATGTTTTCACTAACCACTGATTCAATGTTTTTTGCTCTAATTTGTATGTTTTGAGTATTCAACACCCGATTCAATGTGTTTTGTTCTTATTTGTTTGTTTTGACTGTTGAACAACTCAATGTTCTTTGCTCTGATATGTATATTTTGAGTGTTCAACACGCAATTCAATGTTTTTGCTCTAATTTGTATGCTTTGAGTGTTTCACACCAAGTTCAAGGTTTTTTGCTCTAATTTCTATGTTTTGAGTTTTCAACACCTGATTCAATGTTATTGTTGTATTTGTATGTTTTCAGTGTTCAACACCCGATTCAGTGTTTTTTGTTCTTATTTGTATGTATTCAGTGTTGAACAACTCAATGTTCTTTGCTCTTATATGTATGTTTTGAGTGTGTAACCTGCAATTCAATGTTTTTCCTCTAATGTGTATGCTTTGAGGGTTCCACACTCAGTTCAAGGTTTTTTGCTCTAATTTGTATGTTTTGAGTGTTCAACACCCGATTCAATGTTTTTTGCTCTTATTTGTATGTTTTGAGTGCTGAACAACTCAATGTTTTTTTGCTCTGATATCTTAGTTTTGACTGTACAACACCTGATTCAATATTTTTGCTCTAATTTGTATGCTTTGAGTGTTCCATACCCAGTTCAAGGTTTTTTCCTCAAATTTGTATGTTTTGAGTTTTCAGCACCCGATTCAATGGTTTTGCTGTATTTGCATGTTTTGAGTGTTCAACACCCGTTTCAATGTTTTTTGTTCTAATTTGTATGTTTTGAGTGTTCTAAACCGAATTCAATTGTTTTGCTGTATTTGTATGTTTAGTGTGTTCAATGCCGGATTCAATGTTTTTTGCTTATTTGTATGTTTTGAGTGTTGCACACCCAATTCAATATTTTTTGCTCTTGTATGTCTCATTGTTCAACAGCCTATTCAATGTTTCGTTCCTCTAATTTGTATTTTTGGACCTGCTAAATTTTTCTTCTTTAACCTTACCACTAATGGAGTTGCCACATTTTCTTTTTATCTCGGTTTTTGTTTTCAGTTTCAAATATCTCTTGTTCACTGGCAAACATACTCAATAAAATGTAAAAGTTAAAGGCTGACAAACAAAACTTGCTACAGACATATTTTCAGTAAGAGATATATTACTTTGTGATTATATGTAAGGCAGTAAGTTGAGTTGTGACTCATCAAGGAAGGCAAGATTATATACATTCAATAGTGATAATTCTTTTTCCATCATCTTTTCATCTTTTTTCTTAAACCACATTGGTGCACATTGGTTCAAGAAGATTCTTTTCTTAAAAAAATAAATGATGCTTTCCATACTTAAAGGAGACTGGTTTCCAGTAACAGCAGCAATCTCCCTCATTACAAACTTAAGAATGTCTCCATTGCCAAGTCAGATATTTGTTTTAAGACCCCTGTTAACATGTTATTTTATACATTATCAATTTCTCTGGTAAAAATAGCATCATCTTATCCATGAAAAATGGACTGGATATTTCATGAGTAGGCTCTGAATAAATGAAATGATCAGGCCTTTGGAAACCATGAGGACCAGGTACTTCACTCTCAGCTGTCTCTTCAACTGTGGTGCCACTTGTTCTGAGTGTGGGACTTCAGAAATCCAGGAGATTGAAAAAGCCACTTGGTTCTCAGTAACCCAGAAAAGGAGCCCAACTGCTCACCCAGCTGAAACACAGCAGAGACTGCCAAGATTTGCGGAAGTGTGCTCAAAGATAAATACAAGAGGCGGAGCTAAGGAGGAGCTGTGACTGGGCGGTTCCAAAGAAGGGCTCCTCAAGCAAAGGCTTTCACATAAAATATAATGAAACAGGATTTTTAAAAATTCAATACATAATTTCTCATAGAAATTCTTGATGAGGATGGGTCAAATGACAAGAAATGCATAAGATAAAATATAAAAAGGAAAAAAAATACAAAAAGCCTAGTTATATCCAATGAACAACCCCAAATAAGCATTCTTGTAAAGATCATTGATAAGAAAGAAAAAAAAAAGAAAAAGAAAGAAAGAAAGAAAAAAAAAGCAGAACAACATTTTCTATTTTATATGTTCTACAGAGTATATGAACATACCTATTTTGTCCAGGCTGAGCATGTATTTAAGCAGCAGAGTTTTCTGTTGTCCAGCTAACTTAATCTGAATCTGACTGTGTCCTCCTCCTCTTATATGCATGTTGTGTAAATGCCACTTCTTCCTTTTATACTCTACCATGCTCTATCAATGTTTTTCATTGAGTCTGCTGTTGACTATGTTATGTGATCAAAAATTCAATCGGTTGTGCAATATGTTACTCGATGTTTTGATACTAACCACTGATTAAATATTTTATGCTCTAATTTGTATGTATGAGTTTTGCACACCCAATCAATATTTTTTGTTCAAATTTGTATGTTTTGAGTATTCGACAGCGGATTAAATGTTTTTGCTGAATTTGTACGTTTTGAGTGTTCAACAAGCGATTCAATGTTTTTTGCTCTAATTTATATGTTTTGAGTTTTGCACTCCCAATTCAATATTTTTTGCTCTTATTTATATGTTTTGAGTGTTGCACAGCCAGCTCAAGGTTTTTTGCTCTAATTTGTATGTTTTGAGTGTTCAACACCCGATTCAATGTTTTTTGCTCTAAATTGTATATTTTGAGTTTTGCACAACCAACTCAATATTTTTTGCTCTTACTTATATGTTTTGAGTATTGCACACCCATCTCAAGGTTTTTTGCTCTCATTTGTATGTTTTCAGTTCTCAACACCCAATTCAATGTTTTTGTTGTATTTTCATGTTTTGAGTGTTCAACACCTGATTCAATTATTTTGTTCTAATTTGTATGTTCTGAGTGTTCAAAATCAACTTCAATGGTTTTGCTGTATTTGTATGTTTAGTTTGTTCAATGACGGATTCAATATTTTTTGCTCTTATTTGTATGTTTTGAGTATTGCACACCGATCTCAAGGTTTTTTGCTCTCATTTGTATGTTTTCAGTTTTAAACACCCGATTCAATGTTTCTGCTGTATTTGCATCTTTTGAGTGTTCAACACCCGATTCAATGTTTTTTGCTCTTATTTATATGCTTTGAGTGTTCCACACCTAGTTCACGGTTTTTTGCTCTAATTTGAATGTTTTGAGTTTTCAACACCTGATTCAATGTTTTTTGCTCTTATTTGTACATTTTAAGTGTTGAACAACTGAATGTTTTTTTTGCTCTGATATATATATTTTGAGTGTTCAACACGCAATTCAATTTTTTTCCTCTAATTTGTATGCTTTGAGTTCTCCACACACAGTTCAAGGTTTTTTGCTCTAATTTGTATGTTTTGAGTTTTCTACACCCGATTCTATGTTTTTTGCTCTTGTTTGTACGTTTTGAGTGTTGAACAACTCAATGTTTTTTTGCTCTGATATCTAAGTTTTGAGTGTACAACACCTGATTCAATGTTCTTGCTCTAATTTGTATGCTTTGAGTGTTCCACACCCAGTTCAAGGTTTTTTGCTCTAATTTGTATGTTTTGAGTGTACAACACCCGATTCAATGTTTTTTGTTCTTATTTGTATGTTTTGAGTGTTGAACAACACAATGTTCTTGGCTCTGAGGTGTATATTTTGAGTGTTCAACACAGAATTCAATGTTTTTGCTCTAATTTGTATGCTTTGAGTGTTCCACACCCAGTTCAAGGTTTTTTGCTCTAATTTCTATGTTTTGAGTTTTCAAAAACCGATTCAATGTTTTTGTTGTATTATTTTTGTATGTTTTGAGTGTTCAACACCCGACTCAATGTTTTTTGTTCTCATTTGTATGTTTTCAGTGTTGAACAACTCAATGTTCTTTGCTCTTATATGTATGTTTTGAGTGTTCAACACCCAATTCAATGTTTTTTGTTCTTATTTGTATGTTTTGAGTGTTGAACAACTCAATGTTTTTTTCCTCTGATATCTAAGTTTTGAGTGTACAACACCTGATTCAATGTTTTTGCTCTAATTTGTACGTTTTGAGTTTTCAACACCCGATTCAATCATTTTGCTGTATTTGCATGTTTTGAGTGTTCAACACAAAATTCAATGTTTTTTGTTCTAATTTGTATGTTCTGAGTGTTCAAAACCAAATTTAATGGTTTTGCTATATTTGTATGTTTAGTTTGTTCAATGACGGATTCAATATTTTTTGCTCTTATTTGTATGTTTTGAGTATTGCACACCGATCTCAAGGTTTTTTGCTCTCATTTGTATGTTTTCAGTTTTAAACACCTGATTCATTGTTTTTGCTGTATTTGCTTGTTTTGAGTGTTCAACCCCCGATTCAATGTATTTTGCTCTTATGTGTATGCTTTGAGTGTTCCGCACCTAGTTCAAGGTTTTTTGCTCTAATTTGAATGTTTTGAGTTTTCAACACCCAATTCAATGTTTTTGTTGTATTAGCATGTTTTGAGTGTTCAACACTCGATTCAATGTTTTTTGTTCTAATTTGTATGTTCTGAGTGTTCAAAACCAAATTCAATGGTTTTGCTGTATTTGTATGTTTAGTTTGTTCAATGCCGGATTCAATGTTTTTTGCTCTTATTTGTATGTTTTGAGTATTGCACACCGATCTCAAGGTTTTTTGCTCTCATTTGTATGTTTTCAGTTTTAAACACCCGATTCAGTGTTTTTGCTGTATTTGCTTGTTTTGAGTGTTCAACACCCGATTCAATGTTTTGCTCTAATTTGTATGCTTTGAGTGTTCCACACCCAGTACAATGTTTTTTGCTCTAATTTGTATGTTTTGAGTGTACAACACCCGTTTCAATGTTTTTTGTTCTTATCTGTGTTTTGAGTGTTGAACAACACAATGTTCTTTGCTCTGATGTGTATATTTTGTTCAAAACAGAATTCAATGTTTTGCTCTAATTTGTATGCTTTGAGTGTTCCACACCCAGTTCAAGGTATTTTGCTCTAATTTCTACATTTTGAGTTTTCAACAACCGATTTCATATTTTTGTTGTATTTGCTTGTTTTGAGTGTTCAACACCCGATTCAATGTTTTTTGCTCTTATTTGTATGCTTTGAGTGTTCCACACCTAGTTCACGGATTTTTGCTCTAATTTGAATGTTTTGAGTTTTCAACACCCAATTCAATGTTTTTTGCTCTAATTTGTTCATTTTGAGTGTTGAAATCTGAATGTTTTTTTTTGCTCTGATATGTATATTTTGAGTGTTCAACACGCAATTCAATTTTTTTGCTCTAATTTGTATGCTTTGAGTGTTCCACACCCAGTTCAAGGTTTTTTGCTCTAATTTGTATCCTTTGAGTGTTCAACAACCGATTCAATGTATTTTGCTCCAATTTTATGTTTTGAGTGTTGAACAACTCAATGTTTTTTTGCTCTCATATGTGTTTTTTGAATGTTCAACACTCAGTTCCATGTTTTTGCTCTAATTTGTAAGCTATGAGTGTTCAACATCCAGTTCATGTTTTTTTCTCTAATTTGTATGTTTTGAATTTTGCACACCCAATTCAATATTTTTTGCTCTTATGTATAGGTTTTGAGTGTTGCACACCCAGCTCAAGGTTTGTTGCTCCAATTTGGATGTTTTGAGTTTTCAACACCCGATTCAATGTTTTTGCTGTTTTTGTATGTTTTGAGTGTTCAACATCCGATTCAATGTAATTTGTTCTTATTTGTTTGTTTTGAGTGTTGAACAACTCAATATTCTTTGCTCTGATATGTATGATTTGAGGGTTCAACACCCAATTCAAAGTTTTTGTTCTAATTTTATATGCTTTGAGTGTTCCATACTCAGTTGAAGGATTTTTGCTCTAATTTGTATATTTTGAGTTTACAACACCCGATTCAATGTTTTTTCTGTATATGTACATTTTGAGTGATCATCATAAGATTCAAGGTTTTAGCACTTATTTGTATATTTTGAGTGCTGAAAGACTCAATGTTTTTTTCTATGATAAATATCACTAGAAAGGTTGATATTGGCTCATCTTAATCACAAGAAAACAACTATTTTGAGTCTTCTTGTGGAAAGTAAAAAATCATAAACTTATTTTTAAATTAAACATTTCATTTTGAGATAACTGCAGATTCATACCAGTTGTAAGAATTAATACAGAGCTATCTCATTACCCTCCAACCAGTTTCCCCCAACTGTGCACAAAACTATAGTAGGATACCACAAGGAGGAAATTACCATTGATGGACTCCACTCATGTGATTCAGATCTCAACCTGTGGGAGCACATTATGAGCTTGCAGGAATCTGAACTCTGTGTCTCCTCCAGAGAGGGTCCAGTGGATGGCGCCTGGACTCTGACATGGACAATGGGAATAGACAGGAGGTATGACTGAGATGAAATGCACTCAACACAAAGAAATTTGTCCACATAGTCCTTTTCAGAGGTGGGAAGGAAGAAGATCAGAGAACCCGTCTCACGCTGAGACCCTGGGACAAGGTAAAGCCTGGAGTGAAGGAACAGTCTCCAGGCAGGTTCCACCCTCATCTACACACCTCACTACATGTCAGCCTAACTGAGAGGTGCCTCCTAAATGACAATGTGTGAATCAGGGATATTCTGTTGTAGAGACAGACTGAGATTCAGTGAAAGGGTTTCATGCAGGACAAGATCTCTTCACATGAGGTTCTACCATCACCACAGAAAGATGCACCTTGGCACACCTGCTCACAGGGGACAGCAGCTCAGGCTGACTCATGCTAGAAGTGAACCCCAGGTCATCAGACATTCCACACCCTCTATGCCTATTCCAGCCCATTCAAGCTCTGTCCTCTTGGGCCAGCACCACAATCCCCAGCCTCCAGGGAATAGCTCTCACCTCACTAAGCCACAGGAATTCCTGGACACTTGGACAGATGGCCGAGTGAAGCCTGACCTCATTCTCCCTCAACCTCCAGGTCCCACAAAATTTTCCTTGTGGGATCTTCCTTTATGCAGGGGCTCAGGAACTGCATAGCCCTGAACCCCAATTGGAAGGAAGTTGCCCCTACACTCTTCCTGATTCTATATGGACAGCTGCCCACAAGTGGGCACAGATTGCACAAGGCCAGGGGGGTGCTCTCACCTAGAGTACAGCACATCCAGTGCCCATGGGATAGACAGCACTATGGGACTGACCAGTGGTACTAACTGACCTCTCTACTCCCCAGGGCTCAGCTCTTCTCACAACCCAGTCATTCTGATGAGTTCCACCCTCTCTTTTCACACCTATTCATAGGGAGCACCTGGCATACCTCTGCAATGCCAGTCTGACCACAGGGTGGGCCTGGCGGGCAGGCCAGCTGAGGGGCCTCATCCAGAAAAGAGTCAGGGCTGAGGTCCCCAGGAGAGGAGCACCCAATGTAACCATCCAGTCAGGTGACTGGTGACTGAGCTCTCACTCAGTCCCTCAGGCCTCCCCAGAGATGATCAGCAATCTAACCACATCTCCTCTAGGAGGCAGCAGAAGGTTGGGAGAATCTGAGGCAGGGAGGTGGCTGTGGAAGGTGCTCAGTGGGATGGAGAGAAGCCAGGGACAGTGCAGGACAGTGCAGGTCTCAAAGGAGGGATGTTGCTGTGTGATTCTTCCGTAGGGAGAGCAGGAACAAGGAAGAGGCACTTTTCATAATGTCCTCACCATTCATTCCTCCACCCCTTAAACTCTGGGCAAAATTGGTAGCCAATCTTGGGTATGATGCTAAAATTATTGACCTCTATTTCTGTAATTTATTCATTTCCACATGTGACTACTGGCCAAGCTGGTACCTACTCCATTGAATTTTGAGGGAAATGTTCTCAAAAACAGTTTCCTTTACCTACCCAGCAACATTTGGGCACATTTTTATTTTGTTTTGTTTTGTTTTGTTTTATTTTTGTTTTTGACATATGCTTTCCAACTACATGGGAAAACATAATTCCCTACTCTTTGTAAAGGGATGAGTAATAACAATGGAAATTTCATGCGTGTTCACAGATAATCTTGAACTTGACATATGGACTCTGAACTTATGAAAGTTCATGAACTCATAAAATCAGAGCAGAGTCCACATAAAATCCACATTCATGTGATGAAATGCAGCCATGGGCGGCTTTAACCATTTCCTAAGAGCTAAAATATAAAAAGTGATGTTAATGATAAACTAGGAAAACCAAACTTGTGACATAGTTATTGATAAATTGAAAATGGTTATTTGTTTTCCTTAAAAGAACATGCCAGGTGAGAAACCAAGATGGCGGCATAAGTAAACACCTGAACTTGCTGCCTAACTCAACCACCTCAAAACTACAACTAAAAGACAAAATTGGTATCATCCAGAACCATGGGAAGGATGGCTTAGTGGAAATTATACAACTAGAAGGAAATAGAAAAGCAGACTGAGACTCGGAGGAGGGGCAGAGGTACAGAAGTGAAGTGCAGAGGTATGGAGGCATGCACATAGAAAGGGATGGCAACTGAGTACACTATTGTCTTTCTCAATCAGGAGAAAAAAACAAGTTCCCCACTGCTCTGAACTCCAGTTCCTGGTGAGAGTCTGGGGACCCAGACTTATACGGGAAGGAAATGCACAGCCTAATATCAGGTAAAAATTTTAGTGCAACTTTCTCTCAGAAGTGCTTGCAGTGATCATTGTTCCTGCATGTTGCTGCAGGACACAGAGACACTGGACCTCTCCCTGATGATTCCATGAGACCCCATCCCAATTTAAAACCCCACCCAAGCTCTATACAGAGCCTTCTGCATATGAATGGCCTGGCCCTTTGCAATCTGAAACCTAAGGTACTGCAGCTGGGTCAAAGAGCCCCAGAGCCTCTAAAAGCAGACCCAAGGCTCCACAGTAGCTTGCATTGCTTCACAGCTGGGCCTCCTCTGGGCACCTCCAAACCCCAAACAAAGAGAAGGAATCTGAAGATCTCTCTGTAGCTTCTGCTGGGTGGCCTCTCTCCTTGGAGAAACAAGAGCCAGTGTACCCAGTGGTCATAAAGAGACCATCCAGACTACAACTCTTCAGATCCAAAGGAGGCTGACTCAGGGGGCAGATTCAGTGAGCTTCAAAGCTTCACTGAAAGAAATCTTGCTCCATAAGGGTGTCTCCAACACAGAAGTTCTCCCATCTTAGGTACAACTGATCCTCACAGCCAATTGGCCTGGAAGTCAATTCCTCCCAGTGATACCAACAATAATCAAGGCTTAACTGCAACAAGACTGTGCATTCATCCCACAAAGGGGTGCACCAAGAATGTCCACCTTAGGTAATAGGGAAAACTGAGCCACTGGGCCCTATAGGACACCTAGCACACAAAGCCATTTTATCAATTCAGGGAAGCAGCCAAATTGCAGAGACAAAGGAACAGTTCACAAATGAAAGAAATGGAGGAAAGCAAATGACTGGATATTATAGAGTTCATAACCATGGTTATAAGGTTTTTCAAAATCTTCTAGACACTGGGGATCAATTTAGTGAGACCCTGGAGGATATGAAAAAGGACCACCTAAAAATTAAGCATATACTGACTGAAATAAAGAATAATATACAGAGATCCAACAGTGGACTAGAGGATCCCAAGAATCAAGTCAAAGATTTGAAATACATAGAAGCAAATAACACCCAACTGGAAAAGCAAAAAGAAAAGAGAATACAAAAATATGAAGATAGTGTAAGGAGCCTCAGGGACAACTTCAAGCATACCAACATCCAAATTATGGGGGTGCCAGAAGAAGAGAGAGAGTAAGATATTGAAAACCTATATGAAGAAATAATGACAGAAAACATCCCCCACCTGGTGAAAGAAGTAGACTTATCAAGTCCAGGAAACACAGAGAATCCCAAAAAATAGGAATCCAAAGAGGACCACACCAAGTCACATCATAATTAAAATGCCAAGAGCAAAAGACAAAGAGAGAATCTTAAAAGCAGTAAGAGAAAAACAGTTATTTGCCTACATGGGAGTACCTATGACTATCAGCTGATTTCTCAACAGAAATTATGCAGGACAGAGAGAGTGGCAAGAAATATTCAAAGTGATGAATAGCAAGAATCAACAACCAAGATTACTCTACCCAGCAAAGCTATCATTTAGAATTGAAAGTCAGATAAAGAAAAAGCTAAAGAAGTTTATCACTACCAAACCAGTATCATGTGAAATGCTGAAGGGTATTCTTTAAGAAAAGAAGGAAGAAGAAAAAGCTAAAGATAAAAATTATTAACAACAATGTGACTACAATATATATCTGTCAAGAAGTGAATCTAAAATTCAAGTGAATAAAAAGTCTAATGAACAGAATAAACTGGTGAATATAATAGGATCAGAGGCATAGAAAGGGAGTTGAGTGACAATTCTCTGGGGAGGGGTAAAAGGTATGGGTGTGTGGGAAGAGATTGGACAAAAATCATACACCAATGGATGAGGATAGTGCAAGGAGGCAAGGGCAAAGGGTGAGATGGAAACTGGTTGAGGGGAGCTATAGAGGGTGTGGGGGGAGAAGAATAACTATAATAATCTAAACAATAAAAATGTATTAGAAAAAAAAGGGAACATTCCAGTGTATTATTTTCATTTTACAGTGATTAAGGAGTTTCCTTCTGTCAATTGGCTATCTACAATGTTGAGACCTGGTAGGAATGATTCCCCTTCCCCCGTTTAAATCTCAAGGACATAAAGGTAGCTCCAAGGGCCTCATCCTGATCTCATGCCTCATACCAGCAACAGACCGAGCTACCCCCAGAGTTCCCCTGGTCCTCAGTCAGAGGGTAATGACCTGAACACTATCCCTGGGCCCTAATGTCCTCATACCATGATGTCCTCACATCATCCCTGTGCTGATTGGTGGGTCCTCAACACAGCTGGCAATGTCCGATATACTCTTTATGGTTCTACCTGGACCATCAGGCCTGTCTACAAACTAAAAAAAGCTCTGGATGCCAAGTCCTTACAAGAAGTACCTAGGCTGCACTCAGCTCTAAGGGGAACTCCTGGCACACCTAGACACAGGGAGCAACCCATAGGATAACCATTGAAAGGACTATCAGTCCTAGCAGGTGGTGGTTACTGAGAACTGGAGGGCTTTTCTCATCACCTGGCCCTTCCCTCCTATGCCTGGAGAATTATGAAGCACCTGGTTTGGTCACTGTACAATGAGTACCAACACCATGTATGTGGGGAAGCATTGCACAGGCATCAGGCAGTGCAAGGAGGGAATCAGATGTGGACCAGGAACCCACAATAAGAGAAGGAGTGTGACCCAGAACATGGCATCTAAGATTAACTCCTGGTGAGAAATGGGGTAGACCAGTCCTTGTGCCCAGGCAGGGACTCTAAACAGAAGCTTCCCACCAACAACAATGTCTCTGAGGATGAGACAGAAGCTAGGCCAACATCCAGTTCTGCTGTCTGCACCTTGGCAGATGATTAATAGACATTAGGGATATTATGCAACAGAAGCATGTCACCTTGTATGACATCTGGGGTCAGAGCATGTTCCCTATAGACCAGGGCCTGCTATCAGCATGGGTAGAGGGCAGCAAGTGCCCACAGCTGTCGGACAGAGAGTTTGGAGGGAGGACATGGCCTGCTAACAGTCAGAGTTTGGATCTCCCTTCATTCCCAGAAAACAAACTCCACCCTCCACCATGTGTATGAAATCTTCTCTCTCTTGAGGACCTAGGCAGCAGCCTTTGTCCTTCCTCTTCTCACAGGGATCTGACCTGGCACAACCCTGGGCACTTGCTCAACCCTAGGTTTCTGAGAACCAAGTCTTCTGAGATGGTCACCAGCCATGACTCATCCCCAACAGCCACATCCAGCCAGGGGTGGAGCCTGGTCCTTCACCTGAGACTGTGTGGAGAGCAGAGACAGACCAGGTCCCCAGGCCATTAACCTACTGCCCTAGGGGACTTAGGAGACCCCAGGGGAAGGTCAGGTCCCCAGGGAGAAACAGAGGAGAGAAAATGCTCCTGCAGCTCCTTGTCTACCAGGGGTCAGCCAAGGGGGAAGGATTCTCTTTCATGGAGGCAAATAATGGTAGTTGCCATTTATTTGGGCGGCTGCTCTATACTAGGCTTGAGATCATGGATGTTTTAAGGTTAATTCACAGACAATATGGTAATCCAGAGTCAATTTACCATTTTTCCTATTTTTATTTAGGGGAAGAAGTGACACAGTGCGATACAGTCATTGAATCAGGCTCACACGGACCATGACCAGCATATCAGTTACAGCAAGGTCCTTGAACAGCCACAGTCCCATCTTCTTCTCCATCTCAAGGGTCTCAGGTGTCTGTGGACCCTGGAACCAGGTCCTTTCTTCTTAGCAGCCTTCATCTCAAGGTGGATTTTTCTGGTCTGGGCAGTGAAAGCAAGTGAAGAATGAATGTTTTATCTCAAGAATTACCTTCATGAACAATCAGAACCAGTACTGTGAAAGCTCAGGCAGCACCCTCAGGTGGCTTATCCTGACCTCCCTGCCCTGGACTTGAAACCATTTATTTGTTCCCTGTTGTGTGAGTGTCACTACCACTGGATAGAAAGGAAAGGACTTTGCCTTCTTACTGCTCATTCTACACCTGCAAACAATATAGGAACCAGCACTCAAATGCTCTTTCAAAGAAGAGGGCGAGCCCTGACCGGTTTGGCTCAGTAGATAGAGTGTAGGCCTGTGAACTGAGGGGTTCCAGGTTTGATCCCGGTCAAGGGCATGTACCTTGGTTGCGGGTGCATCCCCAGTGTGGAATGTGCAGGAGGTAGAGCTGATCAATGTTTCTCTCTCGTCGGTGTTTCTTACTCTCTATCCCTCTCCCTTCCTCTCTGTGAAAAAATCAATAAAATATATTTTTAAAAGGAGGGGGAAATTATGGTGAATGAATGAGTGAATGATACATAATCTCTACAGACTGGCACCTGGATGCAGAGTGCTAGGAGGTTTTGGCCACAACTGTCCCCTGTCCTCAGGGATTGAGAGCCATGTTCACCCCTCTGAACCCATGACCCAAGGAGCCAAGGCCCATGGTGACTGTGATGCTCTTCCACTGTGGGAGGATCTTCCCGGCTGTACTAGTCCTGCCCTGGGGCAGATGTGGGTGCCTGGTCCCTGGGGTCTTTGAAATGACCAGTAACTACTTGTCAATTCAAAATTCCAAAGCTTTTTCTTTCATTAATGAAGTAACTGAATCTTTGGAACACATCATGAGCATGTCTGTGCCCTTCAGTCCCAGGAATGACTTCAGACCTGGAAGACTGGCTTCTCACAGAGTCACAGACCTGACATGAGCCAACCTCACACCCTTAAGGAGTACTCATGGCCAAGGAGCCTCTGCACCAGTGCCCAGCCCCCTTTTCATTCCAATGTCAGCACCCTGGAACCAGATTGTCTGGAAGGATGTCTGAGAACGCACACATCCAAGGGGGTAGGAAGCAATGAGACCCTTATGCTGGGTTGGAACCAGGAAGAGCTCCAACAGTGGGGACAACACTTCCCCCATTCAAGAACACAGGAATGAAACAGGTCATTTTAAAAAGTTTACATATATATATATATATATATATATATATATATATATATATATATATTGAAGTAAAGACATTTTGAAGTTCTATGAATACTGTGGGGTAGGGACAATCATTGTCCCATATAGATATGCTGAAGTTTATCCCTGGAAAATGTGACTGATACATTTCCTGACAGAAGGCACTTTGCACCTGTGACAAAGTTATAGGTGGCTTAATGAAAAGATTGCTCCCTACATATAATCTTAAGTTTGCTTATGAAAGAGAGAGAGAGAGTCATGAGGAGATCAAACAAGAGTGGGTAAAAGCAGATATGGCCACTGGAGCTGGAAAGGAAGGCATGTGATGTAAGGACATGAGCCAGGAATGAAAAAAGGCTCCAGAAACTTGAAAAGGCAAAAATAGATTCTCCCAGAGAATCTGGGAGACAAACAGAGTCCTGCAGACACACACCAGATTCCAGCACAGTGACACCCATTTTTGGATACTGGTCTCCAGGACTGTTAGAGGTTGTGTAAACAGGCTGGATGTCTTATCCACTCAGATACACTTTGGAGACACCCAGATAACTACCTGTTCCCTTCCTAATCCCTTGTCTGAAATATCCTGCCCAGCCTCCCTAGGTTGGCACATCAGGACAATGGAAAACTTCAAAGTCTCCTCACTAATATTGGCAGAAACACTAACCAAATTAAATGTGTGATAGTTGACCGATGACATGCTAGAGAGCTGGAAGGACCTTAACCTCCAACATTGCTGCCTTGCTACATGTTTCCCCCCCCCCCTCATATGTAAGGGAATAGATGCACAAATCTTTCAAAGATCTTCTGTTATAGAATCTTGATGGTGTATGAGATGTAAAAACTCCTTAAAATGGCAATGGAATGGAGCCCGAATGCTACTAGATGAACAGATGCCAACCTGGACATGCACGCTCCACCCCGACTCCTTCACCACCCTGTGATCACCCAGCGCCCTTTCAGGGAGGCACACACAACACTGCAAATATTTCTGTCCTCATCTGTTGGCTTTGTTTATCTTCTTCACACTCCATTTGCCTGTCCCAATGAGAGTTCACACGCAAGGTACAGGGAAGTGGGAAATAAAATCTACTTTCTGTGTTCTGTTGGGCTCTGTCATCTTGGATTGGCCTCTGAGCATAGAGCAGAAACCTAGAGAGACCTGTGGGTCAAATGTCCTTTAGAAACCAGGGGCTGCCAAGGGTGGCAGGAAGAGGGGAGGTCCTGGACAGAGTAAGGAGTGTAACTATAACCATTGGGTAAGTGGGATGGTGAGAAAGGTATCTGGTGTTAGTGTTATGGTAAGACAGTCAGTCGGATCACACAGCAGCCAGCAGCAGGGTGTCCACAGCCTAGCTGGCCACGTCAGAGGGGCAGGCCATGCAGGACTGCATAGTGCTCCAGTCTCCAACCAGATCCCTGGATGTCTGTGTGCTGTGTCCCAGACCACAAGGTGGGCTGAGATTTGTGCCATCTGCAGGACTCCTGTGTGCAGCTGAGCACCCTTCTGCCCACTGACCCTGATACTATTGATAGGCAGGGAACACTAGGGATTCTCACCCATTCACCAAGATAGATAAGGGGGAGTTTCTTACACCAAGTGCACCAAAAGCTAGAAAGATGAATGCATAGGGCCCAAGCAGGAAGGCTAAGAGCTTGCAAGCTAATTATAAGGGGGTGGGGCAAGCCCTTACCTCCATATTGCTATTAGACTCCAGTTTTGAGAAGGAAGAAGGCATGCTCTTTGAGAGGTCAGTCCATCATCCTCCCAGGCGTGGAACCTAAATGAGTCTCTTTCCTTTTGCACCAGCACCTTTCTCATGAGTTTGGCTATTGTTGCAGCAGGTACCCTAACCTGTGTTTTGGTCACATTAGTCTTGGTTTAGGATGAAAAGAATGTAGGAGGATCAGGGAGGGGTCAGGTTGGCAGGCACAGGCTGAGGACTCCAGCCTGCAGAAGGGTGGAGAAGGCAGGCGGGCTGGTGTTGGGAGGAGCATAAGGGCTATAGTCCAGGGATTACAATGTCCACACTGAGGGCCAGGGTTGTCAGTGTCCAGCTTTGGTCAGGGAGAAACTGTCTCTGGAGTTGTGAGGATGAGGAGTGTTGTCTGGGTCTGGCAGTTTCAGCTTTCCCTGGAAGCACCATAGAAATCCAAAATGCCACTTTACCAGACCTCTGATCCTGAGACTGCAATTGGAAGTAAGTGCTCACAAATGAGGCACCACATGGGTTTTGGGGTGCCTGGCAGAAGAGGATAGAGTGTTATAGTGTCTTTGCAGCTTACTGAGCCCCAGGGATTGAGGAATGGGGTGAGTGACACTTGGGGACCCAGAACTTTAGATGTCTGTTGTAAACGTGGGGCTAAGGCCTCTGCAGATATAAGAGCTATCTGCAAGATTTTCTTTCTTCTTACCTAAAGGAACTCTGCAATGAAATGTGCTCTTGTCCACAAAGCATGCCCACTATTGCATTGTTTTCCCAGAAGGCTGGTAGGGTACTACACCAATTGATTCAAAAGCTGTGTATTCAAAGGAACCTGCACAGATTAGTTCAGTTGTCAAGACTTTTCCCCACCAGGAGCATGAAGCTCATGGCTCTTCAGATATTGTCAGCCACCTGAGGAGGTGCTGACAATACCTGAAGTGGGGGAAGACGTGGACCTCTTGCATCACAGTGACCCAAAACATGACATCTGGAAACCTTTGGGAGGTTTCTCTATGTCCCATTCATTCTATTGTTTTAGCCTCTAGACTCTCATTTTTACTCTGGTTCATTTCCATGTCCCTCCCTTAAATGAGAGGATGCCTCTCAAACCACCCACAGTCTGGACGCAGCCGAGAGATTCTCCATTGAGCCAGGTAGTCAGCAACATCACTCAGGACTCTTAACTCCTCAATTTTAGCCTTTGGACTTACTTTTCCCAAGCTCTCTAAACCCAATGCAGCCTCCAGCTCCTCAGCAGTCTCCATTAGCCCGTCCCAGTTTTAGACAGACCTCACTACAGACACAGGCCTTACACTGTATTCTCTTTACCAAGACTTTATTTTATTCAGTTTCAAAGCTGTGTAGTAGTCAGGCAATCAAATTCAGTAAAATCATGAAGGCAAAAGTTCCTGCAAAAATATTTTCAATAAGAGATATTTTTATTTTGTGATTATAAATCAGTAAATTAGTTTAGTTGCAATTCATCCAGGAAGTCAAGTCGTTGCTCACTCATAAGTGATCATTGTTTTCCATGATCATTTATTATTTTTTCTTAAGTGACACTAGTGCAGATTGGCTCATGAAGTTTCTTCTTCCTAAAGAAATGAGTGATATTTTTCATATGTTTAACAAACTGGGTTTCAGTAACAACAGCGATCTTCCTCATTACAAACTTAAGAACAGTTTCAACTGCAAACATAGGTACTTGTTTAATGACCTTCATTAACTTGCTATTTCGATATGTTATTAATTTCTCTGGTAAAAATGGCATCATGGTATTCATTACAAATAGACTACATATATTGACTAAATATTTCATAAGCAGGTATTGAATGAATGAAATTATCATACCTTTGGAAAACATGATGACTAGGTAACTTCAGTCTCAGCCGTGACTTCAAACTTGGTGACAGTTGTTCTGTGCTGGGTCTTAATTTATCTAGGTGACTGAAAACAGAGGCCACTGTCATGAGCATAAAAGCAATTTGGTTCTCAGTTCCCTTGGGCAGGAGCCGCACTGCTCACCCAGCTGAGACATAGCAGGAATGCGGGGCTAAGCCTGACCTGTGATTGTGTGATTTCCCAGTAATGGCTCTGGAAGTAAACTATTTAACATTGTCTAATCTAACAGAAAAAACCCAGTGTGCTTGAAAGGGAAATATCCGCTTGGTGTGTGAATTAAATAAGGAGGTAGTTGCACCTCAGTGAAGTTGAACATGTGATTCTTTTAATTATAAAACACATAAATGTTAACATAAGTGTTAATTTTAGAATGTTGAGATTGCCTAAAATTATAAAGATTTTATTAAGATAAGAAGCTAATTAGCTGGCATATGAGAAACTCACTCCCAAGTAAGTTATTCACTATCTGTAGGAATTGGTGGGCCAATTATGTGAAAATATCTAAAATGCAACTCAGAGCCAGATCACTATTTTGTTTTAAAATTCAAAGCCAGATCGCTACTTTTTTTAAAAAATTTTTCAAATCAAATGGCCATATTATAATGAATATTATAGGCCCAGTGCACTAAATTCATGCACAGTGGAGGGGGAGTCCCTCAGCCCAACCTGTACCCTCTCCAACCTGGGAGCCTTCCAGGGATGTACAACTGCCAGTTTAGGCCAGATCCCTCTCGCAATCTGGGACCTCTGGCTCCTAACCGCTCACCTGCCTGCCTGCCTTAACTATTCTGCCTGCCTGCCTGATCCCCCTAACTACCCTGCCTTGCCTGCCTGATCCCTCGAATTGCCTTCCCCTGCTGGCCTGATCCCCCACTAACTGCCCTGTCCTGCAAGCCTGGTCACCCCTAACTGCCCTCCCCTGACGGCCTGGTTGCCCCTATTAACTTTTTTTTTTAATATGGCCCCTTCACACACAATTGTATTTGACTTCTTTATTGGCTTCTCCCTGTCACATAATTTTTCTTTCTCCTTTAAGTGACATTTTTTCCTACTGACTAATCATTTATAAACTTTTCTTTCCTCCTTATTTCCTACTTCTGTCCCATCATCCTTCTTCCCATCTTTCTCCTACCCTCCCTCCCTCCTCTTTTCCTTTCTTCCCACCTTAATTTTTTTCTTCACTTCTTCCCTCAGACCTGCTTTGTTCCCTCCCCCATTTCTTCCTTCTTCCCATTCTCCTTTTAAGTTCTACCGACTCCCCTTTAAAACTTTTCTTCCCTCCCTCTTTCTCTCCCATCCACATTTTTCTCTCCCTACTTCCACTGTTTTAATATCTATCTACTTGCCTGATTATTCACTATCATTTATCTTTTTTTCTTTCCTGACTCCTACTTTTAAAATCTATCCCCAGTACACAGCTATACTAGATTTTTATTATAGCTCCTACAGTTCACTCACACATTCTCTTTCATTCTTTAACTCTGCTCTCTAATGACTCCTTTATAAAGTTCTTCCCTCCCTCCTTCCCTTCTTAAAGCTTCCGTTGGGGGGATGGGGGAGTGCGTTAACCCCCAGCCTAGGGCTCAGCGTCCCCCCCCCCCCCGCCCCCTTTCCCCAGCTTCCCAGCCGCTGTGCTGCTCCCATTCCCTGCCCAGGATACCCACCATGGGTAGCTGAGGAGGCCCATGCCGCTCAGGATCTGCTGCCATGAAGCAGGAACGCCTTTACCCAGAAGGCCTCAAATCATCCTCCACTCTGTCCCAGACCCGTTGGCACCTCCATACCAATGGCCGCCACTGCCCTCCCTCCCACCCCCCGCCGGTTGCCACCCACTTCCTTCCCCTCTTATTGTATCCTATCCTACCCTTGGCCTTGAGGCTGACTGCAGAAGGGGGGGACACAGCTTCTGATCCGGTCATGACCCGTGATTCTGTAATTAACAAATTTGCATATTCCCCTATTATTAGTTTAGTTTAAGTTTTTCTTAAAATTAACAGACAAAAATTATTACATTTCACATATATATCAAAATATAACTATCCATCAATGGGACAATATTGAGAGACTTTTACACACTTAAACTAAAAGAAGTACATACAACTTTTATAAATATTAAACTAACAGAGCCCTAGCTGGTTTGGTTCAATGGATAGAGGATCAAACTGCAGACCAAAAGATTCCGGGTTCGATTCTGATCAAAGGTATGTACCTCGGTTTCAGGTTCCTCCCTGGCCCTGACCTTGGTCAGGGTCAGTGCAAGAGGCAACCAATCGATGTGTTTCTCTCTGTCTTTCCTTCTCTCTTCCACTCTCTCTAAGAAATCAATGGAAAAGTATTCATGGTTGAGGATATATATATATATATATATATGTCACAGAAACAAGTAAGTATTCAATAAAAAAAATATATTGAACAACTGCATATATATACATACATATACTGCATATATATATATATATATATATATATATGTATTCCAAAATATATTTAAATAACACACATCAAAGGAAATAGATAAAAATAAATTAAACCCCATAAAAAATGTTTGATAGCAATTAATAAGACAAATGACAAGATAAAGTAAGAGATAAAAGATAAAGAAATAACAAAACTAAACATAAAAATTGAGAATGCCCAATTATTTTTAAAAAGAGCTTTTTCTACATGTTTTTTCATTGTGCAATGAGGTGAAGTTTGACAATTTTCTGTGCAGTGGTTAAATATTTTTTAATTACATTTAAGTAAACAAATTTAAATGTTTTATGGCCCCAAAAAAGTAAGTTTATATTCGTAAAAAAAGGAAGATAACTTTTGATAAATAGCAATGAAAGGAACAAGAAAGAGGAGCAAAATAGACAATATGTAAGTAAATAGGTATTGTTTACCAATAAAACTTTATTTATAAAAATAAAAAAAAGAAAGAGGAGCAAAGATAAAATATGAGAAAACACAATTTAAAATATTAAAATATGGCAAATGAAAATGTGCAGTAAAAATTCTTGATGAAGATGGGTAAGACAATAAAGAAAAGCATAAGGTAAAATATAAAGAAAAACAAACAAATAAATAAATTTATACATATAAAAGCCTAAGCATCCAAACAACTGAATGATGGGTTACTATGATGTGCACTGACCACCAGGGGCAGAGGCTCAACACAAGAGCTGCCCCCTGGTGGTCACTGCACTCCTACAGCAGGAGCGCTACTCAGCTGACCAGCCCATCCTCGTGGCCCACCAGCCCCTCTGCAGCTACTCACTCCCTCAGTAGTCCTGCAGGTCCAATCTCCAAAGAATAGGCCAGGCACCAATGGACCAGTGCCGTTGGTATGATCCCGACAGCACCACTGGCCTCCTGGAAGTCCACTTCAGGCACCGTGGCTGCTTCCCCTCCTTAGATGCTCCACTCCACAAGACAGAAACAATATACAAGGGCCTGGCTGTTAGGTGGTTCCTGACAACCAGCACGAATGTCAGCAGAATGAATCCTGATCCGGGGCCAGCAAGGGCGTTTCACCACCCACCACGAGGATCAGTCGTGTCCTAGCCGCCCCATCTCTCCCTGGGATCCCACCCATGCATTAATTCATGCACCGGGCCTTTAGTAGATAAATAAATATAAATTACCTCAATTGAAAAAACTGAAAGAAACATTCTTATAAAGGTCAATGATAATACAACAAACAAAAAGAAAGCACAAGCCCTAGCTGGTTTGGCTCAGTGAATAGAGCATCGGCCTATGCACCAAATGCTCCCAGGTTAGATTCTGGTGAAGGGTACTTACTTTGTTGTAGGCTCCTCCTGGATCCTGGTCAGGGCTCCAACAGGAGGCAACCAATTGATGTGCTTCTCTCACATTGATGTTTCTGTCTGTCTTTTCCTCTCTCTTCACTCTCTCTAAAAAACAATAGAAAAATATCCTCGGGCGAGGATTAACAACAACAACAACAACAAAAGCACAAGAACATATGCCCAATGAAAAAGAATATATGCCCAATGAAAAATGATTAAACATAAAACATCTATACTAATAAAAGTATAATGTGCTAAATAGACCCGATTGACCTGACATCTTCTGGATGTCCAACTTCCTTCCAGACAAAGCCACGGTGGTGGGGGCCGAGGCAGAGGCAGTTCGGGCAATCAGGCCAGCAGGGGAACAAGCAGTTAGGGACCATCAGGCTTGCAGGGGAGAGCAGTTGGGGGTGATTGGGCCAGCATGGGAGGACAGTTGAGGACAATTGGGCCAGCAGGCAGGTGAGCAGTTGGGAGCCAGCAGTCCCTGATTGTGAGAAGGATGTCCAACTGCCAGTTTAGGCCTGCTCTCTGCCTGCAGGAACATGTCTAAACCAGCCAACAGACATCCCCCGAGGGGTTCCAGATTGGAGAGGGAGCAGGCCGGGCTGTGGAACACTCCCCTCCCATGCATGAATTTTGTTCACCGGGTCTCTAGCAAAAATATAATTGGCCTCATGGGAAAAAAAAGCAAAATTAAAGTTTTTGATAACAATGAATAACAACTAAAGGAGAAAGCACCCAGTAAAATCTAAAGGAACACAATGTATCTATTTCTTCTTGCACCAACGTTTATATATTTTCCAGAAACATACCAATTTGATCTAGGCTGAGCATATATGGAAGCAGTACTGTCCTCTGTTGTTCTATTATCTTCCCCTGAATCTAACTTTGTTCCCTCCTCTTATATGCATTTTGTTTGTCTGCTACTTCTTTCTTTTTTTTTTTTTTTTTTTGTTCCACATTGCTAGAGGCCTGGCAATGTTATTCGGTTATTCAATATGTAATTATTATATGTTTTGTTCTTATCTATTTTTCTCTTTTAACCTTATTTCTAAAGCAGTTGCTATATTTATTTTTATCTAGGTTTTTGTTTTTAGTTTCAAATCTTTAGTCAGGCAATCACAGTTTAAAAATTATGATAACAAAAGACAACATCTCAGAGAAATATTTTTAATAAGAGATGTTTTTATTTTCTATTATAGATCAATAAATTTGTTCATTTTTTATTCATCCTGGAAAATAAGATGCAGAAGTAATAAGCATTCACCATGTGCTCTTATCAACTTTCTTTAAAAAGAAGGCACTTGCTGAAACCGGTCTGGCTCAGTGGATAGAGCGTTGATCTGCAGACTGGAAGGTCTCAGGTTTGATTCCCATCAAGGCCATGTACATTGGTTACAGCCACATCCCCAGTAGGGGGCATGCAGGAGGCAGCTGGTCAATGTTTCTCTCTCATCGATGTTTCTAACTCTCTATTCTTCTCCCTTCTTATCTTTAAAAAATCAATAAAATATTTTTTAAAGGCACTTGTGCAGAATGGTTCGTAATAAATCAGTTTGGTTGTGTTTCATCCACAAAGAGCATATATTGTTGACTCAGAAGTGACAACTGTTTTTTCATGATCATCAATTATTATTTTTAAACCACATGGGTGCAGATTGGTTCACGGAGATTCTTCTTCTTAAAAAAGTAAGTGATATTTTTCATAAGTTTAACAAATTGGGTTGGAATAATAGCCACAATCTTCCCCATTACAAACTCAAGAATGGTCTCAATTGCCAACTCACATACTTGTTTTAAGACCGCCATAAACTTGTTGTCTCGATACTGTATTACTTTCTCAGGTAATAATAGCATCATCTTCTCCATTACAAATGTAGTAGATATATCAACTAGATATTTCAACACCATAGCTTCAATAAATAAAATTACTGTACCTTCGGAAAACAATTAATTCGTAATTCAGTCTCAGCTGTGACTTCAAACCTGGTGACGCTTGTTCTATGCCTGGATCTTAAATTATGGAGGTGACTGAAAAAAAGACAGAAAAATGCCATGAGCATAAAACCAATTAGATACTCACTTTCCATGGACAGGAGCTGCACTGCTCACCAACCTGACACAAAGAAGGATTGCCCGATTTGGGGAAGGTTGCTCAAAGATAAATGTAAGGGGTGGGGCTAAGACTGAGCTGTTATGGTGTGATTTCCCAGTAAGGGCTGGGGAAGCAAAGGATTTAGCATAATCTGACAGACAAACCCTGATGACTATGAAGAGGAAATATCTGCTTGGTGAGGGAGTTACATAAGAAGGTAGATGTACTTCAATGAAGTTGAACATGTAATAAGATGTGGTTTTTGTAAGTATAAAATATATAGACGTTAATTTTAGACAATTCAGACTATGAACTATGATAACGATTTTTTTTTAACATCAGGAGCAAGTTAGCTGGCATATGAGTGACCCACTGCAAAGTAAGTCTTTCTCTGTCTGTAGGAATTGGCCAGACAGTCTTGTGGAAACATTTAAAATATAACTCAGTGTGGGATCCCTTAACATGACCCGCGTGGTTCAGGGCCCACTCAGGGTCCAATTTCTGGAGAAGGCCGCACACTAAAATGAAGAGACAGACTGGAAAAGAGTTAATTGGGGAAAATGGGGGCCAGGCGGGAAGTCTACCTCTAGTGGGAAGACTAACCCTTTTCTGGCCTTTTACCATTCCTTTTATTGAGATTCTGAAACAAAGACATCTCTTAAATGGGAAGTTCCAACAACAGAAAATCAACTTACATTTACATATGATTAACAAATTAAAGTTGCCTCAAGCACCACTATCTCAACTAGACAATGAGTTAATAGCTCTGACCATTCAGCTCTTTTTACATTTTATCTCGTGACAATGTTAGGTTTCGGTTCCCAGGCAACTCAGAGCCAGACTTTTGTTTTAAATTTTTCAAATCAAATGGCCATATTATAACAAATATAAAGTTTTTCTTAAAATTAACAAACAAAAATTATTACATTTAACATATATATATATATATATATATATATTATCCATTGGACAATATTTTTTAAAATTCTTTATTGTCTAAAGTATTAGTTATGTCTCCTTTTACCCCATTGACCTCTCCCCAGTCGTTCCAGTGCCAGCACATGCCTTCACTCCCCTACTGTCTGTGTTATTGGTTATGGTTATATGCATAGAAACAAATCCTTTGAAATCTTACCCACCCCCCACCCTCTGTTGCCTTCCTTCTTGAGGTTTGAGGATGCTTCCACATCTCTGGATATATTTTTGTTCATCAGTTTATATTGTTCATTATATTCCACAAATGTGTGAGATCATATGATATTTCTCTTTCTATGGCTGGCTTATTTCATTTAGAATAATGCTCTCCCAGTCCACCCATGCTGTTGTAAATGGTAAGAGTTCTTCCACTTTTATAGCAGCATAGTATTCCATTGTGTAGATGTACCACAGCTTTTTAATCCACTCATCTGTTAATGGGCATTTAAGCTGTTTCCAGATCTTAGCTATTGTAAATTTTGCTGCTATGAATATATCCTTTCTGATTGGTGTTACGCCCAGACTTCGTGATCCCCAACGACCACCAGGGAGCAGAGTCCGATGCAATAAACAAAAGAGCCTTTTCCATGCTAGCATGGGCTCTGTCCCACTCACGCCAGCAGCATGGCAGAAGAGAGCAAATTTCACCCAGTTCAGGGGTTTTACTCCGGTCGGTGGTGATGTCACTGCCTCAGCTAACCCTGATTGGTTGGGTGAGGGCTAGGGTTCAATTACAGAATGAAGGATAACTCCACCCTGCCCCACAGTGGAGTCAGGATCCCATCCTCGCTCCGCCCTGCTCTCTCATTCCCCCCTTGTCTAATGTGCCTGAGTCAAATCATTGACTCAGCCTACTTCCTTTCAGCATAAACAACAAATACAGTTACCAAGACCCTTAGTACCACAGTTCCCATCAGTATTGTCCTCACTGAAATCCAGTTCCCCTCCTGCAGGCATCAGATCTCCTCCTGGCTTGTAGTTGCCAGGATCCAGGCCATGCAGGAGCTGGGAGTCATGTAGTCAGGTCTGGGTGCCATCTACTTCAACAGCAGTGGGCATGCTCTGGATAATAGTGCAACATCCCTTTGAGTCCTTGGGCAGTGAATTTCTTTACCCACATTGAGTTCCTGGGCTACAGGGTCTGAGGTGGGCACTGGCAGTGCATCTAAAACAAGCAAACTGCAGAGCCTATAAGGACTTGAGCAAGGGAATGGTTACCATACATGATCCCCTCCCAAAAAAGGGGGAACTTGTCCCATTAAGGGGTACACCTGGCCCTTAAGAGGGAGAAGGACAGGGGGTTGGTCCAATTTTCACAGATTCTAAGACACATTTAGTTAAACCCTTTTTCCAGAGTCTCACTTTTGCCTGTCTTAAGGCTAGAGCCATACTTTGAGATACCTTGGCTACCAAGGTGGGGCTGTTATCTGATACTGGCAGCCCAAATCTAGGTATAATCTCCTGGAGTAATCTCTTGACTACTATAAAGGCAGTTTCTGTCTTAGTGGGGTATACTTCAACCTAATCTGCAGTGTCTACAGAAACTAGACCTTAATGCTGGTGGTTTAATCTCTGAAATCCACCTATCAATGCTCTCCTGGGAAAGTTCCCTGGGACCTGAATTCCCAGGGGGACTCCCTTACCTTGCTTAGCATTTACCTGTGCACAGACAGTACTTCTAGCAACTCTGCCTCACAGAAGTTCAGAAGTCTTGGGGACACTTAAGTGGGTAACCTTGTGTCACTGGGCAACTTGACCTAGAGCCTCTGGGACCAACAGTCATGTCATCTGGAGGGTCCACCAATCATCTGGTCTGTCAGAGACTTGCTTCTGTTCAGCCAATTCCTTCCAGCTGCACCCTCTTTTCTCTGTGGATGGCACAGTGTCTCCATTAAAGGGCCTAGATTAAGGCCAAAGTTCTGGAGCTGTGCCCAAATGGTGTGGTCCAGGGTGACTACCACTGCCCCTGCATATCAGGTCCCATCCTGAACATAACTGCTCCCATCTGTGAACAGTACCTTGTCATCTGTTACCTCTGTGCAGTCATGAATGGGTTCCTCCATCATCATCTGGAAGCAGGCTGGCAGGGTTGATGGCCAGAGTCTTATGAATCTGGACCCAGGGCTGGTCCAGGAGAAAAGTTTAGCTCCTGGCCCAGAGTCTGCTTATCTGCCTCCTTCACCAGCAATGCTGTGGTGGCCACTGCCTGGAAGCATGCTGGCCACCCTGCTGCCACAGGGTCCAGTCTCTTAGACAGATAGGCAACAGGTCTCTTCCAGGGACCTAGAGTCTGAGTGAGAACCCCTTTGGCAATGCCTCTTACCTCACTCATGTAGAGGTGGAAGGGCTTCATGATGTCTGGCAAGGCTAGGGCAGCTGCTGAGATGAGAGCCTTCTTTAGCTCCTCAAAGTCCCATTGTTCCACTTTGGACCAGTTCAACAGCTGCATTCCTTCAGTACGTGTTCCTTCCAAGGACCACAGTCCTTCTTGATGTCCAAGGAAAACAGGCAGTTTGTCCGGTGACTTCCTGGGTTGATGTACGGATCCTATTGGCTCTCTCAAGACTAAATAGGCTGCCCCAATGCCCATCGGGAAACTAACAGGCTTGCCTCTCCTAGCTAACTTGTCAGAACATTCTCTTTATAACTTTTATAAAAATCTTATCTTCCAAAAAATACATAACCATGCCTCAAATTTTAAAGAAAAGGCAAGGGAGGAGGGAGCAAGTCCAGTACCTGTTCCCAGGCCTCCAGCCGCTTGAAATTTAAAATGCCACATTTCTCCTACAGATACAGATTTATCTGCATTTCTAAGCCCCCCTCTACTCCCCCTCCCCTCCGCCCCCCTGCAGAACATCAGTGAAAATTGTCCAAGCAGTCGCGGGGGGTTAAATCATACAAATAATTGTTTTCATATTGTTTTAACACAATTCTAAATAAATTATAAACCTTTGTGATGAAGTCAACTTAAATCTATAAAGTAGACACACATGACTGAAACCAAAAAATGATTCCCAGAGTTTAAACAACCGAATGTACAAAAACAAGATGCAGGTACAAGCCCAAATTCAAGCTTACAATATGATTACAAATGATAACATCAATGGCATATGAGAAAAGCAAAACAAAACAAATTAATATGGCTATCACTTTTTCTACATTAAGAGAAAAATGTATGACTTGGCTTACTTCTTCACAAGAGGCACACTATAAATTCCCAACAAATTTACTTAGGTCTGTATGAAACAACCTGGATAGAGCTCAAGCATCATATAGATTCCTCATCTGACAAATGAGAATAAATCAATCATTGAGATCTTTGATCATTATTGCTTATTATAAACACATGTAATACAGTTTAGCCTGCCATATTCTAGGCATTTAGTTATGCAATTAACTTTTCCTAATTCAATTTATACTTTGAACTTTTAAAGCTGGCAAGTCAAAAATATTTGGCATTTTTTAGATTAATAACATTACATTTCTAAGAAAAAATACAAGATATCATAATTAAGAGCCTCAATTCTGTTCTCTAGATTTTTGATGAGGCAAATCTAAATTTTACTTTTCTGTCTTTTTTCTTTTACATCTTGCTTACTTAGGGGAATTTCAGCAACAGATCTGGTCACACATTTTTTTAGATCTCAAAAAAAATTTTTTTTTCTGAAGTTCAAACAAAGCACTGAATAATCTTTGCAGGAGAGCTAATAGTCTTGCGCTCTCCGGCCTCCCCTAGACCTCTCCGCACAAGAGGCAGTTTACTAAGATTTAAGACAATGTCAGAAAAAATGAATTTTGTTCATAGGTCAATCACAATTCATACTTAAGTAGCTATATGACTCTATTTAGCTGATAGCAATGACAAGGAAGACTAAACATTATAAGCAAGGCCATCTGGGCTGCTTCACCACGGAATCACCTGCCACTCCCTGCAGATCAATGGAATAGCATTAAAATGCAAATGAACACATTCTTTAGCTGAAGACTACCGGCCATTCATGTAAACTTGTTACCGTTACCATTTAGTTTCTGCCTCACAGTGGGGAATTTCAAAAGCTGCTTACAATGACTTGGGAAACCAGTTTTAATTTATCTCCCAGTTAATCTCCACCATTTTTAAAACTCATTCTGTACACAGCAAAGAGTTTAAAGCACAGCCCAAAACTATGCGCACTCGTTTTGAACTGCCTTTTCCCTTTACTGAGCACAGAAATTCACCCTTGAGCTCTTCTCCTGGACCCGATGCCTCCAAGCTGGCCCAGGCCCCGGAGTGAGGCTGCTGACACTGCCACCCCAGCCAGTCTACTCAGGCGGCCCCCAAGGAGGAATCGCGGGTCGCCCCAGCGGCTTCCCGGCTCCGCCTCCCCTTCTCCAGGCAGCCAGCAAATTAACCCAGGTGCCTGCTCCCCAAGCTAGGCCCCCACTGCCCAGCCGCGCTCCAATGCGCAGACTGAGCTCCGCGGAAGCCCCCCTTCCGACCCAACGCCACCAGGGGGTCCTGAACCACCACGCTGGCCACACTTTGCCGACTCCATCCTGGGGCGCCATGTCGCCTGCAGATACCAAACTCAGACCTGGGAAAGGTTTCCACAGGTGAGGCAATGGCTCACACTGCTCACCTCATCCTGGGAGAGGCTACCATCCCTCTCCCCACATGAGGGTCCCTCAAGGGCCCTCCTGGGAGGTCAGAACGTCTTCTGACCTCCTGCCTGTGGCCTTCATGGTGCGTCCACCAGGCATATTCGGGCACCAATTCCATGAGGCATTTTATGTCCCTCCAGAGCACGCACACAAGGACACAGACACACACACACACCTACCGCAGCCAGTCAGGCTCTCCAGATCGGGGCCCCTCATGGTCCTGGCTGGGGATCCCGGACAAATTCCCCCATATGTTATGCCCAGACTTCATGATCCCCAAGGACCACCAGGGAGCTGAGTCCGATGCAATAAACAAAAGAGCCTTTTCCATGCTAGCATGGGCTCTGTCCCACTCACGCCAGCAGCATGGTGGAAGAGAGAGAGAATTTCGCCCAGTCCAGGGGTTTTACTTTGGTCAGTGGTGATGTCACTGCCTCGGCTAACCTTGATTGGTTGGGTGAGGGCTAGGGTTCAATTACAGAATGGAGGATAACTCCACACTGCCCCACAGTGGAGTCAGGATCCCATCCTAGCCCCACCCTGCCCTCTCAATTGGCATTTCTAGTTTCTTGGGATATATTCCTAGAAGTAGCATCACTGGGTCAAATGGGAGTTCCATTTTTAATTTTTTGAGGAAACTCCATACCGTTTTCCAAAGTGGCTGCACCAGCCTGCATTCCCACCAGCTGTGCAAAAGAGTTCCTTTTTCTCCGCATCCTCACCAGATCTTGTCATTTGTTGATTTATTGATGATAGCCAATCTGACAAGTATGAGATGATACCTCACTGTCATTTTTATTTGATCTGATGATTAGTGACTTTGAGCATGTTTTCATATGTCTCTTGACCTTCTTTATGTCCACTTTCAAAAAGTGTCTATTTAGGTCCTTTAGCCATTTTTTTTATTGGATTGCTTATCTTCCTTTTGTTAAGTTGTATGAGTTCCCTATAAATTTTGGAGATTACACCGTTATAGGATATGACATTGACAAAGATGTTCTCCCGTGCAGTGGGTTCTCTTGTTATTATGTTGATGGTTTATTGTGCTGTGCAGAAGCTTTTTTATTTTAATGTAGTCCCATTTGTTTATTTTCTCCCTAGTTTCTATTGCCCTAGGAGCTGTATTAGTAAAGATATTGCTACGACATATATTAGATACTTTGCTACCTAAGGATACTCCTGAGATTTTTATGGGTTTTTGAGTTTATTTTTGTGTATGGTGTAAGTTGCTGGTCTAGTGTCTTTTTTTTTTTTTTTTTTTTTTTTTTTTTTTTTGCCTGTATCTCTCCAATTTTCCCAACACCATTTATTGAAGAGACTATCTTGACTTCATTGTATGCTCTTACCTCCTTTGTCAAATATTAATTGAGCATAATAACTTGGGTTGATTTCAGGTTCTCTGTTTGTTCCATTGGTCTATATGTCTGTTCTTGTGCCAGTACCAGACAGTTTTAAGAACTGTGGCTTTATATAATATAGCTTGATAGCTGGTATTGTGATCACTACAACTTTGTTCTTTTTCAGGACAGCTGTGACTATTCGGGGTCTTTTTTTATTTCAGATGAATTTTTGGAGAGTTTGTTCTAGATCTTTGAAATATGCCATTGGTATTTTAATGGGAATTGCATTGAATCTATAGATTGCTTTGAGTAGTATGGACATTTTAATGATGTTGATTCTACCAATCTATGAACATGGTATATTCTTCCATTTGTTTATTTCTTCCACTATCTCTTTTTTCAACATCCTATAGTTTCCTGAGTACAAGTTGTTTACTTTTTTAGTTACATTTATTCATAGGTATCTTAATTTTTGTTGCAATGGTAAATGGCTTTGTTTAGTTTCTCTTTCTGTGAATTCATTATTAGTGTATAAAAAAGCCATAGATTTCTGGGTGTTAATTTTGTAACCTACTACATTGCCAAATTTATTTTTCAAGTCTAGTAATTTTTTATGGAGTTTTAGGGTTTTATATGTACAATATCATGTCATCTGCAAATAAGTTTTACTTCTTTTCCAACAAGGATACCTTTTACTTCTTCTCCTTGTCAGAGCTCTATGGCTAGCACTTCCAGTACTATGTCAAAGAGGAATGGTGAAAGTGGGCGTTCCTGTCTTGTTCCTGTTCTTAGGGGAAATAGTTTTAGATTTTCCCATTGAGTGAGATGCTGGCTGTAGGTTGTCATATAAGGCTTTTTATTATGTTGAGGTATGATCCCTCCATTCGAACTTTGCTGGGAGTTTTTATCAAGAAAGAGTATTGGATTTTGTCAAATGCTTTTTATGCATCAATTGATATCATTATGTGATTTTTATCTCTCAATTTGTTTATGTGATGTATAACATTTATTGGTTTGCGGGTATTGTATCCATCTTGCATCCCCAGAATAAATCCCACTTGGTCATGGTGTATGATCTTTCTAATGTAATGCTGGATCAAATTTGCTATAATTTTGTTGAGAGTTTAGCATCTATGTTTATCATTGGCCTGTAATTCTTTCTTTGTAATGTATTTATCTGGTTTTGGTATTAGGGTAATGCTGGATTCATAGAAAGAACTTGGAAGTATGTTTTTCTCATGAATTTTTTGAATAGTCTGAGGAGGATAAGTTTTAGTTCTTTGAATGTTTTGTAAAACTCCCCTGTGAAGCCATCTGGATCAGGGCTTTTGTTCACTGGAAGTTTTTTTTATTTACTGCTTCAATTTCATTGGTAGTTATCAGCTGATTCTGAATTTTGGAATGTGTCCATTTCATCTAGGTTGTCCAGTTTGTTGGAGTAGAGTTGTTAGTAGTATTTTTTTTATATAATCCTTTGTATGTCTATGGGGTCAGTTATTATTTCACCTCTTTCATTTCTGATTTTGTATATTTGGGTCTTCTCTCTTTGTTTCATGGTTAACCTGACTAGAGGTTTATCAATCCTGTTTATTCTTTCAAAGAACTGGCTTTTGGTTTTATTAATCTTTTGTATTATTTTGTTTTGTTTTGTTTTGTTTTTGTCTCTATGTCATTTATTTCAGCTCTGATCTTTATTATTTTCTTCCTTCTGCTCATTCTGGGCTTTTCTTATTGCTCTCTTTCTAGTTCTTTAAGTTGTAGAGTTAGATAACTTATTGTCAGTTTTACTTGTTTATTGAGGTAGGCCTGTAGCAGTCTCAGGACTGCTTTAACAATGTCCCATAGATTTTAGATTGTTGTATTTTCATTGTCATTTGTTTCCAGGATGCATTTTATTTCTTCTTTGATCTCTTTGGTAACCCAATCATTGTTTCATAGCATGCTATTTAGCCTCCAAATTTTTTTTATTGTTTTTATTGTAGATGATTTCTAATTTTATGCCATTATAATCTGAGAAAATGCTTGATATGATGTATATCTTCTTGAATTTGAAGAGACTTTGCCTGTATCCTAATATGTGATCTATCTTTTGAAAATATCCCATGTGCACTCGAGAAGAATGTGTATTCCATTACTTTAACATTGAGAAGGAATATAAGACAATTGGAGGGCCTAGCAATTGGAATCTGTGCCAATAACTAGTATTCTGATGCACATTCTTATTGGCCTATAATTAATCACTCCACCTTCCTTAGGCAATAATCTATTTTCCTAAATACTCTCAGTTTCCAAGGGCCAAAAACCAAGAATTTAATTGACTAGCCAGAGGGGAGGTCACTGGCATGACCCAGGCCAGGCCTTTAAATATAATCTTACTTCCCTGTTGTAACTGACTTAGGTAAGGCTGGGAAAGCCTGCCACAAAAGCCCGGAAGTTAGGAAACAAAGAAAGCAATAGGATAAAAGGAAAGCTTCCTCCATATTCACCATTTAGGCTTTGAAAAATGACTCACGTAAGTCACTAGTAACATCTGCAAATAAAGGGTTCTTTCTGAATCTTCTGAGTACCCATTGTGCATTTTCCTGTGCCCTGGTAATTTCTGCAACAGGGTGAAATGTTCTGAGATGCCAATTATTATAATTATATCTGATCTAGTAAGTCATTTAGGATTATTGTTTCTTTGTTGTTGTCTTTTTGTCTACAAGATTTATCCAGTGATGTCAATGGGGTACTAAATTCCCCTACAATGATTGTATTGCTGTTGATCTCGCCCTTGATAAATTCCACAAGTTTCTTATATATTTGGGTGCTTCTGTATTGGTTACATATATGTTTATCAGAGTTGTATCCTCATGTTTATCAATCCTTTTAATATTATGACATGGCCTTCCTTATCTTTTTTTTTTTTATGGCCTGCACTTTGAGGTCCATTTTGTCAGATATAAATATTGATACCCAAGCTTTTTTTCATTTCTCTTTGCCTGAAATTTTTTTTCATCCCTTTACTTTCAGTCTGTGTGAGACCTTTGTTCTGAGGTGGGTTTCTTGTGGACAGCATATACACTGAGTGGCCAGATTATTATGATCTCTGAACGCATAATAATCTGGCCACTCAAAACATATATGTATCTGAGGCCTGGTGCATGAATTTGTGCATGGGTGGGGTCCAGACAGTCTGGAATATGGGCAGTTGACTAGCCTGCCTGCTGGTTGAACTCCTGGTCAGGGCACAATTTGTATATTAGCTTTTTATTATATAGGTAATACAATTATAATGGGTTCAGAGATCATAATAATCTGGCCACTCAGTGTATATGGGTCATGTTTTCTTATTCATTCAACCACCCTATGTCTTTTGATTGGGACATTTAATCTATTTACATTAAAGTTATTATTGATAGGTAATTGTTTGTTGCCATTTTTATTTTTTTATGCCTGTGTTCCTTCTTTTATTTCTATTTTTTCTTTTTATAACAGTCCCTTTATTATTTCCTGCATTGCTGGCTTGGTGATAGTATATTCCCTTGGCCTTTTCTTTATCTGTAAAGCTCCTAATTTCACCTTCTATTTTGATTGATGGCTTTTCTGGATAGAGTATTCTTGGATTCAGTCCCTTGGTTTGCATCACTTTGTATAGTTTATTCAATTCCCTTTTGGCATAATGTGTTTCTTTTGAAAAATTAATTGTGTAATGGGAGATCCCTTGTAGGTAACTTGCTGTCTCTGTTGCAGCCCTTAAGATTCTTTCTTTACCATTAATGTTTGCTATTGTAATTATAACATGTCTTGGTGTATATCTCTTTGGGTTCATCTTTTTGGGACTCTGTGCTTGTTTGGGGGGTTTTTGTTGTTTGTTTTTGTTTTTGTTTTTGTAACTATTCACCAAGTCAGGGCAGTTTTCTGTCATTATTTCTTCAGATAGGTTTTCTATTCCTTACAAGTCTTCTTTACCTTCTGGCACCCCTATTATGTGGATGTTGCTTTGTTTCAGGTTGTCCCAAAGCTCCCTTAGACCCTCCTGCTTTTCAATTTTTATGTTCCAATTGCTATTCAGTTTGGGTGTTTTTTCTAACTTTTCATTTAACTCTCTGATTCAGTCCTCCACTTCTTCTAATCTATTGTTGAAACCATCCATTTTTTATTATATCTATATCATTCTTGATTTCCTCTTGATTCTTACATATGTTGCTGATTTTCTCTTCCAGCTGGTTTAGGAACTTTATGATCCTTACTTTGAATTATTTCTCTGATATATTGCTTGCCTACATTTATTTAATTTCTTTTTCTGGTGATTCCTTCCTTTTTTTCTTAGGGGTTGTTTATTTGTCTCCCAATTTTTGCTGTCTTTTTCTGGCCCTAAGCACCTTGCTTAGGGTTTGAGAGGTTGAAGACCTTATCAGGACAATGGCCCAGAAATCATTTGCTTCAGCAGCTGCTCAGCTAAGTTGGATGCCTACCAGGCTGAGACCCAAGCTGTGTGGGTGGGGTAGCCACTCCCCATCTCCTGTGCACAGAGAGGGTCTCCAGATCCTGTTCAAATGCAGATTCTGACTGGGCAGGTGTGCTGTGGACCTGAGACTCTGCACACAGCCTTGGCCTCTGCTGCCAGCACCACACTGAGAGCCCCTCAGGTGGCCAATCCTCACCTCCCTGCAATGGACTTGAAGTCACTTATTTTATTCTAGATGTATTGGTGTCACTCCCACGGAATATAAAGGAAAGGGCTTTGCCTTCTTACTCTCTACTCTACACCTGTAACCAGCTCAGGGACCAACAAGTAACAAACACCCAGTTGTTTTTGATTAATTAGGAAGGAATAAATGGTAATTAAATAAATGAATGAATGGATGGATGATTGACTCAAATCTTTCAGAGATTGGAACCTGGATTCAGAGTCCTTGGAATTCTGGCCACATGGGACAAACTCCCTGCCCCACCCCTTCCCTCCAAACCCCCCCCCCCAAAAAAAAAGTCTGACAGAGAACTTTTGCTGCTCTCTAGAAAAATAGTCCTTCCTGCAATTGGTCTTAGACCCTAGATAATAAAAATAATTTTCACATACAGAAGATTTTTTAAAAATATATTTTATTGATTTTTTATTTATTTATTTATTTATTTTTACACAGAGAGGAAGAGAGGGATAGAGTTAGAAATTAGAAACATCCACGAGAGAGAATCATCAATCAGCTGCCTCTTGCATACCCCCTAGTGGGGATGGGCCTGCAACCAAGGTACATGCCCTTGATTAGAATCGAACCTGGGACCTTTCAGTCTGCAGGCCGATGCTCTATCCACTGAGCCAAACTGGTTTCAGCAACATACAGAAGATTTTAAATTCTTTCCAAGTTTCTCTCTTAACCACCAAACACAAATAGTCCAGAAGAGCCAGAATGTCACTAATCCATGCTCTCTTCTTGCTACCCATCATCCCTTCTGCATATGCACAAGTCTTTCCCTGCCCTCACAGAAGGAGATTGACTTTAATGACCAAGGGCAGAGCCATGATGAGACCAACTGCTGCCACAGCCAGCTCCTGCCTGTCCCCTTCACTCTTTTCTAGCTCATTCATTGGGCTCTGCTCTCTCATTTATTGTTTCACTGGTTCATGTCAGTGATATTCACCTGGGAAGGCGTGATCCATTTGGTGCATCTTCAATAACCACAATCTCCTGCACATGGAGAGGATGGAGCTGTCCCAGGGCATCAGCACCCTCACCATTGATCAATCCCATATGGAGCAGGGACACTAGAGGCTATCAGTATGTGGTCTTCAACCCCATCAGTTCTGGCAAAGGAGAGCCCCTCAGGCTGGATGTAAAATATGAGTGACCCTCCTCCCTGCCTCTATGTTATTAAACTCTGAATACATTTTTTCTTATCTCAAAATGATGACTATTATACGCTCTCTAAATAGGTTCCTTGTGAATAGTCAAAGACTTGCCTTGAGTCAATAAGTGCTCAAAAATGTGAACTATAATTGTCCTTATTATTGACTCAAGGTCATGTTCCACACCAAAGTCCACCTCTGGGTCTCAGTTGCACAATCTCCTCAGTGGAGGCAATGCCGAGTTCCTCCGAGGATGGGCAGTGGTCATGAAATGACCGGTGATAGCACGTGATGAGCTCACAGGAATCTGAGCTCTGTGCCTCGTCCAGGGGATCATGTGGACGGTGCCTGGACTCTGACATGGACAATGAAAATAGACAGGAGGTAAGATCAAGATGAAATGCACTCAACAAAAACCAATTTGTCCACATCATCCTTCTCAAAGGTGGGAGAAGGAATCAGAGAGCCCAAGTTTCTCACCTGGGTGAAGCCTGGAGTGAAGGAACAGTATCCAAGCAAGTTCCATCCTCATATACAGACTCCCCTACATGTCAACCTACCTGAGAGGTGCCTCCTAAATAGCAATAGCATTTAGGAGGATTCTTCTGAAGGGACAAGGATCCCCTAGGCTGAGACTCAACAATAGAGGAACCCATGCAGGATAATATCTCTCTCCACTTGAGGTTTCACCATTGCCACAGAAAGATGCACCCTGGCACACCTGCTCTCAGGGGATAGCAGCCCAGGCTGACTCATGCTAGAGGTAAACCCCAAAGTCATGGGCCATCCCATACTCTCCATGCCTATTCCAGCTCCTGCAGGCTTTGCCCTCCTGGACCAGCAATTCCAAACCCCAGTCTCCAGGGAATGGCTTTTACCTCACTAAACTGCAGGGATTCCTGGACACTCAGATGTCCCTACAAAGAGGTCCACAGGTTAGCTATGAGGGGCCTGTCCTTGTTCTCCCTCAACTTCCCAGGGCCCAGGAGATCCTCCTGAAATCTCCTTTCCAGGGATTCAGGAAACTGTGCAGCCCTGAACCTTAATTGGAAGGAAGCTGCCTCTACACTCTTCCTGATTCTATGTGGACAGCTGTGTACAGGTGGGCAAAGACTGCACAGCTCCAGAGTACATCCTCACCTACAATACAACATCTAGTGCCTATTGGACTGACCAGTGGTACTGGCCTCAGCTCCTGTCACAACTCAGTCCTCCTAGAGAGCGCCAAGCCCTCTTTTCACACCTGTTCATAGACAGCACCTGGCCTACCTCTGCAATGCCAGTGTGACCACAGTGTGGGGCCTGCCCCACACAACAACTGAGGGGCCTCATCCAGAAAAAAGACAGGGCTGAGATCCCCAGGAGAGGAGCACTCACTGTTCCCATCCAGGCAGGTGACTGGTGATTGAGCTCTCACTCAGTCCCTCAGGCCTCCCCAGAGAGGACCAGCAATCCAACCACATCTCTGAGGAGGGCTCTCAGGGAGGCAGCAGGAGGTTGGCAGATTCTGAGGCAGGGAGGTGGCTGTGGAAGGTGCTCAGAGGGATGGAAAGAAGCCAGGGACAGTGCAGGACTTGGTGTGAGGAATAGATAGGAGCAAAGAGAGGGGTGAGGGAGGTTGAACAAGCTGCCCCCTCATCTCAAAGGCCATGGGGACAGTGAGCTCTGAGGGAAGTGGCTGCACAGAGTCCATTGGGGCCCTGTCAGGTCTCCCCACCAAGGGCATGTCCTGGGAACACTGCTCAAGGGGAGGTAATCTTGCCCCATCCTGGCCCTGAGTGCCGACTGGCTCATGCCTGTCATGCTCAGACCATCCTCTATGTCCCTCTCTAGCCCTGGCATGGCCGAGCCTCTCTATGACATAAGTGTGGAGGAGCTGAGTCCCTGGGCAGCATGTCTGACAGATTTACCAGAAAGTGACCCTCA
Source organism: Pipistrellus nathusii (assembly GCA_963693515.1). NCBI lineage: Eukaryota > Metazoa > Chordata > Mammalia > Chiroptera > Vespertilionidae > Pipistrellus > Pipistrellus nathusii. The sequence continues at coordinate 37,655,630 of OY882872.1, read as the reverse complement.
CAAAAACAACAACAATTGAAACATGAAAGAAGAATCTGAATAAACTCTTAGAGGACACACAGAGGGCCAATAGACATATGCAAAGATGCTCAATATCACTAATCACCAGAGAAATGCAAATTTAAATCTCGCTGAGAGATCTCCTCACACCTGTCAGAATGGCTATCATCAATAAAAAAACAAACAGCAAGTGTTGTGGAGGATGTGGAGAAAGGGAAACTCTCTTATACTGTTGGTGGGAATGCAGATTGGTGCAACCACTGTGGAAAACTCAAAAAATAAAAATGGAACTGCATTATGACCAAGCAATTCCACTTCTGGGAATATATCCAAAGAAGCATGAAACACTAATTTTGAAAGAATATATGCACCCCTTATGTTCATTGCAGAATTATTTATAATAGCCAACATTTAGAAGAAGCCCACGTGCCCATCAGTAGATGAGTGGATAACAAAAGCTGTGGTACATTTACGCCATGGAATACTACTCAGCCATTAAAAATTAAAGTTTATTTTTGCAACAGCATAAATGGACCTGGAGGATATTATGCTAATAAAATAGGTCAGAGGAAGATAAATACCAACTGATTTCACTTGTATGTGGAATCTAATAAACAAATTAAACAAAATAGAAACAGACTCAGATACAGAGAACAGACTGACAGCTGTCAAATCGGGTGGAGGTTGAGGGGCTGTGTGAGAAAGGTAAGGGGATTAAGGAAAAAACAGACAACAATATGATGGATTTCACAGAGGAATGGGATGGAAGGTTAGAAGAGGGTAAAGGGGGCTAATTGGTGATAGAAAGAGACTTGACTTTGGGTGGTGAACACACAATTCAATATACAGATGATGTATCATAGAGTTGTACACTTAAAACCTGTAATAATTTCATTAGTCAATGTCACCCCAATAAATTCAATAAAGTTAAAACAAAAAAGGAGAAACCAGGTCTGGTAAAAAGAGTGCAGGGGGACAGCTCCCCTCTGTTTTACGGGAGGTGTGGATCCTGGGTAGGATAATTGTCCCCAGTCCATCTGCAGAGTGTCCGTCTCCATCCTAGCCACCTTGCAGGCGCACTTCTTGCAACAGATTGGGAGAAAACATGGCTGGAACTGACTCAGACCTCTCCTGCTGCAGCCCATCAGCCTTAGCGAGCCTGCAGCTCACCTGGGGACAAATGGGGGAGCGGGAGCACGCTCCTCTCTAGTGGGAGGAATCCTCACCCGAGGATATTTTTCTATTGATATTTAAGAAGAGTAGAAGAGAGAGGGAAAGACAGAAACATTGATAGGAGAGAAATACGATTGGTCTGGACGCCTCCTACAAAAGCCCTGGGGGGGGGGGGGGAGGTTCGGAGAGGCGGAGGCAGGAGCCTGCAACCCAAAAGCGCCTACACTCCCTAGAGCAGCGGTCCTCAACCTGTGGGTCGCAACCCCTTTGGGGGTCAAAAGACCCTTTCACAGGGGTTGTCTAAGACCATCTGAAAACACATATATTTACATTATGATTCATTAACAGTACCAAAATTACAGTTATGAAGTAGCAACTAAAATAATTTTATGGTTGGGGGTCACCACAACATGAAGAACTGTATTAAAGGGTTGAGGCATTAGGAAGGTTAAGAACCACTGCCCTAGAGGGTGTTGTCTACCATCCTGTGGTCATGGATGCAAATCACAGATTCTTCCCCTGAGCCCTCCCACTACATCTCTGTAGACTCTCTTCTTCCTTGCTCCTGTGATCTCTCATGCAAGAGCTGGGATCCAGCCTTGGAAAATGATTAGAGGGTTCTTGTACCCCAGAAAGCCCCAGGTGGTGGAGGGAGCTTCTGAGAGTGGAAAAACAAAGATCCTCAAGGTCAAGTTGCTTCTTCTGTCACTAACACATTTCTTCTGTCGCCTCTTCTCTGCTACCTGCTCCATGTGCTACAAGGAACATACAAGGCTTTGAACAAGCTCACCTCTTAAAGGAGGAAACCACCTCTGAGGAGGGGAGAGCAGGACAGACTCCTGCTCCCTTCTCTGCTCCAGGCTCACCTGGTGACTAGCTGCTCTGCGCCCTCTGTGGTGGGACATGGGTCCATGAAGAATTTTATTTTCAATGATTACAGGTGAATAATATGTTTTATTGATTTTTTACAGAGAGGAAGGGAGAGAGATAGAGAGCTAGAAACATCGACCAGCCACCTCCTGCACAACCCCCACCGGGGATGTGCCCGCAATCAAGGTACTATACATGCCCTTGACCGGAATCGAACCTGGGACCCTTCAGTCTGTAGGCCGACACTCTATCTGGTTTCAGCAATAATATATATTTAAATATGCACATTGCCTCTTTTGAATGGGATGAGCAATAAGAAAAAGTCTATTTCAAATGTTACTATGTCTCTATTTAGATATGAGAAAAATGTCAGTCCATATGAAGAAGGGAAGGTGGTGTTGTGGGCAACTTTTATTATGGGAGTTGAAGCTGGGAGAAGCAAAAGAAGAAAACAAAAGCTAGGAAGAAAAGAGAAGAGAAGAAATAAAAGCAGGGGAAAGAGAGAGAAATGAATTGCTCTGCATATGTCCCAGGTGTCTTGCCTGGGAGACAGGCTAGTAGGTAATGGTGGAAATAGCCATGTTCAGCTGACCCTGCACTCTGCCACTCTGACAGGGGTTCTCAAACTGTGTGACCTCAGGATGCTGCACACTATTAAAATTTATTAAGAATCTCAAAACTTTTCTTTTTTATTAATTGTTCTTTGTTGTTAATCCACACCCACAAATATTTTTCCATTAATTTTTAGGGAGAGTGGGAGAGAGAGGGAAAGACAGAGAGAGAAACATCGGTGTGAAAGAAACACATCAGTTTGGTTGCCTCCAGCATGGGCCCTGACTAGGGTCTGGACTGGGGAGAAGCCTACAACCAAGGTACATACCCTTGGCCTGGGACCCTTTGGTCCATAGGCCAATGCTCTATCCACTGAGCCAAACCGGTTAGGGCAAGGATCCCCAAACTTTTGGTGATGTAGATCATATCTTCAGTATCTACTACTACAAACTAAAACAAAATCTGAAATATTTATATAATATTTTTATTAAAATTGTATTTAATTGACATTTATTCACTATAAAATATATAAAAAGAAAAACTTTCTGTAACCAGATGACCCAAAACCAGTTAAAACAAACCCTCCCTGTGTTTCGGCCTGTGTTTCTGAGAAATGGTTTTAACATATTTTCTATTGTTGTAAGAAATATTTTCTGCTTCCTGATGGAGTCTCAATTGAAGGACAGACGAGGGGAGGTTGACTGGTACTGGGACACTGGAGTGAGAAGAAATCAGTGAAGATTGCCGGTCGTCTTAATTCTACCAGCTCTGGAAAATTTGGAACTCTCCATACCCCAAGCAATAGGCTAAGGGCAGGGCTCCGAGGGGGCTCTGGGCCCTCACACTAGCCCCCTCCTCTGAGGCCCTGGGACAGCCAGAGAAGCTCTCCATGAGGTCCTCTGACCTTGCCTCATGTTCATTTCCATCTGGAAATTAAAGGATGCCCTCCTGGGTTGAAAGAAATAAAACCTCTGAGTCCCACCATGTATTCATGGGAACCTGATTCCAGCTGCATCTCCTCCAGGCCTCAGTCAACAGCTTCCAGGGTTGTAGGAGGGCCTGGACTTTCTGAGGAGCTGCCTAAACGCTGCACCAGCTAGCACTTGGGAAAGAAAATAGGCTACGTCATGGCTCCCACCTCTTCACACAGGGGTCAGATGCATCTTCTAAGAGGGAAAGTTGGCAAGATCGAGAGGAGAGTGATGGGACTAGCCAACCATGAACCTGAACCACAGGCTTCCTCCCCAAGTCTCTCCATTACCCTGCCCCTTGGGGTCTGGGCTGAGCCTCTGAGAACCCAGACTTTGCCTTGGTAGGGAGGAGGTGGGGAGCTCTAGGAGGACAGGGCTGTTGTCTCATGACCCCAAGGAACTGGGTCATTGGTTTCCTTCCTTGGGTGGACATAGCACAGCTCTCTCCATGGTCAGTTCTGTCTCAGATGCTGGTGCCTGGGGGACCACAGGCTGTGGAGATAAGGGAGGGGCTCAGAACTGGGGCTAGTTGGAGTCCCAGATGTTTCTCAGAAAAGTTTCCAAATCAAAAAGGGTTGGTGTGGTCCTGGATGGTGTTCATAGGAGAGGTCCACTTCTGTTGTCCTAAAAAAGACTAGGTGTACCCTCCAGGCTGCCCAGCTCCCGGAGCCCACAGAGGTCCTGGCATCAAACCACTGGCTCCAAAGTCATTCATACAGTGTCTTCTAGGCCACTGAGCAGGAGACCGAGGACTTCTCAACCCCAAACTACAAGTGTCTGCAGGTCTCTGGTGGCGACAGAGGTGCAAATGTGTCCTTTTACACCATCAAGAAGAGAAGGGAACCAGGAGAAGGGGTCCATGGCAAGTATCTTCAGAGCATGACCACTCCACAGGAAGGCGGTGTCAAGGCTGAGTCTTCTGCAGGGGCCAAAGGAAAGTAAGTTCTGGACCCTGAGCACCCCAGGCTGTGGTCAGAAAGGCCCACAGCTGTGTGGCTTGTGAGTTTTGAGTCAGCACTCTTAAGACTCACCTTTCGGAGGGGAAGAAGGGGACGTGATGCTGATTTTCGGTGGTCCAATCTGGATCTGGCTGGCCCAGCTGGGCAGACAGCAGAGTTTAAGGGTGGGTTCCCCCACTTTGGGCCAGTCCGGCCTTTCCTTGCTTCTGTCACAGGTGGGAAGCGGGAGTAGCCCTGGCTGCCCTGAGGCCTACATAGGGGGAGAAAAGTAAGGTGTGGAGGCCTTGAGGCCTCAGATAAGGCCCTCCAGCTGCAACTTTCTCTCACAGCCCCCAAATGCCTACAGCTATCCCCAAGGAGGCTGCAGAAATATGGTCCTGATCCAGCTACACTGATGGCCATAGCTGCAGAGCTCAGCAACTGCCCTCTGAGTGCCCAGTATCACAGTGGGCAGGACTCTTTGCCCTAGAATGGTCCCAAACCTCCCCCAGCCTTAAGGGCCTCCATACCTTATAGCAGGGATGCACCTTTTCTCCCACTGCCACTGTGCCCTACCCAGGCAGTCTTTGCTTAGCCAGAGGGCCTCTAGTCATGGTCTCTTGGGAAGGCTGGTTGTGGGGTGGGGATGTACCAGGCATAGGACACAGTTCCCCCTTCTGAATGAAGGGACTGTGTTTGGCCACGTGGAGGGGAAGGGCCTGCAGGGAAAGATGCCCTGAGCCCAAGCCCTGCCACCCCCCTTCCAATGGCAGCTCTGAGAGCCTGATGAGGCCCATGTGTGGACACCCAGGAGCTTGTTACGTTTTCTTTGGCCTGTGGACTAACCCACAGATGGGACATCCACCCGGAGACTCAGGCCAGATGCCCAGATGGCAGAGAACTCACTGCAGAGATGGTTCTTTCTTGAGTGCTGGAGGGCCCACCAGGATTACCTGTAGCTGCTGCCCACCATGTCCTGCTCCCTGTGACCAGCAGGTGCCTGACTCCTGAAGCACGGAGACGTCTGAGCCTCCAGTGGCAGGGTCTCCAGGTCCTGGGGAGAGTTTTCAGAATGGCCCAACAGAGGGGAGATGGTGGGAGGAGGTGACTGGGAAGGAGGAGAGGATAAGCAGGTGAGTTGCCTGCTCAGGTGTCTAGAGGCCAGAGAAGGTCTAGAAGGGGGGTGTGGGACAAAGGAAGAATGAAGAGCAGAGAGGGAGGCCAGCTGAACAGGGTGGAGGGAAGAAGAAGGAGAACTGGCTGGGCAGTTGGAACAGGAGACCCCAGGAGACCTGTGAAGGTTGCAGGCCTTTTGGGCCACCAAGTGAGGAGGGTGCCCATTGGTGAGAGATGGCAACTTGGTTTGGCGAGATTGGGGAGTAGGGGGAGGGCCAGGCCGAGGGCCCTGAGTGGGGGCCTGCCAAAGGCAGCGTGGGAAACTAGGTGAGGAGGAAGTGGGAGGGGGTGAGGGTGAGCGGGGGACAGTAGGAAAACAGAAGGGCTTTTTCCTCATCGCTGCCAAAGCACAGAGTGAGAGCTGGAGCCCCAACCACGGGATTCTGGAATCTTACTGTCCTTGTGACCTCAGAAGCAGAGAATTCTAGAGAGAGACCTAGAAGCCCTGCATGAAGCACAACTGTGTGCTCTGTAGAGATGAGCAAACCAAGGTCTTTCTTTTTCAATGCAGTTTACTTTCAACACTACTTTGTGTTTGTTTCCGGTGCACAGCACAGTGGTTAGATAATTGTATACTTTCAAATGTGTTCCCCTGGATATTTTCATTTCCCTCCTAGCAATATAGTTTTTACACTATTATTAACTATATGTCCTATGATGTACTTTACATCCCCGTGACTATTTTATAACTACCAATGTGTACTTCTGAATGCCCTCCCCTTTTTCACCCAGTCCCCAAACACCCTCCCATCTGGCAACCATCACTCTGTTCTCTGTATCTATGAGTCTCATTCTGTTCAGTTTGTTCGTTTATATTGTTCTTTAGCTTCCACCTATAAGTGAAATCATATAGCACTTCCCTTTCTCTGACTGACTTGTTTCACTTAGCATAATACCCTCTATGTCCATCAAATCTGTTGCAAATGGTAAGATTTCATTCTTTTTTTATGGCTGGGAAAGATTCCAGTGTATATATGTACCACAGCTTTTTAATCCACTCATCTAATGATGGGACAGCATCCTGGCTGGCTTCCTGCCCAAGGAGACTGCCAGAGAGCCTGTCTGTCTGGTGGTCTGAATGGCCCCTCCTTCCTGGGCACATCCACCTGTCCCAGTAGTCCGTCCTTGGGAGAGTCAAGAGGCTCGGACAGTCCCTGAGCTTGGGAGCTTAGGAGATGTCTGGGCTCAGGAATTCCTAGAATGAACAGAAATAGCCATGTTTGTCCCTGGGCATCCCAGAGTTGCATTGAGTGTTGGTCAAGAAGCAAGAGCCTAGAGAGTTGGGTCTGCCCAAGGGCTGTGTGCTAGGACACAGTGAGACAGCACACTAAGTGGGCCCAGGATTGCGATTGCTCATGCCACACAGGTTACTTAAGATGGTATCTCTTTGTTGTTTGGACTGGTCCTTATCTAAAATTTAATGAGGTTGAGTATCTTGTTATAAGCTTGGTGGCCATTGTATATCTGTAAAGAAATGTCTTTTGAAGTTTTTGCTTATTTTTTAATTGGGTAGTTTGGCTTTGTTGTTTTTAAATTCAGCTCAGTGTTATGTTTCTAAAGTTATCTGAAACCTTCATTTTAGAGTACTCGTCAGTGTTTTCTTTGTTTACTTTTATATAAATGTTGCTGAAGATGAAGCATACCAGGCGAGGCAAAAGTTGGTTCACAGTTGTTCATATGAAAAATAATTCAATAATTAATAAATCATAATACAAAAAATAAACTATAATTAATAAATTATAATATAAAAATAAACTCTGTTTTTATGTAGACATAAATGAAAATCTATTTTTGCCCTACCCTGTATTTGAAGGAACATTTTTCCCCAAAGTATTAGAGTATAACAATAACTGTTGGTAAATGATAAAACTTAAAAATGGCCATTGTTAAAAATCTAGTGAGAGTTCATGTCTGGGGTTATTTTTTATTTATTTATTATTTTTTTTTTGTACAGAGAGGAAGGGAGAGATAGAGAGTTAGAAACATCGATGAGAGTCATCGATCAGCTGCCTCTTGCACACCCCCTACTGGGGATATGTCCGCAACCAAGGTACATGCCCTTGACGGGAATCGAACCCCGGACCCTTCAGTCCCCAAGCCGACGCTCTATCCATTGAGCCAAACTGGTCTCGGCTGGGGTTATTCTTGATCAGGTAATCGAGAAAATCAAATCTGCTCCATTTCCAATATTTAGTATCTAGCTTGATGAATCTACAGACATTGCAAACTGTTCACAGTTACCAGTTTACATGAAATATATTAATGATGGTGACTTTTTTTTTACATTTTAATTTCTTTGTTGGTTAAGGTATCACATATTTGTCCTCATCCTCCCATTATCTTCCCACCCACCCCACTCCTGCCCCCACCCCCTGTTGTCTGTGTCCACTGGTTAGGCTTATATGCATGCATAGAAGTCCTTTAGTTGATCTCTCCCCTTTACCCCATCATCCCCTACCTTCCCTCTGAGGTTTGATAGTCTGATCAATCCCTGTCTCTGTATCTTTTTTTGATCATTAGTTTATGTTGTTCAGTATTTCCCAGAGATGAGTGAGATCATGTGGTATTTGTCTTTATGACTGGCTTATTTTACTTAGCATAATGCTCTCCAGTTCCATCCATGTAATGATGGCAACTTTAAATATGAGTTTCTTGCTCAGTGGATAGAGCAACTAAAAAGTACTAGGTTCAATTCCAGACAAGGGCATGTATCTTGATCGAGGGCATATCCCCAGTAGGAAGTGTGCAGGAGGCAGCTGATCGATGTTTCTGACTCTATCTCTCTCCCTTCCTCTCTGTAAAAAATCAATAAAATATATTTTTTTTAAAAGATGAGTTTCTTTTTTTTTTTTTTCTTTTTGCAAATCTCTTGAAACAACAACTATTGTATTTGACACAGTTGGTTCATTTCTGAAAGAGCATAAGATCTCTTAGGAAAAGGTTTTTGGTATTTGCACAGATGGTGCTCCAGCTATGCTAGGATGTCAATCTGGATTTCAACATTTGGTACTAAATGAGTGACCAAAAGTCATCGGAACTCATTGTATGATTCATCCACAAAAATTAGCTGCCACAAGAGTTACAAGAAGTAATGAAAAGCAATACAACTTCTGTGCAACAAGTTGGATGTGCCAAACAGTGCTCTGCTATTTCACTGAAGTGAGATGGTTGTTGAGAGGAAATGTTTTAAAAAGTGTTTTTGAGCTTCATGATGAACTCAAAACATTTTTTTAATCAGAAAGCAAGACTACAGTTCGAAGAATTTTTCAGCAATAAAAGTGAACTGCAGAAAATAGCTTACTTGGTTGGCATCTTTGCCATCTTGAATGAGTTAATCACTGCAAGGACCAAGTGTAGCATGCCTCTATTTGTCTGAAAAGATCAAATCAATTGTAAATGAAACTTAAGCTTTGGCAAAAAAAAAAAAATAGATGAAAATAAAATTTACATGTTGCCTACCTTATCTGCTTTCTTTAAGGAATATGACATCAAACCAGACAAAAGGATTATGATGATAATTTCTGTGAAAGAACTCTTACACATGCTTGCAGATGAAATTTTCTCTTACTTTCCAAATCTACCTGACACCCATTTGCACTTGCCAGAAGCCCATTCACAATCTAAGTTGAAGATGTTCCTGAGACAGCACAAGAACTTATTAACAGTGATGTGGCAAGAACTGATTTTTCTACAATGCCAGTTACAAAATTCTAGATCAAGTGTTTGCAGTCTTATCCTGTTCTGTCTGAGATTGTGTTGTGTCTTCTTCTTCCATTTCCAGCAACATATCTTTGTGAAACACGGTTTTCCAGCTTGTTAGTTATCAAGTCTAAATACGGAAGTAGACTTGTTGTAGAAGTTGATCTTCATTGTGATCTTGCAAAGACTGCCCCGAAAATTTCTAATCTGGTGAAAAAGAAGCAATCTCAAGCTTCGCACTGACATTGGCTTTTTATGCATACTGTCATAAAATGTAACAATGTAGTTTACAGTTGTTATATTAAGACTGTTACTCATACTATACCATACTGTAATTAGATATAAATATTTTACAATATATAATTATATATTGTTTTGTGATTAATCACTATGCTTTAATTATGTTCAATTTGTAACAATGAAAATACATCCTACATATCAGATATTTATATTATGATTTATAACAGTAGCAAAATTACAGTTATGAAGTAGCAACAAAAATAATTTTATGGTTGGGGGTCACCACAACATGAGAAACTGTATTAAAGGGTCACGGCATTAGGAAGGTTGAGAACCACTGTCCTATGTTACACTCCCATGACAATTTTGTAACTACCAATTTGTACTTCTTAATCCTGTCACATTTTTCACCCAGTCCCTCAAACCCCATTTCCTCTAGCGACCATCAGTCTGTTTTCTGTATCTATGAATCTGTTTCTATTTTGCTTATTCCTTTATTTTATTCTTAGATATAAAATTATATTGGTTTTTATTATACAACATAATGATTTCATGTCCTATCTAATAAGGAGGGAATATGCTAATTGACTCACACCCTCAAAGATGGCAGCACCAAGTCCTCTCAACCCCCCAGCTGCCCAGGGCCAGCCCAAGAAGCAGGCAAACTTCTGATGGTGGCTGCCCAGCCACCCAGGGCTGCTTGAGGCTCAGGTAACTAGGGCCGGCCAAGTCTTGCAGCAGCAGAGGTATGATGGGATATTGCCTTCCCTTGATTGCCAGGTCATCTCCCACTCCTAAGGATTCCCAGACTGTGAGAGGGGCAGCCTGGTCTGAGGGACCTTCCTTCCAGTGCATAAATTTTCATGCACTGGGCCTCTAGTTTATATATATATTATGCAACAATCCCCCCACAAGTCTACTTAACATCCACCACCATAACTAGCTACAAATTTTTCCCTTGTGATGAAATATTAAGATCTCTCTTAGCTACTTTCAAATATACATAACAGTAATATTAACTATAGTTGCGCATGCTGCACATTACATCCCTTTGACATTTCCTTTATAACGGAAAGTTTGTACCTTTTAACCCCCTTCACCTATTTAATACACACCCCTATGTTGTAGTGAAATTGTTGGATCATACAGTAATTCAGTTCTGACATTTGAGAAATTTTTATACTATTTCACATAATGACTATACCAAATTACATTTGTACCAACAATACAAAAAGGTTTGATTTTCTCCACGTCCTCATCACACTTGTCATTACTTGTCTTATTGGTAATAGCCATTCTGACATATGTGGGGTGCTATCTGATGGTGGTTTTGATTTGCATTCCTTGATGATTAGTGATGGTGAGCACCTTTTCATTACCTTTTGGGCATCTGTATATTCTTTAGAAAAGTGTTTACTCAGTTCCTCTGTTTATTTTTAGAATATAATTGGAGATTTTTTGTTAGTGAATTATATGAGTTATTTTGTATGAGTTATTTATACATTTTGGATATTAATGCCTTATCACACATTCTGGATATTAATCTCTTAGCAAATGTTTCCTAACATTTGGTAGGTAGCCTTTTCATTTTGTTGATGATTTCATTGGCTGTGAAGAAGCCTTTTAGTTATATGTAGACCCGCTTGTGTATTTTCCTTCTGTTGCCTTGCTTTAGGTGTCAAATCCCAAAAACTATTGAAAAGACTGATTTCAGGGAGTTTATGCTCTATGTTTCTTCTCAAAGTTTTATGATTTCAGGTCTTGCTTTAAAATATTTAATCCATTTTGAGTTTATTTTTCTGTGTGGTATAATGTAAAGGTCCAGTGTTAATCCTTTGCATGTGATCTGTTCACAACACCATTTGCTGAAAAGACTGTCCTTTTCCCATTGTATATCTTGTCTCCTTTGTTGTAAATTAATTTGACCATATATGCATGCATTTATTTATGGATTCTCCTTTCTGTTCCATTGATCTGTATGTCTGTTTTTATGCCAATAAAATACTCTTCTGAGCACTGTAGCTTTGTAGTATAGTTTGAAATCAGAAAGTGTGATGGCTGAGAGAACCAAGATAACAGCATATATAAACTCGTATACTCACCGCCTCCCACAACCACATTAAAATTACAACTAAAGTATGGAACAAACACAAACATCACTTTCTGGTAATCAATCACTCAGTTAGTTACCTACAAGGCACTGCTCCTACAAAAAGCACCTGATTTCTCTACAGAAACTTTGCAGGCCAGAAGGGAATGGCAAGAAATACTCAAAGTGATGAATACCAAGGACAAACCAAGATTATCATTTAAAATTGAAGGTCAGGTTAAGAGCTTTATTTGGCGTTTTCCTCTCTCTCGCTTTCGCTTCCTCAGACCCTAAGTATTAACTTGTGTGCAGTTCAGAGCACGGTGATGAAATTATGTCCAGCCTTGCTCCATCCTACCCAGAACATGACTCATCCCATTGTCCAGCTTCTCCAACTTGTGTGCTAATCGTCCTTTGGTCAAATAAGACAAATCTAACAGAGTTTACCACCGCCAAACCAGTATTACATGAAACTGTGCTCGGTATTCTTTAAAAGAAGAAGAAGAAGACCTGTCAGCATAAAGAGCAGTTTTGGATCACCAAATGTCACCTCAGATTACTCTCAAACATCTAACTAGGTGTGAGGATTACTTCTGCTGTTTTAGTCACAAATTACTGGTGCTTTTCTGGTAATACACTCATCCTCTTTTCTCTATAAAGCCGATCTCCTAGGCTACCTCTATACACTCATGTGTACGCTGAAAATGACTAGTACACTTACTACATTCTGTGAGAATATAATCACGTTCTTTGTCAAACAGAGTTCTGTGACATTGATGGTGGACCTGTGTCTTCCTTTGTTGTGGATAAGATAAAATTGTATCTCCCAAAATGGTTCATGAAATCTCCACAGAACCAGTGTCTGTGGTGTTTCAGAAAGATGTGAGAGTTTCTGTTGAAGAAGACACTGTGTTTTATCCTGGAAGATCTTGCTCCAGCTGAATACACTCTGATTGTGAATAAATTTTTAATAAATACCGAGTATAATTTTGGAAAGAAGATGTTTCCAAATCCAACAGTTGTGGTTGTGGTTTAACTATAGCTGATATACCAACTGTGTGATCTAGTCCAGTGGTCTGCAAACTCATTAGTAAACAGAGCCAAATATCAACAGTACAACGATTCAAATTACTTTTGAGAGCCAAATTTTTTAAACTTAAACTTCTTCTAATGCCACTTCTTCAAAATAGACTCACCCAAGCCATGGTATTTTGTGGAAGAGGCACACTCAAGGGGCCAAAGAGCCGCATGTGTCTCATGAGCTACAGTTTGACAACCATGGATATAGTCAAACAAGACAAAGCTAACAGAGTTTATCACTACCAAACCCAGTTTTACATGAAACTGTGTGCAGTATTCTTTAGAAGGGGGAAGCAGAAGAAGAGACAGAAATGTGAACAATACACTGGCAACAAATGCATATCTATTTACAATTGATTCTGATAAACAAAATAAATAAGAAATTTAATGAACAAAATAAACTGACGAATAAAATAGAATCAGAGGCATGGAACATGAAAAAGATTGACAAATCCCAGATGGGGAAGGCACTGGAAGAGATTAATCAAGGGTCTAATATGGATATATGCATTACCTATGGACACAGACAATAGGGTGGTGAAGGCCTGAGCTGGGAAACAGGTGAAGGGAGGCAATGTGGAGTTGGGGGGGCCCGGAGGGACTCAAGGGGGAGCTCTAAGATACTCTCAACAATAAAGTTTAAAGAAAAGAAAAAGAAAAAAGTGTGATGCCTCCAGCTTTGTTTTTTTCCCCCAAGATTATTATGGTTATTTGTGGTCACTTATGCTCTGAACAAAACTTAAGATTGTTTGTTCTATTTCTGTGAAAATTTTCACTGAAAATTTGATAGGATTGGCATTGAGTCTATAGGTTGCTTTTGATATAGAAACATGTTAACAATAATAATTCTTGCAATCCCAGATCACAGGATATTTTCCCACTTATTTGTGTTTTCTCCATTCCTTTCATAAAGTGTAATAGTTTTCAGAGCACACGTCTTTCACCTCCTTGGTTAAAGCTAACACTACATGAGTTTCTTCAGTTACCAACCTGATGGGCTGTTTTCATGATGGGCCCAATAACAAGGAAAGGAAAAACTCAAGAATGCCCACATCTAGCCTTACATAGAATGTAATGCTCTGCCCTTCTGCCTTCCATAGAGAATGCAAAAGAAGGAGAAGGGCTGTAAGAATAAACAGCAGTTTTAAAGCACCAAACATCACTATTCTCAAAGCTCTAACTCGGTGTAAGGATTACTTGTGCTGTTTGGAAATGAATTACCCATGCTTTTCTGATAATCACTCAGTCAGTTACCTACAAGGCATTGCTCTTACTAGAGCAATCCACCTAATTACTTAGCAATCCACCTAATTTCTCAACAGAAACTTTGCAGGCCAAAAGGGAGTGGCAAGACATACTGAAAGTGATGAATACCAAGACAAACCAAGATTACTCCTTTAGAATTGAAGATTAAGAGCTTTATATGGCATTTTCCTCTCTCCCTCTCCTGCTTTCACTTCCTCAGACCCAATGTGTTAAATACACAATTCCAGAAACAAACAATGCACCCTAAGTCTTAACTTGTATACCGAATAGGGTGATGAAATTTTGTTCAGCCTTGCTCCATCCCACCCAGAACATGACTCATCCCATTGTCCAGCTTCTCCAACTTGTGTGTGCTAATCCTCCTTTAGTCAAATAAGACAGCCCTAACAGAGTTTATCACCGCCAAACCAGTATTACATGAAACTGTGCTCAGTATTCTTTAAAAAGAGGAAGAAGAAGACCTGTCAGCATAAAGAGCAGTTTTGGATCACCAAACGTCACCTCAGATTACTCTCAAACATCTAACTAGGTGTGAGGATTACTTCTGCTGTTGTAGCCACAAATTGCTTGTGCTTTTCTGGTAATACACTCATCCTCTTTTTTCTATAAAGCCGATCTCCCAGGCTACCTCTCTACACTCCTCATGTGTATGCTGAAGATGACTAGTACACTTACTACGTTCTTTGAGAACATAATCATGTCCTTTGTCAAACAGAGTTCTGTGGAATTGATGGTGGACATTGTGTCTTCCTTTGTTGTGGATAAGATAAAATTGTATCTCCCAGAATGGTTCATGAAATCTCCACAGAACCAGTGTCTGTGGTGTTTCAGAAAGATGTGGGAGTTTCTGTTGAAGAAGACACTGTGTTTTATCCTGGAAGGTCTTGCTCCAGCTGCATATACTCTGATTATGGATAAATTTTTAATAAATATCAAGTATAGTTTTGGGAAGAAGAAGATGTTTCCAAATCCAACAGTTGTGATTGTGGTTTAACTATACCTGATATACCAACTCTGTGATCTAGTGAAACAAGACAAAGCTAACAGAGTTTATCACCACCAAACCAGTATTACATGAAACTGTGCTGGGTGTTGTTTACAAAGAGAAAGAGGAAACAGCAGAAGAAGAGATAAAAAATATGAACAATGAAGTGGCAATAAATGCATATCTACCAACAATTGAATCTGATAATCAAAATAAATGAACAAGAAATATAAAAACATTTTAACAATATTATTTCTTGCAATCCTAGATCACAGAAAATTTTTCCTTTTATTTATAAAGAGGAAGAAGAAGTAGTATACTTGTCATCTGGTAGAAAGCAATTCTTTCACTGCCCTTTTTTAGACCCTTCAGGAATGTGGGTATTCCTAATGTTTGCCATTCTTCATTTGGCTCTTTGTACCCGCCCTATAGGGGGAAAAAAAAAAAAAAAGACCTGCAATTGGACACATAAACTTACAGAAGCTCCCCTTTATTTTGGAGTATTATTCTCCACTGCTTCCGCTTCCTCAGACCAACTGTGTTAAATAGACAAATCCTTAAATAAACCATACATAAGTCTTAACTTGTCTGCCATACCGAGTAGGGTGATGAAATTTTGTTTGGCCTTGATCCATCCCACCCAGAACATGAATCATCCCTTTGTCCATCTTCTCCAACTTGTGTGTGCTAATAGTCCTTTAGTCAAAAAGACAGAGCTAACAGTTTATCACTGCCAATCCAGTATTACATCAAACTGTGTTTGATATTCTTGGAAAAGAGGAAGAATAAGCAGCAGAAGAAAGGTCAAAAATATAAACAATAGCCGAAACCGGTTTAGCTCAATGGATAGAGCATCGGCTTGGGGACTGAAAGGACCCGGGTTCGATTCCGGTCAAGGGCATGTACCTTGGTTGCGGGCATATCCCCAGTAGGGGGTGTGCAGGAGGCAGCTGATCGATGACTCTCTCTCATCAATGTTTCTAACTCTGTATCTCTCTCCCGTCCTCTCTGTACAAAATCAATAAAATATATTTTTTTAAAAAAATTAAAAAATATATATATATAAACAATAAAGTGACAATAAATGCATATCTATCAACAATTGAATCTTAAAAACAAAATAAAGTAATATCAAATTTAATTAACAAAATAAAATGATGAGTAAAAGAGAATCAGAGACATGAAACATGGAACAGATTGATAATTTCAGATGGGGAGGACACCAGAAGAGATTAACCAAGGGTTTTATATGGATATACACAGACAATAGGGTGGTAAAGGCCTGAGCTGGAAAATGGTAAAGGGGGACATTGGGGGACATATTATATTCTCAATAAAGTTTTAAAAAAGAAAAAAGTGTGATGCCTTCAGCTTTGTTTTTCTTTCCCAAGATTATTATGGTTATTTGTGGTCATTTGTGGTTCTGAACAAAACTTAAGATTGTTCTATTTCTGTGAAAATTTTCACTGGAAATTTTATAGGATTTGCATTGAGCCTATAGGTTGTTTTTGGTATGAAGTCATTTTAACAATATTAATTCTTGCAATCCCAGATCACAGGATATTTTCCCACTAATTTGTGTTTTCTCCATTTCTTTCCTAAAGTGTAATCATTTTCAGAGCACAGGTCTTTCACCTTCTTGATTAAAGCTAACACTACATGTGTTTCTTCAGTTACAAATCTGTGTTCTCGATAGTGCTGTTCTCATGATGGGCCCAATAACAAGGGAAGGAAAAACTCAAGAATTCCCACATCTAGTCTTACATAGAATGTAATGCTCTACCTTTCCTCCTTCCATGGAGAATGTAAAAGAATGAGAAATGCTATAAGAATAAAGAGCAATTTTGAATCACCAAACATCACCTCAGATTAATCTCAAATCTTTAACTCTGTGTAAGGGTTACTTCTGCTGTTTTAGTCATAAATTACGCATACTTTTCTTGTATTAAATTCATCTCCCTCTGTTTATAGACACCCTATACCATGCTACCTCGCTATACCTGCTCATATTTAGACTGGAGAAGACTAGCACACTCATTTTGTTCTTTGAGAATTTAATCATGTCCTTTGTCAAAACAGTGCCGTGAAATTGATGATGGATGTTAGTAGCCAGCTAAGTTATCACATCAAAAAATACATAGTATATATAGGTGCCACATGTCATCTGTCATCTCCGTGTCACATGTCATCTGGGAGTGCTGGAACATACTGCCCATAGTATTTGCAAATGTTGTTAATTTCATATTGTGCCTAATTTATAAATTAAAATGTACCATAGATGTGTGTATATATGGAAAAGCACACATAGACTTCTGTACTATCTATGGTTCCAGCCACTAGGATCTTGGATCCTATTCCCTGCAGATAAGAGGGCTACTTTGCTGCACTTTGCTGAAAATTCTGGGGCATGACAGACCACTCACATGATTTGCCTCCCAGCTTTCTCTGGAAGCTTTTTCTTCTGTCATAGAGTATAACCCTCTGTGTGTAGGAGAGAATCAGGCCTGCAGGGGAGGGCAGTTAATGGTGACCAGGCTGGTGAAGGAGGGTAGTTAGGGGTGACAAGCCAGAAGAGGAGGACAGTTGGGGACAACTAGGTCTGCAGGGGGAGGGCAGTTATGGGCAACTAGGCTAGCAGGGGAGCAGTTAGGCATTGATCAGGATGGCAGGGGAGTAGTTTGGGGTGATCAGACTGGCAGGCAGAAGCAGTTAGGGGCAATCAGGCAGGCAGGCAGGCAAGCAGTTGGGAGCCAGCAGTCCTGGATTGTGAGAGTGATGTCTGACTACCCATTTAGGCCCAATACCACTGGGATCAGGACTAAATGGGCAGTCGAACATCCCTCGAGGGGTCTCAGATTGGAGAGGGTGCAGGCTGGGCTGAGGGATACACACACCCCCATGCACAAATTTAGTGCACTGGGCCTGAAGTTCAAGAATAATGATCTTACGTATAATAATATTACATCCAATAAATATTAATATTTTAAGGATAAAAGGATTTTAAGTATAATAATATTACCAAAACTGTGTCAACATAGTATGATATCACAAAAGATATAGGAAATATTAAAAATCTGCCAATAACAGGATTACTTCTATTATATTCTAGAATATTTTCCCCTCTGGCTCTATTTTTGTTCACCAATTTGTGTTGTTCATTATATTCCACAAATGAGTGAGATCATATGATATTTATCTTTCTCCGACTTACTTATTTCACTTAGCATGATGCTTTTAAACTCTATTTTGTCAGATATAAGTATTGCTACTCCAGCTTTTTTTTTTCTTCTTTTCCATTTGCATGGAAATTTTTTTTCCCATCCCTTCACTTTGATCCTGTGTGTGTGTGTGTCTTTTTTTTTTTAATATATATTTTATTGATTTTTTACAGTGAGGAAGGGAGAGAAATAGAGAGCTAGAAACGTTGATGAGACAGAAACATCGACCAGCTGCCTCTTACACACCCCCTACCAGGAATGTTCCCACAACCAACGTACATGCCCTTGACCAGAATTGAACCTGGGACCTTTCAGTCCACAGACTGACGCTCTACCGCTGAGCCAAACCAGTTTCAGCACTGTGTGTATCTTTTGTTTTAAGGTCAGTCTCTTGTAGCAGCATATAGTTGGGTAATGTTTTTGTATCCACTCAGCTACCCTACACTTTTTGATTAGAGCATTTAATCTATTTATACTAGGGCTATTATTGAGAGGTACTTATTTATAGCCATTTTAATTCTGTATGGCTAGGTTTCTCTCTCCATTTTTTCTTCTCAGCAAACCCTTACAGCAATCCCTTTAGCATTTCTTGTAATGTTGGCTTGGTGGTGATGAATTTCTTTAGCCTTATTTGGTTTGGGAAGCTCTTCATTTGACCATCTATTTTGAATGATATTCTTGCTGGATATAGTAATCTTGGTCTAAGATCCTTGCTTTTCATTACCTTGAGTATTTCATGCCATTCCTTTCTGGTCTGTAGAGTTTCTGATGAGAAATCTGGAAACTCCTTGGTAGGTAAGTTTTTGGGGTTTTTTTTTTTTCTCTCTTGCTGCCTTTAATTTTCATCTTATACATCTCTCTTTGTCTTTAATTTTTGGCATTTTAATTACTATGGATTTGTTTGGGTTCTTCTTGTTTGGGGTTCTCTGTGCCTCCTGAACTGTGTGACTTTCCTTTACACAAGTTAGGGAAGTTTTCTACCATTATTTCTTCGAACACCTTTTCTATTCCTTTCTTCCTTTCTGCCTCTTCTGGCACACCTACTATTCTAATATTGTTACATTTCACATTGTCCCACAGCTCCCTTAGGCTGTCCTCTTGTTTTTTAATTTTTTTGTTGTTGTTGTTCTCTAACTGAGTGATATTTTCAACTCTGTCTTCTACTTCACTGATTTGATCCTCAGCTTCCCACAATCTGCTATGTGTTCCTTCCAATGTGTTCTTTATTTGTGTTACATCATTCTTTATTTCAGACTGTTCTTTTTTCATAGTGACTATATTGTTTTTTATACTGTTGAGCATTTTTAACATCATTACTCTAAATTCTGTTTCAGATAAATTTCTTATCTCTGCTTCATTTATATCTTCTTCTGGAGAATTTGCTAGTTCTTTCATTTGGGGTTGTTTCTTTGTTTCCTCATTTTGGTTATCTGGGTTTGTGATTATGTCTTAGGTAGATCCTCTACACTTCTAAATCTCTAGTGCAGGACAGTGTTAAAGGCTGTTTCTGACTAATTGGGTCAAGCAAAAAACTCAAAGCCTCCTGAGACCACCTCTGTCTACAGAGTAATAGGATTCCGGCTTAAATTGTCCCCAGGCAATCATTCTCAGGTATAGGGAGAGTTGTTGATTTATTTGTTTTTTTAGCAGGGTGGGGCAGTTTTCTTCTGCCTGGAAGGTAATTATTACTTTTAATCTCTTAAATGGCCTCAGGGCAAGATGTTTTCCAATAAGGACTATTTTCCCCCAAGGCAAGGCAGATGTCTATGTGGGAAAGATGCCCTCCACTGCATGAAGGAATGATTCAGCTCAAAAAACTTGGGGTGTCTGCCTTTTGAGCTCTATCCCCCGAGCCCCAGTCTGCATTCTACTCTCACAGCTCCAGTCGACTTCACCCTTCCTCTGCCAGAGCACAAGATGGGTGGCTCCACAGGGAATTTTTGTGCATTGGCCTTTCAAGAGGATGCCTGAACTTTCAGCTGCCACTCTCTAGCAGACAGCACCCCACTGCTTTTCATAGCTAGATGTTATGTGGGTACCCTCCTCAGTTTGGTGATCTCTGCTGTGGAGCCCAGCTTTGTAATTAGATCCCAGAGTTCTCAGTGGAAACCCCCTACCCCCATAGCTAAGACATGTCTCCATGACTTCTCTTGCTGTCTGTTGGAGCCCGGCCAGCCCTTTTGTGCCTCTGCCCCTCCTACCAGTCTCTATGCTATCTCCACCTTTGGTCCTTGGGTATCAAGTTTTTCCGTTGGTTAATCAGGAAGGCTTTCCATATTTCAGTTGTAATCCATATTGTTCCTGGGAGGATATCCATGCAGCATCCTTTCACTCTGCCACCATATTTAATCTCCTCAGTGAAGATTTTTTAAAAATAAAAATAGTTATAAGAAATTCTTATACATCAATAATTTAATCACCCTAAATGTCAATGTACCAAACTCATCAATAAAAAGTCAGAGTAGCAGATGGATAATAAATTTTAAAAATCCAACTATATGGCTCCTTAAGGCAATACATCTTAGCTTCAAAAACAAATATAGACACAAAATGAAAGTGTGAAACATTATTCACCAAGCAAATGGCATCTAGAGAAAAGCAGATGTAGCCATACGTATATCTGACAAAATAGATTTCAAGATTAAAAGGGTAACAAGAGAAAAGGTGAACATTTTATAATTATAAAAAAGATATAATACTTATCAAATATATGCACCCAATCTGTGAAGACCAAAATATAAAAATCAGCTGCTAATAACTAAAAGGAGAGACTCTCCAAAACACAGTTATAGTAGATAGAACCTAAATACCCCATTGACAGCTAAGAATAGATCATACAAAAAGAAAATTAATGAAGAAATATCAGTCTTAAATGACACATAAAAACAAATGACATAATCAACATTCACAGAGCCTTTCAATGCAGAACAGCTGATTATTCATTCTTCTCTCGTGCACACAGGACATTCTCAAAGATAGACAATATGTTGGGTCACAAACTAGCCTCAATTAATTTAAGAAGAATATTCTCCAATTAAAATGCTTTGAAATTAGAGATCAACTGCAAAAAAAAAGTGGGAAAAAACATAAAAATATAGAGATTAAACAACATGCTACTAAATGATGACTCGGTTAAAGAAAAAATAAAAGAAAAGATCAAAAGTTACATAAAGATATGGGAATGACAATACAACATGTCAAAACTTTTGGGATGCAGCAAAAGCAGTTATAAGAGGGAAATTCATATCATTATAGGCCTATCTTAAGAAACATAAGAAATCCCAAGTAAACAGCCTAACATGTTACCTTAATGAACTAGAAAAAGAACAAATGTAGTCCAATGTCAGCAGAAAGTAATTATAAATATCATAGCAGAATTAACAAAATAAGGAACAAAAAGACAATAGAAAGAAATAATGCAACAAAGAGCTGATTTTTTGAAAAAATAAATAAAATTGACAAATCTCTATAGACTTATTAAGGAAAAAAGAGAAAAGACTCAAACAAAATAAAAGAACAAAAGAGAAGTTACAACATACACCACAGAAATACAGTCATTTTAGAATACTATGAAAGACTATATGCCAGCAAATTTAATAACCTAGTAGAAAAGGACAGATTCTTAGAAATATATAATCTCCCTAGACTGAATCCATGAAGAAAATGAAAATCAAAATAGACAGATCAATAGTAAGAAAATTGAAACAATCATTAAAAGTATCCTCCAAAGTAAACGCCTAAGACGAGATGGCTTCAATAGTGAATTCTACCTAATAGTCAAAGAAGATTTGATGCCTATCTTTCTAAAACCCTCTCCCCCACCCTGCCCCTCCACCAAAAAAAAAAAAAAAAAAAATGGAAAAGAGGCAAGACTTCCTAACTTAATCTATGAGGCCAACATAACCTTGATACCAAAACCTGGTAAGGATAAGACACACACACACACACACACACACACACACACACACACAGATTACGGAACAATATCTATGATTTATACAGATGCATAAATTCTAAACAAAATACTATCCAATTGAATGCAACAGTACGTTTAAAAGATCTAATGAGGTTTGTTCAGGGGGTGCAAGGAATCTCCAGCAAATCAATCAATGCGATACACCACATTAACAAAATGAGGGATAAAAATTATATGATCATGTTCATACGTGTGAAAAAAGCATTTGATGAGGAATATATACCAATGGGAATATGATCAGAATCCCTTCTTTAACTCTTGGAGACATTGCAGATCACATTGCTAGGGACATATCTGCCTAGCAAAGATCCTGAGACTACCTGGCCACATGTGTTCTTTTTTTTTTTTTAAGTTTTTATTGTTCATATTATTACAAATGTTCCTTTTTTCCCCCCCACCATGCTCTCCTCCACCAGATTCCCACCCCACCCTCCGCCCCCTCCCTACTCCCCATTGTCCCCATCCATAGGTGCACAGTCTATGTTCAGTCTCTTCCCACATCCCCCTCTCCCCTTTTCCCCAAGAATCGTCAGTTCACTCCCCTTCCATACTTCTGACTCTATTATATTCAACCGTTAATATTGTTCATCAGATTTTTTTTAAATTTCCTTGGTTTTTGGATTCGCTTGTTGATAGTTACGTATTTGTTGTTCATAATTTTCATCTCTATTTACTTTCTCTTCTGAAAGAACCCCCTTCAGCAATTCATATAATTCTGGTTTGGTGTTGATGAACTCCTTTAGCTTTTTTTTATTAGTGAAGCTTTTTATCTGACCTTCGATTCTGAGTGATAGCTTTGCTGGATAGATTATCTTTGGCTGTAGGTTCTTACTATTCATCACCTTGAATATTTCTTGCCATTCCCATCTGGCCTGCATGGTTTCTGTTGAGAAGTCAGCTGACAATCATATAGGTGCTCCTTTATAGGTAACTCCCTTCTTTGCTCTTGCTGCTTTTAATATTCTTTCTTTGTCTTTTGCTCTTGGAATTTTAATTATGATGTGTCTTGGTGTGGTCCTCTTTGGATTTCTTTTGTTTGGAGTTCTGTGCGCTTCCTGAACTTGTAAGTCTAATTCTTTCCCCAGGTGGGGGAAGTTTTCTGTCACTATTTCTTTCAGTATGTTTTCAATATCTTGCTCTTTCTCATCTTCCGGGACCCCCATAATTCTGATGTTGGTTCGCTTGAAGTTGTCCCAGAGGTTTCTTACATTATCTTCAATTTTCTGGATTCTCTTGCCTTCTAGCTTCTGTGGAGGGGTGTCTTCTGGCTCTTTATGCTCCAAATCTTTGACTTGATTCTTGCGATCTTCCATTCTGTTTTTAGGACTCTGTATAATATTTTTTTTATTTCAGACAATGTATTCTTTATTTCTTGTTGATTCCTTATTAATTCTAGTTGATCTCTTTTCATATCCTCATAGGTCTTATCCATCTTTTCTAGGAAATTCTTGAAAAACCTTATAAGCGTAGATTTGAACTCTATATCCAGCCGCTTTTTGTCCTCCATTTCTTTCATTTGTGATCTATTTTGTTGTCGCATTTCGCAGCTACAGATGGGGCGGAGTTTCAGGGTGGAGCCAAAAGCCTTGGCTTCCGTCAGCCCCGCCCTATGCGGGTCCTTCAGTGCTCGCTGCCTGCGCCTCTGAGAGAAAGGTGCCCTCGATTTTCGCCTGCTGCCAAACAGTCAATGCTCTCCCCCAATGAGCCCGGTATTGGGGTTCAGTTCAGTTGGAAGTGGAGTTGGAGGTGGCGTTCAGAGCAGACTGGAGCCCCTGTCTCCTTCCCGCCAGGCAATCCTGCGGCACAGCCAACCGTCCCTTCTCTGCGCACACTGTGTGCACCGCCGGGACCCCCTTTCGCCGCTTCCCCGGGTTCCGCCTCGCAGCCCAGCTCCCTCTGTGGGAGCCTGGGTCCCCGGGGTCTGGCCTAGGCTTGGGTTCAGAGCAGTCAGAATGGGGCCCAGCACAGTTGGAGTTTTATCTCCTTCCCGCTAGGGAACGCCCGCCAGGCACTCGGCCTCCCTCCTCTCCAGCTCCGTCCTCTCCGCACTGCGCGTCTCCGTACCTTGGGCTTTTCCAGTTCCCCCATGCTTCCTTCTGGTTTCCTCCTTGCTTCTCGTTGTAGAATTTCCAGTCAGTCGACTTTCCTGTAGTTCTGGGTAATGTCCATTTTATATTTTAGTTGTATTTTATTGAAATTGTTGTGTGCGGCTGCGGCTAGGTGTTACCTGGGCGCAGCCATCTTGGATCCTCCCCCACATGTGTTCTTAATAGAATAGCCCTTGACAATCTTTTAGCTGAGCAAGGAGGTGTCTGTGCTGTGTTCAACAATGCCTGATCTACCTGGATCAACACTTTAGTTACATAAGATCGTTGAGCAGCCATTTGTTTTAAAAGGATGACTCCTTTAACAGGGTGGTTTTTTTGTTTGTTTATTTGGGTCTTGGGAACTTTGGCTCAAAGTGCACTCTAAACATTGAGAATCATCCTGCTTATAGAGTTAAAGCTCTATATAATGGACTAATTTGGGCGAGGGGGTGTTCGTTAAAGCCAAAAGTCCGTTATATAATAAAATAGGTTTTCTGAATGCATATGTTTAAAAATTGACAAATTGGTTTTTCTGTTTAAATTATGTAGATATGTTTGTGTAATTAAAATTAAATATGTATGAACAGTTTAATTCCCCAGAAAAGTTTTCTATATGTATTACAGTAAATTTACATTTATACTGAATAGGTCTAGTAAACCCATGCTTTCACCAGGCACCAAAAGTAAATAAATGCACACGGTTGGGGTGCAGCTTAGCACACATCGGAACAAGCATTAAAACTGCTACAGAAAGTCACGCCAGTAGACAACAGAACCAATTCCCAAGCATTATGCAATGTGATCATGTGTTAATCATTCACCAAACATTGTTTATAAGTGGTCGAAGAACTTTATGAGATCACTTAGGAAGAAATTAGAAGCAAGAAAACTCATGAAATAGTCAGAAATTGTGGAAGTTGGATAGGAATTAATTCATGATGATGCTACTAAGCTTAGAGCTGATATTTGGATCAATATACCCTAAACTATTGGAAGGAAGACTCAGCTTGGCTTTGCTAAGGAGTTGGGAAGACAGTTCCCTGGCAGTCACAGAGTCAGGCACTAACTGGCATGAGATTTGAAGCCATGGAAAGATATGATGATGCTGTACAGCTGTATGATCGAATCTTACATGAAGGTCCAACTAACCCTACACCTGGAAAGAATAAGATTGCCACTCTAAAAGCCCAGGGGCAAGTGTGGAGACCATTCAAGAAGTGATTGAGTATCTGGAATAATTTGTTGGAGATCAAGACACCTGCCTGGATGTGCAGGTCTTCGTATCATTGAACATGACCACATTAAAGCAGCCTTTTCCTCAGAGGGGCCTATGCAGACTAATCCACACAACCATGTACACTGTCAGCAGTACATTGAGTTAAAGCACACCCAAAGTGGACTTAAACTTTCAAGGAAGTGTTTTGCACAGCAAAAACTGAACAGCAGCAATATAAGAGCTGTTTGGACTTTACATATGAACAAGTCATATTGCTTCTAATCCAAAACCAAGTTGGGGGGAAAAAAGAACAACATAAAATATGCTAGTTGGGCAGCCAGTCAAATAAACAGAGCTTATCATTTTGCAGGTTGAAGTAAAAAGGAAACCACATACTTCCTAAAGGCATTTGAAAACATGTTGGAAACACAGCAAATTACCCAATCTTAAGATTTCCAAATCTTTTTCACGTTACCTTTCACGTTGGCCTGTGACTTATTTACTAAATTCCCACTGATATCTGTATATTAATTTCCTGATCAAGCAGTTGTAAAGAATGTATTTATATGAACCTAAAAATGCCTTTTATTGCTAAGCAGCAAGATGGGGGAAGTCCACGGAAGAAAGATTTAAGACTAGTCTTATGGATTATACATCATTCTCTTCAGATCACACACAAATAACTGTTTCTTAACTAAAATCTGATGTAGAAATAACCTTGTTAAACAAACCATAATAGTTTATTCTTAAATATAAATTAATTAATTAATGTTTAGTCATGAAACAGGTAAAACAAGGCAAAAATCATTAATTTATAACAGTTGGAATAAGTTAAATTTATTAATTCAGATGGCTAAACTTTTTTTATTAATTGTTAGAAAAGCACATGAACAGATAGATTCAGAGCTGACAGTACTATTTTCATCTAAGGATCTAGGTACCTTTATTTAATTGATTACATAATTGCTTAGATAGAGTGGTTTTGTTTTATACATTAGAATAAAAAGGACAAATTCATAAATCCCCTGTACCCATAATATGGCAACATCTGACCTATTGGTAGAACCTGTAAATTATACCATTTAATGAAGTGTTTCTCAAATTCTCAGTGTTCTTGAGAATTACCTGAGATGTTTTTTGATATGGAGACCCCTAGATTCCTTGTCTTTATGGCCAGGCCTGAGATAAATGGGACTGGGGTGGGAAGGCGCTGTCCTCTTTTGGGGAGACCTTCAAGGAGCAGGCAAAAGGGTAGGTGTGTCCTAATGTAACAAGGCGAAAAAGTTGAGTTATTCATTCTACAACATGAGCCTTTGTTAATTAGATATGGAAGATCTAACCATGAATCCTTGCATTTAAAATATCCTATATAATAAAAGGCTAATGTGTAAATCAACCAAATAGTGGAATGACTAATTGCTATGATGCGCACTGACCACCAGGGGAGCAGATGTTCAATGCAAGAGCCAGGCTCACAGCTGGTGAGCCCAGTAGCAGTGGTGTGAGCCTCTTCTACCTCTTTTGTAGTCGGACATTCCCCAAGAGCCCCCAGACTGCAAGAAGGAGCAGGCCAGGCTGAGGGACTCCCTCAAGTGCATGAATTTTGTGCACCAGGCCTCTAGTTCATTTTTAAAACTCTCAGCAAAGTGGAAAGAGAGAGAGCATATCTCAACACGATAAAGGCCATATATGACAAACCTATAGTGAACATCATACTCAATGGGCAAAAGCTAAAACCATTTCCCCTAAGAATAGGAACAAGGCAAGGATATCCACTTTCACCACCCTTCTTCAACACTAGAGGCCTAGTGCATGAAATTTGTGCATGGGAGGGGATGTCCCTCAGCCCAGCTTTCACCCTCTCCAATCCAGGACTACTGGCTCCTAACCACCCACCTGCCTGCCGAGCTGATGGCCCCTAACCACCTCTGCTTGCCATCCTGATCACCCTTAACCACTTCTACCTGCCAACCTGATCGCCCCCTAACTGCTCCCTTGCCTGTCTGATTGCTCCCTAACTGCGCTCCCCTGCCAGCCTGATTGCCCCTAACTGCCCTCCACTGTCAGCCTGATCACCCCTAACTGCCTCTGCCTGCTGGCCTGATGCCCCTAACTACTCTCCTGCCAAGCTAATTGTCCTTAACCACTTCTACCTGCCAACCTGATCGCCACCTAACTGATCCCCTACCAGTCTAATCATCCCCTAACTACTCCCCACTGCTGGCCTGATCACCCCCTATCTGCTCCCCCCATGCCTGATCACCCATAACTGCCCTCCACTGCCCTCCCCTGCTGGCCTGATCACTACTAACTGCCCTCCCCTGCCAGCCTCATAGCCCCTAACTGCCCTCCCTTGTCAGCCTGAATCTGCCCTAACCGCACTCCCATGCCGGCCTGATCACCCCTAACGAACTCTGCCTCAGCCTCTACCACCATGGCTTTGTCTGGAAGGATATCAGCAAGATGTCTGATCTAATTAGCATATTATCCTTTTATTAGTATAGATAGTATTGGAACTCCTAGCCAAGGTTATCAGAGAAGAGGAAATAAAAGGCATCCAAATTGGAAAGGAGAAAGTAAGACACTCATTATTCACAGATGACATGATATTGTACATAGAAAACCCTAAAGACTCCACACACACACACACAAAAAAATCTAGATTTAATAAATGAATTTGGCAATGGAGGAGGATACAAAATCAACGCTCCAAATTTGTTGGTTTTTTTATTCACCAATAATGAATACTCAGAAAGAGAAACTAAATAAGCAACCCACTTACCATTGCAACAAAAAAGTTAAAATGCTTAGGAAAAGACCTGATTCAGAAAACTACAGGATGTTGAAAAAAGTAATAGAAGAAGATATAAACAAGTGGAAGAATATACCATGTTCATGGACTGGTAGAATCAACATCATTAAAATGTCTATGTTACCCAAGGCAATCTACAGATTCAGTGCAATCTCTCTTAAAATACCAAAGACATATTTCACAGATTTACAACAAACACTCCAACAATTTATATGGAACCAAAAAAGACTCCGATCAGCAATCTTGAGAAAGAACAAATTTGGAGGAATCACAATACCAGACTTTAAGTTATATTACAAATCCAACATAATTGATACAGTTTGATACTGGCACAAGGACAGGCATATAGACCAATGGAACAGAACAGAAAACCCAGAAATCAACCCAAGCCATTGCGCTCAATTAATATTTTACAAAGGAGGCAAGAGAATACAATGGAGTCAAGATAGTATTTTCAATAAATGGTGTGGGGAAAATTGGACAGATACATGCAAAAAATGAAACTAAACCATGAACTTATACCATACACAAGAAAAAACTCAAAATGGATAAAAGACTTAAATGTAAGTCATGAAATCATAAAAATCCTAGAAGAAGCCATAGGCTGTAAAATCTCAGACATCTCTAGGAGCAATTTGTTTAGGGATACATCTTCCTTTCTCCACTTACAGAAAACTAAGGAGGAAATAAACAAATGGGACTACATCCAAATAAAAAGCTTCGCACAGCAAAAGAAACAATCAACAAAATGGAAATGAAGCCCACTGTGTGGGAAAACATATTTGGCAACGATACATCTGATAAAGGGTTAATATCCAAAATATATAAGGGACTCATACAACTTAACAGGAGAAAGACAATCCAATTTAAAAAATGGGCAAAGGATCTAAATAGACAATTCTCCAAAGAGGACATACAGGTGGCCAAGAGACATATGAAAAAATACTCCAAGTCACTGATCATCAAAGAGATGCAAGTTAAAATGACAATGAAGTATTATCTCACACCTGTCAGAATGGCTACCATCAACAAGTCAACAAATGGCAATTGCTGGTGAGGATGCGAAGAAAATAGAATCCTAGTACATTTCTTGTGGGAATGCAGACTGTGCAACCATTATGGAAAATAATATGGAATTTTCTCAAAAAATTAAATATGGAACTGCCATTTGACCCCCCGTTCCTTCTTCTATGAATACATCCTAAGAAACTCAGAATACAAATCAGAAAGAATGTGTGCCACCCTATGTTCATAGCAGCACAATTTATAATAGCTAAGATCTGGAAATAGCACAAGTGCCCATCAGTAGATGAGTGGATAAAAAAGCTTGGTGCATTTATACCATGGAATACTATGCAGCAGTAATAAAGAACAACCTCTAATCCTTTGAGACAGCATGGAAGGACCTGGCGAGTATCATGCTAAGTAAAGTAAGTCAGTCAGAGAGAAAGACAAGTATCATATGATCACAGTGTGGAATCTAAGTAACAAAATAAACTGATAGAGTGGATCCAGAGAGTCAAAGCATAGAAGAGAGTATGGAATCTTGGAGGAAAGGTAGGAGAGGGTGGGTGGGTGATAGATAATCAACCAAGGACTTTATATGCATATCCATGGCCCAAGAATATAGAAAATGGGTATTGAGGTCTTGGGGTTGCGGGCGGGGGCAGGCTAGAGGGAATAATGGGGGGGGCGGGGAAGAGGGATATATTTAATACTTTCAACAATAAAGAACTATAAAAATAAAATAACTATTGGTTAAATGGCTCTAAAATCTTCTTTTCTTGAGATTCACAAGTGTGCAGAGGTATATCACACAAGCACATGTACGCGCACATGCACACACACACACACACACACACAACATTCAGAGAACCTTCATGGTCATGCACCAGGCATCCAGCAGGATCAGAGCAAAGAGAGTGAATGGCACCCAAGATGACCCTGGGCAGTCAGCTCAGAATCTGCTCTGAGAGCTGAGATGGGGCTAGGAAGGGGCAACACCTGCAGGAAGTAGGGAGTGTACGAGGGGGCTGGATACTGCTGACAAAGAAGGAGCACTATTCCAAACACAGCACACATCTCTTCAGCCCTATGAATACAAAGGAACCTGCCTGACCTTCCCTGGCTGTCCCTGCCTCACCCTGACACCAGCCCTGAACCAGGAAGCTAAATTTGCAGTAGGTCAGATTCAGTAATGCCTGTCCTCCAATATAAGAAAATATCCATGCATTCTCTGTTGAATTCCCAAAGCATACACTACCAGCATCTAAATTAGCAGGAAATGCCATCATTTCCTTGGTGACTACCCCAACACTCTCTCCCGCATGTCCACTTGAGACACACAGGGTGATAACAACTGTCCCTGCATCTCTCATTTGTTCAGCTGCTGCCACCTCCTGGCAGGTGATGGTAATCAGGACATGGAGCCTGAGAGCCTGGCAGGACTGTGCCTCCAGACTAATGGGATCAGGGGCAGCACTGACCATTCTGCAGCTCTGGGGGGACTGAGTAGTTGGACAGACAGAGCTGCTCAAATGTGAGGGGGACAAAGAATTGATGCAGGACTGAGTGGGAAAGGACTGAGGCCTCACCTAGGAGCACTGAAGGGGAAGGAATGGAATGTTCCAAGGGAAAGGGCTGGATTCTGCAGAGGAAAAGGCTCTGGCATACTGACTCAGCTGCAGGTGCTAAGCAGGCTTTATGCCTTCTGCTGGCCCTCATCTTACAGCTCCCACCTCCAGGAATAAGGCTCTCTCCCCACATCCACCTGCCCTCCCTCACCTGGGCTCCTTCATGGTCCACTCTACATGAAGGGGCTCTGGGTCCCTGTCCTGCACTACAGGGAGGGAGAAGGGAGGCTGAGTTCCACACAGTGAGCCCAGCAATGGTGTCCTGAGGAGGGTGGAGAAGGTCAGGTAGGTCCTCACCCTCCCACTTCCTGAGTCCTAATCTGAAGTTGATGGCAAAGCCCGACACCACCTGATCTCTCAGGTGCGGAAAGAACCTCCCTCATCACCCTGAGCAGACCTCCACCTTGACTGCCATCATCATCAACCAATAGTATTTGGATACTTTCTTTTTAATGGTGGTCAGATGCTTTCCAGCTCTAGGGGGAAATGTGATTTTAAGGCAAATAACACATCTCTTCTCATTCTTCAATAGGAAGGTTCTTGAAATACCCAGGAGGACCCACCGCCCACTGAGGAAGACTCCAGTCTGAAATATTTCACAGCAGCCCAGGCAAGGCCCATGTGCACAGATGTTAAATGGCAGGGCCTTCAAGCCACAGGCTCACGACCATTGTCCCCTGTGACCACCCCTTGTGCAGGAACATCTGGGCCCTGGGTGTCTATCCTATATTACCCACTGCTCCTGAACCATCTCCCTCTACAATGACTTAAAATCCAGTTCCCCAGTCCATGAGTCAGGAGCAACACCCTGAACAAATCTAAAGAGTATTTGAAGGGTGGGTTGCAGTAAAAACATGCATTTATTTGTCTCAGGTGATGGAAAAGGTCCACAGAGGAGTGTGGGTGCCCTCTAGTGGCTTGTTCCTGCCTGAAGTGGAGAGAAAAGGGCAAAATAGTTGAGAGATTGGGGCTGACCTTGGTCAGAGGACACATTCAGGTTCAGTAGGAGGCATAGTTAGAGGTGATGACTGATGGCTGCCTTAGCTCACCGGCTAGAAGACTGGGTTGTGAAAGGGTGTGCCCACGAATCAGAGTGACACCAGTGGGTTGTACTGCAAAGTTGGGTGAAGAAAATTCTGTAGACGCTGGGAAGAGAAAATACCTCCTAACAAATCTGGATGTCATGCCATTAGACAGCTTGCTCTGATGTTCTTACCATCTCAAGCATCTTAGCAGTAAATGCAGTCATTTCTATCATTAGGAAGGAACATCTTATTAAGAAGAAAATTACATCATAGGAGTTTCTCTTTATTTTCAGAATCATACACTGTGACATCATAACTTAAAAATGCATTTATGCCCCCCAAATGGACAGTGTCAGGTCTCCTTCCCAGCACCTGTGGGCTGACAACCCCTGGGCCCCTCTCTGAACTACAAGACCTTTAATGTTTCCTCATTAAAGGGTTGGGTGGGGGTCTTTGTAGTATCCTCACCATTCGTCCCTCTACCTCCCATACTGGGCAGAATCTTTTGTCCACTCTTGGGTGTGATACTTAAACTGCTGATATCTATTTCTGTCCTTTATCCATCCCATGTTGTGACAAGTGCCTTCTGTATGTGGTTTTTGATGGAAAACTTTCCAAAAAGTATTGCTTTGGCCCACCCTGAACAGACCTTCACCTTCAGTGCCATCATCATTCAGAAGCATTTGGACACTTTCTTTTGATGGTGGTCTGCCAGGGTTCTTGTCCCAGCATTAGAAAGGGTTTTCAGCAATCTGGAGAAAAGAGCTGTGCATAAATTCAATAAGGAGTCCCAAGACAAAAGATAATTGTGAAAGGCATTGGGGGTCAGAGGAGCTTCAGCTAAAGGAGCTAAAGGCTTCCCTCCTTGACTCAGGACCCCTGCTTGCTTTTATTAACACAATTTTTTCTAAGGCAAGGTGGAGATAATATACTTCAAAATATAAGGTTTCAAAGGATAGGGTTTACAGAAACATTGTCAGATTAGGGGAGAGCCTACAGCTGTTTAGGTATTTGGCCACAGGAGGCAATAACATGTAGATTAAGATGCCCTGAGTTGTCTGGCAGTAGCCAATCCTATTCAAGTTTGGGGGAGATGCTTTTCCAGCCATTCCAACAGGTAAACTACATATGTGATTCGGCCCTTGTTGAGCCCCCCAAGCTTCACCAATCTTTTGATGAAACTCTTGTAATTATGACATGCTGGAATTGGCTCCTGGCAGTGGTCAGATGCTTTCCAGGGAAGATGTGACTCTGTCCAGTTATGAGTAACAAATGGACAGATGGAAATGGCATTAGTGTTCACAGAAGGTGACCTATGTGAACACTTAAAATCACAGGAGAATCCACATAAAGTCCACATTCTTGAACTAAAACATGGATCATGGGCGGCTTTCACCATTTTCTAAGAGCTAAACTAACAAAAGTGGTAATAATGAACTAGGAGAAAGAGGCGCTGCACAGGTTGAGCAGGGGAGAGGCTTGGAGGGGCCTTGAGGCTAGGGCAGAAGGCGGAACCTTAGGGCAGGGCAGGGTATGGTGGCCTCACAGGAAGGAACAGTGAGACTGAGACCGGAAGGAACGGTGGGGTCAGTGCTTTGTGAGACTGAGAAGGGTGGTTGGGCTAGGGCAGCTCAGTGAGGCTTCAGCCCCCCAGACACCAGACAGGGTGCTCCCAGTCTGTCCCAGCTAAGACCACGCCCTGCCCCAGTCCAGGCCCTGCTTCTTCAAGACCTTACAAGGCTGCACAGTGCCATGTCCCAGCACTAGGACAGGTAGCGAGGGTTGGGCCTGCTCCTGGGTGTAGATGGCAGGATTTCTATAGTATATCTAGTATAACTTCCAAATCCTGGCCTCTTATCCAACTTCAGCAGTCTCATCTCCACCGTCTGGAGAATAAATGGGATATTTGCATGAATTCCAGACTCTGAACTGAAATAGACTGCAGTGTTCATATTCTCTTCTTCCTGTTATTATTAACAGCTCCTCAGAAAATTAAATGTCAGTAGAAGACCGAGAAGCTCAGAAGGATGCATTGCTGGGCCTGGCGAGTATTTATGATGGAGATGAATTTAGAAAAGCAGGGTCCGTCCAAGGTGGAGAAACCAGGATCTACTTGGAGTTGCCACAAAATTACAAGGTATTTGTGAACGCTGTCTGCTCTCTGCAAGCACATGGACAACTTGTGGGAAGAACACCGTGGCAATGTGGTCCTGTTTTCCTGGAAGCAGTTTCTTAAGGAAGAGACCTTAGGGTACCTGAATGTTTTCTCTCCTTTTGAGCTCAGAATTGGTTCTCAGGGGGGAAAAAATGCAGAAAAGGACAGCTCAAGCCTCTAGCAACACAGAGCTAGATTGTAGATTGTAGAGGAGCAGCTGGAGCTGCTGTAGACCAAGAGGAAGTTGTGGATGAGAGAGCCGTGCAGGATGTGGAATCATTGTCAAATCTGATCCAGGAAATCTCGGACTTTGATCCAGCTCAGCAGATAAAATTATTTCATAGTAAATTGTTCCTGTGCAATATCTGTTCCTGTGAGAAGCTGAGTAGTGAATGCACGCACTTCTTGGAGTGCAGGCATGTGTACTGCAAGGCCTGTCTGCAGGACTACTTTGAAATCTAGATCAAAGGCGGCCAAGTTCAATGCCAAGTTCAATGCCTCCACTGCCCAGAACCCAAGTGCCCTTCATTGGTCAGGTCAATGAACTAGTAGAAGCAGAGTTATTTACCCATTATGATAGGCTTCTTCTCCAGTCTACGTTGGACCTGATGGCAGATGTGGTGTACTGCCCCCCCTCTCCCCCCACAACCCATGCTGCCAATTGCCTATGATGTAGGAGCCTGGCTGAACCATTGGACATCTGCTCCCACTGCAATTTTGCCTCTGTACCTTAGGCAGATTGACTTACCATGGTGTCCCTCCACGTAAACTCACTGCAGAAATTAGATGGATGTAACAAGATGACTTGTACTGGTTGCATGCAGTATTTCTGCTGGATTTGCATGGGTTCTCTCCACCCCTAACGCAAACCCTTATAAACATTTCACGGATCCTACTTCCCTGTGTTTTAATTGGTTTTTCTATGCTGCAGATGTTGATGAATCTATTTGGGAAGATGAGATTGAAGAAGATTAGTTCATTCCTCCTGCTCAAAACGTGGACATGAAATGGTTTGTCCTGATCTTTTGCTGAATATACAAAGTAACTTTGCAGGTATTTAGGGTTACCATTCATTCACTCTTCCAATGTAGAAGATAAGGAGAATGAGGTTTACATTTTCATGTGGCACTATTGACTAAGGCACATTCAGACATTTTTCAATGTAACATAATTGAGAAAATTATAAGCCAAAGGTTTGGAAAAGAATATTAAATATTACTATGTTCCCAAAACTCTGAATAGTTAAAAATTTAAATATTTATTTTCTTCCCCAAGTTTTCAGTAAGGAGAGAGGTCAAGAGTTCAACTTGTAGACTTTTTTTTATCTTTGAGAGGCATCCCTTTAAATTTCTGTGGGAGTCTCCTTATGGCTGGGGTGGTTAGAAGCCTTATTAAAAGTGTACCGAGAGCCTGATCTCACCTACTCCATGTTACATTCATTCCAACCTAAATTGCTGCTAAGTTCTTTTTGGAGGGAGCCCTTTAGAGCTGATTGGATGGTCCAGTATCTTTTTGGTCTACTTCTTTTCAGAATAGAAATTTATAATTTAAAAAATATTCTTTAATACCACAAACAATGTGGGTCACAGATATACCAGGTGATAAGTAGTTCACTGAAATTTGTGCATGGGGGTTAGAGGGAAGGGGTCCCTCAGCTTGGCCTGCACCTTCTTGCAATCCCAGACATCCCCCATGCAATCTAGGACTGCTGGCTCCTAAGCACTCGCCTTCCGGGCAGTTCACTGCATGATAGGACCTGCCTGATCACTCCTAACTACCTCTGCCTTGGCCCCAGCACCCTGGACGCAAACTTCTCTCCTCCAGCCAGCCCCAGGCAACCGGGACCCAGGCTTTCCTCCCTCCGGACTGGCCACAGGCACCCAGGACCTTGACTTTGTCTGGTCTATCCGGTCTAATTAGCATATTACATTTTTATTAGAATAGATACTGGCTCAGAAGAATTTTAGCCCTGTTCAGCTTTGTTGAGCAATAGAGCCTAGATTCAAAACAGTTGTTTTTGTCACCTTTCATTCTACATTCTCCTTCTGTTGGTAAGGACAATTTTAATATCGATACCATCAACTCATATTTTTATTTCTATTGCTGGAGTAAGAAAAAGCCTATGTATTCCCAAGCTGAACACGCTGAGCTTCAAATTATGTGCTTTATGAACTCCACACTACTGTAGTTTAGTCCTAACTTTCTAAACTATTTTTATAAATCTCTTCTAGTATGCTTTAGGAATTTGGTTTCCTGCCTTTTTTTTTTTTTTTTTTTTGTCCCCCGCAACAATACTATATTGGAGGATAATTTTGGTTTGCCTAGATCCCTATTTCAGGGTTCTGTTGGCTTTTTGAAAAATTGTCTTTTCTTTTGGTTTGAGTGGTTTGGTAGCAAAATAACATTTTTTTTGAAAAAGGCCAGAACTCAACCGCAGCTATGAAAATGTTATTCTTTCCTACCTTGTCACTGAAAAATGGGGGATTATTTTTATCCATGTTATGTATGTGTGTCCAAAGAGTTAGCAGTGACTTTCTGGATGGTCAATGAGGGTGCTTAATCTTAAAAGTAAAAATAAATTGGAAATTGCTTTATTTTTAAAAATTAACTAGAAAAATAAAACCTGCATCACAATTATTGGTAAATTGAAAATGGTTGTTTTCCTTTAAAGAATATTCCAGTGCATTATTTTCATTTTACAATGATGTAAGAGTTCCCTTCCATCAAGAGGCTAGCTACAACTTTTAAAACAAGTTTTAGTGTTGACAGTAATACAGATGTCCTCCAACCTGTAACCTCCACCCGTCCAATCAGCCCCAACCCCACCCCAGGCCTTCACCCCATTATTGCCTGTGTCCATGGGCTATGCATGTATGATTTTTGGCTAATCCCTTATAGTCGCCCCAACTCCCTCCCCTTTGAGATCTAGTCCATGTATCCATGACTCTGCACTTATTTTGTCAGTAGGAATCATTACCCTTTATTCCTTTATATATGAAAAGCAAAATTAGAGGAGGCTAGGGGATGCTCACCTAGATCCCAATACCTCCACCAGGAGAAGGATGAGCTTACTCCTAAGCTCCCCTGGCCCTTAAGACAGCTGCATGCTGTCCCTGAGCCCTGGTGTCCTTGCATCCACTGCCACTGATTGGTGGGTTTGGCCCAAGGCAGAAAGAGTCCAGGCCCTCTTTATGATCCAATTGAGGCCTTCCAAGAAGTTCACTGCATGAAAGCACCCACAGGGTTCTCACCTCTCAGGGAAGCTCCTGGGTGCTCCCAGGTGCACCCTGAGGCCACTTGCCACCCACCATGATAGGACCTGCCAGTCCCCACAGGTAGTGGTTACTCACACCTGGAGGCCCTTTCCCATGAGGTGGCCCTGATCCCAGCACCTGCATCTGCCTCTGACATCCAGGGGGTGACTGAGGAGTATGGTTTGGTCACTTGTCACTTTGAGTGCCTGTACCTTGTGCCACAGAGGCCATGCTGAGCAAGGAGGGAATCAGGAGTCTGAGGATGAGGGACCCTGTAGTGAGAGCAGGAGGCAGAGCCAGGGCACTGGCATCTAAGATAACCCCTGATGACAGATGAGAGGTCCAGTCCTTGTGCCAGGTAAAGACTCTTAACAGAAGCCTCATTCTAGCAACAATGTTAGTGAAGATGAGACAGAAGCCAGACTGATACCCAGCTCTGCCTGTCTGCACCCTCACATGGCTTCACAGACATAAATGATGGAAACCACACAAGTAAAGCCTGGCACCTGCCCTCTTATCCTACCACCTGTGACATCTGTGGTCAGAGCATGTTCCCTGGAGATCAGGGCCTGATGTCAGTATGAAAGGGGGCAGTAAGTACCCTAGTTTGTCCCAAAAAGGGAGGGCAGAGCTCTTCTAACAGTGAGGTGTCACACCCCCATTCAGTCCTGCAAAATCACAGCCCTCCCCACCTCTGCCTGTGACATCTCATCCCCCAGGGTGAGTCTTGTTGACAGCCTGTGCCCTTCCTCTTCTCAGTGACACCTGACCTGGCACAAATTCTGGACTCTGGACCCAGGTGGAGTTACTACCACAGGAGGAAGGAGCCCACCTTTACCTCAAAGGAAGTCAGGGGGCAAATCCCTGTGCCCAAAGGACTTGATCTGTGGGTCACCTGGCTGTGTTTCTAAAAACATCTCGCCAGCCCATGATGTCCTGGGGAGCTTCCTGAGCAAGATGGGTCTGGAGAACCCAGAATCCAGGGGGCTTCAACCTCAGAGGGGCTGAGGGTCCCGGGGGATGGTGGAGGCCTCTTCTCACAGTCTCTTGCTGAGTCTCCAGATGGAGCTGCTCCAGACCCCAGACTCAGTGGGGAGGCCTAGAGCAGATGACAGTGAGGGACACAGGTGACTTGGATGCAGTGCCCCAATGCTATGATGGGGACACATGGTGCATCCTGAGCATCAGAATCCCACACCAGCACCCTCTCCTGGAAGCCCTACAAAAGCCCTCACTAGGCCCTTCCTTGAAACCTCCAGTGTGGGTAGTTCCCCTGACACTGGAACCGGAGTCCTCTGTGGACAACCACCACCCTCTCCCTGCACTCACCCTAATCTGGGATGAAGTTGGGCAGCCTGGGACCCACAGTGACTGGCCACTCATCCTGGAGGCCAGAGCCCACCTCTGTCCAGGGCACAGGATCAGCTCCCTGGTCAGCATTCCTGATGCAGCCACAGGTCAAATTATGCCCTCCAGGGGGCGACATTGGGACACACAGACAACAGGGAATTAACATAGGAACCTGGTTTTGATGAAGGAGAAGGGGAAGGAACCTGATGTCCATATCACAGATCTTTCTGGGCCCCTCCCATGTGTCCAAGCTCCTTCTAGGGGCTAGGAGCATCTGCTCTCTCAGGAAGAGTTGGGGACCTAGTGCAACTCCCCACTTCCTGCATCATACCACCATGGGGAAGGAAGGATGACCACAAGCAAGTTCCTCATGCAGAGGACAGAGGCTGCCCCAAGAGTCAGGGAGCATATGGACCGGCTTTGCCAACAGAAACAGAGAAAGAAGATTTTCCTAAAATCATGGCCCTCAAGAGCCAGGGAGCTCACAGCCACATGACCTCCCACCACAGCCCCCTTTTCCCAGGACATGCAGGACCCCTTCTTCTCCTCTCCCCTACTCCCCATCTTCCCCCCTCCCCTTCTCTCACTCCCCCCCACCCCTTACACACACACACACACACACACACACACACACACACACACACACACACACACACTGATGGTCCTACCAAGACTCCTAGTCCCTGGAAGCAGAAACCAAGCTGGTGACACCCAAAAACAGAGGTGGATCCCCTCACTAGTCATCATTCAGAAAACCCCTTTTTACTCCCAGAGTCACCTCTGTGACCTTCTTGTTGGGAGGAAATGCAACCTTCCCAGCAGTTTGAGAACATGGGGAAGGTGTGGTGCCAGCTGGGTTTCTGTGTCACACAAACAATGCCCTGGGTTTGAGGATTCCTGGGGCTCTCTATGTGGTGCTGACAGACCAATGGTCAGGACACAGCACAGGCCAAGGGTGAGGTTAAGTGGGTAGGTTGTCCTTTTAGGGAACAGGGATCTCCATCAGCCTTGCCATTGAAAGTGCTTTGCAGGCCAGTATGAGCAGCATCTCCTGACAGCTAGTAGATGGAGACTGTCAGGTCCACCAAACAACTTATGAGTCACAATCTGCATTGTTAATAGACCCTCTCTGTGCACAAGAGAGGGGGAGTGGCTTCCCCATCCCCACATCACAGGGTCTCATTCTGGCTGGGCATCTACCTTAGATGGGCAGCTGCCAAAGTAGCATTTCTAAGGTGTCATCTGGGCATTGAAACCTTTAGAAAGTTCCATATATGATACGATACACAAAGGGATGGCATCCCTGTGACAAGAATTCCTGATGCCGCCCCAGGCTTTTGCTCTGAAGATAAGAGCCAAATGGGGATGAGAGAAGTGGTGGGAAGGCTACTGCTTGCCCCGGATACGTGCACCCCAAGCTTCTGCTTGTCCAAGTGTGAGCAGTGGGATGGCACCAGGTGTTGACCTACAGAGTTAGGCTCTCAGTTCAGCAACCTCGGTACTTGACTTCAGCTAAGAGTCAAGAACTCAAATTATAAGAGAAAGTTTATTTAGTAAGTCATGGAGGTAGAAGTGAGCTGTACAAGAAATGGGCTCAGAAACTAGTTACAGAGGCAAAAGAAGGACTCTTAAAGCTTAGGAGAAAGAGAACAAAGTTAAGCACCTTAAGAAAAGAAATGGGTAGGGAAAGGCACAGGTATGCCCCAGAGAGGATGAAGAGAGACACTGTGTCCTACTTCTTTTTTGGGGGGTGGGGGGGTGGGGGGAAGGGCAAATGTGCGGGAGAGGGAGGCGGGGCTTTCTTTCTATTAGTACCTATAAAATAAAAACAATTTATGAAACTATTACCCTTTTTTAGCCGAAACCAGTTTGGCTCAGTGGATAGAGTGTCAGCCTGCGGACTGAAGGGTCCTGGGTTTGGTTCCCATCAGGGGCATGTGCCTTGGTTGCAGGCACGTCCCCAGTGTGGGGTGTGCAGGAGGCGGCTGATTGACATTTCTCTCTCATCTATGTTTCTGACTTTCTATCCCTCTCCCTTCCTCTCATTAAAAAATCAATAAAATATAGAAAAAATACATATGTATGCAAAAAACACACACCCATAATTGTTACAATACATACCCTTGTATATACCTTGGACATTATAAAAGTATTTTAGAATCACACCCTATGAAAATTGGGAAAAGAAACATTTTTCTCCAATCTTGGTCATATATTGTGACATTCAAGTCCTAAAACTACATTGTTGAAATAAAATTTCTCTAGCTTCCAGGGCCAAAGGGATTTACCTTTCAAGGCCCCATAGGTG
Source organism: Pipistrellus nathusii (assembly GCA_963693515.1). Lineage (NCBI taxonomy): Eukaryota > Metazoa > Chordata > Mammalia > Chiroptera > Vespertilionidae > Pipistrellus > Pipistrellus nathusii. The sequence goes on along the minus strand of OY882872.1, from coordinate 37,614,557 downwards.
CTTTTATTTGTGCAAGGTCAAGAACCGGGAGAAGGTCCCCTGAGCATCAATTTACCTTAGGTAGGTCAAGCAGTGGTTTACTTTCCATATTTTATCATGGAACTAACGACGTGGGGGGTGGGGGGGGGGAGGTCATGGAAACATCTCTTGGGCAGGTCCCCTCCCTAGCATTCCTATTTAGGTAGTATGGCTCCAACAAGAGGATTTTTAAAAAACAAATCTTTATTGTTCAGATTATTACAGGTGTTCCTCTCCCCCTACCTCAAATGCTCCCCTCCACCTGGTTCCTAACCCCATCCCACGCCCTTACCCCTGCCACTGTCTTCATCCATAGGTGTAAGATTTTTGTCCAATCTCTTCCTGCACCCCTCAGACCCCTTTCCCCCTGTGAATTGTTAGTCCAATCCCTTTCTCTGACCTTGATTCTATTATATTCACAAGTTCATTTTGTTCTTCAGATTTTTTTTTATTCTCTTGATTTTTAGATTCACGTGTTGGTAGGTATGTATTTGATGCCTTTTTGTTGTTCATAATTTTTTACCTTTACCTTTTTCTTCTTCTTCCACTTCTTAAAGAATACCCTTCAACATTTCATGTAATCCTGGTTTGGAGTTGATGAACTCCTTGAGCTTATTCTTGTCTGTGAAGCTCTTTATCTGACCTTCAATTCTGAATGATAGCTTTTCTGGGTAGAGTAATTTTGGTTGTAGGTTCTTATTGTTCATCATTTTGAATATTTCTTGCCACTTCCTTCTGGCCTGCCTAGTTTCTGTTGAGAAATCAGCTGACAGTTGTATGGGTACGCCCTTGTAGGTAACTAGTTGTTTTTCTCTTGCTGCTTGTAAGATTTTTTCTGTCTTTTGCCCTTGGCATTTTAATTATGATGTGTCTTGGTGTGGTCCTCTTTGGATTCCTCTTGTTTGGGGTTCTGTATGCTTCCTGAACTTGTAGGTCTATTTCTTTCACCAGGTAGGGAAAGTTTTCTGTCATTATTTCTTCCATTAAGCCTTCATTATCCTGCTCACTCTCTTCTTCTGGCACCCCAAAATTCCGGATGTTGGTATGCTTTAAGCCGTTCCGGAGGCTCCTTACACTATCCTCACACTTTTGGATTCTTCTTTCTTTTTGCCTCTCTGGTTGGGTGATTTTTGCTTTCTTATATTCCAGATCTTTTGTTTGGTTCTTAGGGCATGTTGATCTATAGTTAACTTTCTGTATATTCTTTATTTCAGACTTTGTATGCTTAATTTCTGCCTGGTCCTTTTCCTTTTTTTTTTTTTTTTTTTTTTTTTGGTATTCTTATTAAGGTCCTTGAAGGTCTCTCAAAGCTTCTTGGAGGTCTCATCAAGTTTCTCAAAGGTTTTTAGAAGATTCTTGAGTAATCTTATAAATGTGATACTGAACTGTGTGTTGTCCAGTAGTTTACTCTCCTCCATCTCTCCCATTCATGTCATGCTTCTGTGTCTTCTCATTTTGTCTGCCTCCCTGTATTGATGAAGTGGCTTTGTGTGGTCAGTGACCTATAGAGGCCAGTAGCTCAGCTTCCCCAATCACCTCAGGTGGTTGCTTTTGCTATATGCCTTTGTGGGCTTAGTGCAAAGTTTTGGTATAATTAAGCTTTGATTGCTGTTGGTACACTGGGAGCAATTGAACGCCAGACCAATGGTCTGTGAGGAACTGCTGTGTCTATAAAGGAAGAACTGCTGTGCTTGAGACATGCCTTGTTTCAGTGGGACTTTGGTGCTCACCAACACCATCTCCCAAATGTGTCACTTATGGGTGTGAGGGATTGAAACTGAGCACTAGAACTCTGGTTTCTGGGTCTCAATGAGGTGCAGTTCAGCTACTGTCTGAGGCCAGTACTGTTGCAGGAGCTACAGCATGAACCACAGTCCTGTCCTCCGTGAATCTGTTTGCCCCAGGTTGCAATTTTGCTAAACTGCAACAGAGAGGGCCATTCATATGCAAAAGCTGCTGCTTGGAGCTTGTGTATTTGTAGGTTTTGCGGGGCAGAGTCTCAGGGCAGAGCCTCAGGGCTTCACTAGACTGGGGCATGGCCAATAATGATGGCTGTCCGTCCGCGCCTCTCTGATGGTGTCCTGGTGTCCCCATGTCCCCGTGTCTCCCCGTGTTTCGCACCACAGTACAACAAACAATCTCAGCTCTGCAAGCAAGCCAGATTCACTTTCCGACCTGATAGCAGACAGTCTAGCCTCTCCCCAGAAACTGGATTTCAGAGAGATCAGGAGCTTGTCTCTCTTTGGGTTGAAGAAAGCACAGCCCTCCGCCAGCCGGGATCCACGGCCAGCCCATATCACGTTCACAACCCCCTACCTCAGTTTTTCAGCACTTGTGCCCTGGATTCTCTTCTTTCTCTTTCAGTCTAGATTTAGGATTTCCTCTCAGCCAGCTTTCCCTTGGTTTGGGGGAGATAGACGTTATTTTATAGTTTTTTTTAATTGTTGTGCAAGGCAGCCATTTAGGAGTGTTTACCCATGCTGCCATCTTCATTCTCTATACAAGAGGATTTTTAACCCTTGAGCTCTAAAATGCTGATTCCATACTAGTAATTATCTAAGATACTTACAAAATGATCCTATATTGTGAATTAGGATAAAGTTATGAAAGTGTGACTCCCTAAATAAGCTTCATTTAGGATTTGTCAGGTGGAGAGCATTTGGAACAATTGGTACACCATAAATTCCCTCTTGGAGCTATTAGAGAAGATACTTTCTTACTAAGGCATAAACCTCAGAAGCCAAGTTCCTTCTTACTTTGGAAGAAGGTCCTAATTCTTGAGGGTAGTTATCTGGAGATCTCAGGGGAGGATCCCAATAAAATATTTATCAGCTTTCCAGGTATGTCCTTTCAGGGTCGAAGGTCAATGCAGTAGATCCTGATATCAGCAATGTTTACACTCATCTGGTTTTGCTGCTTTTCTGGGCCTGGAGCTGAAACACAACTGAAGCCTAGATGTATTTGATGTCAGTCGGATCCTCATTGTTCTCGAGGCTTAATGCTAAAGGGCTATTCTTAGGTCTTCTGGTTTCTTCCCCCTCTAAGGGTATCTAACCCACATGACTAAGAATATGCCAGGGGAGGAAAGGTCAGGGAGGGCCTGAACCACATGACCAGTGATATGAAAGGTCAGAGGGTCTAAACTGCAAAACCAGGATATGCTTTGGTAGGAAAGGTTACCCAGGGGGCAAGGTCCCATTCCAGTTTTGCACAATGCTAAAAACCTGGACTTTCCATTCTGGAGACCTTCCCTAAGGCCTATTGTCCTATTCTGCTCAGGCCTAACTGCCTACAACAAAAGCAAGATGTGTGTGTGTGTGTGTGTGTGTGTGTGTGTGTGTGTGTGTGTGTGTACATGGGGAGGAGTCACTGCGGAAGAAGGTAGAAGCCTCAGCAGTATCAGAGAATGAAAATGAAAAGGAAAGAAAAGGGGAGGCAGGAATAACAGAAGGGTAGGGAGGAACCTGGGTACAGACTCCACCCCTGGCCCATGTGACTAGGGAAGTGATCTTGGCCCAGGAGGAAACTCAGGGCACAGGGAGGAGGAACAGCACATCCCACCACCAGGACAGAGGTTCTTGTGAGTATTTCTGGAATCCAAGCTCTTCCCACAGAGGGAAGGACAGAGCAGGCAGCAGATACCATGGATTTCCCCTCAGTCCCTGCCCACAGAAGACTTGTCCCCAGGCAGGGGCTCCTGCTAGCTGGTAAGAGGGGACAACTACCTGGCGGTGGAAGGGAGGAGGACAGGCACAGGCTAGCTGAGGACTCCTGGGGAGCACAGGGCTCTCAGAGAAAACAATGGGAGTGAGCATGCTTCTGTTTGGACTTGAGGGGAGAAGACAGGGGAACAGAGTAGGGTCGGGGAGGGGACTCAGCAACAGGAAAATGATGTGGAAATGATGAGGGACAGGAAAACCTCAATGGCTGCTCATTTCCCAAGTTACTCATCACTGAGAGTTGAATGCTAAAAACTTTTTTATATATATCTCCTCTCCAAAACTTTTATATATATATATATATATCTCCTCTCCATTCCTTTCTGAAATTAATACAAATATATATATATTTATATAAATATATTTATATACTTATATAAATATATATAAATATATTTATATATTTATATATATATTTGTATTAATTTCAGAAAGGAATGGAGAGGAGAGAAAGAGAGAAGCACCAATATTGAGAGAGAATCACTGATTGGCTACCTCCTGCACGCGCTCCACTGGGGATTGAGCCCACAACCTCAGCATGTGACCCTGACTGGAATCAAACCCCAAACCCTTCAGTCCACAAGACAACGCTGTATCCACTGAGCCAAACTGGCTAGGGCTGAAAACTTTTGATAATAACAATTTATGTGAGGATATAGAAAATTCAACCAAGAGCAATAAAAATTGTCCTTACCACCAAGCTCAGAAATGGGAAGATACATTCCAGGAGGTGCAGGACCCTGCAACTCTCACTCATTCACCCACAAATATTTGCAGCCTGTTGTAGGCACTGGGTGTGCAACAAATAAGACAAGAAGCCCCCATGAAGCTCATGTTCTATGGGAGGAGGCAGACAAGGAAAGATTTAGATGTGATGTCAGGTTCCCCTAGTGCCATGCAGGGTACAGCCCAGGGACAGGTCAGAAAGTGAAGACAAAGGTCTTTAGAGGAGGTGATCAGGGAAGGGGTCTCCTAAGGACACCCCTGAGTGTCAGCAAGGGTCTGAGGGCAGACACCTGGGTAACAGTATTCAAAACAGAGGAAATAACAGGTTCAGAGGTGCTGAAGTTATGATTGCCATGCTGCTGAGCTTGACCACAGGAGACACACACACACACACACACACACACACACACACACACACTCCAAGATGAAAAGACCTGCTCAGGACTCATGGACTCATCTCTCCATTTCAATACATAGCTCCAAATATTGATCAATTTCTCTCTTCCCTCCTAGCCTCACTCCTAACCCTCTGGAGCCTGCCCACCACTGCCCAGCTCACTATTGAATCAGTGCCGCCCAATGCTGCCGAAGGGAAGGATGTGCTTCTCCGTGTCCACAACCTGCCTGGGAATCTTAAGGGTTATGCTTGGTACAAAGGGGAAAAAGGAGAAAGCAACCATAAAATTGTATCATATTTAATAGACACTCAAAAACCTACCTACTGGCCTGCATACAGTGATCGAGAAACAATATACCACAATGGATCCCTGCTGTTCCAGAACGTCACCCTGAATGACACAGGAAAGTATATGCTACAAGCCGTACACAAAGATTTTAAGATCACAGAAGTAACTGGACAGCTCTGTATATACCGTGAGTGATTGCCCTCAGATGTCTGGGTGTTGGGTGGGTGAATTCTACTTCACACACAGTACTGACAGCCCTGGACTGTCTCGATCCACCTCTGCATCATGTTCTAGGTTGGCTTTGGGCATTTAGTGCAGGACTCACACAGTGGAGACAAACTTCCCAAGATTAGATTTGCCTTCCCAGATTCCAGCTCCGCAGATATTCTCCACAGAGAATAGCTTGATGGGAATCACTCAGAAGAAGGAGACTCATCAGAGACTTAGTCCAGCCCCTGGCCCTTTCCCCATGACCATGACACTGAGAATACCCTGCAGAGCTTGCTCACACCCTGGCCTGAGGGGACCCTGGAATCCTCACAGAGAAGCTCAGCCTGGGAACCCCTCCCAGACCTTGTCCCAGGGCTCCTGACTCCAGGGAACCTGGGGAGCCTGGGTCAGGTTGGGTTTGACCTCCTGCAGGGCTGGGTGGAAGCAGTGGCTCTACTCCTGCTCACCAGCCAGGGCTCAGCCCCAAGAGCCACAACAGGACAGGGACAGAGCCTAGTCCTTCAGATAAGCCGGTGTCAGGAGAGCACAGATAGACAAAATACCCAGTACCATTAGCTGACTCTTCTGAGGAATTTAGGACACTCCTGAGGGAGGTCAGGTCTCCAAAAAGAAACAGAGGAAAAAAGATGCTCCTGTCAGCTCCTTATCCACCAGGGGTCAGCCAGGAATTTTCTCTCATGGAGGCAAATAATGGCAGTGGCCATTTAAGTCAGTGTCTCCTCTGTACTGGGCTTCAGGTCAAGTACTCATAGATTTTTTAAGGTCAATCCAGACAACATGGTAATCCAGAGTCCACTTGGCATTTCTTCTGTTTTTATTCAGGGTAAATGGAGGCACAGTGTGATACAGCCATTGCATCAGGCTCACACAGAAACAGCAAGGTGCTTGCACAGCCACAGCCCACCCTCTCCTCCACCATGAGGGTCTTAGGTGCCTGTGGAACCTGAGAAAAGCCATTAGTTCAGTGTTTTTTCTTACCACTCCCCAGCTCAAGGTAGATTTTCTGGTCTGGCAATTAAGAAAGTGGAGAATTAATTTTCACTTTAGAATCAAATTACCTACGATAACACTCAGTCAGTGCTAAGAATGTCCCGGGCATTCCCCTCAGGTAGCCGATCCACCCCTCCCTGCACTGGACTTAAAACCACTTATTTGTTTCCTGATGTGTTGGCGTCACTCCCACTAGCTATGAAGGGAAGGACTTTGCCTTCTCATTCTCCATCCTATACCTGCTACCAGCTCAGGGACCAGCACTCACTTGCTTTTTCATGAAGGAGGAAAGGAATTATGGTGACTGATGACAAAATGAATGAATGATACATAATTGCCTCAGAGATTGGAACATGGGTGCAAAGTCCTAAAAGGTTTTACCCACACCTGTTCCCTGTCCCCACAGGTGCTGAGAGCCATGTCCTCTGACCACATGTCCTTATAGCCCTCTAGGGAGCCAAGTCCTTTGGTGACTGTGGAGCTGTTCCACCATGAGAAGGTTTTCCAGGCTGCATTGCTCCTGCCCTGGGGCAGCTGTGGGCTCTTTGAAGTCACCTTTGATCCCCACTGCTCACCAAAGACATTCTGCCTCTGTCTGCTCCTTCCATGTCCCTTATGTGCCTCCTTCTTCATGCCAGACACATTGTCTAGCTCTGCTCTGCTTCCTCCACCAGGCAGTCTCCCCAGATTGTCCTGCTAACACTTGTGTCCAGGCCCTACCTTCCGGGCAATAGAAGAGAACACAGAAAACAGTGGAGCAGCAGCCCTAACTCCCTCATCAGCCAGTTTCCCAGTTCACCAAGAGAAAGAACTTCTACTGGGCCCCATCAAGGCTCCTATTCCCCATGAGGCCAAGAGGAACAGGCCACATGACAGGGACATGTAAAATATTGACCTACTCTCTACATGACTCAACCAGGAAGTCAAAGGCAGAAGGACAGGTCTGATCCCCCAAAGCTCACAGGTTCACTCCACCTCTGACTGGTGATTCACACCCTTGTCCTGGTGTGAGGCTCCCATTTTTTCCACTGGCTCCCAAGACCTTCCCAAGGTGAGCCTGGTGACCCTGCACCATCTGATTGGTTCACTGATTATTTCACACACATGTGTCATGAAGACACCTTGACCACAGGATGGGACCCTCTCAGACTGTGAGATCCACCAGCCACTCGCCTTTCTCTTAGACGCTGCCCATTTGAATGAATATGACTACTAGTCAACTCCAGTTTTTTTCCTGAGTTAGAAAGACAAGGAAGAGCATATGCCACATGCTCATGTGGGGGATCCTCCCCCTCTGCCTGACTGTCCATAGAAGCAGGGGAAGGGGGGGAACCTTCTTCCAAATTTTACTAACTTGGCACATGTCTTTTCCACCAATTTGGTGTCATGCCTCCCTGTATAAAGCAGAGACACCTGGACTCACGCCCGACCTCATCCCAAACCCTTCCCTGCCCCCACCCCCATCACTTCTGTTCTCTTAGCAGGACTCACCTTCTCTCTGGGAGTCCCTGATTTCAAACAAACTGTGGCATCTTTTTTTTTTTTTTTTATCACAGTGTGACCTAGATTGGATGGCAGAATTTGGTCTATGACCTTCGTGTTCTTATACAGAAATTCCACGAAAAATTGGCATTAGAACTTTGGGGCATGAGTGATTTTCATACATTCTTTCACAGTTTAATTCAAAATCTATTTCATAACTGACTAACAGAAATGGTCCATGAGGGCCAGCAAGTTCATGCTCCCTGATCTTCCACAAGTCCCCCTTCTGTAGGTGCTATCGTCTGAGTGTTGAGGAAGGATTCCTGTCCTCTGCAGTGGCAGAAAGGACATTACAGACCAAGGCCAGAGAGCATGACTTTGCTACCACCGCCAGCCAGCTCCCCTATCCCTCACTCTTTACTAAATCATGGCCCTGAAGCCTGTGAAATAAATTGTCTGCCAGACTTGCTTCTGGTCTCCCATGTACTATTTCTGCTCAGACACTCAGTTCAGGGCCACACTGCCCAGTCCTCTAGGGTTTAAGGACTAGAGGGTGGCCAATCATTGCTCATCTCTAGGTTAACCCTAAAATGTGAGGCTTCAGTGGAAACACATCTCAACCTGGCAATGTAGGTCTGTGTAGCTGGAAGGGATTCAGCACCAGCACATTCCGGGTGAAACCCCAAGGTCAGCCAACCAGTCAGCTGGTCAGTGAGGAACCAGGACAGGTGCCGGGTGGCCTCTGACTCCCAGTCCTGTGTTTCTCTGTGATCAAACCCTGAGAGATGTCTGATACCTGAGAAAGTCTGTGGTTTCTCTCCCAGACATAGAACAGGCAGCTTTACATTCTCAGAGCACTCAGCACCTCATACATTTGTTTCTCTTGTAATGACAGACCTGCCTTATTTCTTTAAGATCTCTAGTTAGCTGAGAGGCACCAATTCTGATTGAAGAAGCATTTGGAGGTCTCAATGGGCAATGTTCTCTCTGTTGTCTGCACAGCGATGTTACCCAAACCTAACATCACAAGCAACAACTCCAATCCGGAGGAGCACAAGGACCCTGTCATGTTAACATGTGAATCTCAGACTGAGAACACCACCTACCTGTGGTTGATCAACAGTCAGAGTCTCCAGGACAGTGCCAGGCTGCAGCTGTCCAAGGACAACAGGACTCTCACTTTACTCCTTGTCACAAGGAATGACATGGGACCCTATGAGTGTGAAATCCAGAACCCCGGGAGTGCCAGCCGCAGTGACCCATTCACCCTGAATGTTCTTTGTGAGTAACTTCTATCCCTGCCTGAGCCAAGCTGCCCACCCAGATCCACACTGCCAGAGGCCAGGCCACATCCCCAGGTCAATGTACACAGACCCCCATTCTGAACATCCAGGGTGACCATCTCTTCCTGGACCAAGCACATCTGGGCAAACTCGGCCTTGAGGAAAGATTGGGAGGGAATGGAATACTCCTGTCTGGAGAGGCTCAGGGTTAATAAGATTTCATGGGACAAACAGGTTAATGTCTCAGACTCAGGCTCAGTGAACACAGGGGCTATGGTTGGGACTTTTTAAAACCAACCTGTGACCCAGCTCAGAAGGAGAGTGTGGCACTTACACAGACCAGGATCTTGCTCTTCCCTCTGATTACATCATGTGTGGCTGTGTTCTTTCTGCTCCAGATGGCCCGGACAACCCCACCATTTCCCCCTCCGACTCCCTTTACCTACATGGGACAAATCTCAGCCTCTCCTGCCAGGCAGCCTGTAACCCGCCTGCACGGTATTCTTGGATTATCAATGGGAGTTCCCAGCAACCCACACAGGAGCTCTTTATCTCCAACATCACTTTGAATAATAGTGGATCCTATACCTGCCTTGCCTGTAACTCTGTCACTGGGCTTACAAGGGCCATGGTCAAGAGTATCACAGTCTATGGTAAGTGCCTCTTGGACCATGAGCACTAGGCTCTGGGGTTCAAATCTGTCTGGTTTTCACAAAAGAACCTGGAGGGTTTGTCTCCCTTCCTGTGGCCATGGACACAAGCAAATCAGTCTTCCCCTGAGCCCTCCCACTATATCTCTGTAGACTCTCCTCCCTTACTCTTCTGATCTCTCATGGCAGAGCTGGAGTCCAGCCATGGAAAGTGAGGAGGTAGTTCTATCAGCCCAAAAGAGACAAGAGGTAGAGGGAGGAGGCTTCCCAGAGGGGAGAACAAAGGTTCTCAATGTCAAGTTGCTTCTTCTGTCACTAACACTTTCCTTCTGTCACCTTCTGTCTGTTACCTGTTCCATGTGCTACAAAGAACATACAAGGCTTTGACTCTTTTCCCCAAACTAAGGGAGGAAACCACCACTGAGGTGGGTGAGCAGGTCAGACCCCCCTGCTCCCTGAGCTACTCCAGGCTCACCTGGTGACTGGCTGCTCTGTGCCCTCTGAGGTCAGACAGGGGTCTGTGGTGATGGGGCATGGGAGGCCTATTCTCTGCCTGCTCAAATCATGTCACCAATCAACATCATGGCCTCCCTCAAACCAGAGAGTGAGCCACAGGGTAGACCCTTCTGAGCTGTGTCCTGACTCTGAAGTAACCTGCTGTACAACACTGCGACACCAGTGTATGTGACATTCCTACCGAGAGCAGTGAATGGTGGTGCTAACTTGGCAAGTAGGTAGATTCATGGGACAGAAGGAGCACTGCCACAAAGTGTGTAGTTTACAGAGAAAGCTAAGACTACCAACTATTGTTGAAACTGATTACTTCTCTCTAGGAACTTTCTTCTCCCTGATATTCAATCCATTGGCCAGGAAGTGAATGTCCTATTCAGACAGAAAAATTCTTTAGAATGAAACTTCTCTAGGCTCTAAGGTCATAGCTGGACCATTCTCATTCTCTAATAAATTATTTAACAAAAGGAAAATGCCTTCCCATCTCTATGTGTAGCTACCATACCAGAAAGGGGGTGTGATTATTTAGTAAGTCACAGAAAGGTCTAGAAAAGAGTCAGACAGAAGTCAATTGGTGGAAAATGCCACCTGAGGATGAAGATGCTGGACACACGATATAAGGCTAATACCTCCGCTGTCCAGGGAAACAGGTCAGAGGTCACCCTGAGTTGATCTAGTCTGTCACCTAAACAAATATCATCACCCTGCAAAGGTCAGAGTCATCCTCTGGTGACCTTTACAGAGATCACTGTGGCCTGTGAGTGGCTGACATCTCTGAGGAAGGAGCCCACTCTCACTCAGTCACCTCCTCTGTTCTCCACAGAACCAGTGAGGAAGCCCGCCCTCCTAGCGAGCAATGCCATAGTCACAGAGCATAAGGACGCCGTCCTGACCTGCCTCACAAATGACGTGGGGATCTCTATCCGGTGGCTCTTCAAGAACCAGAGTCTCCTGCTCATGGACAGGATGAAGCTGTCCTGGGACAACAGCACACTCACCATCGACCCCATCAGGAGGGAGGATGCTGGGGGTTATCAGTGTGAGGTCTTCAACCCCGTCAGTTCCAGCAAAAGTGACCCCTTCAGGCTGGATGTGCAATGTGAGTGACCCTCGACCTCTCCCACTTGCTTTTGTATATTTCATGGGTAGGGGGATGAGATGGATGAAAACCTTGAGGAGGTGGGAGCCTCCTTCAGAGCCTAAAGAGCACATGGGTAAGGACCCCAGGATTAGAGTAATCTCATCATTGCCTCGGTTTTATGAGTACAGGAAGACTGACCACAGGGAAGGCTCTCACCCACCTGAGCCTCAGTTTCTGCATCTCTAGCCTGGAATAAAACAGCTGGACCTAAACACTGTTGTTAGGATATTTATTGTGAGGTTAATAAGTTACAGCCCTCAGCCAGGGCCATGCTCATTCAGTGTATCAATTATTGTTGGTATTTTTATGAACGCTGTTGTCAGTAGCTGTAAAGTCAAGCAGATCTCAGTGAAAATGTCGTTTATCACTTACCAGTTCTGTGACCGCCAGCCATTTATTAAGCACTTCCCATCCTTGATTCTGTTTGTGCTCATGGGAGTGACACCACCCATCTCTTGTGGGGGTGGTAGGACCAGATGACATGAAGGTAAAGTAATTCCCACCCTGCCTGGACCATCAAAAATATTCAGCACATTCTTATTACTCATCAGCACTGAGTTGGCAGGTAAGGTGCATAATAAGACTGTCCATGGTGATGGAAAAGAAGAAACAGGGATAAGAGACAGAATATGTGAGGGAAAGAAGAGTTAAGAGGAAAATTATCAGGACATGGGAATAGTGGGTGTGAGAGTACATGCAAAGGTAGAGCAAATGGAATGTTTCAAATGCACAAAACAGAGAATGATACAACAGCAGAAGTGGGGTGTCAGGAGGACTGATACTCCAAAACCGCACAGACTAAGTGGCAGTTCCTTCCTCCCTCACCAGGCCTCCCCCTGCAAGGACCATCATGGTTTCCCCTGAATGGACTTGGACCTTCACCCATATCCTTTTCCCTTCTCCTTTCAGCAGAACAAACCTACACGGACTACTCTGTGGGGACCATCGTTGGCAGTGTGATCGGGGTCCTCGTCGTGGTGGCTCTGGGGGCCTCCCTGGGCTATTTCCTGTACCTCAGGAGGACTATGAGGTACCTTCACCCACACCCTAATCCTATCCCCTGACCCAGGCTGACCCCCAAGAGCCCAAACCAGAAGGACAAAGAACCCATTCTCAGAGGGTTCTGGACCTGCTCTCTGTAGCCTCCCAGCTTCCCCACGGATGTCCTTAACTCTCCATCCAGCTCCTCCCTCAACAGCTGCTGACCAGGTGGTTTTTTCAATACCTTCCTCACCTATAAATGAGGCATGATTAACGAACTGTGCCCTCAGGACTGTCCTGGTTATCTCCACACACCTGAAGCAGTGCAGGCAGGTATTAAGTGCTCAGTAAGGCACCTTCTGTTGTTTATCTAAGTCCACCCTCCCAGGTGAGGGGATGGGTTGCCTCAGGGTCTGAAAGTCATCCTGGCCAAGGCCACACAGCTGAGGATGGAAGAGCCTGGATAGGCAGGGTTGGGTCAAATGCCCCCACAAGGAGAGTTTGGTAACCATGACCCTGATGTGTGACACTGCACTACAGCAGAGCCTGTGGTATGGTTTTTGCCTCTATGTCAGATGGATGGAGGCAGGACAAGCCACTGTTACAGTGGAGCTCTGTAGGCTTGAGGGGTGGGTCTGGCCACAGCAGGGCACCACGCTCATCCAGATTCTACATGAGGCTGGCACTGCTGTCCCCTTGACCTTTCCATTAAGTCAGACTCTCTGGATGGATTCCTGTCCTGGTTCCTCAGTCTCCTCCCTGTTAATCCTCCCAGACCCCCATCTATCTTTGGATCCTTCCCCTCTGGGCCCAGCCATGGATCATTAAGGCCTTGCCTCAGTTCCACTCTCCTGCGTCCATCTGCCCTAAATAGTGGAGAGAGTCCTCCACCCTCTGCTGGGAAAGGAGACCCTCCCTGCACCCTGTTGTGACACCAAAGCTCCCTGCACCCCTCACAAGTAAGTCTGTCCTTTCCCAGGGCCAGTGACCAGTGTGGCCTCCAAGAGCACCCACCTCCAGCAGCCACCCCAGGTGAGTGTCTGTTCAGCCTGGAGCCCCTGGGCCTGCCCCACAGTGACCACCCCTGCCTTTGTCCCTCAGGATCTGGCCCGTCCCTAGGCTTCAAGGGGGATTCTCATCACCACTCTGTACAGGGATCCCTACTCACCAGTCAACCTGACCTGTAGGCTGTGTCATGTGTCACCACCTCTCCCTCACTGGACCCTGAAATGGCAAGAGGCTCTTGCCCTGGGAGATGACCTTTCACCCTGGCTCTTTGGAGCTTAAGAACCACCCCCTCCTGGGAGAACAAGTCAAAGCTTCCTCCCCCTCGGTGCTAACACCTCCTGTCTCTGCTCCCAGGCCAGGGTCCCACTGGAACCTCTGCCTTCCGGGTAAGTCCATCCTCTCCCTGTTCCCTCACCCAGGGCCTCAGTGACCCACGCTCAGGGCAGGGGCACCATCCAAGCTCCCAACACAGCATAGACCTCTTCCCCAGAACAGCCAGCAGGGGAGCCATGCCCTGGCCTGTTGAGACCCTCAGTGAGGAGTGGACAGGGCAGGGCCGGAGTCTGAAGGAAACACTGGGGTCCAGCACAGAGCAGAATGGGCACTGGGAGCATCAGTCAGATGTCCAGACTAACAAGGTTGAAGGGGTGTAGTGTGGGCTGAGATTGGGGTTCTGGGCTATAGGTGTGAAAACAGCTGCTCAAAAGGCAAAGCAGCCCTTTGCCCCCGTCATCTGATGCTTCTCTCCCCTCTGCACAGGGCCCCTTACCCGACCCCAAGACAGCAGGCCCCATCTACGAGGTGAGTGTGGGGTATGACAGTTCTGTCCTGCAGGTCCCAGGGACCCCAGGACCTGCCTCCAGCCCAGCCCTGGCTGTGCTTCCAGCTCAGGAAAGGGCAGTGAAAAGTGACAACAGAGGTTGAGAGGAGGGAAGAGCCTGGGAACAGACACCCGAGCAGTCAACCTCCAGGGCACCTGTGAATCATGGCACTTGTTCTGAGAAGGCTGCAGGGCTCAGAGATCTCTTCTTTCTTTGACAGGAATTAGTCAACCCAAACACAGAGGTGTACTGCCGGATCATTCCAAGAGCAGACGTGGCTTCTTAGTTCCTCCAGGACCTGACACCCCAGGCCCTGTGGATGTGGCCTGCGCCAGAGAACCAGCTCTGGGCATCATGCTAAGTGAAATAAGCCAATGGGAAAAAGATAAATATCACATGATCTCCCCCATTTGTGGAATATAATGAAAAGATAAACTGATGAACAAAAGTAAAGCCAGAGGGAAAACATATGTTTTAATATAATAGTAATAATCCTGTTATTGGCAAATTTTTAATATTTCCTACAATGTTTATGATATCATATTACAGTTTTGATAATACTATTATACTTAAAATCCTATTTTCTTAACATATCAATGTTTATTGCATAGAATATTATAATAAGATCATCTTTCTTGAAGTTTATATTTATTGCATTTAACATTTTATTTAAAACAGTTTCTCTTAAGATAAAAATAAAATTTAAAAAGTGCTGTTAGAGATGGCTGAAAAGAAGAAACAGAGAAACCTAGCCATTCAGAATTAAAATGGCTATAAATAAATACCTCTCAATAATAACCCTAAATGTGAATGGATTAAGTACTTCAATCAAAAGGTATAGCATAGCTGAATCAATACAAAAACATGACCCAACTATATGCTGTCTACAAAGGACACACCTCAAAACAAAAGACTCACATGGGATGAAAGTGAAGGGATGGAAAAGATCTTTTCCATGCAAATGGAAAAAGAACAAAAGCTGGAAGAACAATACTCATATCTGACAAAATAGACTTCAAAATGAAGGCCATCACAAGAGACAACAAAGGGCAGTAGATAATACTAAAGGGATCGATCTAACAAGAGGTTATAACCCTGATGAACATATATGAACCCAAGATAGCTGCACCTAAATATATAAAAAATCTTCTAGAGGACTTTAATGGAAACATCAACAACAAAACAGTCATAGTAGTGGACTTTAAATACCCTCTGACTTAACTGGACAGATCTTCAAGACAAAAACTTAACAAGAAAACAGAGACTAAAGGACACACTGGATAAGATCGATTTAACAGACATTTATAAAACATTTTACCACAATGAGGCAGAATATACATTCTTCCCAAGTGCCCATGGAACATTCACAAAGATAGGACACTAAACAAGTCTCTACAAATTCAAGAAGATTGAAATAAGATCAAGCATCTCCTCAGATCACAGTAGAATGAAATTAGAAATCAATTACAGTAAAAACACCCCAAAACATTAAAACAAATGGAATTAAATAGCATGTTATTAAACACTGAATGGGTTACCAACAAGATCAAGAAAGAAATCAAAAACTTCCTAGAAACAAATGAAAATGAACACACAATAACCCAAAATCTCTGGGACACAGCAAAAGCAGTCCTGAAAGGGAAGTTCATAGCACTACAGGCATAGCTAAATAAATAAATAAATAAATAAATAAATAAATAAATAAATAAACAAATAAATAAAATCACACACACACACACACACAAGAAAAATCAGCAATAGACTATTTAACCCTACAACTTCAAGAACTAGAAAGAGAACAGTAAGAAAAGCCCCGAGTAATTGAAGGAAGGAAATAATAAACAGTAGAAAAGAAATAAATGCGATAGAGACTAAAAATCAACAAAAAAGTCAATGAAATGAAGAGCCGGTTCTATGAAATGATAAACAAAATTGATAAACCATTAGACATACTCTTAAAGAAACAAAGAGTCTGAACCAAAATATTAAGTTACAACCACCTTATTATCTATCTCCAAGAAAATATTCATGAACTCTCTGTTAAATTCCCAAGGCACACATTACCAACATCTAAATTAGCAGGAAATTCCATCATTTCCTTGATGTTCCCCCAACCCTCCAACCTCCAGCACCTTCCCCCACATGCCCACTTGTAGACTCACAGGGTGATAACAATTGTCCCTGCATCTCTCCTTTGTACAGCTGCTGCCACCTCCTGGCAGGTGATGGTAATGAGGATATAGAGCCTGAGTGTCTGGTCTCACAGCTGACCAGGAAGATAGGACTGGGCCTCCAAATTGTTGGGTCAGGGACAGCAATGATCATTCTGTAGTTCTGGAGGGATTGTGTAATTGGGTAGACAGAGCTGCCTGAGTGTTAGGAGGACAAAGAGTTGATTCAGGAGGACAAGAAAAGGGCAGTGGAATAGACAGATGGGTCCTGAGCCTTGTCCCAGAGCAGAAAGAAAGAACAGCTGAGGGTCGCATGGGGAGTGTGTGTTAGCAAATTAAGGGACAGCTAAACTCCAGGACAAGGTGGGGGATTGCTGGATGGGGTTCCTCTGACCTGGCAGCCCCCACTGAGGCTGGGTCCCTTCCCGGAGCTACTGGCTTGGACGTGGAAACTGCACCAGCCATCTTAAAAGGGAAAGAGGATCTTATCTGAAGCCTGGAAATCCACAAGTGCCGTGATCACCTGGTAGCTGTGAGCCCCAGAACACCAGTCCCCAATCAACACAAATGAGCGGATTCAAAGGAGATCTTCACCCCACCACGGAAAGATCAGATTTCACCTGGGATAAGGTGAGGTCTCTAGTCCTGGCAGGAGAGAGAAATGCAAGCTTTGATGGAGCTGGAGGACCAGGGAAGTCTGTGCCTAGAAAAATCCGTGATTGCTGGGGCTGGTGTTATCTGTGGATGTGGAAGGGGGTCCTCAGAGCTGCTAATAGAAGGGATCTCTAAAAAGCAACCCATTTTGATCTGATGCGGAGGGTCAGACTAAGAATTTCAAAGGAGTGCAAGCTGCTTAGTCTAATGCACAGATCCACTGTCTGCACACTTGGGCTTTTCCCAATTCTGATTACTTAGCCCAGTACATAGCATAACCCAGTTGGGGATACCCTGAGAGACTGCAGGGGGAAGTAGTTTTTCTGGAACCTAGGGATCAGGGCTGGGAGTGACCATCGGAGAGCCAGCTCTGAGGCAGCCAACCTCCACAAATCGGTATTGAGAACCACAGAGAAAGAAGTCTAGAGAGACCTGGAAGTCAATCCAGAAACACTGTCATCAAGGAGCTAAATTACATTTGACTCTGTGTAATCAAAAATGAATATGAGAAATTAAGACACCACCTGCTTAAAAAAAACAGGACTGGCATACAATAATGAGGAGCAGTGGATCACAGGGAACTGCAATACTTTCTGGCCTGCAAAACAGATGTGCCAAACAGAACAAACGGAGGAAGTGAATGACTTTCACTAATGCACATTTTTTTAATGTTTTTTATTTACCTTTTTTGCATCATTTACTTAAGAAACAATTTTTTTTCTTTTTCCTCACTTGATTTTACCTTTTTAATTATTACATTGTTATTTTCAATCACACTATTTTACCTTTTTTCTTTTTTAATTTTTTACTATTTTACCTTTTTTCTTTTTTAATTTTTTAAGTGTCATTTTATTTTTCTCTTTATTTTACTTTGGGATCAGGGTTCTACATCTTATTTTCATCTTTCTTTTAGCATAGTTTTACCCTTTCTCAACTTTACCTTTATGCCATCATTTCTCTTCCTAACTTTTCCCCTTTTGTTGTCCTGTTTATCTTAACCCTTTCCTGCGTCAGATTTTCCCTATTTTTTCTGTTTATCCCCTGCTAAAATTCCACCTTACTTATATACCTAATTTCCAATCCGCTGCTCCAAGTCCATCCACAACTCTTCTTCGCTGCCTTAACTATTCAAAAAATGTTTTTCTCTCTGGCCTTTTGTTGTTGCTTGCTTAAATGTTGATCATATCTATTTTTTATGCTTTTTTAAAATAAATATTTATTGTTCAGATTATTACAGGTGTTCCTCTTCCCTCCCCCTGCGCCCCCCATAGCTCCCCTCCACCTGATTCCCAACCCCATTCCCAATTTTCCCAATAGGGAAAATTGCCCTCACCTCTGTCTTCATCCATAGTGTAAGATTTTTGTCCAATCTCTTCCCGCACCCCTCAGACCCCCTTCCCCCTGAGAATTGTTAGTCCAATCCCTTTCTATGTCCCTGATTCTATTGTATTCACCAGTCCATTTTGTTCTTCAGAATTTTTATTCACTTGATTTCTAGATTCACTTGTTGGTAGGTATGTATTTGATGCCTTTTTGTTGTTCATAATTTTTTACCTTTACCTTTTTCTTCTTCTTCCACTTCTTAAAGAATAACCTTCAACGTTTCGTGTAATCCTGGTTTGGTGTTGATGAACTCATTTAGCTTATTCTTGTCTGTGAAGCTTTTTATCTGACTTTTAATTCTGAATGATAGCTTTTCTGGGTAGAGTAATCTTGGTTGTAGGTTCTTATTGTTCATCATTTTTAATATTTCCTGCCATTCCCGTCTGGCCTGCATAGTTTCTGTTGAGAAATCAGCTGACAGTTGTATGGGTACACCCTTGTAGGTAACTTGTTGTTTTTCTCTTGCTGCTTGTAAGATTTTTTTCTGTCTTTTGCACTTGGCATTTTAATTATGAAGTGTCTTGGTGTGGTCCTCTTTGGATTCCTCTTGTTTGGGGTCCTGTGCACTTCCTGAACTTGTAGGTCTATTTCTTTCACCAGGTAGGGAAAGTTTTCTGTCATTATTTCTTCCAAAAGGCCTTCAATATCCTGCTCACTCTCTTCTTCTGGTACCCCAAAAATCTGGATGTTGTTAGGCTTTAAGCCATCTCAGAGGCTCCGTATGCTATCCTCACACTTTTGGATTCTTCTTTCTTTTTGCCTCTCTGGTTGGGTGATTTTTGCTTTCTTATATTCCAGTTCTTTGGTTTGATTCTTGGGGCACATTGATCTGTAGTTGAGTTTCTGTACATTCTTTATTTCAGACTGTGTATGCTTAATTTCTGGCTGGTCTTTTTCTATATTTTTGGTATTTTCATTAAGGTCTTTGAAGGTCTCACAAAGCTTCTTGGAGGTCTCATCAAGTTTCTAAAAGGTTTTTAGAAGATCCTTTTTTTATATATTTTTTAATTGATTTTCCACAGAGAGGAAGGGAGAGGGAAAGAGAGCTAAAACATCTATGAGAGAGAAACATTGACCAGCTGCCTCCTACACACCCCCTACTGGGGATGTGCCCACAACCAATGTACCGGAATCAAACCTGGGACCTTTCAGACTGCAGACTGACGCTCTATCCACTGAGCCAAACTGGTTTTGGCAAGAAGATTCTTGAGTAACCTTATAAATGTGATTCTGAACTCTGTGTCATCCAGTAGTTTACTTTCCTCAATCTCTCCCATTCGTGACATGCTGCTGTGTCTCCTAATTTTGGCTGCCTCCCTGTGTTGATGGAGTGGCTTTGTGTGGTCGGTGACCTATAGGGGTCAGTAGCTCAGCTTCCCCAATCACCTGAGGTGATCGCTTTTGCTATATCCCTTTGTGGGCTGAGTGCAAAGTCTTGGTGTAATTAAGCCTTGATTGCTATTGGAATAATGGGAGGAATTGACTCCAGGCCAATTTTCTGTGATGACCTGAGGTTCTATAAAGGAAGAACTGCTGCGCTGGAGACACACTTTTTTTCAGTGGGGCTTTGGTGCTCACTGAGGCCGCCTCCCAAATGTGTCACCCATGGGTGTGAAGGGTTAAAACTGAGCACTAGGAACACTGGCTTCTGGATCTCCAAAGGGGTGCAGTTCAGCTACTTCACCCTGTAGGATCTACAGCATGAACCACAGTCCTCTCCTCCTTTGCTAGATTAAACTGCAACTGAGAGGGCCATTCGTATGCAAAAGCCACAGTTTGGAGCTTGGATGTGTTGTGAGGGGCAGAGTCTCAAGGCGGAGTCTCAGGGCATCACTAGGCTGGGGCATGACCAAAAGCGATGGCTGGCCATCAGATGCCTCTCTGATCCATGTCCCTGTGTCTCCGTGTTTCCCCACATCTCGCACCACAGCACAGCAAACAAATATTCTTGCATGAAGCTCTGCAAGCCAGCCACCCTCACTTTCCGACACGATGGCAGACAGTCTAGCCTCTCCCCAGAAACTGGATTTCAGAGAGATCGGGAGCTTGTCTCTCTTCGCTTTGAAGAAAGCAACGCCTTCCACCAGCCAGGATCCACTGCCAGCCCGTATCGCAGCCCATCTTCGTTCTCCCTTATATGCTTTTTTATGAGAAGGTTTTGCTTATTCTTTTTTTGTTTAGTTTTTTCACTTGCTTTGTTTTCTCTTATTTTTTACTTCTGTTTCCCTTTGCCTCACTTAATATTGGTTGGTGTTGTAGTTTGTATTAACTTCCAGGTACTTGTTGCTGGCATTTGCTTTGGTTAATGATTGTTCTACTGGAGTTTTCTCCCCATATATATAGTTGGTTCCCCTTTTCTCTCTTCATCTCATTCTTGTCTCTCTTACTTTTTTTTTCTTTTCCTAATTTCATTTTGACACTCTTCTTTTTTTTTCTTTCTTTTTACTGTTCTTTCTCTCCTATCCCCTAATTTGCCTTTGTCTAGTGGTCACCTGTATTGGAGGTCATTAATATCATGAATACATTTCTATTTAGTGCCTTGTGTGTTGTAATTGGTTGTGTTGTATTTTGAACCTTTAAATCAACGCAGAAAATACAGAACTACATAACCAAACATTCTGAGAAGAAAGACCATGGGTAGACAAAGAAATAGCTCGCACATGAAAGAAAATCAGACATCACCAGAAAAGGAAGTAAACAAAATAGAAGCAAGCAACCTGTCAGAGCAAGAACTCAGAGAAATGGTCATAAGATGGATGAAAAGAATGGAAGACAAATTTGACAATTCTGTCAAAGAGAAAATAAACAAATGGGACGGCATTCTCTATCTTATGAGTAAGAACCAAAAGGAAATGAAGAAGAACCAAGAAGAAAGGAAAAAATGGCATCGCTGTTGTAAAGAACTCAATAGAAAGCATCAAGAATAGTCTAGAAGAAGCAAAGGACTGCATCCGTGAGCTAGAAGACAAGATGAAAAAAAAAATACCCAAGTGGAGCAGCTCCTAGGGAAAAAAATTTTAAAGTGGGGGGGGCGCAATGGTATATATACAGAGATAATAATTTAATGAAAAATAAATAAACAAATAAATAAAATAAAAATGCATACCTTTTGGGGAAAAAAAAAAACAGGAGAAGAGCATAAGGGAACTTTGGGACAACACAAAACAAAACAAAACAACATCTGCAAAATGTCAAACGCTTCATAGAAAAAGGATTTGACAAAATACAACACTCTTTCTTGAAAAAAACTCTCTGTTTAAAAAAATAATGACAAAATCCAATACTCTTTGTTGATAAAAACTCTCTGTTTAAAGAAATAATGACAAAATCAACACACTTTCTTGATAAAAACTCTGTTTAAAGAAACATTATTTCTTTAAACAGAGTTTTTCTATGAAAAAGCACTTGACAAATTGATTTGACTATGTGATTTTCTATCTCTCAATTTGTTTATGTGATGTATCACATTTATTGATTTACAGATATTTTACTATCTGCAAAGGAGGGAATAGAAGGATCATACCCCAACATAATAAAAGCTATATATGATAATCCAACAGCAAACATTACACTCAGTGAGCAAAAACTAAAACCATTTCCCCTAAGACAGGAACAAGACAGGGATGCCCACACTCACCACTCCTGTTTGACATAGTACTAGAAGTATTAGCCATTGCAATTAGACAAGAAGAAGAAATAAAAAGCATCCAAATTGGAAAAGAGGAAGTAAAGCTGTCCTTATTTGCAGATGACATGATATTGTACTTAAAAAACCTGAAAGACTCCATAAAAAAAAAAAAAAACACTAATAGATTAATAAATGAATTCAGCAATGTAGCAGGATATAAAATTAATGCCAAGAAATCTATGGTCTTTCTATGCACCAATAGTGAACTTAAAGTGAGACTAAAAAAGCAATCCCATTTATCATTGCACACAAAAAATGAAGATACCTAGGAAAAAACTTAACTAAGGAGGTAAAAGACCTATATGCAGAAAACTACATGACACTGTAAAAAGAGATAGAGGAAGATGTAAACAGATGGAAGAAAATACCATGTTCATGAATTGGTAGAATCAACATCATTAAAATGTCCATACTCGCCAAAGCAATATATAGATTCAATGCACTCCCCATTAAAATACTAATGGCATATTTCACAGACCTAGAACACACTTTCCAAAAATTCATTGGAATAAAAAAGACCCCAAATAGCCATAGCAATCCTGAGAAAGAAGAATAAAATAGGAGAGATCTCAATACCAGATTTCAAGCTGTATTACTAAGCCACTGTTCTCAAAACAGCCTGGCACTGGCACAAGAACAGACATATAGATCAATGGAATAGAATAGAGAATCCGGATATCGACCCAAAAGTGGTTTGTGATGCTCAATATTGAGCATCAATAGTGATGCTCAATATTTGACAAAGGAGGCATGAACATAAATGGAGTCAAGACAGTCTCTTCAATAAATGGTGTTAGGAAAATTGGACAGATACATGCAAAAAAAAAAAAATGAAACTAGATCACCAACTTATACCATACACAAAAATAAACTCAAAATGGATATAGGACTTAAACATAAGACTGGAAACCATAAAAAATAATAGAGGCATCCACAGGCAGGAAAATCTCAGACATATGCCGAAAGAACTTCTTCACTGCTACTGCTCCTAGGACAATGCAAGCTAAAGAGAAAATAAACAAATGGGACTACATCAAAATAAAAAGCTTTTTTATCAACAAAACAAAAGAAAACCCACTGTATGAGAGAACATATTTGTAAATGTTATCATAGATAAAGGTTTAATCTCAACTACAGGCAGCTATACAACTTTAAAAAAAAAAAAAAAAAAAACGATAAATGATCCAATAAAAAAATGGGCAATGGACCTAAATAGAATCTTTTTGAAAGAAGACAGAAGGAAGGCCAAGAGATACTCAAAGTCACTTATTATCCAAGAGATGCAAATCAAAACAACAATGCGGTACTACCTTGCACCTGTCAGAATGGTTATCATCAACAAATCAACAAATTACAAGGGTTGTCAAGGATGTGAAGAAAAGGAACACTCATGTACTGCTGGTAGGAATGCAGACTGGTGCAACCACTATGGAGAACAGTATGGAGTTTCCTCAAAAAACTGAAAATGGAACTCCCATTTGACCCAGTAATCCCAACCTAGGAATATATCCTAAGAAACTAGAGACACCAATCAGAAAGTATATATGCACCCCTGTGCTCATAGCAGTACAACTTACAATAGCTAAGATTTAGAAACAGCTAGGTGCCCATCAACAGATGACTGGATCTGAAAACTATGGTACATCTATACAATGGAATACTATGCTTCCATAAAAAAAAGGAATGCTTTTTTTTTTTTCAATGTATTTTATTGATTTTCTACAGAGAGGAAGGGAGAGAGATAGAGAGCTAGAAACATCGATGAGAGAGAAACATAGACCATCTGCCTCTTGCACACCCCCTACCGGGGATGTGCCCTCAACTAATGTACATGCCCTTGACCAGAATCAAACCTGGGATCTTTCAGTCCACAGACCAATGCTCTACCATTGAGCCAAACTGGTTTCAGCAGAAGGAATTCTTACCATTGCAGCAACCTGGATGGAATTAGAGAGCATTATGCTAAGTGAAATAAACCAGTCAATGAAAGAAAAATTCAACATGATCTCACTCATTTATGGATAATAAAGAACATTATAAACCAATTAACAAAAAGATAGATACAGAATCAGTAAAGCATCAAACAGACTGTCAAATTACAGCAGGACAGTTAGGGAGAGGTGGGGGAGATAAGAGATCAACGGAAGGACTTGTATGCATGCATATAAGCATAAACAATGGACGCAAAATGCTGGGGATGGTGAGGGCAAGTATGGGAATGGGGTAGGGAGGACAATGGTAAGATATGTACACATATAATCCTATCTAATGAAAAAGCAATATGCAAATTAACCATCACTCATCTGTAGCCAGAAGCCACGCCCACCAGCCAATCAGAGGTAGTATGCAAATTAACCCAACCAAGATGGCTGCAGCCACAGAGAGCAGTTGAGAGATTTGGGTTTCCCTGGCAATAGAGAAAGCCAAACTTTCCTCACACCCGAGCCAGCCTAGACCTCCAATCAAAAATACAGTTTCAATTGTTGAAGATAAATCCCAAGAAAAATGGTGGCAGCCATGGAGCTGGAGAGAACATGCTAAGGTTGCCCCCAGCAACAGAAAAAGCCGAGTTTTCCACCTGCACTGGCCGGCCTAAGCCTCTACTCAAGGTTACAAAGTTTCAATTATAGTAGGTAAACAAATCCAAACAGAAATGGCAGCAGCCACGAAGCAAGCAGGGGACTTGGCTTTGCTCCAGACTACAAAGTTTTAATTGTAGAAGGTTTCTGCTTGGGTCACCAGGGGACGTGGCTGACCTGCAAACCACCACAGGTCCCTCCCTCAGGCTACCCCATGCCCCAAGGGAACCCCCACCCTGATCCAGAACACCCTTCAAAAAAACCAGCCGACCCCACCCATGCACCAGGACTCTATCCTATCTAATAAAAGAGTAATATGCAGATTGACCATCACTCCAACACACAAGATGGCTGCCCCCATGTGGTTAAAGATCCTGCCCCCATGTGGACACAAGATGGCCACCACAAGATTGCCAGCAGGGGAGGGCAATTGGGAGGCACCAGGCCTGCAAAGGAGGACAGTTGAGAGGGACCAGGTCTGCAGGGAGGGCAGTTGGAGGTGATCAACCCTGCAGGGGAGGGCAGTTAGGGGTGACCATGCCGGCAGAGGAGGGAAGTTGGGGGCAAACAGGCTGGCAGGGGAGCAGTTAGATATCAATCAGGCTAGCATGGGAGTGGCTAGGAGGTGATCAGGCTGGCAGGCAGAAGCTGTTAGGGGCAATCAGGAAGGCAGGCAGGCAGGCGGTTGGGAGCCAGCAGTCCTGGATTGTGAGAGGGATCCCAGATTGGAGAGGGTGCAGTTTGGGCTGAGGGACACCCCCCCACCCTGTGCACGAATTTCATGCACTCAGCCTCTAGTACCTTAATTAAAAAAATGAAAAAAATAAAAAATAAAGAAATAGCATATGTCCTAAAATGGAAGATGAGTCATTTTCTGAGTTTTATAAAGACAAACATTGCCATGTTGCCACTTGGAAATATCCCTGCATTTATTCTGCTTTTGGTGTATTTCACCAGAGACTAAACTAAAACTTTAACCAAGATATTTGAGGATGAAAATGCAGTTAATACTCAATAGCTATGTTGAATTTTTACCATTTCATTAAAATAATGAAATGGTAAAAATAAAAAAAAATAAAAAAAAATGAAATGATATATCATTTCATTTTTTTTTTACCATTTCATTATTTTAATTAACTAGAACTGTTTTCAACTCTAGACAAGACTGCTTTGAATAGTGTGTCCATGTATATTATTATTCACTTTATTATAAAATAATTTGAAATTTAAAATAAAAACAATTTGATATCAGAAAAAAAGAAAAAGAATTGATGCAGGACTGAGTGGGAAAGGACTGAGGCCTCAGCTGGGAGCACTGAAGGGGAGGAAATGGAATGTTCCCAGGGAAAATACTGGATTCTTCATAGGAAAGGCTCTGGCATACTGACTCAGCTGTAGTCACTAAGCAGGCTGTGTCTCCTGCTGGCCCTCATCTCACAGCTCCCACCTCCAGGAATAAGGCTCTCTCCTCACATCCACCTGCCCTCCCTCACCTGGGCTCCTTCATGGTCCACTCTGGATGCCTGTCTTGCACTACAGGGAGGGAGAAGAGAGGCTGAGTTCCCCACAGTCAGCCCGGCAGTGGTGTCCTGAGGAGGGTGGAGAGGGTCAGGGAAGTCTTCACCCTCCCACTTCCTGGGGCGTGATCTGAAGTTGATGCCAAATCCGACACCACCTGATCTCTCAGGTGCGGAGAGAACCTCCCTTCAGTGCCATAGGCTCACGACCATTGTCCCCTGTGACCACCCCTTGTGCAGGAACATCTGGGCCTGGGTGTCTATCCTATATTTTCCACTCTCCCTCTACAATGACTTAGGACCTGGGGATGGTTCCAGGTCCCCAGTCCATACATACTCCACACCCCAATGTGAGCTTCTCCCCTGGGGACCCTGATGTCTCAAGCAGGAGTTACACCCTGAACAAATCTAGAGTATTTGAAGGGTGGAGCTGTTGAGTAAAAACACGCATTTATTTGTCTCAGGTGATGGAAAAGGTCCCAGGAGCTCAAGGAGGAGTGTGGATGCCCTCTAGTGGTTTGTTCTTGCTAAAAAAGGAGAGAAAAGGACAGGAGAGTTGAGAGATTGGGGCTGACCTTGGTCAGAGGACACATTCAGGTTCAGCAGGAGGCATAGTTAAAGATGATGACTAATGGCTGCCTTAGCTCACCGGCTGGAAGACTGGGTTGTGAAAGGGTGTACCCACAAATCAGAGTGACACCAGTGGGTCATACTGCAAAGTTGGGTGAAGAAAATTCTGTAGACACTGGGAAGAGAAAATACCTCTTAACAAATCTATATGCCGTGCCATTAGATAGCCTACTCTGATGTTCTCACCATCTCAAGCATCTTAGCAGTATATGCAGTCATTTCTATCATTAGGAAGAAACATCTTATTAAGAAGAAAATTACATCATAGGAGTTTCTCTATATTTTCAGAATCATACTCTGTGACAACCATAACTTAAAAATGCATTTATGCCACCAAAATGGACAGTGTCAGGTCTCCTTCCCAGCACCTGTGGGCTGATAACCACTGTGCCCATCCCTGGGCCCCTCTCTGAATTACAAGACCTTTAATGTTCCCTCATTAAGGAGTTGGGTTGGGGTCTTTGTAGTGTCCTCATCATTCGTCCTCCACCTCTCAGACTCGGCAGAATCTGTTGTCCACCCTTGGGTGTGATAACTAAATTGCTGACCTCTATTTCTATCCTTCCTCCACCCCAACACATGACAGGTGCCTTCTGCAGGTGATTTTGAGGGAAAGGTTCTCAAAAACTGCCCTGGCCCACCCCGAACAGACCTCCAACTTCAGCACCATCATCATCATCAGCCAGAAGCTTTTGGACACTTTCTTTTCATTGGTGGTCAGATGCTTTCCAGGGAAAATGTGGCTCTCTCTGAACAGGGATGAGTAACACATGGACAGAGGAAAATGGCATTAGTGTTCACAGATGGTGACCTATGTGAGCACTTAAAATCACAGGAGAGTCCACACAAAGTCCACGTTCTTGAACTAACACATGGATTGTGGCTGGCTTTCACCATTTCCCATGAGCTAAACTATAGAAATTGTTATCAGTGATGAACTAGAAAAGTAAAACCTGCATCACAACTACTGATGAATTGAAAATGGTTATTTGCTTTCTTCTAAAGGATATTTCAGTGCACTGTTTTCATTTTACAATGATGTAAGAGTTCCCTTCTATCAAGAGGCTAGCTACATTTTTAAGACAACTTTTATTGTTGACAATAGTACAGATGTCCCCTACTGCACCCTTTCCCCACTTCCACCTGGCCCTTGCCCCAGCCCAGACCTTCACCTCATGATTGCCTGTGTCCATTGGTTATGCATATATGTTTTGTTTTGTTTTTTGGTTAATCTCTTCTAGTCACCCCAACTCCCTCCCATCTGAGATCTGGTTTATGTCCATGCCTCAGCACCTATTTTGTGTGTCAATGGGAATTATTACTCTTTATCCCTTTAAACCAGAAAAGAAAAACTAGAGGAGGCTAGGGGATTCTCACCCAGAACCCACCACCTCCCCACCAGCAGAAGGATGAGCTAACTCCTAAATTGTGGGGCCCTTAAGATAGAGGTGTGTGCCCTGTATGCTGTCCCTGAGCTCTGATGTCCCTGCATCCACTGCCACTGATTGGTGGGTCTGTCCTCTTTATGATCCAATGGGGGGCTTTCAGGCCAGTCCATAGACAGCGGAAAGCTCTGGAAACCAAATCACTGCATGAAAGCACCCACAGGGCTCTCAGCTCTCAGGGAAGCTCCTGGGTGCTCCCAGGTACACCCTGAGACCACTTGCCACCCACCATGATAGGACCTACCAGTCCCCACATGTGGTGGTTACTCAGACCTGGAGGCCCTTTCCCATGAGGTGGCCCTGATCCCAACACCTGCACCTGCCTCGGACATCCAGAGGTTGACTGATGCCATTTGTAGTTTTGAACAGCCAGACCTTGCGCTACAGAGGTCGTGCTGAGCAAGGAGGGAATCAGGAGTCTGAGAATTAGGGACCCTGTAGTGAGAGCAGGAAGCAGAGCCAGGGCATTGACATCTAAGATAACCCCTGATGACAGATGGGAAGGTCCAGTCCTTATGTTAGGGAGAGACTCTGAACAGAAGCCTCATTTCAGCAACAATGTCGGTGAAGATGAGACAGAAGCCAGATTGATACCCAGCTCTGCCTGTCTGCACCCTCACATGGCTTCACATACACCTTTAATTAAATAATTGAAACCACACAACTAAAGCCTGGCACCTGCCCTCATATCCTACCACCTGAGATATCTGTGGTCAGAGCATGTTTCTCGAGACCAGGGCCTGGTGTCAGCATGGGATGGGGCCAGCAAGGGCCCTAGTTTGTCCCAAAAAGGGAGAGCAGGGCTCTCCTAACATTGAGGGGTCAGACCCCCATTCATTCCTCCAAAACCACAGCCCTCCCCACCTCTGCCTGCTGAGTGACATGTCATCTCTCCAGGTGGGTCTTGGTGGCAGCCTGTGTCCTTCCTCTTCTCAGTGACACCTGACCTGGCAAAAATTCTGGACTCTGGACCCAGGTGGAGTTACTACCACAGGAGGAAGGAGCCCACCTTTACTTCAAAGGAAGTCAGAGGGCAAATCCCTGTGCTCTAAGGTCCTGATCTGTGGGGTCACCTCGCTGTGTCTCTAAAAACATTTCACTAGCCGTGCCATTAGATAGCCTACTCTGATGTTCTCACCATCTCAAGCATCACTAGCCCATGATATCCTTGGGAGCTTCCCGAACAGGAAAGGTCAGGAGAACCCAGAATCCAGGGGACTTCAACGTCAGAGGGATTGAGGGTCCCAGGTGGGGGGAGGGCCTCCTCTCAGGGTCCCTGCTGAGTCTCCAGGTGGAGCTGCTCCAGATCTGGGGCCCAGTGGGAAGGCCTAGAGCAGATGACAGTGAGGGACACAGATGACTTGGATGCAGTGCCCCAATGCTATGATGGGGACACACAGGGCATCCTGGGCATCAGAGCCCCAGGCAAGCACCCTCTATTGGCAGCCCCACAGGAGCCCTCAACAGGCCCTTCCTTGAAACCTCAGAGACAGCGAGCTCCTCCTGGGTGGGTAGTTCTATTGACACTGGAAGCAGAGTCCTCTGTGGACACCCAGCACCCTCTGCCTGATCTCACCCTACACTGGGATGAAGTTGGGCAGTCTGGGATCCACAGTGACTGGCCACTCATCCTGGAGGACAAAGCCCACCCCTGCACAGAGCTCAGAATCAGCTGCAACCGCAGGTCACCTTGTGCCCTCCAGGGGGCGACATTGGGATACACAGACAACAGGAAATTAACATAGGAGCCTGGT
The DNA here is from genome assembly GCA_963693515.1 of Pipistrellus nathusii. Classification (NCBI taxonomy): domain Eukaryota; kingdom Metazoa; phylum Chordata; class Mammalia; order Chiroptera; family Vespertilionidae; genus Pipistrellus; species Pipistrellus nathusii. The sequence continues at coordinate 37,584,490 of OY882872.1, read as the reverse complement.
TTTGATGAAGGAGATGGAAAAGGAGCCTGATGTCCATATCACAGACCCTTCTGGGCCCCTCCTATGTGTCCACTTTGTCCCACAGGCTCCTTCTAGGGACTATGAGCACCTGCTCTCTCAGGGAGAGTGGGCACCTTGTGCAGCTCTTCACTTCCTACAGCATACCGCCATGGGGAAGGCAGGGTGACCACAAGCAAGTTCCTCATGCAGAGGACAGAAGCTGCCTCAAGCCAGGGAGCTCACAGCCACATGACCTCCCACCACAATCCCCTCTTCCCAGAACACGCAGGACCCCCTCCTCCCCATCCCCAACTGAAGGTCTTACTGAGATTCCTAATCCTGGAACTCTGTCCCTGGAAGCAGAAACAGGCTGATGACACCCGAAGACAGAGGTGGATCCCCTCACCAGTCATCACTCGGACGACCCCTTCTCACCCCCAGAATCAACTCTGTGACCTTCCTGTTGAGAGGAAATGCAACTTTTCCAGCAGTTTGAGAACACAGGGAAGGTGTGGTGCCAGCTGGGTTTTTGTGTCACACAAATAAACAATCTCCTGGGTTTAGGGATCCCTGGTGCTCTCTGTGTAGTGCTGACAGACCAATGGCCAGGACACAGCACAGGGCAAGTGTGAGGTTAAGTGGGTAGATTGTCCTTTTAGGGAGCAGGGATCTCCATCAGCCTTGCCATTGAAAGTGCTTTGCAGGCCAATGTGAGCAGCATCTCCTGACAACTTGTTAGATGGAGATTGTACTGTCCACCAAACACCTTTTGAGTCACGATTTGCATTGTTAATAGGACCTGCAGACCCTCTCTGTGAACATCTCCACATCACAGGGTCTCATTCTGGCTGGGCACCCACCTTAGCTGGGCAGCTGCCAAAGCAGCATTTCTAAGGTCATTGAAATCTTTAGAAAGTTCCATAGATGATATGATACACAAAGGGGTGGCATCCCTGTGACAAGAATCCCTGATGCCACCCCAGGCTTTTGCTCCGAAGATAAGAGCCAAATGAGGGTGAGAGAAGTGGTGGAAAGGATATTGTGCACTCCACACAGAGCTGCGGGAGACATTCGGGATACGTGCACCCCAAGCTTCTGCTTGTCCAAGTGTGAGCAGTGGCATGGCACCAGGTGTTAACCTACGGAATTAGACCTTCAGTTCAGCTACCTCGGTACTTGACTTCAGCTAACAGAAGAATTCAGAGTCAAGAACTCAAATTATAAGGGACAGTTTATTTAGAAAGTCGTAGAGGTAGAAGTGAGCTATAGAAGAAATGGGCTCAGAAACTAGTTACAGAAGAAAAAAAAAAAAAAAGAACTCCTGAAGCTTGGGAGAAAGAAAACAAAGTTAAGCACCTTGAGGAAAGAAAGGATAGGGAAAGGAACAGGTATGCCCCAGAGAGTAGGAAGAGAGACACTGTGACCTACTTTTTCTTTTTCTTTTTTTAGGGGGTAAGGGAGATGTGTGAGAGGGGGAGGCAGGGCTTTCTTTCTATTAGTACCTATAAAATAAAAACAATTTATGAAAATATTTCCCTTTTTTAGCCAAAACCGGTTTGGCTCAGTGGATAGTGTCAGCCTGCGGACTGAAGGGTCCCAGGTTTGGTTCCAGTCAGGGACATGTGCCTTTGTTGTGGGTGCATCCTCAGTGCAGGAGGCGGCTGATGGATGTTTCTCATCTATGTTTCTGACTTTCTATCTCTCTCCCTTCCTCTCGTTAAAAAATCAATAACATATAGAAAAAATATATATTTCCCTTTTCAAAGATAGAGAATCTTTGTAAAAAATACACACCCATAATTGTTACAATACATACCCTTGTATATACCTTGGACATTATAAAAGTATTTAAGAATCACATCCTATGAAAGTTAGGAAAAGAAACATTTCCTCCAATCTTGGTCATATATTGTGACATTCAAGTTCTTAAACTACATTGTTGAAATAAAATTTCTCTAGCTTCCAGGCCAAAGGGATTTACCTTTCAAGGCCCCATAGGTGCTTTTATTTGTGCAAGGTCAAGAACCGGGAGAAAGTTCCCGGAGCATCAATTTACCTTAGGTAGGTCAAGCAGTGGTTTACTTTCCATACTTTATCATGGAACTAAAGGCATCAGGGGGAATAGGCCATTGAAACCCATCTTGGGCAGGTCTCCTCCCTAGCATTCCTATTTAGGTAGTATGGCTCCTACAAGAGGATTATTTTAAATAAATCTTTATTGTTCAGATTATTACAGGTGTTCCTCTCTCCCCACCCCAATAGCTCCCCTCCACCTGATTCCCAACCCCACCCCACACCCTTACCCCCGCCACTGTCTTCATTCATAGGTGTAAGATTTTTGTTCAATCTCTTCCTGCACCCCTCAGACCCCTTTCTTCCTGTGAATTGTTAGTCCAATCCCTTTCTCTGACCTTGATTCTATTATATTCACCAGTTCATTTTGTTCTTCAGATTTTTTTTTATTCTCTTGATTTTTAGATTCACTTGTTGGTATGTATGAATTTGATGCAATTTTTGTTGTTCATAATTTTTTACCTTTACCTTTTTCTTCTTCCACTTCTTAAAGAATACCCTTCAACATTTCATGTAATCCTGGTTTGGTGTTGATGAACTCATTTAGCTTATTCTTGTCTGTGAAGCTCTTTATCTGACCTTCAATTCTGAATGATAGCTTTTCTGGGTAGAGTAATTTTAGTTGTAGGTTCTTATTGTTCATCATTTTGAATATTTCTTGCCACTTGCTTCTGGCCTACATAGTTTCTATTGAGAAATCAGCTGACAATCGTATGGGTACTCCCTTGTAGGTAACTAGTTGTTTTTCTCTTGCTGCTTGTAAGATTTTCTTTGTCTTTTGCACTTCGCATTTTAATTATGATGTATCTTGGTGTGGTCCTCTTTGGATTCCTCTTGTATGGGGTCCTGTGCACTTCCTGAACTTGTAAGTCTATTTCTTTCACCAGGTAGGGAAAGTTTTCTGTAATTATTTCCTCCAATAAGCCTTCAATATCCTGCACACTCTCTTCTTCTGGCACCCCAAAATTCCGGATGTTGGTATGCTTTAAGCCGTTCCGGAGGCTCCTTACACTATCCTCACACTTTGGATTCTTCTTTCTTTTTGCCTCTCTCCTTGGGTGATTTTTGACTTTCTTATATTCCAAATCTTTGGTTTGGTTCTTGGGGCAAGTTTATCTATAGTTAAGTTTCTGTATATTCTTTATTTCAGACTTTGTATGCTTAATTTCTGCCTGGTCCTTTTCCATTTTTTTGGTATTCTCATTAAGGTCCTTGAAGGTCTCTCAAAGCTTCTTGGAGGTCTCATTAAGTTTCTCAAAGGTTTTTAGAAGATTCTTGAGTAATCTTATAAATGTGATACTGAACTGTGTCTTGTCCAGTAGTTTACTCTCCTCCATCTCTTCCATTCGTATCATGTTTCTGTGTCTTCTCATTTTGTCTGCCTCCCTGTATTGATGAAGTTGCTTTGTGTGGTCAGTGACCTATAGGGACCAGTAGCTCAGCTTCCCCAATCACCTCAGATGGTTGCTTTTGCTATATCCCTTTGTGGGCTTAGTGCAAAGTCTTGGTGTAATTAAGCCTTGATTGCTGTTGGTACACTGGGAGCAACTGACCTCACGGCCAATTGTCTGTGAGGACCTGCTGTGTCTATAAAGGAAGAAATGCTGTGCTGGAGACACACCTTGTTTCAGTGGGGCTTTGGTGCTCACCGAGACCGTCTCCTGAATGTATCGCTTATGGGTGTGGGGGATTGAAACTGAACACTAGAACTCTGGTTTCTGGGTCTCAATGTTCAGCTACTGTCTGAGGCTAGTATTGTCACAGGAGCTACAGCATGAACAACAGTCCTGTCCTCCGTGGATCTGTTTGCCCCAGGTTGCAATTTTGCTAAACTGCAACAGAGAGGGCCATTCATATGCAAAAGCTGCTGCTTGGAGCTTGTGTATTTGTAGGTTTTGCGGGGCAGAGTCTCAGGGCAGAGCCTCAGGGCTTCACTAGACTGTGGCATGGCCAATAATGATGGCTGTCCGTCCGCACCTCTCTGGTGGTGTCCTGGTGTCCCCATGTCCCAGCATCTCCCCGTGTGTTGCACCACAGTACAACAAACAATCTCAGCTCTGCAAGCAAGTCAGACTCACTTTCCGACCTGATGGCAGACAGTCTAGCCTCTCCCCAGAAACTGGATTTCAGAGAGATCAGGAGCTTGTCTCTCTCTGGGTTGAAGAAAGCACCGCCCTCCACCAGCCGGGATCCACCGCCGACCTATATCGTGTCCGCGCCCTCCTACTTCAGTTTTTCACTGCTTGTGCCCTGGATTCTCCACTTTCTCTTTCAGTCTAATTGTAGGGCTTTCTCTCAGCCAGCTTTCCCGTGGTTTTGGGGAGATAGACATTTGTTTTAGTTTTTTGAAATTGTTGTGCAAGGCAGCCATTTAGGAGTGTTTACCCATGCTGCCATCTTCGTTCTCTATACAAGAGGATTTTTAACCCTAGAGCTCTAAAATGCTGATTCTATACTAGTAATTATCTAAGATACTTGCAAAATGATCCTATATTGTGTATTAGGATAAAGTTATGAAAGTGTGACTCCCTAAATAGCTTCATTTAGGATTTGTCAGGTGGGGAGCATTTGGAACTATTGGTACACCAAAAATTCCCTCTTGGAACTATTGGAGAAGATCCTTTCTTCCTAAGGCATAAACCTCAGAAGCCAAGCTCCTTCTTACTTTAAAAGAAGGTCCTACCTCTTGAGGGTAGTTATCTGTAGGTCTCAGGGAAGGATCCCAATAAAATATTTATCACCTTTCCAGGTGCGTCCTTTCAGGGTTAAAAGTCAATGCAGTAGATCCTGATATCAGCAATGTTCACACTCATCGAGTTTTGCTGCTTTTCTGGGCCTGGAGCTGAAACACAACTGAAGCCTAGATGTATTTGATGCCAATCTGTGAACTTCATCCTGAATGGTTATTCTTAGGTCCTCTAGTTTATTTCCTCTAAGGGCTTCTAACCCACATAACTAAGAATATGCCAGGGAGGAAAGGTCAGGGAGGGCCTGAATCACATGACCAGTGATATGAAAGGTCAGAAGGTCTAAACTGCAAAACCAGGATATGCATCGGGAGGAAAGGTTACCCAGGGAGCAAGGTCCCATTCCAGTTTTGCACAATGGTAAAACCTGGACTTTCCATTCTGGTGACCTTTCCTATTGTCCTTCTCTGCTCAGACCTAACTGCTTACTACACAAGCAAGGTTTGTGTGTGTGTGTGTGTGTGTGTGTGTGTGTGTGTGTGTGCGCGCATGTGTGTGTGTGTTTGTGTGTGTGTGCATTTGTGTGTGTATGTGTGTGTTTGTGTGTGTGTGCGCGCATTTGTGTGTGTGTTTGTGTGTGTGTGCATTTGTGTGTGTATGTGTGTGTTTGTGTTTGTGTGTGTGTGAGCACATGTGTGTGTGTGTGTGTGTGTGTACATGGGGTGGAGTCACTGTGGGAGAAGGTAGAAGCCTCAGCAGTTACAGGAAATGACAATGAAAAGGAAAGAAAAGAGGAAGCAGGAATAATAGGAGGGCACGGAAAAACCTGACTACAGACTCCACCCCTGACCCATGTGACCAGGGAAGTGATCTTGGCCCAGGAGGAGACTCAGGGCACAGGGAAGGAGGCACAGCACATCCCACAACCAGGACAGTGGTGCTTGTGAGCATTTCTGGAATCCAAGCTCTTCCCACAGAGGGAGGGACAGAGCAGGCAGCAGACACCATGGATTCCCCCTCAGCCACTGCCCACAGAGGACTTCTCCCCAGTCAGGGGCTCCTGGTGGATGGGAGGAGGATAGGCACAGGCTAGATGGGGAATCCTGGTGAAACAAAAACAAGCGGGATTCTGTTTGTACTTGAGGGAAGAAGACAGGGGAGCACAGTAGGATGGGGGAGGGGACTCAGCAACAGGAAAATGATGTGGAAACGATGTGGCACAGGAAAACCTCAGTGATCAGTAAGTTCATTTCCCAACTTACTGATCACTGAGAGTTGAATGCTGAAAACTTCAGATATTAACAAATTATCTGAGCATATGGGAGATTAAACTAGAGGCACTAAACATTGTCCTTACCACCAAGCTCAGAAATGGGCAGATACACCCCAGGAGGTGCAGGAACCTGCAACACTCACTCATTCACCCACAGGCACTAATAGCCTGTTGCAGGCACTGGGTGTGCAACAAGGTCAGACAAGCACCTACCCACTTGAAGCTCATGTTCTATGGGAAGAGGCAGACAAGGAAAGATTTAGATGTGATGTCAGGTTCACCCTAGTGCCCTGCAAGGAACAGCCCAGGGACAGGTCAAAAAGTGAAGACAGAGAACTTTAGAGGAGGTGATCAGTGAAGGGGTCTTCTAAGGACACCCTGAGTGTCAGAAGGGGTCTGAGGGCAGAAATCTGGTTAACAATATTCAAAACACAGGAAATAATATGTTCAGAGGTGCTGAAGTCACGGTGGCCATGCTGCTGACCTTGACCACAGGAGACACACACACATGCTCTGAGCAAGGCTGAGAGATGAAGAGACCTGTTCAGGACCCATGGATTGATCTCTCCTTCCCAATACAGAGCTCCAAATATTGATCAATTTCTCTCTTCCCTCCTAGCCTCACTCCTAACCTTCTGGAGCCTGCCCACCACTGCACAGCTCACTATTGAATCAGTACCATCCAATGCTGTCGAAGGGCAGGATGTGCTTCTACGTGTCCACAACCTGCCTGGGAATGTTGCAGCCTATCACTGGTACAAAGGGAAAGTGTTAGAATTGTAACATATAAAATAGGGACTCAAATTATTACCTGTGAGCCTGCATACAGCAGTAGAGAGACAATATACCCCAATGGATCCCTCCTACTCCAGAAGGTCACCCTGAAGGACACAGGAAACTATGTCCTACAAGGCATACTAAAAGATTATGATGACAAAATTGTAACTGGAGAGCTCCATGTATACCATGAGTAATTGCTCTCTAACCTCTGGGTGCCGGGTGAGTGAACTCTACTTCACACACAGGACTGACAGCCCTGGACTCTCCTCCATCCCCCTCTGCATTACATTTTGGGCATTTAGTGCAGGACATACACAGTGGAAACAAACTTCCTATGATCAGAGTTCCCTTCATGGATTCCATCCCTGTAGATATTCTCCTCAGAGAGAAGTCTGATGGGAAGTGACTCAGCACAGGGAGACTCAGCAGAGTCTCAGTCCAGCCCCTAGCCCCTTTCCCATGGCCATGACACTGAGAAAGCCCTGCAGAGCTTGCTCACACCCTGGCCTAAGGGGACCCTGGAATCCTCACAGAGAAGCTCAGCCTTGGAACCCCTCCCAGAACTTTGTCTCAGGGGTCCTAACTCCAGGGAACCTGGGGAGCCTGGGTCAGGTTGGGTTTGACCTCCAGCAGGGCTGGGTGGGACCTGTGGCTCTACTCCTGCTCACCCAGGGCTCAGCTCCAAGAGCCACATCAGAACAGGGTCAGAGCCTACTCCTTCAGATAAACCGGTGTCAGGAGAGTGCACATAGACAAAATATCCTGTACCATAAGCTGACTCTTATGAGGGACTTATGAGACTCTGGAGGGAAGTCAGGTCTCCAGGAGGGAACAGAGGGGAGAAAATGCTCCTGACAGCTCCTTTTCATCAGGGGTCAGCCCAGGAATTCTCTCTCTTGGAGGCAAATAATGGCAGTGGCCAAGTCAGTCAATGTGTCCTCCATACTTGGCTTGAGATTAAGTACTCAGGTAAGTTTTAAGGTCAATTCACAGATGACATGGTAATCCGGAGTCCATTTAGCATTTGTTCTGTTTTTATTCAGGGGAAACGGAGGCACAGTGTGATACAGCCATTGCATCAGGCTCACACAGACACAGCAGGTCCTTCACAGCCACAGCCCACCCTCTCCTCCACCACGAGGGTCTTAGGTATCTGTGGACTCTGAGACCAGCCATTGATTCAGTGCTTTTTCTTACCACTCCCAGCTCAAAGTAGATTTTCTGTTCTGGTGAGTAAGCAAGTGGAGAATTAATTTTCACTCTGGAATCAAATTACCTACAATGACATTCAGACTCAGTGCTGGGAATGCCCAGGCCTCAAGTTACCCACCACCCCTCCCTGCACTGGACTTAAAACCACTTATACATTTCCTGATGTGTTGGCGTCACTCCCATTAGCTATGAAGAAAGGGACTTTGACTTCTCACTCCCCACTGTACACCTGCTACCAGCTCAGGGACCAGCAGTCACTTGTGCTTTCATGAAAGACGGAAGGAATGATGGTGACTGATGACAGAATGAATGAATGAGTGAATGAATGAGAGATGCATAATGGCTACAAAGACTGAAACCTCGATGTAGAGTCCTGAAAGGTTTTAGCCACACCTGTTCCCTGTCCCTACAGGTGCTAACAGACATGTTCATCTCTCTGACCACCTGTCCCTGAAGCCCCCTCAGGAGCCAAGTCCCTTGGTGACTGTGGAGATGTTCCACTATAAAAAGGTTTTCCAGGCTGCACTGCTTCTGCCCTGGGGCGGCTATGGGCTTTTTGAAGTCACCTGTGACCACCCACTGCTCACCCAGGACATTCTGTCTCTCTCTTCTCCTTCCGTGTCCCTTATCTAATTCCTCCTTCATGCCAGAGATACAGCCCTGCTCTGCTCTAGTTCCTCCACTGTGCAGTCTCCCCAGATTGTCCTGCTAACACCTGTGTCCAAGCCCACCTTCCCGGGCAATAGAAGAGGACACAGAAATCAGTTGGAACAGCATCCCCGGCTCCCTCATGAGCCAGTTTCCCAGGTCACCAGGAGAAACAGTTTCTGCTGGGCCCCATCATGGCTCCTATTCCCCATGAGGCCCACAAGAGGAACAGGCCACATGACAGGGGCATGTAAATCATTGAACTGCTTTCTACATGTCTCAACCAGGGAGTCAAGAGCAAAAGGACAGGTCTGAGCCCCCAAAGCTCATGGGTTCACTTCATCCCTGACTGGTGATTCACACCCTTGTCCTGGTGAGGTTCCCATTCCTCTCATTGGTTCCTGAGACCTTCTCAGGGTGGGCCTGGTGACCCTGCACCATCTGACTGGTTCACTGCTTGTTTCACACACGTGTGTCATGAAGACACCTTGACCATAGGGTGGGATCCTCTCAGACTGGTAGATCCACCAGCCACTCTTCTTTCTTTTAGACGCTGCCCATTTGAATGAATATGACTCAGCTCCTGTTGTTTCCCGAGTTAGAAATATAAGGAAGAGCACAGGCCACATGCCATGTGGGGGCTTCTCCCCAACTGCCTGACTGTCCATGAAAACAGAGATGGACCTTCTTTCTAAACTTACTAAACATGGCAAATGTCTTTTTCCCAATCTGGTGTCATCCCTCACATTATACATCAAGAACACCTGGACTCATTCCCCACCTTACCAGAACACCCTCCACTCCTCCCCCAATCACTTCTGTTCTCTAAACAGGACTCACCTTCTCTCCATCTCAGGGAGTCCCTGATTTCAAATGCACTGTGGCATTTTCCTTTGGTCACAGTGTGACCTGATTGGAAGGCAGTACTTGGTCTATGACGTTTGTGCTCTAGACAGAGATTACTCCAGAAACTGAAATTACAACTTTGAGGCATGAGTGATTTTCACATATTCTTTCACAGTTTAACTTAAAATCTATCTCATAATTTCCAAACACAAATAGTCCCTGAGGGCCATATTTTCAGCAAGTTCATGCTCCTCCACCTTCCACAAGTCCTCCTTCTATACATGCTACTGCCTGTATGTTGAGGAAGGATCCCTGCCCTCTGCAGTGGCAGAAATGACATTACAGACCACAGCCAGAGAGCATAATTCTGCTGCAACTGCCAGCCATCTACTGCCATCCCTCACTCTTCTAAATCATGGCCCTGCAGGCTGGTTAATAAACTGACTGGCAGACTTGCTTCTGGTCTCCCATGTATTGTTTCTGCTCAGACACCCGGTTCCAGGCCCCACTTGCCCAGTCCTCTCAGGGTTTAAGGACTATCAGGTGGTCCATCATTACTCATCTCCAGGTTAACCCTGGAAAGTGAGGCTTCAGTGGAAACACATCTCAACCCAGCAATGTAGATCTTTGTAGCTGGAAGGGACACAGCACCTGCACATTCCAGGTGAGCACAAGGACCCTAGTCAGTTGGTCAGTGAGGAAACAGGGAAGGTGCGGTGAGGTCTCTGCTTTTCAATCCTGTGTCTCTCTGTGATCAAACCCTGATAGTTGTCTGATTCCTGAGAAAGCCTCTGCTTTTCTCCCAGACATAGAGCAGGTGGCCTTACAATCTCCGAGCGCTCAGCTGCCCATGCATTTGTTTCTCTTGTGATGCACAGTCCTGCCTATATCTTTAAGATCTCTAGTTAGCTAAGAGGCACCAATTCTGATTGAAGAAGCCTTTGGAGGCCTCAATGGGCAATGTTCTCTCTGTTTTCTGCACAGCGGTGTTACCCAAACCCAGCATCACAAGCAACAACTTCAACCCGGAAGAGCACAAGGACCCTGTCATGTTAATGTGTGAACCTCAGACTGAGAACACCACCTATCTGTGGTTTATCAACAGCCAGAGACTCCTGGTCAGTGCCAGGCTGCAGCTATCCAAGGACAACAGGACCCTCACTATACTCCTTGTCACACGGAATGACACAGGACCCTATGAGTATGAAACCCAGAACTTCGTGAGTGTTGTCCGCAGTGACCCATTCATTCTGAATGTTCTCTGTGAGTAACTTCTGTACCTGCCTGGACCATGCTACCCACCGGAATCCACACTGCCAGAGGCTAGGCCACATTTGTCACACTCAGGTTCTCATATGCACATCCCGTGCTATGAACACCCAGGGTGGCCATCTGTTCCTGGACCAGGTACATCTGGTCAGGCTCGGCCTTTAGCCAAGACTGGGAGGGGATGGATGCTCCTATCAGGAGAGGCTCAGAGTCAACAAGCTTTCATGGGACAAACAAGTTAATGTCTCAGACTCAGGCTCAGTGAACACGGGAGCTATGGTTGGGTCTTTTTAAAACAAGGCTGTGACCCAGCTCTGAGGGAGAGTGTAGCCCTTACACAGACCAGGAACCTCCCCTCCCTCTGATTACATCATGTGTGACTTTGTTTTCTTTACTCCAGATGACCCTGACGCTCCCACCATTTCTCCCTCCAACTCCCATTACCTTCATGGGACAAATCTAAGCCTCTCCTGCCAGGCAGCCTCCAACCCGCCTGCACAGTATTCTTGGCTTATCAATGGGAGGCCCCTGACCACCACACAGGAGCTCTTTATCCCCAACATCACTCTGCATAATAGTGGATCCTATATCTGCCTCACCCATAACTCTGACACTGGGCTCACAGGGGCCATGGTCAAGAATATCACAGTCTATAGTAAGTGCTTCCTGGACCATCAGCACCAGGCTGTGGGATGCAGGGCTGTCTGGTTTTCAGGACAGAGCCTATAGGGTGCTGTCTCCCATACTGGGCCATGGACACAAGAAAATCACAAAGTCTTCCCCTGAGCCCTCCCTCTACATCTCTGTAGACTCCTCCCACTACTTACTCTTCTGATTTCTCATGGCAGAGCTAAGCTCCAGCCATGGAAAGTGAGGAGGGAGTTCTATCAGCCCAAAAGAGACAAGAGATAAAGGGAGGGAGCTACCCAGATGAGAGAACAAAGGTCCTCAAGGTCAAGTTGCTTCTTCTGTCACTAACACTTTCCTTCTGTCACCTCTTGTCTGTACCTGCCCCATGTGCTACAAAGAATATAAAAGGCTTTGAGAAAACTCTCCTCTTTTCCACAAACTAAGGGAGGAAACCACCACTAAGGCGGGTGAGCAGGTCAGACCCCCCTGCTCCCTGAGCTACTCCAGGCTCACCTGGTGACTGGCTGCTCTGTGCCCTCTGAGGTTAGACAGGGGTCTGTGGTGATGGGGCATGGGAGGCCTATTCTCTGCCTGCTCAAATCATGTCACCAATCAACATCATGGCCTCCCTCAAACCAGAGAGTGAGCCACAGGGTAGACCCTTCTGAGCTATGTCCAAACTCTGAAGTCACCTGCTGTACAACACTGCGGGACACCAGTGTATGTAACATTCCTACCGAAAGCAGTGAATGATGGTGTTAACTTGGCAAGTAGGTAGATTCATGGGACAGAAGGAGCACTGCCACAAAGTGTGTAGTTTACGGAGAAAGCTAAGACTACCAGCTATTGTTAAAACTGATTACTTCTCTCTAGGGACTTTCTTCTCACTGATATCCAATCCATTGGCCAGGAAGTGTATGTCCTATTCAGACAGAAAAATTCTTTAGAATGAAACTTCTCTAGGCTCTAAGGTCATAGCTGGACCATTCTCATTCTCTAACAAATTATTTAACAAAAGGGAAATGCCTTCCCATCTCTATGTGTCACTACCATACCAGAGAGGGGGTTTGATTATTTAGAAAGTCACAGAAAGGTCTGGAAAAGAGTCAGACAAAAGTCAATTGGTGGAAAATGCCACCTGAGGATGAAGATGCTGGACACACGATATAAGGCTAATACCTCCGCTGTCCAGGGAAACAGGTCAGGGGTCACCCTGAGTTGATCTAGTCTGTCACCTAAACAAATATCATCACCCTGCAAAGGTCAGAGTCATCCTCTGGTGACCTTTACAGAGATCACTGTGGCCTGTGAGTGGCTGACATCTCTGAGGAAGGAGCCCACTCTCACTCAGTCACCTTCTCTGTTCTCCACAGAACCAGTGAGGAAGCCCGCCCTCCTTGCGAGCAATGCCACAGTCACAGAGCATAAGGACACTGTGGTCCTGACCTGCCTCACAAATGACGTGGGGATCTCCATCCGGTGGCTCTTCAAGAACCAGAGTCTCCTGCTCATGGACAGGATGAAGCTGTCCCGGGACAACAGCACCCTCACCATTGACCCAGTCAGGAGGGAGGACTCTGGGGGTTATCAGTGTGAGGTCTTCAACCCCGTCAGTTTCAGCAAAAGTGACCCCTTCAGGCTGCATGTGCAATGTGAGTGACCCTCGACCTCTCCTACTTGCTTTTGTATATTTCACTGGCAGGAGGGTGAGATGGATGAAAGCCTTGATGAGGTGGGAGCCTCCTTCAGAGCCTATAGAGCATATGGATAAGGACCCCAGGATTTGGGTAATCTCATTCTTGTCTCGGTTTTATGAGAATGGTGAACGCTGACTATGGGGAAGGCTCTCACCCACCTGAACCTCAGTATCCTCATCTCTAACCTGGAATAAAACAGCTGGACCTAAACACTGTTGTTAGGATATTTATTGTGAGGTTAATGAGTTAAAACCCTCAGCCAGGGTCATGTTCAGACAGTGTATCAATTATTGTTGGTAATTTTATGCACACTGTAAAGTCAAGCAGATCTCAGTGAAAATGTCATTTATCACTCACCAGCTCTGTGACCGTCAGCCATTTATTAAGCACCTCCCATCCCTGATTCTGTTTGTGCTCATGGAGGTGACACCACCCATCCCTTGTGGGGGTGGAAGGACCAAATGACATGAAGGTAAAGTAATTCCCACCCTGCCTGGACCATCAAAAACACTCAGCACATTCTTATTGCTCATCAGCACTGAGGTGGCAGGTAAGTTGCCCACTAAGACTGTCCATAGTGATGGAAAAGAAGAAATAGGGGTAAGAGACAGAATATGTGAGGGTAAGAGGAGTTAAGAGAAAAATTACCAGGACATGGGCATAGTGGGGTGATAGTACATGCAAAGGTAGAGCAAATGGAAGGTTTTAAATGTGCAAAACAGAGAATGATGCAACCACCAGTGAGTGTCTGTTCAGCCTGGAGCTCCTGGGCCTGCCCCACAGTAACCACCACTGCCCTTGTCCCTCAGGATCTGGCCCTTCCCTAGGCTTCAAGGGAGATTCTCATCACCACTCTGCACAGGGATTCCCTACTCGCCAGTCAACCTGACATATAGGTTTTGTCATGTGTCACCACCGCTCCTTCACTGGACCCTGAAATGGCAAGAGGGTCTTGCCCTGGGAGATGACCTTTCACCCTTGGCTCTTGAGAGCTAAAGAACCATCCCCTCCTGGGAGAACAGGCTAAAGCTTCCTCCCCACTGGTTCTAACGCCTGCTGTCTCTGCTCCCAGGCCAGGGTCCCACTGGAACTTCTGCCTTCCGGGTAAGTCCATCCCCTCCCTGTTCCCTCATCCAGGGTATCAGCGACCCTCCCTCAGGAAAGGGGAACCATCCAACCTCACAAAATAGCACAGACCCTTCCCCAGAACAGCCAGCAGGGGAGCCCTGCCCTGGTCTGTTGAGGCCCATAGTCAGGAGTGGACAAGGCAGGGCTGGAGTCTGAGAGAAACTCTGGAGTCCAGCACAGAGCAGAATGGGCACTGGGAGCACCAGTCAGAGGTCCCAGACTAACAAGGGTGAGGGGGTGTAGTGTGGGCTGAGATTGGGGTGCTGGGCTACAGGTGTGAAGACAGCTGCTCAAAAGGCAAAGCGGCCCTTTATTCCTGTCATCTGACACTTCTCTCCCCACTGTACAGGACCTCCTACCCAACCCCAAGACAGCAGGCCCTATCTACCAGGTGAGTGTGGGGAATGAAAGTTCTGTCCTGCAGGTCCCAGAGGAACTAGGACCTGCCTCCAGCCCAGCCCTGGCTGTGCTTCCAGCTCAGGAAAAGGCAGTGAAAGGTGACAACAGAGGGTGGAAGGAGGGAGGAGCCTGGGTACAGACACCCAACCACAGTCAGCTCCATGGCATCTGTGAATCATGGCACTTGTTCTGAGAAGGCTGCAGGGCTCAGAGATCTCTTCTTTCTTTGACAGGAATTACTCAAACCAAACACAGAGGTGTACTGCCGGATCAGCCCCAGAGCAGACGTGGCTTCTTAGTTCCTCCAGGATCGGAGACCCAGACCCTGTGGGAGACTGGGTAGGGGGGTCAGGAACTGGCTGTGGCCTGCGCTAGAGAACCAGCTCTGAGCATCATGCTAAGTGAAATAAGCCAGTGAGAGAAAGATAAATATCACATGACCTCACTCATTTGTAGAATATAATGAACAACATAAAATAATGAACAAAAGAGAGCCAGAGGTGGGAAAGTATTTTAGAATATAATAGTAGCAATCCTGTTATTGGTAAATTTTTACTATTTCCTACAATGTTTGTGATATCATACTATGTTGTTATACAGTTTTGATAATATTATTATACTTAAAATCTTATTTTCGTGAAATATTAATGTTTAGTGCATGTGATATTATATTAAGATTGTTTTTCTTGAATAATTTGTTTATTGCATTTCACATTATTTTACTTAAAATAGATTCTCTTGAGATAAAAAAATAAATAAATAAAATGCTGTAAGAAATTGCTGAGAAGAAACAGAGAAACCTAGCCATACAGAATTAAAATGGCTATAAATAAGTACCTCTCAATAATAACCCTAAATTTTTTAAATAAATCTTTATTGTTCATATTATTACAAATGTTCCTCATTTTTCCCCCTCCATTGCTACTCTCCACCAGGTTCCCACCCCACCCTATGCCCTTTCCCCACCCCCATTGTCCTCATTCATAGATGCACAGTTTTTGTTCAGGCTCTTCCCGCACCCCCGACTCCCCTTTTCCCTGAGAATCGTCAGTCCACTCCCCTTCCATACCTCTGATTCTATTATATTCAACAGTTAATATTGTTCATTAGGTTTTTTAATTCTCTTGGCTTTTATATATATATATATATATAAAATATATATATATATATATATATATATATATATATATATATATATATTTTTTTTTTTTTTTTTTTTTTTTTTTTTTTTTTACAGCGAGGAAGGGAGAGAGATAGAGAGCCAGAAACATCGATGAGAGAGAAACATCGACCAGTTGCCTCTTGCACACCCCCTACCGGGGATGTGCCTGCAACCAAGGTACATGCCCTTGACCAGAATTGAACCTGGAACCTTTTAGTCCACAGACCGACGCTCTACCACTGAGCCAAACCAGTTTCGGCTTCCCTTGGCTTTTAGTTTCACTTGTTGATAGTTACATATTTGTTGTGCATAGTTTTTATCTTTATTTACTTTCTCTTCCTAAAGAACCCCTTTCAGCAATTCATTTAATTCTGGTTTGGAGGTGATGAACTCCTTTAGCTTTTTTTTTTATTTGTGAAGCTCTTTATCTGGCCTTTGATTCTGAGTGATAGCTTTGCTGGGTAGAGTATTTCTGGCTGTAGGTTCTTGCTATTCATCACCTTGAATATTTCTTGCCACTCCCATCTGGTCTGCATGGTTTCTGTTGAGAAATCAGCTGATAATCATATAGGTGCTCCTTTATAGGTAACTATCTGCTTTTCTCTTGCTGCTTTTAATATTCTCTCTATGTCTTTAGCTCTTGGAATTTTAATTTTGATGTGTCTTAGTGTGGTCCTCTTTGCATTCCTTTTGTTTGGGTTTCTGTGCTCTTCCTGGACTTGTAAGTCTATTTCTTTCACCAGGTAAGGGAAGTTTTCTGTCACTATTTCTTCCAGTATTCTTTCAGTATCTTGCTCTCTCTCTTCTTCTGGGACCCCATAATTCTGATGTTGGTTCCTTTTAAATTGTCTCAGAGGTTTCTTACACTATCTTCAACTTTCTGGATTCTCTTATCTTCTTGCTTCTGTGGAGGAGTGTCCTCTGGCTCTTTGTGTTCTAAATCTTTGACTTGATTTTTGCGATCTTCCATTCTGTTTTTAGAACTCTGTACAATATTTTTTTTTATTTCAGACAATGTATTCTTTATTTCTAGTTGATCCCTTTTCATATCCTCATAGGTCTCATTTATTTTATGGGCCTTTTTGAGGAAATTCTTGAAAAACCTTATAAGGGTGGTTTTGAACTCTATATCCAGTTGCTTCTTGTCCTCCATTTCTTTTGTTTGTGATCTGTTTCCTTGTCTTGACATTTTCACAGCTTCCCTGAGTTGGTAGGATGGCTTTGTGTGCTAAGGTGTCCTATATGGTTGAGTGGGTCAGCCTCCCAGTTACCTGAAGTGGACAGTCTTGGTGTAGCCCTTTGTGGGCTCTGTGTGCAGTCTTGTTGTTAAGCCTTGCTTGTTATTGGTATCACTGGGAAGCATTGATCTCCAAGCCAATTGGCTATGATGATCAGAAGTGTCTCAGCTAGGAGGGTTTCTGTATTCTGCTTGAATGGGGTGGAGTCTCAGGATGGCACAGATAAGCGTTGGTGAATCCCGCAAGATTGGTTGCAGATGTGCACACCTCTTTGGTATAGGCACAGACAAGCTTTGGATTGGTCTCTGTCCCTCCCTAGGAGAGTCCTATTTGTGGCGAATGAGAAAACTAGCCACTGCCAGGGCTTCTGTGCTCCACTTGGATGGGGCAGAGTCTCAGGTGCTACAGACAAGCTTTATTCAGCCCCTCCCTACGAGGGTCTGGTTTCTGAGTCCTGCAGTAATGGCTGCTGGCTTCACACACCTCCGAGAGATCTCTGCCCACTGCCGGACAGTCTGGCCTCTTTCTATCTGGAGCAGTCTATCAGAGCAATAGGGTAGTTCTATTTTCCTCCCAAACAAGAAAGCTAGCCTCGCATTAGCTGTCCGCCCTCTCCATATGCAGGGAGTAAGCCAATAGCGAACTAGGCCTGCCCTCTCTGTGCTCCGCAAGCAAGCCAGCAGCACAGTCTGGTGGCCGCCTTTTCCCCGCACACAGTTCTCAGCACCTTCACAGTTCCTGAGGTTCAGCGTGCCTTCTCTCTCCTTCCCAGATGGTAGAGCCTCCTCTCAGCCAGCTGTCTGGTGCTTCAGGGTGATGTTTCCCCTGTTTTCCAGTACTAAATTCAAATTTGTTGTGGTAGGCTGCATTCAGGTGTCTACCCTATGCCGCAATCTTGGTTTCTCCAATAACCCTAAATTTGAATGAAGTAAGTACCTCCAATCAAAAGGCATAGAGTAACTCAATGGATACAAAAATATGGCCAAACTATATGCTGTCTATAAGAGAACAACCTCCAAACTAAAGACACCCAAAGCTGAAAGTGAGAGGATGGGAAAAAATGTTTCATGCAAATGAAAAAAAACAAAAGCTGGAGGAACACTACTCATATCTGACAAAATAAACTTCAAAATGAAGGCCATCACAAGAGACAACAAAGATCACTACATAAGACTAAAGAGATCGAGTCAACAAGAGAATATAACCCTGAAAAACATATAGGAATTCAAGATCGTTGCAAATAAATATGTAAAAAAAAAAATCTTCTAGAGGACTTTAATGGAGACATCAACAACAATACAATCATAGTAGGGGACTTAAACTCCCCTCTGATTTCACTGGACAGATATACCAGACAAAAACTTAACAAGGAAACAGAGACTCTAAAGGACACACTGGATCAGACGGATTTAACAGATATTTATAGAACATTTCATGCCAAAGAATCAGAATATACATTCTTCCCAAGTGCTCATGGAACGTTCACAAAGATAGACCACATGTTAGGACACAAAACAAGTCTCTACAAGTTCTAGAAGACTGAAGTAAGATCAAGCATCTTCTCAGATCACAGTAGAATAAAATTAGAAATCAATTACGGTAAAAACACCCCAAAACATTCAAACATCTGGAAGCTAAATAGCATGTTATTAAACACTGAATGGGTTACCAAGGGAATCAAGAAAGAAATCAAAAACTTCCTGGAAATAAATGAAAATGAACACATACCAACCCAAAATCTCTGGGACACACAGCAAAAGCAGTCCTGAGAGGAAAGGTCACAGCACTAAGGCATTCCTCAACAACAACAAATATTATATATATATATATATATATATATATATATATATATATATATAGCAATAAGCTATTTAAACCTACAACTTAAAGAATTAGAAAGAGAACATCAAGAAAATCCCAGAATAAGTAGAAGGAAGAAAATAATAAACAGTAGAGCAGAAATAAATACCATAGAGACTAAAAAAAAAAAAAATACAAAAAGTCAATGAAATGAAGAGCTGGTTCTTTAAAAGAATAAACAAAATTGGTAAACAATTAGCCATATTCATCAAGAAACAAAGAGAGAGGACCCAAATATTGAGTTACAACTACCTTCTTATCTATCTCCAAGAAAATATTCATGAACTCTGTTAAATTCCCAAAGCACGCACTACCAGCATCCAAATTGGCAGGAAATTTTGTCATTTCCTTGGTATTCCCCCAACCCTTCACCCCACAAGTCCACTTGCAGACTCACAGGGTAATAACAAATGCCCCTGCATCTCTTACTTTGTTCAGCTGTTGCCACCTCCTGGCAGGTAATGGTAATCAGGACATGGAGCCTGAGGGCCTGGTCCCACAGCTGACCAGGAAGGCAAGATAGGGCCTCCTCACTGGTAGGGTCAGGGGCAGCAAAGATCATTTTGCAGCCCTGGGGGAACTGGGCAATTGGGCAGACAGTGCTTTCTGAGTGTGAAGGGGACAAAATTGATGCAGGACTGAGTGAGGAAGAACTGAGGCCTCAGCTGGGAGCACTGAAAGGGAGGGAATGGAATGTTCCCAGGGAAAAGGCTGGATTCTGCAGTGGAAAGGCTCTGGCCCACTGACTCAGCTGCAGGCGCTAAGCAGGCTGTGTGCCTCCTAGTGGCCCTCATCTCACACCTCCCACCTCCAGGAATAAGGCTCTCTCCTCACATCCAATCACCCTCCATTTTCCTGGGCTCCTTCACGGTCCACTCTACATGAAGGGGCTCTGGGTCCCTGACCTGCACTACAAAGAGGAGGAGAGGAGACTGAGTTCCCCCACAGACATCCCAGCAGTGGTGCCCTGAGGAGGGTGGAGAGGGTCAGGGAAGTCTTCACCCTCCCACTTCCTGGGGCCTGATCTGAAGTTGATGGCAAAGCCCAACCCGGGACAGGTGCGTTCTGCAGGAAATTTTGAGGGAAAAGTTCCCAAAAACTGTTGCCCTGGCCCACCCTGAACAAGACCTCCACTTTCAGCACCATCATCATCATCATCAGCCAGAAGCTTTTGAACACTTTCTGTTCATTGGTGGTCAGATGCTTTCCAGGGAAATTGTGGCTCTCTCTGAACAGGGATGAGTAACACATGGACGGAGGAAAATGGCATTAGTGTTCACAGAAGGTGACCTATGTGAACGCTTAAAATCACAGGAGAGTCCACACAAAGTCCACATTCTTGAACTAAAATATGGATGGTGGCTGGCTTTCACCATTTCCCATGAGCTAAACTACAAAGGTGTTATCAGTGATGAACTAGAAAAGTAAAACCTGCATCATAATTACTGATAAATTGAAAATGGTTATTTGCTTTCTTTTAAAGAATATTCCAATGCATTGTTTTCATTTTACAATGATGTAAATTCCTTTCTATCAAGAAGCTAATTACATTTTTTATTTTATTTTATTTTATTTTTAAATATATTTTATTTATTTTTTTACAGAGAGGAAGGGAGAGGGATAGAGTTAGAAACATCGATGAGAGAGACATTGATCAGCTGTCTCCTGCACACCCCCCACTGGGGATGTGCCCGCAACCAAGATACATGCCCTTAACCAGAATCGAACCTGGGACCTTCCAGTTCGCAGGCCGATGCTCTATCCACTGAGCCAAACCGGTTTCGGCTAGCTACAGTTTTTAAAACAACTTTTATTGTTGACAGTAGTACAGATGTCCCCTACCATGCCCTTTCCTCTCTCCCACCTGCCATCACTCCAGCCCAGACCTTACCCCATGATTGCCTGTGTCCATGGGCTATGCATATATGTTTTTTGGTTAATCTCTTTTAGTCACCCCAACTTCCTCCCCTCTGAGATCTGGTCCATGTATCATGCCCAGCACCTATTTTGTGTGTCTCACCAGAGTCCGTGAATTCTGCACTCCTAGCCTGTCCAGACTGCCCTGACCCCAGCTTTCTATCCTTTGAAACCACTAACAATAATGTCCCTGCATCAATTTTTACTAGCGCCTGAAACAGGGATCGTACCCACATTGCCCATAGCCCCAATAATCATGAAGTCCACATCTATAAAAAGAATGGGAACCAGGGGGTGAAAGTTCAAGGAGCCTCACAGGTATCCACTGGGCTCCCAAGAATGACCACATCGTCACTTGTGGGGCAGACCACAATGCCTGTGTCTGGAGTCAGAAAGATGGTGTCTGGAAGCCAACCCTGGCAATCCTGAGAATTAACCGTGCAGCCACTTGTGTCAAGTGGTCCCCTCTAGAGAACAAATTTGCCGTGGGAAGTAGAGCAAGACTCCTTTCTGTTTGTTACTTTGAGTCTGAAAAAGACTGGTGGGTAAGCAAGCACATTAAAAAGCCAATTCGCTCCACGGTCTTCAGCTTGGATTGGCATCCCACCTTCAATGTTTTGCTGCCAGCAGGGTCGAATGATTTCCAATGCAGAGTGTTTTCTGCATACATTAAAGAAGTGGATGAAAAGCCGGCAGCAAGATGCCTTTTGGTCAGCTGATGTCAAAGTTTGGTGGCAGTGGTACTGGTGGCTGGGTACATGGCGTCAGCCTCTCCGCCCGCCAGTGGAAGTCCACTAGCCTGGGTCAGCCATGACAGTCCTGTGTCCATTGCCAATGCCTCAAAAAGCATGCAGGTCTCAACTCTGAAAACAGAGTTCCTGCCCCTCCTAAGTGTGTCATTTGTCTCAGAGAATAGCTTGTAGCCACTGGCCATGGCTGCTACTCAATGCTCTTTAACTATGATGACTGTGGCTGCTTGATTTTCGTCTCCCAGCAAGATATTCCAACTCAACATGTCTGCCATGGAACGCTTCCACAGCGTGCACAAGAGGCCACAACTGAGGACCGCAATACAGCCTTGGAGACCCTGAACCAGAATAGCATCACTCGAGTATCTATTTATGAGGTGGGTAAATAAGATTGTCACAAATTTTGCACTACTGGCATCCATGGAGCCATGGCAATTTGGGATTTCAAGGCCTAACAGCAGTGGTTCTCAACCTTCTTAATGCCACGACCCACAGGTTGAGAACCGCTAGCAGGGTCACCTAAGACCACGGGAAAACACAGAGATTTACATTATGATTCATTAACAGTAGCAAAATTACACTTATGAAGTAGCAACAAAAATAACTTTATGGTTGGGGGTCACCACAACATGAGGAACTGTACTAAAGGGTCTCGGCATTAGGAAGGTTGAGAACCACTACCTTAGAGTCTTCTCTCCAGGGCCTCCGGATAATGTGAAGCTGAGTGAGCCTCCCAGATCCAGCAGGACAAACTGACAAACTGCCCAGCAGCAGCTGCACCATTTGCATGATGGTGAGGAGAGCCAGCCCCAAGGAAACAGTGAAGACATGTATCGCCCAAATGTTATTGGCATGGTTTTGTTTGAATATCATTGGTGAAAGTGTTGGATTTTTAAAAACAGCAGTGATTGAGTTTTGTTTGTATTTTGGTTTTTTGTTGTCCGTTTGTTTGTTTTGGTTTTTATTTTTGCTATTTTATTCCTTTTTTTTTTTTTCCAAAATGGAATGGTAAAAATAGTGGTTTATTTCTTTTTAATATATTTTATTGATTTTTTTACAGAGAGGAAGAGAGAAGGGTAGAGTTAGAAACATCAATCAGTTGCCTCTTGCACAACCCCCACAGGGAATGTGCCTGCAACCAAGGTACATGCCCTTGACCCTAATGGAACCCAGGACCTTTCAATCTGCAGGCTGACACTCTATCCACTGAGCCAAACCGGTTTAAGCTCTTTTAGTGGTTTATTATGGAAATTGTCACACTAACTTAAAAGGAAGAGTGGACAGATATGTAAATTGCTAAAAATTTAAATAAAAATATTGAAGATGTAAAAAAGAAAAGAAAATATTAGCAGGCACCCAAGTTAAATTTTCATGTCTAATAGGGAAAGGGGTCAAGAGAGACAGATATTGTTTCACTGGGAAACCATAAGGAGGATAATCCTATGTAATAAAAGGCTGAATGACCAGTCTTTATGATGTGCACTGACCACCAAGCTGTAGTCAGTGCCCTCAAGGCAGGAGCTGTCCCCTGGTGGTCAGTGTGCTCCCACGAGGTTGGGGGCAGGGGAGGGGGTGGGGAGGAGAGTGCCTGCTCAGCCAGAAGCTTGGCTCATGGCTGGCGACCTTAACCACAGTGGCAGGAGTCGCCCACCTCCACTGCAGGTGAGCCTTAAGGAGCTAGAGGTCCTGGACTGCAAGAGGGGTGTCTGACTTAGAGCAGGTGGACATCTACCGAGGGATCCCGGACTGATAGAGGGCACAACTGAGCTGAGGGATCCCCCTGGACTTTTGTTTGATGGGAGTTTTTTTTAATTACTGCTTCTATTTCATCTGTTGTTTTGGCCTATTCAGATTTTTTTATTCTTTCTGGTCAAGTTTTGGGAGATTGTATTTTTCCAGGAATTTGTCAGTTTCATCCAGATTGTCCACCTTGTTGGCATATAGTTTTTCATAGCATTTCTTACAATCCGTTGTATTTCTGTAGTGTAGTTGGTTACTTCTCTACTTTCGTTTCTGATATTATTTATTTGGGTCCTCTCTATTTGTTTCTTGTTGAATCTGGCCAGTGGTTTATCAATTTTGTTTATCCTTTCAAAGAACCATCTCTTAGTTTCATTGATTTCTTCATATTAATTTTGTATTATTTTTTTATTCTCTATGTTATTTATTTCTGCTCTAATCTTCATTATTTCCTTTCTTCTACTTACTCTGGGCTTTTAATGTAGTTCTCTTTCTAATTCTTTAAGTTGTAGGGTTAAATAGTTTATTCTGATTTTTCTTGTTTTTTGAGGTATGCCTGTAGTGCAATGAATTTCCCTTTCAGGACTGCTTTTGCTGTGTCCCAGAGATTTGCAGTTGTTGTGTATTCATTTACATTTGTTTCCAGGAAGTTGTGTTTTATTTCTTTCTTGATCTTATAGGTAACTCATTCAGTGTTTAATAAGATGCTATTTAGCCTCAGATGTTTGAATATTTTTGAGTGTTTTTACTGTAGTTGATTTCTAATTTCATTGTACTGTAATCTGAGAAGACGCTTGATATGATTGCAATCTTCTTGAACATGTAGAGGCTTGTTTTGTATCCTAACATGTGGTCTATCTTTGTGAATGATCCATGTGCACTTGAGATGAATGCATATTCTGCTTCATTGGGGTAAAATGTTGTATACTAAATGTCAATTAAATCCATCTGTTCCAGTGTGTCCTTTAGAGTCTCTGTTTCCTTGTTAAGTTTTTGTCTGGAAGATATGTCCAGTGAAGTCAGAAGGATGTTAAAGTCCCCTACTGTGACTGTATTGCTGTCAATCTCTCCCTTAAAGTCCTCTAGAAAGTTTTTTACATATTTAGGTGCAGCTATGTTGGGTTCATATATGTTTATCAGAATTATATCCTCTTGTTGAATCCACCTCTTTAGTATTATATAGTGACCTTTGTTGTTTCTTTCTTTTTTTAATATATTTTTATGGATTTCAGAGAGGAAGGGAAAAGGAGAGAGAGGTAGAAACATCAATGATGAGAAGAATCATTGATCAACTGCCTCCTGCATGACCCTTACTGGAGATCAAGCCCACAACCTGGGCTTGATCAGGGTCGAACCTGAGATCCTTCAGACTGCAGGTCTACACTCTACCCAATGAGCCAAACCAGCTAGGGCCTTCATTTTAAGGTCTATTTTGTCAGAGATGAGTATTGCTACTCCACCTTTTTTTTTTTTTCTTTTCCATTTTCAAGCTTCTGTAGAGCCTTGGGCTTTCTTTTGGAAGTTCTGGGGCTGTCTGACCCAGCTGCAGTTTGCTAGGTAATTTTAGATTTCAAAGGGCCAGGCCATTCATATGCAAATGCCTCTGAGCACAGCTTGGGTGCAGCAGGATCTCAGGAATCAACAGGCTGGAGGAAACAGCTATGATTCATTTTCAGTCCTGCCCTAAGAGGCCCCCAGGTCTCAATGTCCCTAGATAATTTCTGCAAGCAACTATGAGAGAAAAGCACACAGGGGTTCCTCCCAAAGCCAGACAGTCCAGTTTCTTTCTGTATGAGTCTGGGTCCCCAGAGTCTCACCAGGAACTAGAGTTCAGAGCAGTCTGCAGCTTGTGTCTCCCTCCCGATTGAAAAAGACAACAGCTTACTCATTTACGAGCCCTTTCCTTGTGCACACTCATGGCTCCATATTGCTGCACTTTATTTCTGCACCTCCTTTGAGTCTCGTGTGCTTTTCTCTTTCCTTCTAGTTGTAGAATTTCCACTCAGCCACCCTGCCTGTGGTTCTGGATGATGTTCATTTTGTCCTTTATTTGTGGTTTTGAAGAAGATGTGCGAGGCAGCAATTTCAGGTGTTTACTTGTACCCCATCTTAGTTTTTCTCTTCTTTCTATTTTTGTATCAGCTTCACATTTCCCCAAATAAAATACGTTTGTTTGTTTTTTTACTAGACCAATGAACAAAGGTCTGATTTAAATAATTGTACCTGATAGGTGTGGCTTTGTCTGAAATTGTGATGGGAGCCTGTGAAGCCTGCATTTAGAACAAGACTGACAAGAGAGATGGAGGGTGAGGCAGAGGCCCAGGGCATGGAAGCCTTGAGCTCTTCCTGGAATTAGGGCACAGGCCTGGGAAGGGGGGCAAGAACACTTTCTACCCCTGGGCCCAGTGGATTCCCACAGAGAAACCAGGCTGCAGTGGAGCCAGGATAGGCTGTAAAGATTCAGATGAGGAAGGAGGGCATACAGAAGATTCACACTCTGAAGGCTAAGTTCAGAGCCAAACCCTAGATCACAGAGAAGGAGTTCCAGCTGGACACCTTCTCCTTGGGGCACCAGCCCACCAAGCATCCTCAGGGAACGCTGGCTGTGGATGGACCTTAGAGGCCACCTCATCTGACTGCCATCCCCTCAAACCCATTAGAGAAGAGGAGACTGAGAAGCCAGAGAAGGGAAGTGATTTTCCCATCGTCACAGAACAGCCCCTAGCCCCTCATCATCCTTCTGCCACCTTGGAGAGGATCAGGAGTCCTGCCCACTGTGCTGCCTTCAGGCCTCTGGACCTGCCAGCTGACCTACCCAGCTGGACGATGGAGACCTGGGCCCCAGACACTGGGGAAGCCCATCAGGGCCCCATCTCGATTTGGAATTTGCTCTGTTTGGTCATTTCCTACAGTATCTACTCAGTCCCCCAGCCATCGGCACTGGGTCTGCCTCCTCCTGACCCCTCCAACCTCCAACACCACCCCCTAAGTGTGTCTTGGGGGGCAGAAGGTGGGGTGAGGCATGCCCTAGTGCAGTCAGGGAAGTTGGGATGGGGGCGGGCCCTTGGCTTCCTGTTGTGCATTGCCCTGAGGGATCTAGAGGGGATTTCCCTGCCTACCTCCAGCCCCCAAGGTAGGGAAAGGAGCCCGGGTGAGTCACAGGCCTGGGACAGAAGCCAGAGGGTGAGAAAGGGTGGGAGGAGCTTTGTCACTGAGGTACTAGGGCTAGGGCCCCCTTAGGCCCTGGGCTAGTGACAGGCCTGTGGGACACTTCCAAAAGCAAGTGTCACCCAACACCCAGGACTCCCCCTCCCCTTGACCTAGCTGTTCTGACAGGTGCTTATCTTGGTGCCAGGGGCAGTTTGGGACATGAAAAATGGGGAGGTTTTATTCTGGGGGTTCCAAAAAGAGAAAGTTGGGGTGGGGATGGGACTAGTGAGATGAAGCATCTTCTGACACCTGTCCCCAACACACACAATCCCGCACAGCTCCCTTATGCTCCCTTCTTCCCTGCCCACTCATGGCTCATCCGTGACCACTGACCTGGTGGTTAGTGCCTGGTCCATTTCCTTTAGTGTCTGCAATGAGACAGGGAGGGGAGGAGTCATCCACTGCCCAGAAGCTCCCACCACCTGCCCTGCACACCCTCTGATTCCCACAGACATGTATGCTCTGATGAGGAGTCTAGACCTTGCTTCTCAACCTCCAGGGCCTTAGACACTTTTATTTCTGGGGGACAGAGGAGGATGGAAGTGGGTGCGGAAGGACAAGCTCCTGGCCCTTTTTCTAGCACCACCACAGACTCTCCCCCAAGGCCCAGCTCACCACCTGGAGGCTCACCATCAGCCTTGTCCTTTATCACCCACCATGTCTTCTAATTCACTGATTTGGTCCTAAGCTTCCCCTAACCTGCTGTGTATTCCTTCCAATGTGTTCTTTATTTGTGTTGTGTCATCCTTTATCTCACACTGTTCTTTTTTCACATTACTATATTTTTTTCATACCATTTTTTCATACCATTTTCATACCATTTCATACCATTTTTACCATCATTACTCTAAACTCAATTTCAGATAAATTTCTTATCTCTGCTTCATTTTTCTCTTCTTCCAGAGAAGCCTCTAGTTCTTTCATTTGGGAGTTGTTTCTTGGTCCCCTCATTTTGATTGTCTGTTTGGGTTTATGACTATTCTTTAGGTAGATCCTCTATACCTCTCAACCTGTAGTGCAGGACAGTGTTAAAGGCTGTTTCTGACCAATTGAATCAGGCAAAGACTCAATGCCTCTAAAGACCACCTCTGTCTACAAAAAGCTTCTAACTTGCATTGGCCCCCAGGCAATCACCCTCAGGTGTAAGGAGAGATTTTTCAATAGGGTTAGGCAGTTGCTTCTTCCTGGAGTCTAATATTATTTTTAATCTCTTAAGTGGCCTAAGGGCAAGGTGTTTTCCAATAAGGTCTGTCTACTGTTCTCCCCCCCACCCCCACCCCCACCCCACCCCACCCCCCACCCCACCCCCACCCCCACCCCACCCCACCCCCCACCCCACCCCCACCCTGGCAAGGCAGATGTCTATGTGGGAAAAATGTCCTCCACTGCCTGATGGAATGACTCAACTGAGGAAACTTGGGTGTCTGCCTTCTGAGTTCTATCCTCCCAGAGCCCCCAGTCCTGGGTTCTACTCTCACAGCTCTAGTCCACTTTAGCCTCCCTCTGCCAAAGCACAAAGTGGTGGCTCCAAAAGGGAATTTTTGTGCAAAAATCCTTCAAGAAGGCCCCCAAGCTTTCAGCTATCACTATTGAGCAGACAGCACCCCACTGCTTTTCACAGCTAGATATTATGTGGGGACACTCCTGAGATTTGGTGCTCTCTGCTGGGGATCTCAGCTTGGTGATTACATCCCAGAGCTCATAATGCACCCCCACCACCACCACCACCTACAGCTGAGCTATCTCTCCAGGACTTCAGTTACTGTCTGTGGGCGCCACACCAGCCCTTTCAAGCTTCTGCCCTACCTACCAGTCTCTATGCAGTCTCCACCTTCGTTCCTTGGTTATCAGGGTATTCTCCCGGGGCGGGAGGAGGGCGGGTGGGAGGGTTTCTATTGACTCTTCAGGAAGCCTTTCTGTATTTCAGTTCTAATTCTAGATTATAGAGATTTGGGGCGGGGGGGGGGGGGGGGTTGTCTGGTGTTTTGTTTTGTTTTGTTTGTTGTTGTGTGTGTTTTTTTGATGTTTCCACTATTTATTTATGACAAATTAAACATCTGTGATGCTCTTCAGTCAGAAGTTCTTTGAGACAATGCCATCGGCCTTGGCCAGTCGGAGAATGGAGTCATCTGACTCACCCATCCTCCGGATAGCCCCGCAGATAGCATAGGTTTTAAACTGGCCTTTGAACCTGCCTGTCACCTTGTCAATCTCGACCACGTTCATCTGGATGGACGCGTGGTCCTTGGCGCCGATGAAGCGGTTGCTGGCGGAGCATTTCCGCAGCACGTACAGGTCCACGAACTCGCCGGCGTCGTTTTGCATGTTGAGAGTCGCCTCAAACTCCGCGCACCGGGACCCCAACCTTCACGCCTTGGCCTCACGCCGCCCCAGCCCGGAATCTCGACGCAGAATCAGGCAGTGGGCCACGCGGCCTACCTGCTGCCACCACCATGAGCGCGTCGGCAGAAAGAGATTTGTATTTTTTAAAATGGCCTGGACCGGAGTTCCTTATATTTGTATCTCAAAGGTTCTGGGACTTTGGATTTGGAAGCCAATTATAGCATTTTGAGCAGAATAGGGGAATGTAAAATGATTTAGTGGGCTTTAATATTCTGGAGCCACACCTCTGACTCTGAAAACACTGCATAATAAAACAAGGATGGTACTTTAATTCCTCAAGGATTGGCAAATGTTGGCAAAAGGATGAACTAATTCATCCATTTTGAAATGTCTCTTTCAATTTGAGTATATTTTTCTCTGAAGTTCTGTAGCAATTACAGAGAGATCTAGTTTACAGGTAGCATATAGCTGAGTGCCATTTCTGACTCATAACTGCTTACAGGTATGGAAAAGACACATTGACCTAAGAAGGCCTCATTCTCCATTCACTTCCCTGGGAATGTGAAAGCAGGTCTAGCTGCAGGCAGGGTAGCATTAAACTTAATGGTGCCATTAACTGCCCAAACTTCATTGTCCACTTGATAGTGCAGCCAGGCTTATGCTGCAAAAGAAGGTTAGCCTTTTTTTTTTTCCTTGAGGGATTCCCGAGATAAATTTCTCCCAGTTGAAGAGTTTGTACCCCAAAAGGAAAGGGGACTCTCTAGGCACTGTGGTCTGGTTTCCCATCTGCAGAGACATGTGTAGCAAGCTGAGATAGGGAACTCTGCAAGTCTCTGGGCTGTCTGGGCCATTCTGAGTAGAGCAGGTCTCCTGTTAAGCATTCTCTGACTCTCAAGGAAGTTACTAACGAAAAGATGGTTAGCAAACATTCATTCAGTCTCAGGATTAGTTTCCTCTTGTGTGTACCCTTAAAATCATCACTTTCCCTTTTTTGGTTCAGAATCTGTTTCATTTATTTCTAAATACATATTAGCTTTGTGGGGTGGTTGGGGGACATGTGAGCATCACTGATTTTAAAATCTCTATCAAGTGAATTGGGACCAAATTGACCAGCAAAATATGTTGCCTCTTAACATGTCCTAATTGAAAAGGGACATGTTCTGATTTTAAAACAGCCATTGGTTGCTTAGACACCCCTACCATTTGTACAGAAGTTTTACTCTGGGGGAGAGGAACACTTAGATGGGTAGGGTTAAGAACAGATAAAGAAACCCCCCTATCTACAAGGACCTTAGTAACATCCCCTTTTAAGATAATTTCAACTTCTGCTAAAATATTAGTAAGGAGAAGGGGGAAAGTTAGGACTTTGCCTTCTCACTCTCTCCTAGTCGTGGAGAAACCCTATGTTTGCTTCCACTTCCTCTTTATAAATCACACTTCAGGTTTTCTTGTTAAACAATCTTTCTCATGGTGACCTTGCTTTTTATTGAAAAAAAAAAAAAAAAAAAACTCCTCTCTCGCTTCCCAGCAGACCTTATTTAGTAATTCTGTTGCCTTGCTCTCAGAAACAGTGGGTGTATTAGTTGGAATAGGTCAGAATAGGCAGGGTTACATGTTCTAACTGTTGAATTTTTGTGAATCCATCACGGTCCCAGACAAAGTCAGGAACAATTGCTGATTCCTTTCTAGCTGAGACCAGCTTTTTCCAAAGGGAGCTGTTAGAATTCCTCTTCTCATTTTCCTTCAAGTCAGTGGTTATAGAGGAGACAGAAGGGGAATGTAAAAGGAAGAGGGAAGGGCAACTCTGGACAAGGATGGTCAGAAAGGAAGGGAGAGAATGGAGTGCAGGCATTTATTAACTTCAGAATAGTTCTGAGATAGTCTCTAAAATTTTTTTTATCTAGAATTATTCCAAAATAAAAAGTTTTATTTTAAAAAATATAATTAACAACTCTGGCCAATTTTCTTCAGTAGTAAGAGCATCAGCCCATAGACTGGTTTGATTCCTAGTCAAGGGGACATGTGAGCATCACTCAGTTACAGGTTCAATTTCCTAGGCGGGTCGGGGCACAAGTTTCTCATATGAATGTCTCTCTCTGTCTCTCTCACTCTCTCTCTCTCACACACTCTCTCTCACTCTCATCCTCAATCCAACAGCCTGCAAGGAATTCAATCTGACCAACTACCATTGGGTGAATTTGGAAATGGGTCCCACCACTGACAAACATTGGGTGAGTTTGGAAGTGGGTTCCAGCCCTAAACAACCATTGGGTGAGATTCAAAGAAGGTCCCACCCCTCAACAATTGGGTGAGGTTGAATGTGGGCCCACCCCTCTATAACCATTGAGTGAGGTTGGATATGGGTCTCAACCCTCAAAAACTATTGGGTGAGGCTAGAAGTGGGTCCCACCACCTAAAATTTTTTAATAATTCCATTTTTGGGGGGGAAGAATTATTTTTTCTATGCTTCTTTTTAGAAGCTTCTAATTTCCAAATCAAGATATGCTTCCCATATAGGCATTCAGTTTAATTTCAAAGCCAGCATTTTACTAATTTCTGCATGCAAAATATTAATGTAGGTGCCACAAAACAACTGCATTTTGGCCATTTTAAGTTGATATTTTCTAGTTAAATCTTCCCATTTCTGAGGTTCATAGGAGAGAGGATCCAAGATGGCTGCTCAGGTAAACACCTAACTGCAGCCGCGCACAACAATTTCAATGGAATACAACTAAAATATAAAATGGACATTACCCAGAGCTACAGGTAGTTGACTGACTGAAAATTCTACAACAAGAAGGAAAGAGAAAACCAGAAGGAAAATCAGAGGAGCTGAAAAAGCCTAAGGTACGGAGACATGCTGCATGCACGCACACATGCACGGAGAGGACGGAGCCGGAGAGGAGGAGAAGGCTGGGTGCCTGCCTGGCGTTCCCTAGCAGGAAGGAAATAAAAGACCTGGGCTGGGCTGAACCCCAGAACCGGCAGCGCTGAGCCCCAGTTCTGGGCCAGACCCTGGGGACCCAGGTTCAGGCAGAGGGAGATGCAGCTGTGAGGCGGAGTCCCAGGGGAGCAGCAAAAAGTGGAGCTCCCGGAGTTGAGCACATTGCGCGCAAAAGACAGAATGTTGACTCTGATGCTGGATTGCCCTGGCGGGAAGAAAACAAAACCTCCGGCTGTGCTGAGCCCCAGTTCCGACTGCTCTGAACCCCAGTTCTAGGTCAATCCCTGGGGACCCAGGCTCAAGCAGAGGAAGACGTGGCTGTGAGGCGGAATCCCAGGGGAATGGCAAGGGGCAGAGCCTCCGGAGTCGCGTACATTGCAAGCAGAGGACAGTCTGTTGACTCTGATGCTGGACTCCCCTAGCGGGAAGGAGGAAAAAAAAGCTCCGGACTGGGAGGAATGTGATGAGGAGCAGGAGCCACTGCCGCACACCGGCCAGCTGGGTGCCGACAAGGAGCCGGGCGACGGGGTCCCCAGGGGTGGGGGGTGCCGCTGGGCCCTCAACCGCTGAGCACAGGCCATGGAGCCGAGGCTGGGGGCTGCTTCCTGGGTGGCGCCAACCCCGGCAACAGGCTTAAGCCACACAGGAGGCCGCGGAGAACAAAGGGGTGCCGCAGGCCAGCCTGCTGAGCTTCCAGGACAAGGAGGAAGAAACCGAAGAAGATTTCAATGTGAAGAAATCAAGTTATAGCAAAAGATAGTAAAATTACTTAAGAAAGAATACAAAGAAGATCTTGAAAAATCAAAGACTAAGACAGAACTCAACTCAGCAGCCAACATTGCAACATAAATGTGTTGTTTTTTTTTTTAAAAAAAGGGCAGAATGTTGGAAAGTCGACAACCAGGCCCAGAGTGGCCAGGCACAAGGCAGTGGTAGCCGGGCCCGGAGCAGCAGCAGCCAGAACCAGAGCAGCAGCAGCCAGGCCCAGAGCAGCCATACCTGGGACAGTGGAGGCCAGGCCTGGGGCAGAGGCGGCCAAGCCCAAGGTGGCCAGGCCAGGAGCACCCAGACCCAAGTGGCCGGGCCCAAAACAGCCGGACCCAGAGCAGCCAGGTCGGGAGCAGCCAGGCCCAGAACAGCAGCAGCCAAGTCCGGAGCATCCAGGCCAGGAGCGGCCAGGCCCGGAGCAGCCGGACCCAGAGCAGCCAGGTCAGGAGCAGCCGGGCCCAGAGCAGCAGCGACCAAGCCTCGAGCAGCAGGTCGGGTACAGCCAGGCCCGGAGCAGCAGCAGCCAGGCCGGGAGCAGCCAGGCCTAGAGCGATCAGGCCCAAAGCAGCCAAACCCAGAGCACCCAGGTCGGGAGCCTCCCAGAGCAGCAGCAACCAAGTCTGAAGCAGCCAGGTCGGGTGCAGCCAGGCCCAGAGCAGCAGCAGCCAGGTCAGGTGCAGCAGGCCCGGAGCAGCAGCAGCCAGGCTGGGAACAGCCAGGCCTGAAGCGGCCAGGCCCGGAGCAGGTGGGTCGGGAGCAGCCAGGCCAGGAGCAGCAGCTGCCAGGCCAGGAGCAGCCAGGTTGGGAGCGGCCAGGCCATGAGCAGCCTGGTCATCGGGAGCAGCCAGGCCCGGAGCAGCAGCAGCCAGGCCGGGAGCAGCAATGGCCAGACCCGAAGCAGCTGGTTGTGGAGCGGACCAGAGCAACAGAGGCCAGGCCCAAAGCAGCCAGGCCCAGAACAGCTCACTCCTCGCCTGCCCCCGCCCCAACGCTGCCACTCAGACATGGATGGAAACTTTTGGGGGAACTTGAGGGTCTGCTGAATCAAGTGATGAAGGCTTAGATCTGGAAGTGTTGAGCTAGTATAGCACTGGGGTGTTGATCTGTGAGTGCCTTGTGTGGGGTCTGGATGAGGTTGGTTAATCTATTTGGAAATGTCTTTTGTGTGAAGTGTATCCTTGGGCATGTGGAGGTATTATTGATTTGAGAAAATGCTAAGTAACTGATTTACTATCTCAAAATTTTTAAGTTCTGAAAGTTTAAGGTCTCTTGCCAAAAAGAGGTTTTAAAGCTAACACCTTAATTTTAATGGAGAAAGGGGAGGACAAGCCATTCCCACCCAGAACAGGTAATCCAATTCCAACCAGCAACTATCTTTAAACAATGTGTTCATTTACCCTTGAATGGCTACACCTTTTGATAGCCTAAGGGCAAGTTTACATGTAAACAAGTTTGCTTCTCAATTCCCAGGGCAGAAAAAAACAAGGTTTAATATCATTAGATTTTTAAAATTTATTCTTAGAAGAGTAAAAGTTTATTAATTTAAAAAAAAGGAGATTGAAAAACCTAATGAATAATATCAGCTGTTGATTGAAGTAGAATCGGCAATACCGGAGGAGAGTGGACTGAGTTCTCTGGGAAAGGGGGAGTGGTGGATGCTGGAAGAGACTGAACATTAACTGTGCACCTATGGATGAGGACAATGGGGATTGGGGAGGGGGTGGAGCGTGGGGTGGAAACCTGGTGGAGGGGGGAAGAAATGAGGAACCTTTGTAATAATATGAACAATAAAGATTGATTTAAGAATTTTAAAAAAAATCTTCCCATTTCTGTAAAGCACTTGCAAATAAAGGCTTCCTTTCAGGAGTGTTAAATGAGGGCTGGGGTTTGGGAGCTTCTGGCCTTGGAAGCACAATTTCATATGTTAATTTTTCTTTTCTTTTTTTTCTTTTTTTCTTTTCTTTTCTTTTTTTTTTTTTTTTTATATCTGTAGTCTGAGCAAACTTCCTAGATATATTATGTAGTGGGTTAAGTGTGGTCCCATATCTCTCTTGGCTGTCTAAAAAAAACAGGAAACCTTCGGGGCCAACCCTTATGGTGCCCCCCCCCCCTCTCCAGGTAGATGAGCCAGTTATTTAATTACAGGTTAGTTCGGCCTTCCCTCTGGGGCTCCTGCAACTAAGATTAACCAAGAATCAGACTGGATGGAGAATATGCCCCTATCTCTTATGAGCTGATGAGTTCAGCTCATTTATACAGTGAAGGTTTTTTGCTCAAACTCAAAGAAAGCAATTCCAATTAAAAAGCCA
This sequence comes from Pipistrellus nathusii, assembly GCA_963693515.1. Taxonomy (NCBI): domain Eukaryota; kingdom Metazoa; phylum Chordata; class Mammalia; order Chiroptera; family Vespertilionidae; genus Pipistrellus; species Pipistrellus nathusii. The sequence goes on along the minus strand of OY882872.1, from coordinate 37,549,608 downwards.
AAATCAAAACCACCCACCCATTTTTTTCCCTCCAGTTATGCCTTAACCTGAGTTCTGTCAACTCTTAACATGGACTCTGTCAACCCTTAATCTTAATTCCACCTCAAGGATTTTAAGACACAGCTCAAATAAAATCAGACCCTCGATCAAAAGAAGGGGAAGGTCCTGAATCCAAGAGACAACTCACCCAGGTTCACCCAATGGCAGGAACTAGCCTGCTCAATGGACCCTTTGCTGGATCCTAGAACCAAGTCCGGGTCTGCTGGAAAGTCCTGGGTGAGCTTCTTTGGAATGCTGCCATGAATACACCAACTAATGTTAACATAAAAGCATTCAAACTTGTAAAGAATTTGTAAGAGGTTATTTAAGCTAAAATGTCAACAAATGCCAGTGAGAAGGCAGGGCGGGGCGAGGATGAGCTCCCGACTCCGCTCTGCAGGGCGGAGTTATCCCTAGCCCTCACCCAACCAATCAGGGTTAGCCGAGGCAGTGACATCACCATCGACCGGAGTAAAAAACCCCTGGACTGGAAGAAATTCTCTCTCTTCCGCCATGCTGCCGGCGTGAGTTGGGGGGCCCATGCTAGCATGGTAAAGGCTCTTTTGTTTATTGCATCGGACTTGGCTCCCTGGTGGTCCTTGGGGATCACTAAGTCTAGGCGTAACATATGGGGGCTCGTCCAGGATCCCCAGCCAGGACCATGAGGAACCCGATCCGGAGAGTCTGACTGGCCACAGTAGGTGTGTGCGCGCTCTGGAGGGACGTAAAATCCCTCATGGATTGGTGCCCGAAGACACCTGGTGGACGCACCATGAAGGCCATGGGCAGGAGGATCAGAAGACGTTCTGACCTCCCTGGAGGGCCCTAGAGGGACCCTCATGGGGAAAGGAATGAATCCTCTCCAGGACGAGGTGAGCGGCGTGAGCCGTTACCTCACCTGCAGAAAGTAAGCCTTTCCCAGGTCTGAGTTTGGTATCTGCGGGCGAAATGGTGCCCGAGGATGGAGCCGGCGAAGTGTGGCCGGCGTGGCGGTGCGGGGCCCCCTGGCGGCGTTGGGCCGGAGGGGGGGCTCCCGCGGGGCTCAGTCTGTGCGGTGGAGCGCGGCTGGGCAGTGGTGGCCTCGCTCGGGGAGCAGGCACCTGGGTTAATTTGCTGGCTGCCTGGAGAAGGGGAGGTGGAGCCGGGAAGCCGCTGGGGCGACCCGCGCTTTCTCCTTGGGGGCTGCCTGAGTAGCCTGGCTGGGACAGCCAAAGCAGCCTCGCTCTGGGGGCCTGGGCCCGGGGGGCCTGGGCTGGCGTGGAGGCCTCGGGTCTGTGGCAACATCCAATGGAAGAAGAGCTCAAGGGCTAATCTCTGTGCTCAGTAAAGAAAAAAGGCCAGTTCAAAACGAGTGCGCATAGTTTTGGGCTGTGCTTAAAAACACTTTTCTGGGTACAGAATAAGTTTTAAAAATGGTGGAGATAACTGGGAGATAAATTAAAACTGGTTTCCCAAGTCATTGTACCAGCTTTTGCAATTCCCCACCTTGAGGCGGAAACTAGATGGTAATGGCCATGGCCGGGAGTCTTCAGCTAAAGAATGTGTTCATTTGCATTTGAATTCCAGTGATCTGCAGGGTGTGGCAAGTGATAACCATTATGTGTTAAGAATAAGCAGTAATGATCAAATATCTCAAGGATTGATTTATTTTCATTTGTCAGATGAAAATGTTATGCTTACACTTAAAAAATTCTTTTAAGTCAGTGATGCAGTATTTTTTAAGTCAGTTTTTCTGAAGTCATGTTTAATGTAACTTATGAAACTTTTATATTTGATCTGTTTTGTTTTGCTTTGCATTGTAAGTTTGAATTTGGGATGTACCTGCATCTTGTATTTTGTTTAAACTTTGGGAATCATTTTTGGTTTCAGTCATGTGCGTAGTTTTAAGTAGACTTTATCACAAAGGTTTATAATTTATTTAGAATTGTGTTAAAACAATTATTTGTATGATTTAACCCCCTGCGACTGCTTGGACAATTTTCACCGATGTTCTGCCGGGGGAGTAGAGGAGGCTTAGAAGTGCAGATAAACCTGTATCTGTAGGAAAAATGTGGCATTTTAAATTTCAAGCGGCTGGAGGCCTGGGAACAGAGTACTGGACCTGCTCCCTCCTCCCTTGCCTTTTCTTTAAAATTTGAGGCATAGTTATATAGAAAGAAAGTTTAGAAGTTGATTTGAAATTAAAAGGCCAGCAACTAATAGGAAGGAATTAGTATGTTTATTGTAGAAAGCAGGGAGCATCCTTGAACATCGAAGAAGGACTATGGACCTAAGAAGGAACATGTACTGAAGGAAAGCGGCCGCTGAACTGGACAATGGGCCTTTGAGGAGCTAAAGGAGGCTCTCATCTCAGCAGCTGCGCTAGCCTTGCCAGACGTCGCGAAGCCTTTCCACCTCTACGTGAGTGAGGTAAGAGGCTTTGCCAAAGGGGTTCTCACTCAGACTCTAGGTCCCTGGAAGAGACCTGTTGCCTATCAGGTGACCGGACCCTGTGGCAGCGGGATGGTCAGCGTGCTTCCAGGCAGTGGCCACCACAGCATTGCTGGTGAAGGAGGCAGATAAGTGGACTCTGGACCAGGAGCTAACCTGGATGGGTCAGGCTTTTCTCCTGGACCAGCCCTGTGTCCGGATTCATAAGACTCTGGCCATCAACCCTGCCAGCCTGCTTCCAGATGATGATGGAGGAACCCATTCATGACTGCACAGAGGTAACAGACGACAAGGTACCGTTCACGGATGGGAGCAGTTATGTTCAGAATGAGACCTGATATGCAGGGGCAGTGGTAGTCACTCTGGACCACACCATTTGGGCACAGTTCCAGAACTTTTGGCCTTAATCTAGGCCCTTTTATGGAGACACTGTGCCATCCACAGAGAAAATAGGGTTACCAACTGCAGCCAGAAGGAATCGGCTGAACAGAAGCAAGTCTCTGACAGACCAGATGGTTGATGGACCCTCCAGATGACAAGACTGTTGGTCCCAGAGGCTCTAGGTCAAGTTGCCCGGTGACATCAGGTTAAGTGTCACCAAAACTTCTGAACTTCTGTGAGGCAGAGTTGCTAGAAGTATTGTCTGTACACAGGTAAATGCTAAGCAAGGTAAGGGGGTCCCCCTGGAAATTCGGGTCCAGGGAACTTCCCCAGGAGAGCATTGGTAGGTGGATTTTGAAGATTAAACCACCAGCATTAAGGTCTAGTTTTTGTAGACACTTCAGATTAGGTTGAAGTATACTCCACTAAGACAGAAACTGCCTCTATAGTAGTCAAGAGATTACTTCAGGAGATTATAGATTTGGGCTGCCAGTATCAGATAACAGCCCCACCTTGGTAGCTAAGGTATCTCAGAGTATAGCTCTAGCCTTAAGACAGGAAAAGTGAGACTCTAGAAAAAGGGATTTAATTAAATGTGTCCTAGAATCGGTGAAAATTGGACCAACCCCCTGTCCTTTGCCCTCTTGAGGGCCAGGTGTACCCCTTACTGGCACAAGTTTCCCCTATTTTGGGAGGGGATCATGTATGGTAACCAATCCCTTGCTCAAGTCCTTACAGGTTCTGCAGTTTGCTTGTTCCAGATGCACTGCCAGTGCCCACCACAGACCCTGTAGCCCCGGAACTCAATGTGGGTAAAGAAATTCGCTGCCCAAGGACTCAAAGGGATGCTGCACTGTTATCCTGAGCATGCCTACTGCTGTTGAAGTAGATGGCACCCAGACCTGACTACAAGACTCCCAGTTCCTGCATGGCCTGGATCCTGGCAACTACAGGCCAGGAGGAGAACTGATGCCTGCAGGAGAGGAACTGGACTTAGTGAGGACAATACTGATGGGAACTGTGGTACTAAGGGTCTTGGTAACTGTATTTGTTGTTTATGCTGAAAAGAAGTAGGCTGAGTCAATGATTTGACTAGGCACATCAGACAAGGGGGGAATAAGAAGGCAGGGCGGGGTGAGGATGAGCTCCCGACTCTGCTCCGCAGGGCAGAGTTATCCCTAGCCCTCACCCAACCAATCAGGGTTAGCCGAGGCAGTGACATCACCATCGACCGGAGTAAAAAACCCCTGGACTGGAAGAAATTCTCTCTCTTCCGCCATGCTGCCGGCGTGAGTTGGGGGGCCCATGCTAGCATGGTAAAGGCTCTTTTGTTTATTGCATTGGACTCGGCTCCCTGGTGGTCCTTGGTGATCACGAAGTCTGGGCGTAACACCAGGAAGCAGTATCTCAATGAATTGGGAGAGTGCTCCAGAGAACAGTGTTTTTTTCATCTATTTGTATACATACCAACACAGTAGGGCACCAATGTGGGTTACATAAAATCCATTGATGAAAGATTAGAGAGGCAGGAGAAAGCAAAGTGGAGGAACTTCTGAGATTGGATAAAAAGTAAAATGATTGACACATACTTATATGGGTGCAGCTTAGGTAACTCAATGATAACAATATGATAACAATAACAATGAAGGAATTTGTCATATCTTTCTGACACCCAGACACATTAGGTTGTGCCCCAAGGGGTCTGGAAAAAGGGAAGTTACAACTTATTTCAAGGATATGTCATCATAGATAGAAAAACATAGATAGCCTCAGTTAAGATAACAGTTGACCTGTCAGTGAAGATACCAACCTAGGATGTAATTACCCACCATAACTGCTATTAGTTAAAGTTTCATTTCAGACCATCCTTTGTGGTTATTTTAGGACTCGGAGCTTGCAAGACCACCATGCAGGTCATTACTGAGCTTGTCAGGTTAACATGTGGCCCCTTTCATCCACATGAGTCAGAATCTGCATTTTTAGCATGACTTGCAGATTCTTCCTATGTACAGGAGATGGGGATGGTAGTCCCCATCCGCACATCATGGGATCTCATTCTGCATGGGCATCCACTATAGCTGGACAGCTGCCCAAGCAGCATTTCAAAAATATCCTCTGGGCATGGAAATCTTTAGAAAGCTCCATTGATGATACCATACAAAACCGGATGGCATCCCTGTGAAAAGAATTCCTAATGTCCCCCCAAGCTTTTGCTCTGAAGATAAGATGCAAATGGGGATGAGAGAAGGCAGTGGGAAGGCTACTGTGAACTCCACACAGAGCTGTGGGAAACACCCTGGATAAATACACTCCCAAGCTTCTGTTTGTCCAATTGTGAGCAGTGGAATGGCACCAGGTGTTAACCTACTGAGTTAGACCTTCAGTTCAGCAACCGTGGGACTTGACTTCAGCTACGAATGAAGAACTCAAATTATACGAGAGAGTTTATTTAGAAAGTCATAGAGGTAGAAGTGAGCTGTAGAAGAAATGGGCTCAGGAAACTAGTTACTGAAGCAAAAGAAGGACCCATGGAGCTTAAGAGAAAGAACAAATATAAGTGTCTTGAGGAAGAAAGAAGTGGGGACAAGCACCGATGTGTTCCAGAAAGAGCCGCACTAGGTCCTTCTTATTCAGGGCAGTTATCTGGAGGTCTCAGTGAAGGATCCAAAAAAAATATTCATCAGCTTTCCAGGTGTGTCCTTTCAGGGTCGAAGGTCCTGAGTCAATGCAGTAGATCCTAATGTCAGCTATGTCCTGACTCATCTAATTTTGCTGCTTTTCTGGGCCTAGAGCTGAAACACAACTGAGGCCCAGCTGTATTTCATGCCAGTCAGAATCTTATTCTCCTGAAGCGTTATTCTTAGGCCTCTGTTTTCTACCCCCTCAAAGGACGTCTAATCCACATGACTAAGAACATGCCAAGGGAGGAAAGGTCAGAGAAGGATCTCAACCACATGTTGAGTCTCAATTCAGCAGAGTCTCAATCCAACCCCTAGCTCCCTCCCCATGACCACGACAATCAGTAATATGAAAAGTCTGAGGGTCTAATCTACAAAACCAGGATATGCTTGGGGAAGAAAGATTACCCAGGGAGCAAGGACAAAGTCCAGTTTGCAGGATACCCAGGTGACCTTCCCCTACTGGCCTATTGTCATACTCTACTCAGACCTAATTGCCTACTACACAAGCAAGGTGTGTGTGTGTGTGTGTGTGTGTGTGTGTGTGTGTGTGTGTGTGTGTACATGGGGAGGAGTCACTGCGGTAGAAGGTAGAAGCCTCAGCAGTTACAGGGAATGAAAATGTAGAGGAAAGAAAAGGGGAGGCAGGAATAAAGAGACAACAGGGAGGAACCTGAGTACAGACTCCACCCCTGGCCCATGTGATTAGGGAAGTGATATTGGCCCAGGAGGAGGCTCAGTGCACAGAGAGGAGAAACAGCACATCCCACCACCAGGACAGCGGTGCTTGTGAGCATTTCTGGAATCCAAGCTCTTCCCACAGAGGGAGGGACAGAGCAGGCAGCAGATACCATGGATTCCCCCTCAGCCACTGCCCACAGAGGACTTGTCCCCTGGAAGGGGCTCCTGCTGGCTGGTGAGAGGGGACAACTACCTGGTGGAGGAAAGGAAGAGAATAGGCACAGGCTAGCTGGGCACTGCTGGATAGCATGGCTCTCTCAAAGAAAACAAATGGGGAGGGACCTTCTGTTTGGACTTGACGAGAGAAGACAGAGGAGCAGAGTAGGATGGGGAGGGAACTCAGCAATAGGAAAATGATGTGGAAACAATGAGGGAAAGGAAAACCTCAATGACTGCTCAGTTCCCAACTTACTCATCACTGAGAGTTGAATGCTGAAAACTTCAAATAACAATTTATGTGAGGAGATGGGAGATTTAACCAGGGGCACTAAACATTGTCCTTACCACTGAGCTCAGAAATGAGCAGATACATCCCAGGAGTGGCAGGGTCCTGCAACACTCACTCATTCACCCAAGGGCACTTATAGCCTATTGCAGGCACTGGGTGTGCAACAAGGTCAGACAAGCACCTGCTCCAATGAAGCTCATGTTCTTTGTGAGGAGGCAGACAAGAGAAGATCTAGATGTGATGTCAGGTACCCCCTAGTGCCCTGCAGGGAATAGCCCAGGGACAGGTCAGAAAGTGAAGACAGAGGCCTTTAGAGGAGGTGATCAGGGAACAGGTCTCCCAAAGACACCCCTAAGTATCAGCAAGTGTCTGAGGGCAGACATTTGAGTAACAGTATTCAAAGCAGAGGGAATAACAGGTTCAGAGGTGCTTGCTGAAGTATTGGTGGCCATGCTGCTGATCTTGACCACAGGAGACACACACACAAACACACACACATACTCTGGCCAAGGCTGAGAGATGAAAAGACCTGCTCAGGACCCATGGACTCATCTCTCCATCCCAATACATAGCTCCTAATATTGATCAATTTCTCTCTTCCCTCCTAGCTCACTCCTAACCTTCTGGAGCCTGCCCTCCACTGCCCAGCTCACTATTGAATCAGTGCCACCCAATGCTGTCGAAGGGAAGGAAGTGCTTCTCTGTGTCCACAATCTGCCTGGGGGTCTTGAAATATATGCTTGGTACAAAGGGGAAGTAGTGGAAAACAGTAAAATGTTATCATATAAAATAGTCACTCAATCAACCAACTATGGGACTGCATACAGTGGTAGAGAGACAATATACCCCAATGGATCCCTCCTGCTCCAGAACGTCACCCTGAAGGACACAAGAAAGTATATCCTACAAGCCACAGACAAAGAATATGATACCAAACAAGTAACTGGACAGCTTCGTGTGTACCGTGAGTGATTGCTCTCTTACCTCTGGGTGCTGGGTGGGGTGAATTATACTTCACACACAGGACTGACAACCCTGGACTCCCCCTACAAACTCCTCCAAATCATCTCCGAGGTTGGGTTAGGGCATTTAGTGCAGGACACACACAGTGGAAACAAACTTCCTAAGGTCAGAGTTCCCTTCCCAGATTCCAGCCCTACACACATTCTCCTCAGAGAGAAGTATGATGGGAGTTACTCAGCACAGGGAGACTCAGCAGAGTCTCACTCCAGCCCCTGGTCCCCTCCCAATGACCATGACACTGAGAAAACCCTGCAGAGCTTGCACACACTCTGGCATGAGGGGACCCTGGAATCCTCACAGAGAAGCTCAGCCTGGGAACCCCACCCAGACCCTTGTCCCAGGGCTCCTGACTCCAGGGAACCTGGGGAGCCTGGGTCTGGTTGGGTTTGACCTCCTGCAGGGCTGGGAGGGAGGCTCTACACCTGCTCACCTGCCAAGGCTCAGCCCCAATTGCCACATCAGGACAGGGACAGAGCCTAGTCCTTCAGCTAAGGCAGTGTCAGGAGAGCACAGATAGACGAAATACCCCATTCTATTAGCTAACACTTCTGAGGGACTTAGGAGACTCTGGAGGGAAGTCAGGTCTCCAGGAAAGAAAAGATGGGATAAGATGCTCCTGGCAGCTCCTTATCCACCAGGGTCAGCCCAGGAATTCTCTCTCATGGAGACAAATAATGGCAGTGGCCATTTCAGTCAGTGTCTCCTCTAAACTGAGCTTGAGGTCAAGTACTCAGGGATGTTTTAAGGTCAATCCACAGACAATGTGGCAATCCAGAGTCCACTTAGCATTTGTTCTGTTTTTATCCAGGGGAAACTGAGGTACAGTGTGATACAGTCATTGCATCAGGCTCACGCAGACACAGCCAGGTCCTTGCACAGTCATAGCCCACCCTCTCCTCCACCTGAGGGTCTTAGGTGCCTGTGTCCCTGAGACCAGCCATTGGTTCAATGCTTTTTCTTAACAGTCCCAAGTCAAGGTAGATTTTCTGGTCTGGTGATTAAACAAGTGGAGAATTAATTTTTACTCTAGAATCAAATTACCTACAATAACATTCAGAGTCAGTGCTGGGATCGCCCAGGTCTTCCCCTCAGGTTTCCCATCTACCCCTCCCTACACTGGACTTGAAACCACTTATTTCTCTCTTGAGGTGTTGGTGTCACTCCCACTAGCTATGAATGAAGGGTCGTTGCCTTCTCCCCACTGTCCACCTGCTAAAGCTCAGGCACCAGCACTCACTTGCTCTTTCATGAAGGAGGGAAGAAATGATGGTGAATAATGATAGAATGAATGAATGAATGAATGACACATTATTGCCTCAGAGACTGGAACCTGGATGCAGAGTCCTAAAAGGTGTCCTGTCCCTACAGGTGCTGAGAGCTATGTCCATCCCTCTGACCTCTGTCCGTGTAGCCCCCTCAGGAGCCAAGTCCCTTTGTACTGTGGGCTGTTCTACTCTAAGAAGGTTTCCCAGGCTTCACTGCTTCTGCCCTGGGGCAGCTGTGGGCCTTTGAAGTCACCTGTGTCCCCCACTGTTCACCAAGGACATTCTGCCTCCCTCTACTCCTTCCATGACCCTTATGTGCCTCCTCCTTCATGCCAGACACATTGCCTAGCTCTGCTCTGCTTCCTCCACCAGGCAGTCTCCCCAGATTGTCCTGCTAACAGCTGTGTCCAGGCCCACCTTCCCAGGCAATAGGAGAGGACACAGAAAACAGAGGAGCAGCAGCCCTGGCTCAAGAGCTTCTCCTGGGCCGCATCAGGGCTCCTATTCTCCATGAGGCCAACAAGAGGAACAGACCATATGACAAGGGCATGTAAACCATTGACCTACTCTCTACATGACTCAACCAGGAAGTCAAAGGCAAAAGGACAGGTCTGATTCCCCAAAGTTCACGGGTTCACTCCACCTCTGACTGGTGACTCACACCCTTGTCCTCTTGTGAGACTCCCATTCCTTACACTAGCTCCGGAGACCTTTCCCAGGTGAGCCTAGTGACCCTGGGCCATATTTTCTCTTGATGACACCTTGACCACAGAGTGGGATCCTCTCAGACTGTGAGATTCACCAGCCACTCTCCTTTCTCTTAGACGCAGCCCATTTGAATGAATTTTATTCAACTCCAGTTGTTTCCTGAGTTAGAAAGACAAGAAAGAGCACATGCCATGTGCCCATGTAGGGGCTCCTCCCCATCTGCCTGACTGTCCATAGAAGCAGGGAAGGACCTTCTTCCTAACTTTACTAACATGGCACGAGTCTTTTCTACCAATTTGGTGTTATCCCTCCCTTTACACAGCAGAGACACCTGGACTCACACTTCCCCACACGCCCCATCACTTCTGTTCTCTTAGCAGGACTCACCTTCTCTCTATCCCAGGGAGTCCCTGATTTCAAACCCACTGTGGCATCTCCCTTTAGTCACAGTGTGACCTGATTGGATGGCAGAACGTGCTCTATGACCTTGGTGCTCTCTAGATAGAAATTCCTCCAAAAACTGGCATTAGAACTTTGGAGTATGAATGATATTCACTTGTTCTTTCAAAGTTGAACTCAGAATCTATCTCATAACTGACAAACACAAATGGCCCATGAGGGCCATATTTTCAGCAAGTTCATGCTCCCGGAACTTCCACTAATCCCCCTTCTGTACGTGCTGTTGTCTGCTTGTTGAGGAAGGATCCCTGCCCTCTGCAGTGCCAGAATGGACATTACAGACCAAGGCCAGAGAGCATGGCTCTACTGTCACTGCCAACCAGTTCCCCTGTCCCTCACTCTTGACTAAATCATGGCCCTGCAGGCTGGATAATAAATTGAATGCCAGATTTGCTTCTGGTCTCCCATGTACTGCTTCTGCTCAGATACCCAGTTCAGGGCCCTTCCCTAGTCTTCAAGGGGGACTCTCATCACCACTCTGCATAGGGAACCCCTATTCACCAGTCAACCTAACGTGTAGGCTGTGTCATGTGTCACCACCTCTCCCTCACTGGACCCTGAAATGGCCAGATGGTCTTGCTCTGGGAAATGACCTTTCACCCCTGGCTCTTGGGAGTTAAAGAACCATCCCCTCCTGGAAGAACAGGCCAAAGCTTCCTCCCTACTGGGTGCCAGCACCTCCTGTCTCTGCTCCCAGGCCAGGGTCCCTCTGAAAGCTCTGCTTTCTCGGTAAGTGCATCCCCTCCCTGTTTCCTCACCCAGGGCCTCAAAGACCCATCCTCAAGGCAGGGCACCATCCAACCTCAAAAAATAGCACAAACCCCTTTCCCAGAACAGCCAGCTCAAGAGGAGCCCAGCCCTGGCCTACTCTCACCCCACATCAGGGATGGACAGGGCAGGGCCAGAGTCTAAGGGGAACCCTGGAGTCCAGCAAGGAGCAGAATGGGCACTGGGAACACTAGGCAGAGGTCCCAAGCTAACAAGAGTGTGGGGGTGCAGTATGGGCAGAAATTGGGGTGCTGGGCTACAGGTATGAAGACAGCTGCTCAGGAGGCAGAGCTGTCAGTTCTTCAGAGTAACCCTCCCTCCTTGTTCTCTGATGTCCTCTCTCCCTCCTGCACAGGGCCCCCTACCCAACCCCAAGACTGCAGGCCCCATCTACTAGGTGAGTGTGGGGTATGAACCTTCTTCCTGCAGGCCCCAGGGGCCCCAGGACCTGCCTCCAGCCCAGCCCTGGCTGTGCTTCCAGCTCAGGAAAGGGCAGTGGAGAGTGACCACAGAGGGTGAGATGAGGGAGGAGCCTGGGGACAGACACCCCAGCACAGTCAGCCCCCAGGACACCTGTGAATCATGGCACTTGTTCTGAGAAGGCTGCAGGGCTCAGAGATCTCTTCTTTCTTTGACAGGAATTACTCAACCCAAACACAGAGGTGTACTGCCAGATCAGCCCCAGAGCAGACGTGGCTTCTTAGTTCTTCCAGAACCTGAGACCCCAGACCCTGTGGAAGTGGCCTGCACCAGAGAACCAGCTCTGATCATCATGCTAAGTGAAATAAGCCAATGGGAGAAAGATAAATATTACATGATCTCACTCATTTGTGGACTATAATGAACAAGACAAACTGATGAATAAAAGTAAAGCCAGAGGGGAAACATATGTTTGTTTGTTTGTTTGTTTGTTTGTTTGTTTGTTTGTTTGTTTTTAATAAATTTTTATTGTTCATATTATTACAAATGTTCTTTTCCCCCACCACCACCATTGCTCTCCTCCACCAGGTTCCCACCCCACCCTCTTCCCTTTCCCCATTCCCCGTTGTCCTCATCCATAGGTGCACAGTTTATGTTCAGTCTCTTCCCACATCCCCCTCTCCCCTTTTCCCCAAGAATCGTCAGTTCACTCTCCTTCCATACCTCTGATTCTATTATATTCAACAGTTAATATTGTTCATCAGATTTTTTTTAATTTCCTTGGTTTTTAGATTCACTGTTGATAGTTATGTATTTGTTGTTCATAATTTTTATCTTTATTTACTTTCTCTTCTGAAAGAACCCCCTTTAGCAATTCATATAATTCTGGTTTGGTGGTGATGAACTCCTTTAGCTTTTTTTTATTAGTGAAGCTCTTTATCTGACCTTCGATTCTGAGTGATAGCTTTGCTGGGTAGATTATCTTTGGCTGTAGGTTCTTACTATTCATCACCTTGAATATTTCTTGCCATTCCCATCTGGCCTGCATGGTTTCTGTTGAAAAATCAGCTGACAATCATATAGGTGCTCCTTTATAGGTAACTACCTGATTTGCTCTTGCTGCTTTTAATATTCTCTCTTTGTCTTTTGCTCTTGGAATTTTAATTATGATTTGTCTTGGTGTGGTCCTCTTTGGATTCCTTTTGTTTGGAGTTCTGTGCGCTTCCTGGACTTATAAGTCTAATTCTTTCACCAGGTGGGGGAAGTTTTCTGTCACTATTTCTTTCAGTATGTTTTTGATATCTTGCTCTCTCTCATCTTCTGAGACCCCCATAATTCTGATGTTGGTTCGCTTGAAGTTGTCCCAGAGGTTTCTTACATTATCTTCAATTTTCTGGATTCTCTTGCCTTCTAGCTTCTGTGGAGGAGTGTCTTATGGCTCTTTATGTTCCAAATCTTTGACTTGATTCTTGCAATCTTCCATTCTGTTTTTAGGACTCTGTATAATATATTTTATTTTAGACAATGTATTCTTTATTTCTTGTTGATCCCTTATCATTTCTTGTTGATCCCTTATCATTTCTTGTTGATCCCTTATCATTTCTTGTTGATTCCTTATTAATTCTAATTGATCTCTTTTCATATCCTCATAGGACTGATTGATCTTTTCTAGGAAATTCTTGAAAAACTTTATAAGCTTAGATTTGAACTCTATATCCAGTCGCTTTTTGTCCTCCATTTCTTTCTTTTGTGATCTATTTTGTTGTCACATTTTGCAGCTACAGATGGGACGGGGTTTCAGGGTGGAGCCTGCTGCCTTGGCTTCCGTCAGCCCCACCCTATGCGGCTCCTGAGTCTCAGGGTTCTTCAGTACTCGCTGCAAGTGCCTCTGAAAGAAAGGTGCCTTCGATTTTTGCCTGCTACCAAACAGTCTAGGCTTTCCCCCAATGAGCCCAGTATTGGGGTTCAGTTCAGTTGGAAGTGTAGTTGGAGATGGTGTTCAGAGCAGTCTGGAGCCCCAATCTCCTTCCCACGGGGGCAATCCCGACTCACAGCCAACAGTCCCTTCTCTGCGCACAATGTGCGAGCCTCTGGGACCTCCTCTGGCCCCACCGGGGTTCCGCCTCGCAGCCCAGCTCCCTCTTTGTGAGCCTGGGTCCTTGGGGTCTGGCCTAGAACTGGGGTTCAGAGCATTCAGAACTGGGGCCCAGCACAGTCGGAGCTTTTATCTCCTTCCCACTAGGGAACGCCAGCCAGGCACTCAGCCTCCCTCCTCTCAGGCTCCGTCCTCTCCGCACCGCGTGTCTCCGTACCTTAGGCTTTTACAGCTCCTCTGCGCTTCCTTCTGGTTTTCTCCTTGCTTCTCGTTGTAGAATTTCAAGTCAGTCAACTTTCCTGTAGCTCTGGATAATGTCCATTTTATATTTTAGTTGTATTTTATTGAAATTGTATGCGGCTGCGGCTAGGTGTCTACCTGAGAAGCCATCTTGGATTCTCCACGAAACATATGTTTTAATATAATAGTAATAATCCTGTTACTGGCAAATTTTTAATATTTGCTACAATGTTTGTGATATCATATTACAGTTTTGATAATACTATTATATTTCAAATCCTATTTTCTTAAAATATGAGTTTATTGCATACAATATTATATTAAGATTGTCTTTCTTGAATAGTTTATATATATTGCATTTAACATTATTTTATTTAAAATAGTTTCTCTTGAGATAAAAATAACATAAAATAAAATGTTGTAAGAGGTTGCAGAGAAGAAGAAACAGAGAAACCTAGCCATTCAGAATTAAAATAGCTATAAATAAGTACCTCTCATTAATAACCCTAAATGTAAATGGATAAAATACTCCAATCTAAAGGTATAGAGTAGCTCAATGGATACAAAAATATGACCCAACTATATGCTGTCTACAAGAGACCCACCTCAAAACAGAAGACTCACATAGGATGAAAGTGAAGGGATGGAAAAATCTTTTCCATGCAAATGGAAAAGAACAAAAGCTGGAGGAACAATACTCATATCTGACGAAATAGACTTCAAAATGAAGGCCATCACAACAGACAACAAAGATCTCTACATAAAACTAAAGAGATCAATCCAACAAGAATATTTAACCCTGGTAAACATTTATGCACCCAATATAGCTGCACCTAAATATATAAAAATTCTTCTAGAGAACTTTAATGGATACATCAATAACAAAACAGTCATAGTAGGGGACTTTAACTCCCCTCTGATTTACTTCACTGGACAGATCTTCCAGACTAAAAGTTAACAAGGAAAGTTAAAAAGTCTAAAGGACACACTGGATGAGATGGATTTAACAGTCATTTATAAAATATTTTACCCCATCCAACCAGAATACACATTCTTATCAAGTATCCATGGAACATGCACAAAGATAGACTACATTTTAGGACACAAAACAAGTCTCTAAAAGTTCAAGAAAATTGAAATGAGATCAAGCATCTTCCCAGATCATAGTACAGTAGTATGAAATTAGAAATCAATTACAGTAAAAGCACCCAAAACATTCAAACAAATGGAATTAAATAGCATGTTATTAAACACTGAATGGGTTACCAACAAGATCAAGAAAGAAGTCAAAATCTTCCTGAAAACAAATGAAAATGAACACCCAACAGCCCAAAGTCTCTGGGACACAGCAACAGCAGTCCTGAGAGGGAAGTTCATAGCACTACAGGCATACCTAAAAATAAAAAGAAAAAAAGAAAAAAGAAAAATCAGCAATAAACTATTTAACCTTAGAACTTAAAGAACTAGAAAGAGAACAATAAGAAAATCTCAGAGTAAGTAGAAGGAAGGAAATAATAAATAGTAGAGCAAAAATAAATACCATAGAGACTAAAAAACAATACAAAAAGTCAATGAAACAAAAAGCTGGTTCTTTGAAAGAATAAACAAAATTAATAAACCATTAACCATACTCATTAAGAACCAGAGAAAACACCCAAATATTGAGTTACAACTACATTATTATCTAACTCCAAGAAAATATTCATGAACTCTCTGTTAAATCCCAAGGCACACACTACCAGCATCTAAATTAGCAGGAAATACCATCATTTCCTTGGTCTTCCCCCCCAGCACCCTCCCCCACATGCCCACTTGTAGACACACAGAGTGGTAACAATTGTCCCTGCATCTCTCCTTTGTTCAGCTGCTGCCACCTCCTGGCAGGTGATGATAAATCAGGACATGGAGCTTGACAGCCTGGTCTCACAGCTGACCAGGAAGACAGGACTGGGCCTCCAGATTGGTGGTTCAGGGACAGCAATGACCATTCTGCAGCCCTGGTGGGACTGGGTAGTTGGACAGATAAACCTGCTTGAGTGTGAGGGGGACAAAGAGTTGATGCAGCACTGAGTAGGGAAGGACTGAGGCCTCAGCTTGGAGCACTGAAGGAGAGGGAATGGAATGTTCACAGGGAAAGGGCTGGATTCTGCAGAGGAAACGCTCTGGTGCACTGACTCAGCTGCAGCCCCTAAGCAGGCTGTGTGTCTCCTGCTGGCCCTCATCTCACAGCTCCTGCCTCCAGGAATAAGGCTCTCTCCTCACATCCACCTGCCCTCCCTCATCTGGGTTCCTTCATTATTCCCTCTACATGAAGGGGCTCTGAGTCTGGAAGGAGTAGTGGGGAGATAGAGTTCCCCACAGTCAGCCTGGCAATGGTGACCTGAGGAGGGTGGAGCATGTCAGGGAGGTCTTCACCCTCCCACTTCCTGAGTCCTGATCTGAAGTTGATGGCGAAGCCCCCACCACCTGCTCCCTCAGGTGCTGAGGGATGAAGTTGGGCAGCTTGGGACCCACTGTGACTGGCCACTCAGCCTGGAGGTAAGACCCACCACTGCCCAGGGCTCAGGGTCAGCTCCCTGGTCAGCATCCCTGATGCAACTGCAGGTCACCTTATGACCTCCAGGGGGCAACAATGGGACACACAGTCAACAGAAAATTAACATAGGAACCTGGCTTTGATGAAGATGGGAAAGGAGCCTGATGTCCATATCACAGACCCTTTGGACCCCTCTCATATGTTCATTTTGTCCCACAGGCTCCTTCTAGGGGGCTAGGAGCACCTGCTCTCTCAAGGAGAGTGGGCACCTTGTGCAGCTCCCCACTTCCTGCAGCATACCACCATGGGGAAGGCAAGGTGACCACAAGCAAGTTCCTCATGCAGAGGACAGAAGTTGCCCCAAGAGTCAGGGAGCACATGGACCAGCTTAGCCAACAGACACAGAGAGGGAAGATTTACCTAAAATCGTGTCGCTCAAGAGCCAGGAAGCTCACAGCCACATGAACTATTACCACAGTCTCCTCTTCCCAGGACACACAGGACCCCATCCCCGCCTCCCCACCTGAAGGTCCTACCAAGACTCCTGGTCCTGGGACTCTGTCCCTGGAAGCAGAAACCAGGCTGGTGACACCCGAAGACAGAAGGTGGATCCCCTCACCAGTCATCACTCAGATGACCCCTTCCCACCCCCAGAGTCACCTCTGTGACCTTCCTGTTGGGAGGAAATGCAACCTTCTCAGCTTGAGAACACGGGGAAGGTGCGGTGCCAGCTGGGTTTCTGTGTCACACAAATAAATAATCCCCTGGGTTTGAGGATCCCTGGGACTCTCTGTGTGGTGCTGACAGACCAATGGCCAGGACACAGCACAGGCCAAGGCTGAGATTAAGTGGGTAGGTTGTCATTTTAGGAAGCAGGGATCCCCATAAGCCTTGCCATTGAAAGTACTTTGTGCCCTAGCCGGTTTGGCTCAGTGGATAGAGTATCCGCCTGCAGACTGAAAGTTCCCAGGTTTGATTCCGGCCAAGGGCATGTAACTTGGTTGTAGGCACATCCCCAGTAAGGGTGTGCAGGAGGCAGCTGATCAATGTTTCTGACTCTCTATCCCTCTCCCTTCCTCTCTATAGAAAATCAATAAAATATACTTTTTTTTAAAAAGAAAGAAAGTACTTTGCAGGCCAGTATAAGCAGCATCTTCTGACAGCTTGTTAGATGGAGACTGTTGGGTCCACCGAACACCTTTGGAGTCACAATCTGCATTGTTAATAGGACCTGCAGACCCTCTCTGTGCAGATCCCCACATCACAGGGTCTCATTCTGGCTGGGCATCCACCTTAGCTGGGCAGTTGCCAAAGCAGTATTTCTAAGGTGTCACCTGGCATTGAAATCTTTAGAAAGTTCCATAGATGATATGATACACAAAGGGGTGGCAACCCTGTGACAAGAATTCCTGATGCCGCCCCAGGCTTCTGCTCTGAAGATAAGAGCCAAATGGGATGAGAGAAAATGGTGGGAAGGCTACTGTGCACTCCATACAGAGCTGTGGGAGATGCCCCTGAAACGTACACCCCAAGCTTCTGCTTGTCCATATGTGAGCAGTGGAATGGCACCAGGTGTTAACCTACTGGGTTAGGCCCTCAGTTCAGCAACCTCGGTGCTTGACTTCAGCTAAGAGAAGAATTCAGAGTCAAGAACTCAAATTATAACAGAGTTTATTTAGAAAGTCATAGAGGTAGAAGTGAGCTGTAGAAGAAATGGGCTCACAAACTAGTTACAGAGGCAAAAGAAGGACTCTTGAAGCTTAGGAGAAAGAGAACAAAGTTACTCACCTTGAGGAAAGAAGCAAGTAGGGAAAGGCACGGGTGTGCTCCAGAGAGGAAGAGCTTCACTGCATCCTACTTGTTTTTTGTTTGTTTTTTTGTTTGTTGTTCTTTTGGGGAGAGATAGACGGGAGGCCTTCTTTCACTCTATTAGTACTTATAAAATAAAATAAATTATGAAAATATCTCCTTTTTCAACTTAGAGAAACTACAATCTTTGCAAAAAAATACACACCCAACCAAAACCGGTTTGGATAGAGCTCTGGTCTGTGGACTGAAAGATCCCAGGTTCGATTCCGGTCAAGGGCATATACCTTGGTTGCAGGCACATCCCCAGTAGGGGGTGTGTAGGAGGTAGCTGATCAATGTTTCTAGCACTCTATCCCTCCCCCTTCCTCTCTGTAAAAAAATTAATAAAATATATATAATTTTTTTAAATATGCACCCATAATTGTTACAATACATATGTTTATATATACCTTGGACATTGCAAAAGCGTTTAAGAATCACATCCTATAAAAGTTGGGAGAAGAGACATTTTCTCAAATCTTGGTCATATTATTGTGACATTCAAATCCTTAAACTACATTGTTGAAATAAAATGTCTCTAGCTTCCAGGGCCAAAGGGATTTAACTTTCAAGGCCCCATAGGTGCTTTTATTTGTGCAAGGTCAAGAACCAAGAGAAGGTTCCCTGAACGTTAATTTACCTTAGGTAGGTCCCACAGTGATTTACTTTGCATACTTTATCACAGAACTAATGGCATCGGGGAGAATAGGCCATGGGAACCCATCTTGGGCAGGTCCCTTCCCTAGCATTCCTATTTATGTAATATGGCTTCTACAAGAGGATTTTTAATCCTTGAGCTCTAAAATGATGATTCTATACTAGTCATTATCTAAGATACTTGCAAAACGATCTTATATTGTGAATTAGGATAAAGTTATGAAAGTGTGACTCTCCTAAACAGACTTCATTTAGGATTTGTCAGGTGGGAACTATCGGTAAACCAAAAGTTCCCTCTTGGAACTATTGGAGAAGATCCTTTCTTACCTAGGCATAAATCTCAGAAGCCAAGTTCCTTCTTATTTTGGAAGAAGGTCCTACTTCTTGAGGGTAGTTATCTGGAGGTCTCAGGGGAGGATCCCAATAAAATATTTATCAGCTTTCCAGGAGCGTCCTTTAAGGGTCGAAGGTCAATGCAGTAGATCCTGATATCAGCAATGTTCACACTCATCTGCTTTTGCTGCTTTTCTGGGCCTGGAGCTGAAATACCACTGAGGCGTAGATGTATTTGATGCCAGTCGGAAACTCACTGTTCTGGGGGCTTAATCCTGAAGGGCTATTCTTAAGTCCTCTGGTTTATTTCCTCTAAGGGCATCTAACCCACATGACTAAGAATATGCCAGGAGGAAAGGTCAGGAAGGGCCTGAATCACATGACCAGTGATATGAAAGGTCAGAAGGTCTAAAATGCAAAGCCAAGATATGCTAGGCCCTTGAGCCACATGCAGTTGTTTGGCCCCTTGAGTTTTTAGCAAAGGCCAGCTTGGGAGTACCCTAATTAAGTTAACAACCTCTATAGTTTAAGTTTTAAAAATATTGGCTTTCAAAAGAAATTTCAATCATTGTACTATTGATACTTGGCTCTGTTGACTACTGTATTTGCCCACCACTGTGCTAGAGGATGAAAGGTTACCCAGGGGTCATGGTCCCAGCATAGTTGCCAGGTACCTAAGACTTTCCATTCTGGTGACCTTCCCAACTGGCCTATTGTCCTACTCTGCTCAAACCTATGCCTACTACACAAACATGGTGTGTGTGTGTGTGTGTGTGTGTGTGTGTGTGTGTGTGTGTGTGTGTACCTGGGAAGGAGTCACTTTGGTAGAAGGTAGAAGCCTCAGCAGTTACAGGGAATGAAAATGTAGAGGAAAGAAAAGGGGAGGCAGGAATAAAGAGAGATCAGGGAGAAACCTGAGTACAGACTCCACCCCTGGCCCATGTGACTAGGGAAGTGATCTTGGCCCAGGAGTAGACTCAGGGCACAGGGAAGGAGGAACAGCACATCCCACCACCAGGACAGTGGTGCTTGTGAGCATTTCTGGAATCCAGGCTCTTCCCACAGAGGGAGCGACAGTGCAGGCAGCAGACACCATGGATTCCCCCTCAGCTCTTGCCCACAGAGGACTTCTCCCCAGTCAGGGGCTCCTGCTGGCTGGTGAGAGGGGACACTACCTGATGGTGGATGGGAGGAGGATAGGCACAGACTAGCTGGGGAATCCTGGTGAAGCAAGAAGGAGAAGGATTCTGTTGGGACTTGAGGGGAGAAGACAGGGGAGCAGAATAGGATGGGGGAGGGGAATCAACAACAGGAAAATGATGTGGAAACGATGAGGCACAGGAAAACCTCAATGGTTGCTCATTTCCCAAGTTGCTCACACTGAGTGCTAAACGCTGAAAACTTCAATAATAACAATTTATCTGAGGAGATGGGAGATTTAACCAGAGGCACTAAACATTGCCCTTACCACCAAGCTCAGAAATGGACAGATATACCCCAGGAGGTGCAGGATCCTGCAATACTCACTCATTCACCCAAGAGCACTTATAGCCTGTTGGAAGCACTGCTTGTGCAACAAGTTCAGACAAGCCCCTGCCCCCATGAAGCTCATGTTCTATGGGAGGAGGCAGACAAGGGAAGATCTGGATGTGATATCTGGTGCCCCTAGTGCCCTGCAGGGAACAGCCCAGGGACAGGTCAGAAAGTGAAGACAGAGGGCTTTAGAGGAGGTGATCAGCGAAGGGGTCTTCCAAAGACACCCTGAGTGTCAGAAGGGGTCTGAGAGCAGACATCTAGTTAACAATATTCAAAACACAGGAAATAATATGTTCAGAGGTGCTGAAGTCATGGTGGTCATGCTGCTAACCTTGAACACAGGAGACACACACACATACTCTGAGCAAGGCTGAGAGATGAAGAGACCTGTTCAGGACCCATGGACTCATCTCTCCTTCCCAATACAGAGCTCCTAATATTGATCAATTTCTCTCTTCCCTCCTAGCCTCACTCCTAACCTTCTGGAGCCTGCCCACCACTGCACAGCTCACTATTGAATCAGTGCCACCTAATGCTGTCGAAGGGCAGGATGTGCTTCTACTTGTCCACAACCTGCCTGGGAATGTTGCAGCCTATCACTGGTACAAAGGGAAAATATGGGAAAGTGTTAGAATTGTATCATATGTAATACACACTCAAACAACTGACTATGGGCCTGCATACAGCGGTAGAGAGACAATATACCCCAATGGATCCCTCCTACTCCAGAAGGTCACCCTGAAGGACACAGGAAACTACGTCCTACAAGGCATACTAAAAGATTATGATGACAAAATTGTAACTGGAGAGCTCCATGTATACCGTGAGTAATTCCTCTCTAACCTCTGGGTGCCGGGTGAGTGAACTCTACTTCACACACAGGACTGACAGCCCTGGACTCTCCTCCATCCCCCTCTGCATTACGTTTTGGGCATTTAGTGCAGGACATACACAGTGGAAACAAACTTCCTATGATCAGAGTTCCCTTCATGGATTCCATCCCTGTAGATATTCTCCTCAGAGAGAAGTCTAATGGGAGTGACTCAGCACAGGGAGACTCAGCAGAGTCTCAGTCCAGCCCCTAGCCCCTTTCCCATGGCCATGACACTAAGAAAACCCCGCAGAGCTTGCTCACACCCTGGCCTAAGGGGACCCTGGAATCCTCAGAGAAGCTCAGCCTTGGAACCCCTCCCAGACCTTTGTCTCAGGGTTCCTGACTCCAGGGAACCTGAGGAGCCTGGGTCAGGTTGGGTTTGACCTCCAGCATGGCTGGGTGGGACCTGTGGCTCTACTCCTGCTCACCAGCCAGGGCTCGGCCCCAAGAGCCACATCAGAACAGGGTCAGAGCCTACTCCTTCAGATAAGCCGGTGTCAGGAGAGTGCACATAGACAAAATACCCTGTACCATAAGCTGACTCTTATGAGGGACTTATGAGACTCTGGAGGGAAGTCAGGTCTCCAGGAGGGAACAGAGGGGAGAAAATGCTCCTGACAGCTCCTTTTCACCAGGGGTCAGCCCAGGAATTCTCTCTCTTGGAGGCAAATAATGGCAGTGGCCATGTCAGTCAGTGTGTCCTCCATACTGGGCTTGAGATTAAGTATTCAGGGAAGTTTTAAGGTCAATTCACAGACAACATGGTAATCCGGAGTCCATTTAGCATTTGTTCTGTTTTTATTCAGGGGAAACGGAGGCACAGTGTGATACAGCCATTGCATCAGGCTCACACAGACACAGCAGGTCCTTCACAGCCACAGCCCACCCTCTCCTCCACCATGAGGGTCTTAGGTATCTGTGGACTCTGAGACCAGCCATTGGTTCAGTGCTTTTTCTTACCCGTCCCAGCTCAAAGTAGATTTTCTGTTCTGGTGAGTAAGCAAGTGGAGAATTAATTTTCACTCTGGAATCAAATTACCTACAATGATATTCAGACTCAGTACTGGGAATGCCCAGGCCTCAGGTTACCCACCACCCCTCCCTGCACTGGACTTAAAACCACTTATACATTTCCTGATGTGTTGGCATCACTCCCATTAGCTATGAAGAAAGGGACTTTGACTTCTCACTCCCCACTGTACACCTGCTACCAGCTCAGGGACCAGCAGTCACTTGTGCTTTCATGAAAGACGGAAGGAATGATGGTGACTGATGACAGAATGAATGAATGAGTGAATGAATGAGAGATGCATAATGGCTACAAAGACTGAAACCTCGATGTAGAGTCCTGAAAGGTTTTAGCCATACCTGTTCCCTGTCCCTACAGGTGCTAAGAGACATGTTCATCTCTCTGACCACCTGTCCCTGAAGCCCCCTCAGGAGCCAAGTCCCTTGGTGACTGTGGAGATGTTCCACTATAAAAAGGTTTTCCAGGCTGCACTGCTTCTGCCCTGGGGCGGCTATGGGCTTTTTGAAGTCACCTGTGACCACCCACTGCTCACCCAGGACATTCTGCCTCTCTCTTCTCCTTCCGTGTCCCTTATCTGATTCCTCCTTCATGCCAGAGATACAGCCCTGCTCTGCTCTAGTTCCTCCACTGTGCAGTCTCCCCAGATTGTCCTGCTAACACCTGTGTCCAAGCCCACCTTCCCGGGCAATAGAAGAGGACACAGAAATCAGTTGGAACAGCATCCCCGGCTCCCTCATGAGCCAGTTTCCCAGGTCACCAGGAGAAACAGTTTCTGCTGGGCCCCATCAAGGCTCCTATTCCCCTTGAGGCCCACAAGAGGAACAGGCCACATGACAGGGGCATGTAAATCATTGAACTGCTTTCTACATGTCTCAACCAGGAAGTCAAAGCAGAAGGACAGATCTGAGCCCCCAAAGCTCATGGGTTCACTTCATTCCTGACTGGTGATTCACACCCTTGTCCTGGTGAGGTTCCCATTCCTCTCATTGGTTCCTGAGACCTTCTCAGGGTGGGCCTGGTGACCCTGCACCATCTGACTGGTTCACTGCTTGTTTCACACACGTGTGTCATGAAGACACCTTGACCATAGGGTGGGATCCTCTCAGACTGGTAGATCCACCAGCCACTCTTCTTTCTTTTAGACGTTGCCCATTTGAATGAATATGACTCAGCTCCTGTTGTTTCCCGAGTTAGAAATATAAGGAAGAGCACAGGCCACATGTCATGTGGGGGCTTCTCCCCAACTGCCTGACTGTCCATGAAAATAGGGACAGACCTTCTTTCTAAACTACTAAACATGACAAATGTCTTTTTTCCAATCTGGTGTCATCCCTCACATTATACATCAAGAACACCTGGACTCATTCCCCACCTTACCAGAACACCCTCCACTCCTCCCCCAATCACTTCTGTTCTCTAAACAGGACTCACCTTCTCTCCATCTCAGGGAGTCCCTGATTTCAAACCCACTGTGGCATTTTCCTTTGGTCACAGTGTGATCTGATTGGATGGCAGTACTTGGTCTATGACATTTGTGCTCTAGACAGAGATTACTCCAAAAACTGAAATTACAACTTTGAGGCATGAGTGATTTTCACATATTCTTTCACAGTTTAACTTAAAATCTATCTCATAATTTCCAAACACAAATAGTCCCTGAGAGCCATATTTTCAGCAAGTTCATGCTCCTCCACCTTCCACAAGTCCTCCTTCTATACATGCTACTGCCTTTGTGTTGAGGAAGGATCCCTGCCCTCTGCAGTGGCAGAAATGACATTACAAACCAAAGCCAGAGAGCATAATTCTGCTGCCACTGCCAGCCATCTACTGCCATCCCTCACTCTTCTAAATCATGGCCCTGCAGGCTGGTTAATAAACTGACTGGCAGACTTGCTTCTGGTCTCCCATGTATTGTTTCTGCTCAGACACCCGGTTCCAGGCCCCACTTGCCCAGTCCTCTCAGGGTTTAAGGACTATCGGGTGGTCCATCATTACTCATCCCCAGGTTAACCCTGGAAAGTGAGGCTTCAGTGGAAACATATCTCAACACAGAAATGTAGGTCTTTGTAGCTGGAAGGGACACAGCACCTGCACATTTCAGGTGAGCACAAGGACCCTAGTCAGCTGGTCAGTGAGGAAACAGGGAAGGTGCGGTGGGGTCTCTGCCTTTCAATCCTGTGTCTCTCTGTGATCAAACCCTGATAGTTGTCTGATACCTGAGAAAGCCTCTGCTTTTCTCCCAGACATAGAGCAGGTGGTCTTACAATCTCCTAGCACTCAGCTCCCCTTGCATTTGTTTCTCTTGTGATGCACAGACCAGCTTATTTCTTTAAGAACTCTAGTTAGCCGAGAGGCAAAAATTCTGTTTGAAGAAGCCTTTGGAGGCCTCAATGGGCAATGTTCTCTCTGTTGTCTGCACAGTGGTGTTACCCAAACCCAGCATCACAAGCAACAACTCCAACCCGGAGGAGCTTAGGGACCCTGTTGTGTTAACGTGTGAACCTCAGACTGAGAACACCACCTAACTGTGGTTGATCAACAGACAGAGTCTCCAGTACAGTGCCAGGCTGCAGCTGTCCAAGGACAACAGGGCCCTTACTTTACTCCTTGTCATAAGGAAAGACACAGGACCCTATGAGTGTGAAACCCAGAACCTCGTGAGTGTCAGCCGCAGTGACCCATTCACCATGAATGCTCTCTGTGAGTAACCTCTGTCCCTGACTGGAACAACTGTCCACCTGAATCCACACTGCCAGAGGCCAGGCTACATCCTTCCCTCTCAGGTGAATGGACCCCCACTCTAAACGCCCAGGGTGGCCATCTGTTCCTGTACCAGGCACATCTGGGCAGGCTCAGCCTTGTGCCAAGACTGGGAGGGGGTGGGATGCTCCTGTCTGGAGAGGCTCAGAGTTAACAAGATTTCATGGTACAAACAGGTTAATGTCTCAGACTCAGGCTCAGTGAATACAGGGGCTATGGTTGGGAATCTTTAAAACCAGCCTGTGACCCAGCTTAGAGGGAGAGTGTGGTCCTTACACAGACCTGGACCTTCCCCTTCCCTCTGATTACATCATGTGTGGCTGTGTTCTCTCTGCTCCAGATGGCCCGGACACACCCACCATTTCCCCCTCCAACTCCCATTACCTTCGTGGGACAAACCTCAGCCTCTCCTGCCAGGCAGCCTCTAACCCGCCTGCATAGTATTCTTGGATTATCAATGAGAGTTCCAAGCAACACACACAAGAGCTTTTTATCCCCAACCTCACTGCACATGACAGTGGATTCTTTACCTACCTTGCACATAACTCTGTTGCTGGCCTCAAAGGGACCATGGGCAAGAGTATCACAGTCTATGGTAAGTGCCTCCTGAACCATTGGCACCAGGCTGTGTAATGCAGGTCTATCCTCTTTTCAGAACAGAGCCTAGAGTATGCTGTCTCTCATACTGGGCCATGGACAAAAGCAAATCACAGTCTTCCCCTGGACCCTCCCACTACATCTCTGTGGACTCTCCTCCCTCTGCTCTTTTGATTCATTATGGCAGAGCTGGGATCCAGCCATGGAAAGTGAGGAGGGGAATCCCTCAGCCCCAGAAAGAGTCAAGTGGTAGAGGGAACTTCCCAGAGGGGAAAACAAAGGTCCTCAAGGTTAAGTTGCTTTTTCTGTCACTAACACTTTCCTTCTGTCACCTCTTGTCTGTTACCTGCTCCATATGCTACAAGGAACATACAAGGCTTTGAACAAGCTCACCTCTTTTCCCCAAACTAAAGGAGGAAACCACCTCTGAGGTGGGGTAATCAGGTCAGACCCCTGCTCCCTGAGCTGCTCCAGGCTCACCTGGTGACTGGTTGCTCTGTGCTCTCTGTTGTGGGACAGGAGTCCCTGGTGATGGGGCATGAATGGTCTGTCCTCTGACTGGCCAAATCATGTCACCCATCTACATTGTGGCCTCCCTCAGACCAGACAGTGAGCTTTTGAGGGTAGACCCTTCTGAGCTGTGTTCCTACTAGGAAGTCACCTGCTGTACAGCACTGTGCAACATGAGCCTATGTGACATGCCTACGGAGCACAGTGAATGGTGGTGTTACTTGACAAGTAGGTAGATTCATGGGACAGAAGGAGCAGTGACACAAACTGTGTAGTTTACAGAGGAAGCTAAGACTACCAGCCTTTTGTTAAGACATTACTTCTCTCTAGGGACTTCCTTCTCCCTGATATTCTATCCACAGGCCAAGGAGTGAACATCCTATTCATACAAAGAAATCCTTTAGATTGGAACTTCTCCAAGTCCTAAGGTCATAGCTGGGCCATTCTCATTCTCTAATAAATTATTTAACAAAAATGAAATACCTTCCCATCTCTATGTGTAGCTACCATACCAGAGAGGGGGTGTGATTATTTAGAAAGTCATAGAAAGGTCTGGGAAAGAGTCACATAGAACTAAATGGGTGGGAAAATGCCACCTGATGATGAAGATGCTGGACACACGATAAGGCTCCCTATGCTAATACCTCATATGTCCAGGGAGACAGGTGAGGGGTTACCCAAAGTTGATCTAGTCTGTCACCTACACCAAGATCGTCACCCTGCAGAGGTCAGAGTGCTCCTCTGGTGACCTTTACAGAGCTCACTGTGGCCTGTGAGTGGCTGACATCTATGAGGAAGGAGCTCACTCTCAATCACTTACCTCCTCTGTTCTCCACAGAGCCAGTGAGGAAGCCCGCCCTCCGAGCCAAAAAAGCCACAATCACAGTGGTCCTGACCTGCGTTTCAAATGACATGGGGATCTCCATCCGGTGGCTCTTCAAGAACAAGAATCTCCTGCTCACGGACAGGATGAAGCTGTCCCAGGACAACAGCACCCTCACCATTGACCCCGTCAGGAGGGAGGATGCTGGGGGTTATCAGTGTGAGGTCTTCAACACCTTCTGTTCCAGGAAAAGTGACCCCCTCAGGCTGAATGTGCAATCTGACGTCTCCCACTTGCCTTTGTATATTTCATAGAATAGGGGGTGAGATGGATGAAAGCCTTGAGGAGGTGAGAGCCTTCTTCAAAGCTTATAGAGCACATGGGTAAAAACCCCAGGATTAGACTAATCTTGTCATTGTCTTGGTTCCATGAGTATTAGCTGTCTGACTACGAGGAAGGATCTCACTCACCTGTGCCTCAGTTTCCTCATCTCTAACCTAGAATAAAACAGCAGAAACTAAACACCGTTATTAGGGTATTTATTGTGAGGTTAATGAGAATAAACCCCTCAGCCAGGGTCATGCTCAGTCAGTACTCATTCAATGTAACTATTATTTTTGGTATTTTTATGAGCGCTGTTGTCAGTAGCTGTACAGTCAAGCAGAACTCAGTGAAAATGTTGTTTATCACTCACCAGTTCTGTGACTTCCAGCCATTTATTAAGCACCTCCCATCCCAGATTCTGTTTGTGCTTAGTGGGGATGACACCCCCATCCCTCATGGAACAGGAAGGTTCAGAGGACATGAAGGTTTAGTATTTCCCACCCTGCCTGGACCATCAAAACCACTCAGCACATTCGTATTACTCACCAGCACTGAGTTGGCAGGTAAGGTGCCCGCTAAGACTGTCCATAGTGATGGAAAAGAAGAAACAGAGGTAAGAGACAGAATATGTGAGGGAAAGAAGAGTTAAGAGGAAAATTACCAGGACATGGGAATAGTGGGTGTGAAAATATGAACATAGTTATAGCAAATGGAAGGTTTCAAATGAGCAAACCAGAGAAGGATGCAACCTCCAGAAGTGGATGTCAGGAGGACAGACACACCCAAACCGCACCGACTAGGTAGCAGTTCCTTCCTCCCTCACCAGGCCTCCCCTGCAAGGCTCCTTCTGGTTTCCCCTGAATGGACTTGGGCCTTCTATCCTCCCCCTTTCCCTTCTCCTTTCAGCAGAACAAACCTACTTGGACTACTCTGTAGGGACCATTGTTGTCAGTGTAATTGGGGTGCTCATCATGGTGGCTCTGGGTACCTCCCTGGGCTACCCTGTTACCCGAAAATAAGACAGTGTCTTATATTTTTTTTCTGCCAAAGTTGTGCTAGGTCTTATTTTTAGGGGACGTCTTATCTTTCCATGTGCTAGGTCTTATTTTCGGAGGATGTCTTATTTTCGGGTAAACACGGTATTTCCTATACCTCAGGAGGACTAGGAGGTACCATGGCATTGCCTCACCCTCACCCTAATCCTGTCCCCTAACCCAGGCTGACCCCCAGCAGAGCCCAGGCCTGGAGGACAAAGGCCCCATCCTCACAGGGTTCTGGGCCAGCTCCCTGTGGCCTTCCAGCTTCCCTATGGATGTCTTTAATTCCCCATCCAGCTCCTCCCTCACCAGCTGCTGACCAGATGGTTTCCTCACCTATAAATGAGGCATGATTAAGAAACTGTGCCCTCAGGACTGATCTGGTTCCCTCACTCACCTTCAGCAGTGCTGGCAGATAGTAAGTGCTCTGTAATGCACCTCCTATTGTTTATCTAAGTCCACCCTCCCAAGTGAGGGGATGGGCTGCCTCAGGGTCTCAAAGTCATCCTGGCCAAGGACACACAGCTGAGGGTGGAAGAGTCTGGACAAGCAGGGTTGGATCAAATGCTCCCACGAAGCCATTTTGGTTACTACAACCCTGGTGTGTGAGACAGGCGGACAGCAGAGTCTGTGGTGTGGTTTTTGCCTCTAGGTCAGGTGGATGGGGACAGCACAGGCCACTGTCACAGTGTAGCACTGCAGGCCTGAGGGGCAGGGCTGGCCTCAAAGAGCACCACACTCATTTGGATGCTACATGAGGCTGACACAGCTGACCCTTGCAGCCTTCACCTTTCCACTAAGTTACACCCTCAGAGAGGACTTCTGTTCTGGGTCCTCAGTCCCCTCCCTTTAACTCCTCCAAAACCCCCATCTGCCTGTGGGTCCTTCCCCTGTGGGCCCAGGTCAGCTCTGGATCCTTAAGGTCTTGCCTCAGTTCCTCTCTTTTGGGCCTGTCCCCCATAAACAGTGGAGAGAAGCCTCCACACTCTGCTGGAAAAGGAGATCCTCCCTGCCCCCTGTTGTGACACCAAAGCTCCCTGCACTCCTCACAAGTAAGTCTGACCTTTCCCAGGGCCAGTGATCCGCGTGGCCTCCAACAACACCCATCCCCAGCGGCCAGCCCTGGTGAGTGTCTGTTCAGCCTGGAGCCCCTGGGCCTGCCCCAGAGTGGCCACCCCTGCCCTTGTCCCTCAGGCTCTGACCCTAACCCTGGGCTTCAAGGGGGATTCTCATCACCACTCTGCACAGTGGACCCCTACTCAACAGTCAACCCGACCTGTAATCTGGACCCTGAAATGGCAAGAGAGTCTTACCTTGAGAGATGACCTTTTATCCTTGGCTCTTGGAGCTAAAGAACCATTCCCTCCTGGAAGAACAGGCTAAAGCTTCCTCCCCACTGGGTACTAACTGTCTCTGCTCCCAGGCCAGGGTCCCTCTGGAACCTCTGCCTTCTCAGTAAGTGCATCCCCTCCCTGTTTCTTTACCCAGGGCCTCAGCGACCCATGCTCAGGGTAGAGGCACCATCGAACCTCACAACAGGACAGGAGCCCTGTCCTGGCTTAGTGGGGTCCTAATATTAGTGGTGGACAGGGCAGGGAACAGATGGCCTTTTACAATCTAAAACCTAACAAACTGCAGCTGGGTCAGAGAGCCCCAGAGCTTCCAAAAGAAGGCCCAAGGTCTGGCAGTAGCCTGCATTCCTTCACAGCTGGGCCTCATCTGGGCACTTCTAAACCCCAAACAAAGAGGAGGAATCTGCAGATCTCTCTGTAGCTCCTGCTGAGTGGATTCATACAGTGGCTGACTTTGCACCTCCTTGGAGATCCAAGAGCCAGTGTAGCCAGGGATCAGAGTGAGACCATCCAGATTACAACTCTTCACATCCATAAGAGACACACTCAGGGGGCAGACTCAGTGAGCGCCAAAGCCCCACTGAAGCAAGTCCTAACCCATAAGGGTGTCTCCAGCACAGAAATTCTCCTATTGTAGACACAACTGGTCCCCACTGCCAATTGGCTTGGAGGTCAATTCCTCCCAATGATACCAACAGCAATCAAGGCTTAACTACAACAAGATTGTGCACACAGCCCACAAAGGGTTGTACCAAGGGTGTCTGCCTCAAGTAATTAGGGAGGCTGAGCCATTGGACCTTATAAGACACCTAGCACACAAAGCCACTCTATCAACACAGGGAAGCAACCAAAATGTGGAGAGAAAGAAACAGGTCACAAATGAAAAAAATGGAGGAAAGCAAATGACTGGATAAAGAGTTCAAAATCACGGTTATAAGGTTACTCAGGAATCTTCCATAAATTTAATGAGACCCTCAATGATATGAAAAAGAACCAATCAGAAATTAAGCATACACTGACTGAAATAAAGAATAATATATAGAGATCCAACAGCAGACTAGAGAATCCTAAGAATCAAGTCAAAAATTTGAAATACAAAGAAGCAAAAAAACACCCAACCAGAAAAGAAAAAAAGAAGAAAAAAATATGAAGAGAGAAAAAAGTAAAGATAAAAAGTATTATCAACAAATGCTTATCTATCAACAAGTGAATCTAAAAATCAAGTGAATTAAAAATCTAAGGAACAGAATAAACTGGTGAATATAATAGAATAGGGGCAAAGAAAGGGAGTGGATTGATAATTATCATGGGGAAAGGGGTTTGGAAATACAGGAAGAGAATAGACTAAAATCATACACCTATGGATGAGGACAATGGAACGGAGTGGAAGGGAGATATGGGAAGAAAAGGGAGAAACAATTGTAATAATCTGAGCAATAAAGATTTATTGAATTAAAAAATAAAGAACAGGAACAAAACAGAGATACCCATTCTCAGCACTCCTGCTAGCCATAAGGTTTAGACAAGATGAAGAAATAAAAGATCCAAATTACTTCTAAAGTAAAGCTGTCATTATTCACAGATGACATGATATTGTACTTAGAAAATCCCAAAGACACCTTCAAAAAAAACTACTAGACTTAATAAATTTAGCAATGTAGCAGGATACAAAATTAACACCCAGAAATCTATCTTTCTTTGTACACCAGTAATGAGCTCACAGAAAGAGAAACTAAAAAAACAATCCCATTTACTATTGCAACAAAAAAAAAATTAAGATATCTAGGTATAAACTTAACTAAGGAGGTAAAAGACCTGTGCTCAAAAAATTACAGGATGATGAAAAAAGAGACAGAGGAAGACATAAGCA
Organism: Pipistrellus nathusii; assembly: GCA_963693515.1. NCBI lineage: Eukaryota > Metazoa > Chordata > Mammalia > Chiroptera > Vespertilionidae > Pipistrellus > Pipistrellus nathusii. The sequence goes on along the minus strand of OY882872.1, from coordinate 37,517,826 downwards.
AATGGAAGAATATACCATTTTCATGGATTGATAGAATTCATATCATTAAAATGTCCATACTACCCAAAGCAATCTATAGATTCAATGCAATCCCCATTAAGATACCAATGCAATATTTCACAGACCTACAACAAACTCTCCAAAAATTCATATGGAATTTAAAAAAAAAAATAGCTGCAGCAATCTTGAGAATGAAGAACCAAGCTGGAGAGAACACAGTACCAGATATCAAACTTACACCATACACAAAAATAAACTCAAAATGGATAAAGGACTTAAACATAGGATAGGAAACCATAAAAATCTTAAAAGAATCCATAGGAAGCCAAATAGCAGACATATGTCATAGCAATACAGCTCCTAGGGCAATGGAAACTAAAGAGAAAATAAACAAATGGGACTACATCAAAATAAAAAGCTTCTGCACAGCAAAAAAACAACAACAACAACAAAACAACAAGAATGCCCACTGCATGGGTGAACATATTTGCCAATGTTATCTCTGATAAGGGTCTAATCTCCAAAACTACAGGGAACTCAGACAACTTAACAAAAGGAAGAGAAACAGTCCAATCAAAAATAGGCAAAGGACTTAAATAGGCACTTTTCAAAAGAGGACAGAAAGAAGGCCAAGAGATATATAAAAACATGCTCATGGTCACTAATCATCTGAGAGATGTAAATCAAAACAACAATGAGCTGCCATCTCACACCTGTCAAAATGGCTATCATCAACAAATCAACAAACAATAGGTTCTGGCAAGGATGCAGAGAAAAAGGAATCCTCATGCACTATGGATGGGAATGCAGACTAGTGCAGCCACTTTGGAAAACAGTATGGAGTTTCCTCAAAAAATCAAAAATGAAATTTCCATTTGACCCAATAATCCCAATTCTAGTAATATATTCCAAGAAATCAGAAACACCTGTCAGGAAGGATATATGCACCTCTACGTTCAGAGCAGCACAATTTGCAATAGCAAAGATTTGGAAACAGCTTAAATGCCCATTAGCAGATGAGTGGGAAAAAAACCGTAGTATCGATACATCTACAATGGAATGTATGGAATACTATGGAATACTATGCTGCTGTAAAAAGAAAGGAACTCCTACCATTTGCAACATCATGAATGGACATGAAGTGAAATAAGTCAGTTGGAAAAAGATAAATATCACATGATCTCACTCATTTGTGGAATATAATGAACAACATAAACTGATGAACAAAAATAGAGACAAAAGGGGGAAATATTTTAGAATATAATAGAAGTAATCCTGCTATTTGCATATTTTTAATATTTCCTCCAACGTTTGTGATATGATAGGATGTTAGTACAGTTTTGGCAAAATTATTTTACTTAAAATCCTTTTTTCTTAAAATGTTGTTTATTGCATGTAACATTATTATATTTAAAATCATTTTTCTTGGGATATAAAATAAAAACAAAAATCTCTGGAAGATAACTACCTAAGAAATAACTTTTAACTTATTTCAACTATTCTTTTCTAAATTAGTAAATTTTTTAAGGTTATTGAATTTCTAGATATTTTGAAATAACATGAAATACTAAAACATTGATTGCTAAATAAGCCTTTAAATTTGTCTGCTTTTGTCTTTATTGCCTAAAATCTGTAATATGGATTTAAGGTTTTGATAGAATGTCTGGTGCTTGACAGTTTCTTAAAAGTGAAAGTGTGTTTAAAATGTGTTAATGAATGTCAATCGAAGGAATGTTGGTCACTTATTTTGTTTTTATTGGAAATTGAGCTTTCTGAGAGTTAAACGTTCAAATGAATTTGGGAGAAATTATATGGTTGTGATTATAGAATGCATGAAGGATGGAAATTCATTTTTGAGCAAAATAATTCTTGCATTTTCTTTGCGAAAATTAATATTTTGAATTATGTTAAGGTCTTCATATGTATGGCCTTTATATATATGTGTTTGTCTGTGTCTTACGTGTGGTAACTTTTCAGCCTTTGAATGGCATTACTAGAATATAACATTTTATTGGCTTGATTTTAAAAAATTAAAATACTTATAAAATTCAGCAGAATTCTCTGGTCTAAACAAAATTTTTTATATTAAAATTGGTTTAATTTTGAGTAATGTCCTTTAGAGTTATTACCATAACATATATGTTTTTTCCTAGATTTACAAAGAGTTTATGATATAATCTTTTGGTTAAGTATGTTTGTCAAGTTTTCTAAAGTTTAATCTGTAAGACTTTAAATGAGAGATGAATTTGAGACATTCCAATGGGCCCTGGAATAACTCAAGGATTTATTCTCTCTTCTTAAAACAGATATTTTTAAACTAAACTAGGACAATTTAATGTACTTGAAATTACATGGGAAGCTTTGTCAAATAAAAATTAATAAGCTTTGTCAAATAAAAATATTGTTCTATTTATATACAAATATTTTATTAAAATGAATGTTATAAAAATTTCAGTCTGCTTTAGAAAGGAACTTGCAAATATTCAGAGCCAAGTTCAAACAGGAAACTTTCAGAGTAGCATGTGTCCAGTCAGGGACACTAGGGCAAGCCAAGAGTGATGATTCCCTGTGGGGGGCATCTGGCAGTAATACACTGGATATTTGTGTTTCACATTGGAAGTTTATATATTATTTTCTTTCTTTCTTAAAAATATTTTTAATTAATTTCAGAGAGGAAGGGAGAGGGAGAGAAAGATAGAAACATCCTATCTAATAAAGGAGTAATATGCAAATTAACCATCAATCCACTCTAAAACCCATGCCCACAAGCCACACCCACAAGCCAATCAGAGCAATTATGCAAATAAACGCAACCAAGATGAGCCACAGAGAGCAGGAGGGAGGTGTTTCCCCAGCAACGAGGAAGCCAAGCTTTCCGCCAGCCCTTGTTGGCCTAAGACTCTACTCAAGGCTACAAAGTTTCCGTTATAGAAGGTAAACAAATCCAAACAGAAACAGCTGCCACCGCAGGGCAAGCAAGAGGCTTGGCTCTGCTCCAGGCTACAAAATTTCAATTGTAGAAAGTAAATTTATCCCAGATACCAGGGCCTCCACTTGAGTCACTGGGGGGTGTGGCCAGCCTGCTAACCACCACAGGCTCCTTGCTTAGGCCACCCCATGTCCCAAGAGAACCCCCATCCTGATCTGGGACACCCTTCAAGGCAAACCAGTTGGCCCCCAAGGCAAACCAGTTGGCACCAGGCCTATATCCTCTCTAATAAAAGAGTAATATACAGATTGACCATCACTTCAACACACAATATGGCTGCCCCCATGTGGTCAAAGATCCTGCCCCTATGTGGACACAAGATGGCCAGCAGGGGAGGGCAGTTGGGAGGCACCAGGCCTACAAGGGAGGGCAGTTGTGGGTGATCAGGCAAGTAGGGGAGGGCAGTTTGGAGGCACCAGGCCTGCAAGGGAGGGCAGTTGAGAGGGACCAGGCCTGCAAGGAAGTGCTGTTGAGGGCAATCAACCCTGCAGGGGAGGCCAGTTAGGGGTGACCAGGCTGGCAGAGGAGGGAAGTTGGGGGCAAACGGGCTTGCAGAGGAGCAATTAGACATTAATCAGGCTGGCATGGGAGTGGTTAGGGGGTGATCAGGCTGGCAGGCAATCAGGAAGGCAGGCACATCAGCAGTTGGGAACTAGCAGTCCTGGATTGTTAGGCCACTGAGATCAGGCCTAAACAGGCAGTTGGACATCCCTTGAAGGGTCCCAGATTGGAGAGGGTGCAGTTTGGGCTGAGGGACACCCCCACCACCACCACCACATGCACGAATTTCATGTACCAGGCCTTTAGTTGCATTATAATAAAGTCTATAACCATGCCACTTTTAAATTTTGTCATTCATGTATTTAAAAAACAAAAAGCTATTACTTTACTTTGATGCATCTATAGGTAAATCTATAGAAAAATCCATGAAAAGGATTCTGACCTATTCTAACTTGTAGGCTTTAAGGAGGTCATATCTCTGAACTGGATGAAGACTTATAGAACTTCAAGGAATAACTGAACTCAAAAGACTGCTGGCAAATAATCAAGATAAACAAAAATAATTATGGGACTAAATGAATTGAGAATAATTACTCTTTTGACTTTGTTTAAAATATTGATTTTTAAATTTTTGTACCCCAAATATAAGGAAAACTAAAAAGCAGACATTCTGCATTATAGGATCTAATAAGTTAGTGACATTCATTTCACAGTATTCCCAGGAAACAAAGATTCAAAGACCATGACAACCTAAAGAATTTTTGTCCATTAGGAAATACATGAATTAAAGGCTCTCTCCAACAGTGTTAAAGGGGCCTTGCCTTATCAGGTACCTAACCATTTGCCCTCTGTCTCTGATACTTGCCTTCCTCTCAAGGATGGAGAAGCCGCTGACTATGGGGGAGGAAGACAGCCATCCCAAGATGTCAACACGGCCTGTATGCTGACAAGTTGATGCTGCTCAAACCTTGCTCTTATATCATCTATTGTTATTGATTAAATGAATATAAAATGATTTTTATATTGCTACTAGAGACCCAATGCACAAAATTCTTGTGCTCAGGGAGAGAGTGAGTGAGTCTCTCAGCCCGGCCTGCACCCTCTTGCAGTTGGGGAGCCCTCAGGGGATGTCCAACTGCTGGCTTAGACCCACTCGCAGCTGAAAGTGGGCCTAAGCTGGCAGTCGGGCATCCTTAGCACTGCTGCAGAGGCAGGAGAGGCTGCTGCCACCACAGCTGCTACTGCGCTCACCAGCTGTGATCCCGGCTCAGGGCTTTTGGCTGAGCAGCGCTCCCCCTATGGGAATGCACTGACCACTAGGGGGGGCAGTTCCTGTGTTAAGCATCTGCTCCTTGGTGGTCAGTACACATCACAGTAATGGTTGTTCTGCTGTCTGGTAGGTTTGCATATTAGCATTTTATTATATAGGATTATCCTCCTTATGGTTTCCTAGTGAAACAATATGTCCGCTTTCCCTATTCGAAATGAAATATTTAACTTGGGTACCTGCTATGTACTAGACCGAGCATGTCAAACTCGTGGCCCGTGGGCTACATGTGGCCCACAACAAATATTTTCATGGCCCAGCCAATATAACAGTATGTAAGGAACGTTTTAATAAAAATTTTGTAACTTAATTTTTACAATATCCCGTTATAGGTAATTATGAATATACAACATTCACTAATGATTGATTACTATGATTGTGTTGCATTCATTTCCCTTATGCACCTTACGCACAGGCGCACCATTTCTCTTCACTAATACTAGCAGTGAATATTTTAGCAGCTGATTGCCACATCATTAGTCTTGTACTGACTTGCTTGGTGTGCACAACAGGAAATATTTGGCTTTCGGAGAACAAGAACAATAGGTTTATTTGCATTATGATTATTAATTTGTGCAGTTATTCGGTGACTGGTAAGTTAATGTTCAAGAAAAAATATTAATTTGTATTAAAATGTTCTATTATTTTATGTTAATGATTATACATTAATTTCAGCCCTTTGTATTCAGCATGTCTCTATTAAAATCAAGTGGTAGTAAAAATAAACAAAAAATTGCTGACAAACATCGACATTTCTAAGAAAACTGGGAATTGCAGTATTTTTGCTGTGAGGTAAAAAATAAAATAATCTGCTTGACATGTAATAATGCTATTAGTATACCAAAGTTATACATTGAAAATTGAAGCCTTTGTTTTTTTGCGGCCCACATAAACTTAAACCTTGTTTATTTGGCCTGTGTTAGCCTCTGAGTTTGACATGCTCACTGGTATACTAGACAATGATATTCTGATTATCAGCTATGATAATGAAGTTAATGTTTTGTTGGCAACACACTGGTGGTCTTCTACTATCAATATAAGTTTTGGTACATTTTTTCAGGCTATCATTCTATCTAATAAAAGCCTAATATGCTAAGTGTCCAACTGCTTGTTTGACCATTCGACCAGTTGCTATGATGCTCACTGATCACCAGGGGGCAGATTCTCCAAATGGTAGGTTAGCTTGCTGCTAAAGTCCAACTAATCAGGTCTGGGCAAGATGAGCAGGACAAGCCCTGGAACCCTACAACAGTCTCTCACTGATCATGCACTGTTGGGGTCACTCGGCTTGACCTGTGGGGAATGGGCCAAAACCAACTCTCCCAGATTTAGAGCAGGCACAGGTCAGGCCGAGGGACTCCATTGGTGTATGAATTCGTGCACCAGGTCTTTAGTATCCTATCTAATAAAAGAGTAATATGCAAATTGACCATTATTCCAACACACAAGATGACTGTCCCCATGTGGACACAAGATGGCCACCACAAGATGGCCAGCATGGGAGAGCAGTTGTGGGCAATCAGGCCAGCAGAGGAGGGCAATTGGGGGGACCCAGCTTGCAGAGAAGAGCAGTTGTGGGGGACCAGGCCTGCAGGGGAGCAGTTAGGGATGACCAGGTCTACAGGGGAGGTCAGTTAGGGACAATCAGGCTGGCAGGGGAGTGGTTAGGGGATGATCAGGATGGCAATCAGAAACAGTTAGGGCAATCAGAAAGGCAGGCAGGCGAGCAGTTTGGAGGCAGCAGTCCTGGATTGTGAGAGAGACCCCAGATTGGAGAGGGTGCAGGCTAGGCTGAGGGACACTCCCCTCATCCCCCGCCCCCCCGCACAAATTTCATGCACTGGGCCTCTAGTCTATTATTAAGTACTTACCTTGGACAAACCCCTCCAAGAACACCTCCTTAATAATTCCCCTGGTAGAATTATATATAGATCTAATCTAGATGAATATTTTGGATGAATATTGTCTAAATATAGTAATGGATGAAATTAACTTCCCAGAAAAAAATTGTTACTTCTGGATAGTAATAGATACCTGTTCCTCCTCAGGTCCTTCCTTGTCTAATATTATACATTTTTTGTTCCTAATCAGTGTTATTGGTTTAATATTGTTGCTTTTTTTTTTACTTTTTTTTATTAAATTATTATCTGTGTACATATTTTAACATTGGCCCCTCCCTCCCCAGAGTTTTGTGTCCATTGGTTGTACTTATATGCATGTATACAAGTCCTTCGGTTGATCTATTATCTCCCCCAGATCTCTCTACCCTACCTGCTGTAATTTGACAGTCTGCTTGTTGCTTTACTGTCTCTATATCTATCTTTTGGTTCATCATTTTATAATGTTCTTTATTATCCATAAATGAGTGACGTCATGTGGTATTTCTCTTTCGTTGACTGGCTTATATCACTCAACATGATGTTCTCCAATTCCATCCAGGTTGCTGCAAATGATGAGAATTCCTTCTTTTTTATGGCAGCATAGTATTCAATTGTGTAGATGTACCATGGTTTTTGGATCCAATCATCTGCTGACCAGCACCTAGGCTATTTCCAGATTCTAGCTATTGCAAATTGTGCTGCTATAAACATAGGGGTGCATATATCCTTTCTGATCAGTGTTTCTAGTTTCTTGGGATATATTCCTAGGAGTGGGATTACTGAGTCAAATGGGAGTTCCATTTTCAGTTTTTTTGAGGAAACTCCACACTGTTCTCCACAGTGGTTGCACCAGTCTGCACTCCCACCAGCAGTGCACAGGGTTCCTTTTTCTCCGCAACCTTGCCAACACTTGTCGTTTGTTGACTTGTTGATGTTGGCCATTCTGACAGGTGTGAGATGGTACCGCATTGTTGTTTTGATTTGCATCTCTCAGATAATTAGTGATTTTGAGCATGTTTTCATGTGCCTTTTGGCCTTCCTTCTGTCTTCTTTTTAAAATAATCTATTTAGTCCATTTAATATTGTTGCTTTATGTATGTAAATTTTGTTCCTGGTATGTAAATTTTATATTAGATGCAAAAAAAAAAATTTATAAACAGAAGACTTGGATCATGGTAGCTCAAAAGTGAAAAATGATTCAGAATACATTTTAACAAGGACATATACAACTGACTGCCTTCCATTTACCTGCCCTTGGTTCTTTTTTTGTTTGTTTGTTTTTGTTAATAATAATAATTTGACCTTAATTGCCATCTAAGGTCTTGCCCCATCTTCAATGCTGACACTGAGAGTCCTAGGAATGAGCCTTCCTAGCACTGTGGGATTGCATTCAAAAATGAAAAGGTTGATCATCAATGCATCCTTTGGATTGATTTATGACCAAAAGGGTGCTGTGTAGACGAAAGGGGCACATGCTAAACGGACAAGCTCAGGGAAGGCCTGCATGGTGGTCTTGCAAACTCAGGGACCTAAGGTAATCACAAAGAATATTCTGAAATTAAACTTTAACTAAAAGCAGTTATGGTGGGTAATTACATCCTAGGCCAGTATCTTCGCTGAGGAGGTCAACTTTTATCTAAACTGAGCTTATCTGTCTTTTTGCATTTATGATGACATACCCTTAAAATGTCTGGGTAACTTGTAACTTCCCTTTTTCCGAGCTCCTTGAGACACAACCTAATGTGCCTGGGCGCCAGGACAGATACCATAAATTCCTTCATTGTTATTGTTATCATGTTAATTGTTGGCAGGTGTTTGGTGGACCCAACAGTCTCCATCTAACAAGCTGTCAGGAGATGCTGCTCATACTGGCCTGCAAAGCACTTTCAATGGCAAGGCTGATGGGGATCCCTATCCCCTAAAAGGACAACCTACCCACTTAACCCACTGGGCTTGTGCCATGTCCTGGCCATTGGTCTGTCAACACCACACAGAGAGTCCCAGGGATCCTCAAACCCAGGGGATTATTTATTTGTGTGACACAGAAACCCAGCTGGCACTACACCTTCCCCCTGTTCTCAGACTGCTGGGAAGATTGCCTTTCCTCCCAACAGGCAGGTCACAGAGGTGACTCTGGGAGTGAGTAGGGGTCGTCTGAGTGATGACTGGTGAGGGGATCCACCTTCTGTCTTCGGGTGTCACCAGCCTGGTTTCTGCTTCCAGGGACAGAGTCCCAGGACCAGGAGTCTCGGTAGGACCCGCAGTGAAGGGTGTGTGTGTGTGTGTGTGTGTGTGTGTGTGTGTGTGTCCTGGGAAGAGGGGACTGTGGTGGGAGGTCATATGGCTGTGAGCTCCCTGATTTTGAGGGACATGACTTTTAAAAAAAGAATATTCATTTATTTATAATTATTGCTAACTAAACTTCTCTTTTATTTATTTATTTGTTTGTTTTTTTAATTTGGGAAGATGGGTGCCAGGTAGGAGTCCACCTCCAGGGGGAGGACTACCCATGCACTGGCCTTATGCCATCCCTTTTAATGAGGTTCTGAGATAAAGACATCCTTAGGCAGGAAATTCCAACAACAGAAAATCAACAAGAATTTACATATGATTAACAAATTAAAGTTGCTTCAACTACCACTATCTCAACTAAACATTCGGAGCCATTAAGGTTGACCAGCTTTTTTTACATTTTACTTTCCAGGCAGATTCCCAGCATGTCCCTTTCCTCCCCCTTCTCCTCCCCTCCACATGCCTGAGCTGTGGGCTTCATCCCCAATGTGTGGGGTAGGTGTGGGGCAGCTGATCAATGATTCTCCCATCATTGATGTTTCTATCTCCCTCTTCCTCTTCCTTCCTCTCTGAAATCAATACAATATGGTTGTTGTTTTTAATCTTAAAAAAAAAAAAAAAAAAGAGGAAGTAAGGGCTGTAGGAGAGACATGTGGCTCTCAGGAGAGTGGACAAGCTGGTGATGGTCTATGTGCCAGGTGTGGCTGAGGCTTCTCTCTAGTGTCAGTCAGTTCTCCTGCTGGGAAACTCTCAGGGGAGGGAATTAAGAAAATTGCATTCTTCTTGGGAAGTTCTGCCTGGGGAGAGATAAGGGGGTTCAGAAAATGCCTATTCACTTGTATTTGGACCTCTTCACTTGCATTTTATTGAGATAAGAAACTGAAAAAAACTCTGCATTATAAAAAAGAAGATGAGATGGGATATAGCGCCCCAGAGCTATTGTAACATTGCAAATGGCTCACTGGAACTGGCCACAATTCTGCCTGCATTGAGACACAAGACACACAAAGGCAAAAAAGGCAGAGACAGAAGGATGGAGAGAGAGAGAGAGAGAGAGAGAGAGAGAGAGAGAGAGAGAGAGAGAGAGAGAGAGAGAGAGAGAGAGAGAGAGAGAGAAGAGAGAGAGAGAGAGAGAGAGAGAGAGAGAGAGAGAGAGAGAGAGAGAGAGAGAGACACCGGCATCTCTGTTTACTTTTTCTTTTTTAAAAATATATTTTTACAGAGAGGAGGGGAGAGAGATAGAGAGTTAAAAAAAATTGATCAGCTACTTCCCTCACACTCTCTACTGGGAATGTGCCCGCAACTGAGATACATGCTCTTGACCGCTGTGAAAGGAAAGAGCCACATGCTAACCTGACAAGCTCAGGAAAGGCCTGTGTGGGATTCTTGCAAACAGAGAGACCTAAAATAACCACAAAAGATGGTTTGAAAATTAAATATCTAACTATAAACAGGTTATAGTGGGTAGTCGCGTCCCAGATATTTCACCTGACAAAGATCAACTAAGATCTTCTTTACTGAGCCCATCTGCCTTCCTGCTTTTAGGATAACTTATCTGTGAGATGTCTGGGTAAATTGTAACTTCCTTTTTACCCCAGACCCCTTAGGGCACAACAAATGGCCTCAAGACATTCCCTCATTGTTATTGTTATCAAGTTAGTTGTCAACTGTTAATTACATTAGAGTATCCTGTACCCATCTCTGTAAAAGAAGCTCATGTCCATATTTTCACCTTTTACCCTATCCCAGGGGTTTCCCCACTTTGCTCTGTCCCACTTCCCTAATCTATCACCAATGAATTTCATGTAACTCACCTAGGTCCCTTTCCTTTGATTGCAATGTATTCTTACACCCAGACTTCGTGATTCCCAAGGACTACCAGGGAGCCTCTTCCATGCTAGCATGGGCTCTGTCCCATCACATGCCAATAGCATGACAGAAGAGAGACCGAATTTCGCCAAGCCCCAGGGCTTTACAATAGTGGTGATGTCACTGCTTTGGCTGACCCTGATTGGTTGGGTGAGGGCTAGGGTCCAGTTACACAAAATGTAGAATAACTCCGCCCTGCCCCACAGTAGAGTCCAAAGTTTATCCTCACCTTGCCCTGCCCTCTAATTCCCCCCTTGTCTTATGTGCATGAGTCAAATCATTGACTCAACCTACTTTCTTTCAGCATAAACAACAAATACAGTTACCAAGACCCTTAGTACCACAGTTCCCATCAGTCTTGTCCTCACTGAAGTCCAGCTCCCCTCCTGCAGGCATCAAGTCTCCTCCCAGCCTGCGTGGACCCCAGGCTGGGATCTCATAGGTGAGGCTGCTAATTGCGAGGCTCCAGGACATGCAGGAGCTAGGAGTCATGTAGTCAGGTCTGGGTGCCATTTCAGCCATGGGCATGCTCAGGATAACGTGTAGCATCCCCTTGAGTCCTTGGACAGTGAATTTCTTTACCCACACTGAGTTCCCGGGCTACAGGGTCTGTGGTGGGCACTGTAGTGCATCTGGAACAAGCAAACTGCAGAGCCTATAAGAACTTGAGCAAGGGAATTATTATCGTACATGATATCCCCCCCACCCCAGAAAAAGGGGGAACTCGTCCCAGTGAAGGGTACACCTGGCCTTTAGGAGGGCAAAGGTCAGGGGGTTGGTTCAATTTTCATCAATTCTAGGACACATTTAGTTAAACCCCTTTTCTGAGTCCTGATTATGCCTGTCCTAAGGTTACAGCTATACTTTGAGATACCTTGGCTACAAAGGTGGGGCTGTTATCTGATTCTGGCAGCCCAAATCTAGGTATAATCTCCTGGAATAACCTCTTGATTACTATAGAGGCAGTTTCTGTCCTAGTGGGTATATTTTAACCTAATCTGAAGTGTCTACAAAAACTAGGCCTTATTGCTGGTGGTTTAATCTCTGAAATCCACCTACCAATGCTCTTCTGGGGAAGTTCCGTGGGACCCCCTTACCTTGCTTAGCATTTACCTATGCTCAGACAGTACTTCTAGCAACTCTGCCTCACAGAAGTTCAGAAGTCTTGGTGACACCTAAGTGGGTAACCTGGTGTCACTGGGAAACTCTGACCTACAGCCTCTGGGACCAACAGTCTTGTTATCTGGAGGGTCCTCCAATCATATGGTCCTTCAGTGGCTTGCTTCTGTTCAGCCAATTCCTTCTGGCTGCAGTTGGTAACCCTCTTTTCTCTATGGATGGCACAGTGTCTCCATCAAAGGGCCTGGGTTAAGGCCAAAAGTTCAGGAACTGTGCCCAAATGGTGTGGTCCAGGTTGACTACCACTGCCCCTGCATATCAGGTCCCATCTTGAACGTAACTGCTCCCATCCTTGAACAGTACCTTGTTGTCTGTTCCCTCTGTGCAGTCATGAATGGGTTCCTCCATCAACAGCTTGAAGCAGGCTGGCAGGGTTGATGGCCAGAGTCTTATGAATCCGGACACAGGGCTGGTCCAGGAGAAAAGCTTGGCCCATCAGAGTTAGCTCCTGGCCCAGAGTCTGCTTATCTGCCTCCTTCACAAGCAATGCTGTGGTGGCCGCTGCCTGGAGGCACGCTGACCACCCTGCTGCCATGGGTTCTAGTCTCTTAGACAGATAGGCAACACGTCTCTTCCAGGGACCTAGAGTCTGAGTGAAAACCCCTTTGGCAATGCCCCCTACCTCACTCACGTAGAGGTGGAAGGGCTTCATGACATCCGGCAAGACTAGGGCAGGTGCTGAGACGAGAGCCTTCTTTATCTCCTCAAAGGCCCATTTTTCAGTTCAGCAGCTGCATTCCCTCAGTACATGTTCCTTCTGAGGTCCACAGTCCTTCTTTGATGTCCAAGGAGGCTCTCTGCTTTCTACTATAAGCATACTAATTCCTTCCTATTAGTTGCTGGCCTTTTATAATTTCAAATCAACTTGCAAACCTTCTTGCTATATTCTTCAAAAATACATAACCATGCCTCAAATTTTATAGAAAAGGCAAGGGAGGAGGGAGCAGGTCCAGTATTCTGTTCCCAGGCCTCCAGCCGCCTGACATTTAAAATGCCACATTTTTCCTACAGATAAAGATTTATCTGCATTTCTAAGCCTCCTCTACTCCCCCCTGCAGAACAACGGTGAAAAATGTCCAAGCAGCTGTGGGGGGCTAAATCATACAAATAATTATTTTCACATTGTTTTAGCACAATTCTAAATAAATTATAAACCTTTGTGACGAAGTCTATTTAAATCTATAAAGTAGACACACATGACTGAAACTAAAAATGATTCCCAAAGTTTATAAAATACAAGATGCAGGCACAAGCCCAAATTCAAGCTTACAATGTGATTACAAATGACAACAACAATGGCATAAACAAAACAGATCAGATATAAAAGTTTAACATGTTACATTAAAACATCACTTTGTTGTGGGTGACCTGCGAATGACGACCACCAGTCAGCCAATTTGGAATTTAGGAAGCCTTTATTACTAACTCGAGTCCAGGCTCCCGTCTCAACTGACACAGCAGCAAGCAACGAGAGCCCCGACCCACTCTAAGCATGCTGCTTTTATCCCGTCTTAGGGATGCCTGGCAGATTATGATTGGCTAAAAGTTTTAACAAAGAAAGTTCAGTTATAAGCTATAGAAAATTCCACTAGTACAGTAACATTTAAAGTTTATACAACACCTGGGATGGGGGTTTATTTTCAGCTTAAGCAGTCTCTGTTTGACCTGGTTTGGTCTGTTTGTTCTGCCATGCGGCTACTGGAAACAGGACGTGCTTGCCTGGGGGTTGAGCCTTCCAACACAACTATTTTATGACTAACAGTTATGCTTGGCTAAAGCGTATCATGCTACATTCTTTGTTGTGGGTCTGGTTGCTCGTTCCTTCCCTGGCCTGGAGCCCTGCCTTGACAGGGTCTTGCTGGCCACAACAACTTCAGAGAAACTGACTTCAAAAAAATACTGCATCACTGACTTAAAAATAATTTTAGTGTAAGCATCACATAGATTCCTCATCTGACAAATGAGAACAAATCAAATCCTTGAGATCTTTGATCATTACTGCTTATTTTTAACACATGTAATATAGTTCAGCTTGCCATCAATTCTATGAGGCAAATTTAAACTTTAATTTCCTATGTCTCTTTCTTCTCTTACATCCTGCTTACTTAGGGAGAAGTTTCAGCAACAGGTCTGGCAATTTTCTGCAGATCACTGGGGGAGGGATTGGACAAAGGGAAAGATGGGTGTAGCCACTCAAATGCAAATGAACACATTCTTTAGCTGAAGACTCCCAGCCATTCATATGTAAACTTGTTACCACTACCTGCCTCAGGGTGGGAAATTTCAAAAGCTGCTTACAATGCCTTGGGAAACCAGTTTTAATTTATCTCCCAGTTAATCTCCACAATTTTTAAAGCTCATTCTGTACACAGAAAAGATGTTAAGCACAGCCCAAAACTATGTGCACTTGTTTTGAAATGCCTTTTCGCTTTTAAGCACAGAAAATCGAGATGCATAAAAACTTCCTTGGGGAGTGGTTTTCACATTGAATCGCCAAGTGTCTCTCCTCCCCCACCTCCTACCTGCTCTGGGGGGAAAGAGTAGCAAATTTACAAACAAGAGCAAACTGAAACCTTTAGTTATTCAAACATACAAACAAAGAACACAGAAACAGACAGAAGGCTCCTGGGAACAGTCTTCCAATTGTGGAATCAAAACCAAACAATGGCCTCACACCGACTGGTGTCCCTCCAACATTGAAAGCTGGCCACCCACTAGAACAAGTCTGCCACTGGCCATTGTGAACCTCTACAACACAGAACATCACAACAATCAACAAGAGGATGCCCAACATCAACATTTCAACTTAAAACCACACTTGGGAGAGGTCCGCTTCTTTCCTGCCTTTACAAGAGCACAGAAATTCGCCCATGAGACCTCTTCTCCCAGACCGATGCCGCCAAGCCGGCCCAGGCCCCTGAGCCAGGCTGCTGCCACCGCTCCACCCCAGCTGTGCTGCTCAGAGGGCCCCCGAGGAGGCAGGGAGGGAGCACAGGTCACCCCACCGGCTTCCTGACTCTGCTTCCCCTTCTCCAGGCAGCCAGCAAAATTAACCCACGTTGTATTTATATGCATGCATACAAGTCCTTCAGTTGATCTATTATCTCCCTAGTTCTCCCTACCCTCCCCGCTGTAATTTGACAGTCTGCTTGTTGTTTTACAATCTCTATATCTATCTTTGGACATAGAGGCAATAGGCCTTTTGGGGATGGTGGTAGATGGTGCAGCAGGGGAGGGGGAACACATTGCTGGGCCCCACCCCAGAGGTGTTGATTCAGCAGGGTGGAATCCGGGAATGTGCATTTCTAACAAGTTCCTAATTGTTGATTGTTGCTGGTCTGAAGACCACACTTTGGGAACTACTGGTCAATAAACTCAGAAACAGCTGAATGATAAAAAAAAAAAAAAAAATATTAACCCAGGTGACTCCCCTCCACCCCCCGAGTGAGGCCGCTACTGCCCAGCCATGCTCCGATGCGCAGATTAAGCATTGTGGAAGCCCCCCACCCTGACACAAGCCGCCAGGGGGCCCAGCACCACCATGCAGGCCCCACTTCACCGGCTCCATCCTGGTGAGCCATGCCTCCCGCCGATACCAAAATCATACCTGGGAAAGGCTCTCGTCACTTTCCCACATGTGAGGCATCAGCTCATGCAGCTTGCCTCGTCGTGGGAGAGGTTTTCATCCCTCTCCCACATGTTAGGGGCCCTCTAGGAGAGGATCCCACGTCTCTTCTGCCTGTAAGGGGCCCTCTCGTGAGGTTGGAATGTCTTCCAAATCCTCCAGCCCGTGGTCTTCCAGCAATGCGTCCATTTAGACCTCTTCAGGCACTATGGACACGAGGGGATTCCACGTCCCTCCAGAGCGCTCACACAAGGACACAGACACACACACACTTACCACGGCCAGTCAGGCTCTCTGGATCGGAGACCCTCATGGTCTTGGGGATCCCAGACGAATCCCCCATATGTTAATCCCAGACTTTATGATCCTCAAGGACCACCAGGGAGCCGAATCCGATGCAATAAACCAAAGAGCATCTTCCATGCTACATGGGCTCTGTCCCACTCACGCCAACAGCATGGCAGAAGAGAGCCTAAACTTCTCTTTTAAATAGGAACATAAAAACACAGTAGGGCTTTGCACAAGTGGAATTTCTAAACAGTTGGTTTGTATACACATCAAAATAAGTTAGAATGGAATTCATCCAGGACTTTCCAAGTCCCCTGCGAGGCCTCACACCTCTTTTGCAAAGGTTGGGGGTGAGGGGTGAGGAAAAGTCCAAGGCACAGGAAAAGGGCCTTCAAGTATCAACTCACAGAGGGTCAGCTGATGGTGGGACTGTGGGAGGGAAGGAGAGCCCCACCCTGGGGCCCCGAACCTTCTCCCTTGGTTTTCCAAGACCAAGGCCACTGTGCTGACAGGAGGGAAAGGAAGAGAAGGAGGAAGAGGAGGAGGAGGAGGAGGAGGAGGAGGAGGAGGAGGAGGAGGAGGAGGACAAGGAGGAGGAGGAGGAAGAGAAAAGAAGAATAGGGAGGGAGAGGGGAAGGGGGAGCTGGAGGTGAAGGGGAAGGAGCTGGAGGTGAAGGGGAGGGCAGGGGGAGGTTCAGGGTTCCTTTTGGTACCAGGGGAGAAAGACATCATGGGAAGAGGTAGTTGTCAGGGCTGATGCTCTGAGCAGGAGAAAATGTCTTCTACAGTGACAAGGTCACTTTCCACCTGAGGGTCATTGTGGAGGACATTGGGCGCTGGGGGGCCTGGGGTCTAGAGAGCACACTTGGGGTGAGGCTCCATGGGCCCCAGCCCTCTCATCTGTTGCTTAGTGGGAGCTGTAGCAGAGAAGGAGGGGCCCCTGGCTGCCTGGTCCCAGGCCACCGGGTCCTCCCCTCAAACCTGATCACAGCCACCCTGAGGCTGGGCTTGGCCCTTCACTAAGATACAGCCTTGGAGGGGTTGCATTGCAAAGTGGTTCCCCACCCTCAGCTGTCCCCGCACCTGGTGCCTGAGCTGAAATTGGTAGTTTCACCTCCTTCTGTGCCTTTGGGGACAGCCCTGCCCCACCCTCCCCACGGATGCCTCAGGAGGCCAGTGGACAGGAGTCTGGGTGCCCTGGGTTCTGAATGTGCTATTTCCCTACCTGTGCCTGCAGCCTCCAGTTCCAGGGGCTGGAGTCACCTTGGGACAGGCCAGGCTGAGGGAGGTCTGGCCTTTGGTGGGTGATGCAGAGCGAGTCACTGGCCAGAGGCTGGGAGCAGTTGGAGGGCCTGCCCCACTGCCTCCTCCTGCTTCTCAGCAGCCTCCTGAGCCTCCCTGCCAGCAGCTGGGCCCCCAGGAGCAGAGCACAGCACCCTGAGTTTCCCTGGCCAGGAGGCTCTAGGTTGGGGAGCACAAAGCACACAAGAAAGCTTCCCTTGGGAAAAGAAAATGGTCTCTATCAGAAAAGGTTATGGGCGACACAGAGTTGAAAAGGAAAAATATAGAATAAATTGCCTCCCAAATACCCCCATTTGTGTGTGTGTGTGTGTGTGTGTGTGTGTGTGTGTGTGTTGTGTATGTGTGTATTTTTTCCAATCTGGTCCTCATTTTCCTTTTTAAATGTTGCTCTTCCCCTGACCCTGCATGCTCTTGGCTGTCCCTATCCTCAAAATGGATTCTTGTTACACCTCAAAGAAGACAAATGCTCCAGCACCACTCCTGACAGTCCCTTTGGGTCCCCAGTGACCTCTTCACAGTGCCGCCCCAGCCCCCTCACCCGCTCCAGGGGCTTCTTCCTGTCCTAGTTAGTGTGGCCTGACCAAGGCATGTCTGGGCTCAGCTCATAGCGGGTACCCTCAGCTGAGACATACCAGGTGTGGAGCTCCAGCTAAAACAGAATTGGGTGACATCTGCCAAAACCACATTAGGGTGGTAGGACCGGGGTTCTGGGAAAGGCGTGTGCAGGCCAGGTTGGGGTGCACATGCACCTGGCTCCAGGGCAGCTCCGGAGGCACCGGGAGGTAGAAGGCCAAGGCTCTGCCTACTCTGGGCCTGGGCTATTCCCAGCCGGGGGCTCGTGGATGGGGGCGGGCAGTGCTGAGCAGTTGGGAATTCCAACATCTCTAGAGCAGACAGAGGAGAAACAAGGCCTGCCAGGAGTGATCCCTTCTCAGTGACAGGGCCCCTGAGGGGCCATCATATGGCCCTGCTCACACTGGCTGCCCCACTGCTGTGGGCCTGCAGACACCTGAGAACCTGTGCCCTTGTGACCTGTCCCTTTTTCCACTCTCCCACAGCAGCAGGCCCAGGTCCCTGTTACCCTTTCTTCCCCGAAAGGCCCGGGGCCTGGACCCGGTTCACAGTTCAGGCCAGTAGTACAGTCCATTTGGTCACAAGTCCCTAGTGGTGCAAATCGGGGAAACGCTCCGCCAGTGGGGCCCTAGCTCATTTCCCAGCTGCAGGAGCACAGCCCGCGGGTCTCAACCCCCATGCCCAGGCCCTCTCACCCGGTTCTGGATGGCCCAACTTTGCTATACTGCCTGGTGGTAGGCCATCTCCTTCATGACCTGCCAGGGGAGGACTCTGGCCTTGGAGCTGTCGTCCACACCAGCGTATGCATAGGCATTCTCCAGGAAGCCCTCCATCTCCTGCTGGCTACCAAGCTCCCAGGGGTCAGTGCCTGTCAGCTCTGTCATGGGGTCGTGGATATCTAAGCCGATGTCCATGATTCTGTGCTTGACCTTCATGTGCCGGTTCATGTTGCCTTTGAGGTTAAACTTGCGGGAGAAGTAAGGACACTGGAAAGGCTTGCTGCCCACGTTCAGGTGCATGTGGCCCTTGAGGGCCATGATTTTAGGGAACCTTTACCTCTCTGTGTCTGTTGGTTGAGCCTGTTTATTTGCTCCCTTACCCTTGGGACAGCCTCTGTCCTCTGCCTGGGGGACTTGCTTGTGATCACCCTGCCTTCCTCATAGTGGTACAAGGCAGGTGCCAGAAGAAGCCTGCAGGACAGAGTGGACACATGGGAGGGGGGGGCGGGCTCAGAAGTGTCTGTGATATGAACATCAGACTCCTTTCCCATCTCCTTCACCAAAGCCAGGTTCCTATATTAATTTCCTGTGTTTTTGGTGTGTTCCAATGTCACCCCCTGGAGGGTATAAGGTGACCTGCAGCTGCATCAGGGATGCTGACCAGGCTCCAGAGAGTGGGTGCTGACCCTGAGCACTGGGCAGAGATGGGCTCTGACCTCCAGAGTGAGTGGCCAATCACTGTGTGTCCCAGGCTGCCCAACTTCATCCCAGTGTAGGGTGAGCACATAGACAGGGTGGTGGTTGTCCAGAGGACTCTGGTTCTAGTTCTGATACTCCAGGAGGAGCTTGCTGTCCCTAAGGTTTCAAGAAAGGGTCTGGTGAGGGCTCCTGTGGGGCTTCCAGGAGAGGGTGCTGGCTTGGGGCTCTGATGCCCAGGATACATTGTGTGTCCCCATCACAGCATTGGGGCACTGCATCCAAGTCACCTGTGTCCATGACTGTCATCTGCTCTAGGCCTCCCCACTGGGTCCCAGATCTGGAGCAGCTACACCTGGAGACTCAGCAGGGACCCTGAGAGGAGGCCCCCCAGGACCCTCAGCCCCTCTGAGGTGGAAGCCCCTCAGATCCTGGGTTCTCCAGACCTTTCCTGCTCAGGAAGCTCCCCAGGAAACCATGGGTTGGTGAGATGTTTTCAGAGACACAGCCAGGTGACCCCACAGATCAGGGCCTTTGGGCACAGGGATTTGCCCCCTGACTTCCTTTGAGGTAAAGGTGGGTTCCTTCCTCCTTTGATAGTAACTTCCTCCTTTGATAGTAAATTCAGAGTCCAGAATTTGTGCCAGGTCAGGTGTCACTGAAAAGAGGAAGGACACAGGCTGCCACCAAGACCCACTTCGGGAGATGAGATGTCACTCACCAGGCAGAGGTGGGGAGGACTGTGATTTTGGAGGAATGAATGGGGATCTGACCCCTCACTGTTAGGAGAGCCCTGCCCTTCCTTTTTGGGACAAACCATGGCCCTTGCTGGCCTCCTCCCATGCTGATATCAGGCCCTGATCTCCAGGGAACGTGTTCTGACCACAGATGTCTCAGGTGGTAGGATAAGAGGGCAGGTGCCAGGCTTTAATTGTGTGGTTTCCATCATTTATGTCTGTGAAGCCATGTGAGGGTGCAGACAGGCACAGTTGGGCATCAGTCTGTCTGGTATCAACCTGGGCACAAGGACTGGACCCTCCCATCTGTCATCAGGGGCTATCTTACATGCCAATGTCCTGGCTCCGCCTCCTGCTCTCACTGCAGCTTCCCTTCTCCTTAGACTCCTGATTCCCTCCTTGCTCAGCACGGCCTCTGTGGCACAAGGTCCAGGAACTCAAAATGACAAGTGACCAGACCATACTTCTCAGTTACCCTCCAGATATCAGAGGAAGGTTCAGGTGCTGGGATCAGGACAGCCTCATGGGAAAGGACCTCCAGGTCTGAGTAACCACCACCTGTGGGGACTGGCAGGTCCTATCATGGTGGGTGCCTTCATGCAGTGATTTGTTTCCAGAGCTTCCCACTGAATTGGCCCAGAGGCCTTGATTGAACAATAAAGAGGGCCTGGACCCTTTCTGCCTTGGAATAGACCCACCAATCAATGACAGTGGATGCAGGAACATCAGGGCTCAGGGACAGCATGCAGGCCACACACCTCTATCTTGAGAGCCAGGGGAGCTTAGGAATTAGCTCATCCTTCTGCTGGTGAGAGGAGTTGGGATCTGGGTGAGAATCCCCTAGCCTCCTCTAGTTTTGCTTTTTAGATTTAAAGGGATAAAGGGTAATGATTCCTACTGACAAACAAAATAGGTGCAGAGGCATGGATACATTAACCATATCTCAGAGGGGAGATAGTGGGGGTGACAAGAAGAGATTAACCAAAAAACATATGCATAGCCCATGGACACAGGCAATAATCGGGCAAAGGCCTGGGGTGAGGTGGAGGGGAGGAAAGGGTGCAGTGGGGGACATCTGTACTATTGTCAACAATAAAATTATTTTTAAAGTTGTAGCTAGCTTCTTGATAGAAGGGAACCCTTACATCACTGTAAAATGAAAACAATGCACTGGAATATTCTTTAGAAGAAAGCAAATACCATTTTCAATTTATCGGTAATTGTGATGCAGGTTTTACTTTTCTAGTTCATCACTGATAACAATTTCTGTAGTTTAGCTCATGGGAAATGGTAAAAGCCAGCCACAATCCATGTTTTAGTTCAAGAATGTGGACTCTATGTGGACTCTCCTGTGATTTTAAGCGTTCATTTAGGTCACCTTCTGTGAACATTAATGCCCCCCTCCTAACTCCTTAATGAGGGAACATTAAAGGTCTTGTAGTTCAGAGAGGGACCCAGGGATGGGGACAGTAGTTGTCAGCCCACAGGTGCTGGGAAGGAGACCTGACACTGTCCATTTCAGGGGCAAAATGCATTTTTAAGTTATGGTTGTCACAGTGTATGAGTCTGAAAATGTAGGGAAACTCCTATGATGTAAATTTCTTCTTAATAAGATGTTTTTTCCTAATGATAGAAATGACTGCATTTATTGCTAAGATGCTTGAGATGGTAAGAACATCGAGTAGGCATGGCATATAAATTTGTTAGGAGGTATTTTCTCTTCCCAGTGTCTACAGAATTTTCTTCACCTGACTTTGCAGAACAACCCACTGGTGTCACTCTGATTTGTGGGCACACCCTTTCGCAACCCAGCCTTCCAGCCAGTGAGCTAAGGCAGCCATCAGTCATCACCTTTAACTATGCCTCCTGCTGAACCTGAATGTGTCCTCTGACCAAGGTCAGACACAATCTCTCAACTCTGCTGCCCTTTTCTCTCCTTTTCCAGCAGGTGGCACACAGCCTGCTTAGTGGCTGCAGCTGAATGTGCCAGAGCCTTTCCACTGCAGAATCCAGCCCTTTCCCTGGGAACATTCCATTTCCTCACCTTCAGTGCTCCAGCCAAGGTCTCAGTCCTTTCCCACTCAGTCCTTCCCCATTCAGTCCTATACCAACTCTTTGTCCCCCTCACATTCAGCCAGCTCTGTCTGCCCAACTACCCAGTCCCTTCAGAGCTGCAGAATAGTTATTGCTGCCCCTGATCCCATCATTCTGGAGGCCCAGTCCTGCCTCCCTGGTCAGCTGTGGGACCAGGCTCTCAGGCTCCATGTCCTGATTTACCATCACCTGCCAGGAGGTGGCAGCAGCTGAAAAAAGGGGAGATGCAGGGACAGTTAATATTACCCTGTGAGTCTGCAAATGGACAAGTGGGGTAAGGTGCCGGAGGTTGGAGGGTTGGGGGAACATCAAGGAAATGATGGAATTTCCTGCTAATTTAGATGCTGGTAGTGTGTGCCTTGGGAATTTAACAGAGTTCATGGATATTTTCTTGGAGATAGATAAGGTAGTTGTAACTCAATATTTGGGTCCTCTCTCTTTGTTTCTTGATGCGTATGGCTAACGGCTTAATCAATTTTGTTTATCCTTTCAAAGAACCAGCTCTTAGTTTCATTGGCTGTTTGTATTGTATTTTTTTAAGTCTCTATGATATTTATTTCTGCTCTATTGTTTATTTTTTCCTTTTTCCTACTTGCTCTGGGCTTTTCTTATTCTCTTTTTAGTTCTTTAAGTTGTAAGGTTAAATAGTTTATTGCTGATTTTTCTTGTTTTTTGAGGTACGCCTATAGTGCAATGAACTTCCCTCTCAGGACTGCTTTTGCTGTGTCCCAGAGATTTGGGGTTGTTGTGTGTTCATTTTCATTTGTTCCCAGGAAGTTTTTATTTCTTTCTTGATCTCCTTGGTAACCCATTCAGTGTTTAATAACACGCTATTCAGCTTCCAGGTGTTTGAGTGTTTTTACTGTAGTTGATTTCTAATTTCATTCCACTGTGATCTGAGAAGATGCTTAATCTTATTTCAAACTTCTTGAACTTATAGAGACTTGTTTTATGTCCTAACATGTGGTCTATCTTTGTGAATGATCCGTGTGCACTTGGGAAGAATGTATATTCTGCTGTGTTGGGGTGAAATGTTGTATAAATGTCATTAAATCCATCTGATCCAGTGTGTCCTTTAGAGTCTCTGTTTCCTTGTTAAGTTTTTGTCTGGAAGATCTGTCCAGTGAAGTCAGAGGGATGTTAAAGTCTCCTACTATGATTATATTGCTATCAATCTCTCCATTAAAGTCCTCTAGAAGTTTTGTTATATATTTAGGTGCACCTATATTGGGTGCATATATGTTTATCAGGGTTATATTCTCTTGTTGGATCAGTCTCTTTAGTCTTATGTAGTGATCTTTGTTGTCTCTTGTGATGGCCTTCATTTTGAAGTCTATATTGTCAGATATGAGTAGTGTTCCTCCAGCTTTTTTCTTTTCCATTTGCATGGAAAATTTTTTCCAACCCCTCACTTTCATACTGTGTATGTCTTTTGTTTTGAGGTGTGTCTGTAGTAGACAGCATATAATTGGGTCATATTTTTGTCTCCATTCAGCTACCCCAAGCCTTTTTTTTTAAATATATTTTATTGGTTTTTTATAGGAAAGGACAGAGAGCTAGAAATATCGATGAGAGAGGAACATCAATCAGCTGCCTCCCGCATAACCCCACCGGGAATGTGCCCACAACCAAGGCACATGCCTCCAACCGGAATCGAACCCAGGACCCTTGAATCCACAGGCCGACGCTCTATCCGCTAAGCCAAACCAGTTCTGATAACCCCATGCCTTTTGATTGGAGCATTTAATTCATTTATATTTAGGGTTATTATTGAGAGGTACTTATTTATATCCATTTTCATTCTGTATGGCTAGGTTTCTCTCTCTGTTACTTCTCAGCAATCTCTTGCAGCATTTTATTTTATTTTATTTTATTATCTCAAGATAATCTATTTTAAGTAAAATAATGTTAAATGCAACAAACATAAATTATTCAAGAAAAATTATCTTAATGTAATATCATGCAATAAATATTAATATTTCAAGAAAATAGGATTTTAAGTATAATAATATTATCAAAAGTGTATAACAACATAGTATGATATCACAAACATTGTAGGAAATATTAAAAGTCTGCTGATAACAGGATTATTACTATTTTGTTCAAAAATATGTTCCCCCCTCTGGCTCTATTTTTGTTCATCATTTTATGTTATTCATTATATTCCACAAATGAGTGAGATCATGTGATATTTATCTTTATCCCACTGGCTTATTTCACTTAGCATGATGCTCAGAGCTGGTTCTCTGGTGCAGGCCACATCCACAGGGTCTGGGGTCTCAGGTCCTGGAAGAACTAAGAAGCCACATCTTCTCTCAGGCTGATCCGGCAGTATGCCTCTGTGTTTGGTTTGAGTAATTCCTGTCAAAGAAAGAAGAGATCTCTGAGCCCTGCAGCCTTCTCAGAACAAGTGCCATGTTTCACAGGTGCTCTGGGGATTAACTGTGCTTGGGTGTCTGTTCCCAGGCTCCTCCCTCCTCTCAACCTCTGTTGTCACATTCCACTGCCCTTTCCTGAGCTGGAAGCACAGCCAGGGCTGGCCTGGGGGGCAGGTCCTGGGGCCCCTGAGACCTGCAGGTTAGAAGGTTCATACCCCACACTCACCTCATAGATGGTAGATGGGGCCTGCTGTCTAGGGGCTTGGTAGGGGGCACTGGTTTTCCATCTACAGAGGCATGTGTAGCAAGCCAATGGTAGGCAACTCTGCAAGTCTCTGGGCCGTCTGGGCCATTCTGAGTAGGGCGGGTCTCCTATTAAGCATTCTCTGACAATAGCCAAACCGGTTTTGGCTATGTTGCCTCTTAACACGAGATCATTGAAAGGGGACAGGTTCTGATTTTAAAACAGCCATTGGGCCGGGACCGGTTTGGCTCAATGAATAGAGCGTCGGCTTGGGGACTGAAGGGTCCCGGGTTTGATTCCGGTCAAGGGCATGTACCTTGGTTGCGGGCATATCCCCAGTAGGGGGTGTGCAAGAGGCAGCTGATCGATGACTCTCTCTCATCAATGTTTCTAACTATCTCTCTACCTTCCTCTCTGTATAAAATCAATAAAATATATTTTTAGAAATAAATAAATAAATAAATAAATAAATAAATAAATAAAATAAAATAAAACAGCCATTGGTTGCTTAAACACCCCTACCATATGTACAGAAGCTTTACTCTGGGGGAGAGGAACACTTAGATGGGTAGGGTTAAGAACAGATGAAGAAGCCCCCATATCTATCAATACAAGGGCCTTAGTAACATCCCCTTTTAATATAATTACAATTTATCCTAAAATATTAATAAGAAGAAAATACCCTCTCCTAGTCTTGGAGCAGCTCTATGTTTGCTTCTACTTCCTGTTTATAAATCACACTTCAGGTTCTCTTGTTAAACAATCTTTCTCATGGTGACCTCACTTTTATTGCATAAGACTCCTCTCTGGTTTCAAAACAGAGCTAATTTAGTAATTCTGTTGCCTTGCTCTCAGAAACAGTGGGTGTATTCGTTGCAATAGGTCAGAATAGGCAGGATTACATGTTCTAACTGTTAAATGTTTGTGAATCCATCACTGTCCCAGACAAAGTTGGGAACCATTGCTTGTTTCTTTCTAGCTGAGACCAGCTTTTTCCAAAGGGAGATGTTAAAATTCCTATTCTCATTTTCCTTCAAGTCAGTGGTAGTAGAAGAGATGGAATGGGAATGTAAAAGGGAAAGGAAAGAGCAAGTCCAGAAAAGGAAGATCAGAAAGGAAGTGAGGATGCCGGGACCGGTTTGGCTCAGTGGATAGAGCGTCGGCCTGTAGACTGAAGGGTCCCGGATTCGATTCCAGTCAAGGGCATGTGCCTTGGTTGCCTGCACATCCCCAGTAGGGGATGGGCAAGAGGCAGCTGGTTGATGTTTCTATCTCATCGACGTTTCTAACTCTCTGTCCCTCTCAATTCCTCTCTGTGTAAAAATCAATAAAAATATTTTTTTTAAAAAAAGGAAGTGGGGAGAATGCTGTTCAGACATTTGTTAACTTCAGAACAGTTCTGAGACAGACTCTAAAATTTCTTATTAATTCCATTTTTCTTTGGAAGAATTATTTTTTCTATGCTTCAACTTAGAAGATTCTAATTTCAAAATCAAGATATGCTTTCCATATAGGCATTCAGTTTAATTTCAGAGCCGATGTTTTTCTAATTTCTGCATACAAACTATTAATGTAGGTGCCCCAAAAAAACTGCATTTTGGCCATTTCTAAGTTGATATTTTTTAGTTAAATCTTTCCAATTCTGTAAAGCACTTGCAAGTAAGGCTTCCTATTAGGAGTATTAAATGAGGGCTGGGGTTTGGGAGCTTCTGGCCTTGGAGGCACAATTTCACACACACACACACACACACACACACACACACACACACACACACAAACATATATATATAAATCTGAGCAAATTATGTAGATATATTTTGTAATGGGTCAAATGTGGCCTCAGTTTCTCTCCCAGCTGTCTAAAACAACAGGAAGAGCCAAAAACAGTTTAGCTCAGTGGATAGAGCATTGGCCTATGGACTGAAGGATCCCAGGTTCGATTCCATTCAAGGGTATGTACTTGATTGCGGACACATCCCCTGTTGGGGGAGTGTAAGAGACAGCTGACTGATGTTTCTCTCTCATCAATTTTTTTAAAAATATATTTTATTGATTTTTTTTTTTTGCCCACCTTCCTCCCTCCCACACATCCCCTCCTTCCCCAGAGTTTTATGTCCATTGGTTGTACTTATATGCATGTATAAAAGTCCTTCGGTTGATCTATTATCTCCCCCAGATCTTCCTCCCCTCCCCGCTATAATTTGACAGTCTGCTTGTTGGTATACTGTCTCTATATCTATCTTTTGGTTCATCAGTTTATAATGTGCTTTATTATCCACAAATGAGTGAGGTCATGTGGTGTTTTTCTTTCATTGACTGGCTTATTTCACTCAGCATGATGTTCTCCAATTCCATCCAGGTTGCTGCAAATGATGAGAATTCCTTATGGCAGCATAGTACTCCATTGTGTAGATGTACCACAGTTTTTTGATCCAATCATCTGTTGATGGGCACCTAGGCTGTTTCCAGATTCTAGCTATTGTAGATTGTGCTGATATGAACATAGGGGTGCATATATCCTTTCTGATTGGTGTTTCTAGTTTCTTGGGATATATTCCTAGGAGTGGGTTTACTGGGTCAAATGGGAGTTCCATTTTCAGTTTTTTTGAGGAAACTCCACACTGTTCTCCACAGTGGTTGCACCAGTCTGCACTCCCACCAGCAGTGCACGAGGGTTCCTTTTTCTCCACAACCTCGCCAACACTTGTCGTTTGTTGATTTGTTGATGTTGGCCATTCTGACAGGTGTGAGATGGTAACGCATTGTTGTTTTGATTTGCACCTCTCAGACAATTAGTGACTTTGAGCATGTTTTCATGTGCCTTTTGGCCTTCCTTCTGTCTTCTTTAGGAAATATTCTATTTAAGTCCATTGCCCATTTTTTAATTGGATCATTCATCTTCCTTTTATTTAGTTGTATAAGCTGTCTGTAGATGTTGGAGATTAAGCCTTTATCAGTGGTATTATTTGCAAATATGTTCTCCCACAAGGTGGGCTTTCTTGTTGTTTTGTTGATGGTTTCTTTTGCTGTAAAAAAACTTTTTATTTTGATGTAGTCCCATTTGTTTATTTTCTCTTTAGCTTCCATTGCCCTAGGGGCAGTATCAGTGAAGAAGTTCTTTTGGCATATGTCTGAGATTTTGCTGCCTGTGGATGCTTGTAGTATTTTTATGGTTTCCCGTCTGATGTTTAAGTCCTGTATCCATTTTGAGTTTATTTTTGTGAATGGTGTAAGTTGGTGATCTAATTTCATTCTTTTGTATGTGTCTGTCCAATTTTCCCAACACCATTTATTGAAGAGACTGTTTTGACTCCATTGTATATTCTTGCCTCCTTGTCAAATATTAACTGAGAATAGTGATTTGGGTTGATATCTGGGTTCTCGATCCTATTTCATTGATCTATATGTCTGTTCTTGTGCCAGTACCAGGCTGTTTTGAGAACAGTGGCTTTGTAATAAAGTTTGAAGTCTGGTATTGAGATCCCTCCTACTTTACCCTTCTTTCTCATGATTGCTGTGGCTATTTGGGGTCTTTTATTGTTCCAAATGAACTTTTGGAGAGTTCTTTCTAGGTCGGTGAAATATGCCGTTGGTATTTTAATGGGGAGTGCATTGAACCTATAGATTGCTTTAGGAAGTATGGACATTTTGATGATGTTGATTCTACCAATCCATGAACATGGTTTGTTCTTCCATCTCTTTACATCTTCCTCTATCTCTTTTTTCAGTGTCGTGTAGTTTTCTGCATATAGATCCTTTACTTCCTTAGTTAAATTTATTCCTAGGTATCTTAATTTTTTTGGTGCGATGGTAAATGGAATTGCTTTTTTAGTCTCTGTTTCTATAAATTCGCTGTTGGTGTATAGAAATGCCATAGATTTCTTGGCGTTAATTTTGTATCCTGCTACGTTGCCAAATTCATTTATTAAGCCAATTAGTTTTTTAATGGAGTCTTTTGGGATTTTTATGTACAATATCATGTCGTCTGCAAATAAGGATAACTTTACTTCTTCTTTTCCAATTTGGATGCCTTTTATTTCCTCCTCTTGTCTAATTGCAATGGCTAGTACTTCCAGTACTATGTCAAAGAGGAGTGGCAAAAGTGGGCATCCCTGTCTTGTTCCTGTTCTTAGAGAGAATGGTTTTAGTTTTTGCCCATTGAGTATGATGTTGGCTGTGGGTTTATCGTATATAGCTTTTATTATGTTGAGGTATGATCCTTGTACTCCCACCTTGTTGAGAGATTTTATCAGGAAAGGATGTTGGATTTTATCTAATGCTTTTTCTGCATCAATTGATATGACTATATGATTTTTATCTATCAATTTGTTTATGTGATGTAGCACTGTTTATTGATTTGCGGATATTGTACCATCCTTGCATTCCTGGAATAAATCCTACTTGGTCATGGTGTATGATCTTTGTGATGTTCTTCTGGAGTCGATTTGCTAGAATTTTGTTGAGGATTTTGGCATCTATGTTCATGAGGGATATTGGCCTGTAATTCTCTTTCATTGAGTTGTCTTTATCTGGTTTTGGTATTAGGGTGATGCTGGCTTCATAGAAGGAGTTTGGAAGTGTTCCTTCCTCTTGGATTTTTTGGAATAGTCTGAGGAGGACAGGTTTTAGTTCTTTCTTGAATGTTTGGTAAAACTCTCCTGTGAAGCCATCTGGCCCTGGGCTTTTGTTTGCTGGAAGCTTTTTGATGACTGTTTCAATTTCTTCCCAAGTCACTGGTCTATTGAGATTTTTAGATTCGTCCTGATTGAGTTTTGGAAGGTTGTATTTTTCTAGGAATATGTCCATTTCCTCCAGGTTCTTCAGTTTGTTGGAATAGAGCTGTTCATAGTATTTTGTAACAATCCTTTGTATTTCGGCAGGATCTGTTGTTATTTCACCTCTTTCATTTCTGATTGTGTTTATTTGGGTCCTCTCTCTTTGTTTCTTGGTTAGCCTGGCAAGGGGTCCATCTATCTTGTTCATTCTTTCAAAGAACCAGCTCTTGGTTTTGTTGATCTTATGTATTGTTTCTTTGGTCTCTATGTTGTTTATCTGTGCTCTGATTTTTGTTATTTCCTTCCTTCTGCTTACACTGGGCTTTTCTTGTTGCTCTTTTTCTAACTCTTTAAGTTGTAGAGTTAGATCATTTGTTACCCTTTTTTCTAGTTTTTGCAATAGGCTTGTAGGGATATGAACTTCCCTCTAAAACTGCTTTTGCTGTGTCCCATACATTTTGGATTGTTGTGTTTTCATTGTCATTTGTTTCCAGGATGTTTTTAATTTCTTCCTTGATTTCTCTGGTAACCCAGTCCTTGTTTAATAGCATGCTGTTTAGTCTCCATTTGTTTGATTTCTTTGGATTTTTTTCATCGTAATTAATTTCCAGTTTTATGCCACTATGATCTGAGAAGACGCTTGATATGATTTCTATCTTCTTGAATTTGAAGAGACTTTGCCTATGTCCCAAAAGGTGGTCTATCTTTGAGAATGTCCCATGTGCGCTTGAGAAGAATGTATATTCTGTGGTTTTGGGGTGGAATGTTCTGAAGATATCGATTAATTCCATCTGGTCTAGCAAGTCATTTAGGATTGATATTTCTTTGCTGATTTTTTGTTTAGATGACTTGTCCAAGGGTGACAGTGGGGTATTAAGATCTCTTACTATGATTGTATTGCTATTAATCTCTCCCTTAATATCCTCCAGCAGTTTTTTTATATATTGGGGTGCTCCCGTATTGGGTGCATATATATTTACCAGGGTTATTTCTTCTTGTTGGATTGTTCCCTTTAGTATTATGAAGTGGCCTTCATTATCTCTTGTTATGTCCTTCACTCTGAGATCTAATTTGTCAGATATAAGTATTGCTACCCCAGCTTTTTTTTCATTTCCATTTGCCTGGAAAACCTTTTTCTATCCCTTCACCCTCAGTCTGTGTGCATCTTTTTTTCTGAGGTGGGTTTCTTGTAGACAACAGATATATGGGTCTTGTTTTCTTATCCAATCCGTTACCCTATGTTTTTTTATTGGAGCATTTAGTCCATTTACATTTAAAGTTATTATTGATAGATACTTATTTGACACCATTTTTATTCTATACCCCTGTGTTCCTTCTTTGCTTTCTATTTCTTTAATTTTACAGTAGACCCTTTAGCATTTCTTGCATTGTTGGTTTGGTGGAGATAAATTCCATTAGTCTGTTTTTGTCTGAGAAGCTCCTGATTTCCCCTTCAATTTTGATTGATAGCCTTGCTGGGAACAGTATTCTTAGATTCAGACCCTTCCTTTGCATGACTTTGTATATTTCATCCCATTCCCTTCTGGCCTGATAAGTTTCTGTGGAGAAATCAGTTGCTAGTCTTATTGGGGTTCCTTTGTATGTAACTTTCTGTCTCTCTCTGGCTGCTTTTAAAATTCTTTTTTTGTCGTTGGTGTTTGCCAGCTTAATTATAATGTGTCTAGGGGTCGGTTTTCTGGGGTTCATTTTGCTTGGGACTCTGCGAGCATCTTGGATTTGTGTGGGTTTTTTCTTCTCTATCTCAGGAAAGTTTTCTGTCATTATTTCTTGAAATACGTTTCCCATGTCTTCCTCAATTCCCTTTCCTTCTGGAACCCCTATTACTCTAATATTGTTTTGTTTTGTATTGTCCCAAAGTTCCCTTAGACTTTCCTCCTGTTTTTTTTTTTTTTTTTTTTTTTTTTTTTCCCAGAAGCTGTTCTAATTGGGTATTTTTTTCCATCTTGTCTTCTAGCTCGCTGATGCGGTCCTCTGCTTCTTCTAATCTACTCTTGATGCTTTCTATTGAGTTCTTTACAGTAGCGATGTCATTTTTCATTTCTTCTTGGTTCTTCTTCATTTCCTCTTGGTTCTTACTCATATTGTCAAATTTGTCTTCCATTCTTTTTAGCCATCTTCTGATCATTACTCTGAATTCTTGCTCTGGTAGGTTGCTTCCCTCTATCTCGTTTACTTCCTTTTCTGGTGAAGCCTGCTTTTCTTTCATATGCGGGCTGTTTTTTGGTCTCCCCATGATCTAGGATGTCTGGTTGTGTAGTTCTCTCTCTCCTGCTTTGATTTAAAGGCACAAAATACAACACAACCAGGTACAACACACAAGGGACTGAATGGCGATGTGTTTGCAATATTAATAACCACCAATAAGGGACTAGAACCCAGCTAGCAAAAACATACAATCAAACAAAAAGCATAGGCAAATCAATCTTATTTTAAAAAAAGCATACAACTTCAGTATAGTTAACATTCAACATACAACTTCAAAGAGTTAGAGAGAAAGACTTTTTTTGTTTTGTTTTGTTTTGTTTTGTTTTGTTTTTAGGACAACTGCGAGGGAGGTGTGAATGGGCTCGGAGCAAGTAGTTGGAAATTAGATATATACAAGTAGGGTGAAATTTTAGGAGGGGGTAGACAGAAGGAATGGGGAAAATCTAGAGCAGGAAAGGGTTAAGATAAACGGGGTACCAAAGGAAAAGATCGGAAAGAGGGTGAAGGCATAAAGGAAAGGTTGAGATAGAATAAAGCGTTGGAGAAGGAAAGATAGATAAAGACTGTAGAACAGTAATCCTGAAATTATATATATATATATATATATATATATATATATATATATATATATATATATATAATTTCAGGATTATATATATATAATTTTGATTATATATATATATATATATATATATTCAAATGAAATAAAAATAATAAAAATAAACAAAAGAAAATAAGATGAAAATGGTAACTTAATAGTAGTAATAATGTTGATTATGTATACAATGTAATAATTATAAAGATAAAATCAAGTGAGGAAAAAGAAAAAAATAGTTTCTTGAGTAAACGTTGCAAATAATGAAAACAAAAATAAAAAAACAAAAATTTTTAAATTTTTTAAAAAAATAAAATTTAAATAAAATTTGCAGTAATGAAGGTCATTCGCTTCCTCTATTGTTATGATCCAGTCCTGATTTTTAGGCAGGTTTTGCTTTGTTTTTATTACACTAGAGTCAATTTGTGAATTAGCCTCTGGGGGAATTAGCCTAGTGTTTCTAGGTTGACTTCCCAGACTCTAGAGCCTCTCCAGCCTTTTGTTTTGTTTTGTTTTGTTTTGTTTTGTTTTGTTTTGTTTTGTTTTGTTTTCTCTGAAGCAGGAACTATGGAGGGGGGGAGGGGGCAGGTCCGAGCAACTGCAATCTCCCGCAACTCTCGATACCCCTCCCCGCCAGATCCAAATGTGTTGCTCTTTAGATATCTCCACTGTTAGGAGACCCGTCCACTTTCACAGGTGACACCCGCCCAACAGCGGGGGCTTCTACTTGTAATTACCGCCCTTGTCCTCCAGCTTCCGCACGCTCTGTGCACGCAGGCTTTGTTTTCTCCGCGAGTGCTCTCCACCCTCTCCCCGCGAAATCTGACCTTTTCGCTGAGCAGTGGGGAACTCCTGTGAGGCCAGGTGTTCGCGCCGCCTGGGATCCGCGTTCTGGAGGTCACAGTTGCTTATTGGTCGCTGCAGCTGTTGATATTCAGGCCTCTGACACGATCCTATCTTCCTCTCAAGATGGCGAGGTTTCCCTATCCAAGCCGGTAGGTAGCTCCGAGCAGGGACGTAGCCCACGTGGGTGCTTCCCTGTGAGGGGTACCTCTGTCAGCAGCCCCCCAGCAGTTTCTTCTGGTGTTCACTGTCTCCCAGCTTGCTAATAAACACTCACAGCTCAAGACCATCAGTTGCTCTCTCTTTCTGCTTCGGGAGAGGACTCAGAATCCGCCCATCTATTCTTCCGCCATCTTCCCCTCCCGAGGAATCCGTCTTGCTGCTCTCTCATCAATTTTTCTAGCTCTCTATCCCTCTTCCTTCCTCTCTATAAAAAAATTAATAAAATATATTTTTTAAAAATAAAAATAAAACATCAGGAAGGGTTCAGGACCAAGCCTTATGGTGCCCCCCCTAGATGAGCCAGTTAGTTAATTACAGGTGAGTTGGGCCTACCCTCTGGGGCTCCTGCAGCTAAGAATAACCAAGAATCAGACTGGATGGAGGATGTGCCCCTATCGCTTATGAGCTGATGACTTCAGCTCATTTACACAGCCAAGATTTTTTGCTCAGACTCTCAAAAAGCAATTCCAATTAAAAGGCCAAAATCAAAACCAGTCACCATTTTTTTCCTCCAATCGCACCTTAGCCTGAGTTCTGTCAACCCTTAACCTTAATTCCACCTCAAGGATTTTAAGACATAGCTCAAATAAAATCAGACCCTGGACCAAAAGAAGGAGAAGGTCCTGAATCCAAAAGACAACTCACCCATGTTCACCCAATGGGCGGGGAACCAGCGGGCTCGATGGGCCCTTTGCTGGATCCTATACCAAGTGCAGATATGCTGGAAGGTCCTGGGTGAGCTTCTTTGGAATCCTGCCACGAATATGCCATCTAATGTTAACATAAAAGCATTCAAACCTATAAAGAATTTGTGTGAGTTTATTTAAGCTAAAATGTCGACAATTGCCAGGAAGCAGTATCTTAATGAATTGGGAGAGTGTTCCAGAGAATAGCGGGGTTTTTTTTTTAAATCTATTTTTATACATAGCAATCACAGTAGGGTACCTACGTGGGTTACATGAAATCCATTGATGAGAGATTAGAGAGGCAAGAGAAAGCAAAGTGGGGAAACTTCTGGGATTGGATAAAAAGTAAAATGACTGCCGAAATCAGTTTGGTTCAGTGGATAGAGCGTCGATCTGCGGACTGAAAGGTCCCAGGTTCAATTCCGATCAAGGGCATGTACATTGGTTGCAGGCATATCCCCGGTAGGGGGTGTGCAGGAGGCAGCTGGTCGAAGTTTCTCTCTCATCGATGTTTCTAGCTCTCTATCCCTCTCCCTTCCTCTCTGTAAAAAATCAATAAAATATGGGGGAAATGTTTTCAAAAAAAAAAGTAAAATGATTGATACATACTTAGAAGGGTGTAGGATAGTTAACAATAAATAATGAACACGATAACAATAACAATGAAGGAATTTTGTTGTTATTGTTATCGTGTTCATTATTTATTGTTAACTATCCTACATTATTTATTGGTATCTGTCCTGGCACACAAGCACATTAGGTTGTGTATCAAGGGGTCAGGAAAAGGGGAAGTTATAATTTACCCAGACATTTCAAGGGTATGTCATCATAAGTGCAAAAACACAGATAGGCTCAGTTAAGGTAATGGTTGATCTTGTTGGTGAAGATATCAATCTAGGACATAACTATCCACCATAACTGCTTTTAGTTAAAGTTTCATTTCAGACCATCTTTTGTAATTACTTTAGGGCTCTGAGTTTGCCAGACTGCCATACAGGCCTCCCCTGAGCTTGTCAGGTTAACATGTGGCCCCTTTCATCCACATGATTCAGAATCTGAATTTTTAGCAGGACCTGCAGAGTCTCCCTATGCAGAGGAGATGAGGAAGGGAGTATCATTCTGAAGGGAGGATGTACCCCTTTCTCTTATGAGCTGATGAGACCTCCCACAGGGTCTCATTCTGGCTGAGCATCCACTACAGCTGGGCAGCTGCCCAAGCAGCATTTCTAAGATGTCCCCTGGGCATCAAAACCTTTAGAAAGCTGCATAGATGATACGATACACAAATGGATGGCATCCCTGTGACAAGAATTCCTGATGTCGCCCCTGGCTTCCTCTCTGAAGATAAGAGCCAAATGGGGATGAGAGAAGGCCATGGGAAGGTTACTGTGCACTCCACAAAGAGCTGTGGGAGACGCCCTGGATACGTGCACCCCAAGCTTCTGCTAGTCCAAGAGTGAGCAGTGGAATGGCACCAAGTGTTAACCTACGGAGTTAGGCCCTCAGTTCAGCAACCTCGGTACTTGACTTCAGCTAAGAGAAGAATTCAGAGTCAAGAACTCAAATTATACACAAAGATGTAGACTAATTTGGCATTTAATATGATCATTTTATTTTACAATCATTTACAATGAAACAATGTTCCAGTTAGCTTTAAAAGATATGCGGTGCTAATTAGTAAAATATTGAGGATAATATTTTACTGCTATCTTGCAAAATTATGTGTTAAAAAATAAAATATATGAAAATTAAATAAAAAAAGAACGCAAATTATAAGAGAGTTTATTTATAAAGGCACAGAGGTAGAAGAAGTGAGCTGTACGAAAAAATGAGCTCAGGAAACTAGTTACTGAAGCAAAAGAAGGATCCATGGAGCTTAGGACAAAGAACAAATATAAGTGCCTTGAGGAAAGGAGTGGGGACAAGCACAGATATGCTCCAAGGAGAAAGAGCGACACTGGGTCCTTCTTGTTCAGGGTAGTTATCTGGAAGTCTCAGTGGAGGATCCCAATAAAATATTCATCAGCTTTCCAGGTGTGTCCTTTCAGGGTCGAAGGTCCTGAGTCAATGCAGTAAATCCTAATGTCAGCTATGTCCTGAATCATCTGATTTTGC
This sequence comes from Pipistrellus nathusii, assembly GCA_963693515.1. Classification (NCBI taxonomy): domain Eukaryota; kingdom Metazoa; phylum Chordata; class Mammalia; order Chiroptera; family Vespertilionidae; genus Pipistrellus; species Pipistrellus nathusii. The sequence goes on along the minus strand of OY882872.1, from coordinate 37,481,671 downwards.
TGCTTTTCTGGGCCTGCAGCTGAAACACAACTGAGGCCTACATGTATTTTGTCCTAGTCAGAACCTCACTGTCCTGGGGGCTTAATGCTGAAGGGCTATTTTTAGGTCTCTGGATGCTTTCCCCTCTAAGAGCATCTAACCCACATGACTAAGAACATGCCAGGGGAGGAAAGGTCAGAGGAAGGTCTCAACCTCATGATCAGTGATATGAAAGGTCAGGGGGTCTATACTGCAAAACCAGAATATGCTCCAGGAGGAAAGGTTACCAGGGGGTAAGGTCCCAGTCCACTTCGGCCCGATAATAGGTAACCAGGTGACCTTCCCCTACTGACTTACTGTCCTACTCTACTCAGGCCTAACTGCCTACTACACAAGCAAGGTGTGTGTGTGTGTGTGTGTGTGTGTGTGTGTGTGTGTGTGTGTGTAAGTAGGAATCACTGCGGAAGAAGGTAGAAGCCTCAGCATTTACAGGGAATGAAAATGTAGAGGAAAGAAAAGGGGAAGCAGGAATAACAGGAGGGCAGGGAGGAACCTGAGTACAAACTCCACCTCTGACCCGTGTGACAGGGGAAGTGATCTTGGCCCAGGAGAAGGCTCAGTGCACAGAGAGGAGGAACAGCACATCTCACCACCAGGACAGCCGTGCTTGTGAGCATTTCTGGAATCCAAGCTCTTCCCACAGAGGGAGGGACAGAGCAGGCAGCAGACACCATGGAATCCCCCTCAGCCCTTGCCCACAGAGGACTTGTCCCCTGACAGGGGCTCCTGCTGGCTGGAGAGAGGGGACACTACCTGATGATGGAAGGGAGGAGGACAGGCACAGTCTAGCTGGGGACTCCTGGGGAGCATAGGGCTCTCAGAGAAACCAAGGGGGAGGAAGCAGGCTTCTGTTTGGACTTGAAGGGAGAAGACAGAGAAGCAGAGTAGGCTGGGGAGGGGACTCAGCAACAGGAAAATGATGTGGAAATGATGGGGAACAGGAAAACCTCAATGACTGCTCATTTCCCAACTTACTCATCACTGAGAGTTGAATGCTGAAAACTTCACATAATAACAATTTATGTGAGGAGACTTAACCAGGGGCACTAAACATTGTCCTTACCACCAAGCTCAGAAATAGGCAGATATGCCGAAACCTGTTTGGCTCAGTCGATAGAGCGTCGGCCTGCCGACAGAGAGGTCCCAGGTTCGATTCTGGTCAAAGACATGTACATTGGTTGTGGGCACATCCCCAGTAGAGGTTGTGCAGGAGGCAGCTGGTCAATGTTCCTCTCTCGTCGATGTTTCTAGTTCTCTATCCCTCTCTCTTCCTCTCTTTAAAAAAATCAATAAAATATATTTAAAAAAGAAAGAAAAGAAAAGAAATGGGCAGTACATCCCAGGAGGTGCAGGACCCTGCAACACTCACTCATAAACCCACAGGCACTTACAGCCTATTGCAGACATTGGGTGTGCAACAAGGTCAGATGAGCCCCTGCTCCCATGAAGCTCATGTTCAATGGAAGGAGGCAGACAAGGAAAGATCTAGATGTGATGTCAGATCTCCCCTAGTGTCCTGCAGGGAACAGCCCAGTGACAGATTAGAAAGTGAAGACAGAAGTCTTTAAGGAGGTGATCTCCCAAGGGGTCTCCCAAGGACACCCCTGAGTGTCAGCAAGGGTCTGAGGGCAGACATTTGAGTAACAGTATTCAAAGCAGAGGAAATAACAGGTTCAGAGGTGCTGAAGTATTAGTGGCCATGCTGCTGACCTTGACCACAGGAAACACACACACATACTCTGACCAAGGTTGAGAGATGAAGAGACTTGCTCAGGACCCATGGACTCATCTTTCCATTTCTATACATAGCTCCAATATTGATCAACTTCTCTCTTCCTTTCTAGCCTCACTCCTAACATTCTGGAGCCTGCCCACCACTACCCAGCTCACTATGGAATCAGTGCCGCCCAATGCTGCCGAAGGGAAGGATGTGCTTCTCCGTGTCCACAACCTCCCTGGGGATCTTAGAATATATAGCTGGTAAAAAGGGGAAATAATGCAAAACAATAGAATTGTATCATATGTAATAGACACTCAAACAACTACCTATGGGCCTGCATACAGTGGTAGAGCGACAATATACCCCAATGGATCCCTCCTGCTCCAGAACGTCACTCTGAAGGACACAGGAGAGTATATCCTACAAGTCATACTAAAAGATTATGATACCAAACAAGTAACTGGACAGCTCCGTGTATACCGTGAGTAATAGCTCTCTGACCTCTGGGTATCAGGTGGGGTGAATTTTACTTCACACACAGGACTGACAGCCCTGGACTCCCCTCCATCCCCCTCCAAATCATCTCCCAGGTTGGGTTAGGGCATTTAATGCAGGAAACACACAGTGGAGACAAACTTCCAAAGGTCAGAGTTCCCTTCCCAGATTCCAGCCCTGCAGACATTCTCCTCAGAGAGAAGTATGATGGGATTGATTAAGCACAGGGAGACTCAGCAGAGTCTCACTCCAACCCTAGTCCCCTCCCATGACCATGACACTGAGAAAACCCTGCAGAGCTTGCTCACACCCTGGCCTGAGAGGATCCTGAAATGCTCACAGAGAAGCTCAGCCTGAGAACCCCTCCCAGACCCTTGTCCCAGGGCTCCTAACTCCAGGGAACCTGGGGAGCCTGGGTCAGGCTGGGTTTGACCCCTGGAGGGCTAGGTGGCAGCAATGGATCTACTTCTGCTCACCAGCCAGTGCTCAGCCCCAGGAGCCACATCAGGACAGGGACAGAGCCTAGTCCTTCAGCTAAGGCAGTGTCTGGAGAGCAGAGATAGACAAAATACACTGTACCATTAGCTGACTCTTTTGAGGGATTTAGTAGACTCGGGAGGGAAGTCAGGTCTCCTGGAAGGAACAGGGGGGAGAAGATGCTCCTGACAGCTCCTCGTCCATCAGGGATCAGCCCAGGAATTCTCTCTCATGGAGGCAAATAATGGCAGTGGCAATTTAAGTCAGTGTCTCCTCTATACTGGGCTTCAGGTCAAGTACTCAGGGATGTTTTAAGGTCATTTCACAGACAACATAGTAATCCAGAGCCACTTATCATTTGTTCTGTTTTTATTCAAGAGAAACAGAGGCACAGTGTGATACAGTCATTGCATCAGGCTCACACAGACACAGCAAGGTCCTTGCACAGCCACAGCCCACCCTCTCCTCCACCACAAGGGTCTTAGGTGCCTGTGGACCCTGAAACCAGCCATTTGTTCAGTGTTTTACTTAGCAGTCCCAGCTCAGAGTAGATTTTTCGGGTCTGGGGATTAAGCAACTGGAGAATTAATTTTCACTCTCAAATCAAATTACCTACAATAACATTCAGAGTCAGTGCTGGGATCTTCCAGGCCTTCCCCTCAGGTGGCTGATCCACCCCTCCCTGCACTAGACTAGAAACCACTTATTTGTTTCCTGAGGTGTTGGCGTCACTCCCACTAGCTATGAAGGAAGGGCCTTTGCCTTCTCACTCTCCTCCCTACACCTGTTACCAGATCAGGAACCAGCACTCACTTGCTCTTTCTTGAAGGAGGGAAGAAATGATGGTGAATGGTGATAGAATGAATGAATGATACATAATTGCCTCAGAGACTGGAACATGGATGCAGAGTCCTAAAAAGTTTTAGCCACACCTGTTCCCTGTCCCCACAGGTGCTGAGAGCCATGTCCATCCCTCTGACCTCTGTCCCTGAAGCCCCCTCAGGAGCCACGTCACTTGGTGACTGTGGGCTGTTCCACTGTGAGAAGGTTTTCCAGGCTGCACTGCTCCTGACCTAGGGCAGCTGTGGGCTTTTTGAAGTCACCTGTGACTACCCACTGCTCACCCAGGACATTCTGCCTCTCTCTGCTCCTTCCATGTCCCTTATGTGCTTCCTCCTTCATGCCAGACACATTGCCTAGCTCTGCTATGCTTCCTCCACCAGGCAGTCTCCCCAGATTGTCCTGCTAACACCTGTGTCCAGGCCCACCCTCCCAGGCAATATGAGAGAACACAGAAAACAGTGGGTGCAGCAGCCCCAGTTCCATCATGAACCAGTTTTCAGGTACCAAAAGAAAGAGCTTTTGTTGGGCCCTATCAGGGCTCCTTTTCTCCATGAGACCAACAAGAGAAACAGGTCACATGACAGGGACATGTAATCCAATGACCTACTCTCTACATGACTCAACCAGGGAGTTAAAGACAGAAGGACAGGTATGAGCTCCCAAAAGCTCATGGGTTCACTTCACCCCTGACTGGTGATTCACACCCTTGTCCTGGTGTGAGGTTCCCATTTCTCCCACTGGCTCCCGAGACCTTCCCAGGGTGGGCCTGGTGAACCTGCGCCATCTGACTGTTTCATTGCCTTTTTCACACATGTATGTCCTTATGAAGACACCTTGACCATAGAGTGTATCCTCTCAGACTGTGAGATCCACCAGCCACTCTGCTTTCTCTCAGTTGCTGCCCATTTTAATAAATATGACTACTATTCATTAATATGACTACTATTCATGTGACCTGCACAGCGGTGTAACACCAGTTGTTTCCTGAATTAGAAAGACAAGGAAGAGCATATGCAACATGCCCATGTGAGATCGCCTGCCTATCTGCCTGACTGTCCATAAAAACAGGGAGGCACCTACTTCCTAACTTTACTAACATGGCATGTCTTTTCTACCAATGTGGTGTCATGCCTGTCTATATATAGCAGAGATACCTGGACCACCTCACCCCAAACACCCAACACCCCCTGGCACTCCCCGCCATCACTTCTGTTCTCTTAGCAGGACTCACCTTTTCTCTATCCCAGGGAGTCCCTCATTTCAAACCCACTGTAGCATCTTCCTTTGGTCACCTGATTGGATGACAGAATTTGGTCTATAACCTTCATGTTCTCAGACCGAAATTCCACCAAAAACTGGCATTAGAACTTCGGGGCATGAGTGATTTTCATAATTCTTTCACAGTTTAATTCAAAATGTATCCATAATTGCAAACACAAATGGTCCATGAAGGCCATATTTTCAGCAAGATCATGCTCCTCGACCTTCCACTAGTCCCCCTTGTGTACATGCTATTGCCTGCATGTTGAGGAAGGATCCCTGCCCTCTGCAGTGGCAGAAAGGACATTACAGACCAAGGCCAGAGAGCATGGCTCTGCTGTCACTGCCAGCCAGCACCCCTGTCCCTCACTCTTGACTAAATCATGGACCTGCAGCCTGTGTAATTAATTGTCCACCAGACTTGCTTCTGGTCTTCAATGTATTGTTTCTGCTCAGACACCCAGTTCAGGGCCACACTGCTCAGTCCTCTCAGGGTTTAAGGACTATGGGGTGGCCCATCATTACTCATCTCTATGTTCACCCTGGAATGTGAGGCTTTAGTGGAAATACATTTCGACCCAGCAATGAAGTTCTGTGTAGCTGGAAGGGACTCGGCATCTGCACATTCCAGGTGAGACCTCAAGGTCAGCCAACCAGTCAGCTGGTCAGTGAGGAGCCAGGACAGGTGGTGGGTGGTCTCTGATTCCCAGTCCTGTGTCTTTCTGTGATCAAACCCTGATAGTTGTCTGATACCTGAGAAAGCCTGTGGTTTTTCTCCCAGACATAGAGCAGGCAACCTTACAATCTCCGAGGGCTCAGCTCCCCATGCATTTGTTTCTCTTGTGATGCACAGACCTGCCTTATTTCTTTAAGATCTCTAGTTAGCTGAGAGGCACCAATTCTGACTGAAGAAGCCTTTGGAGGCCTCAATGGGCAATGTTCTCTCTGTTGTCTGCACAGCAGTGTTACCCAAACCCAACATCACAAGCAACAATTCTAACCCAAAGGAGCATAGGAACCCTGTCATGTTAATGTGTGAACCTCAGACTGAAAACACCACCTAACTGTGGTTGATCAACAGTCAGAGTCTCCAGGACAGTGCCAGGCTGCAGCTATCCAAGGACAATAGGACTCTCACTTTACTCTTTGTCACACGGAATGACACAGGACCCTATGAGTGTGAAACCCAGAACCCTATTAGTGCCGGCCGCACTGACCCATTCACCCTGAATGTTCTCTGAGTAACTTCTATCCCTGCCTGGGCCAACATGCCCACCCAAATCCACACTGCCAGAGACCAGGCCACATCCCTCCCTCTCAGGTCAATGGACACAGACCCCTACACTGAACACCCAGGGTGGCCATCTGTTCCTGGACCAGGCACATCTGGGCAGACTTGTCCTTGAGCCAAAACAGGGAGGTGATAGGATACTCCTGTCTGGAGAGGCTCCGGGGAAAAAAAGCCTTCATGGGACAAACAGGTTAATGTCTCAGACTCAGGCTCAGTGAACACAGGGGCTATGGTTGGGACTTTTTAAAACAAGACTGTGACCAAGCTCAGAAGGAGAGTGTGGCCCTTACACAGACCAGGACCTTCCCCTTCCCTCTGATTACATCATGTGTGGCTGTGTTCTCTCTGCTCCAGATGGCCTGGATGCCCCCATCATTTCCCCCTCCGACTCCCATTTGTTCGTGGGACAAACCTCAGCCTCTCCTGCCAGGCAGCCTCTAACCCGCCTGCACAGTATTCTTGGTTTATCAATGGGAGTTCTCAGAACACCAAATAGGATCTCTTTATCTTCAACATCACTTTGAATAATAGTGGATCCTATATCTGCCTTGCCCATAACTCTGTCACTGGCCTCAATAGGAACATGATCAAGATATCACAGTCTATGGTACGTGCCTTCTGGACCATTGGCACAAGGCTGTGGGATGCAGGGCTGTCTGGTTTTCAGAACAGAGCCTAGAGGGTGTTATCTCCCATCCTATGGCCATGGACACAAGAAAATCACAAAGTCTTCCCCTGAGCCCTCCCACTACATCTCTGTAGACTCCCCTCCCTTACTCTTCTGATCTCTCATGGCAGAGCTGGAATTCAACCTTGGAAAGTGAGGAGGAGGCTCTCTCAGCCAGAGAAAGAGGTGGAGGGAGGGAGCTTCCCAGAGGGGAAAAACAAAGGTCTTCAAGGTCACATTGCTTCTTTTGTCACTAATACTTTCCTTCTGTCATCTCTTCTCTGTTACCTGCTTTGTGTGCTATAAGGAACTATAAGGCTTTGAACAAGCTCACCTCTTTTCCCCAAACTAAAGGAGGAAATCACCTCTGACGTGGGGTGAGCAGGACAGACCCCTGCACTGTGCTCTGCTCCAGGCTCACCTGGTGACTGGTTGCTCTGTGTCTTCTGTGGTGGGATAGTGGTCTGTGGTGATGGAGCATGGGTGGTCTGTCCTCTGATTGGAAAATCATGTCACCCATCAACACCATAGCCTTCCTCAGACAAGGCTACAGGGAAATGGGGAGAGAGTGACCCACAGGGTAAACTCCTCTGAACTGTGTTGTGACTCTGATGTCACCAGCTGAACAGCACTGTGCGATACAAACCTATGGGTCATTCCTACAGAGAGCATGAACAGTGGTGCTAACTTGACAAGTAGGTAGATTCATGAGACAGAAGGAGCAGTGCCACAAACTGTATACTTTACTGAGGAAGCTAAGAGTACCAGCCTTTTGTTAAAACTAACTATTTCTCTCTAGGGACTTACTTCTCCCTGATATTCAATCCACAGACCAGGAAGTGAACGACCTATTGTGATAGAGAAATCTTTTTTTTTTAATATATTTTATTGATTTATTTTGCCCCCCTCTCTTCCTCCCACACATACCCTCCCTCCCCAGAGTTTTATGTCCATTTGTTGTACTTATATGCATGTATACAAGTCCTTCGGTTCATCTATTATCTCCCCCAGATCTTCCTCCCCTCTCCACTGTAATTTGACAGTCTGCCTGATGCTTTACTGTCTCTATATCTGTCTCTTGGCTCATCAGTTTATAATGTTCTTTATCATCCACAAATGAGTGAGGTCAAGTGATGTTTCTCTTTCATTGATTGGCTTATTTCACTCAGCATGATGTTCTCCAATTCCATCCAGGTTGCTGCAAATGATGAGAATTCCTTCTTTTTTATGGCAGCATAGTATACCATTTTGTAGATGTACCATGGTTTTTGGATCCAATCATCTGCTGTCAGGCACCAAGGCTGTTTCCAAATTCTGGCTATTGTAGATTGTGCTGCTATGAACAGAGGGGTGCATATATCTTTTCTGATTGGTGTTTCTAGTTTCTTGGGATATATTCCTAGAAGTGGGATTACTGGATCAAATGGGAGTTCCATTTTCAGTTTTTTGAGGAAACTCCACACTGTTCCCCACCGTGATTGAACCAATCTGCATTCCCACCAGCAGTGCACGAGGGTTCCTTTTTCTCCGCAACCTCGCCAACACTTGTCGTTTGTTGATTTGTTGATGTTGGCCATTCTGACAGGTGTGAGATGGTACCGCATTGTTGTTTTGATTTGCATCTCTCGGACAATTAGTGACTTAGAGCATGTTTTCATGTGTCTTTTGGCCTTCATTCTGTCTTCTTTTCAAAATATTCTATTTAGGTCACTTGCCCATTTTTTAATTGGATCATTCATCTTCCTTTTATTTAGTTGTATCAGCTGTCTGTAAATGTTGGAGATTAAGCCTTTATCAGTGGTGTTATTTGCAAATATGTTCTCCCACAAGGTGGGCTTTCTTGTTGTTTCGTTGATGGTTTCTTTTGCTGTAAAAAAGCTTTTTATTTTGATGTAGTCCCATTTGTTTATTTTCTCTTTAGCTTCCATTGCCCTAGGGGCAGTATCAGTGAAGAAGTTCTTTTGGCATACGTCTGAGATTTTGCTGCCTGTGGATGCTTGTAGTATTTTTATGGTTTCCCGTCTGATGTTTAAGTCCTGTATCCATTTTGAGTTTATTATTGTGAATGGTGTAAGTTGGTGATCTAGTTTCATTCTTTTGCATGTGTCTGTCCAATTTTCCCAACACCATTTATTGAAGAGACTGTCTTGACTCCATTGTATATTCATGCATCCTTTGTCAAATATTAATTGAACATAGTGTTTTGGGTTGATATCTGGGTTCTCGATTCTATTCCATTGATCTATATGTCTGTTCTTGTGCCAGTACCAGGCTGTTTTGAGAACAGTGGCTTTGTAATACAGTTTGAAGTCTGGTATTCAGATCCCTCCTACTTTACCCTTCTTTCTCATGATTGCTGTGGCTATTTGGGGTCTTTTATTGTTCCAAATGAACTTTTGGAGAGTTCTTTCTAGGTCGGTGAAATATGCCGTTGGTATTTTAATGGGGAGTGCATTGAACCTATAGATTGCTTTAGGAAGTATGGACATTTTGATGATGTTGATTCTACCAATCCATGAACATGGTATGTTCTTCCATCTCTTTACATCTTCCTCTATCTCTTTTTTCAGTGTCGTGTAGTTTTCCGCATATAGGTCCTTTACTTCCTTAGTTAAATTTATTCCTAGGTATCTTAATTTTTTTGGTGCGATGATAATGGAATTGCTTTATTAGTCTGTTTCTGTAGTTTCACTGTTGGTGTATAGAAATGCCATGGATTTCTTGGCATTAATTTTGTATCCTGCTACATTGCCAAATTCCTTTATTAAGTCAATTATTTTTTTAATGGAGTCTTTTGGGATTTTATGTACAATATCATGTCATCTCCAAATAAGGATAACTTTACTTCTTCTTTTCCAATTTGGATGCCTTTTATTTCCTCCTCTTGTCTAATTGCAATGGCTAGTACTTCCAGTACTATGTCAAACAGGAGTGGCGAGAGTGGGCATCCCTGTCTTGTTCCTGTTCTTAGAGGGAAAGGTTTTAGTTTTTGCCCATTGAGTATGATGTTGGCTGTGGGTTTATCGTATATAGCTTTTATTATGTTAAGGTATGATCCTTGTACTCCCACCTTGTTGAGAGTTTTTAACAGGAAAGGGTGTTGGATTTTATCAAATGCTTTTTCTGCATCAATTGATATGACTATATGATTTTTATCTTTCAATTTGTTTATGTGATGTATCACGTTTATTGATTTGCGGATATTGTACTATCCTTGCATTCCTGGAATAAATCCTACTTGGTCACGGTGTATGATCTTTGTGATGTTCTTCTGGAGTCGATTTGCTAGAATTTTGTTGAGGATTTTGGCATCTATGTTCATGAGGGATATTGGCCTGTAATTCTCTTTCATTGAGTTGTCTTTATCTGGTTTTGGTATTAGGGTGATGCTGGCTTCATAGAAGGAGTTGGAAGTATTCCTTCCTCTTGGATTTTTTGGAATAGTCTGAGGAGGATAGGTTTTAGTTCTTCCTTGAATGTTTGGTAAAACTTTCCTGTGAAGCCATCTGGCCCTGGGCTTTTGTTTGCTGGAAGCTTTTTGATGACTGTTTCAATTTCTTCCCAAGTCACTGGTCTACTGAGATTTTTAGATTCTTCTTGATTGAGTTTTGGAAGTTTGTATTTTTCTAGGAATATGTCCATTTCCTCCAGGTTGTTCAGTTTGTTGGAATAGAGTTGTTCGTAGTATTTTGTAAAAATCCGTTGTATTTCGGTGGGGTCTGTTGTTATATCACCTCTTTCATTTCTGATTTTGTTTATTTGGGTCCTCACTCTTTGTTTCTTGGATAGCCTGGCTAGAGGTCCATCTATCTTGTTTATCCTTTCAAAGAACCAGCTCTTAGTTTTGTTGATCTTATGTATTGTTTCTTTGGTCTCTATGTCGTTTATCTGTGCTCTGATTTTTCTTTTTACATATTTTATTAATTTTTTTTGCCCCCCTCCTTCCCTCCCACATATTCTCTCCCTCCCGAGAGTTTTATGTCCATTGGTTGTAATTATATGCATGTATACAAGTCCTTGGGTTGATTTATTATCTCCCCCAGAGCCTCCTCCCCTCCCCACTGTAATTTGACAATCTGCTTGTTGCTTTACTGTCTCTATATCTATCTTTTGGTTCATCAGTTTATAATGATCTTTATTATCCACAAATGAGTGGGGTCATGTGGTGTTTCTCTTTTATTGACTGGCTTATTTCACTCAGCATGATGTTCTCCAATTCCATTCAGGTTGCTGCAAATGATGAGAATTCCTTCCTTTTATGGCAGCATAGTATTCCATTGTGTAGATGTACCATGGTTTTTGGATCCAATCATCAGCTGACGGGCACCTAGGCTGTTTCCAGATTCTGGCTATTGTAGATTGTGCTGCTATAAACATAGGGGTGCATATATCCTTTCTGATTGGTGTTTCTAGTTTTTTGGGATATATTCCTAGAAGTGGGATTACTGGGTCAAATGGGAGTTCCATTCTCAGTTTTTTGAGGAAACTCCACACTGTTCTCCACCGTGATTGCACCAATCTGCATTCCCACCAGCAGTGCACGAGGGTTCCTTTTTCTCCGCAACCTCGCCAACACTTGTCGTTTGTTGATTTGTTGATGTTGGCCATTCTGACAGGTGTGAGATGGTAACGCATTGTTGTTTTGATTTGCACCTCTCGGACAATTAGTGACTTTGAGCATGTTTTCATGTGCCTTTTGGCCTTCCTTCTGTCTTCTTTAGGAAATATTCTATTTAAATCCATTGCCCATTTTTTAATTGGATCATTCATCTTCCTTTTATTTAGTTGTATCAGCTGTCTGTAGATGTTGGAGATTAAGCCTTTATCAGTGGTGTTATTTGCAAATATGTTCTCCCACAAGGTGGGCTTTCTTGTTGTTTTGTTGATGGTTTCTTTTGCTGTAAAAAAAACTTTTTATTTTGATGTAGTCCCATTTGTTTATTTTCTTTTTAGTTTCCATTGCCCTAGGGGTAATATCAGTGAAGAAGTTCTTTTGGTATACGTCTGAGATTTTGCTGCCTGTGGATGCTTCTAGTACTTTTATGGTTTCCCCTCTGATGTTTAAGTCCTGTATCCATTTTGAGTTTATTTTTGTGAATGGTGTAAGTTGGTGATCTAGTTTCATTCTTTTGCATGTGTCTGTCCAATTTTCCCAACACCATTTATTGAAGAGACTGTCTTGACTCCATTGTATATTCGTGCATCCTTTGTCAAATATTAATTGAACATAGTGTTTTGGGTTGATATCTGAGTTCTCGATTCTATTCCATTGATCTATATGTCTGTTCTTGTGCCAGTACCTGGCTGTTTTGAGAACAGTGGCTTTGTAATACAGTTTGAAGTCTGGTATTCAGATCCCTCCTACTTTACCCTTCTTTCTCATGATTGCTGTGGCTATTTGGGGTCTTTTATTGTTCCAAATGAACTTTTGGAGAGTTCTTTCTAGGTCGGTGAAATATGCCGTTGGTATTTTAATGGGGAGTGCATTGAACCTATAGATTGCTTTAGGAAGTATGGACATTTTGATGATGTTGATTCTACCAATCCATGAACATGGTATATTCTTCCATCTCCTTACATCTTCCTCTATCTCTTTTTTCAGTGTCGTGTAGTTTTCCGCATATAGGTCCTTTACTTCCTTAGTTAAATTTATTCCTAGGTATCTTAATTTTTTTGGTGCGATGGTAAATGGAATTGCTTTTTTAGTCACTGTTTCTATAGTTTCGCAGTTGGTGTATAGAAATGCCATGGATTTCTTGGCATTAATTTTGTATCCTGCTACATTGCCAAATTAATTTATTAGGTCAATAAGTTTTTTAATGGAGTCTTTTGGGTTTTTTATGTACAATATCATGACATCTGCAAATAAGGATAACTTTACTTCTTCTTTTCCAATTTGGATACCTTTTATTTCCTCCTCTTGTCTAATTGCAATGGCAGTACTTCCAGTACTATGTCAAACAGGAGTGGCGAGAGTGGGCATCCCTGTCTTGTTCCTGTTCTTAGAGGGAAAGGTTTTAGTTTTTGCCCATTGAGTATAATGTTGGCTGTGGGTTTATCATATATAGCTTTTATTATGTTGAGGTATGATCCTTGTACTCCCACCTTGTTAAGAGTTTTTATCAGGAAAGGGTGCTGGATTTTATCAAATGCTTTTTCTGCATTAATTGATATGACTATATGATTTTTATCTTTCAATTTGTTTATGTGATGTATCACGTTTATTGATTTGCGGATATTGTACCATCCTTGCATTCCTGGAATAAATCCTACTTGGTCACGGTGTATGATCTTTGTGATGTTCATCTGGAGTCGATTTGCTAGAATTTTGTTGAGGATTTTGGCATCTATGTTCATGAGGGATATTGACCTGTAATTCTCTTTCGTAGATTTGTCTTTATCTGGTTTTGGTATTAGGGTGATGCTAGCTTCATAGAAGGATTTGGAAGTGTTCCTTCCTCTTGGATTTTTTTGAATAATCTGAGGAGGATAGGTTTTCGTTCTTCCTTGAATGTTTGGTAAAACTCTCCTGTGAAGCCATCTGGCCCTGGGCTTTTGTTTCCTGGAAGCTTTTTGATGACTGTTTCAATTTCTTCCCAAGTCACTGGTCTATTGAGATTTTTAGATTCCTCCTGATTGAGTTTTGGAAGTTTGTATTTTTCTAGGGATATGTCCATTTCCTCCAGGTTGTTCAGTTTGTTGGAATAGAGTTGTTTGTAGTATTTTGTAACAATCCGTTGTATTTCGGTGGGGTCTGTTTTTATTTCACCTCTTTCATTTCTGATTTTGTTTATTTGGGTCCTCTCTCTTTGTTTCTTGGATAGCCTGGCTAGAGGTTCATCTATCTTGTTTATTCTTTCAAAAAACCAGCTCTTGGTTTTGTTGATCTTATGTATTGTTTTTTTGGACTCTATGTCGTTTATCTGTGCTCTGATTTTTGTTATTTCCTTCCTTCTGCTTACACTGGGCTTTTCTTGTTGCTCTTTTTCTAACTCTTTGAGTTGTAGAGTTAGATCATCTGTTACCCTTTTTTCTAGTTTTTTGCAATAGGCTTATAAGGATATGAACTTCCCTCTCAAAACTGCTTTTGCTGTGTCCCATAGATTTTGGATTGTTGTGTTTTCATTGTCATTTGTTTCAAGGATGTTTTTAATTTCTTCTTTGATTTCTCTGGTAACCCAGTCCTTGTTTAATAGCATGCTGTTTAGTCTCCATGTGTTTGATTTCTTTGGATTATTTTTATTGTAGTTAATTTCCAGTTTTATGTCATTATGGTCTGAGAAGATACTTGATACGATTTCTATCTTCTTGAATTTGAAGAGACTTTGCCTATGTCCCAAAATGTGGTCTATCTTTGAGAATGTCCCATGTGCACTTGAGAAGAATGTATATTCTGCAGCTTTGGGGTGGAGTGTTCTGAAGATGTCAATTAATTCCATCTGGTCTAGTGAGTCATTTAGGATTGATATTTCTTTGCTGATTTTTTGTTTAGATGACATGTCGAAGGGTGACAGTGGGGTATTAAAATCTCCTACCATGATTGTATTGCTATTAATCTCTCCCTTAATGTCCTCCAGCAGTTTTTTTATGTATTTGGTTGCTCCTGTATTGGGTGCATATATATTTACCAGGGTAATTTCTTCTTGTTGGATTGTTCCCTTTAGTATTATGAAGTGGCCTTCATTATCTCTTATTATGTCCTTCAATCTGAGATCTAATTTGTCAGATATAAGTATTGCTACCCCAGCTTTTTTTTTTCATTTCCATTTGCCTGGAAAACTTTTTTCCATCCCTTCACCCTCAGTCCGTGTGCATCTTTTTTTCTGAGGTGGGTTTCTTGTAGACAACAGATGTATGGGTCTTGTTTTCTTATCCAATCTGTTACCCTATGTCTTTTTATTGGAGCATTTAAGCCATTTACATTTAAAGTTATTAATGATAGGTATTCATTTGACGCCATTTTTAATCTATACCCGTGTTCCTTCGTCACTTAATATTTCTTTATTTTTACAGTAGACCCCTTAGCATTTCTTGCATTGCTGGTTTGGTGGAGATAAATTCCTTCAGTCTTTTTTTGTCTATGAAGCTCCTGATTTCCCCTTCAATTTTGATTGATAGCCTTGCTGGGTACAGTATTCTTGGATTCAGACCCTTCCTTTGCATGACTTTGTATATTTCATCCCATTCCCTTATGGCCTGATAAGTTTCCGTTGAGAAATCAGTTGCTAGTCTGATGGGGGTTCCTTTGTATGTAACTTTCTGTCTCTCTCTGGCTGCTTTTAAGATTCTTACCCTGTCATTGTTGTTTGTCACTTTAATTATAATGTGCCTTGGAGTCTGTTTTCTGGGATTCATTTTGCTTGGGACTCTGCGAGCATCTTGGATTTGTGTGGGTTTTTTCTTCTCTATTTCAGGAAAGTTTTCTGTCATTATTTCTTGAAATACTTTTTCCATGTCTACCTCAGTTTCCTTTCCTTCTGGAACCCCTATTATTCGAATATTATTTTGTTTTGTATTGTCCCAAACCTCCCGTAGGCTCTCCTCCTGCTTTTTAATCTTTTTTTCTAGAAGTTGCTCTACTTGGGTATTTTTTTCCATTTTATCTTCTAGCTCGCTGATGCGGTCCTCTGCTTCATCTAGTCTACTCTTGATGCTTTCTGTTGAGTTCTGCATGGTAGCAATGTCATTTTTCATTTCTTCTTGGTTCTTCTTCAATTCCTCTTGGTTCTTCTTCAATTCCTCTTGGTTCTTCTTCAATTCCTCTTGGTTCTTCTTCAATTTTTCATGGCTCTTCTTCAATTCCTCATGGTTCTTCCTCATTTCTTCTTGATTATTGTCAAATTTCTCTTCCATTCTTTTTAGCCATCCTATGATCATTATTCTGAATTCTTGCTCTGGTAGACTGGTTGCCTCTGACTCTACTTCCTTTTCTGGTGATGCCTGCTTTTCTTTTATGTGCGGACTATGTTTTTGTCTCCCCATGGCCTCTCTTTTCAGGATGTCTGGTTATGTGGTGTTCCTTCTACTTCCTTGAGAACTCCGCTGTCCCTTAGCTGCCAATCAACACCCCCTGAGCGACTCAGAAGCCACCTTTATCCGTTCTTGTGCTCTGATTTTTGTTATTTCCTTCCTTCTGCTTACACTGGGCTTTTCTTGTTGCTCTTTTTCTAACTCTTTGAGTTGTAGAGTTAGATCATCTGTTACCCTTTTTTCTAGTTTTTTGCAATAGGCTTGTAAGGATATGAACTTCCCTCTCAAAACTGTTTTTGCTGTGTCCCATAGATTTTGGATTGTTGTGTTTTCATTGTCATTTGTTTCCAGGATGTTTTTAATTTCTTCCTTGATTTCTCTGGTAACTCAGTCCTTGTTTAATAGCATGCTGTTTAGTCTCCATGTGTTTGATTTCTTTGGATTATTTTTATTGTAGTTAATTTCCCATTTTATGTCATTATGATCTGAGAAGATGCTTGATATGATTTCTATCTTCTTGAATTTGAAGAGACTTTGCCTATGTCCCAAAATGTGGTCTATCTTTGAGAATGTCCCATGTGCGCTTGAGAAGAATGTATATTCTGTGGCTTTGGGGTGGAATGTTCTGAAGATGTCAATCAATTCCATCTGGTCTAGTGAGTCATTTAGGAATGATATTTCTTTGCTGATTTTTTGTTTAGATGATTTGTCGAAGGGTGACAGTGGGGTATTAAAATCTCCTACTATGATTGTGTTGCTATTAATTTCTCCCTTAATATCCTCCAGCAGTTTTTTTAATGTATTTAGGTACTCCTGTATTGGGTGCATATATATTTACCAGGGTAATTTCTTCTTGTTGGATTGTTCCCTTTAGTATTATGAAGTGGCCTTCATTATCGCTTGTTATGTCCTTCACTCTGAGATCTAATTTGTCAGATATAAGTATTGCTACCCCAGCATTTTTTTCATTTCCATTTGCCTGGAAAACTTTATTCCATCCCTTCACCCTCAGTCTGTGTGCATCTTTTTTTCTGAGGTGGGTTTCTTGTAGACAACAGATGTATGGGTCTTGTTTTCTTATTCAATCTGACACCCTATGTCTTTTGATTGGAGCATTTAATCCATTTACATTTAAGGTTATTATTGATAGGTACTTATTTGACGCCATTTTTATTCTATACCCGTGTTCCTTCTTCACTTCCTATTTCTTTATTTTTACAGTAGACCCCTTAGCATTTCTTGCATTGCTGGTTTGGTGGAGATAAATTCCTTCAGTCTTTTTTTGTCTATGAAGCTCCTGATTTCCCCTTCAATTTTGATTGATAGCCTTGCTGGGTACAGTATTCTTGGATTCAGACCCTTCCTTTGCATGACTTTGTATATTTCATCCCATTCCCTTATGACCTGATATGTTTCTGTTGAGAAATCAGTTGCTAGTCTGATGGGGGTTCCTTTGTATGTAACTTTCTGTCTCTCTCTGGCTGCTTTTAAGATTCTTACCCTGTCATTGTTGTTTGTCACTTTAATTATAATGTGCCTTGGCGTCTTCTTCTGGGATTCATTTTGCTTGGGACTCTGCGAGCATCTTGGATTTGTGTGGGTTTTTTCTTCTCTATTTCAGGAAAGTTTTCTGTCATTATTTCTTGAAATACTTTTTCCATGTCTACCTCAGTTTCCTTTCCTTCTGGAACCTCTATTATTCAAATATTATTTTGTTTTGTATTGTCCCAAAGCTCCCGTAGGCTCTCCTCCTGCTTTTTAATCATTTTTTCTAGAAGCTGCTGTAATTGGGTATTTTTTCCATCTTGTCTTCTAGCTCACTGATGTGGTCCTCTGCTTCATCTAGTCTACTCTTGGTGCTTTCTATTGAGTTCTGCATGGTAGCAATGTCATTTTTCATTTCTTCTTGGTTCTTCTTCAATTCCTCTTGGTTCTTCTTCAATTCCTCTTGGTTCTTCTTCAATTCCTCTTGGTTCTTCTTCAATTTTTCATGGCTCTTCTTCAATTCCTCATGGTTCTTCCTCATTTCTTCTTGATTATTGTCAAATTTCTCTTCCATTCTTTTTAGCCATCCTATGATCATTATTCTGAATTCTTGCTCTGGTAGACTGGTTGCCTCTGACTCTACTTCCTTTTCTGGTGATGCCTGCTTTTCTTTTATGTGCGGACTATGTTTTTGTCTCCCCATGGCCTCTCTTTTCAGGATGTCTGGTTATGTGGTGTTCCTTCTACTTCCTTGAGAACTCCGCTGTCCCTTAGCTGCCAATCAACACCCCCTGAGCGACTCAGAAGCCACCTTTATCCGTTCTTGTGCTCTGATTTTTGTTATTTCCTTCCTTCTGCTTACACTGGGCTTTTCTTGTTGCTCTTTTTCTAACTCTTTGAGTTGTAGAGTTAGATCATCTGTTACCCTTTTTTCTAGTTTTTTGCAATAGGCTTGTAAGGATATGAACTTCCCTCTCAAAACTGTTTTTGCTGTGTCCCATAGATTTTGGATTGTTGTGTTTTCATTGTCATTTGTTTCCAGGATGTTTTTAATTTCTTCCTTGATTTCTCTGGTAACTCAGTCCTTGTTTAATAGCATGCTGTTTAGTCTCCATGTGTTTGATTTCTTTGGATTATTTTTATTGTAGTTAATTTCCCATTTTATGTCATTATGATCTGAGAAGATGCTTGATATGATTTCTATCTTCTTGAATTTGAAGAGACTTTGCCTATGTCCCAAAATGTGGTCTATCTTTGAGAATGTCCCATGTGCGCTTGAGAAGAATGTATATTCTGTGGCTTTGGGGTGGAATGTTCTGAAGATGTCAATCAATTCCATCTGGTCTAGTGAGTCATTTAGGAATGATATTTCTTTGCTGATTTTTTGTTTAGATGATTTGTCGAAGGGTGACAGTGGGGTATTAAAATCTCCTACTATGATTGTGTTGCTATTAATTTCTCCCTTAATATCCTCCAGCAGTTTTTTTAATGTATTTAGGTACTCCTGTATTGGGTGCATATATATTTACCAGGGTAATTTCTTCTTGTTGGATTGTTCCCTTTAGTATTATGAAGTGGCCTTCATTATCGCTTGTTATGTCCTTCACTCTGAGATCTAATTTGTCAGATATAAGTATTGCTACCCCAGCATTTTTTTCATTTCCATTTGCCTGGAAAACTTTATTCCATCCCTTCACCCTCAGTCTGTGTGCATCTTTTTTTCTGAGGTGGGTTTCTTGTAGACAACAGATGTATGGGTCTTGTTTTCTTATTCAATCTGACACCCTATGTCTTTTGATTGGAGCATTTAATCCATTTACATTTAAGGTTATTATTGATAGGTACTTATTTGACGCCATTTTTATTCTATACCCGTGTTCCTTCTTCACTTCCTATTTCTTTATTTTTACAGTAGACCCCTTAGCATTTCTTGCATTGCTGGTTTGGTGGAGATAAATTCCTTCAGTCTTTTTTTGTCTATGAAGCTCCTGATTTCCCCTTCAATTTTGATTGATAGCCTTGCTGGGTACAGTATTCTTGGATTCAGACCCTTCCTTTGCATGACTTTGTATATTTCATCCCATTCCCTTATGACCTGATATGTTTCTGTTGAGAAATCAGTTGCTAGTCTGATGGGGGTTCCTTTGTATGTAACTTTCTGTCTCTCTCTGGCTGCTTTTAAGATTCTTACCCTGTCATTGTTGTTTGTCACTTTAATTATAATGTGCCTTGGCGTCTTCTTCTGGGATTCATTTTGCTTGGGACTCTGCGAGCATCTTGGATTTGTGTGGGTTTTTTCTTCTCTATTTCAGGAAAGTTTTCTGTCATTATTTCTTGAAATACTTTTTCCATGTCTACCTCAGTTTCCTTTCCTTCTGGAACCTCTATTATTCAAATATTATTTTGTTTTGTATTGTCCCAAAGCTCCCGTAGGCTCTCCTCCTGCTTTTTAATCATTTTTTCTAGAAGCTGCTGTAATTGGGTATTTTTTCCATCTTGTCTTCTAGCTCACTGATGTGGTCCTCTGCTTCATCTAGTCTACTCTTGGTGCTTTCTATTGAGTTCTGCATGGTAGCAATGTCATTTTTCATTTCTTCTTGGTTCTTCTTCAATTCCTCATAGCTCTTCTTCAGTTCCTCATGGTTCTTCCTCATTTCTTCTTGGTTATTGTCAAATTTCTCTTCCATTCTTTTTAGCCATCCTATGATCATTATTCTGAACTCTTGCTCTGGTAGAGTGCTTGCCTCTGACTCGTTTACTTCCTTTTCAGGTGATGCCTGCTTTTCTTTCATGTGCGGGGTATTTTTTTGTCTTCTCATGGTATCTCTTTTCAGGATGTCTGGTTACGTTGTGTTCCCTCTCTTGCATTGATTTAAAGGTACAAAATACAACACTACCCGGTACAACACAAGAGGCACTTAACAGGAATGTATTTACAATATTAATAACCTCTAATAAAGGTGACTACTAGAGAAAGGCAACTTAGGGGATAGGAGAGAAGGAAGAGAGGTGAAAATAAAATAAAGAAAAATTAAAAAGAATAAAAATTAAAATTAAAAAAGTAAATAAATAAAATTTAAAAAATAGGATAAAGAGATAGAAAAAGAAGAAAAAAAAGTTATGACAAAATGAAGTTGGAAACAGGGGGGGAAAAGAAAGGATAGAGAGAGACAGACACACACAGAGAGAGAGAGAGAGAGAGAGAGAGAGAGAGAGAGAGAGAGAAAGGGAGAGAAGAAGCAAACTAAAAGAGAAATGGGAAACAAACTATATATATGTGGAGAAAATTGCCATAGAACAACCACTGAACCCAGCCAATGCCAGTAACAATACTTGGAGATTAATACAAACTACAATATCCACTATTATTAAGTAAGGCTATGATATACAGAAGTAAAAGAAACAAACAAAAACAGAGGATTTAAAAAAATACAAAGCAACAATAACAACACAGGAATAAATATAACAATTTCACTAAAATGCATAAGAATTCACAATAATCAACCTTCACACAAACAATGAGAAAAGGATAGAGAGGAGAACAGTTTGTTTGTTTTTTAACTAGTTAATATAGTGCAGAGAGTGGTATTTATACACTTGGATCAGGAGTTGGAACTTAGGTCTTTAAGTATAGTGAGAGCTTTAGCAGGGGGGTATACAGAAAGAATAGAGGGAAAACTAATGCCGGAAAGGGATAGGATAAACCGGAGACTAAAAGGGTAAAGTTTAGTAAGAGAGTGATAGTGTAAAGGTTGAGTTGAGATAAGGTTGAATGATGCTAAAGTAGAGATTAAAATAGAATGAAGGTTACTCCCAATGTAAAATAAAGAAAAAAATAAAATAGTACGGGAGAGGAAAAAAAGAAAGAAAGAAACAAAAATTGCAAAATAGCAGTAGTAATAGTGATGATAGAGATTGAAAAATGTAATAATTGAAAAGGTAAAATCAAGTAAGGATAAAAGAAAAAAATTCATTTCTTAAATAAAAGATGTAAAAAATGAAAATAAAATAAAGAATAGTAAAATTAGTGGTCATTCACTTCCTCTGTTATTGTATTTGGCACACCTGATTCTCGGACCAGAGAGTCTTGCAGTTCCCAGCATTCCACTGCACCTCAGATTTGTAAGGTAATCCTTAATTTTTAGTAGGCTATATCTTAGTTATTTGTGTCCATTTATTTTTGATTAATTAAAAGAAAAAGAAGGGGGGGAAAAAGGCAGTTTGTAATTCAGCCCTTAGGTGTTAGTGTTACCGGTTTGACCTCCCAGCCTTTTTGGTTGCTCTGGCCTTCTTTCTCAATGGCTCTAGCTGGCAGAGTGCCAAATGGCTCCCAGACTGTCTTTTCTGGCTCCAATCCCTTGTTTCCAGGAAGGCAATTTCCCCCTGCAATTTCCCCGGATATGCCCAACTGGGCAGCCCTTCCCTAGTATTCAGGAGCAAGGGGGTAAAGGGGATCAGGCACCAAGGTGTCCAGATGTTCCGCCCTTGTCGGGACAGCCTCGATTCTTAACAATCTATCCCGTGTCCCCTGGCATTTTAAAAAAGTCCCGCTTCTGGGGAAGATTACACCAAACCCAGCACTCACTGGCTGTCACCGGGCAGAATTCTCGCTGCAGCCTTCTTTGGGCGCAACTCAGCTCTGGCGGCAGCAAGGCGCTCCCGGCTACCGTGGGGGCGAGGCCTCGCCGGAGCTCCACGGCTACCGTAGCTGCCTGCACCACGGGACTCAGATCCATCAGGCTATCCCCACAAACTCTGACCTTTCCGTGGGTGGTTGAAGAACTCCCTTGAATCCACGTGTTTGCGCTGATTGGGCCATCTCAGCTGCTCGATAGACTCCTCCGCTGGTTTCCCAGGCCTCAGAGAAGATCCTCCTTTCCTGGTAGGATGGCGCAGCCTTCCCTCCGAGCCCGTAGCCTATAGCTCGCCGCCGCAGCAGCAGTGCTGGCCAGTTGGTCAGGAAATCCTGTCCAGCGGAAACTTCCTTACCTTTCTTGAGAATTCCACTGCCCCTTAGCTGCTAATCAACATTCCCTGAGTGACTCAGACGCTGCTTTTATCTGTTCTGGGACCCAAGTCAGAACAAATCCATCTGTTCGGTCGCCATCTTCAAGCTCCGCCCGAGAAATCTTTATATTAAAACTTCTCCAGGTCCTAAGGTCATAAAGACCCCTGGACTATATTCTCTAATAAATTATTTAACAAAAGGGAAATGCCTTCCCATCTCTGTGTGTAGCCACCATACCAGTGAGGGGGTGTGAGTGTTTAGAAAGTTACAGAAAGGCCCTACCTGGTTTGGCTCAGTGGATGGAGCATTGCTATGCGGGTTTGATTTGGGTCAAGGGCATATGCCTTGGTTGTGGGCACATCCCCAGTGGGAGGTGTGCAGGAGGCAGATGATTGATGTTTCTAACTCTCTATCCCTCTCCTTTCCTCTCTGTAAAAATCAATGAAATAAAATTTTTAAAAAGTTACAGAAAGGTCTACAAAAGAGTCACACAAAATGCAATGTGTGAAAAATGCCACCTGGTGATAAAGATGCTGGATACACGGTCTAAGGCTCCCGGTGCTAATACTCTTATGTCCAGCGAGACGTCAGGGGTCATCCTGAGGTGATCTGGATGAAAGATGGTAGGTATAGCCCTCTCCTTACAGACTGTCACCTGAACAAATGTCCTCACCCTGCAGAGGTCAGAGTCATCCTCTGGTGACCTGTACAGAGATCACTATGGACTGTGAGTGGCTGACATCTCTGAGGAAGGAGCCCACTCTCACTCAGTCACTTCCTCTGTCCTCCACAGAGTTAGTGGGAAAGCCTGCCCTCCGAGCC
The DNA here is from genome assembly GCA_963693515.1 of Pipistrellus nathusii. Taxonomy (NCBI): domain Eukaryota; kingdom Metazoa; phylum Chordata; class Mammalia; order Chiroptera; family Vespertilionidae; genus Pipistrellus; species Pipistrellus nathusii. The sequence goes on along the minus strand of OY882872.1, from coordinate 37,458,594 downwards.
AACAATGCCACAGTCACAGAGCATAAGGACACTGTGATCCTGACCTGCCTCTCAAATGGCACATCTACAGAAGCATGTGTAGCAAGCCAAGGTTAAGCAACTCTGCAAGTCTCTGGGCTGTCTGGGCCATTCTGAGTAGGGCGGGTCTCCTGTTAAGCATTCTCTGACTCTTAAGGAAGTTACTAAACAAAAGATGGTTAGCAAACATTCAGTCAGTCTCAAGATTAGTTTTCTCTTGTAGGTTCCCTTAAAATCATCATTTTCCCTTTTTTGGTTCAGAATCTATTACATTTCTTTCTAAATACATATTAGCTTTGTGGGGTGGTTGGGGGACATGTGAGCATCACTGATTTTAAAAGCTCTATTAGATGAATTGGGACCAAACTGACCAGCAAAATATGTTGCCTCTTTATATATATATATATATATATTAATTTCTTATAAAGAGGAAAGGAGAGGGATAGAGAGCTAGAAACATCAATGAGAGAGAAACATTGACCAGCTGCCTCTTGCACACCCCCTATTGTGGATGTGCCTGCAAGCACTGTACATGCCCTTGACCGGAATCGAACCTGGGACCCTTCAGTCCGCAGGCCGACACTCTATCCACTGAGCCAAACCAGTTTCGGCTAGGTCATCTCTTAACATGAGATCATTGAAAGGGGACAGATTCTGGTTTTAAAACAGCCATTGGTTGCTTAAACACCCCTACCATTTGTACAGAAGTTTGACTCTGGGGGAGAGAAACACTTAGATGGGTACAGTTAAAAACAGATAAAGAAGCCCCCCTCCGGGTCTGGAGCGGCCAGGCCCAGAGCAGCGGCTGCCAGGCTTGGAGCGGCCAGGCCCGGAGCAGCCAGGTCGGGTGCGGCCAGGCCCGGAGCAGCGGCTGCCAGGCTGGGAGTGACCAGGCCCAGAGCAGCTGGGTCGGGTGCGGCCAGGCCTGGAGAAGCAGCAGCCAGGTCCAGAGCAACTAGGTCGGGAGCGGCAGTGACCAGACCCGAAGCAGCTTGTTGTGGAACGAACCAGAGCAACAGAGGCCAGGCCCGGAACAGCCAGGCCCGGAACAGCTCGCTCCTCGCCTGCCCCCGCCCCACGGCTGCCTCTCAGACATGGCTGGAAACTTTCACGGGAACTTGAGGGTCTGCTGAATCAAGTGATGAAGGCTTAGATCTGGATGTGTTGAGTTAGTATAGGGCTGGGGTGTTGATCTGTGACTGCCTTGGGTGGGGCCTGGATGAGGCTAGTTGACCTATTGGGAAATGTCTTTTGTGTGAAGTGTATCATTGGGCATGTGGAGGTATTATTGATATAAGAAAATGCTAAGTAACTGATTTACTATCTGAAAAGGGATTTACTATCTGAAAATGCTAAGTATCTGATTTACTATCAGATTTACTATCTGAAAAGGGATTTACTATCAGGGAAAGGGAGGGAAGAAGAGACTGAACATAAACTGTGCACCTATGGATGAGGACAATTGGGGATGGGGAGGGGACGGAGGGTGGGGTGGGAACCTGGTGGAGGGGGGAAGAAATGAGGAACCTTTATAATAATATGAACAATAAAGATTGATAAAAAAAAAAAAAAGAAGAAGAAGCCCCCCTATCTACAAAGGCCTTAGTAATATCCCCTTTTAAGATAATTTCAACTTCTGCTAAAATATTAGTAAGAAGGAGGAAAGTTAGGACTTTGCCTTCTCACTCTCTCCTAGTCCTGGAGCAACCCTATGTTTGCTTCTGCTTCCTCTTTATAAATCACACTTCAGGTTTTCTTGTTAAACAATCTTTCTCCTGGTGACCTTGCTTTTTATTGCAAAAAAACAACAACAAAAAAAAAAAACAACTCCTCTCTCGCTTCCCAGCAGGCCTTATTTAGTAATTCTGTTGCCTTGCTCTCAGAAACAGTGGGTGTATTAGTTGGAATAGGTCAGAATAGGCAGGATTACATGTTCTAATTGTTAAATTTTTGTGAATTCATCACGGTCCCAGAAAAAGTCGGGAACAATTGCTGATTCCTTTCTAGATGAGACCAGCTTTTTCCAAATTCCTCTTCTCATTTTCCTTCAAGTCAGTGGTTATAGAGGAGACAGAAGGGGAATGTAAAAGGAAGAGGGAAGGGCAACTCTGGACAAGGATGGTCAGAAAGGAAGGGAGAGAATGGAGTGCAGGCATTTATTAACTTCAGAATAGTTCTGAGATAGTCTCTAAAATTTTTTTTTATCTAGAATTATTCCAAAATAAAAAGTTTTATTTTAAAAAATGTAATTAACAGCTCTGGCCAATTTTCTTCAGTAGTAAGAGCATCAGCCCATAGACTGGTTTGATTCCTAGTCAAGGGCATGTCACTCAGTTACAGGTTCAATTTCCTAGGCAGGTTGGGGCACAAGTTTCTCATATCAATGTCTCTCTCTGTCTCTCTCTCCTACTCTCTCTCTTTCTCTCTCTCTCTCTCTCTCTCTCTCTCTCTCTCTCTCTCTATCTATCTATCTATCTATCTCTCTCTCTCTCCCTCAATCCAGCAGCCTGCAAGGAATTCAATCTGACTAACTACCATTAGGTGAGTTTGGAAGTAGGTCCCACCACTGAACAAACATTGGGTGAGTTTGGAAGTGGGTCCCAGCCCTCAACAACCATTGGGTAAAGTTCAAAGTAGGACCCACCCTCAAGAACCATTGAGTGAAGTTGGAAATGGGTCCCACCCCTCAACAACTATTGGGTGAGGTTGGAAGTAGGTCATGCCCTTAGACAATCATTGGGTGAGGTTGAAAGTGGGTCCCACCCATCAATATCCATTGGGTAAAGTTGGAAGTGGGTCCCACTCCTTTACAATCATTGGTGAAGTTGGACATGAGTCCTGAACTTCAACTACCATTGGTTGAGGTTGGAAGTGGGACCTACCCCTTGACAACTATTGGGTGAGTTTAGAAGTGGGTCCCACCCCTTGACAATCATTGCGTGACATTGGAAGTGGGTCAGACCCCTCAACAACCATTAGGTAAGTTTGGAAGTGTGTCCAAAACCTTTCAAAAACTATTGGGTGACCCAAAACCGGTTTGGCTCAGTGAATAGAGTGCCAAGGGCACGTACCTTGGTTGCGGGCACATCCCCAGTATGATGGCAGCTGATCGATGTTTCTAACTCTCTATTTCTCTCTCTTTCTCTCTGTAAAAAATCAATAAAATAAATTCTTTTTAAAAAATTGGGTGAGGTTGAAAGTTCATCCCACCCCTCGACAACCATTGGGTGAGTTTGAAAGTTGGTCTCACCCTCCAACTACCATTGGGTGATGTTGGAAGTTGGTGCCAACACTCTACAACTATTGGATGAGGTTGAAGTGGGTCCCACCCCTCTTTAAGTAACCACCCCAACCAGACACCATCCTGACTGCTAAACCACATCCACATTCCCACTCCACGGAAATAGGAGCTCACAGGTGCGTTGAGCTGCTACTTTTAGAGTAGCTTTTATGCAGCATTAGATAACCAACACAACAGTGGAGTACTAAGAACAGTGCCTGCCACATATTAGGTACTCAAATCACTGCTAAACACGTCAATGAAAAGAAAGAAAAATAAATTCTAAGGGGAGGAATGACTACTCCCAATTTCCATTAGGTTAAGGCAGGCACAAATTAAGTGCAGAAATACTGACCTCTCTGAACAACCCCCACCTTTAAGTCCAGCCCCTTTGACTGGTCTCAGCCTCCTCCTCACTGCTCATGCCCAATCTACCCTTACGGACAGGGGGCAGGTGTGTCTTCCCAAAGCACTTCTTCTCCCCTCCCCCCGCATCTCCCCTCCCACCAGAACGCACTATGTGTCTCTCTTCCAATGCTCAGACTGTGGGAAGGAAATCACAGCCAGTGTACAGTGGAGACCATGGCAGACACCCCAAGATCCCGGTGACCAAGGTGAACATCACCAGGTATCCAGGGATAAAATGTGTTGGTATCACATGCCTACTGTGCAATGAGCATGCTTCACATGTGTGGTGCTCTCCCCCAAACCCCAGGAAAACATCAGAGAATCCAAAAGGCATCCTTCAAAACACAGGACCAGTACTGTGCCGCCCAGCACGGCCAAGGGTGACCTTGAGAGGGGATGGCTAAAAAGCTTAGGAAAGACAGAAAAGAGATTGAAAGCTGGGTCTTGGTTGGATGCTGCTTCCTGAGAGGAGCCAATGCCCACAAGCCGAGTCTTTATTTTCTAGCAGATGCCACAAGGCAAAGAAAGGACGTAGTCAAGATATTTACAGCATTCTCAATGGTTTTGATCTTATTCAATTACATGCACCTGATCAAACATTTTTTTACTTGCAACCTTTATCACTCAGGCACGTGTGGCAACTTGTTTGGACCATAGGTTCAATCTTACAACTATAGCTGTTGGCTATCATTCTGCTGGGAGGGCTCTCCTCCAAGCTGGGACTTGCATGTGGCCATGAGAGGACTGTGTCCTCTCATGAGTCAGAGTCTTGAACCTGTCCAAATGCTGTCCAAGCTCTCCGCACCGCACCCTCAAAGCTCCTCAAGGTCATTAAAAACAAGGATGACTGAGAGACTGCACAGACAGGGCTAAACGCAGTTTTGGGTCCTGGGTTAGATCCTCAATCAGAAAAGGGCTATTAGTGAAAGACTAGAGAAACACCGTGTCTATAGTCCAGTTCAATCACGGCACCAGCATTCACTTGTTAGCTGTGATAGTGCCAGGGTTATGGAAGCTATGAACAACAGGAGAGACTAGCTATGCAGACGTGTGCACAGGAACCCTGTACTCACTTTGCAACTGTGGGGTAAATATAGAATTATTCCAAAATAAACAGTTTTATTTTTAAAAAATTTAACAGCTCTGACCAATTTTGTTCAGTGGTAAGAGCATCAGCCCACAGACTGGTTTGATTCCCATTCAAGGGCATGTCACTCGGTTGGTTGCAGGTTCAATTTCCTAGGTGGGTCCGGGCACAAGTTTATCACATCAATGTCTCTCTCTCTGTCTCTGTCAGTGTATCTCTCTCTCTCTCTCTCTCTCTCTCTCTCTCTCTCTCTCTCTCTCTCTCCCTCCCTCAATCCAGCAGCCTGTAAGGAATTCAATCTGACCAACTACCATTGGATGAGGTTAAAAGTGAGTCCCACCCCTTGACAAACATTGGGTGAGTTTCAAAGTGAGTCCGACCCCTCAATAAACATTGGGTGAGGTTGGAAGTGGGTCCCGCCCCTCGACAATCATTGGGTGAAGTTGGTAGTGGGTGCTGACCCTCAACAATCATTGGATGAGGTTGAAAGTGGGTCCCAGCCATCAACAAACATTGGGTGAGGTTGGAAGTGGGTCCCAACCTTCAACAACCATTGGGTGAGTTTCAAAGTGAGTCCAACCCCTCAATAAACACTGGGTGAGGTTGGAAGTAGGTCCCACCTAAAATTTCTTAATTCCATCTTTTTTTTTTTTTTTGGAAGAATTATTTTTTTCTATGCTTCTCCTTAGAAGCTTCTAATTTCCAAATCAAGATATGCTTCCCATATAAGCATTCAGTTTAATTTCAGAGCCAGTGTTTTTCTAATATCTGCATGCAAACTTTTAATGTAGGTGCCCCAAAACAACTGCATTTTGGCCATTTCTAAGTTGATATTTTCTAGTTAAATCTTCCCGTTTCTGTAAAGCACTTGCAAGTAAGGCTTCCTATCAGGAATATTAAATGAGGGCTGGGGTTTGGAGGCACAATTTCACATGTTAATTTTATATATATATATATAGTCTGAGCAAACTTTCTAGATATATTATGTAGTGGGTTAAGTGTGCTCCCGTATCTCTCTCGGCTGTCTAATAAAACAGGAAGACTTCGGGCCAAGCCTTATGGTTGCCCCATAGATGAACCAGTTAGTTAATTACAGGTGAGTTGGGCATTCCCTCTGGGGCTCTTGCACCTAAGATTAACTAGAATCAGACTGGAGGATGTGCCCCTATCTCTTATGAGCTGATGAGTTCAGCTCATTTATACAGGGAAGGTTTTTTGCTCAGAATTAAAGAAAGCAATTGCAATTAAAAAGCCAAAATCAAAACCACCCACCCATTTTTTTTCTCTCCAGTTCTGCCTTAGCCTGAGTTCTGTTAACCCTTAACCTGGGTTCTGTCAACCCATAACCTTGATTCCACATCAAGGATTTTAAGACACAGCTCAAATAAAATCAGACCCTCAACCAAAAGAAGGGGAGGTCCTGAATCCAAGAGACAACTCACCCAGGTTCACCCAATGGCAGGGAACTAGCCTGCTCAATGGGCCCTTTGCTGGATCCTAGAACCAAGTTCGGGTCTGCTGGAAGGTCCTGGGTGAGCTTCTTTGGAATCCTATTGCAAATATGCCAACTAATGTTAACACAAAAACATCCAAACCTGTAAAGAACTTGTATGAGTTTATTTAAGCTAAAATGTTGACAATTGCCAAGAAACCGTATCTTAACAAATTGAGAATGATCCAGAGAATAGCGGTTTTTTCATCTATTTTTTTAATAAGTTTTTATTGTTCATATTATTAAAAATATTCCTTCCCCCCCCCCTCCATTGCTCTCCTCCACCAGGTTCCCACCCCATCCTCTGCCCTTTCCCCACCCCACATTGTCGTCATCCATAGGTGCACAGTCTATGTTCAGTCTCTTCCTATATCCCCCTCTCCCCTTTTCCCCTAGAATCGTCAGTTCACTCCCTTCCACACCTCTGATTCTATTATATTCAACAATTAATATTGTTCATCAGATTTTTTTTAATTTCCTTAGTTTTTAGATTCACCTGTTGATAGTTACATATTTGTTGTTCATGATTTTTATCTTTATTTACTTTCTCTTCTGAAAGAACCCCCTTCAGCAATTCATATAATTCTGGTTTGGTGGTGATGAACTCCTTTAGCTTTTTTTTTATTAGTGAAGCTCTTTATCTGACCTTTGATTCTGAGTGATAGCTTTGCTGGGTAGATTATCTTTGGCTGTAGGTTCTTACTATTCATCACCTTGAATATTCCCATCTGGCCTGCATGGTTTCTGTTGAGAAATCAGCTGACAATCGTATAGCTGCTCCTTTATAGGTAACTACCTGCTTTTCTCTTGCTGCTTTTAATATTCTCTCTTTGTCTTTTGCTCTTGGAATTTTAATTATGATTTATCTTGGTGTGGTCCTCTTTGGATTCCTTTTGTTTGGAGTTCTGTGCACTTCCTGGACTTGTAAGTCTAATTCTTTCACCAGGTGGGGGAATTTCTGTCACTATTTCTTTCAGTATGTTTTTGATATCTTGCTCTCTCTCATCTTCTGAGACCCCCATAATTCTGATGTTGGTTCGCTTGAAGTTGTCCCAGAGGTTTCTTACATTATCTTCAATTTTCTGGATTCTCTTGCCTTCTAGCTTCTGTGGAGGAGTGTCTTCTGGCTCTTTATGTTCCAAATCTTTGACTTGATTCTTGCAATCTTCCATTCTGTTTTTAGGACTCTGTATAATATATTTTATTTTAGACAATGTATTCTTTATTTCTTGTTGATCCCTTATCATTTCTTGTTGATTCCTTATTAATTCTAGTTGATCCCTTTTCATATCCTCATAGGTCTTATCAATCTTTTCTAGGAAATTCTTGAAAAACCTTATAAGCATAGATTTGAACTCTATATCCAGTCGCTTTTTGTCCTCCATTTTTTCGTTTGTGATCTATTTCGTCTTGGCATTTTTGCAGCTTCCCTGATGAGGCAGGGTTTCAGGGTGGAGCCTACAGCTTTGGCTTCCATCAGCCACTCCCTATGCAGCTCCTAAGTCTCAGGGTCCTTCAGTACTCATTGCAAGTGCCTCTGAGAGAAAGGTGCCCTTGTTTTTCCCCTGCTACCAAACAGTCTAGGCTCTCCCCCAATGAGCCCGGTATTTGAGTTCAGTTCAGTTGGAAGTGGAATTGGAGGTGGCGTTCATAGCAGTCTGGAGCCCCTGTCTCTTTCCTGCCAGGACAATCCCGTGGCACAGCCAACCGTCCCTTCTCTGCGCGCTATGTGCACGCCTCTGGGACCTCCTTTCACAGTTCCCCCGGGGATCCGCCTTACAGCCCAGCTCCCTCTGTTTGAGCCTGGGTCCCCAGGGTCTGGCCTAGAACTGGGGTTCAGAGCAGTTGGAACTGGGGCCCAGCACAGTCGGAGCTTTTATCTCCTTCCTGCTAGGGAACGCGGAGAGGACAGAGCCAGAGACTCCCTCCTCTCTGGCTCTGTCCTCTCCGCGCGCCACATATCTCCGTACCTTAGGCTTTTACAGCTCCTCCGCTCTTCCTTCTGGTTTTCTCCTTGCTTCTCATTGTAGAATTGCCAGTCATTTAACTTTCCTATAGTTCTGGGTAATGTCCATTTTATATTTTAGTTGTATTTTATTGAAATTGTTGTGTGCGGCTGCGGCTAGGTGTTTACCTGTACAGCCATCTTGGATTCTCCTTTTTCATCTATTTTTATACATATCAACACAGGAGGGGACCTAGCTGGGTTACACGAAATCTATTGATGAAAGATTAGAGAGGCAGGAGAAAGCAAAGTGGAGAAACCTCTGATTGGATAAAAACTAAAATGATAGACACGTACTTAGATAGGTGCAGCATAGTTAACAATCAATGATGAACGTGATAACAATAACAATGAAGGAATTTGTGGTATCTGTCCTGGAACCCAGGCACATTAGGTTGTGCCCCAAGGGGTCTGGGAAAAGGGAAATTAAAAGTTACCCAAACATTTCAAGGATATGTCATCACAGATAAAAAAAATTAGATAGAAAAAATCAGTTAAGATAACAGTTGACCTATCAGTGAAGAAACCAACCTAGGATGTAACTACCCACCATAACTCCTACCCACCATAACTCCTAAAGTTTCATTTCAGACCATTCTTTGTGGTTATTTTAGGGCTCTGAGTTTGCAAGACCGCCATTCGGGCCTTCCCTGAGCTTGTCAGGTTAGCATGTGGCCCCTTTCATTCACATGAGTTCATCAGGACTTAAAGACCCTTCCTATGCACAGGAGATGGGGAGTGGAGTCTCATTTTGGCTGGGCATCCACTACAGCTGGGCAGTTGCCCAAGCAGCTTTTCTAAAATATCTCATGGGCATTTAAATCTTTAGAAAGTGCCATTGACAATGCCATGTAAAACCGGATGGCATCCCTGTGAAAAGAATTTCTGATGTCCACCCAGGCTTTTACTCTGTAGATAAGAGGCAAATGGGAATGAGAGAAGGCAGTGGGAAGGCCACTGTGCACTCCACATAGAGCTGTGGGAAACACCCTGGATACTTACACCCCACTCTTCTGCTTATTCAATTGTGAGAGCTGGAGTTAGCTCAACTCAGGTACTTAATGTTCAGCTAAAAGAAGAATTCAGAGTCAAGAATTCAAATTATAACAAAGAGTTTATTTAGAAAGTCACAGAGTTAGAAGTGAGTTGTAGAAGAAATGGGCTCAGGAAACTAGTTACTAGAGCAAAAGAAGGACCCATGGAGCTTAGGAGAAAGAACAAATATAAGTGCCTTGAGGAAAGAAGAAGTGGGGACAAGCACCGATGAGTTCCAGAGAGAAAGAGCCACACTGGGTTCTTCTTGTTCTGGACAGTTATCTGGAGATCTCAGTGGAGGATCCAAAAAAAAAATATTCATCAGCTTTCCAGGTGTGTCCTTTAGGGTCGAAGGTCCTGAGTCAATGCAGTAGATCCTAATGTCAGCTATGTTCCTGACTCATCTGGTTTTGCTGCTTTTCTGGGCCTGCAGTTAAAACTGAGGCCTAGATGTATTTGATGCCAGTCAGAATCTCATTGTTCTGGGGGCTTAATGTTGAAGAGTTATTCTTAGGCCTCTGTTTTCTACCTCCTCAAAGGATGTTTAATCCACATGACTAAGAACATGCCAAGGGAGGAAAGGTGAGAGAAGGGTCTCAACCACATGTTGAGTCTCAATTCAGCAGAGTCTTAATCCAACCCCTAGTCCCCTCCCCATGACCATGACACTCAGTAATATGAAAAGTCAGAGGGTCTAATCTACAAAACCAGGATATGCTTGGGGAGGAAAGGTTACCCAGGGGGCAAGGACAAAGTCCAGTTTTGCATGATGCTAGTTACCCAAGTAACCTTCCCCTACTGGCCTATTGTCCTTCTCTACTCAGGCCTAATTGCCTACTACACAAACAAGGTGTGTGTGTGTGTGTGTGTGTGTGTGTGTGTGTGTGTGTGTGTGTACGTACTTGGGGAGGAGTCACTGTGGAAGAAGGTAGAAGCCTCAGCAGTTACAGGGATTGAAAATGTAAAGGAAAGAAAAGGGGAAGCGGGAATAAAGAGAGAACAAAGAGGAACCTGAGTACAGACTCCACCCCTAGCCCATGTGACCAGGGAAGTGATCTTGGCCCAGGAGGAGGCTCAGTGCACAGAGAGGAGAAACAGCACAGCCCACCACCAGGACAGCGGTGCTTATGAGCATTTCTGGAATCCAAGCTCTTCTCACCGAGGGAGGGACAGAGCAGGCAGCAGACACCATGGAGTCACCCTCAGACCCTGCCCACAGAGGACTTGTCCCCTGGAAGGGGCTCCTGCTGGCTGGTGAGAGGGGACAACTACCTGGTTTTGGATGGGAGGAGGGAAGGCACAGGCTAGCTGGGGACTCCTGGGAAGCACATGGCTCTCAGAGAAAACAAGGGGGAGGAAGCAGGCTTCTGTTTGGACTTGGGAGGAGAAGACAGGGAAGCAGAGTAGGATTGGAGAGGGGATTCAGCAAGAAGAAAATGATGTGGAAATGATGAGGGACAGAAAAACCTCAATGACTGCTCATTTCCCAACTTACTCATCACTAAGAATTGAATGCTGAAACTTCAAATAATAACAATTTATGTGAGGAGATGGGGGATTTAACCAGAGGCAGTAAACATTGTCCTTACCACCAAGCTCAGAAATGGGCAGATACATCCCAGGAGGTGCAGGACCTTGCAACACTCACTCATTCACCCAAGGGCACTTACAGCCTGTTGCAGGCACTGGGTGTGCAACAAGTTCAGACGAGCACCTGCCCCCATGAAGCTCATGTTCAATGGGAGGAGGCAGACATGAGAAGATCTAGATGTGATGTCAGGTACCCCTTAGTGCCCTGCAGGGAACAGCCCAGGGACAGGTCAGAAAGTGAAGACAGAAGTCTTTAGAGGAGGTGATCAGGGAACGGGTCTTCCAAGGACACCCCTGAGTGTCAGCAAGGGTCTGAGGGCAGACATCTGGGCAACAGTATTCAAAACAGAGGGAATAACAGGTTCGTAGGTGCTGACGAATTGGTGGCCATGCTGCTGACCTTGACAGAGGAGACACATACACAAACACACACACATACTCTAACCAAAGCTGAGAGAAGAAGAGACCTGCTCAGGACCCATGGGCTCATCTCTCCATTTCAATACATAGTTTCAAATATTGATCAATTTCTCTCTTCCCTCCTAGCCTCACTCCTAACCCTCTGGAGCGTGCCCACCACTGCCCAGCTCACTATTGAATCAGTGCCGCCCAATGCTGCCGAAGGGAAGGATGTGCTTCTCTGTGTCCACAACCTGCCTGGAAATCTATTGGGCTACACTTGGTACAAAGGGGAAATAAGGGAAAGCAGTAAAATTATATCATATATAATATACACTCAAACAACTATCTCCTGGCCTGCATACAGTGGTAGAGAGACAATATATCACAATGGATCCCACCTGCTCCAAAACATCACTCTGAAGGACACAGGAAAGTATATCCTACAAGCCATAGACAAAGATTTTGATATCAAACAAGTAACTGGACAGCTCCGTGTATACTGTAAGTGATTGCTCTCTTACCTCTGGGTGCCGTGTGGGGTGAATTCTACTTCACACACAGGACTGACAGCCCTGGACTCCCCTCCATCCCCCTCCGAATTATCTCCCAGGTTGGGTTTGGACATTTAATGCAGGAAACACACAGTGGAGACAAACTTCCTAAGGTCAGGTTCCCTTCCCAGATTCCAGCCCTACACACATTCTCCTCAGAGAGAAGTATGATGGGAGTGACTCAGCAGAAAGAGACTCAGCAGAGTCTCAGTCCAAACCCTGTTCTCTGCCCATGACCATGACACTGAGAAAACCCTGCAGAGCTTGCTCACACCCTGGCCTGAGGGGACCCTGGAATCCTCACAGAGAAGCTCAGCCTGGGAACCCCTCCCAGATCCTTGTCCCAGGGCTTCTGACTCCAGCGAACCAGGGAGTCTGGGTCAGGTTGGGTTTGACCTCCTGGAGGGCTGGGTGGCAGCAATGGATCTACTCCTACTCACCTGCCAGGGCTCAGCCCCAAGATCCACATCAGGACAGGGACAGAGCCTAGTCCTTCAGCTAAGGCATTGTCAGAAGAGCACAGATAGACAAATACCCAGTATATTTAATTGACTCTTTTGAGGGACTTAAGAGACTCTAGAGGGAGGTCAGGTCCCCAACAAGGAACATGGGGGAGAAGATGCTCCTGACAGTTCCTTATTGACCTGGAGTCAGCCCAGGAATTCTCTCTCATGGAGGCAAATAATAGCAGTGGCCATTTAAGTCAGTGTCTCCTCTATACTGGGCCAGAGGTGAAGTACTCAGGGATGTTTTAAGGTCAATTCACAGGCAACATGGTAATCCAGAGTCCACTTAGCATTTGTTCTGTTTTTATTCAGGAGAAAGGGAGGCACAGTGTGATACAGTCATTGCATCAGGCTCACACAGACACAGCAAGGTCCTTGCACAGCCACAGCCCACCCTCTCCTCCACTACAAGGGTCTTAGGTTAGGTGCCTGTGGACCATGAGACCAGCCATTGGTTCAGTGCCTTTTCTTAGCAGTCCCAGCTCAAGGTAGATTTCCTGCTCTGGTGAGTAAGCAAATGGAGAATTAATTTTCACTCTCAAATCAAATTATCTACAATAACATTCAGAGTCAGTGCTGAGATCGCCCAGGCCTTCTCCTCAGGTTACCCATCCACCCCTCCCTGCACTGGATTTGAAACCACTTATTTGTTTTCTGATGTGTTGGCATCACTCCCACTAGCTATGAAGGAAAGGACTTTGCCTTCTCACTCTCCACCCTATACCTGCTACCAGATCAGGAACCAGCACTCACTTGCTCTTTCATGAAGGAGTGAAGAAATGATGGTGAATGATGACAGAATTAATGAATGGCACATTATTGCCTCAGAGATTGGAACATGGATGCAGAGCCCTAAAAGGTTTTAGTCACACCTGTTCCCTGTCCCTACAGGTACTGAGAGCCATGTCCATCCTTCTGACCACCTGTCCCTGAAGCCCCCTCAGGAACCAAGTCCCTTGGAGATTGTGGGCTGTTCCACTGTAAGAAGTTTTTCCAGGCTGTACTGCTTCTGCCCTGGGGCAGCTGTGGGCTCTTGGAAGTCACTCGTAACCCACTGCTCACTAAGAACATTCTGCCTCTCTTTGCTCCTTCCATGTCCCTTATTTGCCTCCTCCTTCATGCCAGATACATTGTCTAGCTCTGTTCTGCTTCCTCCACGAGGCAGTCTCCCTAGATTGTCCCGCTAACACCTGTGTCCAGGCCCACCCTCCCAGGCAATAGGAGAGGACACAGAAATCAATGGGAGCACCAACCTAGGCTCCCTCATGAGCCAGTTTCCCACGTCAACTGGAGAAAGAGCTTCTGCTGGGCCCCATCAGGATTCCTTTTCTCCATGAGGCCCACAAGAGGAACAGGCCACATGACAGGGGCATGTAGTCCATTGACCCACTCTCTACATAACTCAACCAGGGAGTCTAAGGCAGAAGGACAGGTCTGAGCCCCAAAGCTCACGGGTTCACTCCACCTCTGACTGGTGACTCACACCCTTGTCCTGCTGTGAGGTTCCCATTCCTCCCACTAGCTCTCGAGACCTTCCCCGGGTGGGCCTGGTGACCCTGCACCATCTGACTGGTTCACTGCCTGTTTCACACATGTGTGTTCTTATGAATACACCTTGACTATAGGATCGGATCCTCTCAGACTGTGAGATCCACCAACCACTCCCCTTTCCCTTAGAAGCTGCCCATTTGAATGAATATGACTCAGCTCCAGTTGTTTCCTGTGTTAGAAAGAAAAGAGGGGGGAAAAAAATGTCACATGCCATATGGGGTCTCTACTCATCTGCCTGTCCAAGGAACAGGGAGGAACCTTCTCCCTAGCTTTACTAATATGGAACAGGTCCATTCTACCAGTCTGCTGTCATCCCTCCCTTTATGTAGGAGAGACAGCTGGACTCACCCCCTCCACCCCACGCCCCTTCACCCCACTCACTTCTGTTCTCTTAGCAGAACTCACCTTCTCTCTATCCCAGGGAGTCCCTCATTTGAAACCCACTGTGGTATCTCCCTGATGTGACCTGGTTGGATGGCAGAATTTGGTCTATGACCTTTGTGTTCTCTAGACAGTAATTCCTCCAAAAACTAGCATTAGAACCTTGGGACATGAATGATTTTCACATATTCTTTCACAGTTTAACTCAAAATTGATCTCATAACTACCAAATACAAATGGACCATGAAGGGCATATTTTCAGCAAGTTCATGCTTCCCCATCTCCACAAGCCCCCCTTCTGTACTTGCTAATGTCTGTGTTGAGGAAGAATCCCTGCCCTCTGCAGTGGCACAAAGGATATTACAGACCAAGGGCAGAGAGCTTGGCTCTGCTGCCACCATCAGCCAGTTCCCGCTGTCCCTCACTCTTTTCTATAATAAATCATTCCTGGACTCTCTGCTGTGCCCATTCTGGGGTCACTGTGTCATGTCAGTCACCAACGAACTGGGCAGACAGCCACACCTCGTAGCCCGGCAGCCTGGGTACTGAACTAACAACAAGACTTGCTTCTGGTCTCCCATGTACTGTTTCTGCTCAGACACGCAGTTCAGGGCCCCGCTGCCCAGTCCTCTTGGGGTTTAAGGGCTTTGGGATGGCCAATCATTACTCATCTCTAGGTTAATCCTGAAATGTGAGGCTTCAGTGGAAACATGTCTCAACCCAGCAATGTAAGTCTGTGTAGCTAGAAGGAACTCAGCACCAGCACATTCCAGGTGAGACCCCAAGGTCAGCCAGGCAGTCACCTGGTCAGTGAGGAACCAGGACAGATGCCAGGTGGTCTCTGATTCCCAGTCCTGTGTCTCTCTATGATCAAACCCTGATAGTTGTCTGACACCTGAGAAAGCCTCTGCTTTTTCTCCCAGACATAGAGCAGGCGACCTTACAATCTCCGACGGCGCAGCTCCCCATGCATTTGTTTCTCTTGTGATGCACAGTCCTGCCTTATTTCTTTAAGATCTCTAGTTAGCTGAGAGGCACCAATTCTGATTGAAGAAGCCTTTGGAGGCCTCAATGGGCAATGTTCTCTCTGTTTTCTGCACAGCGGTGTTACCCAAACCCAGCATCACAAGCAACAACTCCAACCCGGAGGAGCACAAGGACCCTGTTGTGCTAACATGTGAACCTCAGACTGAGAACACCACCTACCTGTGGTTTATCAACAGTCAGAGACTCCTGGTCAGTGCCAGGCTGCAGCTATCCAAGGACAACAGGACCCTCACTTTACTCCTTGTCACATGGAATGACACAGGACCCTATGAGTGTGAAACCCAGAACCTCGTGAGTGCCGGCCGCAGTGACCCATTCACTCTGAATGTTCTCTGTGAGTAACTTCTGTCCCTGCCTGGACCAGACTACCCACCCAAATCCACACTGCCAGAGGCCAGACCACATTCGTCACACTCAGGTTCACATATACACACCCCGTGCTCTGAACACCCAGGGTGGTCATCTGTTCCTGGGCCAGGGACATCTTGGTCAGGCTCGGCCTTGAACCAAGACTGGGAGGGGATGGGATGCTCCTATCAGGAGAGGCTCAGAGTTAACAAGCTTTCATGGGACAAACAGGTTAATGTCTCAGACTCAGGCTCAGTGAACACAGGAGCTATGGTTGGGTCTTTTTAAAACAAGGCTGTGACCCAGCTCTGAGGGAAAGTGTGGCCCTTACACAGACCAGGAGCCTCCCCTACCCTCGATTACATCATGTGTGACTTTGTTCTCTTTACTCCAGATGGCCCGGACGCCCCCACCATTTCTCCCTCCGACTCCCATTACATTCGTGGGACAAATCTAAGCCTCTCCTGCCAGGCAGCCTCCAACCCGCCTGCACAGTATTCTTGGCTTATCAATGGGAGGCCCCTGACCACCACACAGGAGCTCTTTATCCCCAACATCACTCTGCATAATAGTGGATCTTATATCTGCCTCGCCCATAACTCTGACACTGGGCTCACAGGGGCCATGGTCAAGAATATCACAGTCTACGGTAAGTGCCTCCTGGACCATCAGCACCAGGCTGTGGGGTGCAGGGCTGTCTGGTTTTCAGGACAGAGCCTATAGGGTGCTGTCTCCCATACTGGGCCATGGACACAAGCAAATCACAAAGTCTTCCCCTGAGCCCTCCCTCTACATCTCTGTAGACTCCTCCCACTACTTACTCTTCTGATCACTCATAGCAGAGCTAGGCTCCAGCCATGGAAAGTGAGGAGGAAGTTCTCTCAGCCCAAAAGAGACAAGAGGTAGAGGGAGGGAGCTTCCCAGATGAGAGAACAAAGGTCCTCAAGGTCAAGTTGCTTCTTTTGTCACTAACACTTTACTTCTGTCATCTCTTGTCTGTTACCTGCTCCATGTGCCACAAAGAATATAACAGTCTTTGAGAAAACTCTCCTCTTTTCCACAAACTAAGGGAGGAAACCACCACTGAGGCGGGTGAGCAGGTCAGACCCCCCTGCTCCCTGAGCTATTTCAGGCTCACCTGGTGACTGGCTGCTCTGTGCCCTCTGAGGTCAGACAGGGATCTGTGGTGTTGGGGCATGGGAGGCCTATTCTCTGACTGCTCAAATCATATCACCAATCAACATCATGGCCTCCCTCAAACCAGAGAGTGAGCCACAGGGTAGACCCTTCTGAGCTATGTCCGGACTCTGAAGTCACCTGCTGTACAACACTGTGGGACACCAGTGTATGTGACATTCCTACCGAGAGCAGTGAATGGTGGTGCTAACTTGGCAAATAGGTAGATTCATGGGACAGAAGGAGCACTGCCACAAAGTGTGTAGTTTACAGAGAAAGCTAAGACTATTAGCTATTGTTAAAACTGATTACTTTTCTCTAGGGACTTTCTTCTCACTGATATCCAATCCACAGGCCAGGAAGTGAACATCC
The DNA here is from genome assembly GCA_963693515.1 of Pipistrellus nathusii. Lineage (NCBI taxonomy): Eukaryota > Metazoa > Chordata > Mammalia > Chiroptera > Vespertilionidae > Pipistrellus > Pipistrellus nathusii. Next base: position 37,441,345 of record OY882872.1, on the reverse strand, counting down.
TATTCAGACAGAGAAATCCTTTAGAATGAAACTTCTCTAGGTACTAAGGTCATAGCTGGGCCATTCTCTTTCTCTAATAAATTATTTAACAAAAGGGAAATGCCTTCCCATATCTATGTGTAGCTACCATACCAGAAAGGGGGTGTGATTATTTAGAAAGTCACAGAAAGGTCTGGAAAAGAGTCAGACAAAAGTCAATGGGTGGAAAATGCCACCTGAGAATGAAGATGCTGGACACACGATATAAGGCTAATACCTCAGCTGTCCAGGGAAACAGGTCAGAGGTCACCCTGAGTTGATCTAGTCTGTCACCTAAACAAATATCATCACCCTGCAAAGGTCAGAGTCATCCTCTGGTGACCTTTACAGAGATCACTGTGGCCTGTGAGTGGCTGACATCTCTGAGGAAGGAGCCCATGCTCACTTAATCGCCTCCTCTGTTCTCCACAGAACCAGTTGGGAAGACTGCCCTCCTAGCCAGCAATGCTACAGTCACAGAGCATAAGGACACTCTGGCCCTGGCCTGCCTCACAAATGACATTGGGATCTCCATCCAGTGGCTCTTCAAGAACCAGAGTCTCCTGCTCACAGACAGGATGAAGCTGTCCTGTAACAACAGCACCCTCACCATTGACCCCATCTGGAGGGAGGGACGCTGGGGATTATCAGTGTGTGGTCTTCAACCCAGTTAGTTCCAGATAAAGTGACCCCTTCAGGCTGGATGTGCAATGTGAGTGACCCTCGACCTCTCCTACTTGCTTTTGTATATTTCACTGGCAGGAGGGTGAGATGGATGAAAGCCTTGAGGAGGTGGGAGCTTCCTTCAAAGCCTATAGAACATATGGATAAGGACCCCAGGATTAGACTAATCTCGTCATTGTCTCAGTTTTATGAGTACGGGAAGACTGACCACGGGGAAGGCTCTCACCCACCTGAGCCTCAGTTTCTGCATCTCTAACCTGGAATAAAACAGTTGGACCTAAACACTGTTGTTAGGATATTTATTGTGAGGTTAATAAGTACAGCCTTCAGCCAGGGCCATGCTCAGTGTATCAATTATTTTTGGTATTTTTATGCAGGCTGTAAAGTCAAGCAGATCTCAGTGAAAATGTCATTTATCACTCACCAGCTCTGTGACCGCCAGCCATTTATTAAGCACCTCCCATCCCTGATTCTGTTTGTGCTCATGGGGGTGATACCACCCATCCCTTGTGGGGGTGGAAGGACCAAATGACAAATTCCCACCCTGCCTGTACCATCAAAAACACTCAGCACATTCTTATTACTCATCAGCACTGAGGTGGCAGGTAAGTTGCCCACTAAGACTGTCCATTGTGATGAAAAAGAATAGGGATAAGAGACAAAATATGTGAGGGTAAGAGGAGTTAAGAGAAAAATTACCAGGACATGGGCATAGTTGGGTGAGAGTACATGCAAAGGTAGAGCAAATGGAAGGTTTTAAATGTACAAAACAGAGAATGATGTAGCCACCGGAAGTGGGGAGTCAGGAGGACAGACACTCCCAAACCGCACAGACTAGTTAGCAGTTTCTTCCTCCTTCACCAAGCCACCCCTACAAGGCCTCTCCTGGTTTCCCCTGAATGGACTTGGGCCTTCTATCCTCCCCCTTTCCCTTCTCCTTTCAGCAGAACAAACCTACAGGGACTACTCTGTGGGAACCATCATTGGCAGTGTGATCGGAGTCCTCATCGTGGTGGCTCTGGGGGCCTTCCTGGGCTATTTCCTGTATCTCAGGAGGACTAGGAGGTACATTCACCCTCATACTAATTCTATCCCCTGACCCAGGCTGACCCCCAACAGAGCCCAAGCCAGGAGGACAAAGAACCCATTCTCCGAGGGTTCTGGACCTGCTCTCTGTAGCCTCCCAGATTCCCTACGGATGTCCTTAACTCTTTCCATCCAGCTCCTCCCTCAACAGCTGCCTCACCTGTAAATGAGGCACAATTAAGAAACTGTCCTTTCAGGACTGTCCTGGTTATCTCCACACACCTGAAGCAGTGCAGGCAGTGCTCAGTAAGGCACCTTCTGTTGTTTATCTAAGTCCACCCTCCCAGATGAGGGGATGGGTTGCCTCTACATAAGACTTGATCTGAAAGTCAAACTGGCCAAGGCCACACAGCTGACAGTGGAAGAGCCTGGACAGGCAGGATTGGGTCAAATGCCCCCACAAAGAGGGTTTGGTAAACACAATCCTGATATGTGAAACTGGAATATAGCAGGGCCTGTGGTATAGTTTTTGCCTCTATGTCAGTTGGATGGAGGCAGGATAAGCCACTCTCACAGTGGAGCTCTGTAGGCTTGAGGGGTGGGTCTGGCCACAGCAGGGCACCACGCTCATCCGGATGCTACATGAGACTGGCACTGCTATCCCCTTGACTTTTCCACTAAGTCAGACCCTCTGGATGGATTCCTGTCCTGGTTCCTCAGTGTCCTCCCTGTTACTCCTCCCAGAACCCCTTCTGCCTTTGGGTCCTTCCCCTCTGGCCCAGCTGTGGATCCTTAAGGCCTTGCCTCAGTTCCCCTCTTCTGGGTCCATCTGCCCGAAATAGTGGAGAGAGGCCTCCACCCTCTGCTGGGAAAGGAGACCCTCCCTGCCCCCTGTTGTGACACCAAAGCTCCCTGCACCCTTCACAAGTAAGTCTGACCTTTCCCAGGGCCAGTGACCCGCGTGATCCCCAAGAGCACCCACCTCCACCAGCCACCCCTGGTGAGTGTCTATTCAGCCGGGATCCCCTGGGCCTGCCCCAAATGACCACCCCTGCCCTTGTCCCTCAGGCTCTGACCCTTCCCTGGGCTTCAAAAGGATTCTCCTCACCACTCTGCAAAGGGGACCCCTACTCACCAGTCAACCTAACGTGTAGGCTGTGTCATGTGTCACCACTGCTCCTACACTGGACCCTGAAATGGCAAGAGGCACTTGCCCTGGGAGATGACCTTTCACCCTTGGCTCTTGGGTGATAGTACCACCCCCTCCTGGGAGAACAGGCTAAAACTTCCTCCCCCTGAGTGCTAATGCCTTCTGTCTCTGCTCCCAGGCCAGGGTCCCACTGGAACCTCTGCCTTCCGGGTAAGTCCATCCCCTTCCTGTTCCCTCATCCAGGGTGTCAGCCACTCACCCTCAGGACAGGGACACCATCCACACTCACAAAATGGCACAGACCTTTCCCCAGAACAGCCAGCAGGGGAGCCCCGCCCTGGCCTGGTGAGGCCCCCAGTCAGGAGTGGACAGGGCAGGGCCAGAGTCTGAGGGAAGCACTGGAGTCCAGCACGGAGCAGAATGGGCACTGGGAGCACCAGTCAGAGATCCCAGGCTAACAAGGGTGAGGGGGTGTAGTGTGGGCTGAAATTGGGTTCTGAGCTACAAGTGTGAAGACAGCTACTCAAAAGGCAAAGCGGCCCTTTGTTCCTGTCATCTGATACTTCTCTCCCCTCTGCACAGGGCCCCCTACCTAACACCAAGACAGCAGGCCCTATCTACCAGGTGAGTGTGGGGAATGAAAGTTCTGTCCTGCAGGTCCCAGAGGAACTAGGACCTGCCTCCAGTCCAGCCCTGGCTGTGCTTCCAGCTCAGAAAAGGGCAGTGAAAAGTGACAACAGAGGTTGAGAGGAGGGAAAAGCCTGGGAACAGACACCCAAGCACAGTCAGTCCCCATGGTGCCTGTGAACCATGGCACTTGTTCTGAGAAGGCTGCAGCGCTCAGAGATCTCATCTTTCTTTGACAGGAATTACTCAAACCAAACACCGAGGTGTACTGCCGGATCAGCCCCAGATTGGACGTGGCTTCTTAGTTCCTCCAGGACCTGAGACCCCAGACACTGTGGGGGGACTGTGGAGGAGAGTCAGGAACTGGATGTGTCTGTGCTAGAGAACCAGCTCTGAGCATCATGCTAAGTGAAATAAGCCAGTGAGAGAAAGATAAATATCACATGATCTACATTATATTGTAGAATATAATGAACAACATAAAATGATAAACAAAAGAGAGCAAGAGGTGGGAAAGTATTTTAGAATATAATAGTAGCAATCCTGTTATTGGTAGATTTTTAATATTTCCTATAATGTTTGTGATATCATACTATGTTGTTATACAGTTTTGATGAGATTATTATACTTAAAATACTATTTTCTTGAAATATTAATGTTTATTACATGTGATATTATATTAAGATCGGTTTTTTTTAATAATTTGTTTATTGCATTTAACATTATTTTACTTAAAATAAATTCTCTTGAGATAAAATAAATAAATAAATAAAATGCTGTAAGATATTGCTGAGAAGGAACAGAGAGAGAAACCTAGCCATACAGAATTAAAATGGCTATAAATATGTACCTCTCAATAATAACCCTAAATTTGTTTTTTTTTAATAAATCTTTATTGTTCATATTATTACAAATGTTCCTCATTTTTCCCCCTCCATTGCTACTCTCCACCAGGTTCCCACCCCACCCTATGCCCTTTCCCCACCCCCATTGTCCTCATTCATAGATGCACAGTTTTTGTTCAGGCTCTTCCCGCACCCCCGACTCCCCTTTTCCCTGAGAATCGTCAGTCCACTCCCCTTCCATTCCTATGATTCTATTATATTCACTAGTTAATATCGTTCATCAGGTTTTTTAATTCCCTTGGCTTATAGTTTCACTTGTTGATAGTTACATATTTGTTGTTCATAATTTTTATCTATATTTTCTTCCTCTTCCTAAAGAACCCCCTTCAGCAATTCATATAATTCTGGTTTGGTGTTGATGAACTCCTTTAGTTTTTGTTTGCTTTTTTTTTGTGAATCTCTTTATTTGGCCTTCGATTCTGAGCGATAGCTTTGCTGGGTAGAGTATTTTGGGCTGTAGGTTCTTACTATTCATCACCTTGAATATTTCTTGCCATTCCTGTCTGGCCTGCATAGTTTCTGTTGAGAAATCAGCTGACAATCTTATGGGTGCTCTTTTATAGGTAACTACCTGCTTTTCTCTTGCTGCTTTTAATATTCTCTCTTTGTCTTTAGCTCTTGGGATTTTAATTATAATGTGTCTTGGTGTGGTCCTCTTTGGATTCCTATTTTTTTTAATATATTTTATTTATTTTTTACAGAGAGGAAGGGAGAGATAGAAGAAAGAGATAGAGAGCTAGAAACGTCAATGAGAAACATCAACCAGCTGCCTCCTGCACACCCCCCACTGGGGATGTGCCTGCAACCAATATACTTGCCCCTGAAAGGAATCGAGCCTGGGGCCTTTCAGTCCACAGACCAACGCTCTACCACTGAACCAAACTGATTTGGGCTTTGGATTCCTTTTGTTTAGGGTTTTGTACGCTTCCTGGACTTGTAAGTTTATTTTTTTCCCCAGGTGGGGGAAGTTTTCTGTCACTATTTCTTCCAGTATTCTTTCAGTATCTTGCTCTTGCTCTTCTTCCGGGACCCCATAATTCTGATGTAGGTTTGTTTTAATTGTCCCAGAGGTTTCTTACACTATCTTCAACTTCCTGGATTCTCTTATCTTCTTGCTTCTGTGGAGGAGTATCCTCTGGCTCTTTATGTTCTAAATCTTTGACTTGATTCTTGTGATCTTCCATTCTGTTTTTAGGACTCTGTATAATATTTTTTTTATTTCAGACAATTTATTTTTTATTTCTAGTTGATCCCTTTTCATATTCACATAGGTCTCGTTTATTTTATTGGCCTTTTCTAGGAAATTCTTGAAAAACCTTATAAGCGTGGTTTTGAACTCTATATCCAGACACTTCTTGTCCTTCATTTCTTTTGTTTGATATCTGCTTCTTTGTCTCGGCATTTTCACAGCTTCCCTGAGTTGGTAGGCTGGCTTTGTGTGCTAAGATGTCCTATATGGTTGAGTGGGTCAGCCACCCAGTTACCTGAGGTGGACAGTCTTGGTGTAGCCCTTTGTGGGCTATGTGTGCAGTCTTGTTGTTAAGCCTTGCTTGTTGTTGGTATCACTGGGAAGCATTGATCTCCAAGCCAATTGGCTATGAGGATCAGAAGTGTCTCAGCTAGGATGGTTTCTGTATTCCACTTGGATGGGGTGGAGTCTCGGGGTGGCACAGATAAGCATTGGTGAATCCCGCAAGATTGGTTGCAGGCGCACACACCTCTTTAGTATAGGTGCAGACAAGCTTTGGATTGCTCTCTGTCCCTCCCTTGGAGAGTCCTATTGGTGGTGAACGAGAAAGCTAGCCACTGGCAGGGCTTCTGTGCTCCACTTGGATGAGGCGGAGTCTCCGGTGTTGCAGACAAGCTTTATTCAGCCCCTCCCTACGAGGGTCTGGTTTCTGAGTCCTGCAGTAATGGCTGCTGGCTTCACACACCTCCGAGAGATCTCTGCCCACTGCCTGACAGTCTGGCCTCTCTCTGTCTGGGGCCGTCTATCAGAGCAATAGGGTAGTTCTGTTTCCCTCCCAAACAAGAAAGCTAGCCGTGTATTACCTGTCCGCCCTCTTCATACGCAGGGAGTAAGCCAATAGCGAATGCGGCCCGCCCTCTCTGTGCTCCACAAGCAAGCCAGCAGCGCAGTCTGGCGGCCGCCTTTTCCCGCACACAGTTCTCAGCACCTTCACAGTTCCTGAGGCTCAGCCTTCTCTCTCCTTCCCTGATGGTAGAGCCTCCTCTCAGCCAGCTGTCCGGAGCTTCAGGGCGATGTTTCCCCTGTTTTCCAGTTCTAAATTCAAATTTGTTGTGGTAGGCTGCTTTCAGGTGTCTACCCTATGCCACAATCTTGGTTTCTCCAATAACCCTAAATTTTAATGGAGTAAGTACCTCCAATCAAAAGGCATAGAGTAGCTCAATGGATACAAAAATATAGCCAAACTATATGCTGTCTATAAGAGAACCACCTCAAAACTAAAGACACCCAAGGATGAAAGTGAGGGGATGGGAAAAAATGTTCCATGCAAATGGAAAAGAACAAAAGCTGGAGGAACACTACTCATATCTGACAAAATAAACTTCAAAATGAAGGCCATCACAGGAGACAACAAAAATCATTACATAAGACTAAAGAGATCGAGCCAACAAGAGTATATAACCATGAAAAACATATATGAACCCAATATAGCTGCACCTAAATATGTAAATAAAAAAAAAAATCTTCTAGAGTACTTTAATGGAGACATCAACAACAATACAGTCATAGTAGGGGACTTTAACTCCCCTCTGACTTCACTGGACAGATCTACCAGACAAAAACTTAACAAGGAAACAGAGACTCTAAAAGACACACTGGATCAGATGGATTTAACAGATACTTATAGAACATTTCACCCCAAAGAAACAGAGTATACATTCTTCTCAAGTGCTCATGGAACATTCACAAAGATAGACCACATGTTAGGACACAAAACAAGTCTCTACAACTTCAAGAAGACTGAAGTAAGATCAAGCATCTTCTCAGATCACAGTAGAATAAACTTAGAAATCAATTACAGTAAAAACACCCCAAAACATACCAATACCTGGAAGCTAAATAGCATGTTATTAAACACTGAATGGGTTACCAAGGAGATCAAGAAAGAAATCAAAAACTTCCTGGAAATAAATGAAAATGAACACATACCAACCCAAAATCTCTGGGACACAGCAAAAGATGTCCTGAGAGGGAAGTTCACAGCACTAAGGCATTCCTCAACAACAACAAAAAAGATATTTTATATATATATGGCAATAAGCTATTAACCCTACAACTTAAAGAACTAGAAAGAAAACATCAAGACAATCTCAGAGTAAGTAGAAAAAAGGAAATATTAAACAGTAGAGCAGAAATAAATACCATAGAGACTAAAAAAAGCAATACAAAAAGTTGATGAAATGAAGAGCTGGTTCTTTAAAAGAATAAACAGAATTGGTAAAGAATTAGCCATACTCATCAAGAAACAAAGAGAGAGGACCCAAATATTGAGTTACAACTACCTTCTTATCTATCTCCAAGAAAATATCCATGAACTCTGTTAAATTCCCAAGGCACACACTACCAGCATCTAAATTGGCAGGAAATTCTGTCATTTCCTTGGTGTTCCCCCAACACCCCCACCCCCACCCCCCACCCCCCACCCCGTCCTCCATGTCCACTTGCATACTCACAGGGTAATACAAATGTCCTTGCATCTCTTACTTTGTTCAGCTGCTGCCACCTCCTGGCAGGTAATGGTAATCAGGACATGGAGCTTGAGAGCCAAGTCCCACAGCTGACCAGGAACGCAGGACTGGGCCTCCTCATTGGTGGGATCAGGGGCAGCAAAGATTATTCTGCAGCCCTGGGGGAACTGGGCAGTTGAGCAGACAGGGCTTTCTGAGTGAAGGGGACAGAGTTGATGCAGGACTGAGTGGGAAAGGACTGAGGCCTCAGCTGGGAGCACTAAAGGGGAGGGAATGGAATGTTCCCAGGGAAAAGGCTGGATTCTGCAGTGGAAAGGCTCTGGCCAACTGACTCAGCTGCAGGCACTAATCAGGCTATGTGCCTCCTGGTGGCCCTCATCTCACACCTCCCACCTCCAGGAATAAGGCTTTTTCCTCATGTCCACCTGCCCTCCCTCACCTGGGCTCCTTCATGGTCTATTCTACATGAAGGGGCTCTGAGTCCCTGTCCTGCACTGCAAAGAGGAGGAGAGGAGACTGAGTTCCCCCACAGACATCCCAGCAGTGGTGCCCTGAGGAGGGTGGAGAGGGTCAGGGAAGACTTCACCCTCCCACTCCCTGGGGTCTGATCTAAAGTTGATGGCAAAGCCCAACATGTGACAGGTGCGTTCTGCAGGAAATTTTGAGGGAAAAGTTCTCAAAAACTGTTGCCCTGGCCCACCCTGAACAAGACCTCCACTTTCAGCACCATCAGCAGCAGCAGCCAGAACTTTTGGATACTTTCTTTTCATTGCTGGTCAAATGCTTTCCAGGGAAAATGTGGCTCTCTCTGAACAAGGATGAGTAACACATGGACAGAGGAAAATGGCATTAGTGTTCACAGAAGGTGACCTATGTGAACGCTTAAAATCACAGGAGAGTCCAAACAAAGTCCACATTCTTGAACTAAAACATGGATTATAGCTGCCTTTCACCATTTCCCATGAGCTAAACTACAAAGGTGTTATCAGTGATGAACTAGAAAAGTAAAACCTGCATCACAATTACTGATAAATTGAAAAAGGTTATTTGTTTTCTTCTAAAGAATATTCCAGTGCATTGTTTTCATTTTACAATGATGTAAGAGTTCCTTCTATCAAGAAGCTAACTACATGGTTTATTTTATTTTTTTAATATATTTTGTTGATTTTTTTTTTTTACAGAGAGGAAGGGAGAGGGATAGAGAGTTAGAAACATCGATGAGAGAGAGACATCGATCAGCTGCCTCCTGCACACCCCCCACTGGGGATGTGCCTGCAACCAAGGTACATGGCCTTAACCGGAACCTAACCTGGGACCTTCCTGTCCACAGGCTGACGCTCTAGCCACTGAGCCAAACCGGTTTCGGCTAGCTACATTTTTTAAAACAACTTTTATTGTTGACAGTAGTACAGATGTCCCCCACTTTCCTCTCTCCCACCGGGCCCTCGCTCCAGCCCAGACCTTCACCCACTGATTGCCTGTGTCCATGGGCTATGCATATATGTTTATGGTTAATCTCTTCTAGTCACCCCAACTCCCTCCCCTCTGAGATCTGGTCCATGTATCATGTCCAGCACCTATTTTGTGTGTCTCATCAGAGTCAGTGAATTCTGCTCTCCGAGCCTGTCCGGACTGCCCTGACCCCAGCTTTCTATCCTTTGAAACCACTAACAATAATGTCCCTGCATCAATTTTTACTAGCGCCTGAAACAGGGATCGTACCCACATTGCCCATAGCCCCAATAATCATGAAGTCCACATCTATAAAAAGAACGGGAGCCGCCGGGACCGGTTTGGCTCAATGGATAGAGCGTCGGCTTGGGGACTGAAGGGCCCCGGGTTCGATTCCAGTCGGGGGCATGTACCTTGGTTGCGGGCATATCCCCAGTAAGGGGTGTGCAAGAGGCAACTGATCAATGACTCTCTCTCATTGATGTTTCGAACTCTCTATCTCTCTCCCTTCCACTCTATACAAAAATCAATAAAATATATTTAAAAAAAAAAAAAAAAAAAAAAAAAAGAACGGGAGCCAGGAGGTGAAAGTTCAAGGAGCCTCACAGGTATCCACTGGGCTCCCAAGAATGACCACATCGTCACTTGCGGGGCAGACCGTAATGCCTGTGTCTGCAGTCAGAAAGATGGTGTCTGGAAGCCAACCCCGGCGATCCTGAGAATTAACCACTTATGTCAAGTGGTCCCCACTAGAGAACAAATTTGCCGTGGGAAGTGGAGCAAGACTCCTTTCTGTTTGTTACTTTGAGTTTGAAAATGACTGGTGGGTAAGCAAGCACATTAAAAAGCCAATTCGCTCCACGGTCCTCAGCTTGGATTGGCATCCCACCTTCAATGTTTTGCTGCCAGCAGGGTCGAGTGATTTCCAATGCAGAGTGTTTTCTGCATACATTAAAGAAGTGGATGAAAAGCCGGCAGCAAGATGCCTTTTGGTCAGCTGATGTCAGAGTTTGGTGGCAGTGGTACTGGTGGCTGGGTGCATGGCGTCAGCTTCTCCGCCCGCCAGTGGAAGTCCACTACCCTGGGTCAGCCATGACAGTCCTGTGTCCATTGCCGATGCCTCAAAAAGCATGCAGGTCTCAACTCTGAAAACAGAGTTCCTGCCCCTCCTAAGTGTGTCATTTGTCTCAGAGAATAGCTTGTAGCCACTGGCCATGGCTGCTACTCAATGCTCTTTATGATGACTGCGGCTGCTGGACTTTCGTCTCCCAGCTAGACATTCCAACACAACATGTCTGCCATGGAACACTTCCACAGCGTGCACAAGAGGCCACAACTGAGGACCACAATACAGCCTTGGAGACTCTGCACCAGAATAGCATCACTCGAGTATCTATTTATGAGGTGGGTAAGTAAGATTGTCGCAAATTTTGCACTACTGGCATCCATGGAGCCATGGCAATTTGGGATTTCAATGCCTTAGAGTAGTAGTACTCAACCCTCTTAATGCCACAACCCACAGGTTGAGAACCGCTAGCATGGTCTCCTAAGACCACGGGAAAACACAGAGATTTACATTATGATTCATTAACAGTAGCAAAATTACAGTTATGAAGTAGCTACGAAAATAACTTTATGGTTGGGGGCCCCACAGCATGAGGAACTGTATTAAAGGGTCAGGGCATTAAGAAGGTTCAGAACCACTGCCTTAGAGTCTTCTCTCCAGGGCCTTCAGATGATGTGAAGCTGAGTGAGCCTCCCAGATCCAGCATGACAAACTGACAAACTGATAAACTGGCCCGCGGCAGCTGCACCATTTGCATGATGGTGAGGAGAGCCAGCCACAAGGAAACACTGAAGACATGTATCGCCCAAATGTGGTTAGCATGGTTTTGTTTGAATATCATTGGTGAAAGTGTTGGATTTTTTAAAACAACAGTGATTGGGTTTTGTTTGTATTTGGGCTTTTTGTTGTCTGTTGGTTTGTTTTTGTTTTTGTTTTTGCTATTTCATTCCATTTTTACCAAAGCTTTTCTTTCAGTGGTTTATTATGGAAATTGTCACACTAACTTAAAAAGAAAGGGTGGACAGATATGTAAAGTGCTAAAAATTTAATTAAAAAAACTGAAGATGTAAAAAAGAAAATCAAAGATTAGCAGGCACCCAAGTTAAGTTTTTCATGTCTAATAGGAAAAGTGGTGGAAGGAGACAGATATTGTTTCACTAGGAAACCATAAGGAGGATAATCCTATGTAATAAAAGGCTGAATGACCAGTCGTTATGATGTGCACTGACCACCAGGCTGTAGTCAGTGCCCTCAAGGCAGGAGCTGTCCCCTGGTGGTCAGTGTGCTCCCACGAGGTCGGGGGCAGGGGAGAGGGTGGGTAGGGGAGTGCCTGCTCAGCCAGAAGCTTGGCTCATGGCTGGCGACCTTAACCACAGTGGCAGGAGTCGCCCACCTCCACTGCAGGTGAGCTTTAAGGAGCTAGAGGTCCTGGACTGCAAGAGGGGTGTCTGACTTAGAGCAGGTGGACATCCACCGAGGGATCCCAGACTGATAGAGGGCACAAGCTGAGCTGAGGGATCCCCCTGGACTTTTGTTTGACGGGAGTTATTTTTTATTACTGCTTCTATTTCATCTGTTGTTTTGGTCTATTCTTTTTATTCTTTTGGTCTATTCTTTTGGTCGATTTTTTTATTCTTTCTGGTCAAGTTTTGAGAGATTGTATTTTTCCAGGAATTTGTCAGTTTCATCCACATTGTCCATCTTGCTGGCATATAGTTTTTCATTGCATTTCTTACAATCTGCTGTATTTCTGTAGTGTACTTGGTTACTTCTCTACTTTTGTTTCTGATATTATTTATTTGTGTCCTCTCTATTTGTTGTTGAATCTGGCTAGTGGTTTATCAATTTCTTTTAACCTTTCAAAGAACCAGCTCTTTGTTTCATTGATTTTTTGTATTATTTTTTATTCTCTATGTTATTTATTTCTGCTCTAATCTTCATTGTTTCCTTTCTTCTACTTACTCTGGGCTTTTAATGTAGTTCTCTTTCTAATTCTTTAAGTTGTAGGGTTAAATAGTTTATTCTGATTTTTCTTGTTTTTTGAGGTATGCCTGTAGTGCAATGAATTTCCCTTTCAGGACTGCTTTTGCTGTGTCCCAGAGATTTGCAATTGTTGTGTGTTCATTTACATTTGTTTCCAGTAAGTTGTGTTTTATTTATTTCTTGATCTTATTGGTAACTCATTCAGTGTTTAATAAGATGTTATTTAGCCTCAGATGTTTGAATATTTTTGAGTGTTTTTACTGTAGTTGATTTCTAATTTCATTGTACTGTGATCTGAGAAGATGCTTGATATGATTGCAATCTTTTTGAATCTTCAAGCCTTCTTGAAGAGGCTTGTTTTGTATCCTAACATGCGGTCTAACTTTGTAAATGATCCATGTGCACTTGAGATGAATGCATATTCTGCTTCATTGGGGTAAAATGCTGTATATTAAATGTCCATTAAATCCATCTGTTCCAGTGTGTTCTTTAGAGTCTCTCTTTCCTTGTTAAGTTTTTGTCTGGAAGATCTGTCCAGTGAAGTCAGAGGGGAGTTAAAGTCCCCTACTATGACTATATTGCTGTCAATCTTTCCCTTAAAGTCCTCTAGAAGTTTTTCTATATATTTAGGTGCAACTATCTTGGGTTCATATATGTTTATCAGAGTTATATCCTCTTGTTGAATCAGTCTCTTACTATTATATATGACCTTTGTTGTCTCTCTCTTTTTTTAATATATTTTTATGGATTTCAGAGAGGAAGGGTGAAGGAGAGAGAGACAGAAACATCAATGATGAGAAAGAATCATTGATCAACTGCCTCCTGCATGACCCTTACTGGAGATCGTGCCCACAACCTGGGCATGTGCCCTTAACCAGAATCGAACCTGAGACCCTTCAGACTGCAGGTCTACACTCTACCCAATGAGCCAAACCAGCCAGAGCACATTTTGACAACCTTCATTTTAAGGTCTATTTTGTCAGATATGAGTATTGCTACTCCACCTTTTTTTTTCTTTTCCATTTGCATGGAAAAAATTTTTCCATCCCTTAACTTCCATCCTGTGTGTGTGTTTTGTTTTGAGGTGGGTCTCTTGTAAACAGCATACAGTTGGGTCAGGTTTTTGTAGCCATTCAATTTGATTGGAACATTTAATCTATTTTGATTGGAGCATTTAATCCTTTTCCATTTAGGGTTATTATTGAGAGGTACTTATTTATAGCTATTTTAAATCTGTACGGCTAGGTTTGTCTCTTTGTTTCTTCTTCTCAGCAATCCCACAGCAATCCTTTAGCATTTCTTATATTGCTGGCTTGTTGGTGATGAACTTCTTTAGCCGTTTTTTGATTTGGGAAGCTCTTTATTTGACCATCTATTTTGCTGGATATAGTGATCTTGGTCTCAGATCCTTGGGTTCTTCTTATTTGGGGTTCTCTGTGTCTTGTGAACTTGTGTGACTTTTTTACTTTATCAAGTTAAGGAAGTTTTCTGTCATTATTTCTACAAACACCTTCTCTATTTTTTTCTTCCTTTCTGCCTCTTCTGGCACACCTGCTATTGTAATATTGTTATGTTTCACATTGTCCCACAGCTCCCTTAAGCTGTCCTCCTGTTTTTTATTGTTTTTTTCTTTTTGGTTCTCTGATTGAGTGATATTTTCAACTCTTGTCTTCTAATTCACTGAGCTGGCTGGAGTGCTGCTGGGGCTGAATCACCATAGGGGTCTTCAGCCTTGATCTGGGGGGGAGAAAGGCAGGGTCTGGGACCCCAGATTGTTAAGTGGAGGCCAGAGAGAATGCCCACCTGCGAACCAAAGAGAGGGCACGAGTGCGGCAACAGCAGGCTTCAGCCAACACAGGAGGAATGGACGGGGGTGAGGAGGCCAGACCCTGCACTGATTGTCTTGGGGCTCAGGCCGCCACCCCTGGGGCCTGTTTCCTAGCCAGTCAGATGGGCTACCACACTTCCTGCACCTACATGACCCATGGGAGAGGGCCACCTTTGAGAGCATGTTCCCCTCTTGGGAGCCAGTTTCCCTGTTTGTAAAATGAGAAATGAGGTGGGATCTCAAATAAGGTGGGCTGCCCTCATCTGTTCAGACACAGGTGCATCTCTTATTTGTCCAGTGGAGTAAAATTTTATTGGAAGAAAGGGCTGGAGGGTAGTAAAAAAAAAAAAAAAAAAAAAAAAAAAAAAAAAAAAAAAAAAAAAACACGGCTTTAGAACACAGGTCACAAATTCAAATAGCACAAACAGGTGAGGTATGCAGAGGATGGATGGGCTGAAGAGACTGACTGCCTGTCCACCCAAGGGCAGGTCTGCCCACTTCCTTCTCTGCTCCTTCCAGCAGCAGATTTTAAAATCTAAAGCACAGCCCTAGCCAGTTTGGCTCAGTAGATAAAGTGTCTGCCTGTGGACTTAAGGGTCCCAGGTTTGATTCCCATAAAGGGCACATGCCCAGGTTGCAGGCTTGATATCTAGTAGGGGACGTGCAGGAGGAAGCAATGTCTCTCATCATTGAGGTTTCTGTCTCTCTCTACCTCTCCCTTCCTCTCTAAAATCAATAATAATATATTTTTTAAAAATAATAAAATCTAAAGCAAGAACCCTGCCGGACAAGGAAAACACACCTGCAGCCCAAGGTGGCCCAGGCGCTGCCAGCTTACAGCCTGCACTGCCAGGGCCCCTCAGCTCCTCCTCATTTCTCTGTAGGATGTGGAGGCATCTCACACCAAAAGCATAGGGCAGCCCTGGCCAATGCCCTGTGTTCGGCCTGCTCACCAAAGGGTCTCGGGTTTGATTTCTGGTCAAGGGCATGTACCAGGGCTGCAGGTTCAATTCCCAGCCCCAGTTGGGATACCTGAGGGAGGCAACCAATTGATATATCTCTCTAACACTGATGTTTCCCTCTCTCTCTCTCTTTTTCCATATCCCTCCCTTCCACTCTCTATAATAATAATGGAAAATGTGTCCTCGGGTGAGGATTAACAACACAAAGCGCCTAGGGCAGACCAGCACAACGCAGCCCTGGCCTCCTTCCTCTCCTACACAAACAGCCGGGCAGCGGTGGGCTCGCCTGGGGTGGGGGTGGGGACGGTCTGTTGGTAATGGATACATGGGGGCGGGAGGGGGCATGGCTTGAGGAATCACACACACACTCAGGCCCAGAGGGGGCATCAGAAGCACCATGCAACACAATGTCTCATGAAAAAAGGTCCATAGAAAGGGACACAGCAGCTTGGCAAAGGCATGGAATCTGGAGTGCAGACTGTGACTGACAAACAGACAGAGACCCTCCTCCCAGGAAGCCAAATATTAGAAAATGAGTAGCATGTCTCCAAGTACAAATGTCAGAAAGTTTTAGAGGTTCAGGGTGAAGCATGAAACAACAGCAAGTATGAAAAGCCGGGCTGTGGCCGAATCCCTGGCAGGGAGGGAGGGCGCTCCTGGAAATCTGGTCGTGTTCATGCCTTGCTTTGGTGAAAAGCCAGTCGTACGTACACTGAAGATCATGTGCTTGTTGTATTTTAATTAAAAAATTTAAAAACCCACACAATTGATAGCCATGGCAAGAACACTTGTGCTCCTTCAGAGCTCTTTTATTCTTCCCAGCTCTCTTAGGAAACTCTCCATCAGGTGCTAGGAAGGCTCCAACACCTCCCAAAGTTGGCCAAGTTCTCTGTTGACCGAGGGCAGGCCTCAGGCTTAGGCCCTTAGACACAGGCAAGCATCTCTGGGTATTCTATATAATAAAATGGTAATATGCAAATTGACCCTAATAGAGGAACGACCAGTTACTATGACATGCACTGACCACCAGAGGTCAGAAGCTCAATGCAGGAGCTGCCCCTGGTGGTCAATGAGCTCCCACAGGGGGAACTCTGCTCAGCCACAACTGGGACAGCTGTGAGCACAGCAGCAGTGGCTGGAGCCTCTCCCGCCTCCTCGCATTCTTGGCAGTGTTAAGGCTGTCAGACTGAAGCTTAGACCCACTCCTTGGGAGAACGGGCCTAAGCCATCAGTCATACATTCCCCGAGGGCTCCCAGGTTGCCAGAGGGATGTCTGACTGCCAGCTTAGGCCCGATACCCCAGGGAGAGGGCCTAAGATAGCAGGTGGACATCCCCTGAGGGATCCTGGACTATGAGAGGGTGCAGACCAAGCTGAGGGGACCCTCCCCCCCATTGAATGCACAAATTTTCATGCACCAGACCACTAGTATTTTAATAATCATTGTATTTATTTCCATGGCAAGTGATTTTTGTTTTCCATTCATGAAATTTCCATTAAAAAAACATTTATTTCTGCTGTTGAAAGAGCAGGCCAATTCATGAGTTGCTAGTTGTTGAAGCTAACAATGGGTACCTGGGAGGTCATTTTCCTTATGTTCTTTCCACTTTTTCTTTTTATAAATCTTTATTGTTCAGATTATTACACTTGGTTCTCTTTTTCCCTATAGCTCCCCTCCACCCAGTTCCCACCCCAGCTCTGCCCTTACCCCTGCCACTGTCCTCATTCATAGGTGTACGATTTTTGTCCAGTCTCTTCTCACAACCCTCACACCCCTTTTCCCCCAAGAATTGTCAGTCCATTCTCTTTCTATCTCCCAGATTCTATTATATTCACCAGTTTATTCTGTTCATCAGATTTTTTATTCACTTGATTTTTAGATTCACTTGTTGATAGATATGTATTTATTGTTCATAATTTTTATCATTACCTTTTTCTTCTTCTTCCTCTTCTTAAAAAATACCTTTCAGCATTTCATATAATACTGGTTTAGCAGTGATGAACTCCTTTAGCCTTTCCTTATCTGTGAAGCTCTTTATCTGATCTTCAATTCTGAATGATAGCTTTGCTGAGTAGAGTAATCATGGTTTTAGGTTCTTGCTATTCATGACTTTGAATAGTTCTTGCCACTCCCTTCTGGACTGCATAGTTTCTTTTAGAAATCAGCTGACAATCTAATGGGTGCTCCCTTGTAGGTAACTAACTGTTTTTCTCTGGCTGTTTTTAATATTTTCTTTTTGTCTTTTGCTCTTGGTATTTTAATTATGATATGTCCTGGTGTGATCCTCTGTGCACTCCTTTTGTTTGAGATTCTCTGTACTTCCTTGACTTGTAAGTCTATTTCTTTCACCAGGTGGGGGAAGTTTTCTGTCATTATTTCTTCAAATAGGTTTTCAATATCTTGATCTCTCTTCTTCTGGCATCCCCATAATTCTGATGTGGGTATGCTTGAAGGCTCCTTATACTAACTTCATATTTTTATATCCTTTTTGTTTTTTGCTGTTCTGGTTGGGTGTTTTTTGCTTCTTCATATTTCTTCATATTTCAAATCTTTGACTTGATTCTTGCGATCCTCTAGTCTGCTGCTGAATATATTTTTATTATTCTTTATTTCAGTCAGTGTATGCTTAATTTCTAATTGGTCCTGTTTCATATCCTCGAGAGTCTCACTAAATTTATCCGCAATGTCTAGAAGATTCTTGAAAAACCTTATAACCATGGTTTTGAACTCTATATTCAGTTGTTTGCTTTCCTCCATTTCTTTCATTTGTGACCTGTCCCTTTGTCTCTGCAATTTGGCTGCTTCCTTGTGTTGATAGAGTGGCTTTGTGTGTACTATAGGGCCCAGTGGCTCAGTCTCCCCAATTACCTAAGGTGGACACTCTTAGTGCACCCCTTTCCGGGCTGTGTGAACAGTCTTATTGTAGTTAAGCCTTGATTGTTGTTGATATCACTGGGAGGAATTGACCTCAAGGCCAATTGGCTGTAAGGATCAGCTATTTCTACACTGGGAGAACTTCTGTGCTGGAGACACTCTTATGGGGCAAAACTTCATTCAGTGGGGCATTTGGTGCTCACTTACTCTGCCCCTTGAGTGTGTCCCTTATGCATCTGAGGAGTTGTAATCTGGATGGTCCCACACTGACTACGGGGTACACTGGTTCTTGAATCTCCAAAGAGATGCAAATTTAGCCACTGCCTCAGGCCACCCAGCAGGAGCTACAGAGAGATCTTCAGATTCCTCTTCTTTGTTTTGGATTTGGAGGTACCCAGATGAGGCCCAGCTGTAAAGCAATGCAAGCTGTTGTGGGGCCTTTGGCCTTCTTTTGGAAATTCTGGGGCTCTCTGACCCAGCTGCAGTTTGTTAGGTAATTTTAGATTTCAAAGCGCCAGGCCATTCATATGCAATAGCCTCTGTGCACAGCTTGGGTGCAGCGGGATCTCAGGGAATCAACAGGGTGGAGCAAACAGCTATGGCTCATTTTCAACCCTCCCCTAAGAGGCCTCCAGGTCTCAATGTCCCTAGGTAATTTCTGCAAGCACCTCTGAAAGAAAAGCACCTTGGGATTCCTCCCAAAGCCAGACAATCCAGTGTCTCTCTGTATGAGTCTGGGTCCCCAGAGTCTCATCTGGAACTGGAGTTCAGAGCAGTCTGGAGCTTGTGTCTCCCTCCAAATTGAAAAAGACAACAGCTTAATCAGTTGCCAGCCTTTTCCACATGCACGCTCACGCCTCCATACTGCTGCACTTTATTTCTGCACCTCCTCTGAGTCTCAGTGTGCTTTTCTCTTTCCTTCTGGTTGTAGAATTTCCACTCAGCTAGCCTGCCTGCGGTTCTGGATGATGTTCATTTTGTCTTTTAGTTGTAGTTTTGAAGTGGCTGTGCGAGGCAGCAGTTCAGGTGTTTACCTATACGCCTTCTTAATTTTTCTCTTCTTTAAATTTTTGTATCAGCTTCACATTTCCTCAAATAAAATGTGTTTGTTTGTTTGTTTGTTTGTTTGTTTTTAATTAGGCTAATTAACAAAGATCTGATTTAAATAATTATACCTGATGGATGTGACATTGTCTGAAATTGTGATGGGAGCATGTGAAGCCTGCATTTAGGAAAAGACTGACAAGATAGATGGAGCGTGAGGCAGAGGCCCACGGCATGGAAGCCTTGAGCTCTTCCTGGGATTAGGGCACAGGCCTGGGAAGGGGAGGGAGAACCCTTCCTACCCCTGGGCCCAGTGGATTCCCACAGAGAAACCAGGCAGCAGTGGAGCCAGGACAGGCTGTAAAGATTCAGATGAGGAAGGAGGGCATACAGGAGAACTCTGAAAGCTAAGTTCAGAGCCAAACCCAAGATCAGAGAGAAGGAGGTCCAGCTGGACACCTTCTCCCTTGGGCACCTGCCCACCAAGCATCCTCAGGGAACGCTGGCTGTGAAGGGACCTCAGAGGCCACCTCATCTGACTGCCATCCCCTCAACCCCATTAGAGAAGAGGAAACTGAAACCAGAGAGGGGAAGTGATTTTCCCATCGTCACAGAGCAGCCCCTAGCTACTCATCATCCTTCTGCCACCTTGATCAGGATCAGGAGTCCTGCCCACGTCCCTGCCACTGTGCTGCTTTCAGGCCTCTGGACCTGCCAGCTGACTTACCCAGCTGGACGAAGGAGACCTGGGCCCCAGACACTGAGGAAGCCCAGCAGGGCCCCATCTCAATTTGGAATTTGCTCTGTTTGGTCATTTCCTACAGCATCTGCTCAGTCCCCCAGCCATCCGCACTGGGTCTGCCTCCTCCTGACCCCTCCAACCTCCAACATCCACTCCCTGAGTGTGTCTTGGGGGGCAGAGGGTGGGGTGAGGCAGGCCCCAGTGCAGTCAGGGAAGTTGGGATTGGGGTGGGCCCTCGGCTTCCTGTTGTGCATCGCCCTGAGGGATCTAGAGGGGATTTCCCTAGCTACCTCCAGCCCCCAACGTAGGGGAAAGAGCACGGGTAAGTCACAGGCCTGGGACAGGAACCAGAGGGTGAGAAGGGATGGGAGGAGCTTTGTCACCGAGGTACCAGGGCTAGGGCCCCCTTAGACCCTGTGCTCGTGACAGGCCTGTGGGACACTTCCAAAAGCAAGTGTCACCCAACACCCAGCACCCCCTACCCTTGACCTGGCTGTTCTGGCAGGTGCTTATCTTGGTGCCAGGGGCAGTTTGGGACATGAAGATTGGGGAGGTCTTATTCTGGGACTTCTGAGAAGAGAAAGTTGGGGTAGGGATGAGATCAGTAAGATGAAGCAGCTTCTGACACCTGTTTCCCCTACACACACTCCCACACAGCCCCCTTATGCTCCCTTCTTCCCTGCCCACCCATGGCTCATCTGTGACCGCTGGCCTGGTGGTTAGTGTCTGGTCCATTTTCTTTAGTGTCTGAATGAGACAGGGAGGGGAGGAGTCACCCACTGCCCAGAAGCTCCCACCACCTGTCCTGCACACCCTCTGATTCCCACAGACATGTATGCTCTGATGAGGAGTCCAGACCTTGCTTCTCGACCTCCAGAGTCTTAGACACTCTTATTTCTGGGGACAGAGGAGGATGGAAGTGGGTGAGGAAGGACAAGCTCCTGGCCCTTCTTCTAGTACCACCACAGACTCTCCCCCAAGGCCCAGCTCACCACCTGGGGGCTCACCATCAGCCTTCCCCTAACCTGCTGTGCATTCCTTCCAATGTGTTCTTTATTTGTGCTGGGTCATCCTTTATCTCAGACTGTTCTTTTTTCATAGTTACTATATTTTTTTCATACCATTGAGCATTTTTACCATCATTACTCTAAACTCTATTTCAGATAAATTTCTTATCTCTGCTTCATTTATCTCTCCTTCTGGAGAAGCCTCTAGTTCTTTCATTTGGGAGTTGTTTCTTGGTCCCCTCATTTCGATTGTCTGTTTGGGTTTGTGACTATTCTTTAGGTAGATCCTCTATACCTCTCAACCTGTAGTGCAGGACAATGTTAAAGGCTGTTTCTGACCTTCAATTGAATCAGGCAGACTCAAAGTCTCTAAAGAACACCTCTGTCTACAGAGTAAAAGGCTTCTAACTTGCATTGGCCCCCAGGCAATCCCCCTCAGGTATAGGGAGAGATTTTTCAACTGGGTGGAGCAGTTGCTTCTTCCTGGAGTATAATTATTACTTTTAATCTCTTAAGTGGCCTCTGGGAAAGGTGTTTTCCAATGAGGTGTGTCTACTGTTCTCCCCACAGGCAAGGCAGATGTCAATGTGGGAAAGGTGTCCTCCACTGCCTGATGGAATGACTCAACTGAGGAAACTTGGGTGTCTGCTTTCTGAGTTCTATCCTCCCAGAGTCCCCAGTCCTGGGTTCTACTCTCACAGCTCTAGTCCACTTTAGCCTCCCTCTGCCAAAGCACAAAGTGGGTGGCTCCACAAGGGATTTTTGTACAAAAATCCTTCAAGAAGGTGCCCAAGCTTTGAGCTATCACTCTTGGGCAAACAGTACCCCACTGCTTTTCACAGCTAGATGTTATGTGGGGACACTCCTGAGATTTGGTGCTCTCTGCTGGGGATCCCAGCTTCGTGATTAGATCCCAGAGCTCATAGTGCCTCCCCCCCACACCACCACCCCCCCCCCCGCCACAGCTGAGATATCTCTCCAGGACCTCAGTTGCTGTCTTTGGGTGCCCCACCAGCCCTTTCAAGCTTCTGCCCCACCTATCAGTCTCTATGCAGTCTCTTTCTTCGGTCCTTGGGTATCAGGTTCTCTCCTGGGGTGGAAGGGGGCGGGTGGGAAGGTTTCTGTTGACTATTCAGGAAGCCTTTCTGTATTTCAGTTCTAATTCTAGATTGTAGAGATTTGTATTTTTAAATGGCCTGGACCAGAGTTCCTGATATTTGTATCTCAAAGGTTCTGGGACTTTGGATTTGGAAGTCAATTATAGCATTTTGAGCAGAATAGAGGAATGTAAAATGATTTAGTGGGCTTTAATGTTCTGGAGCTGTTATGGGGTCAAACCCTGGGTTCAAAATAAGACCAGCGGAGGCTGATGATTAATTAAAAAGCAGGCAAAGATGTATTGAAATATCTGGCCAGGACAGACGCGAGAGCACCACACGCAGGTGGTCTCCACACGACTGCACCGTTTCAGGGGTAGGAAGTCCCTTTTAAAGGTTCAAACCACAGGAATTTTTTTTTTTGTTCTAAATTCTAAATCCTAAAGACTAGATTCTAAAGACTGGGGTCAGCCCAGCAGGGTCGTTGCTAGTCACATCCTGCTAGACATTGGAATGTGGCCCTATCTTGCAATAGCCTATAACATAGAAGCAGAGCTCAGAGGTTATCTACAGTTTCTATCTCTGAAGGTTACTGAGTTAGTGGGAATTACTCTCCTGTGCTCCTGGTCCCAGGCAAGGGAAAATTGCTTTAGCCTCCAAGTCTCCACCTGAAAGCTAAGGTAAATAGTTTGTTTGTTTTTCTCCGTGTTTAATCAGGTGCAAGAGCCAAACTAGAAGGGTTAAAATTCAAACAGCAGTTTTTACCAAAGTATGGTTGCCACTATATTTCAGAGCCACACCTCTGACCCAGAAAACACTGAATAGGAAAACAAGATGGTACTTTTATTCCTCAAGGATTGGCAAATGTTGGCAAAAGGATGAACTAATTCGTCCATTTTGAAATGTCTCTTTCAATTTGAGTATATTTTTCTCTGAAGTTCTGTAGCAATTACAGAGATCTAGTTTACAGGTAGCATATAGCTGAGTGCCATTTCTGACTCATAACTGCTTACAGGTATGAAAAAGATACATTGACCTAAGAAGGCCTCATTCTCCATTCACTTCCCTGGGAATGTGAAAGCAGGTCTAGCTGCAGGCAGAGTAGCATTAAACTTAATAATGTCATTAACTGGCCAAACTTCTTCATTGTCTACTTGATAGTGCAACCAGGTTTATGCTGCAAAAGAAAGTTAGACTTTTTTTTTTTTTTTTTTTAGCCTTTTTTTTTTTTCCTTGAGGCATCCCGAGTCAAATTTCTCCCAGTTGAAGAGTTTGTACCACAAAAAGAAAGGGGACTCTCTCTAGGCACCATGGCCTGGTTCCCCATCTGCAGAGGCATGTGTAGCAAGCCAAGGTTAGGCAACTCTGCAAGTCTCTGGGCTGTCTGGGCCATTCTGAATAGGACGGGTCCCCTGTTAAGCATTCTCTAACTCTCAAGGAAGTTACTAACGAAAAGATGGTTAGCAAACATTCGGTCAGTCTCAAGATTAGTTTCCTCTTGTGGGTTCCCTTAATATCATCACTTTCCCTCTTTGGTTCAGAATCTTTTTGGATTATTTCTAAATACATATTAGCTTTGTGGGGTGGTTGGGGGACATGTGAGCATCACTGGTTTTAAAATCTCTATCAGGTGAATTGGGACCAAATTGACCAGCAAAATATGTTGCCTCTTAACATGCCCTAATAGAAAAGGGACATGTTCTGAATTTACAACAGCCATTGGTTACTTAAACACCCCTACCATATGTACAGAAGCTTTACTCTGGGGGAGAGGAACACTTAGTTGGGTAGGATTAAGAACAGATAAAGAAGCCCCCCTATCTACAAGGACCTTAGTAACATCCCCTTTTAAGATAATTTCAACTTCTGCTAAAATATTAGTAAGAAGGAGGAAAGTTAGGACTTTGCCTTCTCACTCTCTCCTAGTCCTGGGACAACCCTATATTTGCTTCTATTTCCTCTTTATAAATCACATTTCAGGTTTTCTTGTTAAACAATCTTTCTTATGGTGACCTTGTTTTTTATTGAAAAAAACAAAACAAAAAAAACAAAAAACTCCTTTAAGGTTTCACAGCAGACCTTATTTAGTAATTCTGTAGCCTTGCTCTCAGAAACAGTGGGTGTATTAGTTAGAATAGGTCAGAATAGGCAGGATTACATGTTCTAACTGTTAAATTTTTGTGAATCCATCACGGTCCCAGACAAAGTCAGGAACAATTGCTGATTCCTTTCTAGCTGAGACCAGCTTTTTCCAAATTCCTCTTCTCATTTTCCTTCAAGTCAGTGGTTATAGAGGAGACAGAAGGGGAATGTAAAAGGGAGAGGGAAGGACAACTCTGGACAAGGATGGCCAGAAAGGAAGGGAGAGAATGGGGTGCAGGCATTTATTAACTTCAGAATAGTTCTGAGATAGTCTCTAAATTTTTTTTATCTAGAATTATTCCAAAATAAAAAGTTTTATTTTTTTTTATATAAAATTTTGTTCAGTGGTAAAAGTATCAGCCCATAGACTGTTTTGATTCCTAGTCAAGGGCATGTCATTCAGTTGCAGGTTCAATTTCCTAGGCGGGTCAGGGCACAAGTTTCTCATATGCCCCTCTCTCTCTCTCTCTCTCTCTCTCTCTCTCTCTCTCTCTCAATCTCTCTCACTCTCACCCTCAATCCAGCAGCCTGCAAGAAATTCAATATGACCAACTACCATTGGGTGAGTTTGGAAGTGGGTCCCACCACTGACAAACATTGGGTGAGTTTAGAAATGGGTCCCACCCCTCAAAAACCATTGGGTGAGGTTCAAAGAAGGTCCTAACCATTGGGTGAGGTTGAATGTAGGTCTCACCTAAAATTTCTTAATAATTCCATTCTTTTTTTAGGAAGAATTATTTTTTCTATGCTTCTCCTTAGAAGCTTCTAATTTCCAAATTGAGGTATGTTTCCCATATTGGCATTCAGTTTAATTTCAAAGCCTGCATTTTACTAATTTCTGCACGCAAAATATTAATGTAGGAGCCCAAAAACAACTGCATTTTGGCCATTTCTAAGTTGATATTTTCTAGTTAAATCTTCCCATTCCTGTAAAGCACTTGCAAGTATAGGCTTCCTTTCAGGAGTGTTAAATGAGGGCTGGGGTTTGAGAGCTTCTGGCCTTGAAGGCACAATTTCGCGTGTTAATTTTTTTTTTTTTCTGTAGTCTGAGCAAACTTCCTAGATAGATTATGTAGTGGGTTAACTGTGGTCTCGTATTTCTCTCAGCTGTCTAAAAAAACAGGAAACCTTCATGGCCAAGCCTTATGCTGACCCCGTAGATGAGCCAGTTAGTTAATTACAGGTGAGTTAGGCCTTCCCACTGGGACTCCTGCAACTAAGATTAACCAAGAATCAGACTGAATGGAGGATATGCCCCTATCTCTTATGAGCTGATGAGTTCAGCTCATTTATACAGGGAAGGTTTTTTGCTCAGACTCAAAGAAAGCAATTCCAATTAAAAAGCCAAAATCAAAACTACCCACCCATTTTTCCCCCTCCAGTTCTGCCTTAGTCTGAGTTCTGTCAACCCTTAACCTGGGTTCTGTCAACCCTTAACCTTAATTCCACCTCAAGGATTTTAAGACACAGCTCAAATAAAGTCAAACCCTCAACCAAAAGAAAGGGGAGGTCCTGAATCCAAGAGACAACTCACTCAGGTTCACCCAATGGCAGGGAACTAGCATGCTCAATGGGCCCTTTGCTGGATCCTAGAACCAAGTCCGGGTCTGCTGGAAGGTCCTGGGTGAGCTTCTTTGGAATCCTGCCACAAATATACCAACTAATGTTAACATAAAAGCATTCAAACCTATAAATAATTTGTATGAGTTTATTTAAGATAAAATGTTGACAATTGCCAGGAAGCAGTATCTCAATGAATTGGGAGAGTGCTCCAGAGAATAGTGTTTTTTTTCATCTATTTTTATACATAGCAATCACAGTAGGGGACCTGGGTGGATTACATGAAATCCATTAATGAAAGATTAGAGAGGCAAGAGAAAGCAAAGTGGAGAAACCTCTGGGATTGGATAAAAAATAAAATGATAGACACATGCTTAGATGGGTGTAGCATAGTTAACAGTCAATAAAGAACATGATAACAATAACAATGAAGAAATTTGTGATATCTGTCCTGGCACCCAGACACATTAGGTTGTGTAGCAAGGGGTCAGGAAAAGGGGAAGTTACAATCTATCCAGATATTTCAAGGATATGTCATCATAGATAGAAAAACATAGATAGGCTAACAGTTGGCCTTGTCAGTGAAGATACCAACTTAGGATGTAATTAACCACCATAACTGCTTGTAGTTAAAGTTTCATTTCAGGCCATTATTTGTGTTTACTTTAGGGCTCTGAGTTTGTAAGACCGCCATTCAGGCCATCTCTGAGCCTGTCAGGTTAACACGTGGACCCTTTCATCTACATGAGTCGGAATCTGCATTTTTAGCAGGACTTGCAGACCCTTCCTATAAACAGAAGATGGGGAAGGGAGTCCACATCCCCACATCATGGGGTCTCATTCTGGCTGGGCATCCACTACAGCTGGGCAGCTGACCAAGCAGCATTTCTAAAATATCCCCTGGGCATTGAAATCTTTAGAAAGCTCCATTGATGATATCATACAGAACCAGATGGCATCCCTGTGAAAAGACTTCCTGATGTCCCCCCAGGCTTTCACTCTGAAGATAAGAGGCAAAGGGGGATGAGAGACGGCAGTGGGAAAGCTACTGTCACTCCGCACAGAGCTGTGGGAAACACCCTGGCTACATACACTCCAAGCTTCTGCTTGTCCAATTGTGAGCACTGGCATGGCACCAGGTGTTAACCTACAGAGTTAGGCCCTCAGTTCAGCAACGTTGGTACTGGACTTCAGCTAAGAGAAGAATTCAGTCAAGAACTCAAATTATAACAGAGTTTATTTAGAAAGTCACAGAGGTAGAAGTGAGCTGTAGAAGAAATGGGCTCAGGAAACTAGTTACTGAAACAAAAGAAGGACCCATGGAGCTTAGGACAAAAAACAAATATAAGTGCCTTGAGGAAAGAAGAAGTGGGGACAAGCACCGATGTGTTCCAGAAAGAGCCGCACTGGGTCCTTCTTGTTCAGGGCAGTTATCTGGAGGTCTCAGTGAAGGATCCAAAAAAAATATTCATCAGCTTTCCAGGTGTGTCCTTTCAGGGTCGAAAGTCATTAGTCAATACGGTAGATCCTAATGTCAGCTATATCCTGACTCATCTGGTTTTGCTGCTTTTCTGGACCTGCAGCTGAAACACAACTGAGGCCTAGATATCTTTGATACCAGTCAGAATCTCATTGTCCTGGGGGATTAATGCTGAAGGGTTATTCTTAGGCCCTCTGTTTTCTACCCCTTCAAAGAACATCTAATCCACATGACTAAGAACATGCCAAGGGAGGAAAGGTCAGAGAAGGGTCTCAACCACAAGTAGAGTCTCAATTCAGCAGAGTCTTAATCCAACCCCTAGCCTCCTCCCCATGACCATGACACTCAGTAATATGAAAAGTCAGAGGGTCTAAACTACAAAACCAGGATATGCTTGGAAAGGAAAGGTTACCCAGGGGGCAAGGACAAACTCCAGTTTTGCACGATGCTAGGTACCCAAGTGACCTTCCCCTACTGGCCTAATGTCCTACTCAGGCCTAATTGCCTACTACACAAGCAAGGTGTGTGTGTGTGTGTGTGTGTGTGTGTGTGTGTGTGTGTGTGTGTGTGTACGAAAGGAGGAGTCACTGCGGAAGAAGGTAGGAGCCTCAGCAGTTAGAGGGAATGAAAATGTAGAGGAAAGAAAAGGGGAAGCAGGAATAACAGGAGGGCAGGGAGGAACCTGAGTACAGACTCCACCCTGGCCCATGTGACTAGGGAAGTGATCTTGGCCCAGGAGGAGGCTCAGTGCACAGAGAGGAGAAACAGCACAGCCCACCACCAGGACAGCGGTGCTTGTGAGCATTTCTGGAATCCAAACTCTTCCCACAGAGGGAGAGACAGAGCAGGCAGCAGACACCATGGAGTCCCCTTCAGCCCCTGCCCACAGAGGACTTGTCCCTAGGCAGGGGCTCCTGTTGGCTGGTGAGTGGGGACAACTAGCTGGTGGTGGAAGGGAGGAGGACAGGCACAGGCTAGCTGGGCACTCCTCCGGTGCACAGGGCTCTCAGACAAAACAAGGGAGAGGGGGTTTCTGTTTGGGCTTGAGGGGAAAAGACATGGAAGCAGAGTAGGATGGGGAGGGGACTCAGCAATAGAAAAATGATGTGGAAACAATGAGGGAAAGGAAAAACTCAATGACTGCTCATTTTCCAACTTACTCATCACTGAGAGTTGAATGCTGAAAACTTCAGATAATAACAATTTATGTGAGGATATGGGGGATTTAACCAGAGGCAGTAAACTTTGTCCTTACCACCAAGCTCAGAAATGAGCAGATACATCCCAGGAGGTACAGGACCCTGCAACACTCATTAATTCACACAAGGGCACTTACAACCTATTGCAGACACTGGGTGTGCAACCAGGTCAGACAAACACCTGCCTCCATGAAGGCCATGTTCTATGGGAGGAGGCAGACAAGGGAAGATCTAGATGTGATGTCAGGTCCCCTCTAGTGCCCTGCAGGGAACAACCCAGGAACAGATCAAAAAGTGAAGACAGAGGCCTTTAGAGGAGGTGATCAGGGAAGGGGTCTCCCAAGGACACCTCTGAGTGTCAACAGGGGTCTGAGAACAGACACCTGGGTAACAATATTCAAAGCAGAGGAAATAACAGGTTCAGAGGTGCTTGCTGAAGTATTGGTGGCCATGCTACTGAACTTGACCACAGGAGACACACACACAAACACACACACATACTCTGACCAAGGCTGAGAGATGAAAAGACCTGCTCAGGACCCATGGACTCATCTCTCCATTCCAATACATAGTTCCAAATATTGATCAATTTCTCTCTTCCCTCCTAGCCTCACTCCTAACCTTCTGGAGCCTGCCCTCCACTGCCCAGTTCACTATGGAATCAGTGCCCCCCAATGCTGCTGAAGGGAAGGATGTGCTTCTCCGTGTCCACAATCTGCCTGGGGAACTTAAAAGATATGCCTGGTACAAAGGGGAAGTAGTGGAAAACAGTAAAATTTTATCATATAAAATAGTCACTCAATCAACTAACTATGGGACTGCATACAGTGGTAGAGAGACAATATACCCCAATGGATCCCTCCTACTCCAGAACGTCACTCTGAAGGACACAGGAAAGTATATCCTACAAGCCACAGACAAACAATTTGATACCAAACAAGTAACTGGACAGCTCCATGTATACCGTGAGTGATTGCTCTCTTACATCTGGGTGCCGGGTGGGGTGAATTCTACTTCACACACAGGACTGACAGCCCTGGACTCCCCTCCAAACTCCTTCAAATCATCTCCCAGGTTGGGTTTGGGCATTTAGTGCAGGACACACACAGTGGAGACAAACTTCCTAGGGTCAGAGTTCCCTTCACAGATTCCAGCCCTACACACATTCTCCTCAGAGAGAAGTGTGATGGGAATGACTCAGCACAGGGAGACTCAGAAGAGTCTCACTCCAGCCCCTGGTTCCCTTCCCATGACCATGACACTGAGAAAACCCTGCAGAGCTTGCACACACCCGGGCCTGAGGGGACCCTGGAATCCTCACAGAGAAGCTCAGCCTGGGAACCCCTCCCAGACCCTTGTCCCAGGGCTCTTGACTCCAGGGAACCTGGGAGCCTGAATCAGGTTGGATTTGACCTCCTAGAGGGCTGGGTGGGAGGCTCTACACCTGCTCACCTGCCAGGGCTCAGTCCCAAGAGCCACATCAGGACAGCTACAGAGCGTAGTCCTTCAGCTAAGGCATGTCGGAAGAGCACAGATAGAAAAAATACCCCGTACTATTAGCTAACACTTCTGAGGAACTTAGGAGAATCTGGACAGAGGTCAGGAACAGATGGGAGAAGATGCTCCTGGCAGCTCCTTATCCACCAGTGGTCAGCCCAGGAATTCTCTCTAATGGAGGCAAATAATGTCAGTGGCCATTTAAATCAGTGTGTCCTCCATCCTGGGCTTGAAATCAAGTACTCAGGGATGTTTTAAATTCAGTCCACAGTCAACATGGTAATCCAGAGTCCACTTAGCATTTGTTCTTTTTCAATTGAGGGGAAATGGAGGCACAGTGTGATACAGTCATGGCATCAGGCTCTCACAGATACACCAAGGTCCTTGCACAGCCACATCCCACCCTCTCCTCCACCATGAGGGTCTTAGGTGCCTGTGAACCCTGAGACCAGCCATTGGTTCAATGCTTTTTCTTAGCAGTCCCAGCTCAAGGTAGATATCCTGCTCTGGTGATTAAGCAAGTGGAGAAATAATTTTTACTCTAGAATCAAATTACCTACAATAACATTCAGAGTCAATGCTGGGATCACCCAGGTCTTCCCCTCAGGTTACCCATCCACCCCTCCCTGCACTGGACTTGAAACCACTTATTTCTCTCTTAAGGTGTTGGTGTCATTCCCACTAGCTATAAATGAAGGGACTTTGCCTTCTCCCCACTGTACACCTGCTAACAGCTCAGGGACCAGCAGTCACTTGCTCTTTCATGAAGGAGGGAAGAAATGATGGTGAATAATGATATAATGAATGAATGAATGAATGACACATTATTGCCTCAGAGACTGGAACCTGGATGCAGAATCCTAAAAGGTTTTAGCCACACCTGTGCCCTATCCCTACAGGGCTGAAAGCCATGTCCATTCCTTTGACCTCTGTACCTATAGCCCTCTCAGGAGCCAAGTCCCTTTGTACTGTAGGCTGTTCTACTGTAAGAAGGTTTTCCAGGCTGCACTGCTTCTGCCCTGGGGCAACTGTGGCCTTTGAAGTCACATGAGACCCCCACTGTTCACCAAGGACATTCTGCCTCTCTCTATTCCTTCCATGTCCCTTATGTGCCTCCTCCATGCCAGACACACTGCCTAGCTCTGCTCTGCTTCCTCCACCAGGCAGTCTCCCCAGATTGTCCTGCTAACAGCTGTGTCCAGGCCCACCTTCCCGGGCAATAGGAGAGGACGCAGAAACAGTGGAGCAGCAGCCCTGGCTCCCTCATGAGCCAATATCCCAGGTCACCAGGAGAAAGAGCTTCTGCTGGGCCCCATCAGGGCTCCTATTCCCCATGAGGCCCACAAGAGGAACAGACCATATGACAAAGGCATGTAAACCTTTGATCTACTCTCTACATGACTCAACCAGGAAGTCAAAGGCAGGATAGGTCTGATCCCCCAAAGCTCATGGGTTCACTCCACCTCTGACTGGTGATTCACACCCTTGTCCTTGTATGAGGCTTCCATTCCTTACACTAGCTCCTGAGACCTTTCCCAGGTGAGCCTAGTGACCCTGTGCCATCTCACTGGTTCACTGCCTGTTTCACACACATATGTTCTCTTGATAACACCTTGACCACAGGGTGGGATCCTCTCAGACTGTGAGATTCACCAGCCACTCTCCTTTCTCTTAGACGCAGCCCATTTGAATGAATTTTATTCAATTCCAGTTGTTTCCTGAGTTAGAAAGACAAGGAAGAGCACATGCCATATGCCCATGTGGGGGCTCCTCCCCATCTGCCTGACTGTCCATAGAAACAGGGAGGGACCTTCTTCCTAACTTTACTAACATGACACAAGTCTTTTCTACCAATTTGGTGTTATCCCTCCCTTTACACAGCAGAGACACCTGGACTCACACTTCCCCACACGCCCCATCACTTCTGTTCTCTTAGCAGGACTCACCTTCTCTCTATCCCAGGGAGTCCCTCATTTCAAACCCACTGTGGCATCTCCCTTTAGTCACAGTGTGACCTGATTGGATGGCAGAACTTGGTCTATGACCTTTGTGCTCTCTAGATAGAAATTCCTCCAAAAACTGGCATTAGAACTTTGGAGTATGAATGATATTCACTTATTCTTTCAAAGTTGAACTCAGAATCTATCTCATAACTAACAAACACAAATGGCCCATGAGGACCATATTTTCAGCAAGTTCATGCTCCTCAAACTTCCACTAATCCCCCTTCTGAAGGTGCTTTGTCTGCACGTTGAGGAAAGATCCCTGCCCTCTGCAGTGGCAGAAAGGACATTACAGACCAAGACCAGAGAGCACGGCTCTACTGTCACTGCCAGCCAGTTCCCCTGTCTCTCACTCTTGACTAAATCATGACCCTGCAGGCTGGGTAATGAATTGACCGCCAGATTTGCTTCTGGTCTCCCATGTACTGTTTCAGCTCAGATACCCAGTTCAGGGCCAAACTGCCCAGTCCTCTTGGGGTTTAAGGACTATGGACTGGTCCATCATTGCTAATCTCTAGGTTAACCCTGGAATGTGAGGCTTCAGTGGAAATACATCTCGACCCCGCAATATAGGTCTGTTTAGTTGGAAGGAACTTATCACCAACACATTCCAGGTGAGACCCCAAGGTCAGCCAGACAGTCAGCAGGTCAGTGAGGAGCCAGGACAGATGGTGGGTGGTCTCTAATTCCCAGTCCTGTGTCTTTCCGTGATCAAACCCTGATAGTTGTGTGACACCTGAGAAAGCCTGTGCTTTTTCTCCCAGACATAGAGCAGGAGCCCTTACCATCTCCGAGCGCTCAGCTCCCAATGCATTTGTTTCTCTTGTGATGCACAGACCTGCCTTACTTCTTTAAGAACTCTAGTGAGCTGAAAAGCACCAATTCTGATTGAAGAAGCATTTGGAGGTCTCAATTGGCAATGTTCTCTCTGTTGTCTGCACAGCGGTATTACACAAACCCAGGATCACAAGCAACAACTCCAACCCGGAGGAGCACAAGGACCCTGTCATGTTAACATGTGAACCTCAGACTGAGAACACCACCTACCTGTGGTTGATCAACAGTCAGAGACTCCTGGTCAGTGTCAGGCTACAGATGTCCAAGGACAACAGGAATCTCACTTTACTCCTTATCACACGGAATGACACGGGACCCTATGAGTGTGAAACCCAGAACCCCGTGAGTGCCAGCCGCAGTGACCCATTCACCTTGAACGTTCTTTGTGAGTAACCTCTGTCCCTGCCTGGGCCAGGCTGCCCACCCGAATCCACACTGCCAGAGGCCAGGCCACATCGCTCCCTCTCAGGTCAATGGACACAGACCCCCACTCTGAGCACCCAGGGTGACCATCTGTTCCTGGACCATTTGGGCAGATTCAGCCTTGAGCCAAGACTGGGAGGGGATGGGATGCTCCTGTCTGGAGAGGCTCAGGGTTAACAAGCTTTCATGGGACAAACAGGTTAATGTCTCAGACTCAGGCTCAGTGAACACAGGGGCTATGGTTGGGACTTTTTAAATCAAGGCTGTGACACAGCTCAGAGGGAGAGTGTGGCCTTTACACAGACCAGGATCTACCCCTTCCCTCTGATTACATCATGTGTGGCTGTGTTCTCTCTGCTCCAGATGGCCCGGACACCCCCACCATTTCCCCCTCCGACTCCCATTACCTTCGTGGGACAAACCTCGGCCTTTCCTGCCAGGCAGCCTCTAACCCACCTGCACGGTATTCTTGGCTTATCAATGGGAGGCCCCAGCAACCCACACAAGAGCTCTTTATCCCCAACATCACTGCACATGACAGTGGATCCTATATCTGCCTCGCCCATAACTCTATCACTGGCCTCACAGGAACCACCATCAAGACTATCACAGTCTATGGTAAGTGCCTCCTGGACCATCAGCACTAGCTGGGGTTTAGGTCTGTCTGGTTTTCAGAAAAGAACCTGGAGGGTGTTGTCTCCATTCCTGTGGCCATGGACACAAGCAAATCACAGTCTTCCCCTGAGCCCTCCCACTACATTTCTGTAGACTCCTCTCCCTTACTCTTCTGATCTCTCATGGCAGAGCTAGGGTCCAGCCATGGAAAGTGAGGAGGGGTTCTCTCAGCCCCAGAAAGAGTCAAGTGGTGGAGGGAGGGGGCTTCCCAGAAGTAAGACAAGGGTCCTCAAGGTCAAGTTGCTTCTTCTGTCACTAATACTTTCCTTGTGTCACCTCTTGTCTATTACCTGCTTCGTGTGCTACAAGGAACATACAAGGCTTTGAACAAGCTCACCTCTATTCCCCAAACTAAAGGAGGACATCACCTCTGAGGAGGGATGAGCAGGTCAGACCCCTGCTCCCTGCACTGTTCCAGGCTCACCTGGTGACTGGCTGCTCTGTGCCCTCTGTGGTGGGACAGGAGTCTGTGGTGATGGGGCATGGGTGGCCTATCCTCTGACTGGCCAAATCATGTCATCCATTGACACCATGGCCTCCCTCAGACCAGGCTGCATGTAAATGGGGAGTGGGTGAGCCTCTGAGCTGTGTCCTGACTCTGAAGTCACCTATACAACACTGTGCGACACCAGTGTATGTGACATTCCTACCGAGAGCAGTGAATGATGGTGCTTACTTGACAAGAAGGTAGATTCATGGGACTAAAGGAGCAGTGCCACAAAGTGTGTTGTTTACAAAGGGAGCTAAGAGTACCAGCTGTTGCTAAAACTGACTACTTCTCTCTAGGGACGTCCTTCTCCCTGATATTTAATCCACAGGCCAAGAAGTGATCATCCTTTTCAGATGGAGAAATTCTTTAGATTGAAACTTCTCCAGGTCTTAAGGTCACGGCTGGACCATTATCATTCTCTAATAAATTATTTAACAAAAAAGGAAATGCCTTTCCATCTCTGTGTGTAGCTACCATTCCAGAGAGGGGGTGTGAGTGTTTAGAAAGGTCTGGGAAAGAGTCACACAAAAGTCAATGGGTGGTAATGCCACCTGGTGATAAAGATGCTGGACACAGCTCTCAGGCTCCTGGTGCTAATAACTCAACTGTCCAGTGAGACAGGTTAGGATCATCCTGAGTTGATCTAGACTGTCACCTAAACAAAGATTGTCACCCTGAAGCAGTCAGATACCTCCTCTGGTGACCTTTACAGAGCTCATCGTAGACTGTGAGTGGCTGACATCTTTGAAGAAGGAGCCCACTCCCACTTAGTCACCTATGGTGTCCACAGAGCCCGTAGGAAAGCCCGCCTACTGAGCCAGCAATGCCACAGTCACAGAGATTAAGGACCCCATGGTCCTGACCTTTCTCACAAATGACAGAGATCTCCATCTGGTGGCTCTTTAAGAACCAAAGTCGTCTTCTCATGGACAGAATGAAGCTGTCCTGGGACAACAGCACCCTCACCATTGACCCCGTCAGGAGGGAGGACTCTGGGGGTTATCAGTGTGAGGTCGCCAACCCCGTCAGTTGCAGCAAAAGTGACCCCTTCAGGCTAGATGTACAAAGTGAGTGACCCTCGACTTCTCCCACTTGCTTTTGTATATTTCACGGGCAAGAGGGTGAGATGAATGAACGCCTTGAGGAGGTGGGAGCCTCCCTCAGAGCCTATAGAGCACATGGGTAAGGACCCCAGGATTAGACTAATCTCGTCATTGTCTCAGATCTATGAGTATTAGCTGTCTGACCACAGGGAAGGCTCTCACTCACCTGAGCCTCAATTTCTCATCTCTAAACTGGAATAAAACAGCTGGACCTAAACACTGTTGTTAGGATATTTATTGTGAGGTTAATGAGAATAAATCCCTCAACCAGGGTCATGCTCAGTCAGGACTCAGTCAGTGTATCAATTATTACTGTTATTTTTTTAATGCTGTTGTCGGTAGTTGTAAAGTCAAGCAGAACTCGGTGAAAATGTCAGTTATTACTCACTGGCTCTGTGACCGCCAGCCATTTATTAAGCACCTCCCATCCCTGATTCTGTTTGTGCTCATGGGGGTGACACCACCCATCCCTTG
This sequence comes from Pipistrellus nathusii, assembly GCA_963693515.1. NCBI lineage: Eukaryota > Metazoa > Chordata > Mammalia > Chiroptera > Vespertilionidae > Pipistrellus > Pipistrellus nathusii. Next base: position 37,405,280 of record OY882872.1, on the reverse strand, counting down.
GTGGGGTGGAAGGACCAGATGACATGAAGGTAAAGTATTTCTCACCCTGCCTGGACTATCAAAAACACTCAGCACATTTTTATTACTCATCAGCACTGAGTTGACAGGTAAGGTGCCTGCTAAGACTGTCCATAGTGATGGAAAAGAAGAAGAAACAGGGGTAAGAGACTGAATATGTGTGAGAAAGAGGAGTAGAGGAAAATTACCAGGACATGGGAATGGTGGGTGTAAGAGTACATGCAAAGGTAGAGCAAATGGAAGGTTTCAAATGCACAAAACAGAGAATGATGCAACCACCGGAAGTGGGGTGTCTGGACAGACACTCACAAACCGCACAGGCTAGGTGGCAGTTCCTTCCTCCCTCACCAGGCCTCCCCCTGCAAGGCTCCTCCTGGTTTCCCCTGAATGGACTTGGGCCTTCTACCCTTTTCTTTTCCCTTCTCCTTTCAGCAGAACAAACCTACACTGGCTACTCTGTGGGGAACATTGTTGGCATCGTGATCGGGATCCTCGTCATGGTGGCTCTGGGGGCCACCCTGGGCAATTTCCTGTGTCTCAGGAGGACTAGGAGGTACCATGGCATTGCCTCACCCTCACCCTAATCCTGTCCCCTGACCCAGGCTGACCCCCAGCAGAGCCCAGGCCTGGAGGACAAAGGCCCTGTCCTCAAAGGGTAATGGGCCAGCTCCCTGTGGCCTCCCAGCTTCCCCATGGATGTCCTTAACTCTCCATCCAGCTCCTCCCTCACCAGCTGATGACCAGAATGGTTCCTCAACAGCTTCCTCACCTATAAATGAGGCATGATTAAGGAACTGTGCCCTCAGACTGCCCTGGTTCTCTCCACACACCTGCAATGGTGACAGCAGGTAATAAGTGCTCAATAAGGCACCTCCTGTTGTTTATCTAAGTCCACCCTCCCAGGTGAGAGGATGGGCTGCCTCAGTGTCTGAAAGTCATCCTGGCCAAGGACACACAGCTGAGGGTGGAAGACCATGGACAAGGCAGGGTGTGTCAAACGCCTCCTGATGTGTGAGACGGGACTACAGCAGGGCCTACAGCAGGGTCTGTGGTCTGGTTTTTGCCTCTAGGTCAGGGGATGGAGACATGACAAGAGCTCTGTAGGCCTGAGGGGTGGGTCTGGCCACAGCAGGGCACCATCCCGATGCTACATGAGACTGGCACTGCTGCCCTGTGGCCTTGAACTTTCCACTAAGTCAGACCCTCGGGGTGGACTCCTGTCTTGGGAACTCAGTCCCCTCCCTGTTACTCCTCCCAGACCCCCATCTGCCTGTTTGTCCTTCCCCTGTGGGCCAAGTTCAGCCCAAGATCATTAAGGCCTTTCCTCAGTTCGCCTCTCCTTGGCCTGTCCCCCCTAAACAGTGGAGAGAGGCCTCCACCCTCTGCTGGGAAAGAAGACCCTCCCTTCCCCCTGTTGTAACACCAAAGCTCCCTGCACCCCTCACAAGTAAGTCTGTCCTTTCCCAGGGCCAGTGACCCACGTGATCCCCAAGTGGCCCCACCTCCAGCGGCCACCCCTGGTGAGTGTCTGTTCAGCCTGGAGCCCCTGGGCCTGCTCCAGAGTAGCCACCCCTGCCCTTGTCCCTCATGCTCTGACCCTTCCCTAGGCTTCAAGGGGGATTCTCATCACCACTCTGTACAGGGACCCCTACTCGCCAGTCAACCTGACCTGTAGGTTCTGTCATGTGAAACCATCTCTCCCTCACTGGACCCTGAAATGGCCAGATGGTCTTGCTCTGGGAAATGACATTTTACCCCTGGCTCTTGGGAGTTAAAGAACCACCCCCTCCTGGGAGAACAGGCCAAAGCTTCCTCCCCCGTGGGTGCTAACACCTCCTGTCTCTGCTCCCAGGCCAGGGTCCCTCTGAAAGCTCTGCCTTCTCGGTAAGTGCATCCCCTCCCTGTTTCCTCACCCAGGGCCTCAGCGACCCACCCTCAGGGCAGGGCACCATACAACCTCAAAAAATAGCACAGACCCCTTTCCCAGAACAGCCAACTCAAGGGTAGCCCCAACCTGGCCTACTTTCCACATCAGGGATGGACAGGGTCTGAGGGGAACCCTGGAGTCCAGCACAGAACAGAATGGGCACTGGGAACACTAGGCAGAGGTCCCAAGCTAATAAGAGTGTGGGGGTGCAGTGTGGGAAGAAATTGGGGTGCTGGGCTACAGGTGTAAAGACAGCTGCTCAGGAGGCAGAGCTGTCAGTTCTGCAGAGAAACCCTCCCTCCTCGTTCTCTGATGCCCTCTCTCCCCCCTGCACAGGGCCCCCTACCTAACCCCAAGACTGCAGGCCCCATCTACCAGGTGAGTGTGGGGTATGAACCTTCTGTCCTGCAGGTCCCAGGGGGAAACCTACTTCCAGCCCAGCCCTGGCTGTGCTTCCAGCTCAGGAAAGGGCAGTGGAGAGTGACCACAGAGGGTGAGATGAGGGAGGAGCCTGGGGACAGACACCCAAGCACAGTCAGACCCCAGGACACCTGTGAATCATGGCACTTGTTCTGAGAAGGCTGCAGGGCTCAGAGATCTCTTCTTTCTTTGATAGGAATTAGTCAACCCAAACACAGAGGTGTACTGCCAGATCAGCCCCAGAGCAGACGTGGCTTCTTAGTTCCTCCAGGACCTGACACCCCAGGCCCTGTGGATGTAGCCTGCGCCAGAGCATCATGCTAAGTGAAATAAGCCAATGGGAGAAAGATAAATATCACATGATCTCACTCATTTGTGGAATATAATGAACAAGATAACCTGATGAACAAAAGTAAAGCCAGAGGGGAAACATATGTTTTAATATAATAGTAATAATCCTGTTATTGGCAAATTTTTAATATTTGCTACAATGTTTGTGATATCATATTACAGTTTTGATAATACTATTATATTTAAAATCCTATTTTCTTTAAATATAAATGTTTATTGCATACAATATTATATTAAGATTGTCTTTCATGAATAGTTTATATATATTGCATTTAACATTATTTTATTTAAAATAGTTTCTCTTGAGATAAAAATAACATAAAATAAAATGTTGTAAGAGATTGCAGAGAAGAAGAAACAGAGAAACCTAGCCATTCAGAATTAAAATGGCTATAAATAAGTACCTCTCAATAATAACCCTAAATGTAAATGGATAAAATACTCCAATCAAAAGGTATAGAGTAGCTCAATAGATACAAAAACATGACCCAACTATATGCTGTCTACAAGAGACCCACATCAAAACAAAAGACTCACATAGGATGAAAGTGAAGGGATGGAAAAATCTTTTCCATGCAAATGGAAAAGAACAAAAGCTGGAGAAACAATACTCATATCTAACAAACTAGACTTCAAAACGAAGGCTATCACAACAGACAACAAAGATCTTTACATAAAACTAAAGAGATCAATCCAACAAGAATATTTAACCCTGGTAAACATTTATGCACCCAATATAGCTGCACCTAAATATATAAAAAATCTTCTAGAGAACTTTAATGGATACATCAATAACAAAACAGTCATAGTAGGGGACTTTAACTCCCCTCTGATTTACTTCACTGGACAGATCTTCCAGACAAAAAGTTAACAAGGAAACAGACTCTAAAGGACACACTGGATGAGATGGATTTAACAGTCATTTATAAAACATTTTACCCCATCCAACCAGAATACACATTCTTATCAAGTATCCATGGAACATTCACAAAGATAGACCACATGTTAGGACTCAAAACAAGTCTCTAAAAGTTCAAGAAAATTGAAATGAGATCAAGCATCTTCTCAGATCACAATACAGTAGTATGAAATTAGAAATCAATTACAGTAAAAGCACCCAAAACATTCAAACAAATGGAATTAAATAGCATGTTATTAAACACCGAATGGGTTACCAACAAGATCAAGAAAGAAGTCAAAAACTTCCTGAAAACAAATGAAAATGAACACACAACAGCCCAAAGTCTCTGGGACACAGCAACAGCAGTCCTGAGAGGGAAGTTCATAGCACTACAGGCATACCTAAAAATAAAAAGAAAAAAAGAAAAAAGAAAAATCAGCAATAAACTATTTAACCTAAGAACTTAAAGAACTAGAAAGAGAACAATAAGAAAATCTCAGAGTAAGTAGAAGGAAGGAAATAATAAATAGTAGAGCAAAAATAAATACCATAGAGACTAAAAAAAAAAATACAAAAAGTCAATGAAACAAAAAGCTGGTTCTTTGAAAGGATAAACAAAATTAATAAACCATTAGCCATACTCATTAAGAACCAGAGAAAACACCCAAATATTGAGTTACAACTACATTATTATCTAACTCCAAGAAAATATTCATGAACTCTCTTTAACAGAGAGTTATCCCCAAGTAATCCCCAAGGCACACACTACCAGCATCTAAATTAGCAGGAAATACCATCATTTCCTTGGTCTTCCCCCCCAGCACCCTCCCCCACATGCCCACTTGTAGACACACAGAGTGGTAACAATTGTCCCTGCATCTCTCCTTTGTTCAGCTGCTGCCACCTCCTGGCTGATGATGATAAATCAGGACATGGAGCTTGACAGCCTGGTCTCACAGCTGACCAGGAAGACAGGACTGGGCCTCCAGATTGGTGGTTCAGGGACAGCAATGACCATTCTGCAGCCCTGGTGGGACTGGGTAGTTGGACAGATAGACCTGCTTGAGTGAGAGGGGGACAAAGAGTTGATGCAGGACTGAGTAGGGAAGGACTGAGGCCTCAGCTTGGAGCACTGAAGGAGAGGGAATGGAATGTTCACAGGTAAAGGGCTGGATTCTGCAGAGGAAACGCTCTGGTGCACTGACTCAACTGCAGCCGCTAAGCAGGCTGTGTGTCTCCTGCTGACCCTCATCTCACAGCTCCTGCCTCCAGGAATAAGGCTCTCTCCTCACATCCACCTGCCCTCCCTCATCTGGGTTCCTTCATCATTCCCTCTACATGAAGGGGCTCTGAGTCTGGAAGGAACAGTGGGGAGATAGAGTTCCCCACAGTCAGCCTGGCAGTGGTGACCTGAGGAGGGTGGAGGGTGTCAGGGAGGTCTTCACCCTCCCACTTCCTGAGTCCTGATCTGAAGTTGATGGCGAAGCCCCCACCACCTGCTCCCTCAGGTGCTGAGGGATGAAGTTGGGCAGCTTGGGACCCACTGTGACTGGCCACTCAGCCTGGAGGTAAGACCCACCACTGCCCAGGGCTCAGGGTCAGCTCCCTGGTCAGCATCCCTGATGCAACTGCAGGTCACCTTATGACCTCCAGAGGGCGACAATGGGACACACAGTCAACAGGAAATTAACATAGGAACCTGGCTTTGATGAAGATGGGAAAAGAGCCTGATGTCTATATCACAGACCCTTTTGGACCCCTCTCATATGTTCACTTTGTCCCACAGGCTCCTTCTAGGGGGCTAGGAGCACCTGCTCTCTCAGGGAGAGTGGGCACCTTGTGCAGCTCCCCACTTCCTGCAGCATACCATCATGGGGAAGGCAAGGTGACCACAAGCAAGTTCCTCATGCAGAGGACAGAAGTTGCCCCAAGAGTCAGGGAGCACATGGACCAGCTTAGCCAACACACACGGAGAGGGAAGATTTACCTAAAATCGTGTCTCTCAAGAGCCAGGAAACACAGCCACATGACCTCTTACCACAGTCTCTTCTTCCCAGGATACACAGGACCCCGTCCCTGCCTCCCCAACTGAAGGTCCTACCGAGACTCCTGGTCCTGGGACTCTGTCTCTGGAAGCAGAAACCAGGCTGGTGACACCCGAAGACAGAAGGTGGATCCCCTCACCAGTCATCACTCAGACGACCCCTTCCCAGCCCCAGAGTCACATCTGTGACCTTCCTGTTAGGAGGAAATGCAACCTTCTCAGCTTGAGAACACGGGGAAGGTGCGGTGCCAGCTGGGTTTCTGTGTCACACAAATAAATAATCCCCTGGGTTTGAGGATCCCTGGGACTCTCTGTGTGGTGCTGACAGACCAATGGCCAGGACACAGCACAGGCCAAGGCTGAGATTAAGTGGATAGGTTGTAATTTTAGGAAGCAGGAATCCCCATCAGCCTTGCCATTGAAAGTGCTTTGTGCCTAGCCGGTTTGGCTCAGTGGATAGAGTATCCCCCTGCAGACTGAAAGTTCCCAGGTTTGATTCAGGTCAAGGGCATGTACCTTGGTTGTAGGCACATCCCCAGTAAGGGTGTGCAGGAGGCAGCTGATCAATGTTTCTGACTCTCTATCCCTCTCCCTTCCTCTCTATAGAAAATCAATAAAATATACTTTTTAAAAAGAAAGAAAGTACTTTGCAGGCCAGTATAAGCAGCATCTCCTGACAGCTTGTTAGATGGAGACTGTTGGGTCCACCGAACACCTTTGGAGTCACAATCTGCATTGTTAATAGGACCTGCAGACCCTCTCTGTGCACATCCCCACATCACAGGGTCTCATTCTAGCTGGGCATCCACCTTAGCTAGGCAGTTGCCAAAGCAGCATTTCTAAGGTGTCACCTGGCATTGAAATCTTTAAAAAGTTCCATAGATGATACAATACACAAAGGGGTGGCAACCCTGTGACAAGAATTCCTGATGCCGCTCCAGGCTTCTGCTCTGAAGATAAGAGCCAAATGGGTTGAGAGAAGGCGGTGGGAAGGCTACTGTGCACTCCACACAGAGCTGTGGGAGATGCCCCGGGTATGTACACCCCAAGCTTCTGCTTGTCCACATGTGAGCAGTGGAATGGCACCAGGTGCTAACCTATGGGGTAAGGCCCTCAGTTCAGCAACCTCGGTGCTTGACTTCAGCTAAGAGAAGAATTCAGAGTTAAGAACTCAAATTATAACAGAGAGTTTATTTAGAAAGTCATAGAGGTAGAAGTGAGCTGTAGAAGAAATGGGCTCACAAACTAGTTACAGAGGCAAAAGAAGGACTCTTGAAGTTTGGGAGAAAGAGAACAAAGTTACGCACCTTGAGGAAAGAAGCAAGTAGGGAAAGGCACGGGTGTGCTCCAGAGAGGAAGAGCCACACTGCGTCCTACTTGTTTTTTTGGTTGTTTGTTTGTTTGTTTGTTGTTGTTTTGGGGGGAGATAGATGGGAGGCCTTTCTTTCACTCTATTAGTACCTATAAAATAAAATAAATTATGAAAATATCTCCTTTTTCAACTTAAAGAAACTACAATCTTTGCAACAACAACAACAAAAAAAACACACCCAGCCGAAACCGGTTTGGCTCAGTGGATAGAGTATCCCCCTGCAGACTGTAAGTTCACAGGTTCGATTCTGATCAAGGGCATGTACCTTGGTTGCAGGCACATCCCCAGTAGGGGGTGTGTAGGAGGCAGCTGATCAATGTCTCTCTCTCATCAAAGTTTCTAGCTCTCTATCCCTCCCCCTTTCTCTCTGTAAAAAAAAAAAAAAAAAAAAAAAAAAAAAAAAATCAATAAAATATATATTTAAAAAAATACACACCCATAATTGTTACAATACATGTCTTTTTATATACCTTGGACATTACAAAAGCGTAATGTCCTTACGCTTTTAATAAGAATCACATCCTATAAAAGTTGGGAGAAGAGACATTTTCTCAAATCTTGGTCATATATTGGGACATTTAAGTACTTAAACTACATTGTTGAAATAAAATGTCTCTAGCTCCAGGGCCAAAGGGATTTAACTTTCAAGGCCCATAGGTGCTTTTATTTGTGCAAGGTCAAGAACCGGGAGAAGGTTCCCTGAGTGTTAATTTACTTTAGGTAGGTTAAGCAGTGGTTTACTTTCCATACTTTATCATGGAACTAAGGGAGACGGGAGGAATAGGCCATGGAAACCCATCTTGGGCAGGTCCCCTCCCTAGCATTCCTATTTATGTAGTATGGCTCCTACAAGAGGATTTTTAATCCTTGACCTCTACAATGCTGATTCTATACTAGTCATTATCTAAGATACTTGCAAAACGATCTTATATTGTGAATTAGGATAAAGTTATGAAAGTGTGACTCTCCTAAACAGACTTCATTTAGGATTTGTCAGGTGGGAACTATAGGTAAACCAAAAGTTCCCTCTTGGAACTATTGGAGAAGATCCTTTCTTACTAAGGCATAAAGCTCAGAAGCCAAGTTCCTTCTTACTTTGGAAGAAGGTCCTACTTCTTGAGGGTAGTTATCTGGAGGTCTCAGGGGAGGATTCCAATAAAATATTTATCAGCTTTCCAGGTGCATCCTTTCAGGGTTGAAGATCAATGCAGTAGATCCTGATATCAGCAATGTTCACACTCATCTGCTTTTGCTGCTTTTCTGGGCCTGGAGCTGAAATACCACTGAGGCGTAGATGTAGTTGATGCCAGTCGGAAACTCACTGTTCTGGGGGCTTAATCCTGAAGGGCTATTCTTTGGTCCTCTTGTTCACTTCCCTTCTGAGGGCATCTAACCCACATGACTAAGAATATGCCAGGAGGAAAGGTCAGGGAGGGCCTGAATCACATGACCAGTGATATGAAAAGTCAGAAGGTCTAAAATGCAAAACCAGGATATGCTAGGCCCTTGAGCCACATGCAGCTCTTTGGCCCCTTGAGTTTTTAGCAAAGGCCAGCTTGGGAGTACCCTAATTAAGTTAACAATAATGTACCTACCTCTATAGTTAAAGTTTAAAAAAAAAAAATTGGCTCTCAAAAGAAATTTCAATCATTGTACTGTTGATATTTGGCTCTGTTGATTACTGTGTTTGCCCATCACTGTGTTAGAGGATGAAAGGTTACCCTGGGGACATGGTCCCAGCATAGTTGCCAGGTACCTAAGGCTTTCCATTCTGGTGACCTTCCCTACTGGCCTATTGTCCTACTTTACTCAGGCCTAACTGCCTACTACACAAACAAGGTGTGTGTGTGTGTGTGTGTGTGTGTGTGTGTGTGTGTGTGTGTGTACATGGGAGGAGTCACTGAGGGAGAAGGTAGAAGCCTCAGCAGGTTCAGGGAATGAAAATGTAGAGGGGGGAAAAGAGGAAGCAGGAATAATAGGAGGGCAGGGAGGGACCTTGGTACAGACTCCACCCCTGGCCCTGTGACCAGGGAAGTGATCTTAGCCCCTGAGGAGGCTCAGTGCACAGGGAGGAGAAACAGCACAGCCCACCACCAGGACAGTGGTGCTTGTGAGCATTTCTGGAATCCAAACTCTTCCCACAGAGGGAGGGACAGAGCAGTCAGCAGACACCATGGAGTCCCCTTCAGCCCCTGCCCACAGAGGACTTGTCCCTAGGCAGGGGCTCCTGTTGGCTGGTGAGTGGGGACAACTAGCTGGTGGTGGAAGGGAGGAGGACAGGCACAGGCTAGCTGGGCACTCCTCCGGAGCACAGGGCTCTCAGACAAAACAAGGAAGAGGGGGCTTCTGTTTGTACTTGAGGGGAGAAGACAGGGGAGCAGAGTAGGATGGGGAGGTGACTCAGCAACAGAAAAATGATGTAGAAATGATGAGGGATAAGAAAACCTCAGTGACTGCTCATTTCCCAAATTGTTCACACTGAGAGTTGAACACTGAAAACTTCAGATAATAACAATTTATGTGAGGAGATGGGAGATTTAACCAGGGACTCTAAACATTATCCTTACCACCGAGCTCAGAAATGGGCAGACACATCCCAGGAGGTGCAGGACCCTGCAACACTCACTCATTCACCCACAGGCACTTACAGCCTGTTGCAGGCACTGGGTGTGCAACAAGGTCAGATGAGCCCCTGCCCTTATAAAGGTCATGTTCTATGGGAGGAGGCAGACAAAGGAAGATCTAGATGTGATGTCAGGTTCCCCTAGTGCCCTTCAGGGAACAGTCCAGGGACAGATCAAAAAGTGAAGACAAAGGTCTTTAGAGGAGGTGATCAGGGAAGGAGTCTTCCAAGGACCCATCTGAGTGTCCGCAGGGGTCTGAGGGCAGACATTTGAGTAACAGTATTCAAATCAGAGGGAATAACAGGTTCAGAGATGCTTGCTGAAGTATTGGTGGCCATGCTGCTGACCTTGACCACAGGAGACACACACACAAACACACACACATACTCTGACCAAGGCTGAGAGATGAAAAGACCTCCTCAGTACCCATGGACTCATCTCTCCATTCCAATACATAGCTCCAAATATTGATCAACTTCTCTCTTCCCTCCTAGCCTCATTCCTAACCTTCTGGAGCCTGCCCTCCACTGCCCAGTTCACTATGGAATCAGTGCCCCCCAATGCTGCTGAAGGGAAGGATGTGCTTCTCCGTGTCCACAATCTTCCTGGGGAACTTAAAAGATATGCCTGGTACAAAGGGGAAGTAGTGGGAAACAATGAAATTGTATCATATGTAATAGAGACTCAAACAACTATCAATGGGCCTGCATCCAGTGGTAGAGAGACAATATACCCCGATGGATCCCTCCTGCTCCAGAATGTCACTCTGAAGGACACAGGAGAGTATATCCTACAAATCGTACTAAAAGATTTTGCTATCAAACAAGTAACTGGACAGCTTCGTGTATACCGTGAGTGATTGCTCTCTGACCTCTGGGTGCGGGGTGGGGTGAATTCTACTTCACACACAGGACTGACAGCCCTAGACTCCCCTCCAAACTACTTCAAATCATTTCCCAGATTGGGTTAGGGCATTTAGTGCAGGACACACACCGTGGAGACAAACTTCCTAAGGTCAGAGTTCCCTTCCCAGATTCCAGCCCTACACACATTCTCCTCAGAGAGAAATCTGATGGGAGTGACTCAGCACAGGGAGTCTCACTCCAGCCCCTGGTCCCCTCCTCATGACCATGACACTGAGAAAACCCTGCAGAGCTTGCACACACCCTGGCCTGAGGGGACCCTGGAATTCTCATCGAGAAGCTAAGCCTGGGAACCCCTCCCAGACCCCTGTCCCAGGGCTCCTGACTCCAGGGAACCTGGGGAGCCTGAGCCTGAGCCTGCAGGGCTGGGAGGGAGGCTCTACACCTGCTCACCAGCCAAGGCTCAGCCCCAAGGGTCACGTTAGGACAAGGACAGAGCCTAGTCCTTCAGCTAAGGCTGTGTCAGGAATGCACAGATAGACAAAATACCCCATATCATTAGCTGACTCTTTTGAAGGACATTAGGAGACTCTGGAGGGAGGTCAGGTCCCCAGGAAGGAACAGAGGAGAAAAGATACTCCTGACAGCTTCTTATCCACCAGACGTCAGCCCAGGAATTCTCTCTCATGGAGGCAAATAATAGCAGTGGCCATTTAGGTCAGTGTCTCCTCTATACTGGGCCAGAGGTGAAGTACTCAGGGATGTTTTAAGGTCAATTCACAGACAACATAGTAATCCAGAGTCCACTTAGCATTTGTTCTTTTTCAATTGAGGGGAAACGGAGGCACAGTGTGATACAGTCATTGCAACAGGCTCACACAGACACAGCAAGGTCCTTGCACAGCCACAGCCCACCCTCTCCTCCACCACGAGGGTCTTAGTTATCTGTGGACCCTGAGACAAGCCATTGATTCAGTGCTTTTTCTTAGCAGTCCCAGCTCAAGGTAGATTTCCTGCTCTGATGAGTAAGCAAGTGGAGAATTAATTTTCACTCGCAAATCAAATTACCTCTGCAATAACATTAAGAGTCAGTGCTGGGATCGCCCAGACCTTCCCCCCAGGTTACCCATCTACCTCTCTCTGCACTGGACTTGAAACCACTTATTTGTTTTCTGATGTGTTGGCATCACTCCCACTAGCTATGAAGGAAAGGACTTTGCCTTCTCACTCTCCACCCTACACCTGCTACCGGTTCAAGGACCAGCACTCACTTGCTCTTTCATGAAGGAGTGAAGAAATGATGGCGAATGATGACAAAATTAATGAATGGCACATTATTGCCTCAGAGACTGGAACCTGGATGCAGAGTCCTAAAAGGTTTTAGCCACACCTGTGCCCTGTCCCCACAGGTGCTTGAGAGCCATGTCCATTCCTCTGACCTCTGTCCCTGAAGCCCCCTCAGGAGCCAAGTCTCTGTACTGTGGGCTGGTCTACTGTAAGAAGGTTTTCCAGGCTGCACTGCTCCTACTCTGGGGCAGCTGTGGGCTCTTTGAAGTCACCTGTGACCCCCACTGCTCACCAAGGACATTCTGCCTCTCTCTGCTCCTTCCATGTCCCTTATGTGCCTCCTCCTTCTTGCCAGATACATTGCCTAGCTCTGCTCTGCTTTCTCTACCAGGCAGTCTCCCCAGATTGTCCTGCTAACACCTGTGTCCAGGCCCACCCTCCTGGGCAATAGGAAAGGACACAGAAAACAGTGGAGCAGCAGCCCTGGCTCCCTCATGAGCCAGTATCCCAAGTCACCAGGAGAAAGAGCTTCTGCTGGGCCCCATCAGGGTTCCTATTCTCCATGAGGCCCACAATATGAACAGGCCACATGACAAGGGCATGTAATCCAATGACCTACTCTCTATATGACTCAACCAGGAAGTCAAAGGCAAAAGGACAGGTCTGAGCTCCCAAAAGCTCATGTTCACACTTCACCCCTGACTCATGTTCACACTCACACCCTAGTCCTGATGCGAGGCTCCCGACATCTTCCCAGTGTGGTCCTGGTGATCCTGCACCATCTGACTGGTTCACTGCCTGTTTCATACATGTGTGTCCTTATGAAGACACCTTGAACACAGGATGTATCCTCTCAGACTGTGAGATCCACCAGCCACTCTCCTTTCTCTTAGATACTGCCCATTTGAATGAATATGACTCAGCTCCAGTTGTTTCCTGAGTTAGAAAGATAAGGAAGAGCACATGCTATGTGCCCATGTGGGGGCTCCTCCCCATCTGCCTGACTGTCCATTAAAACAGGGAGGGACCTTCTTCCTAATTTTACTAACATGACACATGTCCTTTCTACCAATTTGGTGTCATCCCTCCCTTTACACAGCAGAAACACCTGGACTCGCCCCCCACCTCATTCCAACCCTTACCTCCCATCACTTCTGTTCTCTTAGCAGGACTCACCTTCTATCTAGCCCAGGCAATCCCAGATTTCAAACCCTCTGTGGCATCTTCCTTTGGTCACAGTGTGACCTGATTGGATGGCAAAATTTGCTCTATGACTTTCCTGTTCTCAGACAGAAATGCCACCAAAAACTGGCATTGGAATTTTGGGGCATGAGTGATTTTCATACATTCTTTCACAGTTTAATACAAAATCTATCTCATAACTGACAAACACAAAATCTATCTCATAACTGATGAGGACCAGCAAGTTCATGCTCCCCGACCTTCCACAGGCCCCCCTTCTGTACATGCTATTGCCTGGGTGTTCAGGAAGGATCCCTGCCCTCTCAGTGGCAGAAAGGACATTACAGACCAAGGCAGAGAGCATGGCTTTGGTGCCACCACCAGCCAGCTCCTCTCTCCTTCACTCTTTACTAAATCATGGCCCTGAAGCCTGTATAATAAATTGTGCACCAGACTTGCTTCTGGTCTCCCATGTATTGTTTTTGCTCAGACACCCAGTTTAGGGCCACACTGCCTAGTCTTCTCAGGTTTAAGAACTACAGGGTGGCCCATCATTACTCATCTCTAGGTTAACCCTGAAATGTGAACATTCAGAGGAAACACATCTCAACCGGCAATGTAAGTCTGGGTAGCTGGAAGGGACTCAGCACCTGCACATTCCAGGTGAGACCCCAAGGTCAGCCAGGCAGTCAGCTGGTCAGTGAGGAACCAGGAGAGGTGCCGGGTGGCCTCTGACTCCCAGTCTTGTGTCTTTCTGTGATCAAACCCAGATATTAGTCTGACACCTGAGAAAGCCTGTGGTTTTTCTCCCAGACATAAAGCAGGCGGCCTTACAATCTCCGAGGGCTCAGCTCCTCATGCATTTGTTTCTCTTGTGATGCACAGACCTGCCTTATTTCTTTAAGAACTCTAGTTAGCTGAGAGGCACCAATTCTGATTGAAGAAGCCTTTGGAGGTCTCAATGGGCAATGTTCTCTCTGTTGTCTGCACAGCGGTGTTACCCAAACCGAACATCACAAGCAACAACTCCAACCCGGAGGAGCACAAGGACCCTGTCATGTTAACGTGTGAACCTCAGACTGAGAACACCACCTACCTGTGGTTGATCAACAGTAAGAGTCTCCAAGAGAGTGCCAGGCTGCAGCTGTCCAAGGATAACAGGACACTCACTTTACTCATTGTCATGAGGAATGACACAGGACCCTATGAGTGTGAAATCCAGAACCCCGGGAGTGCCGGCCGCAGTGACCCACTCACCCTGAATGTTCTCTGTAAGTAACCTCTATCCCTGCCAGCACCAGGCTGCCCACCCAAATCCACACTGCCTGAGGCTAGGCCACATTCCTCCCTCTCAGGTCAGTGGACACAGACCCCCACACTGAACACCCAGGGTGGCCATCTGTTCCTGGACCAGGCACATCTGAGCAGGCTCAGCCTTGAGCCAAGACTGGGAGGGGATGGGATGCTCCTGTCTGGAAATGCTCTGGGTTAACAAGCTTTCATGGGACAAACAGGTTAATGTCTCAGACTCAGGCTCAGTGAACACAGGGGCTATGGTTGGGACTTTTTAAAACAAGGCTGTGACACAGCTCAGAGGGAGAGTGTGGCCCTTACACAGACCAGGACCTTCCCCTTCCCTCTGATTACATCATGTGTGGCTGTGTTCTCTCTGCTCCAGATGGCCCGGACACCCCCACCATTTCCCCCTCCGACTCCCATTACCTTCGTGGGACAAACCTCAGCCTCTCCTGCCAGGCAGCCTGTAATCCGCCTGCACTGTATTCTTGGATTATCAATGGGAGGCCCCAGCAACCCACACAAGAGCTCTTTATCCCCAACATCACTGCACATGACAGTGGATCCTATATCTGCCTCGCCCATAACTCTATCACTGGCCTCACAAGGACCACAGTCAAGAACATCACAGTCTATGGTAAGTGCCTCCTGGACCATGTGCATTAAGCTTTGGGGTGCAAATCTGTCTGGTTTTCAGAAAAGAACCTGAGGTGGCCATGGACACAAGCAAATCACAGTCTTCCCCTGAGCCCTCCCACTACATCTCTGTAGACTCCCCTCCCTTACTCTTCTGATCTCTCATGGCAGAGTTGGGGTCCAGTCATGGAAAGTGAGGAGGGGTTCTCTCAGCCCCAGAAAGAGTCAAGTGGTGGAGGGAAGGGGCTTCCCAGAAGTAAGACAAGGGTCCTCAAGGTCAAGTTGCTTCTTCTGTCACTAACACTTTCCTTCTGTCACCTCTTGTCTGTTACCTGTTCTGTGTGCTACAAGGAACATACAAGGCTTTGAACAAGCTCACCTCTTTTCCTCAAACTAAAGAAGGACACCACCTCTGAGGAGGGGTGAGCAGGTCAGATCCCTGCTCCCTGTGCGGTTCCAGGCTCACCTGGTGACTGGCTGCTCTGTGCCCTCTGTGGTGGGACAGGGGTCTGTGATGATGGGGCATGGGTGGCCTATCCTCTGACTGGCCAAATCATGTCACCCATCGACACTATGGCTTCCCTCAGACCAGGCTGCATGTAAATGGGGAGTGGGGGAGCCTCTGAGCTGTGTCCTGACTCTGAAGTCACCTGCTGTACAACACTGTGCGACACCAGTGTATGTGACATTCCTACCGAGAGCAGTGAATGATGGTGCTTACTTGACAAGAAGGTAGATTCATGGGACAGAAGCAGTGCTACAAAGTGTGTACTTTACTGAGGAAGCTAAGAGTACCAGCTATTGTTAAAACTGACTACTTCTCTCTAGGGACGTCGTTCTCCCTGATATTCAATCCACAGGCCAGGAAGTGAACGTCCTATTCAGATGGAGAAATTCTTTAGATTGAAACTTCTCCAGGTCCTAAGGTCATGAAGACTGGCTGGGCTATATTCTCTAATAAGTTACTTAACAAAAAGGAAATGCCTTCCCATCTGTGTGAGTGTTTAGAAGATTACAGAAAGGCCCTAGCCGAATTGGCTCTGTGGTTGGAGCATTGGTCTGCAAACTGAGGAGTCCCAGGTTTTATTTCGGTCAGGGGCATGTGCTTTGGGTGTCTGCACCCCCCAGTGGGAGGTGTACAGGCAGAAAGCTGATTGATGTTTCTAACTCTCTATCCCTCTCCCTTCCTCTCTGTAAAAAAAAAAATCAATGAAATTAAAAAAAAAAGTTACAGAAAGGTCTATGAATGCTGTTGTCAGTATCTGTAAGAAATCAGTGAAAATGTCATATATCACTCACCAGTTCTGTGACCACCAGCCATTGATTAAGCACCTCTCATCCCTGATTCTGTTTGTGCTCATGGGGGTGACACCCTCCATCCCTCGTGGTGGGTGGAAGGACCAGATGACATGAAGGTAGAGTGTTTCCCACCCTGCCTGGACCATCAAAAACACTCAGCACATTCTTATTACACGTCAGCACTGAACTGACAGGTAATGTGCCTGCTAAGACTGTCCATTGTGATTAAAATAAGAAACAGGGGCAAGAGACTGAATATGTGAAGGAAAGAGAAGTTAAGAGGAAAATTACACAAGACACGAGAATGGTGGGTGTGAGATGCATGCAAAGGTAGAGCCAATGGAAGGTTTAAATGTGTAAAACAGAGAATGATGCAACCGCTGGGAGAGGCGTGTCAGAACAGACACCCCCAAACTGCACAGACTAGGTGGCAGTTCCTTCCTCCCTCACCAGGCCTCCCCCTGCAAGGACCATCATGGTTTCCCCTGAATGGACTTGGGCCTTCACCCCTCCTCCTTTCCCTTCTCCTTTCAGCAGAACAAACCTACCTGAGCTACTCTGTGGGGACCATCGTTGGTGGCGTGATCGGGGTCCTCGTCGTGGTGACTCTGGGAGCCTCCCTGGGCTATTTCCTGTACTTCAGGAGGACTAGGAGGTACCTTCACCCATACCCTAATCCTGTCCCCTGACCCAGGCTAACCCCCAGCAGAGCCCAGGCCTGGAGGACAAAGGCCCTGTCCTCAAAGGGTAATGGGCCAGCTCCCTGTGGCCTCCCAGCTTCCCCATGGATGTCCTTAACTCTCCATCCAGCTCCTCCCTCACCAGCTGCTGACCAGGTGGTTTCCTCAACAGCTTCCTCACCTATAAATGAGGCATGATTAAGGAACTGTGCGCTCAGGACTGTCCTGGTTCTCTCCACACACCTGCAGCAGTACAGGCAGGAATTAAGTGCTCAGTAAGGCACCTCCTGTTGTTTATCTAAGTCCACCCTCCCATCCCCTGAGGGGATGGGCTGCCTCAGGGTCTGAAAGTCATCCTGGCCAAGGACACACAGCTGAGGATGGAAGAGCCAGGACAGGCAGGGTTGGGTCAAATGCCCTCACGAGGCCATTCTGATAACTGCGACCCTGATGTGTAAGACAGGACTACAGCAGGGTCTGTGGTGTGGTTTTCACCTCTAGGTCAGGTGGATGGAGCCATGACAGGAGCTCTGTAGGCCTGAGGGGTGGGTCTGGCCACAGCAGATGCTACATGAGGCTGGCACTGCTGCCCCTGTGGCCTTGTACTTTCCACTAAGTCAGACCCTCGGGGTGGACTCCTGTCTTGGGAACTCAGTCCCCTCCCTGTTACTCCTCCCAGACCCCCATCTGCCTGTGGATCCTTCCCCTGTGGGCCCAAGTCAGCCCTGGATCCTTAAGGCCTTGCCTCAGTTCCCCTCTCCTGGGCCCGTCCCCCCTAAACAGTGGAGAGAGGCCTGCACCCTCTGCTGGGAAAGGAGACCCTCCCTGCCCCCTGTTGTGACACCAAAGCTCCCTGCACCCCTCACATTAAGTCTGTCCTTTCCCAGGGCCAGTGACCCACGTGATCCCCAAGAGCACCCACCTCCAGCCACCACCCCTGGTGAGTGTCTGTTCAGCCTGGAGCCCCTGGGCCTGCTCCAGAGTGGCCACCCCTGCCCTTGTCCCTCAGGCTCAGATCCTTCCCTAGTCTTCAAGGGGATTCTCATCGCCACTCTGCATAGGGGACCTCTACTTACCCGTCAACCTAACGTGTAGGCTGTGTCATGTGTCACCACCTTTTTCTCACTGGACCCTGAAATGGCAAGAGGGTCTTGCCTTGGGAGATGACCTTTCACCCCTATCTCTTGGGTGCTAAAGAACCACCCCCTCCTGGGAGAAGAGCCAAAGCTTCCCCCCCCCCTGGGTGCTAACACTTCCTGTCTCTGCTCCCAGGCCAGGGTCCATCTGGAATATCTGCCTTCCGGGTAAGTCCATCCCCTCCCTGTTCCCTCACCCAGGGCCTCAGCTGCCTCAGGGTCTGAAAGTCATCCTGGCCAAGGACACACAGCTGAGGATGGAAGAGCCAGGACAGGCAGGGTTGGGTCAAATGCCCTCACGAGGCCATTCTGATAACTG
Organism: Pipistrellus nathusii; assembly: GCA_963693515.1. Taxonomy (NCBI): domain Eukaryota; kingdom Metazoa; phylum Chordata; class Mammalia; order Chiroptera; family Vespertilionidae; genus Pipistrellus; species Pipistrellus nathusii. Next base: position 37,386,925 of record OY882872.1, on the reverse strand, counting down.
CGACCCTGATGTGTAAGACAGGACTACAGCAGGGTCTGTGGTGTGGTTTTCACCTCTAGGTCAGGTGGATGGAGCCATGACAGGAGCTCTGTAGGCCTGAGGGGTGGGTCTGGCCACAGCAGATGCTACATGAGGCTGGCACTGCTGCCCAGGGCAGGGGCACCATCGATACTCGCAACACAGCACAGAACCCTTCCACAGAAGAGCCAGCACAAGGGGAGCCCCGTCCTGGTCTGGTGGGGCCCCCACATCAGAGATTGACAGGCAGGGCCAGAATCTGAGGGGAACCCTGGAGTCAAGCATGGAGTAAAATGGGCTCTGTGAGCACCTGGCTGAGGTCCCAGGCTAACAAGGGGGGTGCAGTATGGCCAGAAATTGGGGTGCTGGGCTACAGGTGTAAAGACAGCTGCTCAGGAGGCAGAGCTGTCAGTCCTGTGGAGAAAACGTCCCTCCCTGTCCTCTGATGCCCTCTCTCCTCCCTACACAGGGCCCCCTACCCGACCCCAAGACTGCAGGTCTCATCTACGAGGTGAGTGTGGGGTATGAACCTTCTGTCCTGCAGGTCCCAGGGGCCCCAAGACCTGCCTCCAGCCCAGACCTGGCTGTGCTTCGAGCTCAGGAAAGGGCAGTGGAAAGTGACAACAGAGGGTGAGAAGAGGGAGGAACCTGGGAACAGACACCCAAGCACAGTCAACCCCCAGAGCACCTGTGAAACATGGCACTTGTTCTGAGAAGGCTGCAGGGCTCAGAGATCTCTTCTTTCTTTGACAGGAATTACTCAACCCAAACACAGAGGTGTACTGCCGGATCAGCCCCAGAGCAGACATGGCTTCTTAGTGACTCCAGAACCTGACACCCCAGACCCTGTGGATGTGGCCTGCACCAGAGAACCAGCTCTGAGCATCATGCTAAGTGAAATAAGCCAATGGGAAAAAGATAAATATCACATGTTCTCACTCATTTGTGGAATATAATGAAAAAGATAAACTGATGAACAAAATAGAGCCAGAGGGGAGAAAAATATTTTAGAATATAATAGTAGTAATCCTGTTATTACAGACTTTTAATATTTCCTACAATGTTTGTGATATCACACTATGTTATACAATTTTGATAATATTATTATACTTAAAATCCTATTTTCTTAAAATATTAATGTTTATTTCATGTAATATTATATTTAAGATCATTTTTTTGAAAATTTTGTTTATTGCATTTAACATTATTATATTTAAAATAGTTTCTCTTGAAATAAAAAAATAAAATAAAATGCTTAAGGGATTGCTGAGAAGAAACAGAGAGAGAAACCTACTCATGCAGAATTAAAATGTCTATAAATAAGTAACTCTCAATAATAACCCTAAATGTAAATGGATTAAATAATCCAATCAAAAGGAGTGGGGTAGATGAATGGATACAAAAATATGACTCAACTATATGCTGTCAACAAGAGACCCACCTAAAAAAAAGAGACACACACAGAATGAAAGTGAAGGAATGGAAAATTTTTTTCCATTTAAATGGAAAGAAAACAAAGCTGAAGGAACAATTCTCCTGAGAAAATAGATTTCAAAATGAAAGCCATCATAAGAGACAACAAAGGGCATTACATAAAACTAAAAAGATTAATCCAACAAGAGTATATAACCCTGGTAAACATATATGCACCCAATATAGGTGCTCCTAAATATATAACAAACTTCTAGAGGACTGTAATGGAGAAATTGACAACAATACAGTCATAGTAGGGGATTTTAACACCCCTCTGACTTCACTGGACATATCTTCCAGACAAAAACTTAACAAGAAAAGAGAGATTCTATAGGACACACTGGATCAAATGGATTTAATTAACATTTATAGAACATTTCACCCCAACACAGCAGAATATACATTCTTCTCAAGTGCACATGGATCATTTACAAAGATAGACCTCATGTTAGGACACAAAACAAGTCTCTACAAGTTCAAGAAGATTGAAATAAGATCAAGCATCTTCTCAGATCACAGTGGAATGAAATTAGAAATCAATTACAATAAGAAACACTCAAACAACTGGAATTAAATAGCATGTTATTAAACACTGAATGAGTTACCAACAACATCAAGAAAGAAATAAAAAACTTCCTTGAAATAAATGAAAATGAACACACAATAATCAAAATCTCTGGGACACAGCAAAAGCAGTCCTTAGTGGGAAGTTCACTGTACTACAGGCATATCTCAAAAAGCGAGAAAAATCAGCAGTAAACTATTTAACCTTACAACTTAAAGAACTATAAATAGAACAAGAAAAGCCTAGAGTAAGTAGGAAAAAAAGGAAATAATAAAGATTAGAGCAGAAATAAATAACATTAAAAAAATACAAGAAATCAATGAAACTAAGAGCTCATTCTTTGAAAGGATAAACAAAACTGATAAGCCATTAGCCTTATTCATCAAGAAACAGAGAGAGAGAACCCAAATAAATAAAATAAGAAATGAAAGTGGAGATATAACCATGGACATCACATGACTACAAAGGATTATAAGAAAATACTATGAACAACTATATGCCAACAAGCTGGAACATGTGAATAAAATAGACAAATTCCTAGAAAAACACAATCTCCCGAAACTTGATCAAGAAGAATAAAAATAAATAAAAAATCCTGAATAGACCAGTAACAACCAATGAAATAGAAGCAGTAAACAAAAAACTCCCACCAAACAAAAGCCCAGGTCCAGATGGCTTCACAGGGGAGTTTCTCCAAACATTCAAAGAAGAACTAACACCTATAGTCCTCAAACTATTTCAGAAAATCTAAGAGGAAGGAACACTTCGAAACTCTTTTTATGATTCCAGCATTATCCTAATTCCAAAACCAGATAAAGACACTATAAAGAAAGAGTATTACAGGCCAATATCCCTGATGAACATAGATGCTAAAATCCTCAACAATATATTAGCAAATTGCATCCAGCAATATATTAAAAAGATCATACACCATGATCAAGTGGTATGTATTCCAGAGATACAAGGCTGGTACAATATTTTCAAATCAATAAATGTGATACATCACATAAACAAGTTGAAAGTCAAAAATCACATGATCACATCAATAGATGGAGAAAAAGCATCAGACAAAATCCAACATCCATTTTTGATAAAAACTCTCAGAAAGGAGGGATAGAGGGAGCATATCTCAATATGATAAAGGCCATATATGGCAAATGTATAGTCAATATCATACTCAATGGGCAGAAACTACAATCATTTTCCCTAATAACAGAAACAAGGCAGGGATGCCCACTTTCACCACTTCTGTTTGATATAGTACTGGAACTGCTAGCCATGGTGATCAGACAAGAAGAAGAAATAAAAGGCATCCAAATTGGGGGGCGGGGGAGTAAAACTATCATTATTCTCAGATGACATGATATTGTACTTAGAAAACCCCAAAGACTCCATCAAAAAACTACTAAACTTGGGAGAAACCAAGATGATGGCATAGGTAAACACCTAAACAGCTGCCTCGTACAACAATTTCAAAACTACAACTAAAAGACAAAACTGACATCATCCAGAACAACAGGAAAGCTGGCTGAGTGGAAATTCTACAATTAGAAGGAAAGAAAAAAGCACCTTGAGACTCAAAGGACCTTCAAAAGGCTGAGGTATGGAGACTCACACGTACGGAGAGACTGGTAACTGAATTCATGTCTGGCTTTTTCAAGCAGGAAGGAGACAAAAGCTCCTGACTGCATTGAACTCAAGTTTCGGGCAAGACTCTGGGGACCCAGACTCATTCGGGGAGAAACTGGACTGTCTGGCAGTGGGCAAAACTCAAGGGTGGCTTTCTCTCAGAGGTGCATGCAATGATTATCTTGGACACTAAGGCCCAGGGGTCTCTTAGGGCAGGGCTGATGGGAAGCTACGGCTGTCTGCTCAGCCCTGAGACTCCACCCCATCCAAGCTGAACACAGAGGCTTTTTGAAAGTCTTGTCTCATAAGGGTGTCTTCAGAATAGAAGTTCTCCCAACATAGACACAGCTAATCCTCACAGCCAACAACAATCAAGGCTTAACTACAACAAGGCTGTGCACAGAACCCACAAAGGGATACACCAAGAGTGTCCACCTCTAGTAACTGGGGATGCTGAGCCACTGGGCCCTATAGGACACCTACCACACAAAGCCACTCTATCAACTCAGGGAAGCAGCCAAAATGTGGAGACAAAGAAACAGATCACAAATGAAAGAAATGGAGGAAAGCAAATGACTGGATATAGAATTCAAAACCACGGTTATAAGGTTTTTCAAGACTTTCCTAGAAAAGGCCAATATATTTAGCGAGACCCTCAAGGATATAAAAAAGGATCAAGTAGAAATTAAACATACACTGACTGAAATAAAAAATATTATACAGAGACCCAACAGCAGAATAGAGGAACGCAAGAATCAAGTCAAAAATTTGAAATACAAAAAAGCAAATAACACTCAACTGTGAAAAAAAAAAGTATACAAAAATATGAAGATAGTGTAAGGAGACAACTTCAAGCGTACCAACATCAGAATTATGGGGGTGCCAGAAGAAGAGAAAAAGCAAGATACTGAAAATCTATTTGAAGAAATAATGACAGAAAACTTCCTCCACCCGGTGAAAGAAATAGACTTACAAGTACAGGAAGCACAGAGAACCCCAAATAAAAGGAATCCAAAGAGGACCACACCAAGACACATCATAATTAAGATGATCAGATTTTAATATTGGTAAAGCAGGACATCATTGACTGGGAGGGGGGGGAAGGGTTCTTGATTAAAACTTTGGTCTATATGGAGCAACAAAAATTTTCATAGATGCAAAAATAGTACTGTAATTTTTTTTAATTTCAACATAAGTACAATTTACAAATATAATAAATAAATAAATTATGTATAGTATTAGTTTATTCTTTGGCATATTTCTCATTTGAGTGAATTTCTTTTTAGTAGATTGCTGTCATTGTTTAAAAGGTCATGAAATTTTTCACTAGAATTTGTTAAATTATATTTTACACATAAAATGGCTTTCAAAGTCTCAACACTTAATTGTGACTTTTCTGATGTCCATACTTTATTTACCATAGAAAAAACTCGTTCAGTTGCAGCATTAGTTCCTGGTAAGGACAGCGCATATTCCACAATTCTAACAACTGATCAACAATTCGAACTTTGATAAGCAGTTCTTAATAATCAGTTCTCAACAATTATTTGTTATTATTAAAGTTTAACATTATAAAATTAACAAAAATAATATAAAACTCATATCCTGACTAAATAACCACATGGCCACTGATAACCATATATTCCCTTCCCATTCTCCTGCTGTTCCCTAGCTTGTCATGCATTCTTTCCAAAAATTGGGACTTTTTTAAAACGCCAAGGAATGCAGGACAAAATGTTAAAAATCAGGACTGTCCTGCCAAAAGCAGAACGTCTGGTCACCTTAATCATAATTAAAATGCCAAGAGGAAAAAAACAATGGAGCCCGGGAGATCCAGGATGGCTGCTTGGGTAGACATCTAACCGCGGCAGCGCACAACAATTTCAATGGAATACAACTGGGGTGTGGAGTGGACATTGCCCAGAGCTACGGGTGGTCGACTGGCTGAAAGTTCTACAGCAAGGGGGAGACAGAGGGCCAGGGGAGAAATCAGAGGAGCTGAAAAAAAGCCTAAGGTACGGAGACATGCTGCGCGCCCGCCCGCACTCGCGCACAGAGGGGTCGCAGCCGGAGAGGAGGAAAGGGCTGGGTGCTGCCTGGCGTTCCCTAGCAGGAAGGAAATAAACCCCCCAGCCTGGACTGAACCCCCGAACCGGCAGCGCTGAGCCCCCCGAACCGGCAGTGCTGAGCCCCAGTTATGGGCCAGACCCTGGTGATCCAGGCTCCGGCGGGGGGAGATGGAGCTGTGAGGCTGAATCCCAGAAGAGCTGCGAAAAGCAGGGCCCCAGGAGTCGCGCGCAGAGGACTGAATGTTGACTCTGATGCTGGGTTACCATAGCCGGAAGAAACAAGGCCTCCAGCGGCACTGAGCCTCAGTCCGGACTGCTCCGAACCCCAGTTCTGGGCCAATCCCTGGGGACCCAGGCTCAGGCAGAGGGAGACGGGGCTGTGAGGTGGAGTCCGGGGAGAGCAGCGAAAGGCCGGGCCCCCGGAATAGCGCACACTGCGCGCAGAGGACAGTCTGTTGACTCTGATGCTGGACTCCCCTAGCGGGAGGGAGAAAAAAAACTCCGGGCTGGGGGAACGCAGCGGGGAGCGGGAGCCCCTGCCGGATGCCGGCCAACCAGGCACCAGCAAGGAGCCCGGCGATTCCATTGAAATTGTTCCATTGAAATGTCCACTCCACACCCCAGTTGTATTCCATTGAAATTGTTGTGCACTGCCGCGGTTAGATGTCTACCCCAGGGAGCGGCGATGGGGCCCCTGGGGGAGGGGTGCCCCTGAGCCTTCCACCGCTGAGTGCGGGCAATGGAGCCAAGGCCGGGGACTGCTTCCTGGGCAGCGCAGTCCCCGGCAACAGGCTGAAGCAGCGCAGGAGCTCGTGGAGAACAAGGGGGTGTCACAGGCCAACCTGCTGAGCTCCCAGGTCAAGAAGTTCTCAATGTGAAGAAATCAAGTGAGAGCAAAAGATAGTAAAATTACTTAAGAAAGAATACAAAGAAGTTCTTGAAAAATCAAAGACTAAGTCAGAACTCAACTCACCAGCCAACATTGCAACATAAATGCGTTTTAATAAAAAAGGGGGAAAAAAAGCACAGAATGTTGGAACAGCGGCGGCCAAAATTTACATGGAACTCATACAACTTAACAAGAGGGATATAAACAGTCCAGTCAACAAGTGGGCTAAGGACCTTAATAGACATTTTTCAAAAGAGGACCTACAGAAGGCCGAGAGACATAAAAATGTGCTCAAAGTCGCCGAAACTGGTTTGGTTCAATGGATAGAGTGTCGGCTTGGGGACTGAAAGGTCCCGGGTTCGATTCCAGTCAAGGGCATGTACCTTGGTTGTGGGCATATCCCCAGTAGGGGGTGTGCAAGAGGCAGCTGATTGATGACTCACTCTCATCTATGTTTCTAACTATCTCTCTCCCTTCCTCTCTGTACAAAATCAATAAAATATATTTTTTTAAATGTGCTCAAAGTCATTAATCATCTTAAGATGCAAATCAAAACAACAATGAAGTACCATCTCACACCTGTCAGAGTGGTTATCATCAACAAATCAACAAATGACAAGTGCTAGTGAGGATGTGGAGAAAAAGAAGCCCTCATGCATTGCTGGTGGGAATGCAGACTGGTGCAGCCACTGTAGAGAACAGTATGAAGTTTCCTCAAAAATTAAAATTGGAACTTCCTTTTGAACCAATAATCCCACTTCTAGGAATCAGAAACACCAATCGGAAAGGATATATGCACCCCTATGTTCATAGCAGCACAATTTACAATAGCTAAGATTTGGAAATGGCCTAATGCCCATCAGTAGATGAGTTGATTAAAAAACTGTGATACATCTACACAATGGAATACTTCATTGCTGTAAAAAAAAAAAAAAAAATAGAGGGGGAAAAAAAGGAACTCTTACCATTTGCAACAGCATGGATGAGCATCATGCTAAGTGAAATAAGCCAGTTGGAAAAAGATGAATATCACATGATTTCACTCATTTGTGGAATATAATGAACAACATAAACTAGTGAACAAAATAAAGCCAGAGGAAAAAAATATTTTAGAGAACCAACTTTGAGCCCTGAGGATATTTGGGCCTTAGCCTGAGGTCAGGGACTCTCCTGATCACAGGAGACCCTGACAGGCCACCCTGAGCCCTGATGGACCTGGATAAAGGCTCCCATCTTACAGTATGTGACCAGGCCTGTGTGCCACCCTGGGCCACCTGAGTCATCTGAATATAGAGAACCTTCCCCTCCTTTGCTTCTGTTCTACCCATGGAAACTTCTTTTAGCAGAAATTCACCTGAAGCGCTGGGTCCTTTCTCTCTGGGGTCACACAGGAAAGACATCTGTCTAATCTACCCCAGCACCTGTCTCTGCTTCCTGAAAGAATGGGGGGTGTATGTGGGGGTTAAGGGGACAGGCTAAAAGAAAGTCAGAGATGAGCGGGGCTGCAGCCCAGACAGGAGAGCACTCAGCTGTCCTTAAACAGCCCAGGGATCAGGCCATGGACACCTCCCACATTTGGCCCTCTGCACATGGGCCCTGCATCTCAGAAGCATAGAATAGGGGCCCTTTTGTGTCCTCACAAAGATGAACAAGGATCTTTCTTTGGTGTCATAGCCTGCACCCAAGGGTAAGGCACATATCCTGGGGATGGCCCTTTGAGTCTCCCAGTATCCTGTGCCCATCCTTCCTCACCTAGCCCCGGTGTCCTCCACCGGGTTTCTGCTTTAATCCAAAGGCTGGCCCTCAGGACTTCTTTACATCTAGGGGACACAGAGAAAGGCTGTCAGAGTAACCGAAGTGGGGAGGACCCCGAATTGCTGCCCTGAGCAAGGCCCTCCTTGGCACTATCCATCATCTGAAGCCCCACTTCCCATGCGTTTCCACTTTCCTGCTTGACACGGATCTCACGGAAACAGGCCTCTTTCCCACAGTGAGTGTCCAGGTCTTTCACTCGTGCTTCCATGGTGACTGAACAAAGTGTCTCCTTCTCCCCCTGGCCCACGGGTCTCCCCCAGGCATGCCTCATGGGCAACCTTCTCTACAGACCTGGGCCAGCAGTTCTCAGTCCTTCCCAGAGGTCCCAGGATCACACAACCAAAGCTGGTTCAACACTGAGGCACAGAGCCACAGTTCAGAAGGATGTTCCACGTTGTTTCTTGTGAGATGAGAGATAGTAGCAAACTTTCATAGTTTCACATCATGATTTAGCCCATGTCACTCCTTATCCCAATCACACAAGGTTGGATTAGACAAGATGATGCCTCTCATTGGTCTCCTACAGTTGCTGTGGCAAATTACCACAAACTTAGCAGTCAGACAACACAGATCCAGGCGTGCTCATGGCAGTTCTTTCTGCTATCCTTGCCTTTTCCAGCTGTTAGAGGCACCTGCATCCCATGGCTGTGGCCCCTCCTCCATCTTCAAAGCCTGCAGCTGAGTTCCTTGATGTCCCTGCTCTGTTTCCATCATCCTATCGCCTTCTCTAGTTCTGTCTCCCTCTTGCCCCCACATGGCTGGTTTGATAACCACAACTAACCTACAGACACGAGCAATGGGTTCACAATTTATAAATAGAGCAGAATCAGGTCATCCCTAGAACATCTGCCTGGCTGTGGCTTTCTCACATAGAAGGGAAACAAGTGGCCTTTACAGCAGTCCCTTCTCATTGTGCCAGCCCTGCTGCAGCAGAGGGAGGATCATCCCCCAGACATCATCTGTGATGCTTAGGACAGCCAGCCAGGGCTTGTGAGCTCTGATCTTGGAGCTATGAGTTGAGTCTGCTTCCTTTCTTTGTGAACAGTGAGCATTATTGACAAGGAGGAGGTGGATGGGAATGTGAAGAGTGTGGAATAGCCTCTGTCCCCGTCAGTTGGGGCATAAGGCTATTGTGGGCATCACTGCAGGAACTGACCACATAGTCCACAGGACCAAGTCCAGGTTGCCCACAAGCATTCTCTCACAGAGGTGAACAGACCTAACAGCCCAGCAATTCCACTCCTGGGTGTGGACCCAGGAGAAACTCTCACATAACCACACGGGTACATGTACAAGAATAGTCATAGCAGCAATGGCCATAAGTATCACAAAAACTGGGAGGGGGGAAAACTTATGCACAATGGACAAGAATTGTGCTATGATTCAACACTTCCAAAGGTTCTACACCAGGGAAAATGGAAGAACAAAACCATACACTGAAAGATGGGTGAATATTAGACATATGATGATGAGTTTTTTAAAAGCAAGCTCCAGAACATTACATCTACTATGCCATTTTTATATAGATAAAAAGCAAGCAAATCTAAACAATATTTGTTGCTCAAGCATATTCTACATATGTGATCAAAGTATATAAAAATCCAAGTATCTAAAATGGTGGTTACTTCATGGGAGGAAGCAATGAGATGCGATAGGATGGGAAGAAACATACAGGTAAAGTGCAAGTTACTCCTGATAGCCTATTTCTTTTTCGTGTTAAGTTGTGTGCATCCCTATATACTTTGGATATTAACCCTTTATCAGATGTATCATTATTTTTTCACTCCCCCCACAGCTTTTTTGAGATATAGTTGACAATGAAAATTATATATCTTTAAGGTATACAACTTGATGACTTTATATACATTGATAATCATCACACTCAAGGCAATTAACATATTCACACCTCACATAGTGACCTTTTGTGTGTGTGTGTGTGTGTGTGTGTGTGTGTGTGTGTGTGTGTGTGTGTTTATTTTCATTGTATTAGGGTAACATTAGTAGATGTGTCATTGTTTAATATCTTCTCCTACTGGGTAGGTTATCACATTCCCCATGCTATGCTTTATAGCACCAAGACTATTATGTAAATAATTAACAATTGGTACTTGTTAATTATTTCACCTTTTCACCCAGCCTTCTCCCATCTGGTAGCCATCAGTTTGTTCTCTATGAATCTGATTTTGTTTTGTTTGTTCGTTTATTTCATTCATTAGATTTCACATATAAGTAAAATTATATGGTATTTGTCTTTGTCTAACAGTTAGACCCTAACTTATCTCACTTAGCATAATAACTTCTTGGTCCATTCGTGTTTTTGCAAATTATAAGGTTTTGTTTCTATAGCCAAGAAATATTCCATTGTATATATGTACCACCTCTTCTTTATCCAGTCATCTATTGTGGACACTTAGGTTGGTTCAATAGATTGGCTATGGTGAATAATGTTACAAGGAACTTGGGAATGCATATAACTTTTCCAGATAGTGTTTTAAATTTCTTAGGGTAAACACCCAGAAGTGGGATTGCTGAGTCATTTGGTAGCTGTATTTTTAGTTGTTTGTGTCTGCTTCCTTTTCATTGTGAACAGTGAGCATTACTGACAGTGCACAAGGGTCCCCTCTTTTTCCACATTCTGGCAAACACTTGTTATTTGTTGGTTTATTAATGATAGCCATTCTGATAGGTGGAGATGATACTGTGGTTTTAATTTGCATTTTTCTGATGATTAGTGACACTGAGCATCTTTTCATATGTCTATTGGCCATCTGTATGTTCCTTTTGAAGAAATGTCTGTTCAGGTCCTCTGCCCATTTTATAAAGTCAATTCCTGGTCTGACGCTTCCCAGATTCTTACCCCTCACTCCTCGCTTCTTCTAAGGAAAAAAATAAAAAATAGAAGGCCTGCCTTCTATTGCTATGCTACTGCTTTTGCAACTAAACTTAAAAACACTCTCATCCAGTACCATAGCATTGAAGATGTTAAGTGGTGTGTCGAGTAAAAAAAAAATACACAAGAGAAGTTTATTTCATTCATTAGATTTGGAGAAAACATTCAGAAGAATTTAATGGATATCTTTTCAAAGCCCAAGGTGTTATAGATGGTATTGTTGATGATATAATGGACCATTTACGCCCAGGTCCCTATTGCTTGGATTGGGGCAGCTTAATGACTTTATTGGACATTTTTGAGAACTTAGAAGAGAATTGCTATGTAATGCATTACACTACTGCTGGTCAGCTTTGGAATATCATTTCCTCAGGAGAGTTTGTTGTTCTCTCCTACACTGTGAACTATAAAGGAGGGCTTTTATCCTGTGGCATAAGTCTTGACTGGAGTGAGAAGAGAGAAGAATTTGTTGGATATATGCTGGAAGCTATCCATTGTCTACACTATCATGAAAGTGCATCAGGGAACTTAGAAGGCTGATGGACCTTGAGCTTTCAGCAAGGGCCAAAGCTATGCACCAATTGTTCTGACGAGATAATGGTGGCTCAAGCAATTTCCTGACCTAATAGTCTCAAAGTAAATCTTTACTAATATTTATTTACTTTTATGATAGTCTGTCTGATACTGGATTGCCTTCCAACTAAAGGCAAGTTGTGCATTCTAAAATTGAATAAAAGCTAACAGGGCCTGAGCCCCAGTGGAGCCTCTCCACTAGAGAAAAGTTTTCTGTCTGGTCCCCCCACCCCATACCTTCTAAATTCATATTTCTTGTCTAGTATATTTGTTTGTGCATGGCCGCTTTTCCAGATCCTGAACTCTAGCCACAAATGGATGTGGCATTCACAGATATAACCGCCCATGTGGTTGGGTTTGTGTTCCACTTAAAAATAATGTAAACCAGAGTCTTTTGGCTAGTTATATTCAGATGGATCTGTGTGAGATGATTCCTCAGTCTGCAGTGGATACAGCCATGGCAAGCACTTTAACTTCTATGGTGATTTACAAAAAGCCTTATAAAAGGTATAAGATGTTTAAAATTGTAATACTGTAACTCTCTGAATCAACTCCTCTTTCAACTCCATGACCTGTAAAATCAATACCCTTTCCTCTCATCTTTATAGCTTGTAGAAAAATCTGAGTGTTTTTAGATTGTTTTATTCCTAAAGTAAATGGTTATCTAAAAGAGGGCATTGAAATTTTCTTAGTTATATGCACATTGTTTGATATGGCAGTCCATGTGTCTATGAATGGAGAGTATGACAGAAATCTACCTAGCAGTAGATAAATTCTTTGACTCAAATTCTTAAGAAAATGAATAGTGCCTCAGTGTGAATTTTTTGGCTGCTTGGAATTTAGAGAGAGCACAAGTTTCATGCTATTAGGTTAAAATAATCTATTTTAGAGCTTTATGAACATTTTGTAAAAGTTTTAATTTTTTTAAGTTAAATATTATTAGTGCTTTACTTTTGGTATGCTCTGTAAATTTGTCAATATCTTGGACTTAAAAAAGTTATTCTCTATATTTTATAAAAAGGGATTTCATTGTCTATTGACTTGAACTGCTGTAAGTATTGAAAAGATCAGAAATAAATGGGTAGATATAGGTTTAAATCAAATGCAATTCAATTTTGATACCTAGCTACCATTATTGTGTGGATATATTTTAAAATGTGGTTATATCTTTATGTGCAATTATTTTGGAAGCTTTAAAACATTTATGCATAAAAGAAATGCTACAAAAACTGCCAACTGTGTGATGGGGACACACCATTGATTGGGCAGTAATCTGGATTTTGTGAAGTAGCTGGTGATATCCTGTATTTAGTAACAGGGAATCATCTCTCTAGAAGGTCAAATTCAATGAAAGTTCTGTACGTATTTCTGTTTTAAAGCATCACTCAATTCATAAAATATTATAACTACTTCATAATCATTCACAATTATGATGTAACTTTTATCTGGAATTATAACAAATGCATTCAGAGATTTATCCAAATGCTAGATGAGTCATTTTATAACTAGAGTAAACAATAAAAATTGGTCCCTTGATTCCATGGCTGCTTTAAAGGGACATTTTTTAAAATATATTTTTATTATTTATTTCAGAGAGGAAGGGGGAGGTATATAGAAACATCAATGATGAGAGAGAATCATGGATCAGCTGCCTCCTGCATGCCCCACACTGAGGTTCAAGCCCGCAACCCAGGCACATGCCCTGACTGGGAATCAAACTGTGACCTCCTGGTTCATAGGTTGATGCTCAACCACTAAGCCATGCTGGCCATGCTAAAGGAACATTTTTACATGATTTTAACATTCCAAATGACTATAGCTTTTGAACTGTCCACCTAGTTTATTTCTAAAATGAAAACTTGAGGCATCTCAATGTGTCCAGGCAAATTTTTGTATGTATTTGTTTGTGTACATACATGTACACAGCTTGAAATTCATTTCATTGTTCAAGATGGGTTCTTTCTGCGTTATTTTTTTATTATTATTATTGATTTTTTACAGAGAGGAAGGGAGAGAGATAGAGAGCTAGAAATATCGATGAGAGTCATCGATCAGCTGCCTCTTGCACACCCCCAACCGGGGATATGCCCGCAACCAATGTACATGCCCTTGACCGGAATCAAACCCGGGACCCTTCAGTCCCCAAGCCGACGCTCTATCCATTGAGCCAAACCGGTCCCAGCTCTTTCTGCATTATTATCATTTTATTTTGTGTGTGTGTGTTTATGCGCACGTGCACATCACAAAAAGCACAAGAGCATATGGTAGTTCAAGTATATGAAGGTTTGATCTGTGTTTTACTTTTCTGTGTTTTCCCAAGTGTAAAGGAATCATAAGTCATAGATCCTCAGACCCATTTTGATAAAGTGAAAAAAGTTGAACTGGTTTTTGTCCTTATTTTTTTGCTATTAACAATAATGCTAAAAAAAAAAATTATAATAATAAAAGGGTAATATGCTAATTAGACTGGACATTCTTCTTGACAAACTTGAGGCGGAGGGAGGGCAGCCTGGGTCCCGGGTGTCTGCCGGTAGACCAGGGGAAGCTAGACCAGGTCCCGGGTGCCTGTCAGTGGCTGGAGGAGGAAAGCCTGGGTCCCAAGTGCCAGAGGGAAGCTGGTGCCTGCAGAGGAAGGAAGCCCATCTTGCATGAATTTTTGTGCATCTGGCCTCTACTCCCATATAATAAAAGGCTATATGCAAATTGTTTCCACTGCAGGAATTTGATCTACCAGGAGTTAGACATGTACTGACCACCAGGGGGCAGCACAGAACCTGGCAGGCAGCAGCAATGCAATGCTAGCAGCAGGAGGCAGTGGAGTCTGTGCCCACCCTGATGGGCCGCAACAAGAGCAGGACCAGGCAGGATGGTGGAGCAAGTAAGTGGGCAGCACCAGACCAAGGCACATGGGAAGGGAGGCCCTGGCCAGCGGTGGCAGCAGGCAGCTGGGGGAAGGGAGTCCTTGGCCAGCAGCTGGCAGCCACTAGGGACCCTACCAGTACACTAGGCCCCTAGTAAATAAATAAAAGGTTGTAGAACGATATATCCATGGTGAATATCTCACAGATTTTAGATTGAAAATAATTTGTTTCAAGATCTGATAGAAACAATGTGTAAATGATCCTATTTTTTTACTTGATGCTTATTATTTTTTCTAACTTGATTATAACTTTAAGTTGCTGGACTTTTCTCCCACTTTTTTTCTTTTTCTTGTAATAGGGGGAAAAAACTCAATAGTTTAGTTTTTAGTATCCCATGGAAATTTGTTAAATGTTAGGTTTTTGTTTTTTGTTTTTTGTTTTTTAAATGTTAGTTTTGACTTTATGTATTTTTATTTGGTTTTATTAGTGTAGAGTAGGAAGTTTCTTATATTTAAGTATTCTAAGATAGAGAACTACCAACAGATTATAAGGTGCCCAGATTGGGTAAATGATTTGGAGCAATGTTGTAGGTAAGGGCTATGACTGCCTGATCTGGGTGCCCCTAACACAAATGAACTGTCTATTCTCAATTACTCTAATGGAGTCTGTGTCCTTTGTCCTTTTCCACTTATACCTTCAGTTAGTGATTACATAACCCACTGTTTACTGTGGACCAACTGCAAGTAAAAAGATACTCCTGGGAAAAAATTTATTGCAATACTGAGTCCTATGGATTGAAAAATTATATTTGAATTACCTGAAATTTATATGCAGTTTCTAAATGGCACTTCAGATCTGCTGGGCTCTAGCTGTACACTTAAAAACAAATAGCTTTATCAAGGTGTAATTTACATGCTATACAATTTGCAGATTGTAGGTCTACAGTCCAGTGATAGTTTAATACATTTATAGTTATGAAGCTATCACCACAATCCAGTTTTAGAACATTTTCATCTCCCAAAAAGACCCCTTTGCCTGTTTGCAGACATAACTAACCAAAGTTTTGCACAGTTGCCAGTATACAGAAGGTGATGAAAAAGATTACAGAGTAGGATTTTGTTTTGTTTTTAAGATAGAGTTGTATTTCAATCTAAGCTCAGGAACCTTGTATTAATGATTTAAAATATCTTATCTCTGTACTGTAATGCTGAAACTTAAGGATGTTGATTGGGATTAATGAGTCTGATATTTCTATAGCATTGCTGAAGAATAGAAAAATAACGTGAAGCCATGTGTCGTTTTAAATTTTCTAGCAGCAATATTATAAAAATAAACACCTGAATTGATTTTATTAATATAGTTCATTTAATTAAATAGACCCAAAATATTATCATTTCAACATGCAATCAATATTAAAATCATTAAGATATTTTATATTCTTCTTTTATATGAATTCCTTAAAATCTGGTGTGTATTTCACTAATGTGGACTTGCCACATTTAAGTGCTCATTATCCACATGAGGCCAGTGGCCTATACTGAATAGCACAGTTCTATAGTATATGTATTAACTGGTTATTTTGTAATATAAAGTATAGAATTTCATGGAATTACTGTTAAATATAAAGCCTTTTCTGATTACCCAAGCTTTCCATGCTGACTAAATTGGGACTTCCGAACATTAGAAATAAATCACTTAATAGCTGTCAATAAAATAAAACGATAACCCTCCCCAAATTTCCTTTAAAGATAATTTTTCATAGGGCAGTTAATGGAAGAATATAATCTGCCTTGTTGTTACATGGTTATTTTCTCTTGCTTACAGCTAGTCTGTATTAGAAATGTGTATGCAGAAATACTTCTTGGCACAGTGCTGTTTTTAGTACATGGTGCCTATTTTTTAAGGAAATTAATTTCATACTAGAAAAGGTAATTTATCATAGGTGATACTTTTGTATGAAATATTAATTTTATTGATAATTCATGGTTAACTATTGACATTTGACACAAGAATCAGCAAAAATAATTGTGAGAATTTAGTGTTCTGCAGTTATGTGTAATAGAAACTTCTACAGTATTAAAGAGGTAAATGTTAAAAAATCTTCTCATTTCACTGTGTTCATTGAGGTTGATATATTTGAAATTGTAGATTTCTATGCCTGAAATCATTTCCCGGTTTAAAAAATAAAAAGTTTTTAGGGCCCTAGTCCGTTTGGCTAGGTAGATAGAGCATCAGACTGTGGACTGAAGGAACCCAGATTCAATTCCTGCCAAGGGTGCATGCCTGGATTGTAGGCTTAATCTCCAGTGTGGGGTGTGCAGGAGGAAGTCAATCAATGATTCTCTCTCACCACTGATGTTTCTCTCTCTCTCCCTCTCTCTTCCTCTCTGAGATAAATAAAAATATTTTTAAAAGCTTTTAGATTTGAGTAATTCCCTTTCATAGAGATAAAAGTTTTACACTAGCATCCTTAAATGTGTTGTTAAAAACCCAGTGTCTTTTTTATTGAGCAGGTGCTACAGCTATGGACAAATGAACAGAACTCAGGAAAGATTAGGAAATTGACCAGACTTCCATTAAAACCTGTATTGTGTAATTATTTGTCTGATGTATCTTCCTCTGTTTTATTTTTTTTTTACTAGGAGCCCAGTGCACGAATTTGTGCACCTTGAAAGGAACTGTGGGCCACAAGGCTGCACTGGGCGTCGGGATGAGTCTCGGCCCATCCTTTGCACCCCTACCCTGCCCCTCCACCTCTGCCCCTGGTCCCCTGTCTGCCAGCAGCCCCGCTCTGCTCCCGCTGTCACAACTCCCACATACTGATAGCACCAGCCCTGCTCGTACCCACTGACAGTGCAGTGATTGGGGCCAGTGCCAGTAGTGAGTGTGAGCAATGGCTGCTGCCCCAATCACCCCTCAGGAACAGGGAGAAGGTGGAGAAGCCCTCAGGGGTAATCATCGCTGGCAGCCACCACTCACACCCGCTGACACTGATGGCACTGAACGATTGGAACCAATGCCAGGCATCAGCAGAAGGTGCAAGCACCTGGTGGGACTGTACCATGTGGGAGCAAAGAAATTTCAGTAAGCACCAGAGGCTTGCCCCAATGACTGCAACTGGCGCCATGGTCTGGCATCCCCGCTCACCTGCTCCACCATCCCACTATGGCCAATGCCACCATGTTCTGTGTGCACCCCCTGATGGTTAGCACACATTATAGCGACCAGTTGTCCAGTTGTTCAGTTGTTCTGCCCTTTGGTCTATTTGTATATTAGGGTTTTATTTTATTTTTTATTTTATTTTTTACTTTTATCCCTTGCCTTCTTCAGTTTCTAGAGGTAGGGGATGGTGGAATCTGAGCATAGAAGAAACATTAATTCCCAGAACACAGGAAATTGGAATTATGATGTCTTCATTATTTTGGTGTTTCCAAAGACTTATAATAAAAATTCATCTCTTGTAACTCAATAAGCTATACTATGTATAGATTTTATTTTTAAGACATTCATAATTCTCTTATGAGCCAATCTGTAAAACTAGAGCCTTTATTATACTAAGAGCATGTGTTAATATAAATAAAATGTGTATATATTTTTTAAATCAGAATAAAGTTTCTAGACTTATGTAAAAAAGAAACTACTACTGTGCAGAGGAAAGCAGCTCAGGTCTCCAAATTTCTCAAAATTTCCTCAACAGGAAGAAAGGTCAACAGGAAAAGGGGAAGCAAAAGGGATTCTACTCTGGACAACTAACTTAACCTCCAAGAATGTTTCTTCCTTGTAAAATAAGGATAAAAGCTATCTCACTGGGGTCTTGTGAGGATTTAAATGAGATCCTAATACTAGCACTACAAGGGACACATAACAAATAGACAATAGGGATCATGTTCTTAAATCACCCTTATGAGACTCAGCTCTAATTCTAATTTATTTTAAAGGGGAGGAAACTGAGGACCAGGAAAGAAGAAGATTTGGCCAGGGTTTCTCAGTCAGTGGCTGAACCCAGGCTAGCACTCAAGTCCCCACAGAAAGTAGGAGGAGAAAAAGAGTATTTAGGTTCCTCCCAGTTCCTGAGCATGACAGTCACTTTGCTGGTAACCCTCCTCCCTCCACCCCCTGCTCCTGCTCACTTCACTGTGAGCACTGCCCACTGCCTGCCCAGCTCTCCACCTCCCTGTTTGGCCCTCCACACATCTTACACACCTCCATAACCCTCATGGACCACAGGACAAAGCAAAAAGGCAACTCTCTGACTTTATTTGGTTATGTGAAAGGGTCTGGGTGTTTGTCTGGTCCAGTTAAATAGTCCCTAAAGGCAAGCAGGAGGCCTGAGAGGATGCCCCAAGCAGGACCCCGACTGGAGGACTCTGCACCAGCAACCTGGGACTTCTGTAAGATGTTGAGGGCCTCAGTCACTCTGATGGTCCCAATATACTGAAAATCTGCTAGAAGTTTACTATATTCACGAGCACAGCCCATGAGGAGGAAGGTGGTATTGAGAAGCCCTGCAAGGAAGAGAGGGAGGAGTCAGTGACACTTTCAAGTCTCAGATGCTTCTGCCCCTCCTGTTCTCCCACCAAACTTGGGCACAAAGCACCTTCCTCCTTGGATTTTATGTGCCTGATGCCCTCAACCCCAATCTCCTCTCCAGATCCCACCAGCCCCTCTCAGATAGGAAAGTGCCAGACGGCACTTGGTATAGAGAAGGCATTTGATAAAGTTTCTCTCTTCTCACCTGCCTGAAATTTTATGGTGGAACTGTAACACGTGGGTGCATTGTGGGGGCAAGAATCGGTGGTAACAAAATTGGGGAGGCAATCATTAGAATGCTCCCCGACACAGGTTGGGCAACTAAGGGAAGAAAATGTTGTAGGCTTAGGAGTTTCCTTGAGTTTCATAAAAGGATCCAAATTAGTGAGGTTATTGCAGAGATATGTCCGGCAAACACGGCTATAGGAGGCAATGGACAATCCAGGCGGTGAAACGAGGTAGGAGACTTGCTGGGGGTAAGATGAGGATGGACTGCAGCCTTTGAAACCCACAACTCCCTTTCTGTTCCCTGAGGAGCAGAGATTAGAGAGCTCTGGTCAGTGTTGTTGGCCACACCCAGAGTCCAACCCTCCCACCCTCCCCTCCACTCTGTTCTTCCTACTCGCTCTGCCCCAGGAACAGCTTTGCCTCTCCTTCAGTGTCCACTCACAGGACTCAGATGTTGGGGTCACCGTCTATTTTTTTTTTCACTTTCTTCCCACAAAAGTCCCTCTACTCCTTTCTCCTTGTGTCTCATTCTTTTCTTAGTTCTCAGATTGCCCTGCTCCTCCTGGAATTGCCCACCTCTTACCCAGCTCACACCATAACCAGCTGAGTCCTGCCCCTTGCCTGCCAGTGTCTTGAGGTTATTCCCAAAGATATAATGTGGTAAATATCTGGAACTTCAGTCTGGAGTCCCTGGGTGCTGGGAATGAAGCTAGAAGTCAGAAGAACCACCAAAAAAATAAAAGCTTCTTCTTTCACCTGTCTTGATGAGCACCAGCGTCTCCTCGCAGCCCTCACTCAGCTTACACACCATGCTCCTCATCAGTAACCATTTCCAGTTCTGGAAACTAACAGCTCTGAAGAGTGAGGACGTTGCTTCATAGCACAAAAGAGCCCCAGCCCCTAAACAGAGAATGATCTTCCAGTTATCTGTCCCTCACAATACCTACACCGCCCCTGAACTGCCAACCAAGAGCTCAGCCTACACAGATTCTGTCCCCTGAGGAACACAGATATCCAGTCCCCTCCCTCCGGGGGTCCCAAAGCATCCAGTACCACAGGACATACAAGGCAGAGTGGAGATGGCCCCTACGAGGCAGAGCAGCTGCACAGGTCTCAAATGCTGAAGTCCCATGGTCCTATGTCAAGGTCCTGGATGCTAGTGGTCAGTCTGGAGCCAATTTCAATCTAGGTCTCAAGCTGAGTCACTGTTTCTAGAGCAAAAATTGATTATTGTTTTCTATGACATAGGTTCCTGAGACCTTCAGGGACACCGATCTCATTTTCATAGTCTCCCCTCCAGCTTAACCTGGACCCACCACATTAGCTTCTCACTCCCCTGCTTAGGTCCTTCCCATTAGACAGGGCATTGAGCAGAGGATACTGGCTTATTCAAATACCACTATTCTCCAGGGACAATGAAATGAGAACGACAAATGCATGTGTGGAAATTAATTGACATATTACTAAATAATCCTTGGTTCCCAAAAGAAATTTAAAAGTATTTAGAATTGAATAACATTGAACATACACACACACACACGCGCACACACACACGCACGCACACACACGCACACACACACACACACACAAAGTGCATGTAAAACCTGGTGAAAACTGAATTAAGATCTATAGTCTAGTTAATAATATTGTACCAATGTTAATTTCCTTCTTATAAACTACAGTTATATAAGATATCCCTATGGGGAAGAGGAGAAAGGGTTTAAGGAACTCTATATATGATTTTTGTAAGTTCCTGTGACCTAACAATAATTTCAAAATCTAAAGATTTTAATTATTCAGCAAAATTTGGGACAAATCTAAAGCAACATTTAGAAGTAAATTTATACTTTAAGTACATTTATCAAGAAACAAGAAGCATTAAAAATATGTTCATGGCCCTGGCCAGGTTCAGTTGTTTGGAGCATCATCCCACACACCAAAAGGTTGTGGTTCGATCCCCAGTTGGGAAGTAACTAATCAATGTTTTTCTTTCTAAATGATCTCTCTCTCTTTCTCTTTCTCTCTCTCTCTATTCCTCTGTTACACAAAAATTAATAAAAACATATCCTCAGGTGGAGGTTTTTTTAAATTCATGATTTAACTCAAGAAGTTATATAAAAAGCAATAAAGCACGCCCCAAATTATTGAAATGAAGACAGTATAAATCAACAACATAGAAAACAACAATAAATCATTACAAAAAAACTAACATTCATTCCTTGACAAAGTAAGATAATTCACTAGCAAATCTAATTAAGAGAAAAAGAGAAGATGCAAATAAAATGCAGAATGAAAAATGGGAAGTATGCCAAAGCTGGTTTGGCTCAGTGTAGAGCGTCAGTCTGCGGACTGAAAGGTCTCAGGTTCGATTCCAGTCAAGGGCATGTACATTGGTTGCGGGCACAGCCCCGGTAGGGGGTGTGCAAGAGGCAGCTGGTCGATGTTTCTCTCTCATCGACGTTTCTAGCTCTCTATCTCTCTCCCTTCCTCGCTGTAAAAAATCAACAAAATATATTTTTTTAAATGGGAAGTAGCAGGCATCAGATGTTTTAAAAATAATAAAAGTATTAATAACTCTACATTTATAAATGGAAATACCCAAATCAAGTAGATAAATTTCTAAAATAATATGAGTCTCCAGGATGGGCATAGAAGAGTTAATGCAGTGTCTTAAACCAATGACAATTATTAAAGAACTCCAGGAAATTGACAAGAAAAAAAGAGCAACCCAGTCAAATAATGGCCCAAGCACATACAGAGACAATTCTCAGAGGAGCAAAGCAAAAGACATGTGAAGAGATACTTGAACTCAACTTGAACTCTTCTGGACCCTGAGGAAGAGAGAAGAATTCTGATCAGTGTCTCAGGCCCAAAGCACCATTGCGGGGAGGACTCTGGCAATAATTAGTTAAATTAGGTTTACAAATACCCATTTCTGGTATAACCTAGGCACACATAAGAGAGATTTCCACCTTCATCTACAAGGGAACAAGTATGAGGTGGCAGTAAGTTGAAGGCAAGGTGGACATCCTTCCCGGAGACCTAGTGAACACTCAATACAGAGGCTGCACACCATGGAATGTCAGCCAGCAGTTAGAAGGAACAAATTACATGTATGCATAACATGTACATGGATGGACCATAAAAGCACAGTGCAAATTATGTTAAATAGTAAAGAATACAATTATCCCTTGCATATGTCAAATTACTTACTCATGCAAGTAAAATGCTGCACCTGTTACAAGCACACACACAAACCACAAGATATGCATTAGCCAGCTGAAATGAGTGCCTAAGGAAGGGCTAAGGAATGGGGATTACCGAAAATAACTAAGACAATGTAGGCTGTACATATTCCAGAGACCAATGTTGGAATCTTCACCCTCTACTTAGCTGTGCAACCTTGTGCAATTTGTTGAACACATTTACAAAGTGCATTATAATATATCTCAAGGGTGCAATTTTTATCATGTTTATAAAGTGGATTATAATGCATCTTATTAACATAAAGTGCCAGGTAAGTGCTAAGCTCTCTATACGTGGCTTCCCCCTCCCCCCCCCCCTTCTTTTACCTGAAGGATCAAGGTCAACCTCTTCAGCTGGCTTTCAAGTCTCCCATTCACCCCACCCCCACCCCACGGCCCTAGGTGGGCCCCAAACCACCTTTCCCGCTTTATCTGCTTTATCCGGTACTGCTCCCCTGCACAGCAGTCCAGCTAGAGGTCACCGACTGTCACACTCTTCTGTCCAGAATATCTGACACACAGGCTCTGTATCCCAGAAAGCCTGGCAAGTAAGAGGACTATGACCAGCAGAACAGGGACACGGGGATGAGAAATCAAGGCTGACAAAGGATCGCACAAAGAGGTTGATCCAATCAGAGGAGACAGCACACCCCAGCCTGGGATGCAAAAGGGGGCAGGAGTCAACCACCTGAGCAAAAGCGGGGACACAACCAGTAAATAAATAAATAAATAAATAAATAAATAAATAAATAAATAAATAAATAAATACAGAATTAAATTCTCCAGGAAAAAAGGGTTTAAGTGGCGGCTGGAGGAGCACAAGGACCAGGGTCTCAGGGGCAAGGGGACCGGAAGGAGCACACAGAGAACAGTGGACAGCACACGAAGGATGGGAAGGGAAAGGGTGGGATGGGTTCAATAGGGACACACAGAAAAGGCAACAAGTCCAGGGAGGAGCAGCGAGGGAAATCTGGGGGGCAGATGCACACAAACGGTGGACCGGGCCAAAAAACAGACACACTGCAGTGGGCGGCAGCGGGGGCGGGGGACGTGCAGGGCCGGGCTGTTAGGAAGGAGGCGTTGGAGGGAAGAAGTCCGAAGATGAGAGCCCCGGACAAGCCGAGGGACTCCGAGAGAACAGGAAAACCAGGTTGGGCAAATCAGCACCAACACGGACAGGAAAAGACACAGGAAACGGGCGCCACCGAGGGGAGACTGGGAAAGGAAACGAATCACAGGGTAGGTCCGATGGGGAGCTGGGGCGCCCGGAGAAAAGTGAGGAAACAGTTGCGTCCACACAGCGAAGGGAAGCAGCTGAGCGTTGAGGCCCAGAACATGCACATGCGCGTGGCGACGCAGTAACAGACTGATGCCAAGGCCGCGCCTGCGCAAACCAATCCGGTCAACGCTTGCCAGCGGGGCGGGTCTGCGCTAGCTTTTAGAGGGGAGGGTTAGAAGGGGGAAAGGCAGGAAGGGGGTGGGGGGATGGGCAGCCTTGTCCTGGAAGCCTAATTCTGCGCCCCGCGGGCCACCTCCCCCCACAGCCTAAGAACAATCTGGAAAGGCAAGACACTGGGAGAGGGGAAATGGGCGTTAGCCTCAACTCGAAGCGCTATTGGCTGACTTGCTAGCCCGCAGGCAGAGCAGGGGCAGGCCATTCTCGAAGAATCTTGAAGCTCATTGGCCGCTTGCCTCGCAACAAGAAGCTCATTGGCTCTTCTGCGGAGGGGCGGGGAAACAACAGGAGCGGGCGCTGCCGTTCCTTAGGTCACTTCCTCACCGCGGCCTTTTGCCTCCTCCTGAGGGTGACCCAGCTCGAGACTGTGGTAACTGTGGGCTGAGGGTGCGAGCACGACCCCGCCCCTCCCTGTTCCACCTCCCTCTTTCTTGCGCTGGACATCCCCGCTCCCCACCCCCCACAACCCCTCACCTACCCCGGGCTTCCCCCTCGCGCCTCCCCTCCCCCACCCCGTGGGCCTTCGCTGCCCCGCCCCCTCCCCGGGACCCTGGGGCCCTGGGACCCTAGGACCGGCCCCAGCACAGCTTTTGGAGGGCCAGCGTTTGAGCAACAGCTGCATGAGGGGGTGCCCTGCGGGGGTTGGGATGGGCCCCCAGGTGTTGGGTGTGAGCAATGGCACAGAAGGTGTGGGGCACGAAGGTGTGGGGCACAAGGGTGCGCAGATTTGCATCCCGAGTTTGGAGACTGTGTTGAGTGCAATCGTGGTGTTCCTCCCGGGGAGGACAGTGCTAAATCAGGGCCCGGCCCCGGGGAAAGAGCTCAGAATGCATTTGTAGAGAGAATAAAAGTAATTAGTGAAAGTGGGGCAAGAAATCCAGGAGAAGAATGGAATTCCTGTGGGTGCAAGGGAGTGAACGCATCGAAAGGGTTGCAACGGGGAAGTTGAATTGCAGGGCATGCTTGAGCTGAAAAGGGAACATAAACTCTTTGTACGAATTGGGTAAATGCAGGCGGACAGGGGGATCATTGTTCAAGAAAACCTGTTGGAACAGGGTGGTTGTGGGAAGGGAATGAAGGATTCCTCGCAGGGAACATGAGGGTGTGTGAGCAGGCCTAAAACCGGGATTTGTGCAGGGGAAGTACAGGTGAGCGGGAGAGAATAATGCTTGCATTGAAAATGCATAAGAGCCCCGTTGAGCATCCACCCAGGTACCAAGAGGTCGCCAGTTGGATCCCCTGTCAGGGCACTCGTGGCAGGCTCAGTCCCCGGTAGTAGGCGTGCAGGAGGCAGCTGATGGATGTTTCTATTTTTTTAGTTCTCATCAGTGTTTCTATATCTTCCTTTTTTTAAAAATATATTTTATTAATTTTTTACAGAGAGGAAGAGAGAAGGATATAGAGTTAGAAACATCAATGAGAGAGAAACATCGATCAGCTGCCTCTTACACTCTCCCTACTGGGGATGTGCCCACAACCAAAGTACATGCCGTTGACCGGAATTGAACCTGGAACCCTTCAGTCTGCAGGTCAATGCTCTATCCGCTGAGCCAAACCGGTTTTGGCTAGTGTTTCTATTTCTATATCCCTCCCCCCTCCTCTCTCTCTGTAAAAAAAAAACCCAAAGAAACACATTTAAAAAGGAAGGGTCCTGGCCGGTTTGGCTCAGTGAATAGAGCGTCGGCTTGCGGACTGAAGGGTTCCAGGTTCAATTCCGGTCAAGGGCATGTACCTTGGTTGTAGGCACATTCCCAGTGGGGGATGTGCAGGAGGCAGCTGATAGATGATTCTCTCTCATCGATGTTTCTAACTCTCTATCCCTCTCTATTCCTCTCTGTAAAAAATCAATAAAATATATTTTAAAAAGAAAGGAAGGAATACGTAAGTAAGGAAGGAGGAGAGAGGTTCTTGGGAAGAAGGAGGGCATGTGAGGAAGGGAGTGGGGTGAAGAAGAGAGAAGGGACGGTGAAAGCTGAGCCCAGAGGGCAGGATGGAGAACCTCCCCAGGTGTGGCCTCCCAGGGCGGGAGGACTGGGCAGGAGGCGGCTCACCTGGCCCTCCTGGCCCCTCCACTCCTTTCCCCAGAGCCATGGAACCTAATGAAATGCTTGCCGCCCGCCGCTGCTCCTCAGACTCTGCCGCAGGGTGTGAGACCAGAGTGTCCCAGGGCACCGAGCTCATGCCTAAGAGAGCTGCCAGTCGCTCTCCAACCTGCGCCCGCTGCCGCAACCACGGGGTCACTGCTCACCTCAAGGGCCACAAGCGCCTCTGCCTCTTTCAGGCTTGCGAGTGTCACAAATGCGTCCTCATCTTGTGAGCAGAGGGACCTGGGAAGGGAGGAGGATGCGTTCCATCTCAAGGGTGGCTGGTTTTTTTACTCACGAGCCTCCTTTTAGGGAGCGCCGCAGGGTCATGGCTGCCCAGGTGGCCTTGCGTAGGCAGCAGGAGGCACAGCTAAAGAGGCACCTGGCTCAGGAGCTGATGAGAGGGGCGGCTTCTCCTAAAGCTCACAGCCACGTCAAGAAGGCAGCCCCGCGGCCGGGGCTCCCCCGTGAGTGTCCCTGGCTCCAGATGGGACTGGGATTTGGGTGGAGAAAGCATGAGTAGGGAGAAGAGGCCCAGGCCCCCACTGAATTGCTGTGTGACCTTGGACAAGAGGGGTTTTTATTCTCTGGGCCTTAGCCTCCCCACCTTCACAATGTGATCACGCGTTGGGAGGCTGCGTTGAGATCTGCGGGTAGAAAAGGGCCCATGGGAAGAGAACTCAGTTTTCAGTTGAGTGGGATGGGGTCGGGAAAAGGATTTACCAAAGCTCTCCCTGGTCCCCCACAGCCGGAAAGGAGAACATAGCGCCCCAGCCTCAGACCCTCCGAGGGGCAGCCCCACTGGCACTGACCCCCCCGGGGAAGGTAAGGAGAGCCGGGCTCTGAGGGAGTCACTCCTCTCCTAGCCCCTGCCCTGCCCCCTTTCTCTGTCTTTGTCACCTGGGTTCTAAACCCTGACTTGTATCATCCTGGGCAAATCTCCTATCCACGGACAAAATGAGGAGGTGGGATTTCACAGCCCTCCAAGCTCTGAAGTTTTGGAGTCCCGCCCTCATCCCAGAACATACCCATTTCTTGCCCAGCCTTGGACCTGACTCCATGTGTATTCTGCCCTTGCAGGAGAATTCCCAGGGGCCTCTGCTGCTTAGCCGTCCCCCAGAACCCTTGCCTTTGCCCTGGACTCCAAGTGCTTGGACCCCTGGACATTGGCTGCCTCCAGGCCTTTCCATGCCGGCCCCAGTAGTGTGCCGCTTGCTATGCCAAAAACCTGTTGTCCCTCTGCATCCCTTCTCTGGTAAGATGAATTTAATACATGTTTGAATGCTAGTGTGCCACTGTATCAGAGAAGAGGAAGAGGATACAGATTAGGAAGAGGGAGGACAGAGCCATGACCTCTGACCCCTATACCCTCTGCATTCTCTTCCTCTCATTAGGCTTTGACCCTGGCACCTCCCTCCGACTGCCCATTCATGGACCCCTCCCAACCTGCCCAGGATCTCACCCAATACTGACTGCTCCTCTTCCTGGAGAATCCCAAGGGCCCTCTGCCCTGCCCCACACGTGAGTAGGGAGAGAAGATAATGTGTTTATTGTGTGCCTGTGAACCTTTGTACAGAGTTTTTACCTATTTTGAGCTATTTTTATCAGCAAATTAGGGACACTATTACTTCTCAAGTTGTCATGAGAATTGGTAATAATATCTAATACACCTAGCACAGGCCCTGGCCTTGAACAAATAGTAGCTATTAAATAGGCTTAAACAGATAAAATGAGGTCAAATTACCTGCTGAAATGGGGGCAAGGGAATGATGATAAGAGCCTTCGAGGCAGGACAGAGACCAGAGGCCATTAGAGAAAGCTTCCTAAATGTGGGCCAGACTCCTCAAGTACCATGGGGATTAGGGAACTAGAGGGAGGAAAATTAGACATGGTAGGGCAGGAACAGTTATCCCATTTTGTCAGTTTTTACAAAATTGACACTGATAATTTCCTATAATCCTCACAGCAGCCCTGGAGAAAGAAGTGGGCAGGGGTTGTCATTTCACAGAAAGCAAAGTACGCTGACACAGGAGAAGGGACTTGTCCAAGGCCACAAAGCCTAATGACCCAACAGTCACTCAGATTTGAGCCATTTCATTGTTGTGTGAACATCATACAATGCACTTACACAAACCTAATGGTACAGCCTACTACACACTTAGGCTATGTGTTATCGACCATTGATCCTAGGCTACAAACCTGTATATCCTCTTACTGTACTGAATAGTATAGTATAGGCCTCCTACAGGCCTCAAGTTTGACATGCGTGGTGTAAAAACTATAACAAGATGGTAAATATTTAAGTATGTAAACATAGAAAAGGTACAGTAAAAATATGATATGAAAACTAAAAGAGTGTATAGGACACTTACCATGTCATTTTGTTTAATAAGTATAGTGCAGCCTAAGTGTGAAGTGTTTGTAAAATCTATAGTATTAAGTATTATTATTGCTAATTCTCATGACAACCTGAGAAGTAAGTGTCTCTAATTTACTGATAAAAACTGTATAGGACACTAATGAATAGAGCTTACAGGACTGGAAGTTGCTCTGGGTGAGTCAGTGAGTGGTGAGTGAATGTGAAGGCCTAGGAATGACTACTTAGTGTAGATTTTATAAACACCTCACACATAAGCTACACTACATTTATTAAACAAAATGAGATTAAATCAAGATCAAGGGAAAATGATGGGGTAAACATGAGACGTAGGAGGTTGCTGCTGAAACTGTTTTACAACAAGCTTTGCTTTATGAATAGAAAGATAACACTAAAAAGTATAATACAGCCCAGCCAGTGTTGCTCAATGGTTGAGCATTGACCCAGGTACCAAGATGTTGCTGACTCAATTCCCAGACAGGCACATACTGGAGTTACGGGCTCCATCATAAGAGGCATGCAAGAGGCAGCCGATCAATGTCTCTCGTCAGTGTTTCTATTTCTGTATCCCTCTCCCTTCCTCTCTCTCTAAAAAATCAATAAAAACATATTTTTAAAAGTATAGTATAATCCTGGTCAGCTTTTCTCAGTGGTTAGAACTTGGTCTGGCACTGGAGGGTCACAGGTTTGATTCCCAGTCAAAGGCACATACTGGGTTGCAGATTCATGCTTCTGGTTGGCATGTGCAAGAGAAAACCAATCGATGTGTCTCTCTGACACTGATGTTTCTCTTTCTCTTCTTCACCTACATTCTGTTCCAATAAATAAATAAATAAATAAATAAAATATTCTTACTCCTTGGGTGAGAATTATTTTTTTAATAGTATAGTGAATACATAAAGCATTAACATAGTGGTTTATTATCATCAAGTATTATGTACTGTACATAATTATAGACTTTTACATGACTGGCAGCACAATAGGTTTGTTTACACCAGCATCACCACAAGCATGTGAGTAATGCATTGCACTAGGATGTTACAATGGCTACACATCGTGCGGCAATAGGAATTTTTCTGTTCCATTATAATCTTATGGGACCAACAATGTATATATGGTTCATCATTCACCTAAACATTGTTATGTGGTGCATGGCTATATAGAAAGATCCTGCCCTTCTTCCTATGTGTACATGTCTGTCCATGTGTTTAATATTCCTGGCATCTTCTGTCCTTATTTCTAGATGCTCAACTTTGATACTTCAGCCCTGTGGTACCCCAGACCCTCTTCTGCTTCAGCCACAGGTCCTGGGAAAGAAATGGGATCCAGGACCCTGGGAGGAAGTTGACCTGGGAAAGGGAAGAGTAGGGGATAGTTAAGTAATTGGGGGCTGAGGGTGCACTTGAAGAGTAGGCAGAAGAGGGGGGTTCCCACTCTGTTTCTCTCCCTTTCCTTTGCAGGCCTCTAGAATCTCTCGCTTGGCCTGGACTTCTGCCTCCACAGAGCGGCAGCTGCAGCAGGAGGCAGCTGAGGCTCTTATGGGGCTGAAAGATTCATCCCAGGCTCCCTGCCTAACCCCTTCTGTCCCTACTAACTCTGCCTGGATCTCCCTGCTCCATCCAGGTAACCTGTTTCCTGAAAGGAGAGGATGGGATAGGGATGGTTGTGAGATGGGGGTACTGGAGTAAGCAGAAACAACCAAGGACATCAGGAGGTCAGCAGTTTAAATGTCCTCAGGCCAGGCTCCAAGCTTCTCAACCTAGCCCCTAGGGATTGCAGTTGAGAGTTATTCAGTGGATCACTTTTATCAGTTTTGTGCTCAAAAGCAAATGTTCAGTGCCCGGATGACAGAGTGAGGGCCTGGGGGAAGCAAGGACTTGCTTAAGGGCATAAAGCAAGGCAGTGGCAGAGTCTGGTCTCCTGGCTCCAGGCCAAGGCTCTCTACATAAGTTACCTGCTGACAGTTGGAGAGGGGCTGAAGAGATAACAAAGGTCTGGCCTAGAAGGGGATCTGATGAGTGCATTTGAGAAGTTTCCATTCTACTGGGAAAACTGGATGCCTTCACAAAGCTCAGTAACAAACCTGGAGAGAACACAGAGAACAGAGGAATGAGAGGGAAGACTGAGAATTCTGTCCAAAGCAGTGGCTTGTCCTGGTGTGCTGATGAGGAAACTGACATGGAAGAACTGATAAAACTGCAGGAGAGGCTGGAGAGGCTTTTCTGATCATGGAGGTCTGGCATGTCAGTCTTAGGAGTCTAGCCCAGCAGCTGAGCATGAAGGGGAGCCACAATATTTCTGAGCTAGACAGGGACATGTTCAGAGAGCCTGAGCTTTAGAAAGATAAGTATGGTGGATGTGATGGAGGGATTAGAAGAGAGAAGACTGGAGGTGGGAAATCATTGAGGAGAAAGTGTTTACTGTAATCCTGGTGAACAAAGATGAGACCTGGGTTGGATGGGGGAAAAATAAGGGGTTGCTGTCCAGCCAGCATGGCTCAGTGGTTGAGCATCAACTATGAACCAAGAGATCAGGGTTCAATTCCCAATCAGGACACATGCCCAGGTTGCAGGCTCAGTCCTCAGTGTGGGGTGTGCAGGAAGCAGCCAATCAATGATTCTCATTATTGATGTTCCTATCTTCCCCTCTCTCTGCCTCTCTAAAATAATTTTTTTTTTTAATTAAGAAGGGGTTGGGAAAGGGTGGTGAATGGATGTAACCTGGTCCTGCCCTCTTTCTTCCTGCCTATAGCTTCTGCTGGAGGAAGAGGATTCCAGCCTGTTGGCCCTTCTCTCCGACCCAGTCCAGCCCCCTCCGTGGCTCTGCATATTGGGCATCTGGGTTCCATCTCCCTCCTAAGCTAGAAGCCCAGAAGTGAGGGCCTCACTGGGGGAGGTGCAACAGCCTGCAGACACTGCATATTTGGTATTTTATTGAGGGATTTGTGCAGCTTCAGCTTTTTTTTTTTAAGCCTTCAGGTGCTTTGTTATCTTTTGGTTCCTTTTTCAGCATAGGCATTTCCTTAGCCAGTGGTGGATATTCCCTTACCCCCTTGGGTCTTTGGACCTTTTTAATATTCCAACAAAAATGAAACTGCAATTTAAGCTTCAAAATAGGTTTCGCGTGAATTCATGTTCCAGGATATTTATTTGACATGATTCTGTACATACCTATCTCCATGCATGAAAAAACAGAAGAGTATTTTCATTTTGTGTTAGGTTTGTGTGAGTAAGAAAGAAATAAAGCTTTGTTGTTTTAAGCCACTGAGATTTGGGGATTGTTTGTTACCAAAGCCAAACCTAGTCTATCCTGACAGAAAGGACTTGTTCATTTTACCTCTCAAAGTAAAAATTGATTATTTAGGAACTACCACATATAAATACAAATATGTATTTCTTAGGGCCAGATAAGAAGGAATGCTAGAGGAAGACAGTGGGAGATTCACTGATTCAATAGTTAAGTGTCTGCTCTGTGCCAGGCATACACAATGTTCAGCTGTCCAGAGGGCCACAAACTGAAGTGAACTACAGAGCCAAGCAGGTCATATAAGTGAATAAAGAAGGCCAGATGAGGCCTAGAAAATGTGCCCTACCTTACAGGGAAGCTTCCTTTTGGCCCTAGTAGATTATTGCCAGGCAGGAGGAAATGGAGGCTCAGTTTTGCCATATCTTCTGATTTTTTTTTCAAGAGAATCTGGAAAACTAGATTTCTATATAAAACATCCTAATTTTCAAATGATGGCTCGGTTTTCTTCTCTAAATTCTCTGTAGGTCAAACAAAACATATCTTCAGGCCAGCTTTGGCCAATAGAATGCCAATTTAATGCTATTCTAACATTTTTCAAATGGGGAAACTGAGGCCAAGCAGGACAGGAAGAATCAAATTAGTCATAATCAAGGGTATTGCCTGAACTAGGAAAATTTCAAAGGACCCCTAAAAAGTTGGAGACAATTATTACCATTAACTGAGTACTCACTGTATGTGATGCCCATATACACAGCAACTTGGTAAACTATGCATGATTACATTCATTTACAAATAAAGGAACAAGCTTAGATAAAAGTCTCTTACCAAAGTATTTTAGGGAAAATGTCTAGGCAAATATTGGGGGAAGTTTCCTTACCCTTGTCAAGCCCAAAATCAATCAGAAGATAATTTTTATTTAAATATAGAATAAAAGATTCAGGACTCCAAGGAGCCAGACATGAGTCTCAAGGGTTTTTCAAAAAGTATGTTTCTATTCACTATATCTTTAAGTAATATTAAGATCTTACTTACATTTTTTTCTTAGTCCTCTGCTGATGAGTTCTTCTCCTTGAACTGTTCCAGATATATGAAGACCTATTGAGCTATTCCAAATATATTAAGACCTGGAGACCTCCATCCCCATGCCCACCTGTAGAAAGGGCACTGGACATGCCTGATCACTGATTCATTTTTCTGATGTTATCTATCCCACTCTTTTTGGCAATGGCATCCAATTACAATTTGTTCTTGTTTGGGGCTTTGGGAAGGTGGACTACTCAACAAATTACAGAGTAACAAATCTGCAACACTTCTCTGTGCGAGATAATCAAAGTATGAAAGTCGCTTTACATTTTATTTCCCTCCTCTTGCTATAACTTAGATACATGATTGCGCCTTAATAGGCCTGCCTAAACCTTGCTGTGCCATGCTTTCCCAGTGACCAAGCCCACATCATCACAGAGGAGGGAAGCACTGCAGCATGCAACATGGATAAGACCCTGCTACTCAGGGGACCTACGGACCCCAATACACTAAGGTCCTACAGCTGAGAAAAGTAAAAGAAAAGTGTAATTTGGGGTTAAAGGTTAACAGAAAGGAGCAAAAAGAGAAAGTGATTAAGACTTGGGAATGGGGGAAGAAGCTAGGGGCAGGCCCTTCTCTGCAGCTCACCTCCCCTTATTGCCAGACCTGGCAGGGCTTTTCACACCACTAGCTAGGACTATGTGTCTATCAAATCGTTAGGGCTCCCCATTGGTGCTGAGCGAGCGGGAGTAAGTTCTGCAGAAGTCAGCTTTGGGAAAAGGGGCAAATTTAAGAATTGCTTATGTTCTTGTATGTCCCTGCCTCTCTGAGTGCAGCAACCTTCACCTGGGGTTGTAGGGAGCCAGTGGGCTTCTGGCCTCTGACTAGCCCTCAGATATTACAGCCAATGGACTGTGAGCTCTGTTTAATATGCCACCCTTTTCCATTTCCCATTGCAGGGCACAGAAAGGTGTTTTGGTCAATAGGACGTATCCCTTATAAGCTTCTGACATTTTGCAGAAATAACCAATGAGATCCCAAAGTTGGAGCACCATCTCTGCTCCTCTCTCCAAACAAGACTTCTCCCCCATAACTACCCAGGTTTTATTTCAGGAGCTCATTTCATATTCTGCCCTTTGAAAATCCATGCTTCTTTCACTTCAGTCCTACATGAACCTAGTCCAGTCCTGTCCACACTCTTTGTCCAATGCAGAACTGACATCATACAACATCTCCGTCCAGTTTCTACTGAGATGTCAGTTGCCTGGTCCATGTAGTTATTCTGCTTCCCTGGCCTATTGTGTAACTGGGTCTGCAGTCTCCAGCATATGTTTGCATACACAAATGCCCTGCATAGACCCCATGAGATCCTGAGCTCTTCCCAAAAGCTTATTCATCCTTTTCATCTAACTTAAAATAATGTCTCTGATATGCCCTGTAGGCAGAGTTCTCTACATTCCTTAGGAGTACTTCGTCCCTTCTTCACAGGCCCAATCACCCTGAACTGTGCCTATCTCTGTCCAACTATGGCTCCCTACCCAAGAATAGTTGCTCACATTGGACTGGACCTGCATTCAGTTTCTCTCCAGGGGATCAGAATAAATTACTTAAGTAAATATATTCTGTCTGATCCCTAGGTATTGGTTTTTTCCCTACAAAGTTAATGCACTCTGATGCCACTTCTCTCCCTTATCACAGCATGAACAGCTTCCTGCCCACAAATGATTTTTTAAACAATTTTTTGAAAATATATTTGTATTGATTTCAGAGATGAAGGAAGAGGGTGAGAGAGACACATCAAAGATGAGAGAGAAAATCATTGATTGACTGCCTCTTGCATGCCCCATACTGGAGATCAAGTCCACAACCAGTGCCCTGTCTAGGAATAGAACCATGACTTCCTGGTTCATAGGTCAATGCTCAACCATTGAACCACACCAGCCATGCAACAGTTTTCTTAAAAGCAGTTTTAGTTTCACAGCAAAAATGAGAAGATGGTACAGAAATTTCCCATAGTCCCATCCCTCACACATGCACAGCCTCCTCAGTTAATAGCAATCCACACCAGAGGGGTACATTTGTTTTAACTAATAAACCTACATTGTTCCCCCAAGTGCCTTCAGATCTCACTCTCTCAAAATTGTGGAGAAATGGGGCCACCTGCTGGCCAACCCCAGTCCTGAATCAGCTCACTATTCACTCAGAATGAACATAGGGGGTGCATATATCCTTTCTGATTGGTGTTTCTAGTTAGGATATATATATATGTGTGTGTGTATGTGTATGTATATATGTATATATAGTGTGTGTAAATGTATATGTATGTGTATATGTATGTGTGTGTGTATATATATTTTTTTTTTATTTTTTATTTTTTTTTACAGAGAGGAAGAGAGAGGGATAGAGAGCTAGAAACATTGATGAGAGAGAATCATCGATCAGCTGCCTCTTGCACACCCCCTACTGGGGATGTGCCTGCAACCAAGGTACATGCCCTTGACCAGAATTGAACCTGGGACCTTTCAGTCTGCAGACCGACGTTCTATCCACCTAGCCAAACTGGTTTCGGCAGGATATATTCTTAGAAGTGGGATTACTGAGTCATATAGGAGTTCCATTTTTAGTTTTTGAGGAAACTCCATACTGTTCTCCACAGTGGCTGCGCCAGTCTGCATGTCAGAATGGCAGTCATCAATCTACAGGCAGAGGTAGTCTCTGGAGGCTTAGTTAGAAATAGCTTTTGAGATCCTCCAAGATGGCTGCGCCCAGGTGAATACCTAGCTGCAGCCTCACACAACAATTTCAATAAAATACAACTAAAATATAAAACGGACATTACCCAGAACTACAGGAAAGTTGACTGACTGGAAATTCTACAACGAGAAGCAAGGAGGAAACCAGAAGGAAGCGCTGAGGAGCTGGAAAAGCCGAAGGTACAGAGACACGCGGCGGCGCGCGGAGAGGACGGAACTGGAGAGGAGGGAGGCGGAGTGCCTGGCGGGCCTTCCCAAGCGGGAAGGAGATAAAACTCCGACTGTGCTGGGCCCCATTCTGACTGCTCTGAACCCCAGGCCTAGGCCAGACCCCGGGGACCCAGGCTCAGCCAGAGGGAGCTGGGCTGCGAGGCGGAACCCGGGGAAGCTGAGAAAGGAGGTCCTGGCGGTGCACACATTGTGCGCAGAGAAGGGACGGCCAGCTGTGCCGCGGGATTGCCTGGCGAGAAGGAGACAGGGGCTCCAGACTGCTCTGAACGCCACCTCCAACTCCCACTTCCAACTGAACTGAACCCCAATACCGGGCTCATTGGGGAGAGCATTGACTGTTTGGCAGCAGGCGATCGAGGGCGCCTTTCTCTCAGAGGCGCCGGCAGCGAGCACTGAAGGACCCGCATAGGGCGGGGCTGACGGAAGCCAAGGCTGCAGGCTCCACCCTGAAACCCCGCCCCATCTGTAGCTGCGAAATGCGACAACGAAATAGATCACAAACGAAAGAAATGGAGGACAAAAAGCGGCTGGATATAGAGTTCAAATCTACACTTATAAGGTTTTTCAAGAATTTCCTAGAAAAGATGGATAAGACCTATGAGGACATGAAAAGAAATCAACTAGAATTAATAAGGAGTCATCAAGAAATGATAAGGGAACAACAAGAAATAAAGAATACATTGTCTGAAATAAAAAATATTTTACAGAGTCCTAAAAACAGAAGGGAAGA
This sequence comes from Pipistrellus nathusii, assembly GCA_963693515.1. NCBI lineage: Eukaryota > Metazoa > Chordata > Mammalia > Chiroptera > Vespertilionidae > Pipistrellus > Pipistrellus nathusii. The sequence continues at coordinate 37,350,240 of OY882872.1, read as the reverse complement.
TCGCAAGAATCAAGTCAAAGATTTGGAACATAAAGAGCCAGAAGACACTCCTCCACAGAAGCTAGAAGGCAAGAGAATCCAGAAAATTGAAGATAATGTAAGAAACCTCTGGGACAACTTCAAGCGAACCAACATCAGAATTATGGGGGTCCCAGAAGATGAGAGAGAGCAAGATATCGAAAACATACTGAAAGAAATAGTGACAGAAAACTTCCCCCACCTGGGGAAAGAATTAGACTTACAAGTCCAGGAAGCGCACAGAACTCCAAACAAAAGGAATCCAAAGAGGACCACACCAAGACAAATCATAATTAAAATTCCAAGAGCAAAAGACAAAGAGAGAATATTAAAAGCAGCAAGAGCAAAGAAGGTAGTTACCTATAAAGGATCACCTATACGATTGTCAGCTGACTTCTCAACAGAAACCATGCAGGCCAGACGGGAATGGCAAGAAATATTCAAAGTGATGAATAGTAAGAACCTACAGCCAAAGATAATCTATCCAGCAAAGCTATCACTCAGAATCGAAGGTCAGATAAAGAGCTTCACTAATAAAAAACAGCTAAAGGAGTTCATCAACACCAAACCAGACTTATATGAGTTGCTGAAGGGAGTTCTTTCAGAAGAGAAAGTAAACAAAGATAAAAATTATAAACAACAAATACGTAACTATCAACAAGTGAATCTAAAAACCAAGGAAATTAAAAAAAAAATTTGACGAACAATAGTAACTGTTGAATATAATAGAATCAGAGGTATGGAAGGGGAGTGAACTGACGATTCTTGGGGAAAAGAGGAGAGGGGGGCATGGGAAGAGACTGAACATAAACTGTGCACCTATGGATGAGGACAATGAGGAGTGGGGAAAGGGCAGAGGGTGGGGTGGGAACCTGGTGGAGGAGAGCAATAGTGGGGCGGGGGGGGGGGGGGGAAGGAACATTTGTAATAATATGAACAATAAAAACTTATTAAAAAAAAAAAAAAAGAAATAGCTTTTGACACTGTTCTGCACTAGAAATTGAGAAGCGTAGAGAGATTTACCTAATACATAGTTACAAACACAAACAGGCAGCTAAAATGAGGAGACAAAGAAATAAACCCCAGCCAAAACCAGTTTGGCTCAGTGGATAGAGCATCAGCCTGCGGACTGAAAGGTCCCGGGTTCAATTCCGGTCAAGGGCATGTACCTTGGTTCCGGGCACATCCCCAGTGGAGGGTGTGCAAGAGGCAGCTGGACAATGTATCTCTCTCATCGACGTTTCTAACTATCCCTCTCAATACCTCTCTGTGTAAAAATCAATAAAATATATTTTTTTAAAAAGAAAGAAACCCCAAATGAAAGAATTCTCCAGAAGAGATAAATAAAATGGAGATAAGAAATTTATCTGATATAGAATTCAGAATAATGATGGTAAAGATGCTCAGCAGCATGAGAAAAGATATAACTATGAAAACAGAAATAAAGAATGACATAGCACAACTAAAGAACACATTGGAAAGAATACACAGCAGATTAGGGGAAGCTGAAGATTGAATAAGTGAATTAGAAAACAGTTAAAAAAATCACTCAATCAGAAAACCAAAAAGAAAAAAATTTTAAACACAGGAGGACAACTTAAGGGAGCTTGTGGAACAACATGAAATTAATAAAATTCAAATAGTAAGTGTGCTAGAAGAAGCAGAAAGGAAGAGATAGAAAATGTGTTTGAAGAAATAATAGCAGAAAACTTCCCTAACCTAGTAAAGAGAAAAGTTCAGGAGACACAGAGAGTGCTGAACAAGAAGAACCCAACCAGACACATCATACTTAAAATGCCAAAAATAAAGACAGAGAGTCTTAAAGGCAGCAAAAGAAAAGCAAGCTGTTACCTACAAAGGAGCTCCCATAGGCTGACACCTGATTTCTCATCAGACACTCTACAGGCCAGAGGCTTTGGCATGAAGTACTCAATGTAATACAAAGCAAGAATCTGAAACCAAGATTACTATTACTATTTCTGGCAAGGATATCATTCAAAATAGTCAAATAAAGAGCTTCCCAGACAAAAAAACTAAAGGAGTACATCACCAAGCCAGCATTATAACAAATGCTAAAGGGACTGCTGTAATGAGAAAAATAGAGAAACCTAGATATTCAGAATTAAAATGGCAATAAATAAGTACCTATCAATAATAACCTTAAATGTAAATGAATTAAATGCTCCAAACAAAAGACAGAGTAGCTGAAAGGATACAAAAATATGACCTAACTATATGCTGTCTACAAGATACCCATCTCAGAACAAAGACTCACACAGGATGAGAGTGAAGGAATGGGGAGAAAAATTTTCAATGCAAATGGAAAAAAAAAGTTGGAGTAGCAATACTTGTATCTGTCAAAATAAACTTCAAAATGAAGACCATCACAAGAGACAATGAAGGTCACTACATAATACTAAATGGATGGATTCAACAAGAGGATATAACCCTGATAAACATATATGTGCCCAATATAGGAACACTTAAATATATTTTTAAATAAAATTCTTGCTATATATATTTTTTTTAAACCATATTTTTCAGCATATAAGATGACCCCCTAATTTTACAGATAAAACATATGTTGAGGCCTATATTCGCTGTATAAGACTACCCCCCACTTCAAAGAAAAGACTTACTTTGCAGTCAAGATCTGCAGGTAATTTTTGTGCAATTTTGGTCTTTTGCCCCCGATTTTTGGTTGACTTTTTTTCGTTTCAAAAGTCGTCTTATATGCCGGAAAATACTATTGATTTTTCACAGATAGGAAGAGAGAGGGATAGAGTTAGAAACATCGATGAGAGAGAATCATCGATTGGCTGCCTCTTGCACATCCCCCACTGGGGATGTGCCCGCAACCAAGGTACATGCCCTTGACCGGAATCGAACGTGGGACCTTTCAGTCCACAGGCCGACGCTCTATCCACTGAGCCAAACTGGTTTTGGCTAAATATATATTTTTTAAAACCTTCTAGCCCTAGCCAGTTTGGCTCACAGATAGAGTATCAGCCTGTGGACTCAAGGGACCCAGGTTTTGTTCTGGTCAAGGGCACATGCCCAGGTTGTGGGCTTGATCCCAGTAGGGGCATTCAGGGTTCAGACTATCAATAATTCTCTCTCATCATTGCTATTTCTTTTCTTTTTTTTTCTTTTTTAATATATTTTATTGATTTTTTACAGAGAGGAAGAGAGAGGGATAGAGAGTTAGAAACATTGATGAGAGAGAATCATTGATCAGCTGTCTCTTGCTGGGGATGTGCCTGCAACCAAGGTACATGCCCTTGACTGGAATAGAACACAGACCAATGCTCTATCCACTGATCCAAACCGGTTTTGGCATCATCATTGCTATTTCTATCTCTCCCTCTCCCTTCCTCTTTGATTTCAATAAAAATATTAATTTAAAAAAAATTCTGAAGGACTTGAAGGGAGAGATTGACAACAACACAGTCATAATAGGGGACTCTAACACCTTGCTGACTTCATTGGATAGATCTTCCAGACAAAAAATTAACAAGGAAACAGTGACACTAAAGGACACACTGGATCAAATGGATTTAATTGACATTTATAGAACATTTCAACCCAAAGCTGAAAAATATACATTCTTCTCAAATGCACATGGATCATTCACAATGATAGACCACATGTTAGGACAGAAGACAAGTCTCTACAAATTCAAGAAGATTGAAATTATATCAAGCATCTTCTCAGATCACAGTGGAATGAAATTAGAAATCAACTACAGTAAAAACATACAAACACATGGAGGCTAAATATCATGTTATTACACAACTAGAGGCCTGGTGCATGAAAATTCATGCACTGGATGGGATCCCTCAGCCTCGCCTGCTCCCTCTCACAGTCTGGGAGCCTTCAGGGGTGGGAGGTGACCTGGTGATCAGGGGAAGATGACACCCCATTACACCTCTGCTGCTGTCACTGCTGGCAGTATAAGCTCAGGAGGTCCTGGGCATCTGGGCAGCCACCATCCACAGCTTGCCTGCACCTCGGGCTGGTCCTGGGCATCTTGGCAGCTGCCATCCAAGGCTTGCCTGTGCCTCAAGGTGACCCTGGATGGCTGGGGGGCTGAGGGGACTGGGGACTCCAGAGGCAGGGGCATGGAGTGGCCAGGCCTGCCTAGAGGCTGGCTCAGCCTTGCAGCACACCTGCCATCCCAACAGGGCTGAGGGGACTGGGCGCCACCATATTTGAGGACAGGGCAGTCAATTAGCATATTCCCTCCTTATTGGCTGAGGGTGCCTGCCATCTTTGCAACGGCATGAGGATCAATTAGCATATTCCCTCTTTATTATATAGGATGAATAGATTACCAATGAGGTCAAGAGAAAGGAAGACTCCTTATCAGAGTGGTGGCCAGGAAAGGAGGCATTTGATAGAGACTTGAGTGATGAGGAGGGGCCAGTCATGTGCAGATCAAAAAGGAAGGAAAGAAAGGTACAAAGCAGCAACATATGCAAAGGCCCTGAGGTGAGGATTTCTTTCCAGGTTGAGTAACAGGAAATAGACCAGTATGGCTGGATTAGAGTTAGGGAGAGAGGAAGTAAAAGGAGGTGAGGAAGGAGAGGCAAGCAGGCGGCTGGCTCATGCAAAGCCACAACAAGGCATTAAATTCTATTACAAATGTGATGAAACCCAAAGGAGATTTTCTGGTTTGATTAATAATTTAGAACAGAAACCTGGATTCCACAGACCACCCCTCAAGGGATCTGTGGATAGCATTCAGGGGAAGAGAGTCCATGAACTTGGAATTATGTCTTGATTTTTGCTATCCTCTGACCAAAAACCTACCCTGTTTCCCCGAAAATAAGACAGTATCTTATATTAATTTTTGCTCCCAAAGATGTGCTAGGTCTTATTTTCAGGGGATGTCTTATTTTTCTATGAAGAAGAATACGGTACACGTTTATTGTTATATGAAAATAAAGAAAATTTATTACCTGTATCCGGTACGGTAGTATGGTAGTTGTCAACACAAACAGACAAACTGTGAATCCTACAGTATCAAGAATTTACTCATTTATTCAATGACAATCATGTCATCATCTTCGGGAACATCATCATAACAATCCAATTCCTGAATTTCCTGGTGAATTTCTTGTGAGTCCATTTCTTTCAGAATCAGTGGACCAAATCTCTCATGTTTAGCAATAGTATTCTGAGACAGAGCCTAGGGGGGGCCTTATTTTCAGGGGGATTCCTTATATTTCACTCAGAAGGAAACCTGTAAGTCTTATTTTGGGAGAATGTCTTATTTTCAGGGAAACACGGTAGTATTTCCTCCTATCTTGAATGTAGACAACAGATCACAGTGACACAGCAGGACTTAGGCTTTGCCACCAACGGAAGGCACAGCTGTTTCCATATTCAGCGCAGTTGTTGAAAATACTGTTTTCACTCTCTGTGGCTTTGAGATGACAGTAGTCATCAGGCCTTTGCTTGATCGTAAACAATAATGTGCTAAAGAGCCGAAACCGGTTTGGCTCAGTGGTAGAGCGTCGGTTTGCGGACTGAAAGGTCCCAGGTTCAATTCCAGCCAAGGGCATGTACGTTGGTTGCGGGCACATCCCTGGTGGGGGGTGTGCAGGAGGCATCTGGTCGGTGTTTCTCTCTCATCGACGTTTCTGGCTCTCTCTCTCCCTTCCTCTCTGTAAAAAATCAATAAAATATTTTTTTTTTTAAAAGAAATGATAGAACTTTAAAAAAAATAATGTGCTAAAGAAGCCCATAGATTACTACTAGCACAATTCAAAATACTTGTGATGACTGTATTTCAATATAAATGATTTCATTTGAAATCCTATGTATTTTACCTTATGTATTTTTCTAATTCTGAGAAGGGGCAGTAGATTTTGTGAGACACCAAAGAATTCAGAGCACAAAAAAGTTTAGAACTTTTTGGGTAGGACTTACAGTAAACTGGATAGAGAGAAGAAAGAGGAGGAGGGAACCAAGGCTGACCCCCAAGTTTACAGCTGAGACATGGTGGTTAAGTTCTTCATTTGGACTCCTCGCCAGGAGACCCCACTGCAAACCGCAATTCATCTTCTTCTTTTCTTCTTCCTGCTGATTCAGAAAGAAATCTGTACACACCACTCTTTTGGGCTTTTGGAGAGAAAGGGGGGTTTTCAGTCAAGCTTGGGAAAGACTGAAGTTAAATATTTTAATCAATAAGCTACGGGTTACAGGGAATCAGAAAAATACTAGTAATAAGACTTTATTTCTATTTTTATTTTTTAATATATTTTATTGATTTTTTTTACAGAGAAAAAGGGAGAGAGACAGAGAGCTAGAAACGTCGATGAGAGAGAAACATCGACCAGCTGCCTCCTACACACCCCCCACCTGGGATGTGCCCGCAACCAACGTACGTGCCCCTGACCCAAATCGAACCCGGGACCCTTCAGTCCGCAGACCAACGCTCTACCACTGAGCCAAACCGGTTTCGGCTATTTCTATTTTTACTTTATTCAATTCAATAAACATTTAATGGGGGCTTGACTTTATTTCTATTTTTATTTTATTCAATTCAGTGTACATTTAATGGGGGCTTACCAGGCCCTGGTAAGTGTTAGGGCTGCAAGGAGAATGAGACATGCCTCTAGGATAAGGTGACCAGACGTCCCGCTTTTGGTGGGACAGTCCCTATTTTTAGCAGTTTGTCCTCCTGCGACATTATTAAAAAGTCCTGATTTTTGGACGTCTGGTCACCTTACTCTAGGAAGAGTATATGTAAGCAAATGCAATGCATTGTGAAAGATGCCTAGTGGAGCAGTGTGGGTAGTTTTGTGAGGTCTGACATTTATACAGTTTGAAGTGCCTTTTAGAGAAAAAGAAGACAAAATTATGAGACAAAAAAAGCATAAACAGCACACAGTACCATACAAAAAGAAATAAACAAAAATACAATAAGACTATGCACACAGCCGACACAGAGGTGCACCTGGAGTGACTGGGGAGGCTGAGCTACACAAGGCCACTTTACTAAGTCCAGCAGACACAACAGATCTACCTAATACATAGAAACAAACACAGGGAAGCAGCCAAAATGAGAAGACAAAGAAACATGTTACAAATGGGGGGGAAATGGAAGCAAAATGGGCTCAGAATTCAAAACAATGCTGAATAGGTTGCTCAAGGTCCTTAATGAGAGTTTCAAGGGACTTAGTGACACAAGAATCTTAGTGAGAATTTCGAAGACATAAAAAAGGAACATTCAGAAATTAAGCATACTAGTACACTAACTGAAATGAATAATTTCTAGGGATTCACCAGTAGAGGATTCTGAGAATCAAATCAATGAAATTAAATATGAGGAAGCAAAAAGAACTCAATCAGAACAGCAAAAAGAAAAAATAGTCCAAAAATATGAAGACAATGGAAGCAGCTTCTGGGACAACTTCAAACATACCAACATTCACATAATAGGAATGCCAGGAGAAGAGACAAAGCAAAATATTTAAAACCTCCTGCCAGGTGGTTAAAAAATAATGACAGAAAACCTCCCCTATCTGGTGAAAGAAATAAACTTACCTTACCAGTCCAGGAAATACAAAGAGGAACCAAAGAGGCCCACACCAAGACACATCATAATTAAAATGCCAAGGGTTAAAGACATGAGAATATCTTAAAAGCAGCAAAAGAAAAGCTGCAGAGAAAAGCAGTTACCTATAAGGGAGTGCCCATATGACTGTCAGCTAATTTCTCAACAGAAACTATTCAGGCCAGAAGGGAATGGCAAGAAATATTCAAAGCAATGAATAGCAAGGACCTATTATACAATCATAATTACTCTACCCAACAAAGCTATCATTTAGAATTGAAGGTCAGATAAAGAGCTTCACAGACAAGAATAAGCTAAAGGAATTCATCACCACCAAACCAGTATTACATGAAATGTTGAAGGGTATTCTTTAAGAAGAGGAAGAAGAACAAAAAAGATTTTTAAAAAATGAATAAAATACCAATAAATATATAGCTATCAACAACTGAATCTAAAAAATAGAATCGGAGCCCTAACCAGTTTCGCTCAGGAATAAAGTGTTGGCCTGTGGACTGAAGGGTCCCAGGTTCAATTCCAGTCAAGGGCATGTACCTTTTTTTGCAGGCACATTCCCAGTAGGGAGTGTGCAGGAAGCAGCTGATCAATGTTTCTCTCTATCCCTCCCCCCTCCTCTCTGTAAAAAAGCAACTATATGAATTGTTGCTTTTATTAGATATATATCCTATCTAATAAAATAGTGATATGCAAATAACCATCACTCCGCTACACTCACAAGTCATGTCCACCAGCCACACCCACCAGCTAATCAGGAGTGAGTATGCAAATTAACCCCAATCAAGATGGCTATAGCCACTTGGTGATCAGGAGGGAGGCTTGGGTTTTCCTGGTGATGGAGGGAGCCAAGCTTTCTGCATACCCTGGCAGGATGAGGCCTCCACTCCAGGCTACAAAGTTTTAATTATAGAAGATAAATCCCAACAGAAATGGCAGCAGCCATGGAGCTAGAGAAAGCAGGAGGCTAGGGTTGCTCCCAGCAATAGAGGAAGCAAAGCTTTCTGCACAACCTGGCCAGCAAAGGCCTCCACTTAAGGCTACAAAGTTTCAATTATAGAAGATAAATAAGTACCAACAGAAATGGTTGCCACCACAGAGCAAGCAGAAGGCTTGGCTTTGCTCCAGACTACAAAGTTTCAATTGTAGAAGATAAATAAATCCCAGATACCAGGACCTGCGCTTGGGTGCCCAGGGGGTGTGGCCAGTCTGCAAACCACCATGGGCCCCTCGCCCAGACTACCCCATGCTCCAAGGAAACCCCCACCCTGATCTGGGACACCCTTCAAGGCAAACTAGCAGCCCCCACCCATGCACGAGGCCTCTATCCTATCTAATAAAAGAGTAATATGGAAATTGACCATCACTATAACACACAAGATGGCTGCCCCATGTGGTCAAAGATCCTGCCCTCATGTGGACACAAGATGGCCAGCAGGGAAGGGCAGTTGAGAGGGACCAGGACTGCAAAGGAGGGCAGTTAGGGATGACCAGGCTGGCAGAGGAGGGAAGTTGGGAGCAACCAGGCCTGCAGGGGAGGGCAGTTAGGGGCAAACAGGCTGGCAGGGTTGTGGTTAGAGGGTGGTCTGGCTGGCAGGCAGAAGCAGTTAGGGGCAATCAGGAAAGCAGGCAGGCAATCAGTTGGGAGCCAGCAGTCCTGAATTGTGAGAGGGATGTCCGACTGCCCATTTAGACCCGATCTTGGAGAACTACCAGGATCGGGCCTAAACGGGCAGTCAGACATCCCTCGAGGGGTCCCAGATTGGAGAGGGTGCAGGCTGGTCTGAGGGACACCCTGTCCACGAATTTCATGCACCAGGCCTCTAGTATATGTATTAGAATCAAAGGTATGGAAACATGAAACAGACTGACAATCCCCCAAGAATCAGGCCTAAGCCAACAATCAGACATCCCTTTCACAGTCCAGGGCTCTTAACAGTTTGGGATTCCTCTCTCCTTACCACCTGCCTGCAGTGGAGGTGGGAGAGGCTCCAACCACCGCTGCTACACTTGCCAACCATGAGCCCAGCTTCTGGCTGAGTGGTCCTCCCACAGGGAGAGCACACTGACCACCAGAGGGCAGTTCCTGCGATGAGCATCTGCCCCCTGGTGGCCAGTGCACATCATAGTGACCAATCATTCTGCTGTTCAGTCATTTGCATATTAGGGTTTTATTATACAGGATATGCATTACCTATGGACACAGATAATAGGGTGGTGAAAGCCTAGAGTGGGGCAGGAACTGGTGGAGGGGGACAATGGAGGGAAAGAAGAGGGATATCTATAATACTCTTGGCAATAAAGATTTAAATTTAAAAAGTCAGCATGTAAAAATAAAAATAAAAACAATCATTACCCATTACATGGATACATTTACAGTTACATATGGAAACACAAGTGTTGATTCAAGAGTGGGGAGAGCCAAAACCGGTTTGGCTCAGTGGATAGAGCGTCGGCTTGGGGACTGAAGGGACCCGGGTTCGATTCCGGTCAAGGGGTCAAGGGCATGTACCTTGGTTGCGGGCATATCCCCAGTAGGGGGTGTGCAAGAGGCAGCTGATCGATGACTCTCTCTCATCGATGTTTCTAACTCTCTATCTCTCTTCCTTCCTCTCTGTACAAAAATCAATAAAATATATTTAAAAAAAAAAAAAGAGTGGGGAGAATGTGAGATACTAAAACTATTCTCAAATTTTAGAAACAATGCAAAATAGGCTTTGACAACATGCCACATGTATGTATTTAATTACATATTATAAACTGTTCTAAAGTTTATAAACTGAATTTTTGTGTGCCCCCAAAAATTAATATGTTGAAACCTAATCTGCAATATCATGTATTTGTAGGTGGTGCCTTTGGGAGGTTAATCACCTCCCAAAGGTCATGAGGATGGATTCCTCAAATAGGGTTAGTGCCCTCATAAGAAAGGCCCAGAGAGCTTCCTTTCCCTCTTCCTTATATGAGGATGCACAAAAAGATTGTTGTCTATAAACCAGAAAGTGGGTCCTCACCAAACACAGAACTTAACTGGCACCTTTGATTTTGCGCTTCTGAACAAGTGTACATGTACTAATACTACATAATGTTTACCTGAGCCTGGCACAGAGTAGGCGCGTAGAGAAGCAGTCAATTAAAAGAGGCAAATAATCGGGATCTCGGTATTTCCATTTAAACCCTCCCCCCTTTTTTTTTAAAGGAGAGACTGAAGACCGAGCAAAGGGACAGCCTAAAGTTGCACAAGTCAGTAGGTAAATATAAACAGCAAGTAAGGCTAAGGGCTGTGCGAGCTGATTCAGACGCTAGGAGGCAGAGCTAAACTAATTTCTCCCAAGGTCCCGCCTCCGCCTCTACGTCCCAGCCCTTATCTCTTCCCCGCCTGCACTGCCTGGTTCCCGTCTGTCCGCCTGGGCTCTCGTGAAGCCACTTCCGCCCTAAGAAGGGCGGGGCTTCCGTCTCGAGCTCACCGGAGGGCTAACGGTCCAAACAGGAAAGGTAGTGGACGGATTTCTTCTTAGCACTTCCTCTGGGTTTCCCATCACAGTTCCGCCCACTTCCGCCCAGTAAAGCCGCTCCCACTTTGAAGGGGGGTTGGGGGTCGTCCCTTTGGAAATGCCAGAAGTGGCTAGGTCTTTTCCTGCCCACCAAACTTCAAAACTTCCGCCACCAGTGTCCTCCACTGACGTTCCGATCAATGCAAACGAAACCAGATGCCCCCAGCTCCAGACGGTTACACTCCGGGAGGAGGAATGGGGAAGAACAAGCTTCTCCACCCGTCCCCGTAGCCTTTCCTTTTACCTTCCCACCTCCTCACTACGCGCCCGCCCACCTTGGCGGAAGCGAAGCCCCGTTCGCCCGGAGATAGGCGGAGCTGCCTTCGCTAACCCTGTTCTCGCGAGCTCTCGGAACTCTCGCGAGACCTGACGCCCGATTTGTGCGTCCGGGAAACCCCGTGGCTCCCTTTCCCCTGGCTGGCAGCGCGGAGGCCGCACGGTAAGGCGCGCTCTCCGGCTCGTGCTGGGCACGGATTGCCGGGACCCGGTTTCCCAGCCCCAAGCGTGTGTCTAGGAGGCCGGGGAGCCCGCGCGGCGCCGTCCCGCCCCCTGGAGCCGCAGCCACGTGCGAGCGGCAGGCCCGGACATGCTGGCTCGGCGTGGTCCCGGAACCGAGACCGGGCCTGGGGCAGCCGGGAGTGCGGGACCCCAGGGGCTAGGGTCCTGCAGCGTCTCCACCAATGCGGCCGGGCTGTGGTCGTGGGAGCCGGGGAACTCTAGGGCCGCCTACGTGAAGTAGGGCCTTTGGAAGTCAGGGGAGGGCGGCGGTGTAGGTCGCGTTGGGGCTCGGCCCCGGCTCCTGGGGGTGGTCTCCGCCAGTTCGTGTTCACATGCGTGGTCCTTCTCGCAGATGCCCGGAGTTACTGTAAAAGACGTGAACCAGCAGGAGTTCGTCAGAGCTCTAGCAGCCTTCCTCAAAAAGTGAGTGAGGGGACGGGTTCTTTGGTCTTTGCTGGCCCCTCGGCCGCAGCGCCCTCTTCTGGTGGGGGAAGGGGGAGGGAGTCTTACTGGAAGGCCTCAGTGTGGATGGAGTCCCCCTTTTTACACGAGGTCTGGGTTGTGTTTGAGTTTCAGCTTGTTTATACTCTGGGACTCGTCCAGCTAATCTTAACGTCCGGTCCCTGTTGAGGAGAGGGGATGAGGGGGTTGTGCAGTCTGGTGAATTGTGCCTTTCTTGCTGTCCTGATCCCAGGTCCGGAAAGCTTAAAGTCCCTGAATGGGTGGACACTGTGAAGCTGGCCAAGCACAAAGAGCTTGCTCCCTACGATGAGAATTGGTTCTACACACGAGCTGGTAGGAACTGGGGCATTTAGCTGGGTAGCGGGGAGACGGGTGACTCCAGGCACAGATCATACTCCCGCCCCCTCTGTGATCTCTTATTTGCTGCCCTCTCCCTCCAGGTTGCAAGAGACTTTGACTCTGTTTCTGCATGCTTTGTGTGACTAATAACTTCTTACCCTGGCTGTTTCTTACTTTTGTAAGAGGTTTGTGTGAGGGCCCGTGGCTTCCTCTGATCCTCCAGGGAAACCCAGGGACAAATGGATGTTCATATCTTGCTTAGAGGTGGTTTTAGAGGCAGGCATTATCCTTATGCCCATGGGGTCCAGACTCCCTGAGTTCAGATCCTCCTCTACATTTAATTTGTGACTTCCATCTGCTGGTGTTTTGGTTTTCTATCACTGAAATGGGGTTAATAATGTGTCAGTGCCAAATGTTGTTGGATCAAATTATCCTAATACAATCAAACTGCTTTAAAATGTGCTTACCTGATGGAGAGTAATCTTCGTTGTTGAAGAAGAGTCAGCTGTTTTTACTGCTCAGGTCATCACACTAGTGCTTCCCTGTCTCTAGCAAGTTATTCCTAAGTGGTTAGCGATCTGGCCAGGTCGCTCTTTGCTCTAAATCTTGAGAGAGAGAGAAAGAGCCTTCTGATAATTTGCCAGCCCCCTCTTTTATTAATCTCTTAGTAACTTGCAGCTTGGACACATTACAAATATAACCCCTGACTTCACTGTGTGTGTTCTCGCTTTCTCCAAACTGTCACCCCAACCTTCTTCCTCTGAAGTGGGAGCTCTATCCAGGCCAAAGCTTACCTCCTTATGGGAAATTGGAAAAAAGGAGAGTTTTAAAATTGTTAAAGCTTCAGAATAACCTTGGGAAGAGTTGCCCAGCACTTCAGAGCATGTATATTGTCATGCATCAAATGTCACTGATTTCAGGCCCTAGCCTGGACACATGTGCTAATGTGACTCAGCTTCTGACCCCTGAGGGCTAAATGGTCAACTTTGCGAGGTGGGAAGTGTTGGTGAAGAGAAGCTGACTTTACTGGACAAACCACAGTGGTAGAGCCTGGACAAAACCTCACCCATCTTGGGAAGTAGAGCTACCTGACCCTGAATGTTCTTTGCCAATGCCTCAAAAGTCAGGACAGTTTTGAATCTAAGATTAGGAGAAAGAATTATAGCTTTCCCATTTTAATCTGCAACTATTAAAAATTTCCCAAACAGGAGCAATGCTTTCGGTTTAATAGTTGATGTCAGGGAGGTTAAGGAACATGTTCAGGGTCTGCCAGCTTGTGATGCTACAGTTTTCCCCACCTGTCATCATGTAGCAGGGGAGCTTCATCTCTTCCCTGGCAGAATTTGTACTTTATTTTTTAGATGGAGAGAGATTAATGGAAAATTGGGCGCAAAGGCCTTGTGTAATTTTCATTTTGCTGTGGCCAGTCTTTGTTCAACATGCCCCTTCTACATGCTGGGGTGTGTCCTCTGCCCTCCTGGTTCCCCTTCCTCGGGGTTTCCGAAACTTTTTTTTTTTTTTTTTACCTTTCCCATCTGCCCTGTTGGCATGGGGCGATGGTTCTAGATGTTTATTATGTGCATATTTCTCTTTTTTTTAAATATATTTTATTGATTTTTTACAGAGAGGAAGAGAGAGGGACAGAGAGTTAGAAACATTGATGAGAGAGAATCATCGATCAGCTGCCTCTTGCATACCTCCTACTGGGGATGTGCCTGCAACCAAGGTACATGCCCTTGACCGGAATCAAACCCGGGACCTTTCAGTTCACAGACTGACGCTCTATCCACTGAGCCAAACCAGTTTTGGCGATTATGTGCATATTTCTAAGTCCAGAGACAAAACATAGTTTGGAAGGCATATGGAGGGGCCAGAGGAGCTTGTCTAAAGAAACCAAGTTCTCCCTTTACTCAGGACCCCTTGCTTTTTTATTAACACAACTTGTCCTAAAACGAGGTAGATGTATACACTTCAGAGGCCAGGGTTTAGATTATCAGGTTTGGGAGAAACTCATCTGCTATTCAAGTGTTTGGCCAGCAGGAGGCAATAACGTGTAACTTAAGATGCCCTTAACTGTCTGGCAGCAAGCAATCATCCATGCATCCCTTTCAGTTCTGGGGAAATGCCCTCAGCTAATTCCAGATGATTCAGCCCTGACATGCTGGAATGGGCTTCCGGCAGGGATATAACCAAGCCCATCTGTGTACATCCACAGCAAAGGCAGAGTTGCAGTTGCAATAGCCTACAAAGCCCACAATACTTGCTGTTTGACCCTTTGCAATGTGTGCCAACCTCTTCTCAAGTCTAGAGTGCTCTCACCTAGTTTGGTGGTCAGCTTATTCTCCGTACAAGTTGAAGTTACCGGAGACACTCCTTTACTATGGGGCCCAGCAGGGTCTGTGCTGTATTCTCTGTCAATGTGGAGTGAGCAGAGGTTTCTGAGAGTGATCTAGAAGAAGGGCAGAGCTGTGCCAGGAAGGAGTCCCCAGGCAGCGGTAGGGGGTGAGGTAGGGCTAGAAAGAAACTGTCTGGAGAGTGGAGACCTGCTGTAAGAGGAGGGATCGTATGGAGGGAGGACACCTGTGAAGAAGGTGGTGCAGTGTGGCCCTGGACAAGACAACTGGCAGTGACAGCTGCTAAGTTGGGACACCTGAGTGCTTTTTATTATAGGTTGGAGCCTGGTCTGTCCTATACCGGAATGGGGCTTTGGAGACATTGTAGGAACAATTCAAGGGGTGGATCGAGGTCTAAATTTCCCATTAGAAATTTAGCAGAGAAGGGTTAAGGGCAAAATGCATTTGGGACGGCTTCCTTTGATCTGCCATGTGCTCAATGCAATGTGTGTCCTATCTAGTGGCCTAGCAGGACATGTACCTGCTCTACTTTGACTAGACCCCATGGGTAGAGGGCCCTGCATGGTCCCTCCTTCACAGCTGGCAGTAGAGAGTGGCAAGGTTTCCCAGGGATCAGGAGAGGAGCAGAAAGCCATTGGAGGGCCTAAAGGAGAGGCCATTTGTGACAGCACCTGACTTTGTGTGGTTGGGGCTGGGGCCACAGGGGCTCAAGAGTGAAAAAGATCTGTATTTTGAAGAACTCGTATTTCAACTAAAGTTTCCAATTTGTGAAGTTAACCTTCCTATTAAGTTAGAAGAATTGCTGCAAACTGGGGTGACGGTGAGGGCTTTGTAACATCTGACAGCAGGCCAGGTAATTTTTACAGTGTTAGGGAAATGTAAATCCACCCACTGCCCATGAAGAAATTAATAGGCGCCAAAAATAGTTTGGCTCAGTGGTAGAGCGTCGGTCTGCAGACTGAGGGGTCCCAGGTTCGATTCTGGTAAAAGGCATGTACATTGGTTGCGGCCACATCCCCGGTGGGGGGTGGGGGGGTGCAAGAGGCAGCTGGTCGATGATTCTCTCTCATGGACGTTTCTGGCTATCTCTCTCTCTTCCTCTCTGTAAAAAATCAATAAAATATATTTTAAAAAAGAAAAAGAAAAAAGAAACTAGTAGGCTTTATGGGAGCTTATTCTCTGCCATCACTACTCAAGATTTAAGTAAGCCAACTGCTTCAGTACCACCACCCAAACCTGGAAAGTAGGTGGGCTGATGAGCAGTGTTGAAATTCAAACCCTGTCTACTGGACAGCTCAGCTGGGCCACCCTTTCCACATGGACCCTAGACTGGTCCTGGCTTGTCAAGGCCAAGTTTGGGCATCTCATTTCAGGTGTGCGGCCTCTGGGCATCTTAAGAATGTTCACCTTGCCCCCTTTCTCACCCAGTCCGCTCCCCAGCCTGGGTGAAAAAGCAGGTCTCTGCCAGGGACGGGCACAGGAGGGATGGTGGTGGGTGTTAGGCGTTTGTACTGCTATACGGGTGGAGTTTTCCAGTGATGTCACTCCCAGTAGAAAGTTTGTGGGGATTGACTTATACCAAGTGAGTCTCTTGGTGCCTCTTCCAGGCACCAAGCCACAGGGGGCGGGTGGCTTGGTGCCTGGAAGAGGCTTAGGGCAGTAGGGTAAGGGAAGGAGTGAGGGGAAGGTTGGGGTAGAAAGGACCAAGGAGAGTGGTTTTTAAGTGAGCAGAGGCCAGGGACAGGGAGACCACAGAGAGGCTGTGCTGTTGACCCCCAGAAGCCCATGGCTGTTTGAGCAATTGGAGGGCTGGGACAAGTGTCATGGAAGAGTGCTCTGGGAGCAGCACTGGAGGGGAGGCGGAACCCACCCCTACTTCATAACACGAGGGCCATGCACCTGCTGCTTAGCAGTACGCCTCCAGGTCTAGGGTGGCCTGGAGTCACTGCCCTTCATTCAGCTCCCAGCCAGGCAGGGCCATGTGATGGCTGAAGTCTGGGCCCTTTGTGCACCTCAGCGGCCCCTGAGGTGGGAAATCGGAACAGGAGGAGGAGCTGTCCCTCCAGAACTCTGCGGCATGAAGCCAGTGAGCACCCTTTGGAGCCTGTTTCCTTTCTGTAGGGGACAACAGCACTTGACACATCTGCATGGAGTCCTCACAATAACCCTTGTCTGAGGGACAGTTACCCCTGGTTCTTAGAGGGTAGGTGACTTGCTAGGTAGGGCCACAACATTAGGCAGCTCCTTTAGCCATCTTAGTATCTCTGGGAGAAGAACGTGAAAGCAGGTGCACAGAGCTGGCAGATGACTGAGTGCTCCACATGAATAGGAGTGAGCATTTCCAAGGAGGCCCGCCATAGGTCTAGGCAAAGTATGGAAAATCACCCGTAAACAGTCCAGTGGTCTGATAGGGTTAACATCTAGGGAGAGTGATCCTCGTGTCCACTGAGGGGGGTGATACACATGCCAGGTTGGAAATATCCACTGCATGGTTCTCAGTCCTGACCCCTTTCCCCCCATCCCCCCACACCAAGCTCTCTGGCTGAGGACTCAGAGAGCAGCACTCAAGTGGCAATAGGTCCCTCCTCCATTCTCCTGCCCCTCGGGCATATGGAGGACAGGCTCTATCTACAGACCTTCTGGTCTAGCCTTAGCAGTGTGGCTTTGGCGATCCCTCCACTGCCTGGGTGCCCTGTCTCCTAGGCTGGGCCCAGAGTGCAGCATGGCTTGGCCATGGTGGGAGAGGGAGTACCAGGTTTTAGTGTGTGCACAGTTGCCCTGGCTGTAATGGTGAGGTAGCCCCACACAGACTGTACGTGTGACAAGGCCTTCCCCTTGGCCATGAGAAGAGTATTCTCTGCCTGAGCAGGGCCCTTAAGTTTCCCTCTCACCCCACCAGCTTCCACAGCGCGGCACCTGTACCTTCGGGGAGGCGCTGGGGTTGGCTCCATGACCAAGATCTATGGAGGACGACAGAGAAACGGTGTCATGCCCAGCCACTTCAGCAGAGGCTCTAAGAGCGTGGCCCGCAGAGTCCTCCAAGCCCTGGAGGGGCTGAAAATGGTGGAGAAGGATCAGGATGGGTAAGCAAAGGATCGGGGTGGATGGGAAAGGGGGTGATGGAGGAGCCTTGGGGTCAAACCACCTATAATAAAGTTAGCAGGGGCCATCCCCACACGCAGAGAGGGGCTAGGTCTCTGCACTGTCCGTACCTGACCCTCTGGTGGGCAAGGGATTCTGCAGAAAAGCAAACAGCTAACAGCCTCACTCCGACCTCTCTAACTGACTACCCTGGGCTCTAGGAAGGTAATTTAGCGACTGTCCGCTTTCATTAGCCTGCTCGTTAACTTTGCCCGATTGATTTTTCAGGGCTTTTGATCTAATGCTTGCACAAACGACACCCTGTCAGCTCCCGGGGGGCTCCCACTCCTGCCCCAAGCTCGTTAGAATGCAGCCCACTGGGGTCCTCGGTAGGAGTTGGCTGGCAGCATGTGGTCGTGTGGCCAGGGGCTTTTTGGGAAAGCTTGACTCAGATCCGGAAGAAGGGCTTGAGAACCTGCGCTAACTTGGGGGGGGGGGGGGGGCGTGGTTCATGACCCTTTTCTCCCCACAGGGGCCGCAAATTGACACCTCAGGGACAGAGAGATCTGGACAGAATCGCAGGGCAGGTGAGGCCTGGGGGAGGGCTAGGGTTGGGTCCCTATGTCACTGCCTGGGCGTTGTCAGATCAGGATTTCCCTGAAGGGCACAGTCCAGGCTGGTGGGGGTCAGGAGGCCTTCCCTGGGGGTGGCAGGAGAAAAGCATTTCTGAGTGGCTTGCTGGAGCTGAGGTAAAGAGAACCCAACCCTGTGATGCATTTGGGCTACTTTCCCTACAGGGTAACAGCCTTGCACAGATTCTGGCTTCAATGTCTCCCTACTCTTCATGCTGAATGGGCATGAGATTGTTGAGTCCAAGTCTCATCAACCTTTTGGTGCAATTCCGATAATTATAACATGCCTGAATTCAGGTCTCCATCCTGATGACCAAGGCTGGACATCCTGGGGCAGTTGTTTCAGCTGCAGCCAGTCTCCATATCTGTGGAGCAATCTGCTCCTGCCTACCTTGGTGTGGTGGTTAGGATTCCGTGATCTACAAGCAGGGGGAGCCCTCTAGGGCCTGGCATAAACCCATATTGGTTTCCTTCATTCTGTGCCAGGCCTATTGGGAACCTTGGAGTGTTTAGTCACTTAACGTCAAGTGTCAGGGATGGAAGGTGTCGCCCTCTGAGAGTTGGGTGGCCTGAGAGGAGAGGAAAACTTCCAGAGCAGGGCCTGGCACAGGCATCGGTGTGTATGGTGGCATTTGCAGTATTGGAATCCCATCCCAGTGCTCTTGAGCCCCTGTTGACACTTCTGTAAAATGAAGAGGTGCCTGGGGTTGTGAGGATTAGACAAGGAGAGTGAATACATGTGAGACCACAAAGCAGGATGCCTGGTATCGGCTGTGGGTAACTATCACCAAGTGCCAGAACATGGACACCAGGACTGATCTTACTCTTCCATCTTTCCCACAGGTGGCAGCTGCCAACAAGAAGCATTAGAACAAATGCTGGGTTAATAAATTGCCTCGTTCATAATCTTGGCATTGATCTCTTGATTGTCTGCTCCTCTTCCATTTGGGCCCATGAGGAACGAGGAGCCAGGGGTGTTGGGTGGCTGTGGCTGCTACAGCCTAAAGCCAGTTTTCCCAGTTCTGCCCCAAGGGGCAAGATGGCTGGGCGGGCCAGGATCTGGAAACCCTTGGACTTCATTCATACCCTGGCTTTGCAAATCTCAGAAAATGAGAAGCTGAAAGAAGATGCTGTTCAAGCAGTGGCCCCAGCTGGGGCCTGGGTTGCTGAAGTGGCACTCTGTCTCCTGCTAAACAGTTGGGGGAGAGGGGAGGGCTGGGTTGAGATGTTAACTTGGAAAGAAGTGGACGGGAACAACCCAGACTCCCAGTGGCTCTTCCAACTCTGGTTGAGCAGTGTGCTTGGTTTGCACTTGCTTTCCTAGTCTGTGGGCAGGGTGGTCCTGTCTGAGCCTTCACTTTTGCATTGTGGCTACAGGCCCTGATCTGAAATGGGCCTAGATGTTCCTGCCCTAGAGTTGTAATAGGTACTAAGGAGGCCGGCTGGTGCCTGCAAAGGCAGAGTACTGTCTCCTGGCATAGTTTCACTGGTCCTGCATGGTGATGGGCTCTTGGTGCCAATGGAGCAGGAGCTCTGCCTGTGATTGGGCCAGAGGCACACAGTGAGCACCATAGGAATGAGCAATCCTGGAAAAGGCCCATTACTGTTCCAAGTGACCAGCCTTATCTGGTTGGGGAGAACTAAAGCGGATCTGGCTTGCACAAGGCCCCAGTCCAAGTGACGATCATACCCACTCTGGTGCCAAGCCTGAATTTCAAACAATGGGGTAGGATGGCAAAAATGCCCCTAATTCTGTGCAACTCCTCTGAACCTTCCAGTCATCTATAGCACTGCTGGTTCCCGGGGGATTGCAGAGATGGTGCTGTGGCTCAGTGTTACCCAGCTTAAGGCCAGGACATTCAAAGACCAAATCAGATTCCTACCCTCATCCCAGCTCAGTGCTGGAAACTGTTGAGTAAACACAGAACCTACCACATGCAAGGCGCTCAGTAAGTTAACACTGCAACCCTGTGAAAATGCCAAAAAGCACCCGCAGTTTGAAGAAGGGGGAAGTGAGTCACAGGTGAGGTAATATATTCCATAGTTAAGGAGTGGCAAAGCCAGTCTACTAAGATGCACTGTCCCTGTAAGGGATGGAAATGCCCAACGTCTCATTCTGGCCCCAATCACCTCTTTCGTCCACTGAGATTGAAGACATTTCCCAGAGTTGTCATGAGAACAAAATGCCAAGGATCTGGTTCCCATGCACAGCTCCAGAGATAAGGGGTGCTGGGTGATGGAAGATGCAGACGCCCAGACAGGCCAAGGAGGGCCAGCAGTCCCGCAGCTGCGCCTCTTGGCCACTGGAGGGCAGTCAGCCACTGATGGGTGAGGAAGGAGGTGAATTTCTAGGGCTGCAGCCTGTGATTCTAGGCTTCCTCCTCAGGAGGGAGACCACAAGCAGGAGCTAAATAAAGCAAGAGGGGCTGATGACCTGCTATATACACCCGGGTCCCAACAGAACAACTGGGTCGCTGAAGAAAAGGGTAGAGAGCCTCCTGGCCAGAAAAGAGGAACTTGCCCTGTGCTAAACACTGATATTATCTCAGCCTCACAAGGTGGGGGGATTGTGCCCAGATTACAGAAGAAACAAGCTCAGACGTCCAGCCCGTTGGCAGAGCTGAGATTCAAACCCAGGAATAGTGACTCCTGAAGGCCATGCTCTTCTGTGAGCATATAGTTGCTTTTTTAAAATATTTATGAAATACTTCAAGCTAGCAAAAACTGTGTACATGATAGTGTAACAAAGACTCCTAGGCCCACCACCTAATTTAAGAAAACAAGCCCTAACTGGTTTGGCTCAATGGATAGAGCGTCAGCCAGCGGACTGAAAGGTCCCAGGTTTGATTCCTGCAAAGGGCACATGCCTGGGTTGTGGGTTTGATCCCCAGCAGGGAGCGTGCAGGAGCCAATCAATGATTCTCTCATCAATGATGTTTCTATCTCCCTCTCCCATCCTCTCTAAAATCAATAAAATATACTTTAAAAAAAAAAGCATGACAAAATTTAGGCAAAGCCTTCTGTGTAATTTTCCCGGTCATGATCCCCTGGCTTCCCCCAGAGAGGCCTTCTCAGGAACTTGGTGTCACTCCCCTGCACCGTTATGTCTGCACCTTGACTATAGACCACACGTCCCTAACAGCACACAGCACTGTTTTGCCTTTTGAAGACAAGTCAACCATATCATGCTACTGTATCTTCTCATCTTCGTTTTTTGTTTATGTTTTTTCTCTGCTGTAGCCCTGTTGACATGAGGTCCCGCCTTTCTCCTGCTGTGTGCTTCTCTGTCGGCTAACTGCACCACAATGTATGCATCCATTCTCCATGCATGGGCTTATCATTTCGCTTCCCAGTTTTTGCTACCAGGAATCTCCCTGCAAGAAAAGTTTTTCGTGTGTGTGTGTGTGTGTGTGATGGTCCCCTAACTGCTCAGAAACATCTCAATTTTATATCATCCCCCCCCTACCCTCAAACCTCATTTTCCTCCCATTTGACCTAAAATAATACTCAAAAGAACCCGCTCCATCATCAGACTGTGTAATACCAGACAGGTGACAGTGACAGCATTCCCTCCCTGGGCCTCAATCTCCCCCTCTGTAAAAGGAGGGGGGCTTGAGGTTTGGGGGGAGGCTGAATGAAAGAATGCGAGAAAGAGCCCATCGTTGCTATTACTTCCTTGGGTACCGGGAACATCCCATGTCACAACACCAGAGAGATATCCTAGTCTCGGATTAAAAATGCCAAGGCTTACCCTGGCTGGTGGGCTCAGTGGCTAAAGCTTCGGCCCTCACATCAGAGTCATGGTTTCGATTCCTAGTCATGTTAACTGGGTTGTTGGTTTGATCCCCTGCCCCAATCAGGGTGAGTTTGGAAAGCAACTAATGGATGTGTCTCTCACATGCATATATCTCCCTCCCTCCTTCCTTTCATTCTCTCTAAAGAAATCAATGGGTTTGCTCAGCAGATAGAGTGTCGGCCTGCAGATCAAAGGGTCTTGGGTTCAGTTCTGGTCAAGGGCACAGAACCTTGGTTGCAGGTTCCTCCCCGGGTTGGGGGCATGCAGGAGGCAACCAGTCGATGTGTTTCTCTCTCATCGATATTTCTGTCTTTCCACTCTCTAAAAATCAATGAAAACAACACCATCAGGTGAGGATTAACGACCACAAAAGGCTTGGGGAGGAAAGTCACCACTTAGTCACAGAGCCCGCTGGCTTGTCTCACTTATTCCTCATGAACATGCTGAGCACCATTACTGAGCACCTACTATGTGACAGGGTCAGTGCTGTCTATGCGCCACACCTCGCCTTTACACCCTTATTTCCAACCCCACGAAGGGAGCGTACAGAGTGTCCAACTGGGCACAGGTTTGCCCAAGGCCAGTAGGGACTAAGACTAAGAAAGCTCAGAGCCTCTCCCTGACTGCCTGCACACAGCAGGCACCCAATAAGGAGCCAGACCCCGAATTAGCCTCTTCCCCCACCCAAGCACCCTCCTCCCAGGGGACTTGTGGCCAGCACAGGTGCAGGCAGCAGTTCCTCTCAGCTCACATCGGACCCACACACTGACGGGAGCTGCCCAGCAGCGGGGCCAGTGGAGCCCATCTCCGGGAGGCTGGGCAGGAAGTGAGGTGGAGTTCGGGGCCTGCAGAGGTGGGGTCTGGTACCCCAGGACTGCTGCAAGCCAGACCAAAGAACCGGCTGGGAGAAGATGCCTGGGGGTCCCGGCGTCCTGCAAGGCCCGCCACCTGGCACTGTCCTCCTCCTCTTGATCTGTGCTGCTGGCCTGGGTATGTGGCTGACAGGCGGGCGCCTGGGAGAGGAGGGGGCACTGCGGAGGCTGGAGAGAGGGCACGGGCAGAGAAAAGGGCTTCAGGAAGGGGACAGAGAGGGGAGCAGGAGGGGACCTGGGACAGGCCTCTGTAGAAACCGCACACGTCTATTGGCTAGATGGTTTCAAACTGGCCTAGGGCGGCTGGCTGGAGGGGGCTCAGCACTGTTAAAGGGGCACCCACCGCCTCGTGGAGGGAGGCCTGAGCCCGAGTGCCTTCCCTACCCTGTCCCCTGGGCTCAAAATGAGGAACTAGGGCTGCCTTTGACTGAGCTTCAGAGCTGGGGGCAGGAGGGGACCTTGGGGCGCACTCGGCTTCAGAGTGAAGAAAAGCTTTCCCTTTCTCTGCCTGGAGTCCCAGTCACCCCCTGCACAGGGAGCCCCTTCTCAGTGCGGGGGGAGGGGTGCCTCCTGACACCACCCTCCCTCAGCTCTGCCAGCTGTCTGTCAGGCTACGACCACCTGTTTGGCCCACGAGTTCAGAGAGGCAGCTGGTCACCCGAGATCACGCTGGGAGCCAGGAAAGGAGCCCCTGCCCCTGAGGTTGCTGCCTCAAGATCATGCTGGGAGCCAGGAAAGGAGCCCCTGCCCCTGAGGTTGCTGCCTCTTTGCCCACATCTTCCTTCTTGCCTCTTCCTCAACTCCCTGCTTTCCTCCCAGAAGAGGCTGAGCAGCTCTGATAGCTGGGGGTTCCCGGGGAGGGAAGAGGAAGGGGGGATTGAGCCACCAGCTCCCTCCAGCCAGCCACCCACACTGCCGAGAAGCTCCCCTAACCCCCAGCCCAAGGACTACACTCAACCCCTGACCCCAGGCTGACACATGCAAGTTACAGAGAATAAGGGGCGGGCTCAGAGACACAAGACAAGGCAGAGCCAACCTGGCAGGAAGATGGCTTCTCCTACCCCCCCCCCCCGCCCCCACCCTGCTGCCCTGGGCCTCTGCTGTCCCACCTGAAAAACAGCATGAGGAGATGACCTTCTTCTAAGGGTTTTTTGAAAATGACAAAAGATAGTGTCAAGTGTGGGGCTGGGCTGGGGCTGGGGCTGGGGCTGGAGACCAGGAAAGCCTTCAGGAGGAGGCGATGCCCAAACTGCTTCTGGAAGTTGCTGCCTGGGCAGGGCACCAGGGAACCAAGTATCCACATGCAAGAGGTGGCACTGTGTCACCATCCAGGTGTCTTCCCCCCCTCCCAGGACGTCCTCAACACCCCCCCCCCCGCAAGGTATGTCCTCTCCTCTCTCTCCTTCCTTAGGTGCCCCCTCACTTCCTGTCCCAACACCCTGCGTCCGCTGTGCCCCACACCTCCCTCTCCTCCCCCAGGAGGGCCCTCATACACCCCCACACCCCCAGGAGTGCCGCAGCTGCAGAGGCCGGGGCTGGAGCCTGTGTCCCCATCCACAGTCCCTGAGCCACCCGCCTCTTTGCAGGCCCAGGAGGCCAGAGCCAGTGCACAGACCGGACCCCGCCATCGGTGAAGGTGATGGTGGGGGAGGAGGCCCGCCTCCCGTGCCTGCTCAACATCAGCCTCCTCAGCAGCCGCCCTAACATCACCTGGTGGCGAATCCTCCAAGGCAACTTCACGTGGCCCCCTCAGTTCCACGCCTGGCCCGAGAGCAATGGGGAGCTCTTGTTCCCATCGGTGAACATGAGCCACCGAGGCCTGTACAGGTGCCACATTTTGGAAAATGGCATTGAGTGGCACTCCTATGGCACCTACCTCCATGTGTTTAGTAAGTAGTGCCGGGCACTCCGGGCCTCCCGTCTGGGAAGTGGGAGGGAGCCAGTGAGTGCCTGTATCTCGGGCATCCTTGCTCCCGGCTCCCACACACTTACCCATTTCTCACCTGTGGAGTGGGGGCCTTGCTGGGGGCAGGGCCAGGGACCAGGGCTCTGAGCAGCACCCCCTCCTCACAGAGCCGGTCCCCAGAGCCTTCCTGGACATGGGGGAGGACACCAAGAACAACATCATCACGGCAGAGGGCATCATCCTGCTCTTCTGCGCCGTGGTGCCCGGGACGCTGCTGCTGTTCAGGGTGAGCCGCCCGGGCCCAGCCCCTTGGAGTCGGAGGGTCCCCACCCAAAACCCGGGAGAATGACAGCCCCGCCACACAGGGGCAGGGTGGTACCCAGATGAGCACAGTGACGATGACGACAGGAGACTACATGGTGCCAGGGGCACTGCCCTTGCTCCGTCTCCCCTCGGCTGGCTGTCATCATTGCCCTTGTCTAGGAATGTTCTCACTCTACCCCCACCCCCCTCCCCGCTCAGGGTGCTTTACTCTCCAGACACAGCAGCCAAGGCCAGGGAAGATGGAGGCTGGGGATCCTCCTGGTGTCTGTGGCTGCAGTTTCTTTCTTTTTTTTCCTTTTTTTCCTTAAATATATTTTATTGATTTTTACAGAGAGGAAGAGAGAGAGGGATAGAGAGTTAGAAACATCAATGAGACAGAATCATCAATCAGCTGCCTCTTGCACACCCCCTACTGGGGATGTGCCCGCAACCAAGGTACATGCCCTTGACCGGAATGGAAACTGCGACCTTTCAGTCTGCAGGCCGTTTGCTCTATCCACTGAGCCAAACCGGTTTCGGCATGTGGCTGCAGTTTCTTTAGGCCACAGGGCAACCATCGCTTTTCACCACGGGTGCTGCTATTCACGGAGAACAACTGGGCCGCGGAGACAGCCAGAACACTGGCTTGGGCCACTTACCCAACAGGTGGCTTTGAGCAAGGTCCCTTGCTGGCTCTGGGAAAGCACCTCCTGGCATCCAGAAAGGCCCGAACACATACCCCCTACCCACTGAGGCTCCCAATCCCCCACAGAAACGATGGCAGAACTTGAAGTTCGGACTGGACCCCCGGGATGACTACGAAGACGAAAATCTTTATGAGGTAAGTGGAGGGTGGGGCCAGGGGAGGAGCAGGTGCGTTGGGGGGCCTCCTGGGGGGCCTCTGGAGGAGGGGCCCAGGGCATCCGGACACTGAGAGGCCCACCACCCCGTGTGCACCCCAGGGCTTGAACCTCGATGACTGCTCCATGTACGAGGACATCTCGCGGGGCCTCCAGGGCACCTACCAGGACGTGGGCAGCCTCCACATCGGAGACGTCCAGCTGGAGAAGCCGTGACCAGCCCCTGTCTGCCATGCTCCCAGCGGCAGTGTCTCCCCCACTCCCGGGAACCAGCTCTTTCACCATCATTCCCGGGAGGGTCTTGCATCAACTTCCCCCTGGGGAATGTCCGCTCCTCCTCCTTCCTCTCCCAGCCGGCCGCCTTCCCCAAGCTCCCACCCACTCGCCGCCACTCGCCACCGACCCCACTGGTAATGAGCCTTAATCACTGCCCCTAGGGGACTGATTGTAGCAGCCTCCGTGTCACCTCCCCCTCCCTGCTTTTGTCAAGGCCACTTAGTTATAATAAATGCTTCCCAACTGCAGACCTTGGCAGGAGTCATGGATCTCATGGGGACCACCCACCCTGCTCTCCTGGGACCCAGGAGTCCATGCCTCTAGTCCCCTCCTCCCCCTGTCCCAGGATTCTGCCCCACTCTTTCCCCCTTCCACCCTTTTCCACTCCCCTCCCCCGCCTCTGCCTCTCCCACTACCTGAGAGCAGCGAGCCCATCTCGGCTGCCCCCTGAAAGGAGCAGAGGTGTCTTGCAGGGGTCTCCACCCCAGGCATGTCTTCCCTGAGGGGGGGAGGGGGCAGGAGGGAATGGAGGTGACCACGGACGTTTATTTATGCACATTTAAGTCTCAGAATCACAGGGGACTGTCTGAATTCTCCTATGGCCATACCTGTTGTCTGGGAGTGGGCTGTGGCCGGGGATTTGGAGAGTCTGTGGCCCTGGCTTGGGGAAAGGGGGCAATGACAGAGGCACAGATAAGCAGTTTCTGAGATAGAGGGGAGAAAGACAGACACAGAGAGTGAGAGAGACAGAGACAGAGCGAGTGAAGGACAGGGAATGGGAGAGGACATACTCGGAGCGACCGCAGAAAGAGAAGGAGGGAAGGGTCCTCAGAAAGACGGGCTTAGAGAGGAATCAACAGGTGGGGAAGGAGTCGGATGGCTCTGCAGAGACCCAGATGGGAAAGGGCTCGGAGGGAGAAAGTGATGGAGAGGGAGGGGACGGGCGGGGGGACCAGGACGGAGAGAGAGCAGACACAGGGAGGGCGGACACGGACAGAAACACGGAGAGGCAGACGGAAAGGGAGAGGCTGCAGCCGGGAGGGCACGGCGGACACCGGGCCCCGCAGACCCACAGCCGGACCGCAGGACGGGGCGGGGCGGGGCGCGGCGGGCGCGGCGGGCGCGGCGGGGCGGGGCGGGCGGCGCCCTCGGGGCCGGGCGGGCGGCGAGAAGGGGAAGGAAGCGGAGGTGCCGGGCGGGAGCGGGGCGCGGGCAGGAAGCGGGGAGGGGTGGCGGGGCGGGGGCCTCCGGAAAAACGCCCCAACTTCCTGCCCCGCCGGAGCCAGGAAGCGGGAGCCGGGACTCCGGGCCGGGATCTCCGAGCCCGACCCCGGCGCCCGCCGGCCACCTTCCCGCGCGGACAGCAGGTACGGCCCGCGCCCGCCCGCTCCCCCCCGGCGGCGGGGAGGGGGGATGATGGCGGGGTGGGGCGCGGCCGGCGGCGGAGGGGCCTCCAGGGCGCCGCTGCTTCGGCAGCCGCCGCTCCCCGGGCCTCAGTTTTCCCACCTGTCAAAGGGACAAAACCAGGAGAGCGAATACCTGTCAAGGGCAATAGGCGTGGGAGAGGCGTGGAGGCGGGGCCAAAGCCTCCCACTGCCCCGCGGAGGATGGAGGTCTCTCCCGCGGTGCGGGTGGGGAAACTGAGGCCCGTGAGCCGGGAGCAGCGCCGACTCGCCCAGAGACAGGGGAGCTGGGCTTTGAACTCGCGGCGCTGCCCGCGCTAGGCGCCGCCTTCTGACCCGCTTGCTTCAGGACCCCGGGAGGAAAAAGCACGACAGTTCACTGCGTCGCAGGCCGCTGTGAAGCTGCCAGTTGCAGAGAGCTGTTTGCAAGCGGTTTTTTGGGAATCTCTCTCTCTCTCTCTCTTTTTTTTTTTCCCCCCTGGGCCACTCATTATAACCCGGAGAGCTGGGTTGCGGGGGGGACGGAGCTGGCGGACTGCGCCCATTGCATAGATGGGAAGACTGAGGCTCGGGAAGAAGTCATTGCTTACTCCGGGTTACACTGCATGTATGTCCGAGGGAAAGGTCCGCTCGAACCCGGGGGTTTTTGCCTTCCCGATCAGCGGGAAGGGTGCGGGGTGGGGTGGGGGTGGGATGCGGGGAGACTTCGTGTACAGGCGT
The DNA here is from genome assembly GCA_963693515.1 of Pipistrellus nathusii. Classification (NCBI taxonomy): domain Eukaryota; kingdom Metazoa; phylum Chordata; class Mammalia; order Chiroptera; family Vespertilionidae; genus Pipistrellus; species Pipistrellus nathusii. The sequence goes on along the minus strand of OY882872.1, from coordinate 37,321,593 downwards.
TGGGAACGGAACTGATCTCCGAGTTAGGGAGGTGAGATAAGGGTGGGGAGCTCCGTCCGGGAGCCGGAGGGCCGAGGTGACCCTGAGATCTCGGACTGAGCCCCGGCGGCCGGGCTGGAACCCTCCTCACCTCCCGCCCGGGAGGAGGCGGGGCCCAGGGGAGTGACGGGAGCAGTCGAGACCCGGAAACGCCAGCCCTCCACGGCGGGCCAGAGCGGTCCCATCTGGCCAACGTGGCGCAGCGGAGAGCTAGAGCGTCCTGCAGGAGGAATAGAGTCACCTGTCGGGCTAGAGCGGCTGGTGGGAGGAGTGGAGTGAGTTAGACTCAAAGGGGGCCTCGGAGGCGGCTAGAGCGGCTGGGGAGGGGAGGGAAAAGGTGGGGGACCAGGAGCCGGCGCGCGGAGGCTTCGGTCCTGGCAGCTGCGGTGGCTTCTCCGACCCGGAGCAGGTGAGGGACGCGGCCCCCGCGGGCGTCAGACCCTGACTCCGCACGTCCGCCCCAGCATCCCTAGAAGTGCATTCCGCCACGTTCCCCGTGGGATTTGGGGCCCATGTAGAGACCCGCCACGTCCCATATAGCTTTGGGGGCTCATGTAGACCCGCCACGTTCCATGCAGATATAAGATTCTACAGACGCCCCCCAAGTTTCTGCTAGCCCCCTATGGTGACCCGGCTCCTTACAGACGTGGGGTCCCCAACTAGGGGACCAGTAGCATCCCCTAGAATCCAGGGCCCTATAGATCCTGGGTTTAGGGACCACCACAGGCCCCTAAAGAATTCTGGTCCCCTGTTAAATCTCCAGAGATCCCATAGACTAGCTACTTTCTCCAAGGTTTCATGGTCATGTGTGACCCACCATGTGTCAGATGGAATCCCCTTGACTACTCTATTTTAGGTTCTACAAGTCTCCCAGAGGTTCTTAGAGACCAGGATCATCCATTCATTATCTTACGGACTCTGAGCCCTGCAAAGAACCCTGGTGCCCATGCTGCCCCCCACATGTGCCAGCTTTGCTCTATGATCTCCACCCTGCTGGACCTCAGGCCTTGTCAGTTGCCTACTGATCCATTTGACAGCTTCAGCCTTTGTGGTAGCCCCTCATTCCCCCTGTCCCCTAAGCCCCTCGCTCCCCCATCCTCCCTCAGCCCCAACCCTCTGTGGCACAGCAGCGTCCAGCCTGCATTCCTGCCAGGCCTAAGTGCCTACGTATCCCTGACTTTCCCAGACCATAAGGAGACCTCATGTGTCTCGGCTTCGGTTCAGATTCTAGTTTCCTAAGGGTGGGGTTCCCCATGCTCTGAAGCAGCACTTTCTGGTAGTTAATCCATAAACTCTGAGGCCAGGCTGCCGGGCTGGGTCCCGTTCTATCCTCAAGAGCTGTGTCTTGAGTTTCCTCTGAAAAATGCGGGTGATGATAATGACCTCTGGGGGTCGCTGAGAGGATTAAGTTGGCTAATACCTATAAAGCAGTAATGCTGCCACTTAACAGCACTTAGTGCACTTTAAGCCTTAGTCATTGTTTCATGGCTGTGGCAAGGAATAAAGGAGATAATATATGCCAAGTGCATGGCCGGGGTGCCTGCCTGGCATTCGCTCAGATAACCTGTGCTCTTTTGGAATCTCCCTGCTTCTGCTGAACCTGTCCACTTCTAAGTGGGATGAGCATGGACTCTCCGTGTTCATGGTCATGCTTTCTAGCCCAGGAGTTGCAGCTGGCAGCCCAGTGAAGGTTTCCCACCTCCAGAGGGAGTAACAGTAGCATGGGCTGTTGTGAGGGCTGAGGTTCCATGTGAGAAGCACTCGGAGCAGTGCTGGCAGCCTGCTCGTGCTATGTGAGTTCAGCTCTCAAGATAAATAATTACTATTATTTTTTTCTGCCTTGGTATGCAACCTTATTTACGTGAACGTTTAACAGTGCTCAGATCTTAAATTACTCAGCTGTGGATATTGGACACCTACCCTTTATGGAAAAGAATAGAAATGATGCCTGCTCCGGTGAACCCGGGGGTGGCATTTGGACACTCCAGGAAGCATCCCTGTTTAATGATCATAATCAAAATCATAGCTACCATTTGTTGAGTGGCAGGGAGGAGGCCTCTGGAAGAGGGGGAAGGGTGGGTCTCAGGCAGCTAGGGTTATAAATAGCTCTGGGCTGTGGGGAGAAGTACCCCCCCACACACTGGTCCACCCCACTCTTGTTTCCACAGCTCTTCCTGCCTGTCATGGGCTCTTGTGACATTAGTCAGATTAATTAAGGACACAGAAGATATCGGTGGAAAGACACAGGGAGAAGTGGAGACTCTTAAGGGAGATGATATGGGAAGAAGAGAGATGGGCCCTGACTGATTTGGCTCAGTGGATAGAGCGTTGGCCTGCGGACTGAGGGGTCCCGGATTTGATTCCGGTCAGGGGCATGTACCTTGGTTGTGGGTACATTCCCAGTGGCGGGGTGTGCAGGAGGCTGCTGATTGATGTTTCTCTCTCATCGATGTTTCTAACTCTCTATCCCTAGCCCTTCCTCTCTGTAAAAGTCAATAAAATATGTTTAAAAAAAAAAAAAGAAGTTATGAAACATTGATTCAGAGAAGTGCAGGGTCAGTGGCTACAGAACCCAATGTGGGGAGACAGAGGCAGTGAAAGATGAGGGGGAAAGCAGAGAGCAACAGAAGCAGGATGGGGTCCAGGAGAGGCAGAGAAGAGGACGTGGCGGGGATGAGACAGGTCTGGGGGAGGGAGAGAGAAAATGAGGGAGAGAGGCAAAGATGAGGTAGATTCAAGGGAGATACAGCCCGCGAGTGCTATCTGGAGAAAGGAGAGCCAGCAAGACTGACATAGGCGAAGGAGACAGACACACCTTGGGGATGAGCTGTCTGAGGACTGTTCCTTGTTTTTCTGGGACTGGAGACCAGAATATGCATCAGATCCTCGAGGGAAAGAACGCTGAGGGAAAGAACGCTCGGGTTGGGGTTCAGAGTTTGTTTTCTTATGCGGGGAGAGTTGGGGGTTGAGGGGTTTGCCATTGTGACTTCCTGTCACAGGAAGTGGGGCTGGTGGGTTCAGAGGCAACATCCTGCCCCAAGCCTGTCACAGATCAGAAGAGAGCCCCCCCACACCCCATTTATATACCTCCTACCTCCCCTTTAACCTTCCCAACTCTGCTGGCCTCCCCGCCCTGCCTCCCCGGGGCCCAGCCCCCAGCCCCTCCTCCTCCCCAGACCCAGGAGTCCAGGCCCCCAGCTCCTCCTCCCAGAGTCTTAGGTCCAGCCCCCTCATTAGGGACCCCAAAATTGCAGGCTGTCATGGCCACAGCTCTCTCATGGACCCAGGCTCTTGGGACTCCAGCTTCTCCCCCAACAAGTCTCCCTGTCCTCGGGCTCCCCGCCCTGGCTGGCCTCTGAAGGGCTCTTTGTCGCCACACAGAGGCCCCATTGAGCTGCGGGGGAGGCCCAGATGGGGAAAGGCTGTTTACTCACCTTCACACCTGGGCCAGGAATCTGTGAGTAACCTCTTGTGCCACCTCCTCCCATCCCTAACCACGGCCCCTCCTCTTCCCCAGCCCTGCACAGCCCATGGAGGCAGACAACGTCGTGGTCCGAGGGGCGGTGAGTGGAGAGAGCCCAGGAGTGAGGAGGTTGGGGGGCTGTGAGTGGGGAGCACCATGGGCTGAAGCCAACCTTCCTCTTCCCCAGGCCCCAGGGCCCCCCCGGCCTGGCCTGGTGCCCGTCAGCATCATCGGGGCCGAGGACGAGGATTTTGAGAACGAACTGGAGGCGGTGAGAAGTTGGAGTGGGAGAGCTTCTGTCCCTGGGGCCCCCGCCCCTCGTCCCATCCTCAGTGTCCCCTCCCACCTCGGGTCCAGTTCTCTATCCTCAGATGCTGGCCCGCTGCAGCCTCTCAATGCTCTTCTCTCTCGTCTTTGTGGAGCTTTCTTCCTCATCTCCCCGTCCATTCTTGATCCCACCCTTTTTACTCTAACCCCGACTTTATCACTGCTCCGCAATCACAGCAGAGATCTCCATCCCAGCCCGTGTAACGTATATCCTCATCTCCTCTCGTCATAACATTGAACCTTCTCCATTCTCACCTGCCGTGCTGCCACCTCTACAGCACAGACACCCCCTCCCGGCGTGGAGCCATTGGGAAGTGCCAGGGAGGGGGCAGGGTCAGCCCAAGGCCCCTCTTCTCCCCACATCTCACCCCCACCCCCACCCTCAGAACGCAGAGGAGCAGAACAGCCAGTTCCAGAGCCTGGAGCAGGTGAAGCGGCGTCCAGCCCACCTGATGGCCCTCCTGCAGCACGTGGCCCTGCAGTTCGAGCCGGGACCCCTGGTGAGGATGGGGCTGGGTGGGCGCAGGCAGGGTGGGGCCGGGCCAGGCAGAGTGGTCCATGTGTTAGGCCAGTGAAGATGAGCCAGGAGGGTCCAGAAAACAGATCCAGAAAACAGATCTAGAATTAGGGAGCCAGAGGGACCTCCGTGTGAACCAGACAGGACTGCAGGTGCCTGGATGAATCTCAGTGAGCTCTGGGTGCAGGCTGGGAGAGCACACAGCGCAGGGCCGTGAGAGCAGCAGAATCCGGGAGCCGGGGAGAAACCACACCCCTCCCCTCTGGTGCCTGTGACTGTGTCACCCATCAGTGCGGGACTCCCCCAGGGACTCCAGAAATTGGACCCCTCTCTCCGTGGCCTTGGAGGTGCCGCCAGCCAGTCAGGGCAGGCTGGGCGCACCCATCAGCCTCCTGGGATCTAGTTGGTGCACCAGCCTTGGTTCAGAAACAAGCAGCCACCACAAGCAGCCCTCGAGGCAGGTAATCCAGGATCCAGAAGCCGCCTGGATTGAAAACCCCTGAGAGCTACAGGTGCAGAGCCATGCTGTCTGTGTAAGACCCCTGGGATCCAGAGGACCCCACGGGTGGTGTAGGAAGGAAGAAGCTCGGTGGACAGCGGCCCCTCCCACGAAGCCCCGTGCAGCCCGCACAGGCTGAGAGCAGGGTTAGCCCAGGGCACCGGGCTGCACCGGAATGCCCAACAGGTCCCTCCAGAAGACAAGGAGGCTGAAGGCAGTGCCAGCGAGGGCTGCCCGGGGATGCAGAAAGAAGGGCACGTAGACTGACACAGAAGCTTCAGAAACCAGCAGGAGATTTGGAAATTGCCTTCTCTCCAGGAAAGTGCCTGGTGCCTGGAGATCCTGGCCTCCTGAGCCTGGGGTTTCTGGAACTGAGCGCCTGGGACTCAGCCCAGGGACGGTGCTGCCTGCCACGTCCTCCCACAGCAGAGCCTGAGGCCCGAGGGCCAGGGCTGGGCTGAGGCGATCAGACGGCCTCGGCATTTTGGGACGGATCCTCGTGCTGTTCCCCCACTTCGGTGGCTGGAGGAGCAGCGGAGGGGTCGGAGGGGTTGTTGTGGTCCAGGGAGGCTGCCCAGGGGCCTTGCATGGGGTTTTCGCCTTGGGTTGGGTTGGGGGCGGGCGGTGACGTAGTTGTTGCAGGTGTTTACGGAGTCCCACCCCCCAGTGGGCTAGACTTAGTGCACTGAGACGAGAGCCCCACGGAGTCAGGACTGGCTGGAGTCCCCCCCCCCCCCTGCACTGCCCGGGGCTCCCAGCACAGAATAGTCCAAGGAAGTGCTTCATGAGTGAATAAGGGAGCCCCTCACCGGGCCTGCCGTGCCCCAGCCCTGCTGAGACACAGAGGAGTCAGCCCACACCCCGCCCCCGCCACACTGACCCTCCGGTCGCTCACAGCCTCTCTAGGCAGTGGACATGGGCTGCCTGGGTTCCCGTCCCAGCTTTGCCTCTTGCGAGCTGTGTGACCCCCAGTGAACTTGAGCTCAGCTTTCTCATCTGTGAAATGGGTTGGCGATGCCCCTAAGCGCTAACAGGTTCCTGTTTACAAAGCGTTTAGAAGGTGTGGGTGGCAGTGGCAGCAGCGAGCAGACAGCCACAGAAAACCACTCCACAGGGGAGCACTTCCCAGATGCCCATGGTGGCCCCGGGGAGGCCGCTGAGAGGCAGGCCTGGGTGAGCGGCTTGTGGAGATCAGGGAGCACATGTCTAGAGGACCTGAGCCCCGAGGTTTCCCAAGCGGAGGTGCGGTTTGGGTGGCTGGGAGAGGACAGGTCGCCTCTGTCTCCCCAGCTCTGCTGCCTGCACGCGGACATGCTGGGCTCCCTGGGCCCTAAGGAAGCCAAGAAGGCCTTCCTCGACTTCTACCACAGCTTCCTGGAGAAGACCGCGGTGAGAGGCACCTCCCAGGCCCGGTCCCCCTGCCTTTGTCCCTGGAAAGCCACCCCAACCCCCATCCTGCTGAGGGCAATGTGAGGACAGCCTGGGCTGGGGAGCCCTGTGCCAGCCTGGCCTCCTCCTGCCGCTGCTTCCCATCCCTGCCCAGTCCTCCCCTTCACCCCATCCTCTCCCCTGAGCAGGTACTGCGGGTGTCTGTCCCTTCGGCTGTCGCCTTTGAACTTGGTAAGGAGACGAGTGGGGACTTTGGGGTGAGGGAGAGGGCTCTAGCAGGTCCAGGCCTCCCGGAGGCCCAGGGCGGGAGGCACACACCGAGGTCTTGGTCAGTGGAGACTCCTGTCTTCCTCCTGAAGCAGCAGCCCAAGGAAGCGTGCCTGCTGGAGTCCGGGGGTGGGTGGGGACCCCGGGCCCGGGAAACTGGCCTCCAGCCCACACCCCTACCCCTGCAGACCGCACGCGGCCTGACCTCATCTCCGAGGACAGCCAGCGGCAGTTCGTGCAGGAGGTGGTGCAGAGCCAGCAGGCCGCCATCAGCCGGCAGCTGGAGGACTTCCGATCCAAGCGGCTCATGGGCATGACACCCTGGGAGCAGGAGCTGACGCAGCTGGAGGCCTGGGTGGGGCGGGGCGCCAACTTCGAGGCCCGGGAGCGGCTGGTGGCAGAGCGGCTGCTGGCCCACTTGGAGGAGATGCAGTGAGTGGGCCGGCCCCTCCCCAGCTGCCCCATCCCTTTCAACCCCACCCCCCACCCCTCCCCGCAGCGCCATGTCCATGTCTTAGCATCGCCCCTTGACCTCTGGGGCCCACAGCCCGGCATTTTAGTTCACCTGGCTTTTCATCTCCTCTTCCCCACTGTGGGGTCTCTCCCAGTTTCCAGGCCTGTCCAACTATACTCAGGCCTGGCGCTTGGGTCTTGTCCTTGCCACTCCTGTCCTTGGCTGCACCCGGGTGAGATCATCTCTCTCCTTCCCAGTTGCCTCGGCAGTGCCCTCTCTGCCTCTCCCCTGTCCTGTCCCAGCCTCAGAGGGACAGCCAGTGGACATTTGTGCTGGGGGGGGACTAACCCAGGCTTAGCAAGCTTGTCTCTCTCTCCCTTCCTCACAGACATACCATCTCTACTGACGAAGAGAAGAGGTGATGGAAGCAGAGACAGCAAGACAGGCGTTCTAGTCTCCTGGGCCCCAGGGAGGAGGCTGGGGCACGGGTCCGGGCTCGGTCACGTCTCTGGTCTCCTCCCCTGAAGCCCTAGCCCCTTTCTGAGATGTGCAGCAGGAAGTGGTTGTGGGGTGGGGGTGGGTCAGGCTGTGGGGGCGCAGCGTGCAGGTCAGTGTGTGGGTCCTCACCGTCCCCTCCCCGCAGTGCCGCTGTGGTCACCGCCATCAGCCTGTACATGCGCCACCTCGGGGTGCGCACCAAGAGCGGGGACAAGAAATCGGGCAGGAATTTCTTCCGGAAAAAGGTGCTTCCCTGAGAGATCAGACCTGGGCCGTTCCTCCCCAGAGGGCTGCCCCCCTGACTCTGCCCTGGCCCAGCTCCTCTGTGTGGGTGGCTCACCAGCCCCCTCTGCCCTCCCCACCTCTCGCAGGTGATGGGAAACCGGCGGTCAGATGAGCCCACCAAGACCAAGAAAGGACTGAGCAGCTTCCTGGACGCTGCCCGATGGAACCGGGGAGAGCCCCAGGGTGAGGCGCCCGGCCTCTCGCACCCTGACTTCCCCCCACCACCTTCCCCTCCCCCCCCACCCCACCTGCCCCTCTCCCCCCACTGCCCCGCCTCCCCCATCTCACGGTCCCATTGGTCCCATCTCTCGTTTCAGCCCCAGATTTTCGACACCTCAAAACAGAAGTTGATGGTAATGTTCCTGAAGCCAGAGCATCCATCTGGGGAACTTGAGAGGGGAAGATGGGGCTGAGGGCGGAGGGGGCTGGGCTGGCTCCTGGGGCTGCAGGAAGAGGAGGGTCTTGGGTGGAGAGGAAAGGCTGGAGCACAGCACCGGCCGCTGTGGATGTGTTACTAGCTCTCATCTCCCCCTTTTTCCCTCATTTTTCCCCAGCTGAGAAGCCAGGCCTCACCGAACGAAAGGGAGGCCTGGGGGTGCCCTCCCGGGACCGGAATGTTGGGGCCTCTGGGCAGGACTCCCCTGGGGTTTCACTACAACCTGTGTCCGGGGACAGCCCTGACCGGGAACCAGGTGGGTCTCCTGGTCTCCAGAGCAGCCCTCAGTTACCCCACATGTCCCCCTGCTCCTGGGCACCAGTGCCAATCCTAGAACCGCCCTTCCCTCAGTTTACCCCTTCCTTGGCTTTCCTCCCAGGCTCTGACCTCTGTCCTGGTGATGTTTCCCACATCCTTGGACTACATTTCCCATCAGCCCCATGAGCTCATTTCCCAGAACCCTCTCTGAGTACATGGCCAATCCGCCCCCTTAGAGGGTGAGCCACCAGCCCTATTAGTTTCCTTTCTCACAATCCTCTTGTGGCTCAGCCCCTGGGACCTCAGCTGCTCAGCCAGCCCGTGTCCAAAGCCCAGCTCTGAGGCCTGCCTTCCCTGTATGTTGGCAGTTACCCCTCACTGAGCCTCAGCCTCCTCATCTCTACATGGGGTGTATTGTCCTCTTCAGGAGAACAGATGGATGCTTCCAGCACAGCATCCAGTCTCCCCACCAGTTCTGTGGGCCCCATCCGTGCTCTCAGAGGCCTTTCCGTCTGTCCATCCCCCACGAGCATACAGAACAGCCACGTGGTGTCTGCCGGGCACTAGATGGGGCAGTAGGGGCTGGTCTTTGGCCGTCGTTCCACGGTGGAAGAAACACCCTCAGAGTGGAGTCTGGGCCAGAGGGCCTCCCAGCCAGCCCTGCTCTGCCCCCCCATACCCCACAGGTGATGCCTCCCCGGAGCTGGGGGACCCGCCCCCGCAGGGCCCCACCAGCCTGGAGCCCGCAGCGCCCCTGGAGAGCACCGAGGAGGGTCCTGATACAGAGAGGTACCCAGGCCGGGCTCTGGGGGTGCTGAGCGCCGGAATCGGGGCGGAGGATGGGTGTGGGGTCTTGCTGCCATTTGCGCCTGCTGTCCCCAAGCCATCTCCACTCTGTCCTGCTCTCTCCCTTCTGTCTTCTCCCTCTTCCTTCATCTCCCTTTCGTCATCTCTTTCATTTCTTTTTCTCTTCTTTTTTACAATTATTTCTCCTTCCTCCTCCCTCTTTCCTTTCATCTGCCTCTGCTCTTCCCACTCTCCCTCTCCTCCCCTCGCCCTTCACCCCTCAGCCTGCCCCTCTCCCCCACTCCTTCACTTTCATCCCTCCCTCTGCTCTTTTAGCCTCAGCCCCGCGCCTTGCTCCTGCTTCCTGGTGCCCTTTCCCTCAGCCCCCCAGTCCTCTGTGCTCATGCCTGGGGGCCCTGTCCCCCTCACAGTTGGGGGGGCAGGCTCTGCCCCCTGCCCGTCCTTGTGCAGCCGCTTTGGGGACCCTTTGGTGGGTGGGGGAGGTGAGTTGGGTTCCTTCTGGGTCCACCTCTGACCCTGTGCCCCTCTCTCCCCAGAAGGTGGAAGAGGTGGGTGCCTGGGCCTTGGGTCAGGGGGCAGGGCTAGCCCCTCCCCCATTTCTCCCAGCTCCTCCCCTATCCCCACGTGCCACCCACTCCCCTTCACCCCTAAGAGGGGTGGGTGGGGACATCACCCTCCCAACCAAAGAGCTAAGTATTAAAATCCCCCTTCTCCCACCCCAACTCCTGGCTCTGCCCCCACCCCCACCCCAGGGAAGGGAGGAGTCCGTCCTGAGTTCCACACTGGGTTCCCCTCCCTTCCTGACCAACCCCTACTGGGCACCCCTAGATGCCACTGCTCCTTCTGACTCCTCTCTTCTCTTGCATGTTTGATCTTTGTCCTGGTCCCCGTCCTGGTCTGTCCCCCTCCTGGTCTCTCCCTGTCCCCGTCCCGGTCTCTCCCTATCCTGGTCTGTCCCTGTCCCTGTCCTGGCCTCTCCCTGTCCCTATCCTGGTCTCTCTTTGTCCCCATCCCGGTCTCTCCCTGTCCTGGTCTCTCCCTGTCCCTGTCCTGGTCTGTCCCTGTCCCCATCCTGATCTGTCCCTGTCTCCATCCTGGTCTGTCCCTGTCCTCATCCTGGTCTGTCCCTGTCCTGGTCTGTCCCTGTCCCTGTCCTGGTTTCTCCCTGTCCCCATCCTGGTCTGTCTCTGTCCTCATCCTGGTCTGTTCCTGTCCTGGTCTCTCCCTGTCCCTGTCCTGGTCTGTGCCTGTCCTGGTCTCTCCCTGTCCCTGTCCTGGTCTGTCCCTGGTCTGTCCCTGTCCTGGTCTCTCCCTGTCCCTGTCCTGGTCTGTCCCTGGTCTGTGCCTGTCCTGGTCTGTCCCTGTCCCTGTCCTGGTCTTTCTTCGTCTCTGTCCTGACTCTATCCTTGGCCTCGGGGTCCAGGCTGTCGGGGCGTCTGGGGCGCTCGGAGAGCCTGCGGGTGAGTGACCGCCGCCGGCCTGCCCGGGGCAGCCTCGGGGCTAAGGGCCGGGGTGGGGGCCGCTCCCGGAGCGACGTGGACATGGACCCCAGCTCTGCCACGGCCGTGCTTGGCCCCGCCCGACGAGCCACGTACGTCACTCCAACACCCCCCCAGAGTCAGCCGGAGAGTCGGGGGGGGTGGGCGGGGAGAGGGGGTCAGTGACAGTCACAGAGAACTGGGAATGGATGCTGAGGTCCCTGAGGGCCTGCAGTGGTTCCAGGGAGGGGAGGGCGGTTCTTCCTATAAATCGGGGGCTGCTCTGCAGCATGGCCACCTGGGACACGGGTGCTAAAGACGAGTGGATGGGGAGTGGGGGATTTGGGGGCGAGGGGAGCACTAGGAGCAGGTCTCCTCTCTGGGCCCCCTACGCCGGGCCTTGACCAGGCCTCTGTCCCACAGCCCCGAGCCCGGAGAGGAGGGTGAGCCGGGCCGGTCGGGACTGGAGCTGGAACCAGAGGAACCCCCCGGCTGGCGGGAGCTCGTGCCCCCCGGCACCCTGCACAGCCTGCCCAAGAGCCAGGTGAAGCGGCAGGAGGTTATCAGCGGTGAGTGCCCTCCTGCCGCCGTGTGACCACGGACGGACCAGGCCTGCTCCGCAGGGAGGTGTCCGTCACGCACGCTGAGGACGGCCGCTCCGAGCCAGGGTGCTGCTGGCAGGGCCGGTCCCCACGGTGGGAGTAGTGCGGACGGCACGGTGCTGCAAGCAGGGCTGTATGTGCCCCTGTGTTTCTGGCGCGGCCTTGGCCCCCCTGTTTGTGAGACGTGGGCAGTGATGTTCCTGTCTCAGGGCTGTCAGAGGATGGGGCGTTGGCGTGGGGTGTTTAGCACCCGTGGGGCGGAGTGAGAGCCGAGAGCAGCTGCTGTTACACAGTCCGGCCGCTGGGGGTCCGTGGGAAGAGCCGGAAGGTGTCCGAAGGGCTGCCTGCTTCTGGGAGGAGGTGAGGGAGTCTCGTTTTTTCTTTGTTTTCTCTGGTTCTGAATTGTGCGTATGAAGGAGATTTGGCAAAAAAGAGTTGCGGTTGGGAGCTCGTTTGGAAGTTTACTTGGAGAAGGTACTCACTCAGGATTTTTAAAGCATTAGGCGAGTGCTTTGTAGGTCAGAACCTCCTAAGATCGTGCTCGAAACATGAGCAGTGCTCTCAGAACTTTCTGGAATGATGGAAATGCCGATGTTGCCTGTGCAACACGGGCACACAGTGGCTGCTACACACTTGAACTTTGGCGAGTGCGCCTGAGGACTGGTTTGTGTCTCGTTCCCTTTTAATTAGTACTTGAGCGAAACGGGGCTAGTGGCTACCAATCCGAAGCATAGCAGGTTCTCAGCAGAGCCCGCACCAAGGGGCTGCAGGGCCTGGCGCTGGGCACGCCGTGGGCCCTGCATCTGAGCTGCCACCCTGAGAGCAGAGGGCCGTGTCTCTGAGACCGAGGCTGACTCCCTCGCTGGGTGGGGAGCCTCGGGACACAGCTGCCCGCTTGCTGGCCGTGGGGTGACCCAGTGGTCCTGGCTTGCCCGGGACTCTCCCCGTTTGGGCACTCACACCCATGTCCTGGGAAGCCTGGTGCCAGACAGATGGGGACACGTCGGTCGCCCTGGCTGGCGGCCGCTGCCAAAAGGAGAGGCGGCGGGTGGGCATGTCCTCAGTGCGATCTCGGGCAGATGACCTCAACCCCGAGAGGGCTGTCCCCGTCCGTCCCTCCCTCCTCCTCCTCCCAGCCTGCCTCGGACACTGCCCATAGCTGGCTCCCCGACAACCACCTTCCTCCCTGCCGGCCCGCAGAGCTGCTGGTGACCGAGGCGGCCCACGTGCGCATGCTGCGGGTGCTGCATGACCTCTTCTACCAGCCCATGGCCGACGGGGGCTTCTTCCCCCTGGAGGAGCTGCAGAACATCTTCCCCAGCCTGGACGAGCTCATCGAGGTGCACTGTGAGTGCCGGCCGCCGCCCCCGCCCACGGCCCTCCAGCCGCCGCCCCGCTGCCCGCCTCCCTCCTGGCCGCCACCCCCCTGCCCGCGGCCCTCCTGCCCACGGCCCTCCTGCCCACGGCCCTCCTGCCCACCTCCCTCCTGCCCACGGCCCTCCTGCCCACGGCCCTCCTGCCCACCTCCCTCCTGCCCACGGCCCTCCAGCCGCCGCCCCGCTGCCCGCCTCCCTCCTGCCCGCCACCCCCCTGCCCGCGGCCCTCCTGCCCACGGCCCTCCAGCCCACGGCCCTCCTGCCCGCCTCCCTCCTGCCCGCCTCCCTCCTGCCCACGGCCCTCCTGCCCGCCTCCCTCCTGCCCACCTCCCTCCTGCCCACGGCCCTCCTGCCCACGGCCCTCCTGCCCACCTCCCTCCTGCCCACGGCCCTCCTGCCCGCCTCCCTCCTGCTCGCCTCCCTCCTGCCCGCTGCCCTCCTGCCCACGGCCCTCCTGCCCGCCTCCCTCCTGCCCGCTGCCCTCCTGCCCGCTACCCCCCTGCCCACGGCCCTCCTGCCTGCCTCCCTCCTGCCCACGGCCCTCCTGCCCGTCTCCCTCCTGCCCGCCACCCCCCTGCCCACGGCCCTCCTGCCCACGGCCCTCCTGTCCACGGCCCTCCTGCCTGCCTCCCTCCTGCCCAAGGCCCTCCTGCCCGCCTCCCTCCTGCCCGCCTCCCTCCTGCTTGCCTCCATCCTACCCGCCATCCCCCTGCCCACAGCCCTCCTGCCCGCTGCCCCGCTGCCCGCCTCCCTCCTGCCCGCTACCCCCCTGCCCACAGCCCTCCTGCCCGCCTCCCTCCTGCCTGCCACCCCCCTGCCCAAGGCCCTCCTGCCCTCCTGCCCTCCCCACCACTGGGCTCCCCCTCTGAGGCCTTGCGCCTAGAATTGGGGGACTAGCCTGCTCTCCTAGACCCCCAAGTCGAGCACTGGGGTCAACCCCACCCCGACCCCTGGAGCTCAAATTCCAGGTGGACAGCCCATTGGCTCCAGGGATCAGACAGACACACCTGCAACCCACCCCCGCCAGCTCCCATCAGGCTCTATAGACAATCTTGGGGGTCCTGACAGCACCCCCTATCCTGACCGTCCCCCACAGCTCTGTTCCTCGATCGCCTGATGAAACGGAGGCAGGAGAGCGGCTACCTCATTGAGGAGATTGGAGATGTGCTGCTGGCCCGGGTGAGAGTGCCCTGCCCGGCTCCGCCCCTCTATCCCCCCCCACCCGCCCCCCCAGGGACCCAGAAGCCAAGGGCCTGGACCCCAGCCCTGTCCTTCTGTCTGGGCTCCAATGTCCCAGCTGAGACACCCCCTGGCCTGGATCTCGCTGTAGTTTGATGGTGCCGAGGGCTCCTGGTTCCAGAAAATCTCCTCCCGATTCTGCAGCCGCCAGTCATTCGCCTTAGAGCAGCTTAAAGCCAAGCAGCGCAAGGAGCCTCGCTTCTGTGCCTTCGTGCAGGTGAGGCGGGCTGGGGGTGGGGGCGGGGCGACGGGCGCTGGGCCGTGGTCCAGGGAGCAGGGGCTGGTGCCCTGACCCGGAGGCTAGGTCCAGGCGTGGGCCACCTCAGCGCTGCCGCCCCCTTAGGAGGCCGAGAGCCGCCCGCGGTGCCGCCGCCTGCAGCTGAAGGACATGATCCCCACGGAGATGCAGCGTCTGACCAAGTACCCCCTGCTCCTGCAGAGCATCGCGCAGAACACAGGTACGCCCCGCCCACTGCCACTGCGCTCCGGTCTCTCAGCCTGGCTCCCACCTCCCACCCTGGCCGGGACCGGCAGCCTCCAGGCCTGAGCTCACCAGGCCTGTCCTTCCCTCGCCCACAGAGGAGCCTGCGGAGCGGGAGAAGGTGGAGCTGGCAGCCGAGTGCTGCCGAGAGATCCTGCACCACGTCAACCAGGCCGTGCGGGACATGGAGGACCTGCTGGTGAGCTGGCTCCGCCGTCACGGGGCCGTTTCTGCTGAGTAACCCTCGCTCCTCCCTTTAGGGTTACTGGAGGTCAGGCCTCTCCCTGGGCTTGTCTCCCGGGGGACGGGGTGGGGTGGCCCCTGCCCTTGGCTTGTACTTAATGACTCTACTCCTGCTCCAGCGGCTCAAGGACTACCAGAGGCGCCTGGACTTGTCCCACCTGCGGCAGAGCAGTGACCCCATGCTGAGCGAGTTCAAGGTGACCCTGCCTGCCCTCGCCTCCTCTCCCTCGGCCCTGGCCCTGCTGCCTGGTCATTCTCTGATGTCCTGGGGATCCCAAGAGCCCGTCCACGCTGACCCTCCCCATTCCCCCAGCACTGCCCTGACCCCTGACTGACCCCCAGCCCCTGGTCATCTCCACCACCCGCCCGCCCTGTCCTGCACTGACTGTCACCCTTCCCGCCTCCAGAACCTGGACATCACCAAGAAGAAGCTGGTGCACGAGGGCCCGCTGACATGGCGGGTGACAAGGGACAAGGCTGTGGGTGAGCCCCGGGCGGCGAGCGGGCCTGGGGGCGGGAGGGTGGCGCCCAGGCCGGGTGCTGAGCAGGGCCGGGCCTGGCGGGGTGGGGGTGGGGGGGACGCTCAGGCAGGGGTGCTGAGCAGGGCCGTGTCCCTGCAGAGGTCCACGTGCTGCTGCTGGATGACCTGCTGCTGCTGCTCCAGCGCCAGGACGAGCGGCTGCTGCTCAAGTCACACAGCCGGACGCTGACCCCAACGCCCGACGGCAAGACCATGCTGCGGCCGGTGCTGCGGCTCACCTCCGCCATGACCCGCGAGGTGGCCACCGGTGAGGCCCGGCCCTGGGCGCGGGGCATGGTGCCTAGGCAGTGGGCACGGAACCCTCCAAAGAGCCGGGGATCTCGCATTCCTGGCTGGGCAGGCTGGAGGCCCGAGAAGTGGGCGGGGCCTGCCGTGCTGTGGGCTTCACTGAGTGAGATGGGAACTGCCCTGGGCTTGCTTGGAGGAGCTCACGGGCGGCCAGCTCCATTTTGGAGACACCTGGCTGCTCTTGGGGCTGTAGGGGTGCAGAGTGGGAGCTGGGAGCCAGGGACAAGGGGTTTGCAAACGAAGCTGCCCCAGGGCCAGGGCGGCGGGGAGGGGCTGCCTGGCTGGATGAGAGGGAAGGCGGGAGGAGGGCACATGGGGGGGAAGGGGGTGACACGGGAGGGGGATTGGGTCCAGGAGCCTGAGGGCTCCTCCTCCGTGAGGGCTGCCTGGCTCTGAGCCCCCCTCTTCCCCTCACAGACCACAAAGCCTTCTATGTCATTTTCACCTGGGACCAAGAGGCCCAGATATACGAGCTGGTGGCGCAGACCGTGTCCGAGCGGAAGAAGTAAGGGGGTGGAGGCCGCACAGCTGGAGGAGGAGGGCCCGGCCTCTGAGTCCCCTGGGGCAGGGTGAGGGTGGGGGGCCTTGGCACAAGATCTGGGCTCTGACTGCCCAGCTGCTGGCCTGTCTCCCCAGCTGGTGTGCCCTTATCACGGAGACCGCCGGATCCCTCAAGGTGCCTGCCCCCGCCTCCCGCCCCAAACCCCGGCCCAGTCCAAGCAGGTGAGCAGGGCAGGGAGGACCTGGAGGGCTGGGGGACTGGGCCTGGCTTCTCGTGTGTCCCCAGAGCTTGAGCTCTAGCCTTGGTCCATGTGCATACCTGTGTACACTGTGTGTGTGTGTGTGTGTGTGTGTGTGTGTGTGTGTGCTGCCCCACCATAGCCCACCTGTCTCCCACCCAGGCCTCTGCCTTCCACTGGCCGGGCCTCTCTGTCTCCCTGCCTCCCAGCCTTGACCTCTGTCTCGGTCTCCCCACCTCCCCTGTCTCCCTCTCTGCCCCTGCCTCCCCCGAGGTCAAGGGTGTGGGGGTCACCCAGCACTTCCTCCCCCAGCATCCGCGAGCCCCTGCTCAGCAGTTCTGAGAATGGCAACGGTGGCGGCCGAGAGATGCCGCCCACGGACGGTGAGCCCGGGGCCTCCAGTGCGGGAGGGGGTGTCTGCGGGAACCAGGCAGAACCTGACCACTCCCTGCTCCCACACAGGCCGGATCGAGAGGACCCTCAGCGCCCTCCTGCCCTTCTGCAGGCCCGGCCCCGAGGGCCAGCTCGCTGCCAAAGCCCTTCAGAAAGGTAGGTCCCCCCACTCCTTGCAGGGCTGACCACCACAAGCTGCGCTAGCCGCACACACGCCCCACGCCCCTCTGCAGCTCTGTCCCTTCAGTCCCGTCTCCCCGGCCCCACCTCCATCCTGGGTGCCCTCCCACCGGGTCCCAGCCCCGCCTATGCACTCCCTTATGCATCCCAGCTCCATCTGCAGGCCCGGCTCACTCCAAGTTCAGCCTGGCCGGCACCCACCCTCCCACCCACAGGCCCCTGGCTTCGCCTCTCCCCTGCTCCCCTCTGAATCCCCCACCTCAACCCCAGCCCAGCCTCTGACTCTGGCCCCTTGTCCCCGTCAGTGCTGTCCCTGAAGCAGCTCCTGCTCCCCGCAGAGGAAGACAGCGGGGCGGGGCCTCCCCCTGAAGGGGGCGGGGTCCCCGGGGGCGGCCCCCTGAGCCCCGCACAGACCCAGGACATCCGAGAGGAGCTGCTTGGCCTGGAGGAGACCATTAAGCAGCTGGAGGTGGTGGCAGGCAGAGGGGATGGGGTGCGGGGGGGAGGGGGGGACTGGCTCAGTGAGGGCCCCCCTCATGGATGACTCCCCAACAGGAAGTGGAGGAAGAGTTCTGCCGCCTGCGACTCACTTTGTCTCAGCTGGGAGAGAACACTGTCCCCCAGTCCGGCTGTACCTGAGGCTCCCGGCCCCAGGCAGGTGAATGGGGAGCTGTGGGGCCGGGCACTGCCAGAGAAGGGGTGCCAGGGGCCCCCTCCTCAGCCGTTCCTCTCCCCGTCTTCCTCTTTCTGAATCTCCCCAGCTACCTCTGCGTCTCGCCATCTCTGTCAGTTTCTGTTTCTCAGGCCATTTTTTGCTTTCTCCCCACCCTCCCTTTCTCTCCCCCTTTTCCGTGTCTGTCTCCCCTCCTCCTCTCCTCTTCTTTCCCCATCGCTCTCCTTCCTGCTTTTCTCCACGTCCCCAGGCTTTCTGCACGTCGGAGAGACGGGCGGACCACCACCCACTACTGCACGGCCGCAGCAGCGTATGCCCCCGAGGGCCCACGGCAGGGCGCGGGCTTCCGGGCCGAGTCTGAGGGGGTCCAGCCGGGACCACTGCCTCCTCCATCCTCCCGCTGGCCTTGGCCTTCTGCTTGGGGGACTCAGGGCTTCATTCCCCGGGCACCACAGTGATCACCATTTCCCAGCCGTCCCAGTATTGCCTGGGGGGCCACCCCCCCATCTCCCACCCCCAAGTGCCTTTGCTCTGTTTTTATATCCTGAATTGGAAGTTTATTTTTAATATATATTATCTAAGGAGAGCTCCGTGTTGTGAGGACCTGGCGTGGTGTCCGGAGTTCCCCTGCCTGGGTCAGACCCGCCGCGTGCCTCCGTGCTTCTGGCCTTTCTCCGCTTGTTCATTCATTCCGTGTGTTCACCGTTTCCCCCAGGCACGCCCACCACCCCTCCCAGCTCCCATCCTCACCCCCACGGTCACCCGCAGTGCTGGGCACCCCACATCCACACTCCATTCTGCTCTTTTATTTTTGTAGTAAACTCTGGAGGTGGCTGTTGGGGTCACGGGGAGCGGGTGGGGAGGGGAGCCCTCCTGGGCGGGGGCTGGGGGCGGGATTATTGCTCTGAGCACCCTGTCCCCAGGGGGCCTGTGTAGAGAGGGTGTCAGGACGGGCTGGCACAGGGGACACACAGCCACACACACACACACAGGTCACAGCACGGGGGTGGGGGCGGGCGGGGAGGCCGGGCACCGTATTGCACTTAGGGAGTGGGGCCGGGCGGGGCCCCCTCGAACCGGAGCCTGGGAGGAGGCTGGAGGCCGCGTCCCCTCGCCCTCTGGAGGGGAAGGGGAGGCCCAGCCCGGGGCTGGGGCAGTGACTGGGCAGCCGGTGTCCTGCCCTGGAGGGGCTGAGGGCTGTCCCTGGCCTCTGGCAGGGCATCGAGGGCGAACCGGACACAGAGGCTGCACGGGCAGTGGCCCCGGTCCCTGCCCCAGCAGAGCCCGTCCCCCACACCGGCTCAGCTGCCAAGCCCCCCTTTACCCCCCTTGGGCTTGGGGGGCACCGGGAGGCCCTCGTCACCCTCGCTGTCAGAGCTGCAGCCGCTGACGTCCGTGATCTCCAACTCCGAGTCGCTGTCCTCCTTCCCTCCCAGCGTGGTCTCTGGACCCCCAGCCCCTGGCAGTGCCAGGCGGGGGGCCGCTGCCAGGCCCGAGGGGCGCTCGGAGCCCAGGCCCTCCCCTGCAGCTGCCAGGAGGGGTGCAGTCGTGGGGCCTGTCCCGGCCGAGGGCAGGTGGCCCAGGGAGCTGGCCAGAGGGTTGGGGTAGAAGTGGGGGGGGTAGAGAGAAGCGGGCAGCTTGGGGAAGGGGCCGGCGAGGTAGGGGTTAAAGTTCCAGGGGTACTCGGGGAAGGCTCGGCTGTATGGACCCAGCAGACCCGGGGGCTTGGAGTAGCCGGCAGCACCTGGGGACACAGGGGTGGGTTGGGCTGGGCCAGGGCTCCACAGGCAGGCTGCCCGCCCGGGCCTGAGCAAAGGGTGCCACCCACCTCCTGTAGCCCCCCCGCACTGTGCCCACTGTCCCTCCCACACCTGTCCCCACCCTCATGCGGCTTCCCATTCCCTCAGCACCCCTGCAAGCCCTTCTCCCAGCTCATCCCCCTTTCCGTTCCCCACCCTGCAAAGCCTCCAGCTTTCACACACACACACACACACACACACACACACACACGGCAGCCTCGCCGCCTCCTTCCTGCATCCTGTCTCTGCCCATCCTCTTCCCTAGAACCCCTGCAGCACCCCTCCACCCGGCACCCCCGGGACCCCAGGCCCTTACCAGAGCCCAGGAATGGGAAAGGGCTGTCCAGACGCAGTTTGTCCGTCTCGGGGGTGAACAGGGTTGCCCGTGCCCCTGGCTCTCCCAGGCGGGGGCCAGAGAACAGGGTCTGCAAGGTCTGGAGGGGGAGGTGAGGGAGGCGGTGCTGCTCAGACCAGCCACTCCTCCCCAGGGGCTCCGTGGCCTGTGGGACACCAGATGCTCCAGTTCTGAGAGCCCCCCTCATCCCAACTCACCTCGGGGGTGAGGGGAGGAGCATCCGGCCCCGGGCCCCCCGCAAAGGGACCCGGGCTCAGCAGGAGCGGGGAGCCCGTGGTGGCGGCCGCCACGTCCAGCAGAGGGTAGTTGACGAGCACAACTTTGCTGAAGTTGAACTTGTAGGTGAACCTCTTGCCTTTGGTCTTGTGGAGGATCCGCTTGTTGTAGTAATAGCTGTGGGGAGAGCGGGACGAGGTGGAGGGGGGTCCCGGGCCCATGCTCTGCCAGCCACAGAGCACAGCTGGGGAAACTGAGGCTCACAGGAGCCCCCTGACCGAGGTCCCAGAGCGAGGCAGGGCTGGGGTCTTGCCTGTGTGTCTCCAGAGCCCCGAGTGGGTGCCCTGTCTCCTCCCCTGCCCCACACTCAGGGATGTAGGTAGACCCCCCAGACCCAAGGAGAGCCCTAGCCTGATCAAGGGGTTCTGCCCAGGAAACCAGAAGCTCCTGGCTGGGGGCCCAGGGGGACCAGAGGGGAGAAGGGGCGAGGCCCAGGGAGCCTCACCGCAGGGCGCGGCTCAGCTTGTCGTAGTTCATGTGGGGCTTGCACTTGCGGATGCCCCAGAGCCGGGCCACCTCGTCGGGGTCCTTGATGACGAACTCCCCGTAGTCCCCCTGCCAGGCGATGACGCCCTGGTACTCCTCCTTCTGCAGCAGCTCCAGGATGAAGTGCCACAGCTGGATCTGCCTCGAGCCGGGCGACGACTCCGGCTTGTAGGCCCAGTCCGGGAAGGCAAACCCTGGGGACAGCAGGCAGGAGCGGCCCTGCTTGGACCCCAGAGGCACCCCCCGCCTCCCCCCCACACCCCCATGAGCAGCTGCCCAGCCTCAGGCATCTTTCAGAACTGAATTCCTACTCCACACCCCAGTGGCTCTCTGGTCCCCAAACGCCCCATAATGGGAGAGCGCTCAGCATCAGGTCCCTGTCTTGGCACAATTCTCCCAGGTTCAGCGTCCTGGGTGGAGGGTAGGAGGCCCAGCGTCCTGTCCCTGACTGTGGGGAGGAGCTGGGAGGGCCGGCCTCAGGGAAGGCATTAGCCCTCTCCCTCCATGGCACACACCCCCGCCCTGGCCTGCGCCCACGGCCTCAGGTCTCCTGCTCTCTCAGCCTCCTTCCTGCCGGCCCCCGCCGCCCTGTGCCATCTCTCCCCAAAGCTCCCCTCGTGGCCAGCCCCTCCCTGGGCCTGCGCACACGTCTCGACGTCTGTCATGTATGTATGCCTTTCACGCCGCTGGATTCCCTCCCTGCATCCGTGCACCGGCCAGAGAGCCGTGTGTCTGCAGATCCCCACACTGTGCAACGTGTCACACAGACGTCCACTCACCCCGAGGGCCCCTGCTACCCCAGAGACATGCCTGCTGGCCCAGCGCACCAGCACCATGTGCCACACCAGCACCCAACACTGCACACTCACACTCACCCTAACACAATCACACAGCTCCTCAGGCCCCTGGGAACTGCAACCAGCCACGACGACAAGCACAGGCCCCCAAAGACCCAATGCGACAGCGGGTGGGGGAGACAGGGAGGCAGCCTCAAGACAGACGTGTCACCCTGACAGGCACGCACAGGGTGACACCATGACAGACTGCCCCCCCAGGCATCCCCACTCTGTAACACCCACAGCTCACTCAGCTCCCCATACTCCCATGGCATTCTGCACCCCGAGGCCCAAATATGCCCGGGTGCTGGGGGTGGCGGGGATGGAATGTGCTTGCTCACCCCTCAACCTCACCACCTGGGAAGCCCCAGACCCTATACTCACTCCCCGGCCACATCCTCCATCCGCTTTCCCTCCCTCAGAGACCCAGGCCGGCATTAAAACACACGGCAGGGAAACAAAACGAAACAAAAACCTGGAGGGAGAACTGGCCTGTAGAGCGGAGAGCCGTGTGAGGAAGGGAATGAGGTGAGCGAGGCTGAGCTGGGAGACGCCTGTGTCCACTGCTGTGTGGTCCGGCCGCGCCTTCCCCCTCTGGCTTACGAGGGCTTCAGGGGCGGGAGGCCAGGCTGCCTGGTGTCTACACCTGGGCACAAGGCCTCCTGCCTGAGCCGGGGACCGGGAAGCCAGGCAGTTTCCTCCCCAAAGGGAGCGTTTTCTCTCAACTCCATCTGGGGTTTTTCTCACCTCAGACCCAGGGCTCCATCAACACGGGGTTCTGGCCCAGTCCACACCCAGAACACACCCTAGTGGGGATGCGGCTATCACAGACACCACACACACAGCCCCAAAGATGACACGCAACTGGCCACACAGGCAAGTACACAACCCGACCCAGACACACACCTGTCCTCAAAGGGCTCCGGCCGTTGGGCCGGGTCACGAAGCCCCCATCTGGATGGTCCTGTCTGTCCTGTCCACAGCCCCTGGCCCATGGCCCTCCTGTGTGGTGACTGCTCACACACACACACACACACACACACACACACACCCCTAGGGAGAGGACCCCGCACTTCAGCACAAGGACACACACTGACAGACAGTCTGCAACACTCAGTCACACTCAGTGGCACAGATGCAAGAAACGACACACAAACACACAGCCCCAGCACTGAGGCGAGACCTGGGCCCCCATAGGAATGCCACAGACTAGTAAGGACCGGGCAGAGGGTTCAGCCCTTGAGGCAGGTGCACTCGGCAACTGGCAGACACCCTCCCCCCCCACCAGGCCTAAATACAGACACACTAGGCGTGCCACAGAGTGCGACACGCCCAGCCCGGAGCCCCCAGGTAGCCTCAGCTGTGCAGCACAGAAGGCACACCAGCTCACACACATACACACACACACACACACACACACACAATCCAGTGTGACCCTTCTTCCAGAAACACTCAGTGTGACACTCCACAGCCCCAAATAACCAGGCACAGGTTTCTGCGCGCACACGTACACACACACACACACACACACACACACTCACTCACTCACTCACAGCTCATCTGTGGGGCGTGTGACTTGCACTCAAATGCACACCCAAGCCGGTCTGACTATCCACGTCCCCATCCTGAGCATCCTCTGAGCAAGCCTTCTCCCAGGGCCCAGCGGCCGGAGCTCCAAGCCCCGTGTGGGTGGTCCTGTCTGTCCCTGTGCACAGCCCCTGGCCTATGCCCTCTGGTCTCCCCCTACCCACCCTCCATCAGCGCCTGTGCAAGAAAGGGACCCAGCGCTGAGGCCCAGGCCGCCCAGCCTCAGCGCCCGGAGCCCATTAGGAATGCCTCAGGCCATGCCACAGGCCGGTAAGGGCCAGGGGAGCGGTTCACCGCTGAGGCAGTCCCCCGCTTCTCCCTGCCCGCCCGTCCCTGGTGACAGTAGGCTGAGATGTGCTCAGCAGACCGCCCCCCCCCTCCCGGGACCTCAGGACCCTGAACCCGTGTTCCTCTCGCTCAGACCCCACCCCCTCCCACCCTCCTAAAGACCCTCACGTCCCACTGGCAGGTGCAGGGACATCTGGCTGTGAAGTTTTTCGCCAAGTTTTTCATTAAGGAATTGGATGCAGGAGACTCCGACAGAGCCCAGGGTGGGAGGGGGGCAGAGGGGGAGACCAGGAGGGGCCGCTGGGGGAGGGCTGGGGCGGGGGAGGGGGCCGGGCCAGTTACCGGGGGTCCAGAGAGCCGGCAGGGCGGGCGGGGCGAAGAGCAGGTCGGAGACGCAGCTACAGTCCATGGTGGAGCCAGCCCTGCGGAGAGGCCGGGACAGACACGCGGGGACAGGACAGGGCGGGCGGGCGGACAGACAGGCGGTCAGCGCCCAGACCCAACCCGCCGACGCCGGCTGCCTTCCCCCCACATCCCACCCTGGCACCCTCCGCCCCGTCCGGTCCCTGTCCCCGAGCAGTGCTGCGATCCTGCCCTCCGGAGCCTCCGGAGCCTCCCGCTCTGCCCCAGCACCGGGCTCCGCTGCGCCAGCCGCCGCCCGCTCCTCCCCGTTCACTTCGCACCGTCCCCGCCGCTGTCCCTGGTCCCCGGCTCGCGCCTGACCTCTCCCTCTGTCTCTGTGCTGCCCCCCGTTTTTCTTTCCCGAACCTCGCCCTACCCGCCCCCCGCTGACCCCATCCCTCTCCTCTACCTGCCCAGAGCCCGCCAGGGCGGGTGCCCCCCTCCCCCGGCTGGGAGGGGACAGGCTGGCCTGCCCTCCGCCCACCCAGGCAGAGCAGCCCCAGCGCCGCCGGCGCCCCCAGACACCCTCCTGCCACCTGCGGCTCACCCCACCGCCCGCCACCCGGACCTGCCTCCCCGGCGCCACTTCCTCCTCAGATCTGCCTCCCCCTCAGGCACTCCTTCCCTCAGCGCTGCCTCCCCCAGACCGTCCTCCCGCCCAGACCCCTCCGCAGACAGACACCCCTCCTCGGATACCGCCTCTCCCCGAGGTGCCCCACCCTTCCTTGCCCCTCTCTCAGAGCCTTCCCCTCCTGGCAGCCCCGCCCCTCAGACACCCACCACCCAGGCACCCACCCTCCTCCCCACCCCATCCTACCCCCTCCTTAGACACTCAGCCCGCATACCCTTAAATACACAGTCCTCCTAAGACACCCCACTGCTCCCCAAAGATCTCACATATCCCTCAGAAACCACGGGCACCCTGCTCCCCCAAAGCCCACCTCCCTGTGGACACCAGACAGGACGTGTCGGATAGCTCCCTCCCCCCAGACTTGTCCAGTCACCCACACCCTCACCCTCACCCCATGGCCTGGAGTCTACTGAGGCCCCTCCCACCCATCCCCTCCCTCCGAGCCCCTCTGGGGCCAGTCCCACACCCACACTTCCTCTGCCCCTCGGCTCCCTCTGCCCAACTTTCTCCCTCTTTCTCTCTTTCCTCACTCGGTCTCTTTCCTTCTGTCTCCTCCCACCCTCTCTCCCATTTCTCTCTCCCTCTTCTCTCTCGTCTCCCTCCCTATCATTGTCTCTCTCCATCTCTCTGTCTCTGCCTCCACTCAATCCTTTGCCCTGTTTCTCTGTCTTCCCCGCCCGCCCCAACCCTTCCGTCTCTCTCGCTATCTCCCCAGTTCTGCCATCTCCCGTCTCTCGCTCCGTCTCTCTCCACCACCTCTTTCCTCCTTCTCTCTCCCTCTAACTCTCCCATCTCTGTCTCTGCGCCCACCCCGTCCCTGTCTGTCCCTGTCTGTCTGTCTCTCTCTCTCCATCTCCCTCCCGTTTGTCTCCCCATCTCCCTCCATCGCCCTGACTCCGCACCTCTCCTGGTCCACCTCTCCCACATCCCCGGCTTGCTCTGCCTCTCTGGGTCCCCTCCCACCTCCCCCCGCCCTCCCCCCCCCCATTGGCCCCTCTCATTTCCGTGTTGGTTTTGATTTCTCTTCCCGATGCTTTCAACTCCCCGCCGCCTCCTCCGGACACGTTATAACGAGGAGCCGTGGGATCGGCGCTCCAGGCCCTGCTCCCACGCTCCCCCCCCCACGTCTCTCTCACGTCTCTGCCGTCTCTTGGTCTCTGCCTGCCACTTCCTCATCTCTGGTCTCTCCCCGCCTCTGTCCTGTCAGGCCCACCGCCGTCCCTGCTTCCTCCCTCCTGTCCCCTTCCCTTCATTTTGGCTGGACTCTCCAGGTTTGAGGTCCTGAGTCTCCGGATCCCCATGTCTCCATCTCTGGATCATGTCCCCCACCCCCAGCTCTGTGTCTCCATATCGCTCGGGCCCCCACGTCTCTGCTCCCCGTCCTGGCTCCCGGCTCTGTCTCTGTTTCCAGGGCTGTCTGTCTCTGTGTCTCTGCTTCCGTCCCAGTGTCCATCTCTTGGGGCCCCTTTGATCTCGCCCTGCCCCTGGCGCCCTCCTGGCCCCATTGATCACTGATCGACCGAAGGAGAGAGTGGGGCCTTCCAGCCGGGCTGTGGGGCGGGCAGGGGTCCAGCAGGACAGCCCCACAGTCAGACAGACAGACAGACAGCCCAGCCAGGGTGGCTGTGGAGGGGGAGCTGCCCCCCTGCGGCTCCCACGGCCGCTGTGCGGATGGGGACTCCGGGCAAGCTTTAATTTTTAATTTTATTTTGCTTCCTCCACCCCCCACCCCATCTCCAC
This sequence comes from Pipistrellus nathusii, assembly GCA_963693515.1. Lineage (NCBI taxonomy): Eukaryota > Metazoa > Chordata > Mammalia > Chiroptera > Vespertilionidae > Pipistrellus > Pipistrellus nathusii. The sequence goes on along the minus strand of OY882872.1, from coordinate 37,295,720 downwards.
CGCCCGCAGCCACGGCACCGAATGTGTGTGCGTGTGTGCGTGTGCGTGTGCACACAGCAGTCAGAGTGGGGCTGGGCAGGCCGCAGCTGCCTCCCTCCTCTCCCTGCCACGCAGATCACAGACCCACACACCAACCCAGGCACACACACCACATCACACAACACAACACAGACCCACACACCAACCCAGGCACACACACCACATCACACAACACAACACAGACCCACACACCAACCCAGGCACACACACTACATCACACAACACAACACAGACCCACACACCAACCCAGGCACACACACCACAACCTCACACACAACACAGACCCACACACCAACCCAGGCACACACACCACATCACACAACACAACACAGACCCAGGTCAGCAAAATAACACACACCAAACCTCACACAACACACAGATCAGGTGAGCAAAATAACACACACCACAACATCACACAACACAGACACAGGTCAGCAAAATAACACACACCACAATGTCAGACAACACAACACAGACACAGGTCAGCAAAATAACACACACCTCAACGTCACACAACACAACACAGACCCAGGTCAGCAAAATAACACACACCACAACGTCACACAACACAACACAGACCCAGGTCAGTAAAATAACATACACCACACCGTCACATAACACATCACAGACACAGGTCAGCAAAGCAGCACACACCACAACACAACACAGACACAGGTCAGCAAAGCAGCACACACCACAACACAACACAACACACAGATCCAAGTCAGCAAAATAACACACACCACAATCTCACACAACACGAACACAGACCCAGGTCAGCAAAATAACATACACCACACCATCACACAACACATCACAGACACAGGTCAGCAAAGCAGCACACAACATCACACAACACATAGATCCAGTTCAGCAAAATAACACACACCACAAGGTCACAAAACACACAGACCCAGGTCAGCAAAATGACACACACCAGAACGTCACACAACACACCATGCAGATGTGTGATCATGAGTCAACAAAATCACTTGCACAAAGACTGTTACAACCAACACACATCACACAGACCCACACAGCCACTCAGGCACACATGCCTTATGTGAAACAAAACTCACAGACATGACTGTCAAAATAGTCACACTTCATGATCACAGACATTCCCACCGAAACAAAGACCCACAGTCCCAAATCACAGACACACACACACACACACACTGGCAGACACAACTGCTCTCACTAAGGTCCACCATTCAACGCAGGCACACAGACCTGAGTGATGCCACACCACGCCACACAGAAGCAGACACACCAGGCCCAGGCACGCACCAGCCCAGCCAGTCACACAAGTACATGCTCACAGGGTCACACAGGCTCGCGCTGGAGACCCTGCGTGCACATGTGCCGCACCGCATGAAGATGGGGGCACAAGCACACGGGGCACTCACCTGGGCTGTCTGTGTTGGGGGCTGCGTGGGAATGGGGCGGGCACTCAGAGGGAACCCCACCTGGGACCCCGCTGCTCCTGCTGCCATTTGTCCAGTTGCCTGCCTGTCCACCCATCCACTCCACCCTTCTCCAGCATGTCTCTCTGTGCGCATAGGTGTGCAGTCTCTGCATGCACATATGTATGTAAGATGTGCAGTCTCTCCGTGCACGCACATGTATGTAAGTTGTATAGTCTTTGTGCGTGCACACACATGCATGTAAGTTATATAGTCTGTAGGCATACATATGCATGTAAATGTGCTATCTGTGTGCACGCACACACACATGTAATATGTGCAAGCCTAAGTGCATGCACACATGTGTAAGGTGTGCCAACTCTGCATAAGTACACGTGCTTGTGATGTGTGTGGTCTTGTGAATACATGCACATGCATGTAAGATGTGTGGTCCCTGTGTCCGTGCGCCTACATGTAAGGTGTGTGGTCTCTGTGTACGCACTAATATGTGTAAGATGCACAGTCTCCACATGCATGCACATGCATGCAAGGTGCACGCTGTCTCTGTGTGTGCCTGTGTGTGTGAGATTTGCATGTCTCTGTGTGAGCATATGAGCATAAGCTGTGCATGTGTGCCCATGCATGTGAGCATGTGAGCTGTGCTGTAAAGACAGCACCAGAACAGGCCTGCTTCTGGTGCTGTCTCTCCAGAGACAGGTCTCTGGGCCCCTCAGACCCCACGAGGTATCAGTGTCTCTCTCACCAATGGTCTTGCGGCTCCATCTCTCTGGCCGCCTCTTCTCCCGATGGACACCTGCTTCCCAGTGTCTCTGTTCCTTGTCTCTGTCTCTGGGCATCTCTGTCTCTCTCTGTCCTCTCTGTCTCTCCATGTCTCTCTCCGCCTGCCATCGCTGGGGCCCTGGGCTGGGGTTTAACCAGTTGTTTTGATTTCTCTAAGCTGCTCCGGCTGCCTCGGGAGCCGCCTTGGGCCTCACCCCCTCCCCAGCCCCTTCATCCCTCACCCAGCCCCCAGCTCTCCTTAACACAATCTGCACAAGTGGAATGAAAATTGATTTTTTTTTTAAATTTCATATCTTCTCCAGGGCTCTGTCTAAAGAGGAGAGAGATGCGGCCCAAGACCCTTCTCCCTCCGCCGCCCCCACACGCACACATATACCAACAGGCGCACACATTCCGCCTGGAGACACACACACACACCCTGCCACGCTGCCTGTGCCCACCCGGGGGGCACAACCTTGCCTACAGCAGACACCGTGAGGACAAACCGTGCACATGGAGACACACACAGTGAGCCCCCGCACACGCTCTCTCCGGACACGCACCGTGGGCACACTTCCCACACCACACGCAGCCTGGTTGCCTGCTGTCACACTCCCCACGTGTGCACGCTCACACACGCACACCAGTCCATACAGATCACGGCCATGTCCGTGAGTAACAAACCCAGTCCCATCTCGGGGAGGACAGGGCCAGGAAGGTGACGGGGACTTTCCTGCCAGGACTTATACAGACACATACCCCTGAAGGCAGCCCCACTCCTACCCCTGCTCACATCAACCAAGTGCTCTGGCCTGGCCCTGAGTGAGGGTGCCCGGGATAGGTGTGGACGCGTGCACACACACACACACACACAAACACACACATACCCCTCACTACTCCTCTCGAGGCCACACACTGTCCCCCCACCCCCCACAACTGGCTGGCTCATTGAGAACTGGCTCATCCCCACCCAGGCACCCAGAGCATATGCAGAGGCACCACACACATGCTGCGCTCCCATGTCAGCACAGAGACACAGCCCCACACACCAACAGGCACCAGCTCACACACGGAACACACACTGCACCAGCCGACAGCCACACACACATAACACAACCACACACCAGCCTCCAGTCTTTGGCTGGTCACACGGCATCAGTCACTAGGTTGTCAGGAGGAGTGGGCCGCCTTCCCCAGCCCGTGACATTCCACCCCCCAAAATGACTGCACACGCACACACGCACACACAAACGTGCACATCTGACTTGGGACTCAGACACATGCCCGCAGGCTCAGAGACACACAGCAACGCCTTGTCACAAACACGCCGCCACAGGCGCTCACAGCGGGCGTGGTCTCCGGTCACAGGTTTGGGGGTGTCTGTGGCCTTTTCCAGGCCGTTCTTCACTGAGTTCCTCATCCGCCCAGCCTGCTCTTGGGTCCTGTTGGGGCGGCATCGCCCAGGCCTTCCTAGGCTCCCTGGGACAAAGCCCCTGACCCCTGGCCCCCAGCCCCGGGCTGCCGGCCTGGCCACCGGCTGGGGAACGCCAGGCACTCACACTGTCACACACTCGCTCACAAACACGACGCGCATGGCTTTGCTAGGCACACAGGCCAGTCACCTAAGGCACCCAGGAACACACACAGCTCCATGGGTCACAGTCACACACAGAGACGGCTGAGACCTACACACACACACACACACACACACACACACACACACACACACGCATACGCACGCACGTAGTGTCACACATCACGGACACACACATAGACAGTCACCATAGCTTACACACATGGCACACACACATGCACAAGGCTGCATTGTGCCAGACAGACAGACGGAGGGACAGAGTGCAGACAGATGGTGGCCGGAGGAGGTGTGTGACACTGGCTTAGGGTGAGTCGGAGGCACCAAACCAGGGCAGGATGGAGACCTCACACCCACCCCACCCTGCTTCCAGCCTCTCCCGCCAGTAGGCATCTGTCTGGGGGCGGTGGGTCTGTCTCTCTCCCTGAGTCCCAGGCTCTGCACGGATGTCCCCGGGGCTGTGGCTGCACAAGAACAGTGTCAGTGGGGGGTGGTGAGAGAGTGTCGTCCCTAGGGAGGTGGGAGCCGCAGTGCCACGCACCCCGCCTACCAAACAGGCTGGAGAGGGGAGAGGGAGGCAGGCGAGGAGGGCCGCTATGCAGACCAGGCTGCTCTTCAACCTCTGAAGGGAGCCCTGCCCCTCCCTCCGGAGGCCCAGAGAGGGAGGAAGTGCCAGGGAGCCAGGGAGCGAGGGGAAGACAGAGGAGAGACACCCAGAGGGGCAGAGACACAGACAGAGAGGGAGAGAGGTGGAGGGAGAGGGGCAGAGAGAGGGGCAGAGGCAGAGACAGAGGCGGGAGACCCACGTCAGGGGCCCCTGGAAGAGGCGTTGAGTCAGAGAAGCTTGACAAAATGAATTAAAGCGCTGGAGGTTAAGGGGAGAGAGCTGCTGGAGAGACCCGGGTCAGGGGGGAGGAAGAGGAGGGGCAGAGATGCGGAAAATTGAGGGATTAGGGCCCAGGCAGAGTTGCAGCTGCAGGTGGCAAGCAGGAAGGTGGGAAAGGCCTGAGAGGGGCAGGCGGGCTGATCTCAGGGTGGGTTCAGGGCCTTCAGCAGTCCTGGGGGGGGGGGGTCCGCTCAGGGCTATCACCCCAACTCCAAACCCTCCTCCTCCTCCTTCCTCCTCATGGTCCCATTCCCACAACTAAACCTGCCTCATCCTGAACCTTCACCTCTTCCCACAAATTCTCCCTCAATCCCAGCTCTCTGCCCTCCTCATCCCAACCCCAGGCCCCAAGGCTGCCCCACAACTGGACCTGCTGAACCCACACCCACCAGAGCCACGCTGAGCACTGGCTGGGCTGCCCAAGGGGCTGCGCTGTGTGTCCTGTCCACGGGGCCTGGTGCCAAGTATGTGCCCAGGAAAAACGGTTTAAACAGAATTCAGATGAAATGGAACGTGGCAGGGAACCAGGAAGAGAGGGATGGTGAGTTCAAGGGACCAGAAAGCCAGAGACTATGGGACAGAAATGGAGGTGGGGCAGCAAGACATGGGACAAAAGGGCAGAGAGACAGGGACGGGCAGACGGGAATGGAACAGAGAGCCAGCGGGACAGGCAGATGGGAGACAGACAGAGGAGCAGAGAGGAACGGGGAATTAAATGGATGAAGACATGGGCTTGAACATGGGGGAGAAGTGGGTGACTGAGAGAAAATGAGGAACAGATGCATGGGGTCAAGGGCCCAGGAAGGCAAGCATGAGGGGCAAAGTGGGGCAGTGAGAAGGGGAAGAGACAGCGGGACGAGGAGGCAGGAGACAGAGGGCAGGGCCTGGCACCCACCAGGCCCCGGTGTGGGGTCAGGGCAGCTGGAACTGGGCGCCTTGGCTGAGGGGATCCCATGGGGCCGGAGGAGGGCTGGGTCCAGGGGGCTTGGGGAGGCTTGGGGCTCCAGGGGCATCGCACGGTGCTAATTCAGCGCCATCGATCAGACGGGATGAGAGCAATAAATTATTGTGACAAGATGCAATCCTGGTCCGCGCACTGCCGCCGAGTGGATCGATCCCTGTCCCCAGCCCCACACTGGTCCCATGCCCAGGCCTTGGCGGGGATGCCTCTGCCCACCTTTCTCCCCCTCTCCCCCCCTCCCCCGTCCCCCAACCACACACACTCCCACTGACAGCCAGGGGGGGCTACAGCCCTTGGAAAGAGAAAGGAACAGAGAGGGACCCACAGACGGAAGAGCAAGTCCTAGCTAGTCTGGGTCCTCTCACTGCCCTCAGCACCTTGTCCTCACCAAGACCTGAGAGGTAGCAACTGTCATGATGCCCATTTCACAGATGTGGAAACCGAGGCTCAGACAGGTTTCACAAGGGCGAATGTTGATGCCTGGACTCAAATAGGGCTCAGTATAGCTTCAAGTCCCCCGCTATGTGCAATGTCAGAAAAGACAGCAAGGGACAGAGAAGAGAAGGGAGGAGATGGAGTGCAGGACACAGAAAGAGGGTTGGAGAGCTATAAAGAGATAGGAAGAGATACAGAGACACTTAAAAAGAGACAGACAACAAACACAGAGAGAGACTGGGAGGGAGTAAAGAAGCCAGAGGAAGAGAGAGACAGAAAAAGAGACTCAGACTCAGAGATGAGCAGGCTGATGGACACAGGAAACACAGGAAACACAGAGATGAGCAGGCTGATGGACACAGGAAACACGGTGGTTCCGGGGACCAAGGTGTGTGTGGGAGACAGTGGCAGGGGGCTGTGTTGGCCCCATGCGGCTGGGGGTGGGGAGCAGGCAGGAGTGAAAATTCGGTTGACAAGCTGGGCTGGGAGTCCGTGTGGGACAGACAGGTGTGACAGCAGGGAGGCAAGGCGTGTCCAGGGCAGGAGGGGAGGGAGCACATAGGCTGAGGTGTCGGAGAGCTGGCAGGTGATGGAGAAGCACGTGTGGCCCCAGTGACTGGGCAGACAGTCTTGGGCGGAAGGAGGTCACCAGCGGGGCAGGTGAGGGAGGCAAGAACACCTGGGTGACCGAAGTCCGATGGCCTCAGTTTGACTCAAATCTCCAACATCCACCAGTTTCTGAGACCGCAAAGAAGTGGCTCCATTTCTCTGGGCTCAGTTTCCTTCTCTGTAAAATGGGGGTAAGAGTAAGCACCAGCTCATAAGGGTCTTGTGAGGAGGAAATGAGACAGCGGATGTGAAGAGCTGAGAGCGGTGCCTGGGACAGGGACAAGGGTGACAGAGCAGCTGCTGCAGGTGCCATGGGTAGATCTCCTCAGGGATGGTCCCTGCGGGCAGCAGCAGGGAGTGTTGGAATGCAGGGTCTCGGGCTCCCCCAAACCAGCTGCGCCAGAACCTCTGGGGAGGCCCGGCCTCTGGGTCCCAGCAAGCCCTCCTCGTGTTTCTGACACGCCGAGGTCTGAGGCCCTCGGGTGCAAGGGATTCCGTGTGATGCAGCAGGCAGGTATGTGGACGGCCGGGCACAGGTGCAGCATGTGTAACCCGGGCTCCAGGTGTCACTTATGCTCACCAAAAAGGTGTTCCTTGAGGAGCAGGTGGCTGGGGACAGGATCTGTGAAAAGAGACATGGTTTGCAGAGGGGAGCAGGCGGGAGGCAGGTGTGGGGATCTGCAGGTTTGTCTCCTACGGAGTGGGAGTGACGGGTTGCATGAGCAGGTGGTGAAGCTAAGCATTGTGGAGACCAGGTGCTTATGGGTGCACAAGGTTTGAAAGCTATGAAGAGACAAGGGTTCCACGGATGTGGGGGAGGGGTAGGACAGAGGGGGACCTGGGTCAGGAGTCAGGTGCCTGTCTGTGAGGCAGAAGTGTGACCAGGAGTAGCTATGCCCTGTGGGGACAGGACAGGGGGGCCAGGGCAGAGGCCAGGCCAGATACGGGGAGCAGAGAGGTTGAGGAGGGCAGTGTGGAGTGCTCAGTCCCCATCTCCTGCAGAAGCCAGTGACCATGGCACCAGAGCAGGTGGCGGTCCTGAGGGAGACAGGTGAGGAACAGGCAGATGTGGAGATACTGATGTGACCTCGTGCAGCAAGAGGGAGGAAGCGAGAAACATGAGATACAAGGTAGACGGGAAAAGAAGCAGACAGATAGCACCTGAGGGGCAGGTATGGGGACACAGGTACCCAGGTGAGGCAGATAGCTGTGTCCGAGGACAGATTTTCTGCCCCAGTCTGTTATGTGTGAAGGTGTGGTGTTGTGAAAGACAGCGAGACAGACACCGTGAGGAGACAGACACAGGTGGGCAGCCCATGTGCGGGCGGACAGTGTGGTGTTCAGAGGACGAGGGCTGGCAGAGGCCCCGGCAGGAGAGAGACCCGGAAGGACGTCCGAGACCCCCAAGGACCAAGGCACCTGGAGCACCAGCTGGTGCTGGCATGGAGGCAGGTGCGATCGGTGCAGGTGCTGTCTGGGATGGGCCACCTGGAAAGACAAGTGGGAAAGACGGGGGATCGCTGGGGGCACGTGCATTTGTGTAAAAACGGTGGGAATGTGAGGGAGCTTGGTTGAAGCAGGTGTATTCCTAGGTGACACATGGGAAAGGCTTCTGGAAGGACAGGTGAGAGGGCAGACAAGCTTGGCCAGGAGGGCGAGAGAGGACACAGCTCCTGGAGAACAGGCCAGGAGAATGCACGTGTGAATGCTATGTGCAAAGGAAGGTGTGTGTGTGTGTGTGTGTGTGTGTGTGTGTGTGTGTGTGTGTGAATATACGGTAAACAGCTCCTGCTTGAGGGGAGGCAGGTGTGAAGAAACATGCACGTGTGAGAAACAAGTGTGTGTGCGCGCAGTTTTGGGGATGGGTGGGATGGTGTAGGCACAGTAGGAAGGGGCAACGGCGATATGAAATGACACAGACGCGGGCCTCAGGTGGGAAGGGCGGCTCCTGGAAAGGAGGTATTCCCTGGAGAGCAGGTGAGAGGAGACCATGCTCAGGTCTGAGCGATCACAGGCATCTTTGGGGCAGGAGTGAAGGTCACTGAGTGCTACCTGGAGGGGCCGGAGAGAGGACATAGGTGACACCCGCTGCAGAGGCCGATGAGGGGAGCGGTGCAGAGGACGGGGGGAGGGGGGGGGGCGTTGCCGGCCAGGGGCAGGCATAGGAGAAAAATGTTACCTGCAGGGCTCGCAGTGGGGAACTGAAGGAGGAATGCTGGGTGACAGGTGTGCTGGTGGACAGGTGCGGGTAAAGGTGTTACCTGAGGCCACAGGTGTGCTCAGCGTGAGTCTTCCAGGCGGTTTGCAGCCTGGGTGTCTCTCCCTCCCCTCTGCTGTCTCCCCCGGGTCCGGATGGCTCTCCCATCCTTCCCTGGGCCCATCCTCACAGCCCGCCGCCAGGTTAGCTCTGGGCTTGGCCCAGCCTGGCTGCCGGCGGGCGCCGAGCCCCCGGAGGCTGCTTGGCGATTCGGAGCGCGTCGGCCGGGCGGCCGCGGGCGGGGCGGCGGGGGAGGGGGCGTTTAGCCGTGATAGATCCGCGCGCCGCTTGTCTCTTAATCTCCGGAGCGACCGATCGATTCGCTATTTCCCTTTGTTGCCAGAAAATTCGATCCTGGGCCTGGAATTAGGTCCCCGGCTTAATCTGAGCGGAAACCAGCGAGGGGGAGACAGAGACAGAGATGCTGGGGGAGACAGAGACCGAGAGACAGCTAGAGACGGAGAGATGCAGAGGGAGATAGGCGAGGAGATTCTGAGAGATGGTCCAAGAGTAGGACCCAAAGAGACAGATGCTGCAAGGGGCGAGATAAAGAGAGAGAGAGACAGGTTGGGGTGGTGGGTGGGGGTTCCTAGTGGACTCAGGTGGGAAGGGACAGACACAGCGAGGAGCAGGTGGCCAGGGGAGGGGGTCTGAGCGGGGCCCAGTGAGCCACCTGACCCCAAGGACACGGCCTAGAAAGTCAGGGTTGGGCCTGCGCTCCATAACCCAACTTGTGCAGACCCCCAAATTGGCCCAAATGTCTTTCCCACAGCCCCTTGACCCCTCACACCAATACCCAGATCCAAATGTACAGACCCTCAGCCTTGAACTCAAGTTCCACACACAGACCTCCCAGCACCTCACATCCACCCCCCCTCCATACCGACCCAGCCCCCAATATCCACACACCCGCCATAGTCCCCAGCCCCCCACAGTCAGCTCTCACCTCCAAACTCCCAGGCTCCCGACCCTGCGCCACCCCCCCCCCCAAATGTCAAGCCCTCGGCGCCCTCCAAACCCCACCAGGGCCCTTGCCAAATGCCCAGGCTCGCCCTCGGGTTGCCCGCCAGCCCCACTCCCAAATATTCAGACCCCAGGCGCTCCCAGCCCCACTCTCCCCAATTCCCACACAGCTCCCGGCCCCCTGGCCGAGGGCGCACCCCCAGCCTTCCCCCGCCACCGGCCTCCCCAAGGATGGTGCACCCTCCCCCACCCCCACTGCCCGGGCAGCGACCCCCCCCTCCCTCCGCCTCCCGCCTCCCGCCTGGGGCTCCCGCAGCTCCCCGCCCCCCCAGGTCTCCCGGGAGCACCCCGGCGCCCGCCCGGCCGGGACAGGAATCCCCGCCCCCACCCCGCCCCTGCGCGGCCGGCCTCTCACTCACTCGCTGGGCTTGCGCGTCCGCCCCGGTCAGGTCCGGAGAGAAGTGCTTAAAGTTCGGGTCCCGCAGCCATGCCCCGCGGCGTCCCGGGGAGGGCGCTCCGGGGCGGGGGGGGAACCAGGGGGGTGCCCGGGGCCCCGGGGGTGGGGGTGCAGCAAGAGGGGGCGCGGGCAGGAAGCGAGAGGCACTGGGGAACCGGGACTGGGGAAGACCCAGCACCCGGAGCGGCCAGACGGGGCCCAGAAGAGACAAGGGGTGCGGAGAGACCCCAAATAGAGACGCGCGGAGAGACCCAGGAGCGGGAAGCCGGGACCGAGCTCTGGGCGGGTGGCGGCGCAGTGATCGGGGTGCGGGGCCGGCTGGGCGGCCTCCTCCCCCTCCTCCTCCTCCTCCTCCTCCTCCTCCTCCTCCTCCTCCTCCTCCTCCTCCTCCTCCTCCTCCTCCTCCTCCTTTTCCTCGGTTCCTCCTCCTCCCCCCGGGTCCTCCCCGCGCCCGGAGCCTCCCGCCCTGCGGCCGCCGGCCCGCTCGGGGCGCAGATATATGGAGGTGGCGGCGACTGCGGCGGGCGGCGCGGGGGAGGGGGCGGGAGCGCGATCGATGGAATATAATTTTCCTCAAACTCGGAAAATAAAGTTCAGAGCTGATCAAATTTGAAAACAGATGTCGAATCGCGACTCTAAATAAGGTTCGATCCCGGGACTGAGCGAGCGGGGGCGGGGACGGGGTGGGTGGAGGGGTGGGGAGACCCCCTGGCCTCCCTGCAGCGCCCCTTCCTCCCCAAGAGGACGCCCTTGGGCACGCGAAACAGGCGTGAGGTGGAGGCCAGAACCCCTGCTGGACACACACACACACACACACACACACACACACAGACTCACATAGCCTGGAGAGCAGGCACATGGCCATCAGGCAGGACACACGGACACAGGAACACAGATAGTGCACTCACACAGAACAGCTTAGTGGGCACATGGTCACAGTGCCCTCAGGAACGCACAGAGATGGACACACAGCCAGCACACACAGACCTACCCTGACCCACACACTGGACACATGGGCACACCGGATCCATGGTGACATACAGGTACGCTCTATCCCTGGACACTAAACACCCTCACTGATATGTGGACAGACACACGGACGCTCCCTTCAAATGCCCAGGCAAACACAGGAGCACGCGTGCACACCTGCAGCCACAGGGAGGGCCCCCTGAAATGGCAAGTAAACACCTCCAGGCCGCAGCCCTGGGCGAAGCAGCCCCACGCCGCTCTGGAGTTCAGCTCTGAGCCTGGCTCCCTGGTCCCGGCTGACCACCACCTCACTCTTCACCCTCTGTGCCCTGCCCAGCGCCTTCCCTTTCCCTCTTCTCTCTCCCCCTCCCCACTGCCCTCCCCCACTTCCCTTTCCATTCCCAACAAGTCCCAAAGCCACAGCCTCAGGGCCACCCCTAAAGTCAGGAGGGGAAAAGGCTGGGGCAAGACAGTCCCCAAGCGGATATGCCACGGCCAGGACCGCTCTGCCAGGCGCTGAGGGCGTGAAGGAGACTTCACACAGTCTCCAGCGCTACCACCACTCACTAGGGTAAGTGCCTAAGCATCCCCAGCCTTGGTTTCTCCACCTGTAGAATGGAGCAACAGTGAGGACTCCCTCCTGAGGTTGTAGGGATGGTTAAATAGCAGGAGAAGGGCGTGCACTTGGCCCCGTTCCAAGCATCAAATCAACACACACTGGCTCTGAGCATTCCTACTTCCGCTTAATCATGTTAAAAAGACCAAACATTCCGCTAGAAAAGGAGAATTCCCTCATGGTCCACATGGAACCACCAAGAAGTCCCTGCCCTGGGGGTCTCTACCCTTCATTGGGGGATGCCTGAGTCTCAGCGGGGCAGCCAGCATCCTCTGGTACCTACCAAGGCCCCGACTGCACCCAGCATCCTTGAAGGTAGCTCACCAGCTGGACAGTCTCTGATACTCATACCCCTTGGGTGTCTGTGACACCCACCAGACTGTGAAGTACACTCTCCTAGCACCTTCGCCATGAGTGGCCCCGAACGCCAAAGAGGGGGCTCTGGGGCACCCTCTGTGGGGTAGGGCTCCTCACCTGCCCCCGCCGCCCTCTGGGAGAGAGAAAACACCCTGCAGGTGGCTATGACCCGTCCAGAGAGCTGGACCGTCAACCGGAATGTATCTGATGATGATTCAATGAGCGGAAGGGCACCTGGGAAGAGAGGACGGACACCTGAGCAGAGAGAACCCCATCGAAGGCATGTAACAGCCCTCAGGGAGCACACTTTCTGGGAAATACCACTTCTCACACTGAACACAACACCTTTTGGAAAACAGAACGTCCTTGGGATGTTAGCGACACCCATCAGGCAGCCCAGCCGGGAGGGCTTTCCCACGCTTTACCTGTGAGCCTCACCCCCGGGGGAGAGGAGGCCATCGGAGTGCCAGGAGCACGTGTTAGACTGTGGGCAGTGTCTGTGAGAGGTTGGCGGGCTCCCGGTGTCCAGCGGGCCAGGCCAGCCTCCCAGGGAGAGCTCCCAGGCCTTGTGTAGCCAGGACCCCGGAGGATAGGCCACTGGCCAACAGACAGGTGAAAACACCCCAAAAGACGCCTTCCTGGTTCCTGTAGCACCTGTTGGGCTGTTCCCTCTCTGAGCTCGGGGCATCGGGAGGGTTCGGGAGACGGTGGACGGCAGAGCACGCCATGCCCTGTGTGCACACAGAAGGTGCTCACTAAAAGGGGAGTGAGTGTGTGTGCACAGCGTTTCCTGAGGAGGGGGGACGCTGAGGCTGTGCATCCACTCATTAGCAGTATCGCCAACACCCACTTGACTGAAGGAAACGTCTCACAGGAGGGGGACCATTAAACCGTAGTTAACATCCCCAGGGAGGCTGCCATAGCAGGCGACTGTAGTTAAGACCCCCCTGGGAGAGAACACCCTCAGGATGTTTAATGCCTCCGGGGGGTGGGGGAGGGGAGAGAGAGAGGAGGAAAGGACACACTTACCAGCCTTTAACACCCAAGGGACCAGATTTATTACCCACAGGAGAGGACACCCCTGGGCTCTTCATAACCCCCAGCAGGGCGAGTGTCCTTCTGTGAGGGACCACCTCCCTTCGGATTGCTTTTAACGCCAAGAGGGAAACCAGGATGGAGTGAGCTGACCCCTAACCCACCCCCTAAATGCCCTCCCTGACGGCAGACCACCCGAGGTGGGAGCAGGTGGGTGGGGCTGAAGAGTTTCCAGGCACAACTAGAATAACGGTGACAATGAGCATTTCAATGGTCTTTGCTTGGGACCAGACAGTGGCCCAAACTCTATGGCCAGATTAAGTCGTGTCATTCTCAGGACCACAGCCCTGCAAGGCAGGTGCTATCAGTGTTATCCCCGGTTTACCCATGAGTAAACTGAGGCACAGAGCCACTTGTCCACTGCACACAGCTGAGAGTGTTGGGAGTGGAACCAGCTGGTCCTAGGGGCGGGGCTCTGCTCCTACGGCCCTGCTGTCTGCGCCCCCACACACACACCCCTCACATTAGACTCTGGCTGTCACCAGAATCCCCCACCAAGCAGAGTCCACACACACACACACACCCCCTAGCTCTCTGCACCTCCTTGGGCAAATCTGACATCCTATGGGGCTAGGAGGGGCTGGGGGAGGTCCCTGGCTCAGGGCTCCTTGAGGGCAGGGCCTGTGTCCGGCTGGTCGGCTGGTCAGGGTGTTCCCTGAGGGCAGACGGGGCCCTCTGGGGCCTGGGGAGGAACTGGAGGGAGGGAGCCGGAGGACGGCAAAGAGCAGGGAGGGTGGAGGGAAGGAGCAGTAGAGAGAGGCTCAGGGCCCCAGCTTCCCAGGGAGGTAGCCAGGCTACACCCAGAGTATAGGGAGCACAGAGGGAATTGGGGGGTGGGGTGGGGAGAGCAGACAGCATTCCCACCCCTCCCCCACCCCACCCCACCCCACCATCCCCCACCCCACCACCTTCCACCCCTGGGAGGTAGTGGATGGGGGAAAAGGGGGAAGGTTGGCCCCTGGCAGGAAGGACAAACCGACACCCACACGGACAGACCAAAGCTCAGGGAAGCAAGGGCATACCCATGTGTGTGGGGCAGGGAGACAGACAGAGGGACAAGGGCAGGGTGTTGAGTAGACTAGGGGCGGGGGGGGGGGGAGGGAGGGATGAAAAGGATGGACAGACTCGGGGTTGGGCAGAGAGGACAAACGGACTGCAGGGGAGTGTGGCTGTGCGTGAGGGAGAACAGACAGGATGGTCAGGGAATTGGTGGACAGACGGACGCAGGAGGTGCAGGCGGCCCGCGAGGCCGGGGCCAGGCCGAGGGCGCGCGGCGGCGGCCGGAGCGGGAGGCGGCGGCGCTGTTTGTGGAGCTGTCGGCTGCGGTGGAATTATGAAAAATAGCAGGCATCGGAGCCGGCCTTCAGCTTCGATTAGGGGAGATGGGACATGACAGGTGCGATCAATACGCAGCCGTTCTATAAAGTGTCAAGTAATGAATCAATTTCGACTAAATTTTCCATTTTTCAGAGGCCGTTCTCCGAGAGAAGAATATCCTCTTTTGTAAAGATATTATTATCGATTTCGGCGGCAATTTGACATCAGGGGTAGTTAATTCCACTCAGAATAAAATTGAAAACACTTGAGAGAGAAAAGAGAGAGGCGAAGAGTGAGACAGAGAGGGAGAGAAGGGGGGGGAGGGAGGGGCTGGGAGGAGAGAGAGAGATGGATGGACAGAGAGACAGAGAGAGGGACAGACCGTGAGAGGGAGGGAGGCCCAGAGAGAGGGGGTCAGGGGAGACAGAGATATGCAGAGTGGGAGACCGAGAGAGAAACTTAGGATGCTAAGGCCCAGAATTACAGAGAGGGAGGGAGCCCGAGACAGAGACATTCCGAGAGACACTCAGAGACAGAGAGACAAGATGTGGCTAAGAAATTGCAACCAAGAGACAAACTGAACGCGTTTCACAGAGAAACCCAGAGGTTAGAGACCTGCCAGTGGGTGCAAAGAAATGGATGAGACAAATCCAGAGGAAGAGGAGGATGGAGAAGGAGGCAGGAGAAACTCTCAGATGAAAGAGGCACTAAAAGTGAGAGTCAGAGAGGGAGTCCCAGGAGATCTGAGCAAGAGCAAAGGAATGTGGGAAGGAGAGAAGAGGTAGGGGCAGAGGGGAGGGGGAAGGGGCAGGCAAGGGCCCAGGCTTGGGGGCCCTGGGCGGAGAGCACAGACAGAAGCGGGGGCTAAGAGAGAGCCCCCTGCCCTGCCTGTGTGTGCCACTCCCAAAGGCCCTCTGAATGGGGGGAAGGGTGCGTGTCCAGGTCTAAGCTGCTGGAGGCAGAGTGTGAGTGTGTTGTGTGTCTCTGAGCCTCTCAGGGGGCGAGGAGTCTGAGCCAGTGTGATGGGCTGTGTTCAGGGCAGGGGTGTGTGTGTGTGTGTGTGTGTGTGTGTGTGGTTGCTGTTGTCTGTATGTGTACTTCAGGTTGTGAGTCCATCTGTGTCTCGTCCCCCCTCCCCCCTTCCTGAGTCTGCACAAAGCGGGTCCCTGGCCTCGCAGCCCCGTGGGCCTCAGCAGCGGGCAGTGGTGCTAGCGCTCCTGGTTAGTGCCTGTCAGTCTCCAGCTAAAATCTCTATTCATCCCCCAGTGCAGGCCAGTCTGCCTGGGAGAGAGGACACGGGGCTGGAGGACAGGACCCAGGGGTTCTAAGAGAGAAAGTGGCTGGGGACCCTGAGGAAGGAGGAGGGGATGGGGGGCTGGACTCCTAGTCTGGTGGAGGAGGGCGCTGGAAGGCCTGGACGCCTGGGTCTGAGGGAGGAGGGAGCTGGTTGGCAGGGACACTCACAGGACGGCCTGCAGGCAGGCCAGAGGGCCGGGCGGGCGGGCAAGCTCTTCAGCCTCCCCACCTGAAAGGCCTGTACGTGCTGCCCCCTGGTGGACGCGGAGATCGGGCCAGCCAAGGGACCGGGCGCAGACAAGCCCAGCCACGCTGAGAAGGGAAGGCGAAGGGAGAGACCCAAAGGGGAGCAGAGAGAGAGACAGAGAATTGGACAGAGAGAGGCAGACACATACAGGGACAGAGATGAGTAGGGGACAGAGATGTAGGCAGACAGAGGGCTGAGACCCTGGTTGAAAGAGAGGAGAGAGGTCTTGGAGAGACCAAATCAGAGGGCGCGGGAAAGATGGGGGGTAGAAAGAGGTCCCTGCAGACAGTGGGCAGAGAATAGGGGTGACAGGGAGACTGTGGTGGGAGAGAAAGGGTCTGGAATGGTGAAAAGGTAGACTGAGAGCCAGGACCATGTGGACAGGACAGTGTGACAGAGGGATGACAGATCGGGAGAAGGGGGAGGGGGAGATGGACCGCAGGGGAAACACAGGTGGGCAGGGAAGCCAGGGCCCCAGAAAGCCAGTGGAGTCCCCAGGACGGGGAGACTGTGGCCTGGCGGGACGCAGGCCGAGGGTAGCTTAGAAGTGAAGCTGGGACACAGGCTCCCCCCGCTGGGTCTCTACCCGCCACCCCCGCCTGTGCCGGTTCCCCCCACATGGCGGGCTGCCCGGCGGAGGCGACAGATTGAGCGATGAGACGCATTACGCACTTAATCCGCCTGATTGAATGTTTTGCTTTCGCCCAAATTGAAACATTAAACAACACGGGACGAGAAGAGGCGGCCGCAAATCACTCATGAAAGATTCATCTTCTCCCAGGCAGCTGCCACCGCCCGCCGCCTCCGCCGCCACCCACCCCAGCCTGGAAGCCACGGGGTGGGGGTGGGGTGGGGTGGGGTGGGGCCCAGCCCTCCTGGCCCAAGGAAGTTCTTCCTGCTGTCTGGCCTCCATCCCACCTGTGGAGGTGCGCTCAGAAACTGGGGCCCTGTATTCCTAGACCAGCCTGGGCAGCAGGACCTTGGCCCTGGCCCTGCCCCTCTGAGGTGGGGATCCCCTTTTTGCCCCCTTTGGGGTCCACCTCTCCAGCTCCCTTCCTTGGAGCCCAAGACCTCGAGGCTGGAGGGGACTGCTCAGTGGATTTGGAGTGGGGAAATGAGGTCTGAGAGCATCCAGCCTGTGCAGGGCGGCTCCTGGGTGTCTGGATCCAGCAGTGGGGGTGGTATTTGGGGTGGGGGGCGAGCCAGCGGGAGGCGGCCATTATGTCAGGATGAATGGAAATGGGGGCAGGGGGAGGTGTGTTCTCTGCCACTAAAGAGCTCAGTGTCTCTTGTATGGATAGCTGTACTCTGTCTCTCACCAGGCCTGTGTTGTAACTGGCTTTGTTGCTGTGGCTGCCTCGAGCTGCGCCTGTGTGACCTGTGTGTGGCTGGGATTCCATGGGCCTGTGCATATCTGCCTGTCTGCAAGTGTGTCCGAGTGTGACTTTCGCTGTGTACATCTGTGCGTAGTATTTGTGTGTCTTCCAGGGTGTGACTTCCTGTGTGTTCATTTGTGTGTGCCTGTGCACTGCCTGCCTGCCTGCCTGGGCCGGGGTGCCCGTGCTGCTCGCTCTGGGTCTGACAGGGGTGTGTGTGTAACTGTTCCACGTCTGGGCCTGTTTGGCACAGCCCCGCGTCTCTGGGCCGGTGTCGATGTCTCTGTCTCTGGGTGTCTATTTCTCTGTCCCTGACTGAGAGGGCACCTGCGGGGGCAGAGACACGTCACAGGAGAAGTGAGAGAGAGAGAGAGAGAGAGAGAGAGAGACAGGACAGTGGTAATGCCTGGGAGCTGGGGAGCAGGGAGCTGAGCAGGAGCTGGGGGGGGGGGGCAGTAGTGGGCGCCACGGCCAGAGCCGGAGCGGGTGATCAATATTCGATTTAGGTTTTAATTCCGGGGCTTTCGGAGCCTGTCAGCCCTGATGTATGAGCTCACACCGGGCGGCCCAGCCAGCCACCCCACAGATGCCCATGGCCTGGTGGCCTGTCCTGGCCCCAGCTCCCTGCCCCACAGGCAGCCAGGGACAGGAAGAGGAGCCAGGGGGCGCTGCGCTGAGCTGAGCTGAGCGGGGCTGTGCTGTGCTGGGCTGGGCGGGGCTGGGCTGGGAAGGAGGCGCCTGTGCAGGGCAGAGGGAGGGCGGCACCGGCTCAGGCTCACGCTCCTGTGCAGGAGTTCTTGAGTTCACAGGTGAAGTCACACTTGGTCACTCACTCACCTGCTGCCCCTGCCCGAGGGAGGTGGGAAGGGGACCCAGGCCTGTCCCAAGGGCCCCTCAAAGGTCCCTGTCTCAGGGACACACGGCTAGGGTCCCAGAGTGTCTGTTGGCACTGGTCACACAACCAGATACACACGTGCTCACACACGTACCCCTGGGCTCACGCATAGCTGTGTGCACACAACCCCTGACACGTGCCCACAGACATGCCCCTGGATTCAAACACATATGTGCACACACAGACTCTGACACACACACACACACACACACACACACACGTGCCCACACACATAACCCCGGGGGGACACAGACAGGGATAAAGGCTGCACATTAGGGGGAAGAGGGAGCAACTTGGGTTAACAGTGTTCCAGTAAGAGATAGTAAGAGAGAGACAGAGACCCACAGGCAGGAAAAGAGAGCAACAGAGGAAAACTCAGAGGAGAGAGTGCAGAGGGAAGCCGGGGAGGTGGCAGGGCGTGAGCCCCGCAGTGGGCAGGGATCGGTGGGGGAGGGGAGCCCTCCCTTCTCCTGTTGCCCCCCCCCAACCCTGTCTCTCTCTCTCAGGAAGATGGATCCACCGCCCTCCCTGATGACAATGCTGTCTGCGCAAACTTTAATTAACACTTTGAGTTAATTAGTTCGAGATCATTTAGGAGTAAAATGTTTTTATTAGGGAGGCTGCGAGGCTGTTGATGGATGGGGCGCGATTCGCTCTTCCGCCCGCGGGGACAGCCGTAAACAGAAATCAATCAGGGGGCTCCCAACCCAGCCCCCCCTCCCCCATGCCCCATGCCAGGCTCCCAGCCCGCTCTGCCTTCCAGACCCCAGTGTCCTGGCCCCCCATCTTCTCCGCTCTCCGGACCCAGAGTTCGGGTCCCCAGTCCACTTCTCTCAGAGCCTGGTCTCTGGACCCCGCAGGCCCTGGGAGGCCCCAACTCCCACCCCTTCCCGGGCTCCGAGGACCCATCACCGCGGGGGGCTCCTGGGCCTCGGCCCCCTAGTCCCCCAATCCCTCCCAGGCCTGACTCCACGCCCCGGGCGTCCCCTGGGGAGTCGCAGCGCCTCCGTCCCGCGCCCAGGCGGGGTCTGCGGTCCCGGGTCGGCTCCGCCACCCTCCCGCCGGGCTGACGGCTTCATCAGGTGTCCGGGCGGGGCGGGGGGCGGGGGCGCCGGGGCGGGCGGGCGGGGCGGGGGGCGCTGGGGCGCAGGGAGAGGGGGCCGGAGTTCCGGGGCCGATAAATCTTCATCAGGAGGCGGCGGGGGGGCCATTAAGCGCTAATGGGAAGATGGAGGGGCCTGTCGGCCGCGCGGGCCGGGCCTCATTTGTCCTGCTTCCCGCTTCATTGGCCGCACCCCGCCCCGCCCAAGCGGCGCCCCGTTTCCGCCTCGAACCTTTGAAAGGGGGTGGGGTGGGGGTGCCCTGAGGGCATCCGAGGAAGAGGGAGTGGGGGTGCGGGGCTGAGGTGGGAGAGGAGGGCGGCCGCGGAGGGGAGGCCCGGGTCGCGAGTGGAAAGCGGGCGGCGGCGGAGTGCCCCGGGGAGGGGGCGCCCCCGGGAGACAGCGCGCCTGGCGAGGGTGGCGGCGGGGGGATCGGGCGGCGCGCGGGCGGGAATTGGGGGGGAGGCCGGGGCGGCGGCGGCGGGGGCCGGGGAGGCGGAGAGTGCAGGGCCGGGAGGCCGTGGTGCGGACGGGAATTGGGGGGAAGGTCGGGGCGGCGGACGGGGGCCGGGAGGCTCGGGCGGGAACTGGAGGGGGAGTCGGGGCGGCAAGAGGGAATTAGGGGGGAGGCCGGGGCGGCGGCGGGCGGGAATTGGGGGGGAGGTCGGGGCGGGCGGGCGGGAATTGGGGGGAGGCCGGGGCGGCGGGAGGGAATTGGGGGGAGGCCGGGGCGGCGGCGGGGGCCGGGAGGCGCGGGCGGGCGGCGTCCCTCGGGGCAGAAGCACGGCCGCCGCTGCCTCTCCGGCCTCGCGCCCCCCGCGCGTCCACTCTGATTTCTCGGCCCATTTTTCTTCCTCCTGTCACTCGGCGCTCGCCCTCCCGCCGCCGGCCCGCCGCGCTCCGCTTCCCGCGGGAACCCCGCCGCCGCCGGCCCCGGGGGTGCAGCCGGCTCTGCGTGCAGCGCCCTTTCCGGGCCCCCCAGTCCCCACCAGAGCCACGTGTTCCAGGCCTGTGACCCCCAATCTGTCTCCACGGAATGGACTCTCGGGGCAGAGGCCAAGCCTCGGGGATAGCATGGGGTCTGATTGAGCACCTCCGGGGTCCAGTCTCAGGTTCCCCTAAAAAAGGCATCTGTTATCCACAAAACACGCATGTGAACCCCCATTTCCTCAGGAACTCCCAAGCCCACAGGAGAACCTAGGAGCTGACCTTTACCTTGAGCTGGGTCACCCACACCATCAGAATGTATCCCAGACTCAGAAACATCAGGGATGTATCTGCAACAGCCCAAGGCACCCCAAAATGAGGAGTCTAGGCCCTGCCAACATTTGCCTCAAACTTCCAGCCCAAGACAATGATAGGATAAGGGAGATGGGCTCAGTCACCCCAATATAAGCAGAAGTAATTCCACAAGTCACCCCCATATAGGCACCCCAGACTTAGTTACCCCCAAATTAGACACCTAAACTGGACCTTCCTCATTGAACCCTAAACAAACAGCAGGACCCCAAGATAAATCACCTGTAACCTAGTCAAATGGGCCCTCAGCTGCTGTTACCCCACTCAGCATGTGACCTCCATTCTCAGTACAAACTAGGAAATGGAACTGAAACTCAGTCACCCCTAAACGAGGCAACCCCAATCTTGATCTCCAGACCCAATCAATCTAGACTTAGGATGTGGGCCATACCAGCTTAAGACCCCCAAACTAGACATCTGGTTCCCCAAACTCAAGTTTCCACTAAACTAAGATCAGAACCACCCCTGACCCCCTCAACAGCAGTTACTCTGGCACTGGTCAACTAGGTCTCTGCCATCACCCCCAAACCTTGCATCAGGAACCCCAGCATCAGCTGCCCTTAAAATACATATCTGAGCTCCCCTCCTCCCCCCCAAGTCATCCCGTCATAAGAGTCACACACTCCCCAATAAGTGACATTGAAGCTTAATGATACCCAAACCACACTTCTGGTCCCCAAGCTAGTTACCCACACACTGACCATTAGGCCCTCATAGGCTGTTACCCCCTCAAAGTGGGCAATTCAAGTGCAGAGCGCCCACATCAGCCATCCTGAGCTGACCCCCAGGGTCAGTCATCACAAGCCAAACTCTCAGAACCCCACAATCAGAGAGACTCAATCTCAGAATTTAGGGTGCCTGCCTCAGACACCCCTGTAGTGTGTTGGTGGTAACCCCTAAAAGCCCATGTGCTAACCCGGGACGTTATTGGGAAGGGTCTTTGCAGATGTAATGAAGGGAAGGGTCCCAAGATGAGCTCACCCTAGGTGAACTGGGTGGGCCCTGGATCCAATGAGTATCTGCAGGAGACAGAAGAGAACAAACCGCGCAGGAAGGGGCGAGGAAGGAGCCCCCCCGAGCCTTCAGAGGGAAGCGGCCTTGCTGTCACCTTGATTTTGGACTCTGGCCTCCAGAACGCTGAGAGAAGACATTTCTGTTCTTTTAAACAATGCAGTTGTTACCAACCACAGGAAGCTAATAGTCTCCCGAACCAAGCCTCTGTATCCTTAGATTTAGTGACCCCCAAAAACTGGGGATGTGGACCCCACAGTCAGCTGCCCCAGACTAGCCTCTAATCCCCAGACCAGGCTTCTGGGTCTCAGCCTAGTTTCCCCCATCACAGCATCAAACCGACAATCACCCCTAAATATTTGTTAACTAGATCCTGAAGCTCAGGCAGCCCAAAGTGGGTACAAGTCACAGCCACGAGACCCCCAAACTAGACATCTGGTTTGAGACTGTCGGGGCAGAGGCCAAGCGTCGGGGACAGCATCAGGGCCTGACTGAGCACCTCTGGGCCCAGTCTCAGATTCCCCTAGAGAGGGCATCTCCATACCCACAAAATAAGCATTTAGTCATCTCTAAATGAGCCTTGGGGGTCCCCCACACGCAGTAACCTCTAACTTCTCCATGGCCACAGCCTCAATTGACAGTTGACCTTGAGACACCTCAAGATGAGGCACCTGGGCCCCTGGTCTCAGCACTCCTAAAATAAAATAAGCATCATAGCTCCACTAGTTGGTAAACCCCAACCTCAGCATTTGGGCCCCAAGGTTAGTCCATCACAAACTAGGTATCAGACCCCCAGATTATTATTATTTTTTTTTAATGCTTTATAAAATATATTTGACCTTTTAAAAAAATATATTTTTATTGATTTTTTACAGAGAGGAAGGGAGAGAGATAGAGATCTAGAAACGTCGATGAGAGAGAAACACCGACTAGCTGTCTCTTGCACATCCCCTACCGGGGATGTGCCCGCAACCAACGTACATGCCCTTGACCGGAATCGAGACCCCCAGATTAAATTATCCCTAATCCAGTTACCTAGGTTCCCCAAGGTCTGAGC
This sequence comes from Pipistrellus nathusii, assembly GCA_963693515.1. Classification (NCBI taxonomy): domain Eukaryota; kingdom Metazoa; phylum Chordata; class Mammalia; order Chiroptera; family Vespertilionidae; genus Pipistrellus; species Pipistrellus nathusii. The sequence goes on along the minus strand of OY882872.1, from coordinate 37,272,701 downwards.
CTCCACCTCAGTCACCCCTAACTAGGTACTGAGTAATTGACCTCAGACACCCCTATACTAGGCAATAACACCCCAAACTATCACCCACGCCAGGTACAAGGAACCCCAGTGATAGTCACCTCAAACCTTGGCAACTAGGCTTTGAGGCTTAGTGAGCTCCAAATTGTATGTATTAGGGACTCTTTTTTAAAAATATATATTTTTATTGATTTTTTACAGAGAGGAAAAGAGAGGGATAGAAAGTCAGAAACATCGATGAGAGGGAATCATCATCAGCTGCCTCTTGCACCCCCCCCCCCCCCACTGAGTATGTGCCCGCAACCAAGGTACATGCCCTTGGCTGGAATTGAACCTGGGACCTTTCAGTCCGCAGGCTGACGCTCTATCCACTGAGCCAAACCGGTTTTGGCAGTATTAGGAACTCTTAACAAGGCAGCGAGTTCCCCTCTCATTTGACCCCAGAACTTGGCTTCTGATACACAAGAGTGACAACCCCCTCCACCCCCCAGCCCCAGGAGGCATCTGGCAACACAGTTAACCACAGGTGACCCCAGGAGGTCACTGCCATCTCACACTGGCATTTGGACATCCAGTCATCCCAACCTCAACATCTGGGCAGCCCATAGGCAGCACCCCTAAACAAGGCATCTGAGTGGCTTTCCTCAGCTTTCCCAAACTAGGGATCTGGTGTCTGTCCACCCAGACACCAGAGCAAATGGCCTCTAATTTGGCATTTAGGGCCCCAGCTTTAGTCCCCAAATTAGAATGCAGGCCACAGTCTCCCTCACTCCTAAATTAACCTCCAGGTCCCTTCTGTCAGAAAAGCCATAGTGAGTCACTCTCCAAGCAGGCATCTGAGCCCCACAGATAGTCACCCACAGGTGGGGCACCTGGCCTTCTGGAGTCAGATACCCACGAAACCAAGCTGTGGGTCATCCAGGCTCAGTGACTCCCAAACTAGTCACTAGTAGGACTCCAAAATGAACGTATGGACTGCCAAACATGGTGACCACTGAACCCTAAACAGTCACTCAACTAGATAGCTGGATCTCCAGACTTACCCAATCTTTTTTTTTTTTTTTTAATAGATATTTTATTGAGTTTTTACAAAGAAGAGATAGAAAGCTAGAAACATCGATCAGCTGCCTCCTGCACACCCCTAACTGGGGATGTGCCCGCAACCAAGGTACATGCCCTTGACCGGAATCAAACCTGGGACCCTTCTATCCACTGAGCCAAACTGGTTTGAGCCCAATATTTTTTTTTTAAATACAATTTTATTGATTTCAGAGAAGAAGGGAGAGAGAGAGAGAGATGGAAACATCAATGATGTGAGAGAATCATCGATCGACCGCTGCCTTCAAGCCCCCCACTGGGAACCAAGCCCACAACCCAGGCATGTGCTCCTGACCAGAACTGAACCCAGGACCCTTCAGTCTGCAGACCAATGCTCTACCCACTGAGCCAAAGCTGCCAGGGTTCACTCACCCAATCTTGACAGGTCCCTTCCACTCTAGGCATCAGTAGCTCCTTCAGCCCCACATAAGTCTGCACCACTGCAGATCTAGAGCCTGGCTTTGGACTCCCTAAATCAAGAACACGGACTCTCAAATGCCCAGACATTGGCAGGAGGGACTTCAGTCACCCCAAATTCATTATTTGAAATGCAGTTTGGCCAGTGGTTTCTCAGTGGTTAGAGCGCTAGCCCTCTAACAGAGGGTTTGCAGGTTCCATCCCTGGTCAGGGTGCAGGCAGGAAAAAACTAGTCAATGTGTGTCTCTCACATCAATGTTTCTCCCCCATCTCCGTCCTCCTTTCCACTCTCTCCAGTGGAACTCCTTCCACCAAGTGAGAACACCGTGAGAAGTCTCAGCCATGAACCAGGATGTGGGTTCTAACCAGAACGTGAGCATCCTGGCACCTTGATCTTAGACCTGCCAGCCTCCAGAACTGAGAGGAATCGAGTCCAGGCCTGGGGTTATGTTTACACGAGAGAGAAAAGCGACCAAGCCGGGTTCTACAAGCAGAAGGATTCAGGACGAGTAGGCATCGCAGGCTGGTGTTAATGAGTGCTGCTCAAAGAATCCCACCAACGGCTTTGAACTTGGACTCTACGTAAAGCAGGTTATGTTCTACAGAAATATTCAACTCTCAACAGTTGGGAGGAGACACATGATTATTTGGCATCTTGAGGCGGTAAGCAACTTGGACACACACCAGGTATTTAGATGTGACTCTTGTCTGAACATTAGTTTCTGTATCAGAAGACGAAGCCTCCATCCTCACGACTAGGATGGAGCCATGTAATGGCTCAACAAGACATGAAAACTGGAAAGAATACTTGACATCTTTAGCTTATAAGCAAATGGTGTCACATGTTGATTTATGCTTCTATGTCCTTGCCAGAATAGCTGAAAAGAAAGTTGTGGTGTGTATTTGGCAAGAATCTAATTAAAAGCATAGGATCTTGATAAAATAATCATGTCTTCTATCAAAACTGTGGCCCTGGGTGAAGGTTAAAAGTAAACCAGCAATGCTGTCTTAGATAACACCTATCAATATTTAGTTTTTCTTGTTTGGCTCATTTCCAATAAAAAAAAAATAAACAAGACAGAAGTGTACAGATTTAATGATTTGTGTAGGAAAAGCTTTTTTTTCTGATGAGTTTCTTCTATAGACTTTTCTTGGCACTATTAGAAAAATTTCAAAAGTACTGATCAAATTAAATGACAAACTCATATTTTTCTATTTGAGCCAAAAATAAAATAAAATAAATTTCAATGGAAAAAATATCCTTAGGTAAGGATTAAAAACCTATATATATAAAAGCCTAAGCTACCGAATAACCAAATGACTCGTTCACCAGTCGCTATGATGCACATTGACCACCAGGGGGCAGGTGCTTAACGCAGGAGCTTCCCTCTGGTGGTCAGTACGCTTCTACAGTGGGAGTGCTGCTCAGCTGATCACTGAGTGCCAGATGCCTAGGCTCACGATTGGCCAGCGCAGCTGCAGCGGTGTGAACCTCTCCCACCTCCATGGCAGAACTGCCGAGCAGAGCAGCAGCGGCAGGCACCCGACCTGGGCTGAGGCTCCTCCTTGGCCTCCTTGTAGTACTACTTCCTGCAGGACTACATCCCTCCGGGGATGTCACACTGGCCTGTGTGGATCCGGCTGAAACCGGCAATCCGACATCTCCAGAGGGGTCCCAGTTCCCAAGAGGGCGCAGGCCAGGCTGAGGGACCCCATGGGTGCATGAATCCATGCACCAGGCCTCTAGTAAATAAATAAATAAATAAATAAATAAATAAATAAATAAATAAATAAATAATAGACAGACAGATAGATAAATGAAATGAAATGTAGCCCATCTCCCCACAGTAGGATCTGGATTCCCAGTTTTATCATCTGCAACAGCACATATCCACCACCATAACCATTTGCCCCTGAAATAGACTAACTCTTGTAATCCTATTGTGTCCGATAAAGGCATCTGAGCCCAACAACCCCTGCAGGGCCAGAAGCCCCCCCACCCCCCAGCTCATTTGTTGTGCCCCAGCTTCAATCCTCCCCACCTCTGGTATCTCTACCCCAGCGTCTGTCACTCCACACAAATGAAAATGCCCAGCCTTGAGAGATATTGGTCTTCGTATCACAGGCATCCCCAAGTTCCGCAAGTGGGTCCTGGACCCTGGGGTCCTGACCTGATCCCCTGCTTCGGTAACTCCCACCTCAGGCCACAATTGCTCAGAAGTCCACTCATTCATGTCCCCCATAGCAGGGTGTGGGAACCTGACTCAGTCATGTGACAGCTGTCTCAGACTCAGCTGCATTTGGAAGGCACTGAGTCCCTGCGCTCTGCACCCCAAACTAGGGGACTAGAATGACAACTCTGACCTCCTCAAACTTATAAAAGCGCTTCTCAGTCACATGGCCTCCAGCTGCATAGTCACACCCCAGGCTCTGTGCCTGAATTAGACAACTGGCTACCATGTTGCCACACACTGCACAGATTCCTGGTCTAATGCCCCAAACTAGACCCTGTACCCTAATCTCTGTCATATGAAGCGAGGCTCCCACACCATCCCAGACAGAGCACCGGACCCTCAGTATGAAAACATAAGCAGTCTCCACAGTGTCATGTGTCATCTCACACTGAGCCACCGGACCTCCAGTTTATGCCTCCCCAAACTAGACAACTGAGCTAGGCTGTCACCCCAAAACAGACTATTAGAACCCCAGTTTCTGAGAACTCTCCAAGGTACCCACACAGGAGACAGACCAGTCCCCATCCCATTTCCTTCAAACCCACCAGAATCCCCAATCTTTGTTACTTCATCACCCCCAAATAGATAGAGATCCCAATTCTGTCATCCCAAACTACATGACTTGCCCCATATCTCTGAACTTAAAACTGAATTATTGTTCAGATAAATTGGCCCCAGACCCAGAGACAAGCAGTCAGTGCCATCTGAAACTGAAAGACGGTATCCCCCACTCTGTCACCCCCAAGGCAGGGCCTCTGACATCTGGTCTCATCATCTGATCCCAGTCTCTGTCTCCTCAAATAGGACAAAAGGGCCCAGTCATGTCACCAAAACTAGAAACAAGACCAACAGTTTCTGTCACATTATCTAGACTAGACTACAGCCTGCCACCGAAACATGGCAATGGATGACTAAACTCTGTCACATCACACTAGACAACCAGAACTCAGTCTCCACAAGTTAGCAAGGTGAGCACCCATCCTCCCCACCCAGTCTCAATCATTCTGCCCCCCTCCCTAAAACGTTCTGGGACCCCAGTCTCTGTCCCACGAAACTAGACAACCAGACCTTAATCTCTGCCCCCCTGAACACACTCTAACATATCAGTTATTATTCTAGCAAACTAGACCCATATTCTCTGATACCCCAAATAAATCCTGGGGCCCAAGCCTCTGTCTCCTCAAACTAGACAACCAGACCCTTGGTTGTCTGTCACCTCAAACAGAGAGGGACCCCAGGCTCTGCCCTACAAAACTAGATAGCCAAATCTCCAATCTCTTTGCCCAAGCGCTCCTTGATACCCATAGTTTGTTACTCAACACTTAACTACCAGGTACTAGTCTGTCACCTCAAATTTGCCCAGCACCCAGTCTCTGTTCCATAATACTAGACAACCCAACTCCAGACTCTCTGCTACCCAAACAAGACAATGGTACCTCTAGGTTCTGCCACTCCACACTGAGCAACAAATGCATAACATGTCACCTCAAACTACAGACCTGGACCCACAGCCCCTTTAACCTTTATCTTCTGGTCCCATTCATGCCAAAGGAGGCAAGCAAACTCCCATTCTAAGTCGCCCAAAACTAGACCCTGGAGCTCCAGTCATTTCTTCCCAAGCTGGACAACCGATCCCTCATCTCTGTCATCACAAACTAGACAACCATCTCCTGGCCTCTGTCACCCCAAACTCAACTTCCTAGTCTTTGTCATTACAAGCCAGGTCCTGGGAACCAAGAACCTCTAGTCTCTGCCACCCCAATCTAGACAAATAAACCCTACTTTTTTTTATTAACAATTTATTTTTATATTTTTTAAAATTTTATTTATTTATTTATTAATATATTTTATTGATTTTTTTGCCCCCCTCCCTCCCACACATCCCCTCCCTCCCCAGAGTTTTATGTCCATTGGTTGTACTTATATGCATGTACAAAAGTCCTTCGATTGATCTATTATCTCCCCCAGATCTTCCTCCCCTCCCTGCTGTAATTTGACAGTCTGCTTGTTGATATACTGTCTTTATATCTATCTTTTGGTTCATCAGTTTATAATGTTCTTTATTATCCACAAATGAGTGATAAACCCCACTTTTTAAAAAACCCTCACGTGAGGAGAATATTTTTCCATTGATTTTTAGAGAGTGGAAAGGAAGGAGAGCGATACAGAGAGAGAAACATCAATGTGAGAGAGACACATCGATTGGTTGCCTACTGCGCAAGCCCTGACTGGGGTTGGGGATTGATCCTTCCACCAAGGTATGTGCCATTGACTGGAATCGAACCTGGGACCCTTCAATCTGAGGGTCGACGCCCTAATCACTAAGCAAAATGGGCTAGGGCAATTCCCCACTTCTGACTTCCCAAATTAGCCAACTGGGCATCCAGCTTCTGCGACTCTACACTAAACACAGAAACCCATCATCCTCTGAGATATCAACCACAACCACATCGGTAATCTCTGCCCCCAAGCCCAACAGTAGGCCTCAGTAGGTCTGTCACCTCAACTAGGAAACAGACCTGGTTGTCTGTCACCTCAACCTAGCCCAGTGATCACCCACTGTCTCTCATCCCAAACCAAAGCTCTGAACCCCACTGTCATTCATCACCCAAAGCTAGATAACCAGTCCCTTGGTCTCTGTAACCCCAACCAAGACAATTGGCCTTGTGTCTCTGGCATCCAAAATGAAACTACAAGTCTTAGACACCCCATAGAGCCCACCAGACCCCCAATTTCTGTTACTACAAACTAATAATTGAATGCTCAGTCTGGCATCTCAACCTTAAAATCATCCAGCAACTAGACTACCATTCTGTCACCCCAAAAGAGACTAGGCCCCAATCCCTAAAGAAGCTCCAGTTTTGGTTACCCCAAACTAGATAATCAGACCCTAAGTCTGTCACCCCAAACTAAACCTTAGAATTCCATCCCCTATCATCCCAACCTTGACAAGAGCTGTAGTCTCTGACACCACTAACAACTCCGTGGCTGTCATTCCCAACCAGAAAGAGTCCCCAATCTGTCACTTAATCTGAGAACTAGATGCACTGTGTTTTTCAGACCAACTAGACAAGCAGATAGTCCCCAAACTAAACAACAGAATCCTCCCAGTCACTGTCACTTCACACTAGGCAACGAGACCCCTAATATCTGTTGTCCCAAATTACACAACAGGACACTAGACAGTGTTAGTGCCTCGAGGAAGCAACCAGGTCCCCGTCAGCTTGCCTCCAGCCAAGGGGGCACCCTACCATGTCACCTCAAACGAGGGCCCGGACTTCTGGCGTCATCACTCCCAATTTGCCACCTGACACCCAGGCCTCAACAGCCCCCTTCTCTGTCACCCCATGCTAGATAAGTGACCACCAGTCTGTCATCTCAAAGCTGGCAATAGATCCCTTATTTCTATTACCCCGGACCAGAAACCTGATTCTCAGCCCCAACAAGACAACCGGACACGCAGTCTGACTGCCAGAAGGAGGGGAGGCGCTCCCTGGCTCTGACCTGCCATACCGGACAACTGGGTCCTTTGTCCCCGTCACACCAAACCGGGGCCCACAGGCTCTTTTTTTCTTTTTAAAAATATTTTATTGATTTTTTTTACAGAGAAGTAGGGAGAGGGATAGAGAGCTGCCTCCTGCATACCTCCTACTGGGGATGTGCCCACAACCAAGGTACATGCACTTGACTGGAATCGAACCTGGGACCTTTCAGTCCGCAGGCCCACACTCTATCCACTGAGCCAAACCGATTAGGGCCCCACAGGCTCTTTAATCACGAAGTTGACAGCCAGACCCCTAATCGGTCACTCCCAATAGCCTCCATCACCAAAACTGACAGCCAGACTTTGGTCTCTGTCTCCTTGATGAGACACCAGGCCCCCAAAACAAACCTCTCAACCCCGACGTCACTCAGGCAGGAATGGATGGGAAATGGTCCCTAAGCCTTGACAACCCTGTATGGGATCTAATGGTCTCAGCATCTCAATTAGGGGCTGCAGTCAGTCACCCCCAGACTAACTTCTGGACTGAGTCTCAGCCTCGCACTGCCCCTGGCCCAGGCTGCTGACCACTTGCCTCAGTGACCTCAGCTCCAGGCCCTGGGCCCCCAGTCACCTCCAACCAGGCAGTTGACCATACTCACTCCAGGCCCAGCAGCCTAACCTGGATGCAGTGACCCCCCAGCCCCTGGGTGTGAATAACTGATCTTCCCCAGGAACACTGGTATGTGAATCAATGGACAAAACGCTCCCTGCTACCTCCAAAATGGGGTTGGGGATGCAGGTCTCAGAGTAACCCAGGTGCCTGACTCTGGGCCTCAGGTATGGTCTCCTTTTCCAGGATGATCCATTTCTGGCTCCCTCCTTGGAGATCTGGACTCTGGAGGAAGCACATTCCGCCCTCTGGTGGCTGCCACTGGAAGCGCGTCCCCGGTAGGCCTCCTGGTGTTTCCATGTGGCTGGAAGCCTGAAATGTGGGGGTCATCCCTGCCTGCTCCCTTCCACTCTCCCACGCAGGTCAGTCACCCAGTCCTCACCCTGTTCTTCATTAACCCACCTTCCCTGTCTCTACATTCCACGTCCCTGCCTTATCTTCCCCAGCTTGGCTCATCCTCCCTGGTCTCACTCCCTCCAGCCCGTCCCCACAGCACCCTGAAGGGGTATTTCTAATGCTCATTCTTGACCCTGCCCACTCCCTGCTCCTCAAAGCCCTTACACAGCTTGCAGGTCCTGCGTGATCTGGCCCCAACATCATCTCCTAAGGCTGTCCCCTCACTCCTGAGCACGGCCGACCTCAGGGCCTTTGCACTTGCTGGTCCTTCTGGCTGGAATACTCTTCCCCCACACCCCGAAGAGGCAATGTCCTTTTCACTGCCCAGCAAGGCCCTGCCCTTGCTTTCTCGTCTCACCCAATCCTCCCCCCCCCTTTAAATATATTTATTGATTTTTTTTACAGAGAGGAAGGGAGAGGGAGAGAGTTAGAAACATCGTCAGCTGCCTCCTGCACACCTCCCACTGGGGAAGTGCCCGCAACCTAGGTACATGCCCCTGACTGGAATTGAACCTGGGACCCTTCCGTCCGCAGGCTGACGCCAGAGCTCACCCAATCCCCTTTTACTGGCTTCAGACTGCGTACGAGTGAGTGAGACTTCCCTGGTGCTGGCTGTTTGGCCCGTGTGTTGCACCTTCCACTGCATATGGGCTCCGGGCGAGAGGATGTGGGCACCTGCCACTCTGACGCTTCCTCAGCATCTTAGCCAGCGAGTCCAGTAGGAACAGAATCTGAACCACAAATGTAGCTTTTCATATGCTACTAACCAATTATGAAAAGTAAATGTAAAAGGAGAAAACAATTTAAACTAGTATATCTAATGTATTATCCTTCCAGTACATACCCAATATGAAAGATTGAGGCTTTTTACATGTTTGTCCTATTAAGTCCTTGAAATCTATTGTTTTACCCTCACAACACATCTCAGTTGGGACCAGCCATGTTTCAGGTACCCAATAGCTACATGTGGCTGATGGCTCTCGTAATTGACAGGGTTCTAAAATGATGCTGGGTCCACAATGGGCACTTGATAACATTTGCTGGATCAGTGGTGAACATGAGCTTTGTGATGATACGATGTTGAAGAGGCCATGCCTCTGTTGAAGAGGCCCAGCCCTTCCGATGGCTAGCTCATGTCCCTCAGGGCTCACCAAAATGTCACCTCCTCGGAGAGCCCTCTGGGATCAGGCCCAACGAGAGCTTTTCAGGCCCTCTCTGTCCCCTCATATTGTTGTCATATCTGTCTAATGCCTCCCCCTTTTGTCAGTACTTCCACACGACAGTCTTCACATTACAGCGAGAAGCAATTCCTGTCCCCTTTTGTCTCAAGAGTAAAACCAGAGCCTGCAGGGCTTCCAATTTCTTTATTTTTTTAAATTGATTTTAGAGAGGGAGAGACAAAGAAATATGAGAATCATTGATCGGCTGCCACCTACATGCTCCCTACTGGGGAATCAAGCCACAACCAGGCATGTGCCCTTGACTGGAATCAAACTCAGGACCCTTCAGTCGCAGGCCAATGCTCTATCCACTGAGCCAAACAGTCTAGGACCAGGCTCCCAATTTCCCCAGCTCAGCTGCTCCAGCCACCGGCCTTCTCCCCATTCCTGACCTCCGAAACACTGCCACCCCCGGGCCTCTGCCCAGAACATCCTTTCTCCCGAGGATCTGCAGCTGCTCCCTCACTATTTGGGTCTTCACTCCAGAACGTTCTCTATGCCGTTAATATAGCAGGCCCGAGAAGGCTGTCCTTAGAGCGGCCTGCCTGGGGAGCTGGCCCTTGGCTGGCACCTGGGAACTTGGTTTCAGGACAGTTCCCACCATCCCCTGACGAGTGGCTCACTGGCTAAACTGTTTGTGCAAATGCTGTTTATGCGGAACACGCCTTTCCTCCTGGGTCCGTGTCAGAGGGCTTCTGTGCCAGCCCCAGGGGAAAGCCTGGCACCGACGCTCAGGGGCTTCCCGAAGCCCTCCCCACGTGCTGCCACAGGTCACGCTGGAGGAAGGAGCACGCCCTGTGCCTCCGCTTGTGCCTGGTTTCCTCTCCACTTCACCCGTGTGCCTTTATCCTTTGCCCAGTTTGCTTTGTATCTTTTCACAATAACCCACAGCTGAGCACCGGCACAGTCTCCCTTCCCAATTCTTTTCTCTTCCCTCCACCTGCCACCATAGCCATGCTCGCATATTTTACTTAATTACCTTGCCTACTGTCTTCCCCGATCGGCAGGCCCCCTCTGCCTCGTCTCGGAGGTTTCCCAGCATCACCCCGCACAGACCCACAAAATATCCAGGGAGAGCATGGTATGTGCTGAATGACAACTACCACAGCTTTATTTCCAAAGCTGGTCCCCTGGGCTTATGATGGGAAGGCGGCTGCTGGCTGGAAGGGCAGAGCTGTGCGGGTAGGGGCAGGGGGGGCAGCTGGCTCTGGAAGCTGGCACACCTCTCACACTGGCTCCATCTGCAGCTCTTCCCCGTCCACGGCTTCGATCTGGTGGAAGGCGGCGTGGGAGCCAATGACCACAAGGGTGGCTCCTGCAGAAAAATGGAAAGTTCATGGCCTTGCTCCCTCTCCTGGTCCCCACCTCCCACCCCCACTCCCCAGACCCTGTACTTACCCAGAACCCAGAAGACGGCCGAACCTGCGCCAGCCAGCCAGAAAAAGGGAAAGGAGACAGCTCCCGCCATAGCATACTGATGGGCTGGGCTCACCTCTCGGCCTGGGGGGCAGACAGCATTGGGGCAGCTGTTCTCTCCCAGAGTAACCCTGAATGCCCCCCAACAGTCCGGTGGGAGCCTCAGGATCACCCACAGTCCTCATGCCAAGGCCTTCCAAGCCCAGGCTCAACGTGGCTCCAGTGTCTTCACTGTCTGCCAGAATACAGCACATCTTCGCCAGCTGATCCCCTGTCTCCCACCCACTTCCTCTGGGAAGCTCCCAACTCCCACGCCCCCAGATGAGAGTCTCCCGCTCCAACCTGCTCTCACGCAGACCAGGAGCCTCAACCTGGTGGCCCAAGGGCCACACCTGACCTGTAAATGCACAATGTCCCCCTAGAATTTGACCTGAGGCTGACAGAGAAACCAAACGACGTCATGTAACAGCACAGGTTTCTGGCTTATCGGCAGACTAGAACAGATGTGCAGGCCCCAGGCGGCGGCAGCTGACACCAGGTCAAGGCTGTGCCCCAACTTCTTCTCCACACCCGGTGCTTGCCCACCATCCTCTCCACCGGCCCAGCTTTGTCACGCACATAGCTTGCAGGCCCCTGTAGGACTACCTGCCTATCAGATCCCAACTCCTCCCTATCCCCACCCCAAACTTTGAGCATCCCACCGAGGGACTCAGGCCCCTTTCTTCCCAATAGTGCCTGGTGCCCGTATGGGATCACATCAGCCTCCCCCTCAAGATTTTTCTGATCCTACCCTACAGGCAGGACAGGGATAGGGACAAATCTAGGCAGCGCCACGTCGCCACCTGGTGTCCAGCGTGGGTATATACAAGCTGATGCTTTCCTCAAAGAGGTTTAAGCAGCTAGATGGAGAGTGGGTTCTGAGTATCTTATCTTAAGTCTGGGGAATAAAAATGTGGGTGGCTGAGACTGAGTGGAGCATCTGGTGTGTCTGAGATTTTAGGGTTTGGTGGGGGGGACTGGGGTCGATGTAGGCGTGGGCAGACTTGGGTTTGGTTCTAAGGCTTTTGTTCCAAGGGACCTGGATTGAGGGCCTAGGGATCCATTTGCAGGGGATTTCTTACCAAAAAGCACAAGCTTGGACTGCAGTGTGCGCAGATAGAGGATGTAACAGGCACCAAAGAAGACGGCCAGGGCCACCAGCAGCATGGGAGATGTAACCCTGCGGGATAGGGAGGCATCGGTCAGGCAGGTGGGGATGGCCCAACCAGGGGGGGCGCGGACCTTCTACACGGGCGGATGGCGGCTATGTCCCTGAGGTCTGGCAAGTTCAGGTCACGTTTGGACAGGCTGATTGGGAAGCAGGGACCAGATCTTTGGTGAAAGAGAGGCAGAACTATCCCCTGGGGGCAGGGCCTGGCCACTGAGGGCTGGACCGACCAGCAAGAATTGGTGGGGGCGGCGCCTGGCCGGTGCGGGAGTCCCCGGGCGGACGGGGCGGGGCCTGGCCGGTGGGGGCGGCGCCTGGCCGGTGAGGGAGGGGCCGGAGCGGGAGGGTGCGGGAGGGCCCGGACGGGCGGGCCGGGGCGGGCGGGCCTGGCGGAGGCACTCACACGCAGTACACGATGAGGCCCAGGAACACGAACACATAGTTGCTCTGGTAGTATTCCACGTTGCGTACGAGGCGCTGGCACAGCTCGCCCAGGTTGCGGGGCCGCGAGAAGCACCGCTGGTCCACGAAGGCGCCCCAGGGCCGGATGGCGGCGCGGTGCCGCTCCAGCCACTCACGGCCCACGCCGGAGGGGATCAGTTTCGGCAGCAGCGTCCTGGGGGGCGGGGGCAGGACCAGGTCAGTGGGAGCCGGACCCCCAGCCCAAGAAGGCTGCGGAGGCCCAGACTCGGGGGTCCTGGGGGCTATGGGTGCAAGACTCCCGGACGCTAGGGGAAGGGGCTGAGGGCCCAGACTCCAAGGCCTCTAAGAGGAGACCAGAGGCCCAGACTCTAGTGTCCGGGGGCCTGGATTCCTGGGACCCGAGGGAGGAGGGAGACGGAGGGCCCGGGAGGGTCTCGATCAGGTGGGCCTTCTCACGTGGCGCTCAGCCCTTCTGCCTCGCCATCCTTCTGCTGGTCCTTCTCGGCTGCCATGTCTGCGTCGTGAAGGGTAGAACCGCTATAACGAGCCCTGGGTCCTGCGGACCCCGCCGGCCCCTCGGGATCCGGGCCCCACCCAGCAGAGCCTACGTGGCGCCGTTCTGTCGCTAAGCATTGTGGGAGTTGTAGTTCTGTTGATGCCGGGGAGGGTGGGCTCCATGATGGCGGTCTGGCTCGCAAAACATCTTGGGAAATGTAGTCGCGAGCGCCTCTGGGCACTGTGGGAGTTGTAGTTCCAGAAGTCGGGGGGGGGGGGATGTAGCATCGGGAAGATTGTCACTAATGGCCGTTAAGGGAGCTCCAAAGGCAGAAGCAGTTGTTAGGTACAGTAAGGACCGGGTAGCACTGTCGTTCTGACTCTAGAGGGCATACGAAACACCTGGAGACTTCATAAAAACACTGATTCAGCAGATCTGGGGTGAGGCCCATTTATCTGATGCTGTTGTTACTGGTGCAAGGACCACGTTTTGAACAGTGAGATGTAGAGAATTCATAGGAATCTTACTTCCTTCCGCAAGAGGCAGAGATTAGTTAGAGGGCCATGGTTGCTGGAAGCAGTATCTGAGGTGGGGAGCAAAACTTCCCCCACAACCTTTGGGCTCCTAGAGATGAACAGGAATCTACAAACACCCTCCTCTCCCATCCCCCTTCGCCACCACCCTCCATGAGTAGGAAGAGGGAAGTTGGGAAAGGGAAAAGGTTGAAATTTTTAAAAAGGGAGTTGTTATAACCAAAAGAGCTGAAAGGTGAAAATCTAGGTTGTGTTGACCTCATCAGCTCCCTGACCCTCAGTGGATTCCCCTAGACAATGAAGACCCTGGCAGTACCCACACTCAACAGGGCTGTCGTAATTCAGCTACGTGGTCCATGTGAAGTGTTTTGAGTCTTGACCTTTAGTTCAATAAATGATAGTGGGTGTTATTGCTACTAGAGTATCTTGCATGCTATGGTTATTTCCAGAGTCCAGCCTCCTCAAATTTAACAGCAAGATATTAAGGGCTGTGGGCCTCTTGGATATCCCAAAATCTGAGACTTGGGTCTTTCTTTTCCCTAGTTCCCACATCCGTGTTTCTCTCAGTCTTTGCCCCTACCCTGCCTCTGAGTGAGCTGTGGGAAAATGACTGGCATTCTAAAGGGTGCACAAAACAGAATGTGTGCGAAGTGTCAGAAAGCCAGGACTGAGGGCCTCATTTTTCAAGGCTGGATTCCCACAAGGGATAGCCAGGTGACTCTTCACCCCAATTCTTGTTTTCCAAGGTCCATATCCTTTTTTTGGGTTTGGGCTTTGAAGTGGCAAAGAGCCAGCCAGCTGGGGAATTAGACACAAACTTCACACGATCAACTTGGCATGGGTACAGGGTGATCTGGGAGGCAGGAAGCGCCTGCGCCCAGGGGCCTCTACCCTGCTCTTACCCAGGAGGAGCTGGGAGAAGGGTGTTGGAGGGCCCTCCCAGGAGGTGGGGGACATCCCTCTGCCAAAGGGGCCAGTGGGGCAATAGGAGGGGGCCCCTGAGGAGGGTCCTAAACTGAAGTTGAAGGAGCCACACTGTGAGGATCCGATTGGCTCTCTCTGCTTATCAGCCCCAGCTTTTGGTCAGTCTTGTTCAGGTTTCCCACTTGGCTTCAAGAAAGCAAAGAAAGACAGCGAGTGCACATGGAGCCCAGAGTGTTAATGGGGCAGCACCGAGTTCAAAGCAGTGGGGGCAGCAGGGGTCGCCAGCGAAAGAGCCCCCAAGAGGAAGATAAATGCTGGGGAGCAGAGCTGGAGGCAGAGGCCCAGAGTAGCTGCCTCCTCGCATGGCCTGCGATGGGAAATTTGGATTTGACTTTTGTGATGAGAGCTGTTGGAGTGCCTTACAGGAATCAATGAAAGCAATTTTACTCCCTAACCCACCAGTACTTGCTCTGAGCAGAGGACACAATGGGCAGAGGCCTGCGGATGTTTGACAGCATGGGCCATGGACAGTAGTGGGGTCCAGGGGCCAGGACGTTGTTGGTGAGGCCTCTACGCAAGGCATGGGGGAACTTTGGATCAAACTTTGAGTCAGGGGTTTGGGGAGATGGGCCTTGTCTTGGGGACAGTGTGGAAGGGGAGACCTTGAGACAGCTATTGTGGGAGACAGGGCCCCAAGGCAGAGAGAGAGACTGTGAAAGATGGGAGAATCCCTGAGACAAAGGGATTGTGTGAGATTGGGTCCTTGAGAGAAGAGACCTATGGCAGGCGGCCCTGAATTAGGGGGACGCTGGGAGGTGAGGGGGTTGCCTGAGAAGACTGTGGGAGGTGGGCCTTGGCCTCCTAGCCTGAGCTCTCCTTCCTGCCTCTTGGATCCTCAGGGGAAGAAGAGCTGGGAGAGTGAGAAGACCTTAGTACATACAGGTCATCAGAAACCTGGGTTATATCCCTGCTGTGTGACCTCAAGGAAGTCCCCTTCCCCCCGACCCTCTCATCTCTGGGAGCAATTTTTTTTTCTTTTAATATATTTTATTGGTTTTTTACAGAGAGGAAGAGAGACGGATAGAGAGTTAGAAACATCGATAAGAGAGAAACAACAATCAACTGCCTCTTGCATACCCCCCTACTGGGGATGTGCCCACAACCAAGGCACATGCCCTTGACCGGAATAGAATCTGGGACCTTTCAGTCCGCAGACCACCGCTCTATTCACTGAGCCAAACCGGTTTCAGTGGGAGCATTTCTTACCTGGTACCTGATGAATGAAGTCGTTTCTGCAGCCTCCCTAGGAAAGGTCCGGGCTCACGCATCCCCACCCCTGATTCAGGCACTTCTTCGGCACTGTTTTGTGCAGCGCACATACTCACTCACCCTTGTGAGCTCTTAGCCTCCTGGCCCCAGCCCCTCCGCTGACTCACATCTCAGGGCTGTGTTAGAACGGCTGCCTCAAGGGAAGTGGTGTACCTGCCCAACCAGAATGGCTAAAATTCAAAAGACTGACTATATCAAGTGTTGACAAGGATGTGGAGCAAACGGAACTTCCGGGCACCATTGGAATGCAAAATGGCACAAGAGCTTTGGGGAAGGTCTGGCTGTTTCAGTGAAAGCTCAACAGAGCCCACCCCATGACCAGTAGTCTCCCTGCTATGCAGCCACCCAATATATCAATACCAGAATGTTCCTGTTCCCAGCAGCACCGATCACAATAGCCCTCTACAGGGAAACAGCCCAAGTGTCTATCCACAGGAGAACAGATGGACACGTTTTATGAGTCACGCAGTGGAATACACACAGCAATGCAGAAGAGAAGGCTACCAGTGACGCGTGGCCGAAGGGATGATGCTCCAGCCAGCGGAGCCACACCCGCCCGGTGTACAGCGTGGGTGTGATTTTTCACATTGTTGAGCTGTGTCTTTAAGATTTGTGCACTTCACTATGTGAGAGTTTATCTCAGTAAAAAGAGAGAGAGCCCTGGTCAGTGTGGCTCAGTTGGTTGGAGTGTCATCCCATATACCAACAGGTAGCAGGTTCGGTTCCCGATCAGGGCACATACCCAAGTTTTGGGTCTGATCTCTGGTTGGGGCACTTACGGAAAGCAGCCCATTGATGCTTCTCTCACATCGATTTTTTTTCCATTCTCTCTTTCTCTCTCTCGAATTAATTTAAAAGGAGAGAAAAAATTAAAAAAAAAAATAACACAGTGACTTAGCGCTTGGATAGCCTCTACAAATCCCAGATTTGGCTCCTCTCAGCTGTGTGACCTTGAGCAAGTCATTTTCCCTCTCTGTGCCTCATACCCACGAGGATTAAACATGTGTATATATAAAGAGAGTGCGAAGAGGGAAGAGCACAGAGTAGATGCTCAGTGAGTCGCCAGCATCACGTCATCACAGTAATCACTGTCATCGCCTCTTTGAGGCCCTCTTCCAATGAGAGAGGATCCAGGTGTGACGCACTTCCTCTTCCCTGGTTCTGACCCCATCCTCCCATCGCCTGTCATCTGTCGCCGGTGGAATTCAAGCTGCTTGCTTCCACTCGAACCCTGAGATTCTGCGATTCCCAAGCTGGTGACAGTCCATATTCCTGGCGTTGTGTGAATGCCCCAGCCACATGTCCCAGCACCTCTTCCCCCTCCCCCTCCAGTCCAGAAAGCAGCACAACACACACGTTTCTCTCTCCCCACTGATATATTTGATAATTGTCCAGAACCAGAGATGGCATCAGCCAGGGTGGGGGGCGCTGAGGGGGAGTAAAAAAGAGCCCAGGATGGGGGCTGGGGAGCAGAGGGAGGAGAGGGAGAGGAACAGAGACACAGAAAAGAGAGGAGAGAGGCAGGTGGGGATGGGGGGTGGGAGGGATGGGGGGGGAGAAGCCAGCAGGGGATGGGAACCGAGGGAGGGGGCCCGAGATACTTTGAAGGGGTGGGGCCAAGGTGGGGACCAAGGGGAGAGAGGGCCCCTCCCCAGAGAATACAAAATTGGGGGGACTGGAGGGGGTTCTCCTGGGCTTCGGGGGCAGGGAGGAGACAGGTGAGGTGGTGGGTTGAGGTCAGTAGTAGGTTTCCTTCTCCACCCAACCTGGAGAGGAGAGAAACAGACACGGAGAGAGACGGGCATGGGAAGAAGCACCAAGACAGAGAGAGACACACACAGGAAGGAACCAAGGAGAGGGCACATGTGGATGGACAGAGAGGAGGCCCGAGAGGCAGGGGGAGGAATGGGTTGGACAGGGGAGGGAGAGACGTGGACACGGAAGGGAGGTGGGGAGACAGAGAGTGAGGTTAGCGCCAGGCCAGCCGCCGGGGTGCCCCGCCCCACCCCCGAGGCCCCAGCCTGGTCCCCTGGCCACCCCTCTGCCCCGCCCTCATGCCTCCGTAGCTCCTCACCCCCGGGGTTCCTGCGCAGGATGAGTTTGCGAATTTCGTCATAGACGAAGATGAGGAAGCTGTACGGGAAGGCACAGAACCACCAGCTGGGCCTGCGGAGACGGGACAACAAGAGGCGTCAGTGTGGGACCAAGATGGGGCAGTGGGCAGTGTCCCAGAGGACGGGAGAGGCCACCTGAGGGGGGCTCTCCCTTGGTCCCTCCTGCCCACAGGAAGGGGTGCCTTGGCCATGGCCGTGGGCTGGGCTCTTCCGAGCACCCACAGTGAGGACACCCACCGTGGAGGGGGCGGGGTGGTCCTCAAAACAGGGGCGGCAGTGGGGACCAGGGAAGGGGTTCCGGAGACACCCGGAGCGGGGCCTGTGAGGTGGCCCCTGGGGAGAGTCTGCAGGGCCCTGGGCGGTGGGCGCCCGGGAGCGGTGCGGGCACTCACTTGAGAGGGTACATGCGAAGGGCCACGTCCATGCCGGGGCAGTAGGACAGGAAGGCGGCGAGGGCCGTCTCCTCAAACAAGCCGAAGATCAGAATCTTGTTCCTGCGGGCACAGGCAGGGCTGGACCCGCAGCCTAACCCACCCACAGACAGGCGCACCCAGGGCAGACAGGGCGGCCGGCGCAGACACAGGGACAGAGAGGCCAGCGCAGACACAGGGAGACGGGGAGGCAGAGGGGGGCCAGGCAGGTGGCCACCGTGGAAGATAAAGACAAGAAGGCAGAAACCGAGAAGACACGCAGGCAGGCAGGTGCGTGAAAAGGTAAAGCAGATCTGGAGAGGGACCCAGGGACCCCCCCTTCCCCCCACCACACACACCAGAGATGGAGAGAGAGAGAGAGAGAGAGAGAGAGAGAGAGAGAGAGAGAGAGAGAGGAGAGAGGAGAGAGGAGAAAGGAGAGAGAGGAGAGGGGAGAAAGGGGAGAGGAGAAAGGAGAGAGAGGAGAGGGGAGAAAGGGGAGAGAGGGGAGAGGGGAGAGAAGGAAGAAAGGAGAGAAGGGAGAGGGGAGAGAGGAGAGGGGAGAGAAGGGAGAGGGGAGAGAGGGAAGAGGAGAGAGAAAATCCAAGACAGCAAGACAGATGGGTCACCAGAGACAAAACCAGCTGAGAGGCAAGAGACAGAGAAGCGGAGGGCGGGGAGGCGGAGGGCGGGGAGGCGGCCGGCGGGGCTCACTTCATGCCCTGCTGGAAGACCGAGTTCCGGCGGGTCTTGCAGATGATCAGGTCGGCCCACTGCACGACCACGATGCTCACGAAGAAGGCGGTGTGGCACGTGAACTCCACCACTTTCCTCTGCTCATACGTCTGCGAGACGGCGGGCAGGACGGCAGTCAGTGTGGCTGCGGCCCGGCCCCTGGCTCCCTGTCTGCACCCGGGCAAAGCAGGGACTCCCCCATGGGGTCCCCTGATGGGGTTCCCCGATGAGGTCCCCCGGGGCCTCAGAAATGTCTCCCCTCTTAGGCTCATTCCCCGTGGGACGCCAGGGAGGTACTGGGAAGAGGTTAATGGGGACCAGGGACTCCTGAGGGAACAGACACCAGTGAACTCTGAAGGGACAGACAGCGTCGGGAAGAAAGCAAGGAAGGTGTCTTGCCCGGCAGGGCAGGGTGCGTGGCCCGTAGACACCAGGCCCTGGCAGGCTGGCCTAGAGCACTGGAGGCCCTGCATGTCCTGCAAGGTCTTGATCTGGACCAGGAGGGCAGAAGGGCCATCGTGGGGAGCACGACAGGGTCAGGGGGCGCTGGCTGGGAGCCCAGGCCACGCTGTGGGGCCAGCCCCACTCACCCACTGCTGCCCGTAACTGTCCTCGAGGTCGTTGACGGTGCGGTCATCCCAGTTCAACCGGATGCCCACCAGGTTGCCAGGCAAGAAGCCGTTTTCCGCCAGGATCACAAAGTAGGAGAAGAAGCCGCCGAGAGCCTGGATCATGCCTGCGAGGAGGAGAGAAGGGAGGTGAGGAGAGGCTCAGGTGGGGCTGACAGCCGGCCCACGGCACCTCGGGGCCTCTGAGACCCCCGCCTGGCGGAGGGTGGGCCCCCTCAGTCCTCTTGCTAAACCTCAGCTGGGGCTGGGCTCTCTGAGGCCTGAGATGGGTCATCGGGGACAGAGGCCTCGGGGAGAGGGCTCCCCAGACGGACAGCCTGGTGGCCCCCTCCCACCTTGCGAGGCCATCTGACACAGGACATCCCCGAGGACCCTTGGGCTTGAGTCTTAACCATGTGCAGGTGTGCCCTCCCCGGCTACTAATCACCCCCAGGAGGCCTCTGCTTCCTGGGACATCCCGGTGACGGGAGCTCAGCGCCTCAGCACACACCCCCTCCAGCAGCAGGTCAAGGAGGAGGCAGAGAGAAATCCGAAGACATTCCCTCCTGCCCTCGGAGAGCTCACAGGCTGGTCTCATCCTTCTCATCACAGAGGTCAGAGGTGGAGCAGCCTGGGCCAATCCCGTTCTGCTACTCAGTGTCCCATGTGCCCCCCAGTGCGCCCCCCTCCAGACCTGACCCCACCGCGGTGACCGCCCCTCTGTGAGCCGCCTCTTCCAGACCCGCAGCTCCAATCCTACTTGTGCTCCACTCAGCCGGCACCAGGTTTCTGGGTGCCCTCAGCGGGCCAGGCATGGCTCTGGGTCCCGGGCCGACAGCCGAGGTGGAGGCAGGGCCCCGGGTCCTCACCGATCTGCCCGTAGGCCATGCTGATGAGCCGCTCATTCACCAGCTTGTCCGTGCGCGGGTTCCGGGGCTGCCTCTTCATGATGTCACTCTCCGCGGCCTCGTATGCCAAGGAGATGGCAGGCACCTGGGCGGGAGGGGCCGGGTGAGCCGGGGAGGGAGGGACCCCGCTCCCTCCTCCCCCCCCCCCCCCCCCCCCCCCGCTCGCGGCCCCGGGTGTGGCTTCGGGCTCACCATGTCCGTGCCCAGGTCGATGCAGAGGATGGTGATGGTGCCCAGAGGCAGTGGGATGTTGGCCATGATGAACAGCAGGAAGGGCGTGATCTCGGGGATGTTGCTGGTCAGCGTGTAGGCGATGGACTTCTTCAGGTTGTCAAAAATCAGGCGGCCTGCGGCGGGGATGGGTTTAGACCTTAGGTGCTCACGCCCTCGCACCCTGTTCTCTCTGCCCCTTCCCCGCCCGATTCATGGGTCCTCTCTAACCCATCTCCTCACCCGCCCACTGTCCACACCAACGCCCAACCACGTCACCCCTGGCCAAACCCATCTTGAAATGCAACTGCTCTGGAAGGCGGTTTGGCATTCTCTATTAAAGTTACATCTCCCCTTCCCCACGGACCCAGGAAACCTGCTTCTGGGTGTATACCCAAGGGGAATCGGTGCTCATGTCCACCAAAAAGCAAGTGTGAATGCCCATCACAGCGTTAGTCACAATGGCAAAAACCAGAGCCGACCCCCGTGTCCGTCGACAGGGGCGTGGATGAACAAATCCGTACAGTGGACTGCCACTCGGCAGGAAAAGGGCCAAGCTGTGTCACACCCAAGCTCCATGGGTAGAGCTCACAAAGGTTCCACTGAGTGAAAAGAGCCACACACAAAGCTTTCACGTTGCATGATTCCATTTAGATGAGATCTGAAAGTGCCTTCTAGTGCCAGAAGTCAAGCTAGTGGTTATTTCTGGGAGCCGGGATCAAGACTGGAGGGGACCTGGTGAAACGCAGGGGGCTGGTGGTTGCACGGATGTGTACATGGTGCAAGTCACTGAGCTGCCCACCTTACTGTACATGTCATAATCCAACAGCCCTGGCTGGTTGGCTCTGTGGACAGAGCATCGGCCTCCCGGACCGAAGGGTCCCAGGCTCGATTCCGGTCAAAGTCACATGCGGGCTCGATCCCCAGTGTGAAGTGTGCAAGAGGTAGCCAATCAATGATTCCCTCTCATCATTGATACTTTTTTTTTTTATCTCTCTCTCTCCCTCTCCCTTCCTCTCTGAAATCAATTACATAACATGGGTCAGCTGCCTCTTGCACACCCTCTACTGGGGATGTGCCCGCAACCAAGGTACATGCCCTTGACCAGAATCAAACCTGGGACCTTTCAGTCAGCAGGCCGATGCTCTATCCACTGAGCCAAACTGGTTTCGGCTAAAATTATCTTTTTAAAAAATTCAATCAGTACAGTGTGTAGAAAGTACAAAGAAACTAAATATAACTCCAGTGAACCCTTCACTCCGCCATCTCTCATGTGCTGGGAGACAAGAGCAACAAGGTATGTTGTGAAGAAGGAACAGGAGCCCTTGCTGGTTTGGCTCAATGGATAGAGCCTCGGCCTGCGGACCAAAGGGTTCCAGATTCAATTCTGGTCAAGGACTCAATGTGCTTCTCTCACATCGATGTTTCTATGTTCCCCTATCTCATCCAGTCTCCCTAAAAATCAATGGAAAAATATCCTTGGGTGAGGATTAACAAAAAAGAAGAAGGAGGAGGAGGATGAGGAGAGGATGAGGAGGATAAGGTGGAGGAGGGGGGGGAGGAGAAGGAGGAGCAGGAGAAAGCGGAGGAGGAAGAGGAGGAGGAGGAGAAGAAAGGGACAGGAAAGCAGGCTGCAGGCAGGTATGGATGGTTTGATCACCTTCGTGTAAAAAAAAGACGATTAGGTGTCCACACCTGCTATTCCCTTCCCCTCTAATGCGTGCACTGCTCTCCACAAACTAGTGGTATCTCATCCGAAGACATTTACGGATGAAACAATTACTAAAATGTGCTTGAACAGGATCCAGAGGGTGCAGTGGGGAGGGGAAACGAAACAAGATCTGCATGAGTCCTAACTGTCCAAGGTGGCTAACGGTGGCAGCGGGTCCACTATGCCCATTGCTCTGCTGTGGAGATACCAGGAACTTCCCCTCCTGGAAGCTAAACTCGGTTTCTGTCACTCCGGAGAGGCCTTGTCCACCCCCTCTGAGGAGGAAGGAACCCCATAGTATCTGTCATTGCACCCTACTTTCTCCCTTAGCATTGATCATCGCAATTTGCAGTTAGGCATTTGTTTGTTTGAGGGCTTAAAGCTGCCCTCCCACAGAGGGACCGTGTCTGCTGTGCTCACAGCGGCATCTCCAGCACCCTGCGTGATGCGCCAGGTAGGATCCTAGTAAATGTCTGGAAGGCGTGAGCACACGTATCCACGCGTGTGTGCCTTGCACACGCACAGATGCTCAGGGTTAGCCACGGTGTCCTCTGGGAGGCAGGAGACAAGGGAGAGGGCGTTTAGTTGGTCACTTTAGGCCCAGCTTTCCTGTTTGAGTTCTCTCAGGCGCGTGATTTTTTACACGGGGGCGGGGCCTTCCAGGCGGGGAGGGAGGAGCTGGGAGAAAGGACACCGCAGCTCCAACAGCGACCCCTCCTGGAGGGTGGGGCTTCGGGAAACTCAGCTTCCTTCCTCACGCTCCTCTACCTGTTCCACAACCACCACGAGCTGCTCTGAGGAGCAGAATAAAACTAAACGCAGATGGCCGAGCCTCCTCCAGCCCCGAAAGGCTGCTGGTTTGCCGCCTGGACCCCGGGAGGGGGTGTGCAGGAGGCAGCCACTCAATGTAGCCCTCACACTGATGTTTCTCCCTCCCCCTCTCTCTCCTTTCCTCTCCTTTTAAAAATCAGTAAAAGTCATTTCTTAAAAATGAGAACAAGCCCATCGGAGGCTGTATCAGGACCCATCAGCCGGGGGGGCCCGGGCTGTGTGGCCTGGGCTCGCAGGGCCCGTCTCACACACTCAGCTTCCTCTGCCCGCAGCTCCCGTCCTGGCACTCCCGCCGTGAAAGTGCCCACGAGGTCTTGGGAGGGCTGCCTGGACCCTGACCCCGGCTCGGGGAGGGCCTCCTGCGGGACCCTCTGCTCCAGGGGTTGCACTTACAAGGGTTTAAAAATGCTCTGAGTCTTCTCACAGCCCGGGCCTGTGCTGGGCCACGCGGGCCCCAAGGGCGTCCTCTGGGTCCTGCCCCCAGGAAGCCCCTCCCCGGAGGAGGGGGACTGAGAGGACCAGCTCGGGCTCCTGGGGCACCGTGGGTCCCGGGGTCTCCTGGCTGAGCCCCCCACGGCAGCACCGGCCTCGGCCCCGCCCCCTCCCCAGGGCCGCCGGCCACTCACCCTCCTCCACGCCCGTGACGATGGAGGCGAAGTTGTCGTCCAGCAGGATCATGTCGGCCGCCTGCTTGGACACGTCCGAGCCCGCGATGCCCATGGCCACCCCGATGTCCGCCTTCTTCAGCGCCGGCGAGTCGTTCACGCCGTCCCCGGTCACGGCCACGATGGCGCCCTGCCGGAGAGAGGGTGAGGGGCCGCCCCGCGCCCGGGCCTGGGCGCCCCCCGCCCCCCCAGGAGCCGGGCGCAGCCCACCTGTCGCTGACAGCCCTCCACGATGATGAGCTTCTGCTGGGGGGACGTGCGGGCGAAGACGATCTCCGTGTGGTTCTGCAGGATCTCGTCGATCTGCTCCGAGGTGAAGTCCTTGAGGTCGGTGCCGTGGATCACACAGGCCTTGGCGTCCCTGGGAAGAGCCGGGAGGTCAGGACGTGGGGGAGCGGCCGACGGGCAGGGAGCCGGGCAGTCCCGACCCCGGGCAGGAGGGGCAGAGGACCAGGCACTGAGGCTGAGGCTCTGGGAGGCCGAATGACCTGGTCAGGGCCGCACGGCCCGTGTGTGTGGAGCTGGGAGGTGAGACTGCCCCAGCCTGCGGGTCCTCACGCGGAGGAGGAGCAGGACCGGGCGCCGAGGCCGCGGAGGAGGCCCGGTGGGAAGGGCAGACGTGCTCACCGGGGGTTGACCTGGCTGACGGGGATGTTGAGCCGGGCGGCGATGTCCTCCACCGTCTCGTTGCCCTCGGAGATGATGCCCACACCCTTGGCGATGGCCTTAGCCGTGATGGGGTGGTCGCCTGTGACCATGATGACCTGTGGGCATCGTTGGGGGGTGGTCCAGCCTCCGCAGCGGCCCCGGGGGCGCCCGTCCCGCTCCCCCTCTCCCCCGCGGCCCCCGGCCACACCTTGATGCCTGCGCTGCGGCATTTGCCCACCGCGTCCGGGACGGCCGCCCGGGGCGGGTCGATCATGGACATGAGGCCCACGAAGCAGAGGTTGTCCGTGGTGAAGTTCACGTCATCGCAGTCGAAGGCAAAGCCCTTGGGGAACTGCTCCTCGGGCAGGTAGTAATGGCAGAAGCCTGGTGGCAGGGGCGGTGCCGGTGTGAGGCTCCACCTCGGGCCTCCGGCCTTGGCCCCTCAGCTCCTGGCCCCCAGTCCCAGCAGTCATCCCCCCCCCCCCCCCGGGGGCCAGACAGTCTGACAACAGTCATTTCCTAAGCTGCCATCCCTCTCATTCACTCCATTCATTCAATCACTCTTCATCCATTCATTCATTCCTGGTGCATTCTGGGAGGCCCTGTTCTGAGCCAGCTGGGGCAGTGTCACCCCTGGCCTCACCCCGGAGACCTGCCCCCATCAGCCCCTCCCGCGGCGCGCACCCAGCACACGCTCGCCCAGGCCCCCGAGCTCCAGGTAGGCGTTCTGGAAGGCTTCCTTCATCTCCTCGTCCAGGGGCTGCTCCTTGCCCTGCAGCAGGATGGTGGCGCAGCGGTCCAGGATGCGCTCGGGCGCGCCCTTCATCACCAGCAGGTACCGGTTGTCGTTGGGGTCCTCGGTCTCGTGGATGGAGAGCTGGGGACGGAGGAGAGGGGGTGTGTGTGCCCGAGCCTCACAGGGACCTGGAGCTGCCCACACGGGCAGGGAGAGGACCCCGGCCCCACCAGAGCCGGGGCGCCAGGAGCGGTGGCTCCCCCAGAGGCCCTAGCGAAGCCGCCAGCAGAGATCGTCTGTTCCTCACGCCCTTGCTGAGCTCCGCTCTCCCCGCCAGCTTCTGTCTGCACCGCAGGTGTCTCTGCCCCCGAGTTCCTCACAGAGACACTCCTGTCCACAGGACGCGTGCCTCTCCCTGCCCTTGGCCTCCCCGACTCCTCCTTATCCCACCTCTGACCGGCTCGCCTGTGAAACGCCCAGATTCTGACCTCCAGACCACCCCACCTCTCCCATGGAGCATCGCAGCAGCCTCCACCCTGAACCCCACAGCCTTCCCGGCCCCAGAGCATGGCTCCCACAGCAGACAAGTCCTTCAACCCTGTGAGTTCATGGGAAATAGTGCAGCCACTTTGGAAAAGTCTGGCAGCTCCCCAAAATGTAGAGTTCCCACGTGGCCCAGCCACCGCTAGGTGTACCCCCAAGAGACTTGCAAACTGCTCCCTTCCAGAGACGTGCACCATGAATGTTCACACAACGTTATTCACAGTAGCCGAAGGAACAAGCCAATGTGGCCTGTCCACACAATGGAAGACCATCCGGCCAGGAAGAGGAATGGACCTCTGGTCCATACTCCAGCATGGACAAAGCTTGGAAACATTATGCTGAGTGAGGCCATGTATTGTAGGATCCCATTTATGTGAAAAGTCCAGAACAGGCAAATCCAGAGACAGGAAGTAGATTAGGGGAGAGGGTGGAGGTTGAGGGCAACAACCTCCTTCTGAGGAAAGTGGGGTGTCCTGAGGTGATAAAATGTACTGAAATTGACTGTGTAGATAACAGCACACACCCGTGAAAATACTAACTCTATTGAGTTACACACTTTAAGTGGGTGAGCTATGGCATGTGAATTCTCTCTCTCTAAAGCTGTTTAAAAATGTGAGTCAAGCCCGGCTGACATGGCTCAGTGGTTCAAGCATCGGACTGTGCACCAAAAGGTCGAGGGTTTGATTTCCGGTCAAGGGCAGGTACCAGGGTTGCAGGTTCTATTCCTGCCTCGGTTGGGGCTTGGGTGAGAGGCAACCAATTGATGTGGCTCTCTCACATCAATGTTTCTCTCTCTCTTTCTTCCCTTTTCTCTCTTCTGTTCTCTTTAAAAATCAACGGGAGCCCTAACCATTCTGGCTCAGTGGATAGAGCGTCGGCCTGCGGACTGAAGGGTCCCAGGTTTGATTCCAGTCAAGAGCATGTACCTTGGTTGAGGGCACATCCCCAGTAGTGGATGTGCAGGAGGCATCTGATTGATGTTTCTAGCTCTCTATCTCTCTCCCTTCCTCTCTGTAAAAAATCAATAAAACATATATTTTTATAAAAATATATTTATTGATTTTTTACAGAGAGGAAGGGAGAGGGATAGAGAGCTAGAAACATCAATGACAGAGAAACATGGACCAGCTGCCTCCTGCACACCCACTATCGGGGATGTGCCCGCAACCAAGGTACATGCCCTTGACTGGGATCAAACCTGGGAACTTTCAGTCCGCAGACTGACGCTCTATCCATTGAGCCAAACCAGTTTCGGCGATAAAGTATTAATATATCTTAAAAAAAAAACACACAAAAAAACCCTGAAACTGGCTTGGCTCAGTGGATAGAGCGTTGGCCTGTGGACTCGAGGGTTCTGGTTTCGATTCCCGTCAAGGGCATGTCAAGGGCACACCCCCGGTAGGGGGTGTGCAAGAGGCGGCTGATCGATGTTTCTCTCTCATCGATGTTTCTGACTTTCTATGCCTCTCCCTTCCTCTCTGTAAAAAATCAATAAAAATATATTAAAAAAAAAAAAGAGTTCCTTCTCTAAAAAAATAAAAATAAAAATCAATGGGAAAAAGGAAAACAATATCCTTCAATGAGGATTAACAAACAAACAAAAATTAAATTAAAGAACTAAGCTAGGCCCCATCTCTCCCCTGTCAGGACCTCCCGTGGCTCATGTCCCCAGCAGAGTCACACCCACGTCCTCTCCAGACCCAGAGGCCAGACAGGACCTGGCCCAGCACTCACTGCCCTCAGCTCCCCCACACTCCCTCCTGAGCTTACTGCTCTGCCACCCTGGCTGCCGGGCTCTCACTGAAACACCTCCACACGCTCCTGCCTCAGGGCCTTTGCATGTGCTGTGCCCACCGCCTGGGACACTTCCCCGGCTCCCACCCTCAGCACGATGACCGGCAGGAATATTCCCCACTTCCTTGTGCCTTTGTCACTGTTTGTTCTCTAGCACCAGAGAGCAAGTTCCACCAGGGGACTCACAGTGGTATGTCCCCCCAGGACCAAAACCAAGTGTGTGACACTCGGTGACTCCTCACAAAAAAAAAGAAAAAAAAAAGTGAATGAATGGAAGCGACCCCCGGCTGGTTCCCACGCTCTGCTGCAGGAAGATCTTCCCTCCTCCGCTCCCTGCTCCGGCAGAGACCTCGCTCTCACCCGGCTCTGTCCCTCTCCCCGCCAGGCAGATACTGTCCTTCCCGTTGTACAGACGGGGAAACCAAGGCTCCGCGGAGACTGGTGACCCGCCCAAAGTGTAAGGTGACCAGATGTCCCACTTTTGGCAGGATAGTCCCGATATTTATTTATTTATTTATTTATTTAAAAATATATACTTTATTGATTTTTTACAGAGAGGAAGAGAGAGGGATAGAGAGTTAGAAACATCGATGATGAGAGAGAATCATTGATCAGCTGCCTCCTGCACACCCCCTACTGGGGATGTGCCTGCAACCACGGTACATGCCCTAGACCGGAATCAAACCTGGGACCTTTCAGGCCGCAGGCCGATGCTCTATCCACTGAGCCAAACCGGTTTCGGCAAGAGTACCGATTTTTAACCATTTGTCCCGCGCCCTCGGCGTTTAAAAAAAAAAAATCGGGACTTTTTTTTTTTAAAACGCCGAGGGACGCGGGACAAATGGTTAAAAATTGGGACGTCTGGTCACCTTACAAAGCGGGAGGGCAGCAGGGCCGCGCTCGGAGGCGTCAGGGAGGAAGGAAGGGAGGCCCGGGGGGCCGGTACCTGGTACTTGTTGGTGGAGTTGAAGGGGATCTCGGCCACCTTCTTGTTCCGTTCCCGCATCAGCTTCACGGAGCCGGAGGACAGCTCGATGCACTTGAGCAGGGCGGACTCGGAGGCATCGCCGGCCACATCCCTCTGGGGAGAGAGGGCTGTCAGGGCAGAGCTGCCGGGCGGGGTGGGCAGGGCAAGGCCAAGGCCTGGTGGGCAGCGGACCCACCTTGAGCACAGGGATGTTGTCCTGGCCGCCCTTGAACACGGCCCTGTTGCAGAGCCCGGCGATGTGGGACAGGGCCACCCAGGTGTGTGAGCTCTTGTCGAACGAGGTCCCTGGAGGAGGCACGTGTCACTGCCGCCGCCGCCGGGGACATCAGGGCCCCCCCTCCCCCACCTGGGACCCGCCCTCACCTGACTGGTCCTCGGTGGTGTCGGCCTCGTGGATCTGGTTGTCGAACCACATGTGGGCGACGGTCATGCGGTTCTGGGTGAGGGTTCCCGTCTTGTCCGAGCAGATGGTGGACGTGGAGCCTAGGGTCTCCACCGCCTCCAGGTTCTTCACAAGGCAGTTCTTGCGTGCCATGCGCTTGGCGGTCAGGGTCAGACACACCTGCGGGCGCACAGGGACAGGCAAGGTGCAGGTGGAGGCGGCGCAGGATGGGCCAGTGACAGGAGTGTCAGCCACCCAATGGCCTCGCCCGGGGAGGAAGGCATCACCCAGCAATTCCACCCCAAGCCACAAACCCACAGAAAAAGGGGTCTCAGAAGACATGTCTCAGCAGCAGCACTTACAATAGTTTCCAAATGAAAACAATGCAAATGCCCACTAATAGCAAAAGGGACAAATAAATTGTGGAATAAAGATGGAATACTATACAGCAACGAAAAAGGGCAAGCTACTGTTGCAGCCAACTGGATGGATAGTTAAAAACTATCATGCTCAGCCTTAGCCTTTATGCTCAGTGGATGGAGCGTCGGCCAGCAGACTGAAGGGCCCTGGATTCGATTCTGGTCAAGGGCATATGCCCAGGTTGCAGGCTTGATCCCCAGTAGGGGGTATGTAGGAGGCAGCTGATCCATGATTCTCTCTCATTAATGTCTCTCTCTCTCCCTCTCTGAGATCAATAAAAATATATTTTAAAAAACACAAGGAAAAAAAAAAAAGAAAAACTAAAAAAAAAAAAAAGAAAATTAAAAAAAAAACACACACACACCAGGATATTCAGCAAAAAATATAAAATATAAAGAGAACAAGAACCAAGAATTGATATTGAATTATTCCAATTGATCCGAAGCAGGAAAGCTATGCTCCAGCAGTGCTGTGTAGGGGTTACCCCGGGGTGGGCGCAGGGGCTGGGTGAGGTCTCCAGGGGATTCTGGGGAACCTGAGCTGGTGCGGCTGACGTGATGTTTCATTTGCCCAGACGCTCAGTCTGTGCATTCTCACGTGCAGCCCTGGGTGGGTACATTATATTCTATAAAAAGCCTCTGACCACGAGTGGCTTCAGATATGGTAAAGGGGAACCTCTGCCTGCTGACACATTAACTGAGAGGATCAGGGGGCAGACTAGTCTCCGGGGACCGTCCCGTGTCCGGCGTGAAAACTCCTAACACGCTGCATCGTGCCCACACCAGCAGGAGCGGCCGAGAGCGGACTTCCATACGGGGCTGGCGGCTGGGCAGAGGAAAGGGGACGGTTACCTTATTTTTAAACGACTTTCATGTCTTTTTTATTTTTTAATATGTTTTTTTTTATTGATTTCAGAGAAGAAGAGAGGGAGAGAAACAGGATAATCAATGATGAGAGAGTGGATCATTGATTGGCTGCCTCCTGCACGCCCCTTACTGGGGATTGAGCCTGAAACCCGGGCATGTGCCCTTGACTGGAATCAAACCCGGGACCTTTCCGTCTGCAGGCCGACGCTCTATCCACTGAGCCAAACCAGCTAGGACTTTAATGTTTTTTGTTTTTTTTTTAAGATTTCTACCACTATGATGTACTTCTTAAATTTGTGCGTTAACTTCAAAAAGGTAGAACTGTTAGTCCTTTATGCCTTGTAGTGTTTCTCAAGATTTTTGTTTGTTTGTTGTTTTGTTTGTTTTGTTAATCTGGTCTTGGGACCCTCTTCATTCAAGATCTAGGAGGCACAGCCCGAAATACTCAAATTGCCCTTATCCACACTCCAGCCCCTCCTCCCTCAGACCTGGGGTCTGAATCTCAGTCCCCCTCCCCCACAGGAGTCAGGGGTTTGGGTCTTCAGAGCCCTCCTCCTTCAGACCCAGTAATATGGGGCCCTCCTCCCTCAGACCCAGCAGTATGGGGTCCTCCTCCTTCAGACACAGCAGTATGGGGCCCTCCTCCCTCAGACCCAGCAGTATGGGGTCCTCCTCCTTCAGACACAGCAGTATGGGGTCCTTCTCCTTCAGACCCAGCAGTATGGGGTCCTCCTCCCTCAGACACAGCAGTATGGGGCCCTCCTCCTTCAGACACAGCAGTATGGGGCCCTCCTCCTTCAGACCCAGCAGTATGGGGTCCTTCTCCTTCAGACCCAGCAGTATGGGGTCCTCCTCCTTCAGACCCAGCAGTATGGGGTCCTCCTCCCGCAGACCCAGCAGTATGGGGCCCTCCTCCCTCTGACAGCAGTATGGGGCCCTCCTCCCTCAGACACAGCAGTATGGGGCCCTCCTCCTTCAGACCCAGCAGTATGGGGTCCTTCTCCTTCAGACCCAGCAGTATGGGGCCCTCCTCCTTCAGACACAGCAGTATGGGGTCCTCCTCCTTCAGACCCAGCAGTATGGGGTCCTCCTCCCGCAGACCCAGCAGTATGGGGCCCTCCTCCCTCAGACACAGCAGTATGGGGCCCTCCTCCTTCAGACCCAGCAGTATGGGGCCCTCCTCCTTCAGACACAGCAGTATGGGGTCCTCCTCCCTCAGACCCAGCAGTATGGGGCCCTCCTCCTTCAGACACAGCAGTATGGGGCCCTCCTCCCTCAGACACAGCAGTATGGGATCCTCCTCCCGCAGACACAGCAGTATGGGGTCCTCCTCCTTCAGACCCAACAGCATGGGGTCCTCCTCCCGCAGACCCAGGGGCCTGGACCCCCAGCCCACCCTCCCCCGAGCCCACCGTTAAGTCCAGGCCTTACAGTGACGGTGGCCAGCAGGCCCTCTGGGACATTGGCCACGATGATGCCGATGAGGAAGATGACGGCCTCCAGCCAGGTGTAGCCCAGGATGAGGGAGAGGACGAAGAAGGAGACGCCCAGGAAGACGGCCACGCCAGTGATGAGCTGGATAAAGTGCTCGATCTCGATGGCGATGGGCGTCTTGCCCACCTCCAGCCCGGAAGCCAGGGTGGCGATGCGGCCCATAACAGTGCGGTCCCCGGTGGCCACCACCACGCCCCGAGCCGTGCCTGTGGGGCCAGAGGGGGTTAGGCTGAGGGTGGGGAGGAGCTCCGTGAGGTTCAGAGGGACCCGAGCCCGTCTGGACCAGCCTGCCCCAGCCTGGTGCCCCCACCGCCCCCAGCGCACCTTCCACACAGTTGGTGGAGAAGAAGGTGATGTTCCGAGTCTCCAAGGGGTTGTCGTGGGTGCAGTCGGGAGAGCGGGTCTGGGGTTCTGATTCGCCGGTCAGGGAGGAGTTGTCCACCTGGGGGTTGGTTGCGGAGCAGAGAGGGCTTAGCCCAGGGGCCTGGATCAGGGGCTATTTGTCCACAGGAGACTGAGAGGAGGAGGGACTGGGGGCCTGAACCCCTGGGTCTGAGGGAGGAGGGACTGGGGGCCTGGACCCTGGGTCTGAGGGAGGAGGGGCTGGGGGCCTGGACCCTGGGTCTGAGGGAGGAGGTCTGAGAACCTGGACTCCTGGGTGTGAGGGAGGAGGGCTGGGGGCATGGACTCCTGGGTCTGGGGAGGAGGGGCTAAGGACATGGCCTCCTGGCCACTCCAGGAAGGGCAGAGCGGGGCCCAGGCCCAGGCCCACCTTGCAGCCGTGGGCTGAGATGATCCGCAGGTCTGCTGGGACTCGGTCTCCACCCTTGATCTCCACCAGGTCCCCGACCACTACCTCCTCAGCATTCACCTGCATCTTTTCACCTTCCCGGATCACGAGGGCTTGCTGGAGTGGATGGAAAGAAGTCACCTCCCGAACTCTCTCCCTCTGCGGTCTCTGGGCACAGGCCCCCCGTCCCCGCCCCCTTCGGCCTCTCCCGGCCCCGCACCTGGGGGACCATGTTCTTGAAGGACTCCATGATCTTGGAGCTCTTGGCCTCCTGGTAG
Source organism: Pipistrellus nathusii (assembly GCA_963693515.1). Classification (NCBI taxonomy): domain Eukaryota; kingdom Metazoa; phylum Chordata; class Mammalia; order Chiroptera; family Vespertilionidae; genus Pipistrellus; species Pipistrellus nathusii. The sequence continues at coordinate 37,239,705 of OY882872.1, read as the reverse complement.
TAGGAGAAGCAGCCGGTGATGATGACCACGGCCGCCAGCACGATGCCCAGGTACAGCTGCGGGGAGACGCGGGGTCAGCTGCTGAGCCCCCCGAACCCCCCCCCGCGTGTGTGGAATCCGGGAAGGGAGCTGAGTGTCATGGGGGTTTGTCACTGAGTGTCTGACTCGGGGTTGTGTCCATGTGAAGGTCTGTGTGTCTAAGTCTCTCTTGTCTGTGAGTCTGTCTGCCTATCATGTATGAGTCCCTCTTTTTTTTTAAAAAAATATATTTTATGGATTTTTTTTTTTTTACAGAGAGGGAGAGGGATAGAGAGTTAGAAACATAGATGAGAGAGAAACACTGATCAGTTGCCTCTAGCACACCGCCTACCGGGGATGTACCTGAAAGCAAGGTACATGCCCTTGACCGGAATCGAACCCGGGACCTTTCAGTCCTCAGGCCAACACTCTTTCCACTGAGCCAAGTCCCTCTTTCTGAGCATGAGTGTGTTTGGGTGTCTGGGTCTATCCATCTCTCTGTTTTGTACATCTATCTGTCTGTATTAGAGAATCTGGGGGAGAGGGGGTGCTATTGTCTGTCCATGTGTCTGTTTAGGTCAGTGTGTATGTCTGACTGTCTGCATGTCTGGCTTTAAATTTATGGGACTGTTTGTGTTTGAGTCTCTGTGTGTGAGTCTTTGTCTCTGTTTGTCTCCCTTCCTGTTTGGGTTTTATTTCTGAGGGTACTGTGTGTTTGTGCTTGATCCTCATGTCTGTCTGCTTGCCACTCTGTGTGTTGATCCTCATGTCTGTCTGCTTGCCACTCTGTGTGTTCGAGCTCCTGTGTCTGTCTTTCCATCAGCCTGTCTACGCTGGTGTGCTTGAACGAGGTGGCTGTGTGACGGTACCCAAGTGTGACTGCATTGACTCTGCACATGTGTATGTGTGCATGTGTGAGCAGGCAAGAATCCACATGTAATCAGTGTGTGGGCCTGTGTTCATGGGCATGTCACGCATCCCCACGTGTCCCTGTGTTGGTAGCTGGGCCCTGACAGCCCGTAGTTGGGTTTGCCTGGGTCTCTACATGAGCACCCTCTCTCTTTGGGCTCTTTCAGGCCCCGGCCACCTGGGGTGCCTGCCCCTGGGCCGCTGAGATCACAGTCTTGGGATGGAGCCGGCGCACAAGTCCTGCTGTGTGATCTGGGGTCAGCGACTGGGCTGTCTGAGCCTCAGTTTCCCTGTACCTTCTCCAGGTCTGTCGGGAATGATTGTGAAGGGCAAAGGAGGACATGGAGGGAGTGGGCTTTGGAAAGGCTACAGGGACGGGGAGCAGCGCGGGGTGGGGGCACTCACGTTGTCCCCGGAAGGGTCGTCCTCGGTGCCTGCCTGGATGCCGTAGGCCAGGAAGCAGAGGATGGCCCCGATCCACAGCAGGATGGAGAAGCCCCCGAAGAGCTGGCGGCAGAACTTGACCCACTCGGGGGTGGTGGGTGGTGGCGTGAGCGCGTTGGGCCCGTCCCGGGCCAGGATCTCCTGGGCTTTGCTGTGGGTCAGACCCTGGGGGGCACAGGACTCGCACAGGACCTTCCCCGAGCAGCCCTGGCACCCCAGCACGCCACGAGCACCCCCGACCCGCCCGGCCGGCCCACACCCGGCCCGCGCACCTGCACGCAGTCCGTGTTGTACTTCCGGCAGACCTCCTCCACGGACATCTTGTGCTCGGTCTGAGGAGAGGGTGTGAGGGGGGCCGGTGAGTGGCGAGGCCCAGGGTCAGGGGTGGGGGGCCTGCCTGGGACCCGGTGGGGGCGGGGCGCCAGGGCGGGGCTTACCATGGCCACCTCCTTCTTGAGGTCGTCCATGTCGCGGCGCTCCTTGGCGGCCTTGCTCTTCTTGGGCGAGCTCTTGTCATCTTTCTTGTCCTGCGAGGTGGCGACACGATAGCTGTCAGAGCCACCAGACTGCGGGCGAGAAGGGGTTGCGGGGGCACCGGCCCGCCGAGCCGCTCTCCCCCCCGCCCCTCCGAGCCGCTCTCCCCCCCCCACTCGTGTCTCTCGGTTTCAGTCTCTGGGTGGGTTTCCCTCTGGCCCCGGTGTCTCTGGCCGCAGGCGCTGCTGGGGTCTGTCCCTGAGGGTCCCCATCGGGCGGTCTGTGCTCCTCTCTGCGTCTTCGGTCCCTCCCCTCTGTCTCTGTGTGTCTTTACTTCTGTGTGTCTCCTCTGTCTCTTTCCCCCCTTCCCCAGTGTCTGTCTGTCTGTCTCTCTTGATTTGCCTGGGTCTCTGTGTATGCCTCTCTGTCTTGTTCTGTTTTGTCTCTCTCTGCCTCCTCCTATCACTGCATCTCTGTGGCTGTCTATCCCTGATCTCTCGCCCTCATCACTCAGTGCTGTCTGTCTCTCTGTCTGTCTGTCTCTGAGTCGCTCTGCATGTCTCTCTATGACTTTTTTTGTTTCCCTCTGCTCTCCAGCTCTTTATGTCTCTGTCCCTCACACAAGGCCTATCTCCATCTCTTGAACCATCTCCATCTGCTGAGTCCAGCTGAGCCTGTCCCTCTGGATTCCTTCTCCAGGCCCAGGAGTCCAGGCCCCCAGCCCTTTTAGGTGTATTTCCTGTCTGCATCTTTCTGCATCCTTATCTCTGCCTCTCTCTGTCTCCATCTCTCAGTCCGCCTCCTCTCTGCGATGCTCGGTGTGTTTCTCCCTAACTGTCTCTCACTGTCTCACTCCGCAATCTTTCTCTCTGCGTCTGCCTGTCTCTGCACCTGTCTTGGCATCCCTGTCCCTCCGGTCCAGCTCTCAGGTATGTTGCTCTCCCTGTCTTCTCCTCCTGTCCCTGACCCTGGGCCTCACTTCCCAGCCCCGTGGATGTTTCAGTCTCTGTCTCTCAGAGGACCCAGCAGACCTTGGGAGCCAGCCAGCCTGAGGGCTTTGATTGACAAGCTGTGGGTCCCAGCCTCTCTCCTGTGGACAGGCTGGACAGGGGGTGGACACAGTCAGGTCTCTGGAGGACAGAGTGGGTGCTGGCTGGGATTTGGGGTGCACAAGGGCAAGAGACAGAAGCCCCAGGCCTGGCTGGACTGGATGCACTGAGGGGGATCCAGGCTGGAGGCCTGGGCAGATGGGGAAGGCAGTGTCCTGGGAGGGTGGGGAGAGGCCGGGGCTGGTGGAGGGCTGCTGACAGATCCCATGGGCCCATTGCCAGGCCAGGATCCCAAGCTCAGCGAGGCTCAGCGATAATCTCCTTGTGACCTTGCAGAGGGCTGAGCTGCCTGCTGTCTGCCCCCAGACCTGAGGCCGAGCTTGGGGGGCTACTGGGAGGGGCTGTAGCCCAGAGCTTCTAGGACAGAACAGGGGTGGGAGGGAGGGTTGGCCTCGGGCCAGCCCTGCAGCAGCACTGCGCCTGACAGGATGCACAGAGGCTTGGGGACAGTGAGGACACTCCTCCCCCCTGTCCCCGGAGGGGTCTCAGCTCTGCAGAGAAGTAGACCCATGAAGGGGGATGTGGAGACAGAAGCTCCTGGAGTCAGGGTAGAGATATGAGGGGAGCAGCGCAGGAGAGGAGAGATGGGGCCAGGCTAGAGTCAGGAAGAAAGTCAGCTGTGCACCCTGAAGCCTTAGGGGAGGCTGGGAGCTGATGCTTGGGTCCCTGTGAGGCCTAGGAGTGGGGCCTGGACCCTGGGTGTGAGGGAGGAGGGGCTAGGGGCCTGGACCCCTGGGTCTGAGGAAGGGGGGGCTGGGGGCCTGGACCCCTGGGTCTGAGGGAGGAGGGGCTGGGGCCTGGACCCCTGGGTCTGAGGAAGGAGGGGCTGGGGGCCTGGACCACTGGGTCTGAGGGAGGAAGACTGGGGGCCTGGACTCCTGAGTCTGAGGAAGGAGGGGCTGGGGGTCTGGACGCCTGAGTCTGAGATAAGAGAGGCTGGGGGCCTGGACCCCTGGGTCTGAGGGAGGAGGGGCTGGGGGCCTGGACCACTGGGTCTGAGGGAGGAAGACTGGGGGCCTGGACTCCTGAGTCTGAGGAAGGAGGGGCTGGGGGTCTGGACCCCTGAGTCTGAGATAAGAGAGGCTGGGGGCCTGGACCCCTGGGTCTGAGGGAGGAGGGGCTGGGGGCCTGGACTCCTGGGTCTGAGGGATGAGGGGCTGGGGGCCTGGATCCCTGGGTCTGAGGGAAGAGGGGCTGGGGGCCTGGACCCCTGAGTCTGAGATAAGAGAGGCTGGGGGCCTGGACCCCTGGGTCTGAGGGAGGGGCTGGGGGCCTGGGGCCCGGACTCCTGGGTGTGAGGGAGGAGGGGCTAAGGGTCTGGACTCCTGGATCTGAGGGAGGAGCGGCTGGGGGCCTGGACCCCTGGGTCTGAGGGAGGAGGGCTGGGGGTCTGCCTGGTCCCTGGTCTGAGGGAGGAGGGGGCTGGGCGACCTTGGCTTTTGCTTGCCCTTGCTATGAGCAGACTCCCTTGGGGACGATCTTCCATCTGCTGGAGGGGGAGCTGAGACTTTCCCAGTGGAAGCAGGAGCCCAGAGGGTGCACTGCAGGGCGGGAGCACCTTCGGGGGTGGGGGGTGCGCCTGCCTCGCTGCAGTCTGCTTTGCGGCTCTGCCATTTTCTGTGCTGTCCGCCTCCTGACGCCCTCAGCCTCCTGACGCCCTCTGCTCACACAGGCTAGGTACCTTGGCCAACCCATCCCTCCCCCTCGGTGTCTTTGGGCATCTCTCCCTCCACCTCCCCTGCTGCCCTCTGTCTCCTCTTCCCATCGCCCGGGCCAACTCAGGTTGTGTCTGGATAGCACATGTGTGTCCTTGGGTCACCTCTCTCAGCCTCCGTTCCTCTCCGAGTCTCTCTGTGTCTTACTGTCTCTCTGCCCGTGTCTCTTCCTTTGTCTCTTTCTCCCTGTCTCTTCTGGAGTATCTCTTTGTCTCTGCATTTTTCTCCATCTTTCCATGTCTCTGTCTCTCTGTCTCTGCTTCCGTGTCTAAAGCACCTCACTCTTCTTGTCCCCACTTCTTTCCATAAGCCCCCCCCCCAGTTCCCCCTTCCGCCACCCCCCATCCCCCACAGTTCCTTCTCTGTGGTCTTTAGCCTCAGTCCTTCCATCTGCCAGGGCTTCCCCTCCCGCATCCCACTTACCTAGAAGCATCACTGACCCCCACCCGCCTTCCTCTCCCTGGTCCTCTCCCCACCCATCTCTTCTCCCCGTCCACCCTCACCCACCTCAATCCACAGATCTGAAGCCCCATCCCCCACCTGCATCCCTGGGCCCATGAGCGTTCATCCGCCATCTTCCTCCCCATCCCTCACATTCCCTTTCCCTTAGCCTCTCCCACCCAGACCCTCCCTCCCTCTGCATCCCACCCAGCCCAGCCCTCCTGCCTCTCCCCTCCCCCTTCCCCCACCCCTCCCCCACTGCGCCCCAGACACTCAGGGAGGAATCCAGGGCTGCTGGGGGTCAGGTGGTCAGCCAGGAAAGGAGGCGGCATCTGTGGGAGAGACTCGCAGACAGACAAGGACACATGGACACTGAGGCAAGGGCATAGGCAGGCATGCGGGATGGATACCCCCCCGCCCCTCCCCCCCCTATTTGCAAACGTTTGCCTCCAGCCAGGCACTCAGCCCTCAGCCAGGGCTCTCCCGCTCCTCCCAGCCCCGGTGTGTGCTCCCCCAGACAAGGGCTGGGCACTAGCGCAGCCCCAGGCCGCAGCGCACCGCACTGCAGAGACCCCCTCCCCCCGCAGGACTGGAAGGAGAAAGAGAGGTCATGTGGTCCCCACCCCTCACCCCCCACCCGGCCAGGGAAGCAGAGGGGCTCCAACGCCCCGAGACACAGACACCAGCTGGCAGACACACCCAGACACGGGCTGCACAATCGCAGGCGGACGGTGCTCCGGGGCCTGCGGGAGCCAGGAGCCCACACGCGGCCCAAGCACACGCACCCAGAGCGGGCATGCACAGCACCGGGGAGGGCAGGGATGGGAGGCCGGTCCGCGCCCCGCGGACCCGCACACACAGACACAGACCCCGACCCAGGAGGCAAGCACCACCTTCCATTCCCCCCCACCCCCCACCCCCGGGACGCAGGAAGCGCGGGCCGGATCGGCGCGCTCCGGGGCCCGCGGGCACCAATGTCACCGGACCCTCAGGCTGCACACACGCACCGCCCTGCTGCCCCCCGAGCACCTACCCCCATCTTGGCGGCTCCGGGGGTCGCGGGCCCGCAGGCGGGGAGGAGGGCGGGGAAGGGGCCTCGGGGTGGGCTCAGGCGCGGGCTCGGGCCGTCCGCGTCCGCCGGCGGTGCGCCCTACCGCACCGGGTCTGCGGCGCCGCCGCCTCCGCCGGCTCATATGCCCGCGCCCGCGGGGGGGACCGGCGCCGGCCAATCAGGGGCGCCGCCGCCCTGACGAGCGGCCCGCGGCCCCGCCCCCGGTACTGCAGCTGTCCTCCCGCCCCCAGCTCCCCCAGCGGAGAAGGTTGCGGGAGGGGGGATCCCGGAGATCCCCTGCAAGGAGAAAACCTAGAGACCCTCACAATGTGGGGGCGCCTCCGAGGAGGGGGCACTGTGGGAAGGGGAGCCCCGGAATTCCCCTCTTTGTGGGGTGTGCCGCGAAGGGGAGGGCTGTGCTGTGGGAGGTGGACACCTGGTGCGGGGAAAGCCCGGCAAGCCTCCGCAGCAAGGCTGGGGGCCCCGGGCACCTCTGTCCGCAGGGAGAGGGGGCGGCTGCAGATGGCGTGGGGTTCTGCTCAGGAGGGGGCGCTGCAGAGGGCACAAGTGGTAAGGGAGACCCCGCAATGAGGAGAGGGTGCTACAGAGGCGGGAGGAGACCTGAGACCCCTCAGAGTGTGTATTCCTCCTACCCCACACCTTGGCAGAGCCATCCAGTAAGACACAACTGTCCGGTCCACAGGAGACACATCACAACCAGAACCCCGATCCTGGGGACACACACAGGCACCGCTCCATCACAGCCCACCTCAGCTTGATGATCACAGTACCCTCACTCACACACACGGCACTGCCCCATCACAAATCTCCAAGTCTCACCAACACGCAGAAGTGAAATGCACACAGCGCATACCTCACACACCCATCACACCACAACCACAGCCATAAAGTGCCATGTAGCTTAACACCCCCCCCCCCCCAGAACATTACACCAAATCTGGCCTCATTCCATCTCACATAGACACCCAAAACCATGCCACCCACAGAACCAACACACACACACACACACACACACACACACACCACAGGTCTCACACTGCCTCCAAGAGCCTTTGTGGACGCTGTTGCATGGTCTCACACACACACACACACACACACACATCACATATGCTTCTCCCCAGTGTATCTGGGCCTGAACAAAGGTTCACAGTTCAAAACTGACAAATTATGGTTGCGAATTGTTAATGATGAATTCACACAGCACAATAATTCGCAGAAACATCACTCGACACCATTCCACACACCTTCCGTGCTGTACACACCATCTATTGGGGTGCTATTGTGTACACCTTTGTGGCACCTCCAAATACACCCAACGCCCCCACCCGTACGCCACACACATCCATCTTGGTATGTGTATGTGCATACAGACACACAGCCGGCACCCATGCCCAGGCCTGCCACATGCACACAGCACCCCAGCAGTCCCCCACTGGAAACCCGAGGAGTCATGTCCTGCCACCCCACCCCTCTGCTCTGTGAGGAACGCTCCAGACTCTGCCCGAGGAAAGCAGAAGGAGCAGAGAACCTGTCCCTGTGGCTTTCTCAGAATGTGGGTCTCTCTCCACTTATGGGAGTGTTCACAGGCAAGGAGCAGTGTGAGCCTGGGGGGGGGGGGGGGAGGAGGACAGAGAGTAGGAGGCAGGGAGGCAGTTTCTTGGTTTCTCCCAACATCCAGAGCCTTAACCCTATGCCATAAACTGACCTATCCCCTTCCCTCTCTGCTATCGCTTGTTGCTATGGTAACAGGGAGGCCGACTATGCAGCAAAGGAGGCTGGGCCAGCAGACCTGGCCTGTCTCCATGGAGACTGGGGAAGGGGGGGGGGGTTGGCACATTTTTAAAGCTAAGTATTTGGACCCCAGGCTCATCTCCCCAACTCTGTCTCCTTCCTGGGAGAGCAAGAGAGAACCTGTCAATATATCTCCTCTCTCTCTCCTGACCCCTTGGCCTGCAAGAATGCGCCAGGACCATGGGGAAGGGGATGGAGAGACAGAGAAGCCTAGAGATGTCTGGGTCCCAAGAGATTCCAGGTTCTCTCCTCCTACTCTCCAGCTGGGTCAGGAAGCCCTTGATCCCCCACACCCCATGCCAGACCCACACTCCCTCCTCAGCACCACCCTGGTGAGACTGATGACTGTGCATCGTGCTCTGCAGAAGTTGGGGGCGGGAGTGGGGAGGCGGGGGAGAAGACTTAGGAAGGTCACGGGAATGGACAGCGACAGGGGAACTCAGCACTAGAGACAGGCACACATAAAAAGGGAAATAGACACATGGTCCAGAACCAGAGAGGCAGATACAGATGGACAAAAGCAGAGATGGCAAACACAGAGATGAGAAAATGGATGGAGGGAGACAGAGCAGCAGAAGTACCCAGTGAAGGTGATATGGACACAGGGACACAGACGTTTAGAAAATTGGAGACTCTCCCAGATAAAGACTGGAGAGACTCAGAGCAGAAATGTGGGTGGGAGTGAGGAGAGACCCCAGAGGTGATCAGCAGTGTGGTATTGGGACTGAGACTGGGAGAGACTAGAAATGCCTGCAAATGTATTCTAGTCACTGGGCGGACTCCCAGTATGGCCCAAGGGCAGAGACATCGATTAGAGTTCAAGAGACATGTGGAGACAACAGAACCATTGAGACCCAAGCTCACTCTCACCCTTGTCCCTGAGGGCAAGTGCCTGACACAGAGGGGCTGAATGGAGATTGGGGGTGCTATGTGCTCTGCAGGTACCTTGGGGAGCGACCTGCCCACGTTCTACAAAGGCAGGCGCAGGGGAGACGCAGTGCTGCAGCCGGGCCGGTGCTGAACGGACAGCTCCCCGCTCTGGGCCACAGGGCCAGCCAGGGCCAGCCTCTCTCCCTCCCACTGTCCCCGTTTGGCTTCGCTCACTGCTCTGGTCCGCTCCGGTCCCCCTCTAGTTTCCAATGGCTGCTTGTCTCTCACCTGTCTCCGCTCCACCTCCATCCCTGCTTCTCTCAGCCCCAATTCCCAGGTATCTTACCTCCCTGTTTCATCTGTCTCCCTCCCCGCCCATCCTTCTCTGTGTCCTCCATTCTCCTTTCACCTCATCTGCCCCTACTCTCCTTCCCTATCTCTCTCTGCGCCCTTGTCTCTCCCTACCGCCCCCCCCCCAATCTGGGTCTCTTCCCATTCTCCCTCTCCACACACTCCCCTCCTACTCGGCCTTGTTTTGGCTCTCGCTGTGTGACCTTCACTCGTCCTTTCTCAGCTGCAGTTTCCACAGAAACCTCCAGCAGGGCGGGGGAGGGCGAGACAGAAAACAGACCCACCCTTCTCCCTCTCTGCGGGGATTTATCCTTCCCTCTCTGGGGGGTCGGGGAGGTATATTTTCTGCAGACACACAGGGTCAGCACAGACGTTTGAAGATGGCCTCATGGATGTATGTGCACACACATATGCGCATGATTACAAAGTTGCCAATGATCCCTGCCTAGGCACACACCACCACCACAAGGGCCCCCAGGCACCACCACCCTGAACAGTTCGCCTGCCCGCCCCTCCCCCAGCCCCAGCTGGTTTCTGTCTTTCTGTGTTTCCTGGTGTCTCCGCCTCCACAGATTCCCGCATCTCTCTCCATCTGTCTCCGGGTCTTTGTCGCAGCCTCCTTCTGTCCTGAGAGGTCAGTGGAGACGGGCCAGCTGCCGGGACCTGGGCTGACCTGCTGGCTGTGGGCAGGGCCAAGGATGGAGAGTGCAAGAGTGACCATCCAGTCTGGGTTTTGAGCAGACTCCCTGGGTGGTCCAAGCCTTTAATGCCCTCCCGATCCCAGGAAATGAGCTCGGGGTATCCCCGGTTTGGGGGTTTTGTTCTTTTTTTTATTCCAACGGGAACTGGGGTGTGGCGGGGGAGGGATGAGGGCCCAACTGACCCGCTCCCTGGGGGGGGGGGTATCTCATAGAAATTCCGAAGTTTCTCCCCCCAAAAAAGAGAGAAAAAAGAAGAAGCGAGGGGCGCCAGGGGCCACCCGCCTGCCCAGAGGCCCTCCTCCAGAAGTGGGGAGCTGCGCCGAGTCTTGGGAGCCTGAGCAGACCCAGGGTTTTCCTGGCAGACTGCTTCCCGCTTCCAGGGATAACCCTGTGGTCCCTGGCCCCTGGAGTCCTCAGTTCCTGCGCTCCTCGTGTCCGCATGGGGGGCAGAGTGCGGGATCCGCCGCACACTCCGGTCACTCCAATAGGGGGCGCAGGCAGGCTCCGGAGCGGGCCTCGGACTTCACCGGGAACCCAAGGCAAAATCGTGGCGACCGGCCGCCAGGGCACAAGTTCAGTTCTTCGCTGGCAGGGGCGACGGGGCAGCCAGAGGCGGGGGCGGGTCCGTCCCTGCACCTGCACGTCCCATGGTCACTCGTGCTCGGCGAGCTCGCGCGGGCCAGGTCGCGGCCGTGGCGGACTGGCGGCCTCGGCGGGGGCTCCCAGGCCACGCGGGGGCGCGCCGGTCCCGGACGTCCGCAGCGCCTGGATGCGCCGGCACTCCTGGCAGACGCGCACGTGGGTGCAGGGGGTGGAGGTGAGGGGCCGGGCCCCGCCTGGCGGCCCCGGGTCGTCCAGGAGGCGCTGAGGGCCCCCGTGCGCGCCGCCCGCGTCCCCGCCCGCGCCGGCCGAGTAGAGCTTGCCGTTGCTGAGGCGCATCTCGCGGACGGCGCGCAACGAGAGCAGGGCCCGGGTCGGGGCCCCCGGGCGCCGGCGCCGGCGGGAACGAGACGTCTTGCGGCAGGACACGGCGTGCCGCAGCTCCTGCAGCATCTCCTGGCACACCGACACCTGCGGGCAGCGAGGGGGGTCACCGGCCCTCGCTCTCCTCGTCACCGCCCATTCGCCAGGCTCTGCTTAAGTCTCTCCCCTCCCCGCCAGCTTCTCTCCACACCCCACTCCACCTTACCGGCTTTCCTCACCTTTCTTCCATCCCTACCCTCAGGCCTTTCTTCTCCTTTCCCTTCGCTCCTGGTTCCTTCCTCTCACCTCTCCACACTCTGTTCTTATGTGGGCTTCTTCCAGAATCTGCCCTTTGCTTCCTCTCTCCTCTTTCCACTTGAAGTTGTCTGACTCTAGTCCTTCCATGTCTTGCCTCTGGCTCACGCTATCATTATTGCTAGGCATATTGGTTGAGCGCCTCCTGTGTGCCAGGCAGTTCTGGGCCGTGGATACAGCAGAGAACCAGACAGCAGTCCCTGCCCTTGTGGAGGTTATATTCCAGTGTGCAAATGCAAAAAGAAAAGAAAAATGCAACCCCAGGTGGTGTGTGAGTCGATGATGAGTGCTTTGAAGAAAAATAAAGTCCGCAAAAGAGGTGGGGCGTGTGGGTGGAGAGTGAGGCTGAATTTCAGCAAGGGGCAGTTAGGGAAACTCACTGAGAGGAGGTGTGCCCTGGAGCCTGGCCCAGAGCAGGCAGCCACTCAGCAGGACGAAAGTGCGGAGAGAGAGAGAGGAGGGAGAGTGGTGCGATGCTCAGGAACCACGAGAATGGGGTGTGCAAGGGGGAGAGAGGTAGATGAGGTCAGAGAAGCAATGGGGGCCAGCTCATGGGAGGCCAGAGGACACCAGGATTTGGCTTTTCCTCTGAGTCGGATGGGATCCAGTGGAGAGCTTGACGTAGGGGCTGTGCTCTCACAGGATCACGGGAAGTGAGTACTGAGAATAGACTGTAGGGAGGCCAAGGGCAGGAGCAGGAAGGCACTGAGGGGCTGTGGAGGTGAGAAGGGGATGGATTCTGGTTTAGTATCTTGAAGGTGGGGCCAGCAAGACTTGCCGAGATCAGAAAGAGGAAGGAGTGAAGGGCAATGCCACATATTTTGACCTGAGCCAACATAATGACCATGTTGCCTGGTGGGTGGGCAAGAACTCCATGTTGGATACCTGCCTTATGTGTGTCCGTTAGACATCCATGTGGAGATGTCAAGTACAAACCCTGGGTTCAGGGAGAGGTCCCTGTGAGATACACATTTGGAGACTAAGGTAGGCAGCCCCAAGATCCCATCCCTTGGTGTTCCCACCCTGGGGTAACCCCTCTGCCTTTGTGTCCGGGTTGCTGTATGACCAGAAGATGCTAGGTCAGCTGACATGCTGGGCTTCTGCCCGGCTCTCGGGAAAGTCAGCTGCCACGCCGTGGGCACTCACACAACCCTGTGACGGCCCCTGTGTGAGGCACTGAGGCCTCCTGCCAGCTGCCATGTGCATGTGTGTATTAGTTGTGCTCTTTATTTTCTGTATCGTAGATGTCTTGACATCTTTAAAAGCTTGCTGATCGGGGAGAGACTGCCCTTCCCAGAGGGAGCCAATTCTTAGAGGTAGATAGCAAAGGGCTAAGGGCCCACCTTCCACATGGCAACCAGCCAACCCCAAGTCCACTCCCCACCCACGCCCTCATCATCTGCCCTGCCTCACCCGGGACCAGGCACCAGACAACTGGAGACCACTCCTCTACCCAGAGCCGGCTGCCTTACCCAAACCAGCCGGTTCTAAGCTGCGGCCCTGCCCTGCCTTGTCTTCCTTCAGAAACCCCAGTAAGGGCTCTGGCCTAGTCCCGTGACACCCCCACCCCACCCCCACCTCCTTCTGCTTCTGCACAAACCCTGCTTCCCCATGTGGTCCTGTGTGGCATGGTGGGGCCCCTTCTCTTGGAAAATGTAATTAAAAAAATTCCTTCAGTGGCTTTGGATTCTCTGTGCCATCACTCCATCACCTCCATAAATTAAAATCCACAAGGACAGCCATGCATGCTGGCCGGTGTGACTCCGTGTTGAGCATTGACCTATGAACCAGGAACCAGGTCACGGTTCGATTTCTGGCTAGAGCACATGCCCAGGGTTTCTGGCTCCATCCCCAGTAGGGTCGTGCAGGAGGCAGCCAATCAATGACTCTCTCTCACCATTGATGTTTCTATCTCTCTTCCCCTCTCTCTTCCTCTCTAGAATCGATAAAAAGTTTTTAAAGCCACAGGGACATTTTGAGACAGAGCCATCCCAGAAGTGGCTCCTCCCGTCCAGCAGAGCGTTCAGCCGACATCGTGTCCGTCCGTGACCTCAGCAGAGACCCTGGGCAGCCAGAATGACTTAGCTAAGCTGCTCCCAGTCCTCGACCCACAGAAACGGAATTGATGTTTGCTGTTTTAAGCTGCTGAATTTGGGGACAATTTGTCATATGGCAATAGAGAACTAACTCAGGATGGAGGGTCCACAGCATGGAGGATCTTCCCACGAGGTTGGATGGGACCACCAAGGAGAGAGGCAATTCCAGGCCCGCACATGAGAATTCCCACAAAGCAGTGGCAGGGAGGTCGGAGGAAAGCGAGGCGCCGGGGAAGAGTGGGTTTTGAGGACAGAATGAAGGGCTGGGCTGAAGCCTATCGCTACCTCACGTGTGTTGAGGCCTGAGCTTCGGGCACTGGGTTTCAGCTGTGGAGGCCGCTGGTGATAAGAGTGGCTTCAGCAGAGGTGGGGGCAGCAGCTGGATTGCAGTGTGTCCAAGAGTGAATGGGAGGAGAGGAATTGGGAACAGAGGGAGACACAAGTCTCAAGGCTGTCAGGGAAGGGGAGGCGTGGCTGGAGGCCGGGAGGGGAAGTGGGCCTGAAAGGGTTTTTTGAAGATGGGAGAAATGACAGCACATTTGTATGCCGCCGACCGTGACCCAGTGAAGAGGGAACTGCTGATGCAGAGGTAAGGAGAGAACTGCTGGTAGTGTCCCAGGGAAGGCGAGAGGGAGGAGATGCGGCCAGATGGGCCTTAGGAGCCGGGACCTTCACCTCCCAGGCCGTGGAGAAAGTAGGCGGCAGCTAGATGTGGAGGGGTTTCTGCACTTGCTCAGGAGAGCAGAAGCAAAGTCATCACCAACAGTGAGGACAGGAGGAGGGCTGGGCTGGCAGGGACAGGGAAGGTCCGAACAGGCCAGGAGGGCAAGGGCAGGAACGGTCTGGCGATGGAGGAGCGGGGCTGGAAGTACCCGAGGCTCCGGACATAGAGGGAGACCCATCAGCAACTCAGGCTCTTCAGCTGCACTCTCCTCGCCTCTCTTCCGTTTCTTCTTGCTTGACCACCTCTGCTTCTCCCCACATCCTCTTGCTGTGCCCCTTCCCACTCTTTCCCCGGCATCCTCATCGCTGCCTCTGCCCCTTCCTCCTGTCCTCCTCCTGCCTGTGGACTCTCCCCCAAACTGCTCTCTCCCCTTCTCGACCTCCTCTACCCCTGACCTCCCCCAGGCTCCCTCACCTCCCAGCTCCCTGACTCCCTGGCCCCACCTTTCGGCCTGTTTCCCCGTGTGGCCCCTAGTGCTACCATCTTCATGTCCCTCCACCCTGGGCGCCACTGCTGCCCCACACCCTCTGCCAAGCTCCTCACCTCTTCGGACTCTGCCGACCTCCGCGTGGACCATATAAACTCCATGACGGCCACGAAGACAGCAATGATGAGGCCACAGATAAGCACGACAAAAATGCCGCCAATGTTCTCCATGCCCAGACCTGGGGTCGGAGAGAGCCAGGGGTTGAACTGTGTGGGCATGGGGCAGTGAAGGGTCTCCCAGGGGGCACACTGTAGGTGGCTGACCTTTAGCGCGACGGTCCTCCTCCTTAGGGCACCGGCTGCCCTCCCACCACTTGCGCTTCAGGATCTCCAGCCGGTTGTTCTCTTGGAGCTGCAGGATGGCCAGCGTGATCTCGTCCCGGAACGGCGAGCCTGGGCAGCACACAGGGCGAGCGGCCATGGGGCCTGAGCCCTGCCCACCAGACCCTCACTGCTCCCTGCCTCCACCATGTCCCAGGGTCTGCCTGTACACCTCTGAGTCTGACCACTGCTCCCCTGCAACCATGCCTAGCCACGCCCACTGCCCCCCAGGTCAGACTGGCCGTGGTCCCTCCCTGCAGCCACCTCTCATCCCCAGCCAGGCTCTTCTCCACTCAGCAGCCAGAGGGACAGTTTCAACAGTCAGAGCCCACGCCTCTCTCATATTTACAACTCTCCAGTGGCTCCTGGTTCTGTGGGGACAAAGTCCTCTCCTGGCCTACATGGTCCTAGCCGCTGGCCCGGCCACTGGCTCCGCAAACCCCACGCCCTCAGCTCTCACCACCCTGGCCTCCTGGCTGGTTCTCCAGAAGCCACACTCCCCTGCTCCCTCTCCCTCCCTCCCCCCCGGGAGCTTTCCCTCTGCCTGGATGTTCCTTCTCTCAGTTCAATGAGGGCTCTGCTCACATGGTGCCTCCTCAAGGGTCTTCTCTAATGGATTTTATTTAACACGGCACCAAGCGCCCGTCTCCCTGTCAGTCCTTCCCCTTAATTTACTTCAGAGCAGTTGTCACCACCTGACCTCACATTATAAAGCTGTGTTCACTGTTGGTTTGCAGTCTGTGGCCCTAGCAGAGGACAGGAGGGCGGAGCTTGCCAGCTCCCCACTGTGTTGTCCCAGCATTCAGCATCCAGCATATGCCTGCACACAGCCAGGCAAAAGACCCCAGCCACACCCCTCCCCTGCACGGCCCAACCCTGGGCCACCTGTCTCCTTAAACCACCCTTGGGCCCCAAACACCCCACGCCTACCCTCTCATTTCTTCACTCACTGCAATCCTCCTTGAGCATCGGCCAGTGCCAGGAACTCGGGATATGGGCGAGTGGGCTGCTTAGTATTTATGGGGTACCTACTATGTGCCAGAACCTTGGTTTACAGAAATGTATTCACGCCTCACAGTGATCCTATGAGGCAGGTATTACCAGCCCCAGGGCAGGTGACACTGAAGCTGAGTTGGGGAAGAGGGGCAGGAGGAGAGGTATTTGAAGCCAGGTCAGTGACTCCAGAGCCTGTCCCCACAAAGCACCAGGCCACACTGCTTGCCTGGCATGCACCGACGCTGCTGCGAAGCCGCTGAGATTTGGGTGTATGTGTAATATGTGACTATTGCAGCAGTCAGCAGCACATGAAAAGGTTTAAAAGCTAAAATGCCCACATTTGGTGGCAATATTGGTGGGGAGCTTCCAGCACTGAGCTCTGGAAAACCATGTCTAAGTCTTGCTGGCCGATCCACCCATTCTTCTATCCTCCCTCCGCCCCCGCCGCCCAGCCAGCAGTATCCATCAGCCGTTTTCTGAGCACCTGTTCTGAGCCAGGCTGTGGGTTTGGTGCAGAGAATCTGAAGTAACGAAACCAGGTCCTCACCCTCAAGGGGCCCTGGAGCCATGTGGGAAGGCGCCAACCTTCTGCCATGTGCTGTCCTGCACAGCCTCCCGCAGTCCCTGCAGCTCTGCGGGGCTGGAACGATTGCTCCGAGGCCCGTTTTTGCAGGCTGAGGGCACAGAGGCTCAGGAAGGTGATGTTACCTGCCCGAGGCCCCACAGCCAGGAGGCCCCACAGCAGACCCAGCCTGTGCCCGGCCTGCTTCCAAGTCCCAGCCGCCGCCACATACCCAGCGGCATGCCGATGCCGTAGCCCTTGGTGTCGAGGAGGCCCCCGATCTGGGTGAGGTTGCAGTTGAGGCGCCGGTGGTATTCGTTCATGGTGGACTCGAGCAGGAAGGCATAGCGAGAGTTGAGGACCCGGGCGATGCCCTCCTCCGTGCTCTTGACAAACACGCTGGGCTGCTTCGACTGCATGTAGTTCCACATGCGCTGGTACGTCTGGTACCGTGAATTCTGGGCAGAGTGGCATAAGGGGGAGAGGTGAGGGGCTTCCCACCCGCTGCCCTTCCCCT
Source organism: Pipistrellus nathusii (assembly GCA_963693515.1). Taxonomy (NCBI): domain Eukaryota; kingdom Metazoa; phylum Chordata; class Mammalia; order Chiroptera; family Vespertilionidae; genus Pipistrellus; species Pipistrellus nathusii. Next base: position 37,222,830 of record OY882872.1, on the reverse strand, counting down.
GAACCATGTGCCCTGCCCTCCAGCAAGTCTCCCTCAACCTGAGAGAGAGTGAGGAGAGCAGAGGAAAACAGAGGAGAAACCAGATGGACAGACTGCTCAAAGCATGGTCCAAGACACCCCACACCCTCAGTCCAGTGAGACCCCAAGGACCAAAGTCTTTGGAAGAAGGGGCCACGGTCTCTTTTTCAACACCAGCCTTGGCTTCCCCAGTGCTCCCAGGCCTTACTCAGAGAGCCCTGGAGTAGATGCTCAACCCTCAAATCTATCCAGGGCCCAATCTGGTTCAGGAAGACCTGGTCCATGCTGAATAGAACAGCTTACTTCCTATGGACCCGGTGGGAATCTTTTGGGAATGACTACTCCTGCCCCAACCCCCTGATGCCCGCCCTCCTGCACCCACCTCTCCCTCTTTGATCTGAGGCCCAGATTCTGCTCTTCCTTGGTACCCCACAGACCCTGCCCCCTGGCTCGGCCACCTCCCAACCCTATTTCAATGACCACCCACCTGAGAAACCTGGGAATTCAAACCACCCCCCCTCCTTCTGCTTACCCCCTCTGCCAGCGGCCACTGACCAACTCCAGCCTCTCTCTAACCCACTTGTCTACCCCCACCTGCCCCAGAGGGAATGTGCAGCTTTTATAGGGGTCACCCCTCAATCATTCCCACATCCCCTCTTATAGGGTCCAATCTCAGCCCTACCCTGGCATTCTGCCTCTGTAGTCTCTCACCCAAATCTCCTTGCCAGGCTTACTTTCCTTTTGGTTTCTTCCCACCACCCAAGACACATTGGAAGGGCTTTCCCTCTTCTCTGCTGGCCCATTTTGCCAGGCAGGCCTGACCCTAGCGGCCTCCAGCACCCCCTTGGCCTGCCCAGCACTGATCTGACATCAGATCCCACACCTGCTTCCTTTCCCCTATTCCTTGGGTGAAAGTCCAGTTTCCCCAGCCAGACAGCAGACTCATCACGAGAGTACAAGTGTGTCCTCTGCTCCCTGGCCTCCCCGACCTCCAGGACAATCAGGTCCTCTGACCCAAGAGGCCCCGCCTAGCCCCACTCTGAGCTGCTATGCATGATGGGGTCCCCAACACTAAGCCCAGACAGCTTCGGGAGCCCACCTGGAAGAAGGTCATGGTGGAGCCAGCGTGGATGGTGCCATACTCAATGTTGGTCTGATCTGCCAGGTCGTCAGCCGACTCCACAGGCACCTCCATGCGCTGCACGGTGAGGAAGGCGGCCAGGTTGGCCGTGTAGGAGGAGATGATGATCAAGGTGAAGGCCCACCTGAGGGGTGGGAGGGGTGAGCTACAAGTGGAGCCACCCTGCCACCCTGCCCATGGCCATGGGGCCCTAATGGTGGTGCCCCTCAGGGACCTGGCAGCTAGAAGGCTCAGTGGCTGCTGCTTAGTGGGAGACTGGGGGCCTAGATTCTGGAGCCAGACTCTCGGGGTTTAAATAGCGCTTCCTGAGACTCCCCCTTCCAGATGCAGGAGAATAAGGTGGTCTGGGAGTATTCTCCCAGCAAGAAAATCCAGAAAACTAGACAGAATATACAAAACCATTTAAATACATAGGACAACAGGCACCACAGGACTGTGATCCCTGAGGGAAAATAAACAAATGAAGCGAGCCTTGTCACTGCCAAGGCTGCTAGGTGGATTTAATCACAGACCGCAGTGCCAGGAAGGAAGGAAAGCCCAGTCTGGCAGTCTCGCTGAATTGTGGAGATGGAGATCAGAAATCAAGACGGCTGGGATTTGCGGGATAGAGAGCCCAAGGGGAGAGCTACACAGAGAGGGTTCCAGAAGTCTCACGGGGTTCCCTTGAGTCCTTGGCTGAATATCAGTCTGTACGCACAGGGTGAAATTCCAGCAGCCCGAAAGAACAACTTTCAAAGAGAGAACAATTCCCAGGGCTGCAAATCTTTTGAGCACCCTCCAGCCAGAGTCCAGAGATCTCACTGGATTCATGAGACATTCAGAAGAGACCCCAAAGGACAACACCTTAGCCCTAGAATAAAGGCCACGTTAGACCTGCGCCAAAAGAACAGGCCTGGAAAGGATAAAAATAATCTAAAAGTGACTTAACTGCCTGCCAGGAAAAGTCCAAGACTTGTTTAAAGCGTACTTTCAACAATGTAAGCAATGTAAAATTCACAACGTGTGTCATCCAATAAAAAAAATTACCAACGAGCCCTGGCTCGGTCACTCAGTTGGAGCATCATCTCATGCACCAAGGTTATAGGTTTGCTCCCTGGTCAAGGTGTGTATGGGGGCAACTGGTTGATGTTCCTCATATCAATGTTTCTCTCTCTCTCTCTCTCTCTCTCTCTCTCTCTCTCTCTCTCTCTATCTCTCAAATCAATAAACATATCTTCGGGTGAGGCTTTAAAAAATTACCAGATATACAAAAGCAAAGGAAACTGTAACCAAGAGTAAAATCACTCAATTGAAAAAGAACCAGAATTGACAGAGATGACAAGGACATTAAACAGCTTTTATAAAAATGTTCAGAATGCTCAAGGATATAAATTCAAACATGAACATAATGCAGAGAAAGGTGGGAGATATAAAACAGAAGTGAGTGGGACATCTAGAAATGAAATATATGATACCTAAGATGAAAATTTTAGTGGAAGGGATTACACAGATTAGATGCTGCAGCAAAAAGGAACAGGGAATTGGAAGAATGTGAAAGGAAAGCACACAAAGGAAAAACTGACTGAAAATGAGCATGGAGCCTGGTGCCGAATGATATCAAGTGACCTTACATATGTGGCTGGAGTCCCAGAAAGAGGAGAGACAAGGAATAACAGAAAAATACATATTTGAAGAAGTAATGGCCAATTTTTTTTTCAAATTTCATGAAAAAAAAAAAAGCTGCAGATTCAAGAAGCTCAGTAAACCCTCACAGAATAAAGAGACATACACACAAAACACATCAAGGCACATTATAAGTAACTAGAGACCTGGTGCATGAAATTCGTGCATAGGGATGTGTGTCCCTCACCCCAGCCTGCACCCTCTCCAATCTGGGATCCCACAATCCAGGACTGCTGGCCCCCAACTGCTCACCTGCCTGCCTTCTTGATTTCCTCTAACCACTTCTGCCTGACAGCCTGATCACCCCCTAACCACTCACCTACCAGCCTGATTGATGCCTATCTGCTCTTCTGCCAGCCTGATTGCCCCTAACTGCCCACCCCTGCAGGCCTGGTTGCCCCCAAATTCCCTCCTCTGCTGGCCTGGTCACCCCTAACTGCCTTCCCCTGCAGACTTGATCACCCACAGTTGCCCTCCCTTGCAGGCTTGGTCCTTTCCTCTGCTGGCCATCTTGTGGCAGCCATCTTGTGTCCACATGGGGGCAGCCATCTTGTGTGTTGGGGTGATGGCCAATTTGCATATTACTCTTTTATTATATAGGATTGCCAAAAACCAGTGATAAAGAAAACATCTAAAAAGCAGCCATGAGTGGGGAAATATATCACACACCAAGAATCAAAGATAAGTCTAACAGGCTTCTTGTCAGGAAGTGTGCAAGCCAGAAGGCAATGCCACAACATGCTGAAAGGAAAACAACCTGCTAACCTAGAATTCCATGTTCAGGAAAAAGACCTTTCAAAGAATAAAACACACTAGTGAATTTTTCATGCAAATAAAAACTTGGAGAACTAACTGCTAGCAGATCTGCACTTAAGAAATGTTGAAGAGCTGAAACCGGTTTGGCTCAGTGGTAGAGCGTCGGTCTGAGGACTGAAAGGTCCTGGGTTCGATTCCGGTCAAGGGCATGTACCTTGGTTGCAGGCACATCCTCTGTGGGGGGTGTGCAGGAGGCAGCTGGTTGATATTTCTCTCTCATCGACGTTTCTAGCTCTCTATCTCTCTCCCTTCCTTTCTGTAAAAAATCAATTAAAAAAAAGAAAAGAAAAAAAATGTTAAAGGAAGTTCTTCAGGTACAAGGAAAATACTACCATAGATGGAAATCTGGAAGTACATAAAGGCATGAAGAGCATCAGAAATGGTAGATGTGTGGGTAAATATAAAATACATATTCCTGCTGAAACTGGTTTGGCTCAGTGGATAGAGTGTTGGTCTGTGGACTAAAGGGTCTCAGATTCGATTCTGGTCAAGGGCATGTACATTAGTTGTGGGCACATCCCCAGTGGGGGGTGTGCAGGAGGCAGCTGGTTGATGTTTCTAGCTCTCTATCCCTCTCCCTTCCTCTCTGTAAAAAATCAATTATATATATATATATATATATATATATATATATATATATATATATATATTTTTTTTTTTTTTAAAGACATATTTCTCATTTTAAAATTTTCTCTAAAAGACATTTACAGTTAAAGTAAACACACACACAACTAATGTACTGGGGGTTCGCAAAGTAAGTAGAAGTAAAAACATGACAATGGTAACTCAGAGGATGAGAGGTGGTTAAGGAAGGAAGTACATTGTTGTAAGGGTCTGACATCTTCTGTAAAGTGGTATAATGTTACCTGATAGTACTTTGTAATAATAAAAGATGCATATAGTAAACCCAGAGCAATTACGAAGAAAAATAAAACAAAGAAGTATAATAAGTCAAAAGCAGGCATAAAGCAGAATTTTAAAAATCTCAGTAAATCTAAAAGCAGGGAGGAAGAAGAGAGGAATGGGAACAAAGAACAGATGGGACAAATAGAAGAAAAACAGTAAGCTGGCAGATTTAAACCTGACCATACCAACAATTAGAAGAAAGGTCTCAATCAGGGGTTGGCAAGCTATGGCCCACAGGCCAAATATGGCTTGCCATCTGTTTTGGTACACAGGCTAAGAATGGTTCTCACATTTTAAAATAATTTAAAAGACAGCGAAAGAAGGGTCATATATCATGACACATGACATATAAAATCCAAATTGTAGTGTCAGTGTCCATAAATAAAGATTTATTGGAACACAGCCATACTCTCTCATTTGTGTATTGTCTAAGGCTACTTTCACGCTGTAATCAGAGTTGAGTAGTTACCACAGAGACTGCATGGCCAGCAAAGCCTAAAATATTTACTATCTGGCCTGATAAAGAAAAAGTCTGCCAATCCCTGCTCCAAGGCCTAAATATAATACATAGGGAGGTTGGAAGTGACAGGATGGGGAAAAGATATACTGTGCAAATACTAAGCATAAGAAAGCATAGCTATATCAATATTAAAGGTAACTTCAGAACAAGGACCGTTACCAGGAATAAACAGGGACATTATAATGAGAAAGAGATCAATTCATCATTGTTATATCTAACAATCCTAAACACTTACACATCTACTTAGAGAGCTTCAAAATTCATGAAGCAAAAACTGATACAACTAAAAAGAAAAATAGATGCAATTTCTCCACAATTACAGGTGGAGATTTCAACACGCCTCTCTCAATAACTGCCAGAACAAATAGACAGAAAATCAGCAAGGACGCAGATGGCTTGAATAACGCTATCAGCCTACTGGTCTTGACTGCCATTTACAGAACACTGCCCTGCCAACAACACCTTCTATGCAAGTGCACACAGAATAGCTACCAGGAAAGACGGTATGTGAAGCCACAAAATAAGTCTCAATAAATTTTAAAGGAGTAAAATCCTACAGAGAATGTTCTCTAACCACAATGGAACGAAACTAGAAATCAATAATAGAGCTCTGGAAAATCCCCAAATCTGGCTCCATCACTGCCTAGCTGTGTAACCTGGGTCTCAACAGTGAGGTAAGTACAACTGTGGGCCCCTCCTCACAGGGCTGTTGAGTTACATCTGCACAAGTGTGTGCTCTCACTATCCTGGTGACTCAGAATTGACTCGGGAAAAGAGGTGCCCACTAACCTGCCTACGGGTCCCAAGGGCAGTCAGTCTTTCTTATTCGGCCCTTTCTGTCCTACTACCTGGGAGAGAGGCCAGGCTTCCAGCAGATGGTACAGCTCTGTGGGGCCTGAGAGGGCCTCCCAGACCACACCTCCTCCAGCAAATAATATTGAAAACAGCCCTGGCCTAGTTGGTTGGGCCTAGGTTGCTGGTTTGATTCCAGGTCAGGGCATATGCCCTGGTTGCAGGCTTGACGCCCCCATCCCTATAGAAGGCAGCAAATCGATGTTGTGCTCTCACATCAGTGTTTCTCCCCCTCCCTGCCTCTCTAAAAAAATCAATAAACTATTCTTTAAAAAAAAAATAATGAAAACAACATCTACTCTTTGCTGAGCACACTTGCACAGCACTGTGCAAGGCACTGGGGTGGGTGGAGAGGAGGATAGGAGAGGAATAATACAGCCTCCTGCAAACCAAAACCAAAACCCAGCACACACAGACCCAGTCTGATACCTCCTCTCTGAATTCAACTCCCTCCAAACCTACCCTACTCCATGGGGCAATGTTGTCATTCATGTAAGACAAAATTATTTAGTGCCCGGCAGACACCAGGACCAACTAGACCCTGCAAATACAGCGTGGCTGACTTGTGGTGGGATGGGAGTGGGTGAGAAGGGGTCACTCACTGAGATAGAGCAGGGGAGTTTGATTTCGGAGTGAGGATGTGAGCTCTGTTTTGGACAAGTTGAGTCTTAAGGGGGCCATTGGGCACCCAAGCAGAGGTGGGTAATATGGCCCCAGAAGCACAGGGTAGTGGTCCCCCCCGAGGAAGGTGCTTGTTTAGGTGTGGAGCACTCTGGTGGTCGAAATAACGGAGGGGGGCTGCTGGTGTCAGAGGCAGAGATCAGGTGTCTGACAATGCAGCCCAGTCTCCACAACAGAGAAAACCCAGCCTGTGATTATCGGAACCTCCTCTGTACATAAAAAAACCAAGTATTTTTACATGGTTACAATAGAAACTGAGATTTCTAAATTTGTAAAAAATCCTCACTCAAGGATATTTTTTCATTGATTTTTTGAGAGAGTGGATGGGAAGGGGAGAGACACAGAGAGAGAGAAACATCAATCAGTTGCCTCCCACATGAGCCTCAACTAAGGCACCTGCCCTTGACCGGAATCGAACCCGGGACCTTCCAGTTCGTAGGCTATGCTCTATCCATTAAGCCAAATCAGTTAGGGTAAAACTGAAACTTATAGAAATGCACTTATTACTTAAATTGAGGAAGAACTCGGTGCTGCTTTGTTTGAAACTTTGTCAATAACTGCTCACCATTTTGGGAAATTGCATCTCTGTCAGCACAGCCCTGCTTGTGGTACCTGAATCGCCAAGTCAAGACACTGGGTCCAGCTGCATCCATAAACCGCCCCCTTCACGTTTGTATTTGTACAAACGCACCCATTCACTGATTATTTCAGTGTCAACTCAGGTGTTGACATAATTCTGTTACATGGCCTCACTTCTGTGACTACACATGCGCATTACGTGTAGGCACCTGACTGCTGCAGCCAGTCTTCTAGCATCGTCCGACCCAGGCAATTACGCAGCTAGCTGGCTGTTTTATCATAAATCACTTCCCCTTCTCTCCTGTATTACAATTAGGGCGTTTTATTGATTTGGTAAATCACACGTATAGGTAGATAGATTACCCTTGAAATTCATCGGGGTGGAAAAGGGGATGTTACAGAACATTTGTTGTAAACAGGGCATCACTGATGAGGAGGGAGGAAATCCGTGAGATGCAAGGGTGAAATGAAACAGGATCCAAAGACACAGGTGAAAACTGGAAGGAATCAGCAAAGGGTTTCTAGGAGGAAGATGGCAAAGAGGGGGTATTGGACATATCAATAAAGGGTCCCGTGTGACCCCGGTGGAAATCCAGATACAACTAGAGCTGAAGTTTGGGGGCTTCTTGCCAAGAGGGCATGAGAAAAGGGCATCTGGACCCGAGGAGGAGCTGAGGACAATGGCACAGGAGCAGCCAAAGACACACCCGGGAGCCTACCTACGTGGACTGATGAGGAAGTAGGAAAGAGGAAGGTCCAAGGACTCACGTCCTGGGAGTGACCGCAGGAGAGCCTGACCACCTATTCAGCTCAGAAACTGACTTCCGAGGTGGAGCTCTGCTGAATGCTGACCAGTCCTTGGGTGTGGCCATAGGTGGCTGTGGCCCCACCGGACATGTGACGAGGAGCCCCGGCAGCAGGTCCTGGCCCAGTTGCCGCTATTGAGGTGGCAGCCAAGTTTGGCAGGGTACTGGCACCCGCGCCGACCACCCCACCACTAACCCTGCCTGCCCAACCATCGGGCTGGGTCACTTTTGAAGATTAATAACTAAACTACCTATTGAAACATCTTTTGAACAAGCCAATGTGTGGGAGGACTCGGGGTGAAATGAGAGTGAGCCAGGTCAAAGGTCCCAGGGAGGGAAGATGTGACTGAGAGCTTCCTGGGGATAGCGATGGGCAGGAGCAGGGACTGCCCAGCTGGAGAAGCCAAAATGGCCAGCAAAGAGGAGGTCCCTGATTGCTCGCCAGACGTGGGACGAGGTCTCACGCCCTCTCAGCCACCTCCTCACACACGTGCCTCCCCAGGCCTGTTGAGTGCGCTCTCTCTCTGTGACATGGAAGCCTCTGTTTCAGCCTCTAAGACTCAGCCTGTCACTTCCTCAGATGGGCCTTCGAGCCGAGCACCCCACTCTCTACTGCTCTCTCCCTGCAAGGATTTTGGCTCCTCACTACCACAGCGTGCATGCATCTCATGCGTCACTACTCTGAAAGTGTTAATGAATTTCCCTCGGGGTGCACTATAGGCAGAAGGAAGCCCCCCTCGCAAGATGTCTACACCCCAATCCATGGAGCTTGTATGTTCCCTCACAGTGTAAATGGGTCTTTGCAGATGTGATGAAGTCAAGGGAATGGAGATGGAGACATAACCCTGAATTGGCCAGGCGGGCCCAGTGAAATCTCAGTGGAAGGAGGAGGTCAGAGACAGAAAGAGAGACTTGATGACGTTGACTCTGGCTTTGAAGATGAAGGCAGGGGTCACGGGCCAAAGCCTGCAGGTGGCTCCTAAACGCTAGAAAAGGCAAGGAGATGGGCTCTCCCCGGAGCCTCCAGAAGAACCGGCCTGCGGACACCTTGATTTTAGTCAGTGAGATCCATTTCAAACTGCTGACCTCCAGAACCTTATGTTGCTTTAAGCCATTACATTTGTGATTTTTGCAGGAGCACTGGGAAACAGATACAGAGTAGAAGACTTGAAATGAAGCAAATCCCAAAAGGCTGGGAAAAAGCCATCAGTACTCAAAAGTTTCGCAGCCAGTGGGCCAAATGAATGGCAAACAAGGCCATGTGCCAGTTAGTCCCTCTTAGTTGGGAGAGAGAAACACCTGCTACCATTATGGTTACTCTTGAATTAAACAAATTGGGAATTAGACAATATCTTTGGCACATACTCTTGGCATGAAATATGACATCCTTGTGTTTATGTATCTGTTTACTTGTTTATTCTCAGCTCCTCTGCCTCTCAAGGGCTGATTCTTCACCTGACCCCAGTGATTGTGCAGGAATTCTGACTGACAGGAGGTGAGGAAGAGGCACTCTGTGAGAAGGCCTGATGCCTGGGACTGACCTGGAGGAGTCACTAGCGGTCTAAGGAGCAGGCTGGGCTCAGGCAGCCCAAGGGCTGGCTGGTGTGAGTGGAACCAGGGCTTGCTTGGCCCTGCCCAGCCCTGCCTCTAGCCAAATGCATGCTCTATAGTAAATCACTCCTTCTCTCTGGGTCTGCCTTCTAACAAGCCAGGAGAACATTCTCTTTCCTAAGCATTCTCCTCGGTTTTCTGTGGGTCTAATGAGGGGAAGGAGGTGAGAAGAGTTATATGATCTGCAACGAAGTCCAGGTGCTACTTGGAAGATGGGCAGCAAACTCAAGTGCTTATGGAGGCCAGGCCAGACTGACTGGAGGGGGAGAGGGGACAAGGCCGAAGGAACAGACAGCAATGCCAGGTGGAAATTCCAGCTGAGCGCCACCAGAGCTGAATTTTCTAGAAGAGAAATCTGCCTCTAGCCAAATGCATGCTCTATAGTAAATCACTCCTTCTTTTTGTGAGTGAGTTTGCCCATTGTTTAAATGGTGCCAATTAATTTAAAAAAAAATGTAAACTCTGAGCCAGACACCATAGGTTGATGTCTGCTCTCTGACATGTAGCTTCTCAGAGCTTGTCCAAGTTCCTGGCTCCCCATAGGACTTGAGGGACCACGTGTCTCTGCCTGGGCCTTGGCCTCAGGATAGTGAAGGATGTCCTCGCTCAAGGATTCTGTCTCTGTGATCGCCAGAGCACAGCTATAGTACTGGTACCACTCTGATTGTGACCTCTCATGTCAGCAGAAGCACTTTCCTGTAATAGCCTCACTGAATCCTTATACCCTGAGCCAAGAGCATTCTTATCCCCATTTTCCAGATGAGGAGCCTAAGGCATGCAAAGGAAATATGGCCTATACAAGATCACACAGTTAGTAAATAGCAGAGCTGGAGCTCAACTCTCCCCACCCCATTCCCTGGCACACAGCTAGCAGTGGGGACCAAGGATCCAACCAGGCCTCAGAGTGTCCCCTCCCAGTCCCAGGCGGCAGACAGAAAGCCTCTCACCAGACTCCGCTGACGCAGCGAGTGGACAGCGCCCGGGGCATGATCTCCGAGCCCTGCTGCATGAAGCCCCCGACAGGGAACCAGAGGCTGTTGCCCAGCGTGTACTGGTTCTCTAGGATGTGGGGGCGCGCCCGCAGGCATGGGTGTGGGTTATACCACTCGTAGGGGCTCAGCCTGCAGAGAGACGTGGTGGGGGAGGATGAAGGCGGCGAAGGTGTGGGGAGAAAAAAGAGAGAAACAGGAACGAGACAAAGCAACATGATCAGGAGAGATGGGGGAGAGACAGGAAACGGAGAGAAAAGAGACCAAGATATGAACAAAGAGAGACCCACACAAGAAGAGGTGAGAAGAGAAACACATTGAGAGAGAGGGGGGCGGACAGACACACCGAAATGGAGAGACACCGAGAAGAGGCAGAAAGAGACACAGATAGAGAGATGCAGAGAAACAGAAAGATAGAAAGAATGGGAAGGGGAGCAGTCCAAAGAGAGAGCCACAGAGAAGTCAGAGCCACAGGGTGAAATGCAGAGACAGGGCCAGGACGGGAGAAGGGAAAAGGGAATCCAAGGCCCCGGGTGGAGGCCAAGGTTGGTGCAGACAGAGGACAGAATGTGCAGGTCAATTCGTGGGTCCGGCTCAGGCCTCCTCCCTGCCCCCTCTTCCCAGGCAGCGGGCAGTGAGCTCACCTGGCAGCTAGGAACAGGATGCAGCTGACGGCCAGGTAGGCAAGAAGCATGAAGAGCCACACAGCAGGGGAGAAGGGGTCCAGGAAGGAGAAGTAGCCAGGCTTGCGCCCCTGTGGGGAGAGGGAGTAAGACCCCCCAGCCACCCTGACCTGAGCTGAATGCCAGCCCCTGCTCCCCACCATCAGCAGCCCATGAGCCCAACTGGCCCTGCCCAGGTGCAGCCCCTGCCTCCAGCCTCCAGCCTCCAGGTCTCCACGGGAACCGTACCATGTGCACTCGGTAGAGGATGCTGATCCCCAGGGTCATGAAGGGTTTGGAGAAGTCGATGACCTTTTCCCGCTCGGCTGTGATGGTGAATGCAGCCACAGCCAGGTCTGCCTTCTGCTGAGGGGAAGCAGGGCGGGGCAGAGGGTGGGTAGGGAGACAGATGGGCAGTCAGGGAGAAACGCAGAGAGCAACTAAGAGAGAATATCAGAAGCCGAACGAGGCCAGGAAATGAGGGCAGGATGGGACAGGAGCCTGGACCCTCGTCCCCCCACGTCTGCTGGAAGAAGTTCCTGCGGCCTGTTTCCTGCCCGCTGCCCTGCCCCATCCAGTCCTTCCCACCCTGTCAAGTTCATCACTAATGTGCTGCTTTATAAAACCTGCCGCTGACCCTCACCCCACTCCAGGGTCCTGGAGAGAACGTGGGATTGGAGTTGAGATGCCTGCACGCCGACCCACTCAGGACCCTCTGGGGGGCTTGGCTTTTTGTCTTAGTTCAACAGGCAACATCTGTCACATGCTTCCTCTGTGCCAGGCTCCATGCCAGACAGCACTGCATAGAGATCACCCCATGTACTTCTCCCACCAGCTCCCTCAGGGCCACAACTAGCCCTGTTCTGTAGATGGGGAAACTGAGTCCCAGAGGGGCAAAGGCACTAGCGAATAAAGACAAGGACTATGGCCTCTACTCTCCTGCCCCTGGGGGAGGGGGGCGCACTAGCAGCAGGTCCAGTGCACAGCTCAACTGAGATCCTGATTTCTGGGGAGCGGAGTCTGGAGTCCAGGTCAGACATGGGGAATGGTGGGGGTGGGGCCGGGTGAGACAGAGAGAAGGTTGGGGCTGGCACACCTGGAATCCCTGCTCCAAAAGGGCTATCTCGCTCTGGCCCAAGTGGACATGAGCTGGCCTTTGGCTGTGGGCAGATACAGGCTGGGGAAAAACCTGGCACTTCTCATACCACTCACACACACCTTGCACATGTGAGCACTGTGCATGGTCATGTCTGCACCACCACCACTGTGAGCTCAACATGCCATACCCACACAGGCTGACCAGGGACGCAATGCCCACACAGACGCAGGCAGACAGATGCACTCTCTGTACACAAGTGTGGGGAGGAGTGGAGACACCCGGGAGAGCAGGCATTGCCAGAGGCATAGCACCCACACTCGCACATGTGGCCCACACATGCGTACATACATGACAGTCCAAGCAGGGCAGGGGGTTGGGAAGGACCAGGAGCAGATCGAGGATCCCCAGCTCTGCCCTGAACTCTGGGTGACTTCAGGTAGGGGCTTCCACATCTATGGGCCTCTGTAAAATGGAGGTGAGGGCTGGGACCCAGCTCCCAGGATGTCCCTTCCAGGCATAATGACTCCAAGCAGAGATCTCCCTCTGAGACTGAACTAAGAGTCAAGGTCCTGGGCCACTGGCCCCGGGGTGATATGCACTCAGCCCACAGGAGCTGAGACTGAGAGCACATGAGGTAATACAGGCCTCGGCAGACGCCAGGTGAGGAGAGAGGCACCGGTCCAAAAGATAACCACAGACAGAAAGAGGTGGCACAGGCTGGAAACAAAATCAAGGTCAAGGAGAGAGCTCGTGGGCCCAGAATAAAATGCAGGGTCAGGCCTCACAGACAATGTGATGACAGAGCCAAAAGCTAAACCAAGAGGAGAGAGAGATGGCACAGGCCCACAACTAACCCAGGGTGAGGGAAGGTGGCACTGCCACAGTATGACTTGGAAGCGGAGTGGCACAGCCCCAAGCTGAATTCAAGAGGCAGTGGCGTGTGGCAAGGCCCAGAACACGGCTGGATTCAGAAAATACCCTTGGGAATCCCTAGTTGTTGAGAGTAAGGAGCATTCCCTCTTTCTTGTGCCACTTTTATGACTAACATGTGAATTGTCGAGAAGAATAATCACAACTAATAGAGGAAGCCAATTATTTTTATGCACCCAGGGAAGCTGTGTCCCTGGCAAGGCCTTCCTGGGGGCCGATTCCCCATTTCAGAAAGCAGGAGGCAGTGGCATTTCAGAGAAGGGGTCCACAGGACCCGGGGGTCTCCAGGCCAGGCGCTCAGGAGCCCACTTCCCAAGGCCTGCAGGGCTCTGGCTCCTTCCCATTCCATCCCTGGCTCGCTCACCAGCCTCCTCACCCACTCCTGATACCTGGCCTCAGGCCAAACCCTGCCTGGGCCGCCTGCTCCTCTTTCCCGCATGCTCCACGTCTCCTCCCGTGGCAAGGGCAGCGGCTCTGCTTCCAAGGCACTCCTTCGATCTGCCCACTTCTCTCCACCTCCACCCCCAGGCCCAGACCACCGGTCTTTCTCCTGACAACAGCATCAGCCTCTCTGGCTTCCTGTTGCCACTCATAACCCCCAATCCAAAGGGGGAGGCCCTGCTTAAAATCCATTGGTGGCTTCATACTGTACCTAGGACCAAACCCTTCCATGGCCAAGAGACCCTACATGATCTGAAACCCATCTGCCCACTGGCCTCTCCCAGGGCCTTTCCCCTCACCTGCTCATCTCCAGTCCACAGTGGCCTCTTCAGCACAGGCCTCTGCACCTAATCTTCCTCACCATTCGAGGCTTCGCTCATATCTCACCCCTGTGGCCCTCTCCACAACGCCTTCCAGGCCATACTTGCCCCACCCCATGGTCCTCTCTCTCATTGCCCATTATGCTATTTTACATCCTTCTTAGCACTACCGGAGGAGACCCTGTCTATGGACTGTCTTCCCTACATTACAAGTTCCTTGCCTATCTGGGTAGAGGTGCAGCCCAGACCCTACACAGAGTAGGTTCCCAACATACTGCTTGCTTCTGACCAAGTCCAATCTCTCTGAACAAACCAAGGCTGCTCTGGCTCCCCACCAAATTCCTGGGCCTCTGACTGCCCCCCCCCTTCCTCCTGGGCCAGCTACTTTCTGGCCTCTGCACCTGTGAGCATGCCACTCCTGCACCCCACTCAGCCCTGCAGAACTGGCCTACCCACCCCTCCAGGGCTCCCTCTAGCCTGCCTTCCATGCCCCCCTCTCCCCCACCCCACAGACACCCCTTAATCTCAGCACTTAGCTCAGTTGGGAAAATATCTGTTAGTGTCTCTGCCTCTGCTACTGAACCTTCAAAGGAAGGGCCAGCTGGACTCATGTCTCCTCTGCTGAAAGCCCACGAATGTCACACTTCCTGAGGGAGCCACCTCCCAGTGGCTCCCAGACAGAAACCTCTCCTTCCTGGGCCTGAGGAACCTCACACAGGTCCAGAGAGAGGCTCACACTAATAGCATCTACCCCACGCCCAGAGAACCAGGGCTTTTCTTCCCTTGAGTGTCTTCTTTAGTCCCAGAGCAACCTTCATGCAGAGGGACAGGCATGGATGCCATTTTACAGATGAAGAAACCAAGGCCCGGCTGGTGTGGCTCAGTGGTTGAGAGTTGACCTATGAATCAGGAGGTCCCGGTTCAATTCCCCGTCAGGGCACATGTCTGATTGCGGGCTCAAACCGCCCCCTCTTCCCCATATGGGATGTGCAGGAGGCACCGATCAATGATTCTCTCTCATCATTGTTGTTTCTGTCTCTCTCCTCTCCCTTCCTCTCAGAAATAAAAAAAATTTTAAAAAAAGAAAGAAACCAAGGCATGATGAAGGTAAGGACCCTGCTCTAGTTGATCCCAGAATTCAGAACCACTCATGCTCCTAGGGGGCTTCACCTGTAGGCTGCTCTCACCACTCCTTCCACCCTCAGGGCATCTTAGGTCAGGGTGCAGGTGTGAGAGTCCCCCCTGCTCCCAGGGAGCTCAGAAATGAGAGCCCAGTGATGAGAGGAGGGAGCAAATCCTGCCTCCACCCTCTCCTCTCCCTCATGACGTCCCAGCTCTCTGCATCTATCCTCAAGCTCTCATGATTCCACATCTCAAACCTTTGGAATCAAGTTGCTTCCCTCTGCTTCCACTGCCCCTGTCCAAATTACGTCTCTCTGCTTCTCCAGACACATAGGTAGCCCGAAGAACCCCAGAACTACCACCCAGTCATACAGCCCCTGCTCACACGCTGTAGTAACCTTCATTCTTCTTACATTCTCAGCCAATGTGCCCCTCAGCCGGCCCCCCTGAGGCCCAGCACCCTCCAGCTCTTACCTCAGCAGCCCTACCCCCCACCTCTGTAGATAAAATGTTTGTGTCCCCCAAACTCATGTTGAAATCTTAATGTGATGGTATTTGGGAGGGGGCCTTTGGGAGATGATTAGGGCATGAAGTGGAGCCCTCATGAATAAGATTAGTGTCCTTACAAAAGAAGCTCCAGAGGGCTCCCTTACCCTTTCTGCCACGTGAGGACACAACCGCCTATGAGCCCTCACCAGACACCAAATCCACCAGCACCTTGATCTTGCACTTCCCAGCCTCTACAACAGTGACAAATAAAAGTCCACAAGCCACCTAGTTTATGGTTGGTATTTTGCTATAGCAGCCTGAATGGACTGAGATACTCGCCATCTCACCCCACCTTCCCATGCTTATTCATTCATTCATTCAGTTACCTGCTCCCCATGTACTTTTGGAACACCCACCACTGGCTACTCTAGTTTTGGGAATACAGCGATGAAATATATATATATATATATATATATATATATATATATATGTATAAAAAAGCCTAATATGCAAAGTGTCTCCTTGGGAGTTCCACCTATCTGGAGTTCAATCACTCGCTATGATGTATGCTGACCACCAGGGGGCAGCACAGAACAAAGGAAGGCCATATCAACATCTGGCAGTCCAGGGAAGGGAGGCCCCGGACCAACCTTAGCCAGCAGCCACTATGGACCCTACCTGTATACAAATTTCATGCACTGGGCCTCTAGTATTAACATATAATGTCAAGTAGCAACAAATGGTATGAAGAAAAACAAATCAGGACAGTACAATCCAGACTGCCATCCACCCCACTACAGGAAAGTCTTGGTACCAACAGGAAGGAAGTACGGGAACCAGGCATGAGAAGACCTGGGGAGAAAGTTCTGGGTTGTGGGGCAGCAGGCACAGACCCTGAGGTGGGAAGTGAATTGCAGTGCTGGATGGCTGGGGCAGAATAAGAGGCATGAAACATGCAACACAGTGGGACCAGGGCCAGGCAGGGTCTTGAAGGCCACGGTAAGGGGACTGGATTCTACTTCAAGGATAACAGGACATTTCATCAGAGCATGACGTGATCTGACCTGATCTGGCCCCATGAGAATAGACAGGGGCAAGAATGGAAGTGGGGGGAGGGGTCGACAGGGAGTGAATTACAATGGACATGGAGATGCTAAGTGTTGGCAGGGAGAGGTGGTCAGATATAGATTTCATTCTGAAGTGGGGAGAGATTATTTTTAAAAGTATTTTAATTGATTTGAGAGAGAGAGAGAGAGAGAGAGAGAGAGAGAGAGAGAGAGAGAAATGTAATATTGATTGGTTGCCTCCTATAAGCCCTATAAGGGATTGAGCCCAATACCTGGGCATGTGCCCTGACCGGGAATCAAACTGAAGACCTCTCTGTGCATGGGACCATGTTCTACCAACTGAGCCACACCACCAGGGAGACAGATGCTTAAATGCTCCAAGTTCCTACCAGGCTCCACTCGCCTTTAGAACCCTCTTTCTATCTCCTCCTCTTCCCCACTCATTTCTGAGCAGACACCTATTTCTTAGAGGAGACTTCCTCCCCAAGGGGACCACCTGATGGTAGATTAATCCATATAATGAAATCAGGAAGAATTCAAATGATGAGCCACCTGTAGAACGACAGGGTTGCTGTCTAAATGCCTAAAAGCCAACCACACCACACCACTTGTGACTGCCCCCCACCCCAAACCCGCCCTCCACACCAGTTCTGGGCAAACTGTGCTTCTGCTTTGCTGGGGCTCCCTGCCAGCCTCTGCCAAGAGGGGGCACTTGAGGGAGGCTGCAGGCTGGAGGAAGGAGAAGAAATCTGCTCCTTCCTGCCTGCTCTCAGGTCCCCATCATCCTTTCTGCACCCGCAGCAGGGTTCTTCCCCTGGGCAGCAGAGGAATACCATTTGCAGCTTCCTAGCACTTGCAGAACCAGCCTGAGCTGGGGATGCCAGAGCTGGTTGTCGAGTACAATACCCCCCACCCCCATTTCTAATAATTTCTTTGTTCCTTCAGAACTAGGGATGCAGCCACCCCCTGCCTTGCATCCTCCATGACACTAGAGAGCAAGGGTGAGGCCAAGTCCAGCCCACCTGCCTGGTTATGTAAATAAAATTTTATTGGAACACAGCCATACCCATTTGTTTACATATTTTTATCTATGACTGCTTCCCCTACAACAGACATAGTTGAGTAGTTGTGACAATATGGCCCCAAGCCAGATATATTTACTATCTGGCCCTTTAGAGAAAAAGTTTGCTGCCTCCATGGCCCCCTTTTCCCTGAGTCTCCAGTAGGCTGACAGCAGTCCGCCTAGGCTCTCTGTTGCTTTTTCTATCCTGGCCCTTCCTTGTTTCACTGTCCCAGCTTTAATAAAGATAGTATCATTAAAAAAAGGAAAAAGATCCCTGCCTTGGAGTTCAACTTTATCCTCCCAGCTACTTAGTGAATGACTTGATTCTTAATAATTCTCTTCATTCAAGTATCTGGCATGGCTTACCCCTGGCAGGATCCTGACTGACGCAAAAATGACAACACCCAGGTTCCATGAGTGCTCAGACCACATAGTCACTCACTGCCCATGGGCAGCTGTTTGGTCTCTGCGAGGGCCCAGTGAGAAGAGGGCATGCTTTGTTCCAAACCCTAGCGGTCTAAGCTGTGAGTCACCTCTGGGTGACTGCATTCCTGCCAGCCACCAGCTCTCTTCACATCCCTGGATCTGCTAGGTCAGCAGCCCTCGTGGCAGACAGGCTTGCAGAACCAGCTCCTGGCCTCCCTCACAATGAAAAGCCGAATGGGTTGTTTAGTAGATGGACTGAAGAAGCACAGCCAACGCAGACTGCCCAAATCGCAAAAGCACACCAGACGCCGCCAGTTCCAGCCTCCGAGCTCTGCGTTTCAGCTCGGTTTAGGTCCCTTGTCTAAGTTTCTAAGTTTTAATCTTTCCAACTTCTTTTTTTTTTTTTAAATTATATATAAAAAAAAAAAAGCCGTGCAGTCAGTAGCTCATACCAGCTGCCCAGGGCTGTGTTGACCGCTACAGCAAAGACACTTCATCTGGGGCAACAACTGCAACTGGAGTCAACACCTGGAAACATTTATACTAACCCACAGTCATTCTTTAGGACCCGCTGCCTTCTGCACAGACCACACAATGAACAGCCAGATGAACAGGGATGAGATCACTACCCCGCTTCTTTCCAGCCATTAATGAGATGGCGGCACTAATCACTGCAATTCCCCCCAAAGGATGTAGAATTGCTCTTGGATTACTATCCTGGGAAAGATGGGGAATCCTAGGGGCTTCCACTTGGCTCTTGCTACCATAATGGCCCTGACTCCACGGGTCAGCTCTGCCAGCAACCACATGCATCTATTTCAATTATACGACCAAGACCTGGAAAAGACAGGGGAGGTCCATGGCCTGGCAGGCCCATTCTGAGTTGAACTTGGGCTCACACCCACTTATCACCTGACCACATAAGCCTAGTCAAAGCAGGAAAAGTCAGAATGATTTGCCTTCTATAAAAATGGCAGGGGATGTCTAAATATCTAAAAGCCAATCAAAACTCTCAGTGCTGAAAAGGAGCCTGTTTAGAAACTGGTATGGTCTTTCCAGGGAGCAGTTCAACAATATATAATAAAGCCTTACAAAGAGTCTTCCTTCCTCTTACATGTACTCATTCTAGTCAGAGAATCAAACAAAGTTTTTGTGCATAAAGACGTTTGTTTATAGTTGCTTATAACAGGAAAACGACAACAACAAAATACCTGGAAACAACTGTGTTAAAAAAAGGTTTCACTAATAATAGTATATCCACATAGGAATTAATAGGCAGCCACGTAACATCCTGTTTAGGTGAAAACAATAAGATACCATTTTTAGCCTTTCAGATTGGCAAAGGCTTTTTAAAAAGATTGATAATATCCATTGTTGGCAAGGGTGCAGGAATTTTGACATTCTTGTGCACTTCTGGTGGAAATATAAATTGGTGGAACCTTTTTGAACAGCCATTTGGCAGTATAAACTTAAAAGACATTCTTAGCCTTTGACCCTGTGCTTCCACTGCTTGGAATTGTTCCCGTAGGAACACACCCACAAATCCACAGGCCCAGCTAATGGTGGCATTGCCTATGCTAGCGAAACTGGAAACCACCCAAGTAGCCATCAACAGGGGATGAGTTAAATAATGCACGCTAAGCGCACAATGAAATCCGTATTTCTCCACTTGAATTTCAAATAGGCATCTCAAAGAATCCATGTCCAGAGATATCTTATTTTACCAACCCCACCAAACTGCTCCTCTCACACCCTCCAGGGGGGAAACCAGCCTTGCCATCCACGCAGCTGCTTCGGCCAAACCCTGCTGTCAGCCTCCATTCCTCTCTCCCCACTGCACATACGTGACACAGCTACCACTTCAGCATGTGCCAGCATCTTCACTCTTCCAAACCCTCCAATGGCCTTCTAAATGGACCATCCTGTTCCTACTCTTGCCCCATTAGAGTTATTTCTCAAGAGAGTAGCGAGAGTGATGATTTTTAAACGATTTAACAGTTAAATCAAGGTTGCATATCCATACATTGGAAGATTATTCAGCCCTGAAAAGGAATGCAGCACAGATAGATGCTTCAATGTGAATGAACCTTGAATACATTACACTGAAAGAAGTCAGACACAAAAGGCCACATAGTGGATGATTCCATTGATATGAAAGATATGAAAGAGGTAAATCCAGGGAGACAGAGCAGATCTATGGTTGCCAGGAGCTTGGGAAAGGGGAAATGGGTTCCACTTACTAGGCATGGGGTTTTCCTTTGGGAATGGAGAAAATGTTTTGGAAATAGAGGTGATGGTTGTACAACACTTAATGTACTAAGTGCTACTGAACTTTATACTTTAATATAGTTAATTTTGTTACATGAATTTCACCCAATAAGAAAAAGAAAAAATTTTAAAATTAGAACACAGCACATTCTTTGCTTAAAACCTTCCAGTTGCTTCCCAACACAATAACATCCAAACTCCTTACCCCCAGGCCCTCATGATCGGGACTCTGCTCTGGGACCTTGCATTCTCCCTCACCCACTCCCCACCAAACTATGTGAGGGAGGTAATGTCACCCCCTGTTTTAGAGGGGAGATTGAGCTCAGAGAGATAAACTGGTTTGCCAGGGATCATGTGCAACCTGAGGCTGGCTCTGCCTGGCTCCTAACCAGCTCACAGCTGTTGGCCAGGTGCCATGTGGCCACCCAGACCCTCCTTCAGGACGGAGCACTCGCTGCCCAGCCGCAGAGTGCTGGAGGCCGACCACTCTCAGCTCTGGAGTGAAAGAACCCCCTCACCCAAGGTCCTGACCCTCCCTGATGACAGTCCCCTGCAATGATGTATAGATGGGAGTATAAAGGCTTTCTCCCTTACCTCAGGGGATGCCTTCGATGGCCATCCCAGCTCCAAAGCAGTCCAAGGGACAGCTGAAGCCCATTCATAATTGCATCATAGCTCAGTTCCTTCCTCTGCTCAGGCCTGCTCCTTCACTCCCTAACAGGGCTGGTTTCCCAGGGCACCCCAATATACCTCCTGCCTACTAGGCTCCACCTCAAAGTCTCTTCCTGGGACCCAGCCTAAGACATCTGCTCTGCCTCAAGGGCCCGGCTGGAGGGCCCAGACTTTATCTTGCAGGCCCTGGGATGCTACAGCTAAAGCATGCAAGTGACAGGTCAAATTTGCATTGTAGGAAGATTCCACTGGAATAGAGGGGGTGTGGTGAGGGGCCTGTAGGACAGTGAGGAGGAAGTGAGAAGGACTGGGCCTGAATGCACACCATAGCAGTGATGGCAGGGAGGCCATTCCGGCAGTGGCCACTGGGTGGAATAAATGGACCGTAATTCTAGACTGGCTGCTGAGTCCTGCGTCTGGCTGGGGGTGAGTCAGGGGATGCCGGTGCACTGGGCTATCTTCCATCTGGAAGTCACTCAGCTCTGGGCCAGGCTGTTGGGGTGCCAGCCCTGGCTCTGCCTGATACTAGCCATGTGGCCTGGATATGGTACCTTGGGGTCCATTAGAAAAAACTGGGCTAATACAGGCCCTCATTATGGAATGGCCATGAAGAGTCAAAGAGTTAACACATGTTCAAAAAGCTTGGCCAGGGCCTGGCTGGTGTACTCACTTCAGGCTTCCCAAGTACCTTCAGGATGTCTGGAAAGGGCACATGCCTTGGGTCAGAACCACCTGGGTGCTCTGTGTGTGTGTGTGTGGGGGGGGGGAGTAGGGGGAAAGTACCTTCACTGATGTGCCCCAGATCTCACACCGGTAGGAGGGTAGTGATCCTCTGGGCCATGAGGGATTGTTAGGAGGAGGAGGTAACACTTTATAACTTCCTGGCAAGTGGTATGAAGTCAACAAATGCAGCTGCTGCTGCTGTGAGGCTGGTGGGAGCATCTGTGCAATGCTCAGCACACTCGGCCATCCCACGGCAGGCAGCTGAGCCTGGGCAAGGCCAAACCCCGCCTGTCTTTGGCGCTGCCAGCCTGTTCCTCCTCCAGTGTTCTCTCCCTAAATGTCACTGCCATCGCCCAGCTGCCCGAGCCAGAAACGAGAGGAACGCCCACGTCTTCTCGCCTATATCCCCCAGCCCGCACTCCAGCCTCCCCTGGTCTCTATATCTGTGGTCCCTTACCTCTCTGCTGGTCATCCTGACCCCCCTACCTGCTACTCCCACCCCACTGATTCTCTTTTCTCACTTAAGCCAGTTCAAACCCTGAGGGGAGAGGGGCACATCCTGTGGAGCCACTCTTTTACCCATTCAGTAAGAGCCAGGTCAGGCCAGGCCTGGCCACTATATTCCCAGGGTATAGTTCAAGGCCTGGTATACAGTAGACACTTAATAAATGCTAGCTGGCTGGAGAATGGACAAATGCATGAATATAAGTATGTGCTGGCTGGCAAGCTTATATAAACACTGAGTGTTAAGTAGAAATAACATTAACAATAATATGAATAGGGCATCTCCACACAGCACCCACCACCTGCCAGCCCTGTTCTAAGGCCCTACCTGGATTAACTCATTTCACATGAATGACAGCCTGCATGCTAACACCTGTTGTTTTCCCAATTTTAGTTGAAGAAATGATGTCACAGGGAGGTTAAGTAACTTGCCCAAAATCACACAGCAAGTGTGCAGCAAAGCCAAAATTCAAATGGGACTAAAGACCACAACTGATCTGTGTTACGCTCTCCCAGGTACCATCGCACTAAATTCTCCCACAATCCTGTGGGGCAGGCCAATGCACAGCTGGTTAAGACTCTGCCCAAGGTCATGCAGTTGTCAACAGGATTATCCCACTACTTTTTTGTTGATGAATGAACTGGTGTCCAGTTTAATAACTTTAGTTGGGGGGCAACTGCCCTGGAGTCTGCTTATTTCTGGGGGCCTTGACTGAGCTGTGGAAATGAAGGTCATGCGGAAACTGGACAGTGGGGTGGGTGCTAGGCACCAGCTCTCACACTCCTCACCTCCTGTCTCCTCAGGTTCTGGCTGCAGGGCCTTTAAACCACATGGGGCAGAAGCTTTCAACCTGGCAGCCTGCGGAACTGTGCCTCGGGCCTGCCTGTGGGGTGGGGTTGGAGAGATCCAGGACACGAGGGACACCCCACCCCCCTTCCACCAGAGCAGCTCCGCTTTGTCTAGGGTTCTGAGGGCGCTTTCAATTGGAAAAAAAGGTTCTGTAGTCAAAACTACTTTTGAAAATCTGTGCCCTATGGGATAAATGTCCTTGTCAAGCAAAGTGGTTTTCTCAAGTCTACCCTAGTGACATTCAGGGGCTTGGATGCAGTGAATTCTGGGATGGAAAAGGTAGGAGAGAGAGAATCTCCAGTGCCCTTAGCCAAGTCCAATGTCAAGGTTGCCCTGACCATTCATGGCCATAGGTCCTTGCTCTGCACACCTGCCTGGGTATGCCCCAAGCTGGGGCCTGTTTGTCTCCCATGTTACAGTCCTGCCTCTGGGCATTTGCCCACAGCTTCTAGTGCCTGGACTAAAAGGAGAAACTATGGCCCTGGCCAGTTTGGCTCAGTGGATGGAGCATCGATCTGTGGACTCCAGGGTCCCAGGTTTGTTTCTGGTCAGGGGCATGTACCTTGGTTGCGGGCACATCCCAGGAGGCAGCTGATTTGTGTTTCTCTCTCATTGATGTTTCTAGCTCTCTCTCTCTTTCCTTCCTCTCTGTAAAAAAAAAAATCAATATATTAAAAAAAAACCACAAAAAAAACATAGAGGAACTATGTACGGGCACCCCTTTCTAACAAGCAATGTGTGCGGTGATGTCCATTTCCTGTAGCCCTCACTCCATCCCAGGGAGGAAAAATTGAGGTTTAGAGAAGAGAAATGACACAGTGAACACTCAAACCCAGGTTGGTCTGATGCTAAAATATTCTTTCCAGTGTACCCTTACCTGTAACCTCTAGGGCCCTGCCTCTCTCTCCTCACCTTAATCCAAATCCTGCCCACACTCAGAGCTCGCTGGCACTCCAAGTGTGCCCCACTCTCTCTTATCCCCCCACCTTTGCAAATGCCATTTCCTTAGCTCCGAAAAACAATGCCCTCCTCCCTTACCCCCTTCATCTTTCTGACTCCACACCCTTTGAGTGTCCACTTGGGTGTCACCTCTTCCAGGAAGCCTTCCCTGGATGCCTGGCTAGGTAAGAAGCCTCCTCTAGGACTGAACTTCCTCCATCATAGCCCCAAAAGCTCTGTCTTGCAGTTATTTGTTTTTCTGCATTCTAAGGAGACACTAAACTCTTGGCGGCAGGGTCAAGATCCAATGTGCTCACCTGTGCTACCAGCATGGTACAAAGACAAAGTAAGTGCTCAATAAACATTGAAGGAGCAGACTTGATTTCTGCAATGTGCCAGACTTCCTGGCAGGTGCTGGGCATAGCATACAAACGAGGTATAGTCTCTGCTCTACTGGCCCAAACCCTGCCTTCCTCTCAACCTACTTGTGCTCTGCCTGCTTCCCACTCCACATCCCTTTCATTCACTCAAACCTTTGAGCACCAGCTAAGCCATGGTGGCATGGGGGAGCATTTGGCAAATGTCTGGGACCTAGGAAGTGACACACCAGCCAGGCACATGTGCACGGTACACCATGGTGTAAGGAGCCCCCAGGAACTCATTCCTCTTCTGTTATGTGTCAGGCTGTTTCTGAGATTCCCCTTGTGCCCCCTGCCACTCTCCCTTGCCCCATAGGCTGTGAGTCCTTCCCCAGCCCTAGCCCAGTGCAGCCGTACCCGGTTGATGAGCTCGCCAACCATGCCCGTCCAGGAGCCATTGGGCTCGGGTGCCCCGTACAGCCCGTCCTCCACCAGCCGCAGACGATAGCGGAAGCGCAGCAGCTCAGCCAGCTCCCGCAGCATGTCCACGCAGAAGCCCTCAAAGCGCTCATTTCCCGACAGGGCCTGGAAGTTGGGCCTGCGCATGACGTATGGATTTTCCTGGTAAGGCAAGCGGGGAGAGGGGGTCAAAGTCCGGCGTCTGGGTCAGGATCCTGGAGCCCAGGCTGTTCAGCTAGATCCAGAATCTGCTGAGTGGGAAACAGGCCTGAAAACCAGGGGCAACAACACATGGACTCTACCAGCCTCCAGATCACAGGTGCCATTTTAATCTCCACCAGACAATCTGACATTCATTTGTCTCAATCTCAAATGCCTCTGAGGCAACCTAAGAGTGAATCAGACTGGATGGAGGTCATGCTGAGCTGAAACAGAGTCTTTCAAATTTCTGACTATGACCCACAATGAGATTCCTTTTACTCTGCTACCCAAACCACACACATATATGCGCATGTACTCACATGCCGTATCGAGACTTGGTTCCACAAAACAGCCTTGTGCGATGGCAGTATACCCTGGTATGTTCTGTTCTGCTCCATATTTCCCCCACAACATGTAGTGAGCCACTGAACTGAGTTCATGAGCCGGCAAGAGACTGAGGGAGATGGGCCTGAGATGTCAGATGGCCCATCTTGAGAGAATTTGGAAACCCAAGAGGTTTAGTAAGATCTCCTAATTATAAAGGTTAGGCACAATTCAAATTCTATTAACATTTTTAAATGTGCAGGCTAAACAAACACCTGACAGTTTGCAATCTCTGGCCTTGAGCTGGTTCTTATGATGATGCTTATTTCTGAGAGATTTGAGCAAATTTTACTGACTCCCATCATGTCAAGTAAGTGCAAAAGTTGAGAGAATATGCCAAGTGCTGGTGGAATGAGGCCTCCAAAATGCCCGTAACAAAAGGGATACTTACCTTGACATAGTCATTTTCTAAGTGGCTATTTGTGTGGTATCCCTGTAGCCTTAGGAACAAAAGGAGTCAGGACTTAGGAGAGTTGGGCCGGTGCTCTGGCAATAACAGCCATGACAGTGAGCATGTGCTGAGAGCCTGCTGAGTGCAACCCCTGTGCTGCATGTGTTCTCGGGATTGTTTCCCTTTGATTCTTCAGTGACCTTTCATGGGAGGGGTTATTACACTTATTTTGCTCATGGGGAAACTGAGGCTCACAGAGGTAAAGTGACCTGTCACCTCTGTTATTCAACACATCATTCCTGAGCTCTAAGGCAGATGTGGCTGCAATATTTTGCAGTTCCTCCCAGAGATAGAGCCCATTTCCCCGCCCCTTGGCTCTGAGATGACCTCAAGATTAGCTTTGGCCAACAAAACGCGGTGCAAGTGATGCTGTGTGAATTCTAGAGCCGGGGCCTTCAGAGCAGCCTTCAGGGACGGCTGTGTAAGGAAGCTCAGGCCCGTCTGCTGAAGGACGAGTGAACCAGCAGCCAGCACCCACAGCCACTCCAGATCTCCCAGCCCAGCCTAACCACTGTGGGCACGGCAGGCAAGGGCGGGCAGCAGAAATGCTCTGTCGACCACAGAATTGTGAGAAATAATAATAATTATAGCTGTGAGCCTCCAGGTTTTGAGGTGGTTGCACAGGTAAGTACAGTGAAGCCAGGTTCTGTTATGAGCTCTGGATTCCAGGACCCCACAAAGGCTCTCAGTTGAGGGGTGACGAAATGTAGGGAAGTTGGTGCTTTTTTCCTCTCGACCAAGCTGCCTTTTCAAATCCAAAACTGTGGAACTGGGGGTAGGAATGTGAGATGCTACTAATAATAGCGGCACAGCTAGTGTTTCCTGTGGGCTCGCTGTGACAGCTATTCTGTCAGCGTGGGAGGTGGGTATTATTACCTCTGCTTTAGAGATGAGGACACTGAGGTCCCGAGAAGTGAAGATGCTGAGATGGACAGTCAGTCTGACTCTGAAGCTCTGCCCTGTGCTAGACTGAACTCAAGTGGACAGAATCCGAGATCAACATGGGAGACCCCAGACATACAGCTGGGGACCCAGATCAGATCAAAGCTGGAGAATCAAAAATCAAGAGTTATCTAGATAAGCACCCACTGTTAGCTGGAAGGCTCTACTACAGCTCTCTTGACATGCAAAGGAGGAAACAAGCTCAGGGAGATCAAGTGTCTTGCCCAAGGCCACACAGCAGAAGCAGGACAGTGGAAAGAGGAGACTGGGAAGATCTGGGATTCAAAATCCAGTTGCTGTGGAGTCATATCTCCTTGTTCCTTCCAGCAGGTCAAGCTGATCTCCAGATTCAAGATTGAGGCACTTGGGCTGTGGATTTAAGGCCTAAGGACAAGGGCCTGGGATTATAGGGCCAGAAAGAGGGCCTGTGCCTATGAACAGAACTCAGGATCAGAAAACAATGCTGTAGGACTCAACCTGGACCAGCAGAACCGAGGCTCTTAAAGGAGCCTCTAATCCAAGGTTTTCAGACTTCTTCAGGGACCTTCTGTGGAAGCACTGCAGACAGACAGTGGGCTGTTGCTAAGTCTGGGTTAAGCATTCATACTACAAATGGCTGTGCACCTGGACACAAAAATGCAGGTCCCAGAGTCATGGCAGCATTGCTTGTAGTGGGAACAAAGACTGGAGCAACCTAATTTGGGACAGGTTTAAAAGACTACTGATGTCATCAAAGTATCCCAGGCAACTACTAAAATAACAAGTTCTCTCAGATCTATTAAGAGGGGAAAAACAAGCAGAATGTGTACAATATGCTACTCTTGGTGAAGGAAAGAGTGGGAACATGCTTGTATATGCAGACCTTTTTGGAAGGATGTGGCCTATGGGGAACTGGAGAGAAAAGGAGACTGATTTTTCACTCCTTATCCCCTCTTTGAATTCCATTTAATTTAGATTTATATTACCATTTGTTCCTACACCGGTTTAAAAGTTTGAATAGTAACTAGTAAAATATTAAAAATTTTTGAATGTCAGAGATAAGGGAGGGGAGTGGACTGACAATTCTCGGGGAGAAGGTGAGTGGTGGAAGTGGGAAGAGACTGAACATAAACTGTGCACCTATGGATGAGGACAGTGGGGGGTGGGGAAAGGACAGAGGGTGGGGTGGGAACCTGGTGGAGGGGGGAAGAAATGAGGAACCTTTGTAATAGTATGAACAATAAAGATTGATTTAAAAAAATTTTTTTTTGAAGTATGACATTTAAATACAGATGGAAATTAAAGGGTCAAGAACCAAAGCAATTCTAAAGAACATGAAAACCAGAGGATTTATCCATCAGATATTAATACTTAACTTACAGATATGGTATGTAAGACAATATGGCATGACAGCAAAACTGGACAAATGGACAGAGAACAGAATGTGGGAAACCCACACATGAGTGGATACTCAGTGATGACAAAGGCAAGACTGTGGTGAAGGGGTAAAAAAAAAAAATGACCATTTTGTTCTAGCTCGTTTGGCACAGTGGATAGAGCATCAGCCTGTGGACTGAAAAGTTCCATGTTCGATTCCAGTCAAGGACACATGCCTGGTTGTGGACTCAGTCCCCAGTAAGGGGCATGCAGGAGGTAGCCAATCAATGATTCTCTATCATCATTGATGTTTCTATCTCCCTCTCCCTTCCTCTCTAAAATCAATAAAAATATATTTTTTTTGAAAAGAATGACCATTTTAATAAATAGTGCTATTCAACCAAGTATATTCATAAGGTAAATAAAATATATTCTGATCTCCTACCTCACATAATACATAAAAATTAATTCCAGGTGGATTGTAGATCTAAATATAAAAGGAATATTTGTTAATTTTAGAAAACAAATAGACTTTATGACTTTGGTCCAGAGTATTATTAAATTCTAAAAGAATTAACCATAAAGAAAAAAGAAAATGAATAAGTAAAATTAAAAATATTTTTATTCCCCTGGCCAGTGTGGCTAAGTGGGTTGGGCATGGTCCCATGCACTAGGAGGTTGCCAATTTGACTCCTGGTCAGGGCATATGCCTGGGTTGTGGCTCAATTCTGGGTGGGGAGCACATAGGAGGCAGCTGATCGATGTTTCATCAAAATATATTTGATGAAATATAATTTCATCAAAATATATCATTGGGGGGCCTGGCCGGTGTGGCTCAGATTATGGTGTTGTCCCATATACTGAAAGATTGTAGGTTTGAATCTTGATCAGTGCGTACATGGGAGGCAACCTATCAAGGTTTCTCTCTCAGATGGAGGTTTCTCTCTCCCACCCTCTCCTTTCCTCTCTAAAATCAACTTAAAAAATATTCTCAGGTGAGGATTGAAAAATGTATCATTGGGGGGGAAAACATACAAGTGAGAGGGCAAAGCAAGTCACAAAGACATCTGTAATACATATTTCTACAAGGGATAGTACCCTTTACAGAAGGAATCCTACATAATAATAAACTAATATGCTAAATAGACCCAACAGTAGAACAACTATCTGGACGACCTTCCAGATGAAGCCAGGTCTGCAAGGGCCAGCCAAGGCTGGGAGGGGCTGCAAGGACTAAGCCCCTTGCACAAATTTCGTGCATAGGACCTCTATGTATATAAATAACTCACAAACAAATAAAAAAGTCATATATCCCAATTTCTAAAAAACAATAAAAGACTTGAGCAGAGATTTTCCAAAAGAAGATTTCCAAATAGCTAATAAACAGAAAAAGGTGGTCAGCCTCCCTGATCATTAGGGAAATGTAGGTGAAAACCAGTGTAATTAGGTCCTGTAAATACTCACCACTGGGAAAAATGAAATGTTCATTCTCACACTACTGGCGGAAGTGCAAAGTGGCACTGCCACTATGGACAACACTCCGGCGGGATCTCCTAAAGCTGAGAAGACTCAGCAATTCCACTCCTGGCTGAACACTGGACGGAAGCGCTGAGCTCACCAGAAGGCATGTAGTAGGTGTTCATGGCAGGACTTTTCATAATAGAAAAACACTACAAACAACTCCTAAGTGCATCTACAACCAGAGGCTGAGTAAACTGTTATGTTCACAGACCAGAACATGTAACGATGAAACTAAACTTCTCCCAACATGAATGAATCTCACAAACACACCAACAGAGGAAGTCAGACAAAAGAGGGAACATAGGATAGGATGCTATTTACATGACGTTCAAAGGCAGAAAAGCTAATCTGTGGTGATGTTGAGATGGTAGTTACTTTGGGGGCTCAGAGACCAGAAGGGACATGAGGAGGGCTCGGGTGGGAAGGCTGGTTCCACGGGTCTATTCAGTTTTTGGAAATTCAGCAAGGAGTACATTTAGGATTTGTGCAAGTTTCTGTATGCATGTTAGACTTCCATAAAAATCCCTTAAAACTAAGAACAAACAAAAAAATTAAGTAGGGTGGGTTCTAGAACATTCCTCAAAAGCTGCATGCCTTCTGTGAACCCAGGACCCAAATCCATATCCAGGACTTCCTGGAGTGCTGTTTAAACAACCCTGATCTAGTCCAGCCCCTTCACTCTATGAACACTTCAATTCCCCCACTTTAAAGGAGGGAACTGAGGATGGAGAGAAGACACCCACCAGGTTATGTAGATGCGAATGGCAGAGCCAGGCCTAGAACGCAGTCCTCAAGGCTCAGAAAAGAGCAAAAACTGAGGCAAATCAAGGCAGTGTAGTGCAATGGACAGGTATGTGGGTACTGCCAGCTGGTGGCTGGGGCAGTCACTCAACCCTCATCTGAAAATCAGGGGCCATAACAGTACCCAGCTCAGGGCTGCCATGAACATGAAGTGCTCAAAGACATCAGCCAAGATGATTGATGTTTCTATCAAGGATGCCAGGTCACAAGAGAGAAAAGAAAAGGGCTCGTGTGTGGTTAGCACGATCATGCTGGGCGCCACCAAGGGTGCCTTCTGACCTCATGCAATCCCCTCACAACCCTTCAAAATGAGATTAATGGACCCATTTTACAAATAAAAGTATGGAAAACCTGAGTGGTAGTCATTACCAGGTAGTGGTAGGCACTCCAGGCAGTGAAGCGAGGAACGCCTGGTCCAGAGGCTCCAAAGAGTAGGAAGCTACATTACAGCTGCTTGAATCATGGGGACCAAATGAGGGCTTTCCAGGAGCAGGGCCTGAGGAAAGGTCCCTGCACAGCCTCACCTCTTACAGCCCCACCTTCCTGTGTGCCTCCCTCAACTTGGCACCAGCCAGCCCTCTCTCAGCTCCAGACCTGTGTGCCCCACCCCAGGGACACCCCACCCTATTGAAAACTTCTCCTGCTCCCTCCCTCAGCCCAGCCCTTGGGCATCACAGGCACCACACCCTATCTTCACTGCTTCTCAACATCCCACATCAGATCCCCCTCCCTGCCCACAGCCCAGCCCAGCTCAGGCCTTGTACTCCCCCACCTGGAGCACCTCCCTCTCCTTCAGCCTCCCTTATGCACCCAGGAACAATTCTGACATTCCAATCTGGCCCTGCCCCTTCCACTCAACACCTTCAAGGTTCAGGGTAAGCATAAATGAGTCCTTCAGAGACTCTGTTGCAGCACTTACCACCCCTCCATGCTTACTAGGTGCCAGGCACCACTCTAGGCCCTGGGGACAGAGCAGGGAGTAAGACAAGTCCTGACTGCCTCTTGTCCAGATGCCCACGCTGACTCAAGTCTGAATCCCCAAGTATCTGACATAGGCCCTGTTTCCGGACAAGTCAAAAAATGTTAGTGAAGCAGCAGGCACATCTGGCTGTGCACACAGAGCCAGCTACCTCCACATCCAATCCGACAAATGCTTCCTGAGGCCCCTGCTTCTGTGGCTTCCTGGCCAGATGCCCAGCCCTGCCTCCTTTATGCACCCACCTCCTACACAGCTTCTAAAGCCCAGTCTAATGCCACCTCCTCTGTGAAGCCTTCCTTGGGCCTTCCACACCGGAGTCATTTCCCCTTTCTGTGTGAGAATCACTGTGTCTATGCCTGTCTCCTCCATTGAACTGGGATCCCCTCCCCTCAAAAGCAAGGAAACCATGAGGCCATGTGTGACTCATTCCTGTACCTCCAGAATTTGTGTAAAGCTCGGCACTCAGCAGCTTCAGAAAATATTTGTGGAATGAATGAATCCATCAAGAGAATGAATATCAGGAAGAGAACACTAGCTCCGAGGCCTTGAGAAGAAGAGATAAGTGCGAGAAGAAGCTTGAACTCCCTAGGATCATGGCTCTGCTCTCTGGACACCCCCTCCCTGACCTTTGCCCTTGCTCCCCACCAAGGACCCTATCTCTTCAGGCCCCAGAAAGGCCCTTGAACTGGCAACACTCCCACAAAGCACAGAGGTCCGACTTCTGCCAGCCAGCCTGCCTGGCCCACAGGGATCTCAGTGAAGCTGTTACAAAGTGTCTGGTTTCCTGTCTGCAGGCCATCTGTCCCTCCCCAGCAGGATCACTGGCCCTTTTCCAGAGGGACTCGAAGTCTACTTTTAGATCAGGAGTTCCCTAGGGACTGAGGGAATGGTCCCTCGACACTGCTTTAGGGGCCTCTTGACCTCCTGTAGAACCTGTGGTAATGCTTTCAACCTCAGCATCCATAGCACTAGCCAGCTCAGCTCACAGAGACATTGCCAGCCGACCAGGGACTTTGCTGCTACAAAGAGCATGCCCAGCCCCTAAGCCCAGCTGCTCCGGAAAGCTTCCTGCTCACCAGATCCTGTGTGTCACCCCTCCCTGACCTCCTAGAGGCCATTGTACCTAGCGAGTGGCAAGGTTGCAGGGGAGAGGGCATGGCCTCGAAGACTGACACTCAGCTCCAGCAGGGACTTGCTGTGGGACCTGTTTCCTTACCTTCAAAAGAAGGAAAATAAGACAAACCTTATAGAGTAGCTGAGAGGTTTAGAGTGACACCTGGAAAGGGCCTAGCACAGTGCCTGTGCAGAACAGTGCTCAGTAAATATTCGCTGACCCACAAGGCCTGGCTCTGGTCTGGCAATTGCAGGAGCAGCACCAGCGGGCTGAGGACAAGGAGGGGCCAAGAGGCCTGGAGATTCAGAGTACAGGCTCTGGGGCCGCAGAGACTCACTTCCGTCCTGACTACGCCACTTACTTGCTGTGAGACCCTGGGCAAGTTGCTTCACCTATCTGGGCCTCGGTTTCCACATCTTCAAAATGGGCATTAAATAGGTTAACATGTGTGTCAACACACTCAGCAAGTGTGACAAAATGACCACTCCTGACCGTGACTGACGGTGCCCTGCCTGCGCGGCCACATGGAATGCTCACGGCGCTCCTGTGAGCCAGGCCTTCCTCTCCACTGTGCAATGAACGGCAGGCTGCGGAGCCCCGGCTGGGCTGCTGTGAGGACAGAGTCTGTGCCTCCCTTGCCCTGGCAGCGATTAGGATGGTAACACCTGGGCCCAGTCCGGGGTTGTTGGGTGCAGGAGTCCCATCCCCACTGTGCTGTGTGCTTTGCCAGCTGAGGCATCCCTCCTCCTGACCAGGACTGGGCTGGGCACCACTCAGGAAAGGCCCCTTCGTTTACTGCCGCCCCACAAGGGCCACTCACCAAAATGGTCGTGACCACCAGCGTCTTGTTGGCCAGCGTCTGTGACAGGTTGATGTCCAGGGTGGTGGCGTTCATGGCCAGGGTCCGGTTAGAGTACCACACCCCAATCTGGGGAGGAGAGGGGTGTGGTATTCTAACCGGTGGGGTCCCTCCCAGCCCTCCCTCCCTTCCACCTCCACCCACCTCACCCAGTCAGGGCTCTGGCTTCACCCTGGGCCTGCTCACCTCACGGTGGCCCTGCGGGGACTTCTCTAGGATACGCAGAGTGTAGTTGGTCCTTTGCCCTTTGCTGTTGAATTCGACCCGCCCGGTCAGCCCGTCATACTCTACCTAGCAGGGTGGGAGGTGGCCAGAGGGAGGGGTAACAGGGGCCCAGAGATATGGGTGGGAGAGGCCCAGAGGGAAAGAGACAGAGGTGGAGGGGACAAAAGAGAGGGAGAGGGACCAGGAAGGACCACAATTAAACCAGCAAGACCACACACCAGCAAACGTGGGGTGATGGAACACAGACACAGGACACAGCAATGCAGGCAGGCAGAGGAAAGCCAGGAAAGAGGGACAGAGGGAAGAGCAAGGAAGAGGCGCAGAGGAAGCAAGAGGCATTGGTGGGGTTGGAGGTGAGGGAGAGGGCAAAGGGCCAAAAGGTGGACACAGTGAGTCCCCCACTGGTAGCAGGCCTATCGCCCTCAGCCCTCCCACTCCCAGCTCACCATGCGCAGGTAGTTCATGAGGCTGGTCCCATGGGGCCAAATGTTGGACGACGTACAGGCCAGTGGCTTCACACCGATCTCCTGGCTGCGGTTCAGCTCTCGGACGGCGCTCACCACCACATGCACAGCATCAAACATCAGGGCAGCCGACAGCTGAGATGGGCAGAGGTGGAGTGGGACAGGGAAAAGGCAGCTTAGCCAGGGGAGTCTCCGAGCCCCATGGTGCTGCTCCCAGCCCTCAGACAACTCTCTCAGGGCATCAGGGAATGCATGTGACAGGGAAAGGTGTGCATGCTGTCAAGCCTCCATGGAAGCATCTCTTCCTGAATGTGTGTGCCCATGTGTCTGTTCTGGGGAGGGCTGTCCAGGTGTGCCTGGACAGCCAGTGTGTCACCCCCAAAGGGAGTGTTCATGGGCCTGAGGGTGAGGGTGTGCCTGGGAATCTGCATGGCTGTGTGGCTGATGCAGGCAGTAGACATTGGCCACAGCCCCTCTCTCAGTGTGCCTAGGGATGTTTATGTGGGTGGGGCTGGGCAAATGTTCCTATTTGTTTATACACAGGGTGGGGCAGGGTGTCTAGGAGGCAGGAGCACAGAATGGCTGTGAGCCCAGGCCTGGGAGACAGGCAGGCCTGAGCTGAAGACCCAGTTATACTATTCCCTGTAGTGTGTCAAGTCCCCTCTCCTCTCTGAACCTCAGTTTCCTCCCCTGTATAGTGGGGATAATCGCCATCTCTGCTTCTGAACATTAGGGTGGGGATCAAGCAAGATAAAGAACTCAAAACAGCGCTTGGCTCACAGTGAGGGCTCCAGACAAGCTGTCACTGATAGTGATAGACGACACGGGGAGTCTGAGTGTGTCTGCGAGAGTGCGCCTTAGCTGGGTGGATGTGCAGGTGCCCGTGCTATGCGGGTAGGAGCAGGGTGTGAATGAATGTGCCTCTGTCTGTGTCCGTGTGTGCGCATCCGACTGCATGGCTCGGTATCTGTGAGTTTCTGCACAGGTAGGACTGTCTCAGTATTTTGGTATATGACTAGATGTCTGTGAACAAACCCACATAAATATGCATCTTTTGTATGTTTGCATTTATTCAAAATATATTTTCAGAAACCTACTCTGAGCCAGGCTGTCTTAGGTGCTGGTATATAATGGTGAACAGGGAGAAAGCTCTGCCCTCAGGGAACTTACAATCTTGAATGTGTATCTATATCTAAGCAAAATATAGAGCAAGCCACATGGAGATTAGATAAGCAAAGACAGGTGCTGTGGAGGAAAATACTGCAGGGGGGGGGGGGACTATATCGTGGGGCATTTCCCATATTTTAAAATGGGACCAAGGAAGGCCTCACAACTAAGGAGACATGTGAGCAATGACTTGGTGATGAGGAAGCGAGTCACCAGTTCTCTTGGGAAGTGAGTGTGAAGCAGAGGGGAGAGCAAGTGCACAGCCCTGAGGTGCGCATGTGCCAAGGCGGCAGAGGCACCTGGAGGCCAGTGTGGCTGCTGTGCTCTGGGAGGTGGAGAGGAGGACAGGTCAGACTTACTCAGAATGAGGCTGCATGGCACGTACATGGGAAGTGAGTGGGAGCACCAGAGGCTCTGAGCACCAACTGGCAGAGACCTGAAGGGGCCCAGAGTATCTGTGTGCAGAGTGTCTGTGTGCAGGGGCGAGGGGGTGTGCTCACCGCAGGTCCCGGGTAGGTGCTGGCTTCGCAGTTCTCTCTCCAGGACATGTTGAGGCTGCGCACAAACTCGGGGTAGAAGGGGTGCGAGGTGTTGAACATGGAGAAGCCCAGGATGTTGGAGGAGTCCTCCACAATCCCGTCCAGGTGCAGGATGGGGAAGTCCTGGGACAAGAAGAAGGGTGAGGCCAGGGCCAGGCACCACTGTGCAGATACTATGGGAGGGAATGCAGGGGCTGCTGGGGGTACGCACCATGGTGGTGAGGATGTACTTGTAAAACGCTGAGATCATGCCTAGCTCTGAGGCCTGGAGGACACCGGCAGGAAAAGAGGCGACCAGAGAAGCAGAAATGGGGAGAAACCGAGAGGGGAAGAGATATTTAGAGGCAAGCTTGGCAAGAAGGTACTCTATGGGAAATACAATAAGAAACACCCAGAGATAGAGAGAAGGAAGAAGACACATGTGGGCAGAGGGAGACCTTGATCCCTCATGTCCAACCCTGCTAACTGGTAGCCCAGCTGGGATGTAGGCGCCTTGAATGTCTGTCCCTCTTTAGGTTACTTAAAAGACTGCCCTCTGGAGACAGGCACAGGGACACCTCAGAAACAGGGCAGATAGGGAGGATAACCCATGCTGCCCACCCAGGTTTGGGCTGCTGATGTGTAAGGCTCAGCCTGGCCTCAAGTCAGACAAACCACCTCTGCCATCTTTAAAAGCACTTTGCAGCAAAAGGCAGCCAATATGGCTCTTAAGATTCATGTTTTGAGACCCCTTTCTCACAGCCCTTGAGGAGAACAAAGCTAGAAGACCAGGCCAGGAATGCCCAATTCTGCCCCATAATGGACATTAGACCTTTAACCAGCACCAGCCTGCATTGCCTGAGTGTCAGGAGCTGTGATTGGGTTACAGCCCAATCACGACAGGGATGGACAGGCCCAGGAGGAAAGTGACCACAGGTCCCTTGGCTCACACGGGAGGGCCAGGTCTCCGGCCCAAGCTTGCGGCCTCAGCAGAATCTTTTCTACAAGCCACCTGCCCCCAGAGTCTACGGGTGCTGTCCACACATCTTCTTATAAGCTATGATCAGCAGTGACATATGGCTTTAATTTTTTAAAAACTGGAAAAAGCCCTAGCTGGTTTTGCTCAGTGGACAGAGCGTCGACCTGCGGACTGAAGGGTCCCAGGTTTAATTCCTGTCAAGGGTACATGCCCGGGTTTCAAGCTCAATCCCCAGTGGGGGGCGTGCAGGAGGCAGCATGTGGCGGGCCAGCATCTGATGCTGGCCCCTCCTGGGTGGCCTTGAGCCTGACCGTTCCCCTCAGGAACCTAGCTTCATCATCCACAAGTGATCATCACACATGCCCACAGGGTAGGTGAGAGCCAAACTAAAGAATACATGCAAAGTGCCTCAATATACAGCAGAACATGCACTTCATAAGGACACTAGGAAGCTCTCCCTAGTCTGGGCCAGGCAGGGTCCCCATCAGTTTCCCTACCCCTCACTCATCAACAATCCCCACAACCCACTGAGGCAGGAGCTGTTCACAGGGAGGGGAGGCACCTGTCCAGGGTCCAATGAGGGCTGCAACTGGGGGACAGATGAGCCAACGGACAATCTTCCTAATTATCTCTGTGCATAGGAAGCAGGTCTCCGTACCCCATGTGACCACTGAGGCCCATGGCACTAGGCCATGTGCTCTTTTCCCCCATGTTTCTGCTCCTGACCCCGTAGGGAAGCAAAGACAGGGGACCCACCTTACGGAGGATGAGGTGGGAGATGGAGGCGTTGGCGTCGATGATAATGGTGGACACCTTGTCATCTCGGATCTCCTTGAGCAGTGGTGTGGGGTCCCGGCTGTCATCCAGCATCCTCACTGACAGCGTCTCCTTGGAGATGAGAAAGCCTCGAACCAGCTCCTCCAACCGCAACAGGCCTGGAGGTGGGGTCAGTCCTGGATCAGAGCCCCTCCATGTGCCTGAAATGGGGTGAACACTCCCTCCACCTCACCACCACGGGGGAACTGGGGAGGGGACGAGGGTGCACTCAGGAGATGGGCATTTGTCTGTCCAGAGTGCAGTTGGCTGTCTTGGGGTACCAGACCCAGGGCCCTGATGCCTAGGTCCTCCCAAATTAAAGCCCCAACCTGCACTTCCTCCTGACCTCCAGAGTCCCTCCTCCTGCCACCTTCTGCCCCCACTGATATATGTGACAGGCATCTCATACTTCACATGTGCAAAGCCACATTCTGCTCTTATTGTCCAAAACAGCATGTCTCCCGAGCTGGTGAACAACTCCAGCCTGCCAGTCTCTCAGGCCAAAACCCTAGAGAGCAGCCTGTCCTCCTCTCTCTCTCACGCCCACACCCAATCCGCCCAAGCTCTGCCTTCAAAACACATCAGATCCATCGACTGCACACGCCACCATCACTGCCCTGGCCCAAGCCAGCGTCATCGCTCGCCTGTTACAACAGCCACACTTGCTCCCAGAGTCTGTTCCCTACTCTGCAGCCAGACCATGGAAAGCAGATGTGTCCCTTCTCTGCTCCAAATCTTTTAACAGCTTCTCGGTCATTCAGAACGAAGGCCAACATCTGCAAGGCCCGCTCCATCTGCTCACCCTCATTCTCTCCTGACCTCATCTCCCCATCATCCCCTCTTCCCAGCCACACAGGTGTCCTCCATGTCTCACACTGCCCTGTGGCCTTTGCACTTGCTGTCCCCTCTGCCTGGAACACTATTCTCACAGATCCCCGCACAGCCCCCACCCTCCCACCTTCAGGTCCTCACTAAATATCACGCCCTCGATGACTCCCACACCCACCGTTCCATTTCAAATTGGGCCCTCATTCCAGCACACCCAATCCCTCCACTGTTTGTTCACAGGACTTTCCCCTTTTGACTAAACAACATCCTCATTTATGTTCATTTATGTCCTCCCTTTAGAATTTAAGGTTGATAAGGGCAGGGATTCCGGCCTGGCTTGCACGCTACCATATTCTTAATGTCAAGCAAAACACCTAGCACATAGCAGGTGTTCAATAAACACCCTCTGAGACAGGAGTTCTTCTGGAAGTTTCTGAGCATACCCTCTCTCGCCAGCTGCACACTCACAGACCCACAGCTTCTCCAGCATCTCCACCTAAATGTCTCACAGACCTCCCCCAACTGTGCCCCGAATGACTCTCCTCCTCCTCGACAGACCTGGTCACAGTTCATGAGCCTGCCCTCTCTCCTCCATCACACTCTTCTCAAATCTGTTGTCTTTCTATCCCACAGCCCCACCTGGGCCCTAATCAGTACCATGTCCTCTGCCTTTTCCTAGTCTCCCTACCACCTCTCATGTCACCCTCTAGTCCACTCCCTGCACTGTAGCCAAAGACTGCTTCCTGCACCACAGTGGGGCCCTGTCCCTCATCCCACCCTATGTGAGAACCTTCACTGTCTTCAGGATAATACAGACGCAAGGTCCTGCCTCATGCTCCTATACTCCTGCCGCAGGGAGCAACTTTGAGCCTCTCAAAGGGGCCACACTTCCTCGGTCGCAACTTTACCTACCATGACCTCAGAACATGCTCCTCCTACCCCCACCCTCAGGTCCAGCTGTGATGTCCCTTTCTCGGGAAGTCAGGCTCCAAACATCCCAGACTTTGTGCTTCAACAGCCCTACTCAACTTCTAACAGACCATGTGTCACTCCATATCACAGCTACTCAACAACTGTGTCCTCCACTGGCTCGGAGGTCCCTGAAGTCAGGGGCCATGCTGAGTAGGGGCCTTGTACCTGACAGATGCTTCGCACTATCTATGGGCTAAATGGTTCCTTCGGGAAGTGGGGGGAGGGCTCAGTGGAACCAGAGCTCTGAGTTCCTGAAGGGGAAGGAATAATGGGGACCAAGAGATCGTTCCAACCCGGGGGGCAATCCACACTGTTCAACTGTGGGAGACTAGGTCACTAGGGAAGGGAGTTTGGGGAACAGAAAATGAAACGTCCAGTTTCCTCCCTCACACTCGGCCTTGGCGCAGATGAGGCTGGCCGAGGGGTAGTTGAATGACTTGAGGATTCGGGAGACGGCCAGGCTGACATCCTCGTTACTGGGGTACAGGCTGACAGATGCAAAACGAAGGTACTGGAGGCGAGGCGTCTCCTCGGGACCCACCTTGATGTGGGGGATCTGGACAGAGAAGGAGCTTTTGCTTCTATCCTGCTCCCTCCTCCCCATCCTCACCTCCCCGGGACCCGCACCCTGCTTCACCTCTTTCTCCCCACAGATATGGCTCACGGTGGAAGCAGATGCAGGGCTGGAGGAAGGCCCCAGGACAGACACGACCCCCTTAGGCAGGATCTGACACACTGCGAGGGGTAGGAAGAAACCACAGAGTCAAGGACCCTTTTCCTCCTCTCCGTCCCCACCACCAGGGACCCCCCCCAGCCCAGGAGTGGAACTGACACTCCTCCACCATGAGGACCCAGGAGCCCAATCCCTGCCACCCTATGGAGGGGCACAGAGAGAGACAGGGAGACATGGCAACAAAAGGACAAGTCAAAGCAAAGAAAAAGAAAAGGACGGATGAAGAGGAAACACCAGGGGCCTCCTCTGGCTAAAGATCCAGTGCCAGGTTACTCAGCCTGCGTTTTCCCCAGCCTTTCTAACCATGCTACAACCTTAGGTGCATCCAGCATCCCCTCCACCCCGAGCCCGTGGCCAAGGTCCCCTCTACCCTCTGCACTCCAAACACCATGCTTCTGTTGCATTTGCTTGCTCTACTTTCTTCCACATTCTTTCCCTTAAACATGTGTGCATCTCAAGCCTCAAAGGTAGAAGCTGTTGCTTTGGATGCCCAATGCCCATTCTCAAGGCAGAACCCTGACTTTTCCTCAGGGAAGCCTCGTGGTTCCCAGGATAGATTGTCACCTGACCCAGGATTACAGAACCATATTGTCCTGGCCACTGTGATTGGTTCAGAGACTGAAATGGACCCACTCCAGGCCTTGTGGAGTCTTCCCCAGGTCTTCTGCTACAATTATTACTTTGGTAATAATGGGTTTGCTAAATTGGTGATATAAGTTCTGAGCTGGTGGGAACACATTGCCACCAATTGGGAAGGACATTCCTGAAAATTAAGCCAACTTAGAGGAAAGCAGGACCCAGTGTTGAAGACGGAGATCCCTGCCACATTCAAATAAAAGCATCAAAATGAAATGCCTATAAAGATTGATTAAAAAACACACACACACAAAAAAAAACGAAATGCCTTATCTTCCTCCAAACTTGCTCCTTCGGTAGTTTCCACACTGGTGAGGGCCTACCATTCAAATACCTGGAAATGTGACCCTTGCTTTCAATCTATCTCCCTATAGCCAATTAGATACCAAATTTTCTTTTTTTCTCCTCAAATCTTCTCACATCTATCTTCTCTTCAACTCGTCCTCCCTGCTCTACTTAGGGCTCTCAACTCAGCCTCCTCACTGGTCACCTGAATCTAGCCTCTGGATTCACTTTCACCAGCTCCCTGGTTGGTTTCATTCCCAGTCAGGGCACATGTCAAGATTGTGGGCTTAATCTCCAGTAAGGGTGTGTGCAGGAGGCAACAGATCAATGTTTCTCTCTCAATTTGATGTTCTTCTTCCCCTTCCCCTCTCCCTTTAAAAATCAATAAAAAACATATTTGAAAGAAATATAAGCTTCATAGTTGACCAAGGACACTTAGCCCCCAGAGCTGAGTAAAACCCACTGGTCTAAACCCACCGACAAGTCCTTACTGCCTACAGGTGAAGGCAATGTTTTCAAGTGATTACCTCAGGCTTCCTGGAGCTGGCCTGCCAGCCTGCCCAACCTTACCTCCCACTGCCCAATCACACTCTAGTCCAGATGTCATCTCTCATGATCCCGCTAAACATGTCCTGAGTCCAGGTGGTCAGGATGGGTGTAACCCCACACCCTGTTCCTTGGCTCTGAATACCAACCCCCCCCCCCCCCCCCCAGCTCCAGACTAAAAGCACATGCCTGGAACACCATCTGTCTCCTCATCCTCTATCCCAGCTTCTCCCAATTGATATTCTGTGCTGCCAAAGTCAAAAAGTCCAAGAAATGTTACTCTTCTTTCTCCCTCTCAGTGATTTGAAATATACATGAACATAATAAATGCTCTGATAAGGCCTGCAGGAAAGAAATCTGTGTAAAATGCATTTGAAGGCAGCATCTCCTAATAGTCTATAACTCCAGCATGTTAACAGACATTCATTGAATCCACACTGTTCAATGAATACTTATGTACCCCTACTATGTGGCGTAATTTGAGCAACAGCACTCTTTATATATATCTTGTTCATTTTTCAGAGCTCAACTTCAGTATAGCCTTCTCCAGAATGCCTTCGCTAATCCTTCCCCTGAGGCCCCTGCTTTATTGCCTGGGCCTCTCATTACTCAGCTCTGGGGGCTAAGTGTCCTTGGTCAACTATGAAGCTTCTTTTTCTTTAAATATGTTTTTTTTAAATTGATTTTTAAAGGGAGAGAGGAAAGGAAAGAAGAATATCAATTTGAGAGAGAAACATTGATTTGTTGCCTCTTGCACACACCCTTACTGGAGATTAAGCCCACAATCTTGACATGTGCCCTGACCAGGAATCAAATCAATGACCTTTTGGTGCACAGGAGGATGCTCAGCCACTGACAACACCAGCCAGGGCAAAGCTTATTTTTCAAATGAGGCCCT
Organism: Pipistrellus nathusii; assembly: GCA_963693515.1. Taxonomy (NCBI): domain Eukaryota; kingdom Metazoa; phylum Chordata; class Mammalia; order Chiroptera; family Vespertilionidae; genus Pipistrellus; species Pipistrellus nathusii. The sequence goes on along the minus strand of OY882872.1, from coordinate 37,180,181 downwards.
CAGGGCAGGACTGGGCCTGATGCCCTCCCCATCCCCATCCCAGCAGCACCATCTCTGAGAGACAGGCACACCTGATATGAAGGAAGGGGCAAATGGAGCTAGAAGAGGACAAGGAGAGCTAAGGAGGTGTGGGGAGTGGGCCCACTGAGGGCTACTAGCTTGCCCAGCCTCACCCCACACCCCTGGGGCCCTGCTCACTGGTGTCCGTGGTCTCGTACTGGCTGTCCCGCTGCAGCTCAAAGATGTCTACTTCCACTCGGGCCTTGGCTGGGACTTCGATGATCCCGTTGATCTGCTCCCGGGCCAGGGCCAGGGCCAGACGCTCACCACGGCCACACACCGTCTGATCATCCAGGATTGCAGCTGAGAGGACACAGGGGTTGGGGACCAGACTCCGAGATCCTGGGGTGGGAGTGGGGATGGGAACTGGGGTCTGGACTCCTGGATCGGAGGCTGAAAGAGAACTGGGTCCAGGGAAGAAGTAGCTAGGGACTGTGGCTCCTCAATGCTGAGGGAAGCTGAGAGCGGAGGCCCGGATCCCTGGGTCCTGAGGAAACGGCCTGTTTGGGTTCCCAAAGAGGAGCCCGGTGTCCGACGGGAGGGTCTCTGAGGAGGCAGGGGCAGGGCTGCAGGGCCTCACCCATGCGCAGTGATGAGAGCACCTGGCAGCTGGGGCTGGCAAAGGCGACAATCAGCAGCAGCAGCAGCTCAGCCGGCATCTTCCTCCCCTCCTCATGGGGACGCAGCTGCCGCGGCCCCCACTCGCCACCTGCAGGGATCGCCATGGGGAGACTGAGCCTCTTTGAGGACTGCTGTGACCACAGACCTGGGACATTGTGAGTGAGCTCTGAAGGGCCCTGCCCTCATTAGTGCTGAGGGTATTGCTAGGAAGGAAGCTCAGGCTCCAGGAGCACTACCAGGGAGAAGCTCATAGCACTGAGGCACTGAGTGGGGGAGCCACTGCTAGGGAATATTCACAGCTACCAAAATGGGAGGGAGGCATGATAAGAATCTTAGGTAAGGGCCAATACCAGGGACCATCCCCACCCCAACAGGAAACCAAGAAGTGCCACCCCCAACCCATTCCGCCCTTGGGCCCTTGTCTCTGGGCAGGCAGCTGTTACTAGGCAACAGAAACCGGCTGGAGAGGATGCAGTGGTTGCTAAGCAACCCCTCCCAGGCCTCACTTGCCACCTTCCTGACGTCCCTGGTTCCCACAATTCCACAGGGAGAGAGGCCTGGACATCCGGGGTCTGGAGGGTAGAGTATCCGGGAGTTAGGAAACTTGGAAAGAGAGGAAAAGATGGAGAGACCTACACATAGAGACACATAGACAGACCTAAAGCAGCTAAGGGGCTAAAAATGTAAAGACAGAAAGGTGGGAGGGGGGGAGAGGGTAAAGAGAGAGACAGAAAGAGAAAGAAAGGCTAAGAGGGAGGAAATATGAAAAGACTCAGGAATGGAGAAAGGGAAACACAGGCAGAAATACAAGGGACCAGAAAGATGATAAGAAGACAGGGAAATGGGGCTAGAAATGGCGAGGACAGAGAATGAGAGTCACCGGGAGATAAGGAGAGAAGTAGGTGAAAGAAGGAGAGAAGGGACTAGAAGGTAGGGAGACATGGAGATGGAGAGAGAAGGGGCAGGATAGGCAGAAGAGAGAGAAGTCAACATATAAGAGAGACAGATAGAACAGGAAGACAGAGAATGGAGACACAAATCCACTCAAGATGCCACCAAAGAGAGCCAAAGGGAAAAGCAAGGCAGGGAGTGCACTGTCTGCCAAAGAAGGTGCCAAACTGGCCCCCCCAGCTCTGGGTAGCTAAAGATTGGGGGGAGACAGTGTATCTTTGCTTCCCACAATAGCTCCCCACCTCTAGTGAGTTAGAGACTCCTGTGGGTACCCCAGCCTTCTGCACGATGACCACTGGGCATGAACAACTTGAGCCAGATGTGTGACTTCCCCTGGACAAAGGCCATGCCCGATGGGTTTCTTTGGGAGAGGGTTAGTGTGAGCCTAGAGTGCTGGGAGATAAACCTTGGGGTTACCCTGTACTCCACCCAATCCCCAATGAAGGAGGACTTGAGCTGGTGAGATGACAGAATGAAACCTGCCTCGAGAGGGTATAGATACAATGAAACACTTCAGACTGTCTCTTCTGGCCGGGAAGACCTAGGCCAGGGCAGCAAGAGACCCAATCAGTCCCCGCTCTACTCCCAACTCCCATGTGACCTTCAGCAAGGCGGTCTGTCTGTCTCTCTGTGGGAGCTTCTAGGAAGATAGGCTGGGGGAGTGTAAAAGGGCATGCTGGACAAGCTGGGGACTGCAGACTGCAATTTGGGTCTAAGGTGAAGGCCTGTCAAGAGTGGAGGAGCAAGGAAAATTGGGAGACCCAGAAGGTGAACTCACAGGGGAGGGAAGTGGAGGCTGGGGCTGGGAGAGAGGCAGGAATGAGGCTGTCATCCTGAGACACCAGGGGCTTTGGGGCAAATCAGGGAGCTGAGGAAGATACAGGGCCAAAAGGGCAGGGGCCCGAGGGTGGCAGACACAGTGGAAGCAGAAAGACAGAGCGCAGGGCCAGGGATGGGGGCCACAAGATGGACACAGGTGCATAGGAAGTGACAGACAGAAAGACAGACAGACCTAAAGTAACTGGACTAAATAAGAGAGGACGCACAGACATCATCTAGGAGACAACAAAGGAGACAGACCAGAGAGAGGGTGTGAGAGAGGAAGAGAAGGCAAGCCTAATTCCCAGGCTCAGGTTGAAATACAGCAGCAAACTGAGCAGAAGGGACTGAATTAGGGGTCTTGCCAGGGGAGGGAGAGACAAGTGGGCATGTGAGATACTTATATCAAAGGCGAGAAGGTAAATGGGGTGAGAGAAGGCAAATGAGGTGAGAGAGAGGGCAAAAGAAATGACAACAGGTACAAAAAGTGTGTAGAGGGAAAAAATTGCAAAGCTCTGAAAAGAGGGCTCCTCAGAAAGAGACAGAGAAAAAAAAAAAAGTGTGTTAGAGCCACACAGCAGATCTATAGAAGAAGGAGTAAGATTGAGAGAGACAGACAGACTCACAAACTAGTAGAGAGAGGGAGTGAGAGTCAGGGAGGAAAACTGAGGTGGAAGACTGAGAGATCTGGAGGGGCACAGGCAGGGACAGGCAAAGCACTCATAGGAGAGGAGACAGCCTGTATAGAGGTGCACCCACTCAGAGTGCCTGCAGGCACGTGGCGGACCTGGGGCACTGAGGGGGTGGTGAGGGGAGCAGTGGGAAGAGGATTGGGGGAATTGTGGGCAAGGCCACCAAGGAAAAGAAAAGACAAAGTCACAAAATGGACCATGGAGTGGGGAAGTGGCTAAGGAGTGAGCAATGGAGTGGGTACACCCAGAGTGAGTCTGGGGAGGAAAGCAGAAAATGAGAGAAGGCAGCTGGCCCCCAAGCCCAGGGTTAAAGAGGGAGGAGGCCAGGTGGGCAGAGGCCCAGGCAGAGCACCGGGTAGACAGAGAGAAGTGGCAAGAGGGCTAGATGTGGCATGACAGCCTCCAGAAGAGACAAGAGACGGGAGTTTGGTGAGAGAGAGAGAGATCAACAGAGACACAAGAAATAGTTAGGCTACCGGCAAAGAAGAGAGAAGTTGGACAGAGTCAGAAGCCAGACAGCCACATGAAATGGAGATTCAAAAACAGAAAGACTTTTCCAGGAGCTAGAGACCAGATGGCATGGGGATGGGTCTATGGCAGCGGAGAGGACGAGGCTCAGAGGAAAGAAGGGGGAGACGGAGGAAACAGTGGGAGCGTGGAGCCAGGCTGGAGAGAGCAGGGGCGGAGATGTGCCAGGAGTCCGGAGGAGTGAGACCACAAGCCAGCCCCTCAGGACCCCAGGGTGAGCTGTGTACCCAGAAGAAGGGGTGAGAAAGGGCCAAGGGGAATGGAGGTTAGGGACAAGGCAGACCCTGGTGGGGGAGGGTATTTGCCGGTCCCAGGAGCAGAGAAATGTCCCCCACCCCCCACCCCCTTCGCCAGGCGGCAGTAAGTACAGCCTTCCAGCACTCAGGCCGGCCCCAGCCCAACCCCTGCCCTGCAGACACTTACGGATCCTGGTGGGACGGAGGGCAGGGCTCCCTCGAGGCCCGAGAAATGACAGCAGGAAGATGCTCTGGCACTGGGCGGTGGTGTGGCTGGGGCAGGGAGGGGGGGAGAGGGCAGTCCACAGGGCCCCCTCCCCCACCTCCGGTGGTGGCCCCAACTAATCCAAAACGGGGGCTCCCCGGAGCAGGGAGAAAGGACAGGTAGGAGAGGAGAGGGTGGGCCGAGGAGGGGAGGAAGGAGAAAGGAGAAAATGGAGGAAAGAAGGGGAGAGAGGAGAGGGCGAAGGAGCAAATGGAGGGGAAGGAGGGAGGAAAGGAGAAGAGGAAGGTGAAAATGGGAAGGAGGGTGCACAGGCAAAAGCCGGGGGAGGGGGAAGCTGGCCCAGGAAAGGGCCCCTGCCCCCTCCCCTAGCCGGGCAGGCCTGGGGGGGCCACTGGGGGCGAGGACTGGGTGGAGACAACGAAGCCAGCCATCAGGAGAAGTGGGGGAGGGAAGGGCTTAATGGGGGGGAGGGGGCCACCCCTTCCCCCCTCCCCCCAGCCTTGGCCCAGCCCTGGTCTGGAGTCCTCAAGCCCTCAGCCCCCGAGGGAAAAGCATGCTGAGGGTGGGGAGAGGCTGAGGAGTGGAGAGGCTGGGGAGGATGTGCTGCTGAGAGCCAAGAAGGGAGCAGACAAGGTGGAAAGATGGGAGGGAGGGAGGGGGAGGAAGGAGAGAAGCAGGTGGAAGAGGAAGGCAGAGGAGGGTGGGGGTGTCCCGGGGGTGCCCAGCGCAGGGCCTGGGTGAGAGGGCCAGGCCACCGACTCCTGGTCTCCTGTGAGGATCAGCCTCCGGCTCTTGGTCCCCAGCTGCGCCTGCCTCTCTGCTGCTGGCCGTCTCCACTGCCCACTGCCGCCTCCACCACTGCCACTTCTCCTCCTTCTCCCCTCCGAGGCTGAGGCCGCTGCCGGCCCGCCTGCCCGCCGGCTGCCTGCCTGCCACCCGCGCTGGGTCCTGGAGCCAGGGGGGGCGGAGAGATGAGGGAGGCAGGGAGGAGGGCGGGCTGGAGGAAGGGAGGGAGGCAGGCAGAAAGAGAGGAGGGAGGGGAGTGGGGGGGGGGAGCCGGTCGTATTGGCCGGGGTTGGGGGCCCCCTCGAGGAGAATGCTGATGAGGAGAAGGCCCTGCATTGGATGGAGGGCCCACCCCCGGCCCACCCCTCCACCACACCATGCCGCCGCCCTGCCCCGGCAGCCCTTGGGCACTGGAGCCGGTGAGAGGTGGGGAGACCTAATGAGAAGGCTGCGCGGCTGGGGGAGAGAGCTGACAGGGATGAAGAAATATGAAAAGAAGCAGAAAAAGAGCCACTAAGACCCACAGAGTTGGGCCAGGGTCCACAAACCCCACAAGGACAAGGACAGGGGAAAGCCCAGAGAAAAGAGAAAAAGGCCCATGGAGACAAGGAAGCAAACCACAGTGACAACCCAGGACTTCAGAGACAGGGCAGCTGGGGAGCAGAGAGCCCCTGGGGAGACAGAGAAAGGCCTCTGGGAACAGAGAGCCCTCCTCAGGGATGGGGAACGGTCCATGGTGATGAGAGAAGGCAATGGACAAGAGATGCCCACAGACATGGGAACAAGAAAGCACATCACAGAGAAGGGAGGCAGGCCAAGGAGAGTGAGAGAAGGTCACAGAAATGGGCAGGAGGCCCACAGACACCAGGGATCCTCTAAAGATAAGGATGCAGACACAAGAGGCCCACTGAGGCAGGAGCAGCCAGCCCATAGAGAAAAGGGAGAAGCCCCCAGAAATAGAAATGTCCCCCACAGAGGTGAAGAGTGGTGAGTATGGGAACTCTCCATAATGCACAGAGAAATCCTTGGGATCTATGGAGATGTGTGGGTGGGGAGTAGAAACCCTGAATTCTCTAGTCACCTGAAGAGAGGCAGTGGGAAAGGGCAGGGAGGTGGAGGCAAAGCCAACTGAAATGGGAGACTTCCTCTCCCTCAGGAGGGAGCTGAGCAGGGCAGGGCGATGGAAGAGAAAAGCAGCAATACAGATCTTGGTGTCGGGGTGGGTGGTGCACGCCTGGGAGGGGGGTGAAATTTGGGGGAAAGAAACATGACAGTTGGTGCTGAAGACTGAGTCCATGACTCATCACCAGCCCCAACTGCTCGTGATGGGGAGGAGACACTGACACACTCACGTGCAGCACCCCAGCACACATCACTGCGTGCCTCGAGCACGCATGTGGCATGTGGCAACTCACACTGGCCTGTCATAGAAGCCCTCTGCAGCTGGCATGTGGGGCATCCCCAACATACATCTGACATACACATCTGAACCTGAAGGGCCACCAACACTGCACACACCTCCTTTGCTTATGCAGGGACTCCAGCTTAGAATGCTTGTCCTCTCTAAACTGAACCTGTCCCAGAAGTCGTTTTTTTTTTATAAGACTTTTTAAAAATATATATTTTATTGCCGAAACCAGTATTGCTCAGTGGATAGAGCGTTGGCTTGTGGTCTCAAGGGTCCCAGGTTCGATTCTGGTCAGGGGCATGTACCTTGGTTGCGGGCACATCCCCAATGGGGAGTGTACAGGAGGCAGCTGATCGATGTTTCTCTCTCATCGATGTTTCTAACTCTCTATCCCTTTCTCTTCGTCTCTGAAAAAACTTAATAAAAAAAATATAAATATATATTTTTTTTCATTTTTTTTACAGAGAGGAAGGGAGAGAGAGCTAGAAACATCTATGAGAAACATGAGAGAGAAACATTGATCAGCTGCCTCTTGCACACCCCCTACTGGGGATATGCCCACAACCAAGGTATATGCCCTTGACTGGAATTGAACCTGGGAACTTTCAGTCCGCAGGCCAATGCCCTATCCACTGAGCCAAACCAGTTTCAGCATGTTTCAGAAGACTTAATCCTGTGCCACCATTTCTGGGAAGACTGAGCTAGGCCTCAGTTTACTCCTGCATCATCTGAAGAGAAGGGACTAGCCAACCCAGATAAACTGGGAGGTTCAAGCAGGTCAGAACCAAAAGGGGTCTGACAAGCCAAACTAGCTGGCATTTTCTTGTCTTTTTCCCCCCAATTAAATATTTTTATTGATTTTAGAGAAGAAAGGAGGTGAGAGCAGAGTATCCATTGGCTGCCTCCTGCATGCCCCCCACCAGGAATCAAGCCCCCAATGCTGAGGATGTGCCCTGACTGGGAATTGAACCAACAATCTTTCGGTGCACAGGATGACCAACCCACCAAGCCACACTAGCTAGCTGGCATTTTTAAGTGGGAAGAGGAGGCCTCAGCAGGAGTGAGAACCTGCCTAGGAATACAGAACTTGTCAACGGCTGAACTTAGCTTCCAGGTTCTCTAGCTCCTGCCCCAGGTGATTCCACCCAGAGGGAAAACCAGATTACCAGCTTTAGAGCTGATTCCCACCAACTTCTTTCCTCTACTGCAGTGTTTTCCAAACTTCTCTCATGATGAGGATCACCTGGTGGAGTTGTTAAACTACAGATTCCTGAATCCCAACTAAGAAGTGCTAAACTAGAATTTTTGGGAACATATAGGTAAAGTTTAACAACTCCACCAGGTGATCCTCATCATGAGAGAAGTTGGGAAACACTGCTCTACTGCTTGCACTTATCCATTCAATGTGCCACTGGGTCCCACCCGCCAGGCAGTAGAGCGTGGGGATCATGGGTGTAAACCTTGGAGTTAACTCCTGGGTGGGAATCTGGCCCTGTCTCTTCCTAATTATAGATAAGTTACTTAACTTCACTGGGCTTCAGTGTTTTGTTTTGTTTTTTTGGTTTGTTTGTTTTTTTCATGTGTGTGAGTTTTATTTTTGTGTTGTTGTTTTTAGGTTTTTGTTTTTTGTAAAGTGAGAATAATAGTTCCTCCCTCTAGGGTTGTTGAGAGGATGAAACTGAATAATACACAGAAAGCACTGGGCATAGTACTGAACACTTAATACACTTAGGACATGTTCCAAGCTATTAATACTTGAGATCTAATAAAAATAACTCTTACATAGCTTTTACGCTATGTCTCACAACAATCATATGGGACAGGGGCCATTATCCCCATTTCCCAGATGGGAAAGCTGAGGCACAAGGGAGAAGACTTGCCCAAAGAAAGCATCAGCTAGGAAGTGGCAGGGCCAAGATTCCAACCCAATCCAATCCAATCCAACCAGCCTGCTTTAAGCACATGGGCCTGGTGTTAGCGAGTTTAATCTAGTGGGAAATTAGGACACCTGGGTGGAAACCAATTGTATGACATGGCAAACTTATAACAGAAACGTCACTCCTGGGTCTTACTCTGTGTTTGAAGCCCCATGGCAGCTTTTTTAGCCTCAGGAAGGTGAATGGCCAATTCCTCTGAGACTCAGTTGCTCATCAGAGAAATGGGGCACTGGAGGATGGGGTGTGTGTGTGTGTGTGTGTGTGTGATCCAAGTCACTCTCCTGCAGCTCCCCTGTCCCTGGGTTTGGAGAGTAGCTCTAGAAACATTTGTAACATCTGGTTGGGGAGACTCACTCCCAAACTCGGGGATCTGTAGGTTATACACCACCCTCCCCATGCACACACTCGGTTTCTTCAAAGAAACTGCCTCTCTCTGCTTTTCCTTTTTTCTTCAGGTTTTCCTCATCCCCTCAGATTCCCTCTCTTCTTTTCCTCTGACATTTTTCCTACCCCCTCCCTCAAGAGTCCCTCCGTTTTTCTCCTCCTCCTTTATTCTCCTCTCCCACACAAAGTGAATCTAGAGCCTTAATTTCCTCTTTTTTTCCCTCCCTGAGATTGGTTTCCTCTCCTCTTGGAGCAGACTCGTGCTCCTTCATTCTCTCCCTTCGCTCTTCGCTCAGAGTTCCTACCCCTCAACTCCCCGCCCCAGCCCTCGGGGTATCTAGTGCAATTTCTCGATTTTCCCCCTCGACTCCCAAGCGACTACCCCCCCGCATCCCCAAGATGGCGCCCGCACCCTCACTCCGCCGCCTGACGTCATCACGCCGCCCCCTCCTTCTGAGCCGTCCAGTGCTTGGAGACGGAGGAGGAGCATCCTCCGGGTGTAAGGAGGCGGGCACTAGCAGCCCGGGACCAGCCGGAGAGAAAAGGTCGCTAGAGGATTGGTTGGGCTCTGAAGGAATCCAGACGCTCCATACTATTGGTCCAAGGCTCGGAGACGTAAGTGCGTATTGGCCAAACGGCAGGGGCTAGGCCGGCGGTGATTGGGTGCGTGTGGACGTCCGCACGGCGGCCTAGGCGGTAGGTGGGAGGAGCGTTGCCGAGGGCGTTTGGGGGCGAGAGCGAGGCTGCGGAGCAGGCGAGAGGTGACGGCGGGAGCTAGAGAGAGCGCAGCGGTAGGGTGGCCGCGCAAGGGGAGCGGCGGCCCGGGTCCGGGCCCGAGGCGTGCGAGACGGCGGAGGCGGGTGAGTGCCGGCGGGCGGGCGGGCGCGTGGAGGGCCGGCCCAGCCGCTCCCCCTCGCTGCGGCCTGCGCTCGGCACCCCGCCTGCGCGCTGTGGGCCAGAGGTGGGGCGCGCGCCGGCCGTGAGTGCGGAGCGGGGCCTGCGGGCAGCCGGACGGGGGCCGGGCGGGGGCGGTGGGTGGGAAGGGGTCTAAAGTCGAGTAATGGGGCTGAATGAGGAGGATCCGGGCTCGGGTGGAGGCCCGGGAGGGTCCCGTGTGGGGAGGGAGGCGTTAGAGCTGTCTTTAGGAGGGGCTCCGGGGCTTATCGGAGCCAGGGGCTTGGCGTGAAAGAGTCCAAAACCGAAAGGGGGTGGGCGGTTAGGAAGTCACTTGGGTGCCGGGGGAGCTTTAGGACGAGAGGAAAAGAGATAACTAACTTAATGTAAAGAGAAGATTTAGTTATACTTGAGAAATTAGGCCAGTGGGAAGGGTCTTGACGTGAAAAGATAGTAGGGAACGGACATCCCCAGAGGGCAGATTTAGAGCTGAGGGAGAGGTCCTGGTGTGAAGAATGGTGTTATATTAATTGTGAAGAGGAGTTAAACCAAAGTGAAGGGGGTTGGATACCCTTGGAATGGATTCAGAGGGGTCTCTGTGCAAAAAAAAAGAAAAAAGGATGTCTGGATGCCCCTAGAATAAGTTGGATGGAGGTAGTCCTTTGGAAAAGTATAGGGAATTAGGTCAAGGTGAAGAGTGGAAATTGGAGGGGTTTAGGGTGTTATGAGAGATTTGTTCTGGGGATGTGGAGGGTGTCTGGTTAATCACTGGAATGAGATGACTTGTTACGTTAGGTTGATAAGAAGTTGGGGGTTTGGATATCCCCAGAGTATTTAATACTGGCTGGTGAGAGAATCTGGATCTAAGGAAGGGGGATCTGGCTCTTCTCTGTCATTGTTAAAAGTGGGGGTTAAGGGGAGTTTTGCATAAGAAGAGGGCATCTGGGCAGTGGAAGGGTCTGTGTGTGAAAGGGGGTCAAGCTATTAGATATCCCTGAATTGGGTTAATGTGTGTTCGGGATCTTTCTGCAAATAAGGGGAATTAAGTTGATATGAAGAAGGGGCCTGAGCATCCCTGGAATGAGTTAAGGTGGAAGGGGGTCTTTTTGCAAAAAAATAAGTAAAGTTAATAATGTGAAAGGGAGTCTGAGAAACCCTGAATGGGTCAGGGTAGTTTGCAAATGAAGACAAGGGGTTTAAATCAATGTGAAGAGGGGATTGGGTATCCCAGAGGGAAATTAGAATTGCAGATGAGGTCTCAGTGCAAAGAAAAGGTGATTGATGTGAAGAGTGTGTACCCTGGGGATACAGTTAGGGTGGTGGAAAGGGTCTAGGTATGAAAAATGGGTTAGGTATTTGTGAAGATGGGTCTGGGTATTTTGGATAAGGGGTCAGGGTTGTGGGAGAGGGCCTTTATTTAAAGAGGAGGATGAGTTGCACAGTGTGAGAGTGCTTAAAAGTATGAGGCATGGGGAAGTTTGAGTGATCTAGGTGTAAAGAGGTTGAGAGTCTCGGGGAGGGAGCAGAGGAAGAGGAAGACTGGAAAAAAGTGGGTGGTTAGACTCTTTGTAGACTCCCATGGGAGTGGGAGTGGGAATGGGTAGTGAGTTGGTAGGGAGAGGAGTCAGTGGAAGGAGGTCTGAGTGGAGAGGACAAGGGTTCCTGTGTGATGGGTGGGGCCTTGGGCCAGCTATGAGGCATGGGAGAATGAGGGTTGGACAGGTTACAGGAATCGGGTGGGTGGAGTTTGATTCCATTTGATTCAGTAAATTGACCAAGAATGGACTGATGGGAAGATTTTTGTGCTTGGTGCCCTTGTGTGTTTGGGAGAGGAAAGATTGTTAGGAAGAGAGGTGGGAGTGGGAAAATGGAAGCAAGAAATTAGAAGGGAATATAGATCTAGGTGGGATAGTAAAGGGAAAGAATCATTTCTGAGAAAGATTGAAGAAGCAGTGGCTTGGTTGTGATTTGCCCCCAAATCTCCCCTTTCCCAGCCCAGGGCCTTGCTGCCGCCATGACTGAAGAGTCAGAGGAGACGGTCCTGTACATTGAGCATCGCTTTGTCTGCTCTGAATGCAACCAACTCTATGGATCCCTGGAGGAGGTGCTCATGCACCAGAGTTCCCATGTGCCCCAGCATCACTTTGAGCTCGTGAGCGTGGCTGACCCTGGAGTCACTATGGCCACAGAGGCAGCTTCTGGCGCAGGCCTCTATCAGACGGTCGTGCAAGAGAGCCAGTACCAGTGCCTGGAATGTGGGCAGCTGCTGATGTCCCCTAGCCAGCTTCTGGAGCACCAGGAGTTGCACTTAAAAATGATGGCGCCTCAGGAGGTAGTGCCAACTGAGTCGCCACCCAAGGTACCTTCCCTGAGCTCCAGTACCATCCACTATGAGTGTGTTGATTGCAAGGCTCTCTTCGCCAGCCAGGAGCTCTGGCTGAACCATCGGCAGACGCACCTCCGGGCCACTCCCACCAAGCCTCCAGCCCCGGTTGTCCTAGGATCCCCCATGGGCCAGGCCCGTGTGGCCGTGGAGCACTCATATCGCAAAGCGGAAGAGGGTGGGGAAGGGGCAGCTGTCCCTTCCGCTGCTGCCACCACTACTGAGGTGGTAACTGAGGTGGAACTGCTGCTCTACAAGTGCTCTGAGTGCTCCCAGCTCTTCCAGTCGCCAGCTGACTTTCTGGAGCACCAAGCCACCCACTTCCCTGTTCCTGCACCAGAGTCTGAGGAGCCTGTCTTGCAGCAGGAGACCCTGACCCCATCGCCTGCAGAGGCGCCTGTGACTCAGCCTGATCCCCTGCCATCCTCTGACCATAGTTACGAACTGCGCAATGGTGAAGCCATTGGGCGTGATCGGCGGGGGCGCAAGGCCCGGAGGAACAACAGTGGAGAGCCAGATGGGACAGCCACCCAGGAGCTCTTTTGCTCAGCTTGTGATCAGCTCTTTCTTTCACCTCACCAGCTACAGCAGCACCTGCGGAGTCACCGGGAGGGTATCTTCAAGTGCCCCCTGTGTAGTCGTGTCTTTCCCAGCCCTTCCAGTCTAGACCAGCACCTTGGAGATCACAGTAGCGAGTCTCACTTCCTTTGTGTGGACTGTGGCCTGGCCTTTGGCACGGAGGCTCTCCTTCTGGCCCACCGACGAGCTCACACCCCGAATCCTCTGCATTCATGTCCATGTGGAAAGAACTTTGTCAACCTCACCAAGTTCCTTTATCACCGGCGTACCCATGGGGTGGGGGGTGTTCCTCTACCCACAACACCAGTCCTACCAGAGGAGCCTATCATTAGTTTCTCTGAGCCAGCTCCAGCCGAGATTGGAGAGCCAGAAGCTCCGGAGCCCCCGTCTGAGGAGAGCTCAGCAGAACCCGCTGCCCCAGGTACCTACCGCTGCCTCCTTTGCAGCCGTGAATTTGGCAAGGCATTACAGCTCACCAGGCACCAACGTTTTGTGCACCGACTAGAACGGCGCCACAAGTGTGGCATTTGCGGCAAGATGTTCAAGAAAAAGTCTCATGTGCGCAACCACCTGCGCACACACACGGGTGAACGGCCCTTCCCCTGCCCAGACTGCTCTAAACCTTTCAACTCGCCTGCCAACCTGGCCCGCCATAGGCTCACGCACACAGGGGAGCGGCCCTACCGGTGTGGGGACTGTGGCAAAGCTTTCACCCAAAGCTCTACCCTGAGGCAGCACCGCCTGGTGCATGCCCAACACTTCCCCTACCGCTGCCAGGAGTGTGGAGTGCGTTTTCACCGCCCCTACCGCTTGCTCATGCACCGCTACCACCACACTGGCGAATATCCCTACAAATGTCGCGAGTGCCCCCGCTCCTTCCTGTTGCGCCGGCTGCTGGAGGTGCACCAGCTTGTTGCCCATGCTGGGCGCCAGCCACACCGCTGCCCATCCTGTGGGGCTGCCTTCCCTTCCTCGCTGCGGCTCCGTGAGCACCGCTGTGCAGCTGCTGCTGCCCAGGGCCCACGGCGCTTTGAGTGTGGCACCTGTGGCAAGAAAGTGGGCTCAGCTGCTCGGCTACAAGCACATGAGGCGGCCCACGCAGCTGCTGGGCCTGGAGAGGTCCTGGCTAAGGAGCCACCAGCCCCCAGGGCCCCTCGAGCCACTCGCACACCAGTTGCCCCCCCAACAACCCTTGCAGGCACTGCTGCCTCGGCCTCTGCGGCCCCTGCCCGACGCCGGGGCTTGGAATGCAGCGAATGCAAGAAGCTGTTTAGCACAGAGACATCACTGCAAGTGCACCGGCGCATCCACACAGGTGAGCGGCCATACCCATGTCCAGACTGTGGCAAGGCCTTCCGTCAGAGTACCCACCTGAAGGACCACCGGCGCCTGCACACAGGTGAGCGGCCCTTTGCCTGTGAAGTGTGTGGCAAGGCCTTTGCCATCTCCATGCGCCTGGCAGAACATCGCCGTATTCACACGGGTGAAAGGCCCTACTCCTGCCCCGACTGTGGCAAGAGCTACCGCTCCTTCTCTAACCTATGGAAACACCGCAAGACCCACCAGCAACAGCATCAGGCAGCTGTGCGGCAACAGCTAGCAGAGGCCGAGGCTGCTGTTGGCCTGGCAGTGATGGAGACTGCAGTAGAGGCGCTGCCTTTGGTGGAAGCCATTGAGATCTACCCTCTGGCTGAGGCTGAGGGAGTCCAGATCAGTGGCTGACCCTGCCAGCTTCCCTCTTCAGGAGCACCACGCCCTGTTGCTGAAGAACCCCCTTCAACATCCCTTTAAATTTCTGTACATACAGTGCCTCTTCCTCCACCCTTCCCAACTGCTATGTAAATTCTGTAACTGGATTTATTCTCTTAGTGTTCTGGGGTCCCTGATATGCATAAAAGTGACCCTCACCTTTCCACTTCTTAGCACTCGTGGCCCCAAAGTGAAATAATCAATAAAACTGATTTGGACATTTATGTGCTTTTGGCTGTGCGAGGTGGAATTTGGGAGCCATGAGCGCAGATACTTTTCATGGCTGTGTTCCCAGCATCTAGAATGGCCTGGCAAGTAGTAGGAGCTCGGTAAATATTTGTTAAATTGAAGAGGACCTGAATTCCAAGGTTATAATATGGCATCTGGGGAGTAGGGACTTCACTCTGGTTCTAGATGGAGGCAGCATGGTGCTCTTGCCACTAGAGGTCCCCACAGTTTCATAGAAAAGCCTGAAGCTGTTTTTACTGGTGGTAGGAATATTTGGGGGAATCAGATTCTCACCTCCTGGCCTGGTGGCTTCCCTGGGGCCATCTTGATTTTCTCACCGGATCCCTAAGGGCATATGCAAGTCTGGAAAAGGCACAATCTTTCCAGCAATAGGGGGGGATGGCTCCTGTGACCAGACCCAGCTGTGGACTTTAAGATTCTAAGGGGCTGGGGGAGGAAGCTTCAGAAGAGATGACTTGATATCCACCTGAAGTTGGAGTCATGTCTCAAGTACTACTCTACATTTTTTGAAATATTTTTTTTTTAATCCTCACCCAGGGATATTTTTTTTATTGATTTCAGAGAGAGAAGCATCGGTTGCCTCCCGTATGCACCCCACCAGGGATCAAATCCACAACCTTTTGATGTACGGGACAATGCTCCAACCAGCTGAGCTACACCAGCCAGGGTCGTTTGGAATAATTTTTAGATTGATCCTGTGAGGGGAACTATGCAAGGAAGAAATCCAAGGTCAAAAGCAGTAAGGTGACTTGCCGAAGATTAGTTAACACAGATAGGGCAGAACTTGAATTTAGGTTTAATTTCATTTTGTTGAATCACCGTATGCTTTATACTCTGCTATCTTTTATATACTTGGGAGTTTGGGGGAGAGGGGAGCAAAGGAGATGGTGAGTGTGACCAATGGGAATGCTCACTTACAATGCAGTTTTGCTTCTAAGAGAGATCCCAAGGAAAACAAGTGCTCTCCACTCCCCTTCAAAAATTACTCATCTTTTTTTTAGAATTTTTATTTGGAACACTAATAAATGAGAAGTAAAAGGAAAGCTGTTTTTACTGAAACCAGGGGAAAGGGAGGTCGGAGAGCTGCCCACTCAGTCTCTGATGCCCACTTGGGCTTCCACATTACTCTGGATTCCCTTCAGCAGCCCTGCTCCCCTCTAGGCCCTGGGGCTTTAGGACAAACTGGGTTAGCCTGTGGCTCTGGTGAGAAAATGAGGGTTCATAAATAAAAGAGACCAAGGCCACACAAGTGATGGGGCCAGGCTAGAAACCAGGTCTAGCACCATTTATATGTTTTGCTATATTATGCTTATTTTAATTGTTTAAAAAAAGTACCAATTTGATACCTTGACAGCTCCTAATGAAGAGCAAGTGATGTGTTAAGCAATTTTCACAGAGTGTTAATCCTAGACACCTTTCAGTAACCTTATACCCTGCAGAAAGGATTCTAGCCAAGTTGGCCCAGCATGCCCCTTCCTTAATCACCAGGTAAAATTTGTCCTTAAACTGCCTCTTCTCACAAAAACCTGTAACATCCTATCCTGACAGTCACATCTAATCAGTACTGAGAACAATCAGAATTTATGCTTGCAAAACCAGCTAAACATCCGGCTGAAAAACTCAAGGTGCTGGTTGATCCCAAGATAAAGATGCTTTCAGCAGAGAAAAAAGGCTCTGTGATAGTGGGGTGACCACTCTGACTCTACTGTGGTTCCTTTTTAGAGCCCTTACAGGAAATTCTGGACTCCCACCCTGAGAAAAAGTTGTGTGTGCAAAGAGGTTTATGAACATCATTTACCACCACCCTGCTGAAATTTCCACAGTCCTCAACCACTGTTAAAAAAAGGTGGCACTAATCAAACCCTTGTTGGATGCTGGGGATTGAGTAGGACAGGCAAAAGTTCTCAAACTGTGTTAGGCAGTTCCCCCAGAGCTTTGGATCCAGTGAGCATGTATGTGTGTGACCTTGGAATCCATGTTCTGAACACCAGTTCTGATGCAGTGACTTGCAGACTTCTCTAAGAGCTTTGTATTGCCAATTTATAGTTGGATATGGAAGCTGCATAAGAACTGTTAAGTGGACAGAACAGTGGTCCTCCAGTGCCCAATGAGTTCTCAACAAGAGGAGGCCAAAGTATGACTGTTCAGGAGAAGGCATGTGGAGTGATTAAGCACATTCACGGGGCAACAGTAGATGCTAGTTCAGAGTTCTCTCAGGTGTGGTGTCTGCTTGTCACAGGATTGATGACCTGAGTGACAAGGAACTTTTGATCTGTATGGTTCTGATCATACCACCCTGCAGGCAGGGGTGGACCAAATAACTCCTCAGAGTATTCTGAATCTCCATTCCAACATCCCATTCCCCTAACTCAGTAGTCAGCAAACTGCGGCTCGAGACAACTGGGATAGATAGAGGATTAATCACAAGGAACAACAGCCTGTAATTAATGGAATCGAGAATCCAGGTCAGTGGTCGGCAAACTCATTAGTCAACAGAGCAGCAAACCGCTGACTTGTCTCTCAATCTTGCCAAAACAATGCAGTGCTGATACTTTTTTAATCTATCTGAATGATTGAAACCCTCCCACTCTTCCTTTCTCCTCTTTCCCATCCCTCACTATTGAATTTGCAGAATCCCAACACATCAGTGAATGCCATACATCAGAGAATGGAACAGTGATAAGGAGACCTGATTGCAATGAGAAAACCTAGTTGTGATACCATTCCTGGTTTTCAGTGGTGGAATCTTGGTGATCAGCCCCTGGCCTACCTGAAAGCTGTTCTTCCTTTCATATGATTTAGTATGGGCACAAAAATTTGAGTCTATGTTGTGCTGGGAGAAAAAAAAAAAAGGTATATATTTTGTTTCACCAGACAACTTCAAGTCAATTCATTTTTTGTTTTAAATATATATTTTTAATACTTTTATTGATTTCAGAAAGGAAGAGAGAGGGAGATAGAAACATCAATGATGAGATAGAATCATTGATTGGCTGCCTCCTGCATGCCCACATGTGATGGAACACGCAACCCAGGCATGTGCCCTGACTGGGAATTGAACCTTGACCTCCTGGTTCATAGGTCAGAGCTCAGCCACTGAGCCATACCAGCTGGGCCAATTCAGTTCTGTTTTTGTTTGTTAATCCTCACTTGATATTTTCCCAGTGATTTTTAGAGAGAATGGAAGGGAGAGGAAGAGACAGAGAGAAACATCAATGTGAGAGAGACACATCGATAGGTTGCCTCCTGCATGCACCCTGACCAGGGCAGGGGAACATGCAACCAAGGTACATGCCCTTGACTGGAATCGAACCTGGGACCCTTCAGTCCACAGGCCAATGCTCTATCCACTGAGCAAAACTAGCTAGGACCCAACTCAGTTTTTAAAGGATTTTGTTAGTCCTCTGGGGATGGAAGTGGGGAAATACTGGTTTCCTGTTTTTTTGTGCTTCCCATTTATTAGACAGTATGCCTGAAATCTGCATCATTTAATTCTTACCAACCCCAGAATAGGTACTGTCCCTGTTACAGATGAGATCATTAAAGCTTACATATCAAAGATCACATATCTATGCCGGCACCGGTTTGGCTCAGTGGATAGAGCGTCGGCCTGCGGACTGAAGGGTCCCAGATTCGATTCCGGTCAAGGGCATGTACCTGGGTTGCGGGCACATCCCCAGTGGGGAGTGTGCAGGAGGCAGTTGGTCGATGATTCTCTCTCGTCGATGTTTCTAACTCTCTATCCCTCTCTCTTCTTCTCTGTGAAAAATCAATAAAATATATTAAAAAAAAAAAAAAAAAGATCACATATCTATAAAATGGCAGAACTGAGATTTGAATTCATCCTAAGTTTCAAACCTTGGTTTTCTGATTGGCAAAAAAACAAACAAAAAAACACCTTGCTTGGGCCTTCATTTTTTAAAATTCTCACCCGAGGATATACTTTTCATTGATATTTAGGGGAGAGAGGGAAGAAAATTGATGTCATCATTGACAAGTTGCCTCCAGGAAGGGCCCTGACAGGATTGAACCCACAACCTGGGTATGTGCCCTGACCTTGACTGGGAATTTAACCCACCACCTTTCCACCTTTTGCAGGACAACGATCCAACCAACAGCCACACCAGGCCTTCCTTCCGAGTGAATGTTTACCTAACAAGTAAAGCCCTCCCCTCCCAGCACACACATTCCCACCCCATACCCTGATTTCTCCCCACACCCCTTCCCAGGACAGAGAAGACCAAGGGAGAGCCAGCAGCATTTCTCTCTGTACAGTTTTTAATTTTTTATTTTTTGATGTTGTTCAGATGAATGACACACTCAAGTTACAAAAATGGGGCCTTAAAAGAAGCACATTGTACAATGAACAAGCAGATTGGAGTTAAGAACACTGAAACGCTAACCCGCTACCACGAGAAGAGACAGGAAGGGGGTGCAGGATGGGAAGGGAAGGGCTACCAACACGGGTCAGACAGAACTGAAAGGGGGGGGTTAACTCGGTGAGAATGGAGAAGGTCTCCAGGGCCTAGTCAGTTTCCAGAAGCCACTTCTTGGTCTCCTATGCCCACTTGTTGCCACCTCCTCCCATCCCCATTCCACCCAGTGAATCAAATGAGTAGGTGAAAGACACCCACCCAGCAAGGGCTGAGCCAGTCAGGTCTTTACATGGTGGGCGATCACCTTGCCCTAGTGCAGCCTTGGATTTGGGAGGTAGTGGTGGCAGCAGTGGGATAAGAACCCTGGAAGGAGCCAGCAGAGAGGAGTTGATCGAAGATCAGGCTCCTGCTTTTCCCCAAAGACTCCTTGCCCATTCCCTACCCATCATGATCCAAAGGCCTTCTCTACAGTTGTTGAGAGAGGCCCCCAGTCACCCTGCAATTATATAAATAAATAAATATTGAGCCCCTGGCTTGGAGGACAGGGAGCGGGGATAGAGGAAAGAGGAAGGGGGGAGGAAGGGGGAGGCAGAGAGGAGGGGTCACAGACATAGTAAATAGTTGTCTCCGTCCCAGCAACACGTCTGTCTGGATTTTTCTCTCCTTTTTGTGTTTAACAAGGAGCTAACATCTCAAGGACAAATACTTAAAAATATACGTTATTTTTTCTTTCTTTTGTTTCGCCTTTGTCATCGTCATCTTGCTTTGGAGACTGCTGAGGTCAAAGTTCAAACCGCACGAAGGAACTGCGGCCTGTTTTGTGTATTTTTTTAAATTTTAACATTTTTCACTTTTTTTCCAACGTATAAAAAGGTAGCGGAGTTGTCTGTGGTTTTTTTGTGTTTTTTTTTTTTTAATGGTTAAATCTTTGGTTTGTTTCTTTTTTTCTCTTGGAGGCCTTTATTTCTCGCACTTGCCTTTCCCACTCAGAGGCCAGTGGGGGCCCGCGTGTCTCAATCTTGCTCAGTCTGTCTCACTCTCTCACTCAGTTCCCCTACCCTGGGCTAAATGGGAGAGAGGCACCTGGGATCTGGGTGGGTGAGGAAATCTAGTCATGTCAGGAGGTCACTCCCTACATGGCTTGGATGTGGAGACCCTCTCTCTCGGTCCTCCCCAGGGAGATGTGTGAGAAACATCCTTCCCCTTCCTCTGATCTTAGTCCCAACTCATCCAGGAGCCAGAATTCCCAATCTCCACCCATCCCCACTTACACCCGCCCCTCTCTCTCAGGAGACAACAGAGACAGGTGTTTTAGTTACTGGAAATTTTTTTTTTTTTTTTGGCACAATTAAAAGGTCCACCATTAGGATAGACCCGGTCTCTGTCCCTTCCTCAAGCAGGAGGTCGTGACTGGGGAGAAGAGGAATTCAGAGGGTGCCCCCTGCCCCATTTCTCCAACCCATTCATCTTCCTCTCTCTATAGCCCAGGCCCCTGGCCCCTCACCTTAATCATGGCACCTAGCCCAGAGCCTGGTCTGGGGTCTCCCTCCCCAACCCCCATATAATGTTCCCCAACCCCCCAAATCTCTCGCTCACACAGACACACGGACACCGGCTCTGTACAGACCACAAAATAAAAACGATGAGATAGTTTTGTTTCCCGGAGTTCAGCCGGGGGACTGGAGCGGAAGGGGCAAGAGGGGAGTGGGGGGCACAAATTCCCCCATCACCTTCCCAACCCTGGCTCCCTTCTGCCCCCCAGCCCCTTGCCCTGGCTGGCCCCCAGCCAACGATATTTGGTTTCCTTTTTTTTTTTTTTTTTTAACATTAAAGTTCTATGAGGTATTTGGTGCCTTATCTCGAGTCCTCGGGGGAGGGGGCCCGGGGGGGAGACCTGGGGCACACTTGCCCCTCCCTCCCTCCCACCCCCTTCCCAATATTTGGTTTCACAGCTGTAGTTAAAGCTTGGGATTTGGTTATTTCCCCCCTCCCAGGAATTTTCTGTTATTCTTGTTTTTCTTTTCCCAGTTATAGGGGTTGTATGGGGAGGGTCCCCACCATCCCCCGCTGCATGGGGGGGTCCCTCCACCAGTGTCAGGGCATCATTGGCCCTATCCCTGCTCCCTACTTCCTCCTCTGCTGTCTGCCCCACACCCCCAACACTGGGGTTGGGAAGAGGTCCCACGTGGCAGGACTTGATGGGGAAGAAGCAGGATGAAGTGGGTGGTGGTGAGTCCTGGATTTTTTTTTCTTTTCTTTTTTTTCCATTTTATTCTTTTTTTTTCTTTTTTTCTTTTCTTTTTTTTTTTTTTTTTTTTTCTTTTTTCTTTTTTGGTCTGAAATCATAGTATTTGTTTGAGTCATCTCCACCATGCCTTCCATGCTGCCTGTCTTCTCGGAGGGGTTTTTGGTTGTAATTCCTTTAACTTTGCTCTGCTCAAATGTCCTTATTGTCTGCCCAGGCCCTCTCAATAGTCTCTTCTCTTCAGGAAATAAAAATGGACAAACTCAGAGGTAGGGTGAGGGCAGGGAGTCGGTTCAGCAGAGATTCTTACATTCCGGCGGCGAGGCTGGCTGATGGCAGGCCAGGCCCCATCATGGGCGCCAGGGTGCTAGGGGCAGCCACTCCACTATCGGACAAGGCACCCCAGACCCCCAGGACAGCCGAGTGTCTGCTGCCTCTGTGGCCCAGCCCAAGTTTCATTTCCCGGGTGGGAGAAGGGAGACAAGAAAAAGAACGCGGAGGCCTCAGGGCCCAGAGTGGCCACGAGGCTCTGTCTGCCTCTCAGTGTCCAGCAGCACTGTCTGGGTTCCCCCTCCCTCTGCTCTGTTCTGCCCAGCGAGGGGCAGGGCCACTCTGATTTCCATGGCTCTCGTCCTTCACAGCAACACTTTGGTTTGAGGAGAGACACAAAGAACGAGATTGAGAGAGATGAGAGAAGAAGGAAGAGAGAGGAAAAAGGAAAGAGAGAGAGAGAGAGAGAGAGAGAGAGAGAGAGAGAGAGAGAGAGAGAAGGATATTACAGAGGCGAGAGGACAGAGGGAATAGAAAAAAAAGTAGGAATCAAACCACCCGAAAGTGTGTTAGTTTTCCTTCATTCTTTTTGTCTTCTTATTCCTTTTTTCCTGTTG
The DNA here is from genome assembly GCA_963693515.1 of Pipistrellus nathusii. Taxonomy (NCBI): domain Eukaryota; kingdom Metazoa; phylum Chordata; class Mammalia; order Chiroptera; family Vespertilionidae; genus Pipistrellus; species Pipistrellus nathusii. The sequence goes on along the minus strand of OY882872.1, from coordinate 37,158,171 downwards.
TTGTTTTTTTTTAAAGCTTTTTCAGTTGATTGGGGTGGGGCAGGGAGTATGGGACTCTTCATCCCAGTCCCTGGCACCCTCTCTCAGCCCTGCCCACCCGCTTTCATCTGCCCTAGCTGAAGGACAGGCCCTGCCCCAGGTCCCCCCTCCGGCTTTCCCGAAGACGACGTCCATGAGGTATTTGTGAAGAGAAAGAAGCATCTGTCCTTCCACCCGTCTCGGGAACCAAGGGCCTGGACAGGGCTTGGCTCCGCCTCGCGGGTCCTTCTCATTCTTGAAGAGTTCTCTTCTTCTTTCCCTTAAATATATATATAAATTCTCTTTTCTAGTTTTAACTTATTGTTTTTTTTTGTTTGTTTTTGGTTCAAAACTTTGTTGGCCTCCACAATAGCAGGGGGCAAAGCGGCTCCGAGCGGTGCCTCTCCTCTGTCTGTCGTCCTGCAGATGTGTCCCGGGGCTGAGCAAACACAGGGTCCAGCCAAGACTAGAGGGAGGTGTCATAGGATCGGCGGCCATCACAGTGCCCTCTCAGGTGGGGACCACAGGTCATGGCACTGTCCCCGCCACACGAACCCTGAAGGGATGCCATCTGGAGGAACCTCACCACTGGGGTGAGTACGTGTCTGCATGTGTCAGGGACAGGAGGAGGCAACTGCCAGTATCAGAGGGGCATAGGGTGGGGGGGGAGTGAGTGAAGTGAGTTCTCTTTTTGGTTTCTGGTCAATGTCAAAGAACGTGAAGGATTCCACGGATAGGCACTGGAATATGAATTTTTTTTTTTTTTTTCAGGGAAACTGACAGACAAGGATGGAAAGAAAGACAACTTGCATGCCCTCACCTCATTCCCTCTTTGCCTGGGACTTCCACCTCCCCATAGACCGGGGAGCGGGGAGGCCCCAGAGGGTGACCCGGTGAGGGGGGACATGTGAGAGCTAGAACTTAGCAAAATGGCCTAGCCCACCTTTCACAGGGGAACGGGGGAAGTACAGGGGTGAAGAGTCATCCCAGGCCTTCCCCTACACTCTCCACTGGCGGGGGAGGGAGGAGGTTAAAGCGAGCCCCCCTGCCTGGGCAGGGAGAGCTGGCGGGGAGGGGAAAGGAGGACGCATGGTGGGGACACATTCTGTTGAACACAACGCTAAAAATTCTGTACATCCTTTGGATGAAGCTACTGAATATTTGGTGTAAGGTTGTTCAGGCCCTTTCTCTTTCACCTTTTGGAAAAGAGCGTTTGGCGGTGGTTCTGAGCCCCACCCCTCTACCCCAGGCTGCCAGGGCTGGGGCTGGGGCTGGGAGGCTGGCACTGTCTCTTTTTCCTTCTTTGGCCCCTGCTGGGGGAGGCAAGGTTGCAGGTTGGCCCCACAGCCAGGGGCTCAGGGTGAGGTCCGCCCTCGGGCGTCTCGGCCCCCGGCTGGGGTTCTTATTTGGTGTCCTAGCTGTGAGGATGAGCACACTGAGGTCTGGCTTGCAACTGGTTTTTGGTTTGTTTGGTTTGGGGGTGGGGGGGTTGGTCTGTTTTTGGTTTTTGTTCGGTTTTCACCTCTGGTTCCTTTGGGGCAGCTGGTTTTTGTTGCGATTATTTTTGGTTTTCTTTTTTGTTGGTTTCTCTTCTTTCTTTCTTTCTTTCTTTTTTTGGTTGTTTGAAAAAATTTTTTTTTTTTTTTTTTTGTGTCTCTTCTCCCTTATCACTCCTGCTCCAAGGACCTCCTACACTCCCATCGCTGGCCTCCTCACTGTCTTCTAGACGGGGACCAAAGTGGGGGTCAGAGGAGGAGGAGGGGAGGCATGGCGGGCCCTCACTCGGGCTTGGACCCTGCCTCCGGCCCCCCTGGGCCTCCAGGGGTCTGTGCTGTGGCCTCGCTGCAAATGGAGGAGGAGGACGACGAGGAGGAAGTGGAGGAGGAAGAGGAGAGACCCGGAGACTTGCTGGAGATGGAGGCTGCCACAGCCGCCGCGGCTGCCGAGACCAGGCCCACGCCAGGCGGGGCGCTGAGCAGGGGCAGCCCAGCGTGGTTCAAGAAGAGCGGCGAGGTCACCAGGCCAGGGCTCCCCGGGGCCGCACCAGCTGCCCCCAGCACCAGGTTCCCGCTGCCGTCAAGGCTGGTAAGGGGCAGGGTTCCACCAGAGGCCAGGGCTGGCAGGGAGAGAGAGAGGCTGGGCTGGGGGCACCTTCCAGCATCCTGCCCACAGCGCCCCGTCTTCCCATCAGCCCCGAGGACCCCCATGAGTGGCCCTCACACCTTCCCCAAAGGCGAGGTGGGTATGAAGAGGTGAGCAATGCAGTGAGCAGGGGCAGATGGCATGGCTGGAGCAGCAATGGAGGGGCTCGAGGCCTGTGAGGGCAGGGCTGGTGACCATGGGGGTGACATGAGGCAGCACGCACCTTGGATAGTAGCCAAAGGGTTGTTGCTCATGAGGGCTGGACTCAGCCCGGAGCTCAACCCCACCATTGTGCTTCTGCAAGAGGCAAAGCAGAGGCATTAGCAGGGGCGGGGCCGGCAGAACGGGGGCTCGGCCCCCCACCCAGGAAGCAACAGTGACCCTGCTTCTCCCCACAGTCTCCCCAGCTGCCCACTTACCCCGCGCTGGGGTTCAGGCCCGACAAGCCGATAGCCGAATGGCTGCCTTGAGGGCTGGGATTTGTGCTGTTGGTGGTGGCCGGGGGTGGGGGAGTGACAGAAGGGATGGAATTGAGGGGGGGCGCGGCCCCGCCCCCGCCCCCACCCGCTCCGGCTGTCCGGCTGGGGTGGAGCGTCCCCACAGCTGAGGATAAGGTAGTAACTGCCAGAGAGAGACAGAGAGAGGGAGATTTCAGCTTCCACCGGTCCTCCACTCAGGAGGCTGGGTCACCTCCTGCCGCAGTCTCCCAGCATCTGCTCAGTCAGAGCCCACTCAGGCCTCCTGCCCTCTCTGCCCAGGGCCATCTCGTCATGCCTCTGCCATGTGGCAGCAATCACAGTCATCGAAGTAAGAGCAGCTGTCACTGACTGAACCCAAGCTCAGTACCCTGCCCTGAACCTCATCCCAAGGCTCTTTTTATACAGATAAGGACCCAAGGTGCCCAGAAGCCCTAAGGAGCCAGGCCAGCATGAGGGGTGCAGCTGGGTACCAGCTTCGGCTCAGGAATTGGCAGGTTGAGAGGGCTCTGAGCCCACTCAGGCCAGACAGGCAGGGTGACAACTCTGGCTTTGCTGTGTCTCACCTGTGCCCTTGAGCAAGCACCTTCACCTCTCTGGCCTTCAGTTCTCTCATCAGGAAAATGGGATGATAAAATGGGTGTGAGGATTAAATGAGGCAATATCCTATTTAATAAACCCTAATATGCAAATTGACCAAATAGGAGAACAACCAACCAGTTCCTATGACACGCACTGACCACCAAGGGGCAGACTCTCAGTGCAGGAGCTGACCCCTGTGGTCAGGGCGCTCCCACAGGGGGAGTGCCACTCAGCCAGCAGCCGGGCTCACGGCTGGCAAGACGGTGGTGGTGATGGAAGCCTCTCCCACCTCCGTGGTAGCACTCAGGACCCCTTGGAGGATGTCTGTCTGTCTGCCTGTGGGTAGTAGGCCTAAGCTGGCAGGTGGACATTCCCCAAGGGGTCCCAGACTGCGAGAAGGTGCAGGCTGGGCTGAGGGACTACCCCCAGTGCACTGGGCCTCTAGTTCTTTATAAAGCATTTAGAACAGTTCCAGGCACACCCTTACTACTTTTATAAACCTCCACTTATTATTTTTTAACTTGGAAAGGGGCAATATGGTGGGTTTTTAAAAAATAGTACTCTTATGTATACGATGCTGTGTCTCAGGAAAGGAGGGCTTTGTACAAAAAAATGTGTGTGGCCCGGCCAGTGTGGCTTGGTGGTTGAGTGTCTACCCATGAATCAGGAGGTCACGGTTCAATTCCCAGTCTAGGTATATGCCAGGGTGCAGGCTCAATCCCCAGTAGGGAGTGTGCAGGAGGCAGTCTATCAGTGATTCTCTCTCATCATTAATGTTTCTAGTTCTCTCTCTTTCCTTCTTTTCTAAAGTTAAAAAAAAGTGTTTGTGTGTGTAACATTTGTATGTATATATGCATGTATATGGCTTCTGCATGTATTATACATTCACAATAATTGTATAAAAACTGAGGCCCAGAGAGGTAAAGTCACTTCTGAAGCTCACACTGTTTATAAATCCCAGAAACAGATCCCAAGTCCATCGTCTTTGAGCAACCCCATGCTTTTCTCTGGCCAGGACGGGGGAGTCTGCCCTCTCCCCTCTGTCCTCCCAGCCCCCTCCTCCCCAGGCTCAGCATTGAGGCCCATGGACACCCTGAGCCACTTGCAACCCTTGGGCTCAGACCCGAGTTGTGTTCTTCCTCCCCCACCCCACCCCTACCATCTTCTGCTCTCCCTGACCTGTTGTGCTCAGACTGCTGGAAGCTTGGGACATCGGCAAGGTCCCAGCACTCCCTTGGGGTGTGACCTGGGGAGAGAGGAGAGAAGCATGGTCAGGCCACTGTCTCCCACCAATCCCTGCGGTGCTCCTGTGGGGATGGCCCCTCCTCCTCTGCCTCCTGGATGGTGAAGGGACCTGGGTATGATGCTCCATTGGTATTGTGCCAGGTGCTTTCCACTTTCTCCACTAGTACCCTAGGTGATCTGAGCCACCAGCAGGAGCGAGTAACTCCCAGTTGAGGGCCCTCCCCACCCTGACACCACGCAGTTACAAGTCTGAAGTGGGGGATGATGGCAGGGGTGACTGTGCACCAGAGTAAAATGGCTTGATTTTCTGGGATCATCCACCAGTCTTCCCTCAGCCCCAGGAGCCTCACACTGAATGTGACCCTGTCTCTCCCTGCACTGCCCAAGTTTAAGTTCAAGCTCCTCAGCATATAACTTGGATGTCTGGCCCCTGCCTCCTCCTACCCTCCCCTATTCATTCAGTTCCACACACTAAAAGGTACTGGAGTTCCTCAAATTGGGCTTGACAGTCTGGCTTCCAGGCCTTTGTGGACCCTAGTCCAGTGGTCGGCAAACTCATTAGTCAACAGAGCCAAATAGCAACAGTAGGAATGAAATTTATTTTGCTAGCCAAATTTTTTAAACTTAAACTTTTTCTAACGCTACTTCTTCAAAATAGAATACCAGGCCATGGTATTTAGTGGAAGAGCCACACTCAAGGGGCCAGAGCCGCATGTGGCTCGAGAGCGCAGTTTGCCGACCATGGCCCTAGTCCCTTGCCTGTCCTTCACGTGGCTGGCTCTCTCCTGTTCTCTATGACTTGCTCCAATGGTCGGTCTTTCCTCCACATCATGGGGGGAGGGGGGATGGACTCCTCTGGGCTCCTCACTCCTCTCTATAGCCCTTTCCACACCGGATGGAACAGAGGGATGTCCTAATGTGTCTGATCCTGAGCGGGTCTGTGTGCACACCCAGGGCTGTAATGCCCCTGCTTGTGTCCGTGTGGTTGTGCCTGCATCTCCTACCTGGTCTCTATCCCTGAGTGACTGTCTGGCAATGCGGGTATGTGTGGTGCTTGTGTCCCCCACTTAAGACCACAGTTCCCCGGAAACTCCGCGTCCCTGTGTGAGGACGCTCCCCCCACAGGCCACTCCCTGCCTCTGCTCTGGGCACTGCGGACAGCCAGAGAGGCTGTGCCTCACACGGGCACCTGCCGCGGCCGGGAGGCGGCGGCGGCGGCGGCAGAGCTCTGTGCCCCCCAGGGCTCCGGTACCAGGTGGGGGCTGTAGCTGGCCGGCTTCCCGGGGCTGGGCAGCATAGGGGCCGCGCTGCAGGGGTTGATGCGTTTCTCCTTCTGGCGCCGGTTGCAGAACCAGACGCGGATCACTTCCTTCTCCATGTGCAGCTGCTCCGCGATCAGCAGGATCTCCTCTGAGGTAGGCTTCTGGTTCTGCGGGCAGAAGGCTGGTTAGCGGGGCCCCTCTCCCGCCCGCACCGCCGCCCGCACCTCCTCCCCCAGCGCCGCCAGGACCCGACCTCACCGCTAGAAAACTCTTCTCTAAGGCGAAGCGGACGTTTGTCTCAATGCTGGTCCTCTTCTTGCGTCTCCGGCCCGGGAGCCCATCGAAGCCCAGGCTGGGGCTGCTCAGCTGGTTGGGGCTGGGCAGGCTGGAGTCCACAGACATAGTCTCTGTGCCGGGAGGACACGGGGCGTGAGAGGGTGCCTCCCTCCCTCCCTCTGGCCCCAAGCCCGCCGCCCACCGAGGAGCCCAGGCCCACCTGCGTCGTTGAGCCACTTCTCCAGGAGCGGCTTGAGTTTGCACATGTTCTTGAAGCTCAGGTTAAGGGCCTCGAAGCGGGAGATGGTCGTCTGGCTGAAGTCGTTGCCGTAGAGCTTGCCCATGGCCAGGCCCACGTCACCCTGGTCCGTAGGGCAGGGCGAGGATGGGGGTCAGAGCCGGCTCCTGGCATTGGGCTCGCCCCTCACCCCGGGGGTCCGCCCCACCCCTCACCCCCGCCCACGGCCGGTTCGGGAGGCCCCAGACCTGCGTGAAGCCCAGCTTGATGCGGCGTTGCTTGAAGGTGCGGGCGAACTGCTCCAGCTCCTCCAGGTCACTGGGCTCCTCGGGGTGGGAGGGTGGCTCCAAGCATTTGGGGGGCTGCGGGTGCGAGAGGTGCGGGTCGGGCAGCGTGGGGCGGGTCACAGCCTGGCGGGGTAGGCAGGCGGGCGGGGATGCAGGACGAAGGACCAGGATGGGGCTCAGCAGTGACTGCGCAGTCCCCCTCTTCTCCCTCCCTCCCTGCCCTCCAGCTTCTGCCAGCAGGTTCTCTCCAAAGGCCGGCCTCACGCTGGGCTGTCCCTTCCCAGGGTGGCTGCGTGGGCCTCTCGCTGCTGGAACTCTGCAGATTCCCTCCCGGCCTGCAAACTCCCAGAAGGAGCAGGCGGGTTCATTCCCTGGAGCTGGGGGCAATGACTCCATCTCCTCTCCCACAGGGAGTCAGGGACCAGCTCTGCTAGGAATTGCTGGGGACCTCAGGTCCCCCTCTGCAGGATGGGACAATCACCGCTGCTGCCTATGCAAGGACTTGTTGGGAAAACTTGGTTAAAAAATGTATTTTCCTAAACACTAAAGCTCTGAAGCAGGCGGTGGGTGCAGGGAAGCTGGTCACAAAGGTCGCTGATCCATTATCCAAAACCCTGGGGCCGGATGTTTTGGAATCCAGAAATTTCTCCTATTTTAGAAAGCCTACAGGGGGCATATGCCTTAGGAGATGTGAGGCCACCATCAGGGTCCAGGCATCACCCCCAAACTCGGACACATTGACATTCTCAGCAAAGCCCGAATCACACAAGAGGGATAAAGCAAAGTCACTCATCGCCTTGAATCAGGTCAGGACAGGTTGTGCAGCCAAATGACTTCGGTGCCCACATTACAAGAACTAGACTTTCCGAGCATTTCTGGATTTCACAATTGCACTAGGCCCTCTGGTTGTTCTTAAACTTTTAGGGTTTTCTAAATAGTTCATATAATTCTTTGAAAGGACTGTTACAAAAATGGGTAGAAGGGGATTTTGAAATCTGTAATGAACTGTGAACGATTCTTTATGCAAGTCTAGAACCCAGGCAGCAAACCAAGAAAGACCATGGGAACCAGGCAGGGGGAGGCCGAGACAGCTGGAGAGGGGACCCCTGTTTGAGGGGACCCCCTGCTCTGGCCAGTGACCAGCTGCCAATCGCCACCTAAGCCACACGGACACAGATCCATTTTGCCAGTACTTCTGGTTTGTCAAGAGAAGCTGGGAATCTGGCATTTTCTGGGAATTGTGTCAACTGATTCCATTTTTTAAAATATGATGTGAGCCCCGGTTTTCAGTGTCTGATCTGGAAGGTGGGTGTGAATTAGAACCCAGCAGACCCTTCTCCCAAGAACCTTCCAATTGGACCCTGGAAGAGACCCAGGGCATCTGAACCCAAAGACTTTCAAACCTCCCAAGGTTCCTGTGTTTGTGTACATGTGCGTTCAGGGGTAGAGTGGTCGGATCGAATCTCCCATCGACTTCTCAAAGGAGTCCATGTGCCTGAAGGGCTAAGAGCCACTGATTTGGTTGATTCCCCTCATTCCACGATTTTTAACCTTTTCCATCTCGTGGTACACATAAACTAAAATTACTAAAATCCTGTGGCACACCAAAAAATACATTTTTGCCCAACTGACAAAAAAAAAAATGGGTGTAGTTTTGATTCATTCACACTTGACGGCTATTGTTGTGTTGGCTGTTGTCATTTTTTAATTTGACAATCTAAGGGGAAAGAGGTCAGTGCCCCTGATTAAATAGTCAGGTATGGCACGTTTTAAAAGTTCTTGCGGCACACTGGTTGAAAATCGCTGCTACAGAGGAAGATCCAGACCACGAGAGAGTAACTTGCTTAAGGTTCCACAGCCACTTAGTGGTAGACACTGCTGGGTCCCTGGTCTCCCAGCTCCTGGCCTGGCCTCTGAGGCTGGGGAGTGGGCCAAATGGAGAAGAGACCCTCAGCCCCGCCTTACCCCCATCCACCCAGCCTCCCGCCAGTCCACTGCTGGCCCAGCCTGGCACGCTCGGTGGACACTCACCTGCGTGGGCAGCCCGGCCCGGGGCTGGGAGGTCAGAAGAGCCCCCTGGGTTTGCTGAGGTAGCTGGAATAGATTTGGCGTCGGTAGCAGGCCTGGGGAGACAAGCGGGGACACACAGGGTGAGGGGGAGGGCAGTGCTGAGCAGGCAGCGGGGAGGCCACCGGGTTGGGGCCTTACCTGGCTGACTCTGCTGGGCCTGCGGCAGCAGGAACTGAGCAGGGGGCTGGAGGTGATGGCCCGGCACAAGCACCAGCTGCTGGAGCTGGAGAAGCTGCTGTATGTCCTGGTGGGAGGAGGTGGACAGAAAGACAGCCTGAGCCCCCCTGCCTCACCTGAGCCCAGGGGGTGCGGCATGGGGTGGCCTGGCACCCGGCAGTGAGGACGGAGCATGGGCTCTGAGCAGCAGCGCTGAGCCAAGAGCACCTGGGAGGTGTGGTCCAACCCCAGACTTCCGGAGTGTCCGACCAGGGTCGTCCCAGGAGGGCCCACTCTCTATGTATCTTTTCTTTCTTGGTTAAATATTGACCTTGTCTTACAATCCCATGGAACAAATAGAATTGTTTAAAAATGTAAATCAGACCCAGTCCTTTTAAAGCACGGTATCATGTCTGGAATAAACTTTAAAATATTCCAGCAGATAGTGGGTGAGGAGACTATGTGGCCACTTTGGGAAACGCTTTGGCACAGTTATGGGTTGAACTGTGTTTCCCCAAAAAGGAAATGTTGGAATCCCCACCTCAGACGCCCAGAGTGTGACCTTACTTAGAGATAAGGGGCCCCAATCCCAATCAAACGGTGACTGGTTTCCACATGAAAAGGGGGAAGCTGTGAAAAACCAAGATGGCTGCACTCTTGTTGAGACCTGTAGGCCGTTATTGCCTCCATGGCCACCTCAGTCCTCAGCTCTGTATCAGAAAAATTTTATTGATTTTTTTATAGAGAGGAAGGGAGAGGGAGAGTTAGAAACATCGATGAGAGCGAAGCATCAATCAGCTGCCTCCTGCACTCCCCTCTAGTGGGAATGTGCCCGCAACCAAGGTACATGCCCTTGACCAAAATTGAACCCTTGAGTCCGCAAGCCGACGCTCTATCCACTGAGCCAAACCAGTGCTGTTCCTTTGGGAACCTCAGCCAAGGAAGAGATGGAGAGATTCTGGAATAAGAACGCTGGTTCAAACCGCCCTCTTTCTCCTCATATCACTATCTACAGTTGGTCTTTTCCCATGGCGATGTCCATTGGCCACCGCCGCACTGGTGTTGCCTTGAGTGCAGGGGTCTCTCTCTTTGGCTTGTCGGCCCTGTTGCTCCCGGGGAACTTTGAGTCCCATCTGGAGCTGGCGAAGTCCCTGAGTTTGGGGCCGGTGCTGATCCACTCAGCCAAGTTCGTGCTCGCCTTCCCTCTCACGTATCACACCTGGAACGGCGTCCGACACTTGATGTGGGACCTGGGAAAAGGCCTGAAGATCCCGCAGCTGACCCAGTCCAGGGTGGCTGTCCTGGTCCTCAGTGTACTGTCCTCGCTGGGGCTGGCAGCTATCCGCCCCCGCTCCTCCTGCCCCGATGATCAGTCACACATTTCCTCGCTCTCACCTGCTCAGACCTGTGTGCTTGCGCTGTCCCTGGAGCTCAGCTGTAGAAAGGGTCCCAGGACCCCCTTGTTTCTAAGGTGGCTGCAGCAGCTCCCTGCTCCTGTCCCCGCTTGCAGCCCTTATTCTCTCCATATTGGGCCTTGATTTGTGCTGAGGGTCAGCTCTTGGCTCCTCTTCCCAAGACGGTGGAAACAAAGCCAGCTCTGTGGCCTCCGCCATGCGGACTGGGAGTGGGGCTGTGGGTGCCACTGCCTGTGGGTTGTGGCTTCAAGGACCATTCTGTTCACTGGTCAGACCCAAGGTCCTCGGCACCCACATGGTGGGAGATTAGCCTGTCCTGGCCAGAGGGGTTGGCTTTTGAAGCAGGTGCTTTGGGGAGAAGATATATAGTTTATGATACAAGAGAAGATCCAAAAAAGTATTGCTGAACCTGTGGAGGGTTATTTCTTTTCCTTGCAATTCCAGAAAAACAAGCCTCTAATTGTCATGTTTTCTAATCAACGTTCATGTGACATCTTTTTCTGAAAATAAAAATACTAATTAAAAAAAAGGGGGGTAGGCTGTATGCAGAGACAGACATGCGCAGAAGGGAGCCAATGGGAAGACACAGAGAGAAGATGTCCTTTACAAGCCAGGGAGAGAGGCCTGGGACAGACCCTTCCCTCCCAGCCCTCAGAAGGAGCCAACCCTGCCAACACCCTGTAGCCTCCAGAACTGTGAGAGAATAAATCTCTGGTGTGTAAGACACCCAACCTGTGGTCCTTTGTTACGGAAGCTCTAGCAAATGAATACAGGCACTATTTCTAAAGCCGACCGCATGCCTGGGTATAAGCCACCACAAGTGCTTACATGTGTTCACCGAAAGATGAGCTAGAATGTTCATGGCAAAACCATTTGCAATAGCCCAAACCTGCCGACAGCCCAGGTGCCCGTCAACGCGTGGACGGGGTAAATAAAATGACTCGTGGAATGCTACAGCGATGAGAATGAGCAGTCTGCCATCTGCAGAGACACACAGCAACACATACACTAAACTTCCCAAGTACAGTGGTAAGTGCAAGACGCTGGTCAGAGTGGAGGATGTCCTGTTTGATCCCTTTATGCTCCATTTGCATGTTGGACGCTGGGAGGCAGACACTAGAAGGAACCCCAGGGAACTGCCGTCATCAGTTCCTACATCTGGGCGCTAGCTGGATGGATGCACTCGGTGAGTGGGGGCCCCTGAGCCCCCACTTACAATCTGTGCACTTTTTGGTGTTTGTGATACTTCAATGAAAAGAATGAGACAGCCGAAACCGGTTTGGCTCAGTGGATAGAGCGTCGGTCTGCGGACCGAAAGGTCCCAGGTTCCATTCCGGTCAGGGGCATGTACATTGGTTGCGGGCACATCCCCAGTGGGGGGTGTGCAGGAGGCAGCTGGTCGATGTTTCTCTCTCATCGACGTTTCTGGCTCTCTATCTCTCTCCCTTCCTCTCTATAAAAAAATCAATAAAATATATAAAATAAAATAAAAAAAATTAAAAAAAGAATGAGACAAGAAAAGAGGGAAAGGAAAAAAAAAAAATCCAGCATCTCCAAAAAAACGTAGGAGTATAGGTGAAGGAAGATTGGCAAGATATTGAGTTGGGTGAAGATGTGTGTGGTTCCTCACCTCTTCTCTCTGCTTTTAGGTTTGGACATTTCCAAAAGAAAAAGCAAGTCCCCTCTCACTCAAACGGTCCAATGGATTCTTGCAGCCACACCACCACCCATGAGTTCCTCCCCTGGCCTCTAAGCTCTTCCTCCTGAGGCCTGTGCTATTTTCCTGACCTCGACGCCTTCCACAGGCCTTTCCACGTGCTCTGCCCTCTGCCAGGCAGTTCTGGGTCCTACGCTCAGTCACTCAGGTCCTAACACAAAGTCCCTCCTTGGCCACTTAATCTAAACCAGCCCAGCACTACGCCTTCCTAGGCCACCTCCACTTCACCTCTCTCATAAGACTTATTACTATCTCAAGACTAGTGTCCTGGTGCATGGATTTGTGCACATTGAAAGGAAATTAATTAGGAGAAATATTTTAATATCACTCCTCGCCCTTTATAATGGAAGTGTCAACCAAATTCACGATCAACAATGACAGATAGAAACACACGTGTGCGATTGGTGCCTTCGAGAGCTTTATATGTATCAGGCATGCGCGAGTCTACTTAGCCTTTTATAGATATAGAATAAACTTGCTTAATTAGACCTGCTTTCTGATGTAGCTAAGCCTTTTCCAGCCCAGTGAAGTACCCTAACTTCTCTTTCAGGTAATTGTCAGCAACACAGCAGTAAATATCAACACCAAGCAGATTATTATTGTAGATCATGCAGGGAGAACAAAGGGTAAAATATTTAACTGCAGCAGTGTTTGACTATATTCTGTGCTGAGAGAAAACCTGAAGACATTTTCAAGGTCCACTATTTATTCTTTTCAGTCAGGTCAAGTTTCTAAACTTTCTAAATCTTCATTTTCCAGCTAATGAAAAGAAAATAGTCTTCTACTGAGTCTCCTATCTACCTACTCCAGGACTTCTGTAAGGATCCAATGAGACGAGCATTCACAGATATTTGATTAAACTGTTTGCACCTGGCTATAAAGCAAGTCGGGTTCCTGGGCTGAAGAAACTGCAAGAAGGCTGGTCACTAGGGAGAGGAAGCCAGGAGTTGCTACATGACATCATTACTCGGCACCCACAGTGACCATGTTTGGGCTGGGCTGGAATGGGCTGTGGGCTTGGCACAGTTGGCTGAGATTTGGTGAAGTATCGCTCTGGGGTGGCGGCGGGGCCTGTGTCTCACTTGGGGGAAACTGAGTGTTGGTTTGTCAGCTCCAAGTCCTTGGTGCCATTTATTTTTAAATAGCCAGTGCACTTCATGGCAGCTCCTGAGTGGAGCATCTGACCCCTCATGGTCAGTGCACATCATAGCTACCAGTTGGATGAGTGAACAATTAGCCTTTTATATATATAGATATTTCTCCTATTTACTCCCTCATGGTACATCTGCCTCACTGGTACACCATCCCCAGGAAGTGTGACCTTGACTGTTTTGGTCACTGCTGTAATCTCAGTACCTAGAACAGCACCTGGCACCCAGTAGGTGCTCCACATTTATTTGTCAAATGAACCAACGCTAAAGTTCCAAAATCTACTTAGCAACTTTTATGTCTAGTTGCACGTTACAGGGTGGGACAAAAGTAGGTTTACAGTTGTGAGTATGCCAAACAGAGTTTACTCTTGTATTATTACTTACTAATCATTGTATTTTCCATACACACAACTGTAAACCTACTTTTCCCCACCCTGTATATTACTCACAGTTACAATATTTTCTTTTCCCTCTGAGAAACTGGGGGGATGACACAGGCCTTCGATTCCTCCCAACTTAATGTCTCTGTCAGTGAACCACTGGGGGGAAATAAAAGGAACTTGAAGCTAAGTGCTTATTTCTCTAATATATGAACAGCGATTCAAAATCAATAAGAAAAAAACCTAATGACCCAGCAGTAATCTGGCCAACAGACAGGTCTGGTGACTGCCCAACAGAGCAAATACAAATAGCTCTGAATGAGAAGATGTTCCAATTCACTCCCAAGGAGATAAACACAGCCACAGCCGCACTGAGCTACTCTTTTACCTGTCAGATCGGCAAAGATAATAGGGCCTGACGTGCTCTGTTAGGGTGTGAGTGCTGGAGAGAGGTAGTTTGGTGATGTCTATCAAAATTACAGGTGTGTACCCCAGTGGTCGGCAAACTCATTAGTCAAGAGAGCCAAATATCAACAGTACAACGATTGAAATTTCTTTTGAGAGCCAAATTTTTAAAACTTAAACTTCTTCTAACGCCACTTCTTCAAAATAGACGCAGGCCGTGGTGTTTTGTGGAAGAGCCACTCAAAGAGCTGCATGTGGCTCTTGAGCCGCGGTTTGCAGACCACTGGCATATACCTTAAAAATGTCTCATCCTCACCTGAGGATATGTTTTCATTGATTTTAGAGAGAAAGGAAAGGAGAGGGAGGAACATAAATCCGCCGCCTCCTGCAACCTGGGTATGTGCCCTGCCAAGGAATGGAACCCAGAACCTTTTGGTATATGGGACAACGCTCCCACCAACTGAGCTACGCTGGCCAGGAGACAATTGCACATACCCTATTTTTGGTTAATCCTTACCTGCAGAAATTTTTCCCACTGATTTTTAGAGAGAGTGGGGGGGGGGAGGTTTGAAGAGGAGAGAAAGAGAGAGAAACATCCGTGTGAAAGAGACACGTCGATTGGTTGCCTCCTGCAGGTGCCCTGACCAGGGACGGGGATTGAACCTATCTGCAACTCAGGTATGTGCCCATGACTGGGAATTGAACTCATGATCCTTTAGTGCGTGGGCCAATGCTCTAACCACTGAGCCCACCGGCCAGGGCCACATACCTTCCATGTCTAGGGATGCACTCAAAGTTGGGCAAAATGATGTCTCTAGGAGGATATTTGCAGCAGCAAGTGGTGTTTTAGCAAAAGAGCAGAAAGAAGCTGAGCGTGCAGCAGTAGGGCCAAGTGGATCTTTACAATGAAATACTGTGATGTGATGAAAAATAACGAGGATGCCCTTTGTGCCCTGAGTGAAACCATCTCCAAGATGTCCGGTTGAGTAGAAAGTTCAAGAGGCGAAAGAGTGGCCACTCTTGTGTGCCACTGTTTGTGTTTTTAAAAAAGTATATCTAGTCCTAACCGGTTTGGCTCAGTGGATAGAGCATCGGCCTGTGGACACGTCGGTTGTGGACACATCCCCAATAGTGCAGGAGGCAGCTGATGGATATTTCTCTCTCATCCATGTTCCTAACTCTCTATCCTCTCCCTTCCTCTTTGTAAAAAAAAAATCAATAAAATACATATTAAAAAAAAAAAAAGTATATCTAGGTACCTGCTTGGGTGTGCATGGATCAGATCTAGAAAACTATACCAGAAACTGGCAACACCATCAACCCTTTGTACCTCTTGAATTTTGAACATTTAGTTCGTCCAAATAAAGACATAAACATTGAACAGTCACTTCTGCCCGGCACCTCTGCTTTTCCAACCAGTTGTCCTGTCACATTTCAAGGTTCCTGCCCCCCTGCCACAGCCTCTATTTTCTCCATGTGCTTTGGAAAGTGGACGGAGTATCGGATGCTCCAACCTTTCACTTTTCTCACTCCTGCTGCTAATCATTCAAGACTACAGCTTAAGGGGTCTGGAGTCCAAAGGCTCTATCCTTTGGAACCGTATCTACTCTGACTTCCCTTTCTCGACACCGCCCTCCCCCCCGCCCCCATCTATGAAACCTGCATGGCTGTCTCCCGTCTGCATGGGCTGACCCTACACGAGGGAAGCTGGGTTTCAGCCCCCACCCCATTGACAATGGACACTTCCAAGACCACATGCCGAATTTTGGCCTCAGAATGTTGTCTTCTTTTTCTCTAAAAGGTCCTGCAAATGATCTCAGTGTCACACCCCACTGTGCCCACCCTGCTCCACAAGGCATGTCTCACATGCATTGCATTTGCTTACAGATACTCTTCTTCTGCCAGACCGAAACTCTAAGAGGTAGAGGCGTCTCATTCTCCTTGCAGCCCTAGCACTTACCGGGGCCTGGTGAGCCCCTGTTAAATGTGCACTGAATTGATCGAATCAGAATGGAAATAAAGCCTTGATCCTCATATTTTCTGGTTCCCTACAACCTGTAGCTGATTGATTAAAATATTTAACTTCTGTCTTTCCCAGGCTCGACACTCAATGAAAACCCCCCTTTCGCTCCAAAAGCCCGAACGAGTGGTGTGTACGGATTTCTTTCTGAATCAGCAGGAATTGGAAATGGATGGAGAAGATGAATCAAAATCTGCAGGGGGGTCTCACAGCGGAGTCCAAAGGAAGAACTTAACCGCCGTGACTCAGATTTAAAATGAAATCAATTACATTGAAGTATTACAGTCATCATGAGTATTTTGGATGGTGGTAATAGTAATCTATGGGCTTCCTTAATTAGCACATTATTGTTTACGATCAAGCAACGGCCTGATGACTACTGTCATCTCAAAGCCCCAGAGAGTGAAAACAGTATTTTTCAGAGATCTGCACCAACTGAACAGAATATGGAAACAGCTGTGCCTTCCATTGGCGACAAAGCCCGAGTCCAGCTGTGTCACTGTGGTCTGTGCCTACATTCAAGATAGGAGGAAATACTTGGAAGGATTTTGGTCAGAGGATAGCAAAAATTGAGACACAATTCCAAGTTCATGGACCCGCCCCCCCCCCCCCGAATGCTATCCGCAGACCCCTTTGAGGGGTGGTCTGTGCAATCCAGGTTCCTGTTCTAAAATATTAATCGAACCAGAAAGCCTCCTTTGGGTTTTTATCACATTTGTAATAGAATCTCACGCCTTGTTGTGGCCCTGCATGAGCCAGCCGCCTGCTTGCCTCTCCTTCCTCACCTCCCTTGACTTCCTCTCTCCCTAACTCTAATCCAGCCACATCTGTCTCCTTCCTGTCACTGAACCCAGAAAGAAGTCTCTGCCTCAGGGCCTTTGCACATGCTGCTGCTTTGTACCTTCCTTTCCTTCTTGGTCTGCACATGACTGGCTGCTCATCATCACTCACGTCTCTATCAGATGCCTCCTCCTCCTCAGGGAGGCCTCCCCTGGCCACCACTCTGGTAAGGAGTCTTCGTTCCCCTCAGTCACTCCTCAGTCCATTACATCCTGTTCTTTCCTTCATAGCAGCTGTCAGCTTCCTGTCTGTCTCCCCAGCTAGAGAGGGTGCCAGCTCCCCGGGGCACAGGTTTGTCTGCCTTGTTCCTCATTGTATCTTCAGGTAGGAAGGAGCCTGGACATGGAGGATGTTCACTAAATGGTTGTTGACTAAAGAAATTAAAGGAGGAGAAAGATGATTCTGGGTGAACAGTGAGCTGATGCAGGACTGGGGTTGGCCAGCAGGTGGCCCCATTTCTCCACAATCTAGAGAGAGAGCGTGCGCTCTGAAGCCACTTGGGGGCGCATTACCACCGAGTCAGCTGGTAGGAAAGTTAAAGCTCAGAGATGCCAGTGGCGGGAAGGGTCCAAGCCAGGGATGTTCTGTGCATCATCTGCTCAGTTCCTGGCAAGGGAGAAAGACTGGCACGGCGGGCTGGCACAGCCCATCAATGCCGAGCCCAGTGCAGGCACCTAACAGGCCATCCGTGAATTTTCACCGAATGAATGAGGTAAAGCTTGGGACTGCTGGTGTTTGGGGAAGACTGTGCTTTGCTGCAGAGGGGACCTTGGTCACAGAGTGGAGGCAAAAAGACTGAGACACATGGTTTGTAGGACACATGGGTAACCTGGAGAGTAACTGCTCCTTTTCCCATCGAGCTTGGTCCCATGTGGGAGGAAGGAACGAGAGGAGGCCTGGGCCCAGAGCAGCCGTTGTAACTGGCCTGGGTGCACGCTTCACCGCCACGCATGGGGAAGGCACCCCTCTCTGGCCATCCCTCATCAGACAAATGATGACCAGTTCTAAGACCCGGACAGTGTCAAGTTCAGGCCTGGGTAGGACGGACAGGAAGGGATGGGCTCGAGACCACATACGTTACGCTGTGGCCGATGGTGCTCCAATGAGCAGGAGCGTGTCGGTGTGCCCAGCGGTGGAACAGGCTGCCTGGGAAGGCGGTGAGCGCCGTCCTGGGGGCCGCTGGGGTGAACCTGCACCCCACCTGCCGGAACAGTGCCGAGGGCAGACTAGAGGGGTGCCAGGGTCCCCTCCACGGAGAACCTCAGACGCTTGGCCTCGGCCCTCTTGCCTGCTTCTTGCTGTGTGACTCGGGAAAGCCAGCTCGCTCTGGTAAGCAGCCTCCTTAAGTGTCTAGGGTGACGGTGCCTGGTGTCCCGGGAGGACCAGGCTCTGCTCCTTACACACCTGGGACCACGGGCACCGTCCCTCCTTAAGACCCCGTTTCCTCAGGGGACACCTCAATAATTCGACCTGAAGGGCGTGTGAAAGGAATTAAATGAGGCAACACGTGTAGAATGTTGAGGCTGATCCTCGTTCACGTGTGTGGTCCTCCACAAATGGCAGTCATTACCACTGAGTCATTTCCTCTCTCGGGGACTCAGTTTTCTCATCTACAGAATGGGGGTAACAATGACTAACTCTCCACCTGTGAGTTAGACCTGGGGCCTGAGGAGTATTATTACCCACAGAGCACTTTGGAAATCTCAACACAGGCCTCCAGCGTGACCATCTGCTACCCCTGCACCCCATGTCACCCCCTCGTGTCAACCCCCTCATGTCACCCCCTCCTGTCATCCCCAAGCTCTCGAGGGCGGGAGCCCCGCCTGGCTATCGATTCCACATAAATTATGTTGTGACGACTCACAACCTCCAGTCCCCACGCAGACTCTCCACTGAGCTCGAGTCTCACACATCCGTCTGCCTATTGGGTGTCTCTCCCTGATGACTGTGACCCGTCACACCCTACCAGGTCCAAAGCAAGACTCCTGGCTCCCTGCCCCAGCCCTCAAAACACCCCGCTCCCATCATCTTGCCCATCTCAGAAAACCACTTGGCCAGCACTCAGATGCTGAAGCCAACGTCCCAGAAGTCACCCCTGACCTATCCAAACCGTACCCCCGGCCACCCCCCATCGCCCACATCTCCCCCCCCCGAACGCCTGCCAGGACTGGGCTCCCCGCTTCCACTCCCGTCCTCCACAGCCCTTGCTCCCTGCAGCACTGGGAGAGAGTTTTCTCACGGGTCAGTTGGGTCATGCCACTCACCTATTTAAAAACAAAAAACAAAAAACAAAAAAACCCAACAGTGTCCCATCACACTTATCATTCACTTTGAATTTCTTTGTTGGGCTGGGCCCCACAAGGAAGGCCCTGAGAAACCTGGTCCCGCCTGCCTCTCCATCACCTCTTGTCTCCCAGCCACACCACTTTCCTCTGAGCCGGGAACTGCTCTCTGCCTCAGGGCTTTTGCACATGCAATTGCCTTTTCCTAAGCTCCCTCCCTCCCCCCTCACCAGCTTCCTAGGGGCTGACTCATTCAGGCTGTGGCTCTCCCGGGCCACCTTCTCAGTGAAACCTCTCCTGACCGCCCGGTTTCATTTTCTTCATCGCACTTACTCCACCACAGCCTCGTTTTGCCGGTTTGTTTACTTGTGTACTGTCTGCCTCGGTCACCGCTGTCCCCTCCGGGCCCTGAGTGGGCCCCTGGCATACACATGGTGCTCAGTGAGTGTTAGTGGAATGAATACCAGGAAATGACTGATTTTTTTTTTCCAGCCACTCCGCTGGCAGAAGCTGTAAAAGCGGGAGGTGGAGTGGCGTGGACAGGGGTGCCTGGAGCCAGGAAGTGGGACCGAGCGTGGGACCGAGCATCACACAACAGAGAACCACCCAACAGGAAGGAGAGCCACGTGGACGGTGTGTGACACCCCTGCTGCCTCGTGCTGAAGGGCACAGCCGATCCCACCCGCCAACAGCGGAGGGACCAGCACCCTCGGCCCCTCCCGGCCCCCGGGGCCTGTGGGTGCGCGGACAACACCCTCCAGGGGGTGGCTTGGCTGGCCTGGCACCCGCTGCCTGCTCTTCAAGCAACTGGACCCATGTCTTCCTTTTGGGGGCTAGCTCTGCCCCACTCTCAGGTCCTACGCTCCAGGTTCAGCTAATGCCCCTCTCAGGGGTGGGGCCACAGGCTCAAAGCTGGCCACTGGTGTGCTAGCTCCCTGGGCACGTGGCTGCCAGTCTAAGTTCTGGCACCAGTTCGCCCGCTCCAGAACCAACATATTCTAAATGGTCATGCTGGAGGACTGTGTTGAGATTCCCCAAATGCTCTGTGGAAAATAATATCCCTCAGGCCTCAGGTCTAACTTGCAGATGGAGAGGTAGACATTATCACCCTCATTCCTGAGGTGAGCCTGGCAATGCAGGCTGGGCCTTTTCAGTGACATGAGCCAAATATCCCCTTTTCTCTTCAGCTGCCTGAGTGGCCCGGCTGTCACCCCCACCCTCTCCCCTAGGGCGGAAGGGATCATCCTTCACTGTCTTCCAACTCTGGCTCCTAGTCCCGGCCCCGAGCCCACCCTGCTCTCTTAGAACTCCCCATCCCCACGGCCCAGAATCCCCTTCTCCAGCTCATCCACCTGATAAACGCTACGCGCCCCACGTGGGTGCAGGTACCGCCCCCCCTGGCAGCTTCTGGCTCCGCACCAGAGGCCACCTGTCTCCTCCCACCACACCCGAGGCTGCTCGGGGAACTTTCTCCCGGGCTGCCCGCCTGGAAGATTTCGTGACGCTTCAGTTGCCATCATCATATTACAAAAACAGGGATTTTTTTTTTTTTTCACTCTTCAAGTACAAAATGATGTTTGAACAGTTCATGTAAATTTCCAATCAATGCCTCCGTCTCCCCCAGAGGTTCTGAATAACCCGCCCCCTCCCCTTCCCGGGGAGCTGTCTGCTCTGCTCTTGATTGAAAAGCTGCAGCGAGGCGTCCCTCATTGGTCCGGCAAACACCTCGAAGGCGGGCACGGTGCCAAGCGCCGGGCACACACACCATGAAAGCGTGTGGCGATCGCCCCTGTGTCTGTGAGCCGGGAGGACGCGGGAGGAGCCTGCCCGGGCGTCTCACCGACACCAGAAGCTGGCCTTGGAGGGGGCTTCCCTGCGGACTTGCTATCGTTTTAAAGTGGGAGGCCACGGGCCATTTGACTTGCCTGGTATTTTCATAACAGTTCCTAGTGGATCATCGGTGTGTCTGTTTCCCTACGAGACGGGAGAGCCCTCGGGGGAGAGGCCGGGGGTGAGTCACCGGGGCCCGGCACTCGGGAGGCCGGGAGACATCTGTGATGTGGTCACAGGGCAGGTGAGTGGCGGGGAACGTGGGATTGTGGGCATGAGGCAGGGAGAGGGGCAGCCGCGCCGCGGACAGCCAGGGCAGGGGAGCCGGTCCTCGCCACAGCCGGGCCCGGCGCGGTGCGGGCAGACCAGACCAGGGGACAGAACACATACGTGTCTGTTGTGGAAGGAGGTCAGCAGAACTCCCAGAAAACAAACTGGGCCCAGCTTTGCAGGAGCAGAAGACGGACAGGGGAGGGGGGAGCTGAGGGAAGCCGGGGTGGAAGGAGCGAGAGGAAAGCAGCATGGGGTTCAGAGGGCCTTGAGAATCAGGCCTGGGGGATGGCAGGTGACGGACGGGTCAGCCCCCCGCAGGGTCCACAGGACGCCTGGGGACGTGGTTCTAGGGGTGCATCCATGTAAGGGGTGGCTGCCCTGCCTTCCTCCTCCCTGTCATCTCTGATCCTTACGGACTGGGACACCGCCCGGTGGTCAGAAGGAGAGGCCCGGGCTGTGGGCCCCCGAGGAGGAGACTAGAGACAAGAGGGGGAGGACGTCACTGGAAACTTCCCGGAGATGTGCTGCCCCCTACCCCCCACCTGGGGCTTGAAGGAGGCCGAGGAGCTGTCCAGGGAAAGGGTGGAAGCTGCTTCCTGGTGGGAAGAAGGACAAGAGCAAGGACACCGAGATCCAAGACCTTGTGCAGAGCCCGAGCCTCCGTGTGTGCTCCGAGGAGACGGGCCGCCAGCTGCTGGGGTGTCTGGAGGACGGGGTGGGAGCTCAACACACATGTCCCGTGAAGGACAGCAAAGAGCAGCCGCCCCAGAGCCTGGGATTATAACCCTGGACCCCGGGCCATCTGCCGCTCATGCTCTCGGTGCAGCCTCGGGTAGCTCCTCGCTCTCCCCTCAGAGCCTCGGCCGCGGCGATGTGTGGACCCAGAGGCGGTCACGTTAGCATAAGGTGACCGGACGTCCCGCTTTTTAACAATGTCCCGCCGTGGGACGTGGGACACATTGTTAAAAAGCGGGACGTCGGGTCACCTTACATTAGCACTGTGCTGGGCACCTAGTCAGCACCCACTAGGCTGTGGTGACGGTTGCCACGGCGAGCCCAGCACGGGGAGGCTACGGCTGGGAGAGCCGTCAGGAGCCGTGGACCCGGATGGCTCTGTGGGTTCCTGGGGAACCAGGCCAGGAGGCAGGAAGTTCTGAGGAGGCGACGCCAGAACAGGGTAAAGGACAGACTCAGCAGGGATGCTGGTCAGGAGTGGAGAGGCCCGTGGGGGGCAGAACCCTGCCCAGGGAACGGCCTCGTGGGCACTGGACAGCAGTCCTGGGACAGCAGCACCTGTCAGGGTCCACACAGGCTGGAGACTCAAATGCTCCCAGACACCAGGCATTGGCCCAGTAGGGCGACGTGTCCATGTGGTCGGAGAGAGCAGGCCCAGTGGGAGGGGCTACAGTCATGGGCTGAATCGTTGAAAAAGACACGTGGGAGCCCTAATCTGTGGCGCCTGCCAATACGACTGCCTTGAAAACAGGGTCTGCACGGAGGAGGTCACGTTAAAATGAGGTCACTGGGGTGGTCCCTCGTCTAACGGCTGGTGTCCTTATAAGACGGGGGAATTTGGATGCAAAGGCAGACACCCACAGAGAGAAGATGGTAGAGGGAGAGGTTGGAGCAACCCATTGACGAGACAGCAAGGATTTCTGCACGCCCCCTCCCTCTCTTCCGCCCTCACCCCCACCCCCACCTTAGCTAGAAGCAAAGAGCCATTCTCCCCGAGCCTCTAGGGAGCACAGCCTGCCGACACCTTGACCTGGGGCTCCCGGTCTGAGACAATACTCTCTGCTGTTTGAAGCCACCGGGTCTGTGGAACTTTCCCACGGTAATCCCAGGACAGCAACATGGCCCACAGATCCAAGCAGGGTTTGTCCGGAAGGCTCCAGAACGGGGAGAGAGGATGCAGGGCTCCCTAGCTCAGCGATCACAAGCCCCCTTTTCTGAAAGAGCGATCCCTTCACCAGCCGAGCTGGGATCCCGTGCGAGGCCCTAATGCTGACCCTCAGCCTTTGGATTTGCACCCACACGTCCACGGGTTCCTCCTGGCCCCCTCCGCTGTAAGGTGAGGGTAACGGGCCAGCCTCCCAGGTGGCTGTGACCCCCAGCAAGACGCGTAGGAAGTGCTTAGCCAGGCGTTCCCTCCTGTGGAGGGCGCGCCCTCTCTGAGCCTCGCATCACCCCCTGAGGGACGGGCAGCATCTGCAAGGGCCCCCTAGGGTTGCCGGGAACTGCCTGGCATGTGGGTGCTGGTGGGAATGAGCCACGAGGCCCACTCAGCCCCTGCGGGTCCTCCACAGGAGGCCTGGGCTCCGGGGCGCCCTTACCTGTGCTGTGAGCTGGATGGGCTGGGACAAGGTGAGTTGTGGGGTTCCAGGGGGTTGGCTGGCAGGCTGTGGTGGTGGCAGGTCGCCTCCCCCAGAGGAGGCTGGGGGCTGCGAGGTCGAGGAGGAGGCAGAGGAGGAGGAGGAGGAGGAGGAAGAGGAGGTGGAGGAGGCGGCGGCGGCAGCAGCAGCAGCATTGGACTGTTGCACGGCGGCGGCCAGGAGCTGGGCCTGCGCTTGCTGCAGGAGGAGCTGCTGCTGAGCTGGCATCAGCGCCGTGAGCTGTGGGGCGGGCGGGGCAGCGGGGGCACAGGGGGCCACGGGGAGGAGCAGAGAAGGCAGAGAAGGGTTAGTACCCGAGCCAAACAGCTGAGGGAGCAAATCTTCCAGGAGGCAGAGGAAGGCGCGAGGCGGGCGGCAGAGAGCGGCCGTGGTCCTGGAGGGACACCACCCAGGCCACGGTCTCGGATCAGGTAGCGGCGACTGGCCTGTGCCCCCGGCCGGTCCTCCCCGAGCACTTACCCCGGCGAGCTGGCTGCCCGTCAGCATGAGCTGGGCCTGGGGCAGATGCGGCTGAGCCGGCTGGGGGGGCGGGGGTGCTGCTGGGGCTGAGTCGCCGCTGGGGTCTTCAGCCTTGATCTGGGGGGGAGAGAGGCAGGGTCCGGGACCCCAGAATGTTAAGTGGAGGCCAGAGAGAATGCCCACCTGCGAACCAAAGAGAGGGCACGAGTGTGGCAACAGCAGCCTCCAGCTGGCACAGGAGGAATGGCCTGGGGTGAGGAGGCCAGACCCTGCCCTGAGTGGCAGGGTGCTCAGGCCGCCACCCCTCGGGCCTGTTTCCTCACCAGTCAGGTGGGCTACCACACTCCCTACACCTACATGCCCCACAGGGAAGGCCACATTTTTTTTTTTAATATATTTTATTGATTTTACACAGAGAGGAAGAGAGAGGGATAGAGAGTTAGAAACATCGATGAGAGAAACATCGACCAGCTGCTTCTTGCACTGGGGATGTGCCCACAACCAAGGTACGTGCCCTTGACTGGAATCGAACCCGGGACCTTTCAGTCCGCAGGCTGATGCTCTATCCACTGAGCCAAACCGGTTTCGGCTAGGAGGGCCATCTTTGAGAGCACGTTTTCCCTGTTGGGAGCTAGTTTCCCTGTTTGTAAAATGAGAAATGAGGTGGGATCTCCGATAAGGTGGTCTGGGTCCCACCGCCCTCATCTGTTCAGACAGAGGTGCATCTCGTATTTGTCCAGTGAGTAAGATTTTATTGGAAGAAAGGCCGAAGGGTAGGAAAAAAAACAACCCCCCCCCCCACGGCTTTAGAACATGGGTCACAAATTCAAATGTAGACAGCACAAACGGGTGAGGTGTGCAGAGGATGGGTGGGCTGAAGAGACTGCCTGCCCGTCCACCCACAGGGCAGGTCTGCCCACCTGCTACTCTGCTCCTGCCAGCAGCAGATTCTAAAACCTAAAGCCAGTTTGGCTCAGTGGACAGAGTGTCGGGCTATGGACTGAAGGGTCCTGGGTTCGATTCTGATAAACGGCACGTGCCCAGGTTGCAGGCCTGATACCTAGTAGGGGGTGTGCAGGACGCAGCCAAGCAATGATTGTCTCTCACGATTGAGGTTTCTGTCTCTCTCTCTGCCTCTCCCTTCCTCTCTAAAATCAATAAAAATATATTTTTAAAAAATAATAAAATCTAAAGCAAGAATGCTGCCGGACAAGGAAAACACACCTGCAGCCCGAGGTGGCCCAGGCGCTGCCAGCTGGCAGTCTGCACTCCCAGGGTCCCTCAGCTCCTCCTCATTTCTCTGTAGGATGTGGAGGCATCTCGCACCAAAAACATAGGGCAGCCCTGGCCGGTAGCTCAGTGGTTAGAGCGTCGGCCTGCTCACCGAAGGGTCTCAGGTTTGATTCCCAGTCAAGGGCATGTACCTGGGTTGCAGGTTCGATTCCCAGCCCCAGATGGGGTGCCTGAGGGAGGCAACCAGTTGATGTGTCTCTCTAACACATGTTTCTCCTCCCCCCACCCCGCCCGGCCCCTTCCACTCTCTCTAGTATCAATGGAAAATGTGTCCTCGGGGGAGGATTAACAACAACACAAAGCGCCTAGGGCAGACCAGCACAACGTGGCCCTGGCCTCCTTCCTCTCCTACACAAACAGCCGGGCAGCGGTGGGCTCGCCTGGGGTGGGGGTGGGGACGGTCTGTTGGTAACAAACACTTGGGGGTGGGAGGGGGCACAGCTTGAGGAATCACACACACTCGGGCCCAGCGGGGGCACCCGGAGCACCTGCCGCCCAGTGTCCCAGGAGAAAAGGTCTGATCCCCGGAAATCTGGGCGTGTTTGTGTCTTGCTTTGGTGACGCAAAGGTACACTGAGGATCATGTGTGTGTCATCTTTCAACTAAAAACAAACAAACAAAAAAAAAAAACTAGCCAAAACCAGTGTGGCTCAGTGGATAGAGCGTCGGTCTGCGGACTGAAAGGTCCCAGGTTCGATTCCGGTCAAGGGCATGTACCTTGGTTGCGGGCACATTCCCGGTAGGGGGTGTGCAGGAGGCAGCTGGTTGATTTATCTCTCATCGATGTTTCTAGCTCTCTATCCCTCTCCCTTCCTCTCTGTAAAAAAAAAAAAAAAAAAAAGAACAAGAAAGCTGGAGTAAAAGTATATAACTAAAAAATAAAATAAAAAACCCTCCCAGCACTGATAGCCTTGGCGAGAACACTCGTCCTCCTCCAGAGCTCTGTCATGCCTCCCGGCTCTCCTACGAAAGTCCCTGTCAGCTGCCAGGGCCGCTCCAGCGTCTCCCAAAGCTGGCCCAGTCCCCTGCGGACCGAGGGCAGGCCTCAGGCGTAGGCCCTTAGACGCAGGCAAGTGTCTCTGGTACGTTTTAATAATCATTGCATTTATTTCCATGGCAAGTGATTTTGGTTTTCCATTTGTGAAATTTCCATTTGAAAAAAACACACACATTTATTTCGGCTGTTGAAAGAGCAAGCCAGTTCCTGAGTCGGTGATTGTCAAAGCTGACTGAGGGGTACCTGGGAGGCTGTTTTCATTGTGTTCTTCTTTCTACTTTTGTATCCGATCCACGTCCCCCCAAATAAAAGTTTTTAAAAAAACTGAGCCTGCCGAAACCGGTTTGGCTCAGTGGTAGAGCGTCGGTCTGTGGACTGAAAGGTCCTGGGTTCGATTCCAGTTAGGGGCATGTACCTTGGTTGCGGGCACATCCCTGGTGGGGAGTGTGCAGGAGGCAGCTGATCGATGTTTCTCTCTCATCCACGTTTCTGGCTCTCTATTTCTCTCCCTTCCTGTCTGTAAAAAATCAATAAAATATATATTAAAAAAAAAAACTGAGCCTATTAACTAAGGTCTGATGTACATTATTGTACCCGATGGGGGTGGCTTTGTCTGAAACCGTGATGGGAGCGTGTGAAGCCTGTAGTTAGGACAAGACCGACGAGAGAGATGGAGGGGGTGGGGAACAGAGGCCCAGGGCGGGGCAGCCCTGAGCTCTCCCAGGGACCAGGGAAGGAGAGTGAGAGCCCCACCACCACCACCGGCTTCACCACAGAGAAACCAGCTGCCTTGGAGCCAGGACGGCTGCACAGACTCAGCTGAGGAAGGAGCGCATAGGGGAGAGGCTCGCTCTGAAGGCCAAGGTCAGAGCCTAACCCGCGATCAGAGGGAGGGAGGTCCCGCTGGGCACCTGCCCACCGAGCATCCTGCCCACAGGGCACCTGGCTGTGGAGGGACTCGGAGGCCACCTCACTGACTGCCAGAGAGGGGAAGTGATTTTCCCCAAGGTCACAGAGCAGCCCCCAGCCCCTCATCATCCTTCTGCCACCTTCGCCCGGATCAGGAGTCCTGCCCACGCCCCTGCCCGCTGGGCTGCCTTCAGGCCTCCGGACCTGCCAGCTGCCCCACCCGGCTGGACGGTGGAGACCTGGGCCCCAGACACTGGGGAAGCCCATCAGGGCCCCAACTGGATTTGGGATTTGCTCTGTTTGGCCATTTCCTGCCTCCCCACTGTCCTCTCCTACAGCATCTGCTCAGAGCCCCAGCCACCCTCACTGGGTCTGCCTCCCCCTGACGCCTCCACCCTCCAACACCCACCCCCTGAGTGTGTCTTGGGGGGCAGAGGGTGGGGTGAGGCAGGCCCCAGTTCAGTCAGGGAAGTTGGGATGGGGGCGGGCCCTCAGCTTCCTGTTGTTCATCTCCCTGGGGCTCTGGGGGGGATTTCCCTGGCCACCCCCACCCCCCAGGGAAGGGGAAGGAGCCCGGGTGAGTCACAGGCCTGGGGCAGGAGCCAGAGGGTGAGAAGCGGTGGGAGGAGCTTTGTCACCGAGGTACCAGGGCTAGGGCCCCCCTCAGCCCGTGACAGGCCTGTGAGACACTTCCAAAAGCAACTGCCACCCAACACCCAGCACCCCCCTCCCCTTGACCTGGCTGTTCTGGCAGGTGCTTACCTTGGTGGTGCCGGGGCCAGTTGGGGACACGGAGAACGGGGAGGTCTTATTCTGGGGGTTCTGAGAAGAGAAAGTTGGGGTGGGGATGGGACCAGTGAGATAAAGCAGCTTCTGACACCTGTCTCCCCCCCACACAACCCCTCTCGCCTCCCCACCCCTGGCCAGTCCACCCCCCTGACCTGGTGGTTAGTGTCGGGTCCATTTCGTTCAGTGTCTGCAACGAGAGGGGGAGGGGAGGTGTCACCCGCTGCCCAGAGGCTCCCACCACCCGCCCTGCCCGCCCGCTGCTGCCCACACACCTGTGTGCTCTGGCGGGGAGTCCAGACCTTGCTTCTCGGCCTCCAGGGGCTTAGACATTCTTATTTCTGGGGACAGAGGAGGACGGAAGTGGGTGAGGAAGGGCGAGCGTGGCCCTTCCTCCAGCTCCATCGCAGCCTCTCTCCGAGCCCCGAGCCCCCTGCCACCTGGCAAGTGTCTCTTTCTGAGAGACATGCCTTCTGCTGGGAGGACAAGCGAGGGGCTTCAGGCCTTGCGGCTCCTGCCTGATCGCTTCCACCCTCGGAAGGTGCACAGGGAGGGCGGCCCAGGGGGGCAGGGTGGGGTGTGGACAGTGGTTGGGGGTCCTGAGATGCCTCGGCTGCCTGGGGGGAGGCTGTGAGGCTCCAAAGGAGAGGCTCAGCGGCGGCCTCTGCTCAGGCGCCGCCCCAGGCCCGGGCGCCGTGCTGCCTGCCCAGGTTTCGGCTGAGGTGTGTTTTCCACTCTGCGCGGGGCCGGGGGCTGTGACGGGCCAGCAGCATCCCCGAAGGAGCTCGTCTGAAGATCTCGGGTGATTCAGCGCTGCCAGCCGCCCCGGCCTCCCCAGCCCACCACTTTCCCTCCGCACCTCACCCCCCCCTTCCACCTCCCCCGACCTCCCCTCTGCCCTGAGGGGCAGCCCCGCTCTGATGGATCTCAGTACCTCCAGCTCCAGGTCCTTCCCGCGCTGCCCCCCGACCTTGTCCTCAAACCTAATCCTAGACCTCCACTGGGATTTCAGTCTTGAATTCCAACTGCATCCCCAAACCCCAGCAAGACACCTGGCCCCTAAAACGCGATCCTTTCCTACAGTTCTGTGGACCCCGGAAACGAAGGGAAGTGGCACGGGGGACACAGTGCCATGGAGACCGGGCCCGTCTGGGCGCTCCGATGCCGGCCAGGGGAACCCGAGTTCTCACCCGTGCCAAGCACCCCACTCACGCCAGTCGTTGGTGCCAGTAGTACCCGCTCTCACAGGGAAGGGAAGGAGGCTCTGAGGCGGTGTCCCCTCCCCAAAAGCAGTGAGACAGGAGAGACCGGACCCCAGCCTCCAGGACTCTAGGCTTCCTGCTTTTATTTATTTATTTATTTATTTTAATATATTTTATTGATTTTATACAGAGAGAAAGGGAGATAGAGAGTTAGAAACATCGATGAGAGAGGGTCATCGATCAGCTGCCTCTTGCACACCCCCTACTGGAGATGTGCCCGCAACCAAAGTACATGCCCTTGACCGGAATCGAACCCGGGACCTTTCAGTTCCCAAGCCGACGATCTATTCATTGAGCCAAACCGGTTTCGGCTAGGCTTCCTGCTTTTAAAAAAGACGTTTTCACTGACTTCAGAGAGGAAGGGAGAGGCGATAGAAACATCCACGATGAGAGAGAATCATTGATAAGCTCCCTCCTGCACGCCCCACACTGGGGACCAAGCCTCTGACCGGGGGTATGGGCCCCGACCAGAAACTGAACCATGACTTGGTTCATGGGTCGATGCTCAACCACCGAGCGACGCCAGCCGGGCAGGGTTTCTGCTTTTAATCATGACCGCTGCAGGTGAATGACCCCCAGACCTGACTTCCCCTGCCTCACCTCCAACAGGCACCCCACCCAATCTCACCCTGACACCGACCCCAGACCAATCAATCCTTTCTGGTTCTAGACCACCCCCACCCCGACACACACACACACACACACACACACACACACACACGCACACACGCACACAAATCTGGGCTTCTGCCTGACTCGTTCTCCATCCCCTGACCCACCCTGGACCCCAACTCCCATCCCAAGAGTCCATGCTCTTCATCTGGACCCAATTCCCAGGTTGGCCTCAGGCCGTACTCGTGACGTTGACTCAGACCCAAATGCGTCTCCCACAGGTCACTCCGAACCCAGCCGCCCCGTGACCCGCCCGAGCAGAGGAGCTGTCCGCCTCTGGAAGGCCAGCTAAAGGGGGAGCTGGGACACCTGCCCAGCCCTGTGCCCTCCTCCCAGCCGGTGCCCACAGTGCTCCAGGGAGAGGTCCAGCCATTCGGCAGCTGGAGATGACCCAGCACGAATGTCACTCGGGGTTAAGGGTCCTGATTACAAAGCCAGGCCACACGCTGCTGGCGGGCGTGTGAATCAATACGAGCACAAGCCAGGGATGCGAAGAGGCGCCCCTCCCCGCGCGTCCACTCCCGGCGTCCCGCCCACCGGTGCCCACGGGGGCACGTGTTCCCAGCAGCCCTTCCTCCAGGAAAGGCCCCGGACTGGGAATGACTCCAGGGGGATGGATCAGCCAACGGTGGTGTGTCCGTCTGCACAGGAAACATGCCACGGCAGGGAAAAACTCCTGCCTCTCGGACCGCCGGCCTCACAGACCTGCCGCCACAGGAAGGATGCCAGGCACGAGAGCGCGCAGTAGGACTCCGGGTACTCGAAGCCCCGAAGGAGGCAAGATGAAATCAGATGGTCAAGGTCGGGGGGGGGGGGGCCTTTGGGCGATGCAGCCTGGAAAGGGCATGAGGAAGGCTGAAGGGGCTGGAAAAGCTCTGCATCGTTTCTGTTTGGGAGCTGACATGAGTTTGTGCCCATGTGAGAGCTTCAGGCTGTACCCTGGGCAGTTTCCCGTAAGTATGTTATGTTTCACACACACACACACACACACACACACACACACACACACACACACACAAAATTCAAAGCCAAAAAAAAAAAGAAGAAGCCAGCACATAGCCCTATTAAGGTTGGTGAGGGTGGGTGGGCAGTGGGTGCCCGGGACAGTATGGGAGCTCGGGCCCTGGACACTGGGCACCGAGTGGCCAACAATTCTGGGACATAAGAGGGCACCAAGGGAGGGAGCTGTGGGGAGGCCCTGCTTCTCAGCCCTTAGCCCTGCTCCAAGCAACAGCTGCCGCTAAGGCAGCCCTAAACTCACCCCTCCTCCATCCCTGACTCCTCTGCCCAGCCCTGTGCCCACAGTGCCCCAGGGAGAGCCTTCCCTCATCCGGCTCTTCCTGGCGTTGAACCCTGCCCTGGCTCCCCATCTCTCCTTGGCCTGGCCGTGGGGTGTGGCCCTGCCACCCTCCACTGCCATCTCTAATCACTCATGCATCACGCCCTTCTACCACACCGGGCGCTCCTGCTGCTTGGGGCTTCTGCTACTCGGAGCGTCCGGGCCTCGCAGGTTCTCTGCTCCCCACCTGGCTGGATGCCTCTCCCGCCACAGACCAGGGCAGCCTCTGACCTCCCCTCCTTCCCACAGAGTCTGTGTTCATCCTTGGCCTTTGCTACGGGCTCTGTCATGTCCCCCAACATTCATAGGTTGCAGCCCTCACCCCCGGACCACAGAATGTGACTGTATGTGGAGATAGGGTCTCTGGATCAGGTGGGCCCTGACCCCATATGACTAGTGGGAAAGACACACACAAAGTGAAGACACAGGGAAAAGACGACCCTCCCACGCCAAGGAGAGAGGCCTCAGAAGGAACCAGCCTTGCTGACACCTTGACCTTGGACTTCTAGCTTCCAAAATTTTCTTTTAAAAAATATGTTTTCATTGATTTCAGAGAGAGGAAGAGAGGGATAGAAACATCAATGATAAGAATCATTGATAGGCTGCCTCCTACACACCCCACACTGGGGATCAAGAACCGTGACCTCCTGGTTCCTGGATCAACACTCAACCACTGAGCCACACCGGCCTGGTAGCTTCTAGAATTTTGAGAAAATTAATTTCTGTTGTTTACGCCGCCCGGTTGTGCTATCTGTTACAGCAGCCCTAGCCAACTGATACGGCCTCTCAGGCTTGTGCCTCCCCGTTGTCCGAGCCCCGAGCTCACAGGGCTGTGGCCACCTGTGTCCCAGTCCTCTCCCACCAGACCAGGATGCAAAGTGAGGTCTGACTCATCCCTGGCATCACCCCACTCCGAAGAGCAGACAATAAATG
Organism: Pipistrellus nathusii; assembly: GCA_963693515.1. Classification (NCBI taxonomy): domain Eukaryota; kingdom Metazoa; phylum Chordata; class Mammalia; order Chiroptera; family Vespertilionidae; genus Pipistrellus; species Pipistrellus nathusii. Next base: position 37,126,063 of record OY882872.1, on the reverse strand, counting down.
CTGGCTGCTGTCCCTCCCTGCAGTCTCTCTCTTACTTGTCCCTGCCTCTGTCCTCCTGTCTCTCTGCCATTTACCCAGATTTCCTGAGACCTCGTCAGGACCTGGTCCCTCTGCCTGGAACACTGTCTACCTGGCAGCCTCTTCCTCATCCCTCAGGACCCAGCACAGGATCCATCCTCTATGAAGTCGCCACTCCCGATGCCCCAGAGACTCTCCCTGCCCCCTCCGTCCTGACCCAGCATCCCCTTCACCATGTCCTGGAGGCTATAGCCATGTAGGCCCCAGTATGTCTCCCCCCATCAGACTAGGATCCCCTCAAGGATAGTTCTGTCTTTTCTTTCCCCCCCCAGGCAGATCGCAACACCCAGGCATTCCGCAAAGTAGGCTTGTCACCTTAGGGGTAACCTTGGCCTGCTCAAAATTTTATCTCACGTTAGCAGTGAGGATTGGGGCATCACCCCAAATCGTTATTTTGAGGGGTGAGCAGGCCTGTCTTATCTTGGGGTGCCTGGCACTGCCCAGCACAGGAAATGTGGGTCCCCTACACAAAAGTGGCCCCAAGCCCTGCTCTCCCCGCTCTAGGCCTTTGCCTCTGCTCTTCTCGCACCCGGGCCACCCTTTCCTTCTCCGGCACCAACTCCTGCTCCCCTTGAAGGCCCCGCTCCCACATCACCTCCTCTGTGAGGTTCTCCCTGACTCCCCAGGCGGCCGGTGTCCCTCTCCTCTGGGTGCCCCTGCCCCGAACATACCCTGACCGCCGGAGCGGTGACTCCTGGCCCCAGCCTGTGGACACGGGCTGCCGCCATCGCTGCTCAGGCTGGGCCTGAGACTTTGGGAGGAACACATCCATGAAAGAACCTCGGAGGGACCAGGACCCGATCCGGCCCAAACAAGCCCCTCTCCCTGCTGTCCCCTGGATCAAGCAGTCTAACCTACACCGTTAGGTCACCACCTCCGCAGGGATAGTGGCTGAAGGGGCAAACGAGGTTTGAGGGGACATTTCCACCGCTCTGATTCCTTCGTTCTCCCTAATCCCAACCCCCCTCCTACCCTCCCACCCCCTGCCCTCCACACACACACACACACACACACACACACACACACACACACACACACCACTGCACAGCGGCTGGGCCGATGGCAGAATGGCCGGTGCTGCCTTCACCCAGGCCTCGATGACTCTTTTCCTCCAAGGACGAATAGTGGCCCATTTCAAACAGGAACCCAAAGCCCAACGAGGGCCCCATGGACACCGGCGGGCACCCACCGGCACCCATCGGGAGGCCACTGAGCTGCCCACCCGCAGGCAGCCTGCCCCTGGGCCCAGGCAGGGCGGCCCCGCCCTCTCTCTTGGCTACAGAAAAACTGATGTTATTCCCCCACCAGGCAAGATGTCACTAGGACAAGGTGCAACCTGAGCATCAAGTTTTTAAAAAAAACATATGTTTATTGATTCCAGAGAGGAAGGGAGAGGGAGAGAGAGATGGAAACATCAATGATGAGAGGGAATCACTGGGAATCACTGATCGGCTGCCTCCTGCTCGCCCCACACTGGGGATGGAGCCTGCAACCCCAGGGATGGGCCCTGACCGGGAATCGAACGTTGACCTCCTGGTTCACAGGTCGACGCTGAGTCACGCCGGCCAATATCAGATTTTCAAAAGGCGCCCTCCCTGGGATTCTCATGTGCTCCTGCTGACCCGCTCAAAGCCACATTGGCACAGAAAGTTCAGCTGTTACTTACGGCCACCTTGCCCTCCTCCCCTCCCAGGCAGCGTGTGACGTTTTAGGGAAAGCGGTACAGACCCTGTGGGCCCCTGGATTCCCACCATCCTGAGTCAGACCCACCCAGGGTGCCCACACCCGCTGGCCTCGCCCCAGGCCTGGAACTCAGGCTGCCCTCTGCTCCTCACCCCTCCCCTGCCCCTCCCACCCAACTTTCACTTCTCCTCTGCATTTCCCCCAGCCAGTTTTAGCAGACTTGGGTCAGCTTCTCGTTAGCACTTACCGAAAACGGGGCTAAATATAGAGGGCCCGAGGGCTGCCCCTCACCCCTCCCGGCCTCGCTTGGCCAGTCCCCTGGGTCCCCTGCCTCCTCAGCCCGCTTCAATCAAGGCCTGGCCTGGGAGCCCCTCTGGGCTGGGTCTCGCTGCCGGGAACCTCTGCGGGCCCAGCTGGCCCCGTCCCAGCCTCCTCAGGAACCACACCTCACACCCCCACAGCCCACAGCTGTCCCCAGGCAGCCTCAGGGGAGTGAACACTCTGAGCTGTCAGGAGGAAGGGATGGAGATACGGGCAGACACAACAAGAGCTGTGGCCGTACAGCTGTGCTGACAACAGGTAAGAGCTGCCACAGCGCACACACACCCCAGGCAGGGTCCCAGACACACAGGTGTGCACAGACCCCACACAGGAATGTGTACGGATGAAGATAGAGGCCTAGCCGAAACCGGTTTGGCTCAGTGGATGGAGCGTCAGCCTGCGGACTGAAAGGTCCTGGGTTCGATTCCCGTCAAGGACATGGACCTTGGTTGCGGGCACATCCCCAGTGAGGGGTGTGCAGGAGGCAGCCGATCGATGTTTCTCTCACATCGATCTTTCTAACTCTCTCCCTTCCTCTCTTTAAAATATCAACAAAAAATACATTTTTTTAAAAAAATAAAGGCCCAACATGGGGATTAAAAAAAAAAAAAAAAAGACAGAGGCCCAGACACAATGACACTGGCAGATATGCAAAACACACCAGACGTGAGTGTGCACACCTGCACTTGCTTATACACACACACACCCCGAGTCACACTGAGAGAGCCATTGGCACAGAAGGTTTGGTGGGTTGTTTATAGCCATTCCACACTTACACATCCAGAGTCACGTAAGTACAGACAGATACAGATGTGCACGTACACACCCAGACTCATTCACAGACACACACACACACACACACACACACACATCCAGGTCACTCAGACACACAGACACACAATCACATCCAGGTCACTCAGACACACAGACAGACATGCACATGCTCACCATCCAGAGTCACTCAGACAGAAACACACACACACACACACACACACACACGCACACATCAATGTTCCAGAGTCACTCACAGACAGATATACAGATAGATACAGATGTGCATACACTCACACACCCAGGTCACTAAGCTAGACACACACACACAGACGTGCACACACTCACACACCCAGAGCCTCCTCAGCCTGGGAAATGGCCAGGGTAGACCTGAACCCAGTCCCCGGATGTGCAGCCCAAGACCAGGCAGCAGAGTGATCTGCCCCAGGTCACACAATGCATTCATTCCTGCCACATTGAGGGGGTGGAAGAGAAGCGGGGAGGGGAACCAGGGCAGGCCTCCCGGGCGGGCCAGTTCAGTGCGAAACCCAAGTAAAGGGTCTAACCCCGTGCCTGGCACATATAAGACCCCCATTCAACCTCATTGAGGGATTGGTCAGCTTCTGGGTGCAGATGCCCTGGACGTCTGTCTCCACCATGGATGCGAACATACATACATGACTGCACATATGATCATTTCGATAAATAATCACGTGATCCCGAAACGTGTCTTCCTTCCATCTTAATCCCCTCCCCACCTTTTTTGCCATGCTGACAGCCACTCACCCTTCACATGTCAGCCCAGACATCCCCTCCTCTGGGGAGCCTTCCCTAACACCCCACAGGCCGACCTGGGCAAGTCTTCTGGGCTCCCACAGTCCCCCATGCCACGGCCTCCCAGCCCGGACCCCCCTCCCTGTGCCTGCTCCACTCCCCGGTGACAGATCTATCTCTCCCCCTGGACTGGGGACACCAGCATGCAGAACGGAAGCTGCCTCTCAGCTGTGTTTCCAACACCCGGCACTGAACTGCCGAGTGAATGCGTGTTGGAGAAGGATCCCATACACCGAGCTCCAAAGCAAGGCTCATCCCCACAGACACCCAGAAATGTGGCGGGTACCCACAGTCATGCCTGCATGGTCACAAATAAAGCAGTCACGGAGTATCGGCGCTTGCCGTGTTCCGGGCACTGTATTAGGCACCGGCGTATGGCATATTACCTCCCTTAACTCTGCCATCAGCACTGGCATCATGCAGAGAGAACTATCATTATGCAGAGAAGGACACATTACACCAAACGAGGCAACAAACCCAAATCCTCTTGTGCAGTACCTGGCGATCAATGTGCACTCAGTCAACTTACATGATGGTGGTGGTGGGGTGGTGGGGGGTTATGGGAGCAGTTACTAAGCACAAGAACATATCCTAAAATTTCAGCGGTGGTAAGTGCCATGAAGAAAAAAACAAAGCGGAGCAAGGGGGCTGAGAATGGCGGGATTGGCCTCCAGGAGGAGGTGGCAGCGGAGGCCAATGCAGTGAAGACGTGAACACAGAGATCACTGCCAAGGCCACCCCTACCTACCGCACACACCACAGCCCGCACTCTCCGCACACGCAGACACGACCATCACACTCAGGAGACGGGCGCTACCCCTCTCAGACGCGCTCACGCTAAAGCCCAGCAACTCCATCAGCCTCCCCTCCCACCTGCAGCCCTGACTCCTGCCACCTACCACCCCCTGGTCCTTCCCAGAAGCGCCCACTACCAACCCGGCTGTGTCCCTCCCCAGGAGCCTTCGGGACAGGGCGGCGGAGATGGGGAGGAGAGGTGGGAAGCCCCCAGGTGCCTGGTGCGGGAGGGGAGAAGCAGAAGGAGTTGGAGGGGGGACCAAGGTGGGAAGGGGAAGCTACGGAGGTCCAGAGCGAAAGCAGGCGGCTGAGGAGGAAGGGCAGGGCAGGGCAGGCCCAGCCCTGCGGAGCCGCCCGGAGCTCCCGCTGGGCGCAGCCCTTACCTGGAGCCCCCATGCTGGAGAGAACGCGCTGCCCGCCCCGCGGGGCTGGGGAACAACTGTGTCACCTCCCGCCTCTCCGGGGGCCAAGTCCTCTCTGCCTGCCGGAAGTCACCCCGGGAGGAAACCGCAGGGTCCGCCCCCTTCGGAAGGGAAAATACCCCGGTGGAAGGCCCACCCCTGCAGGCAGTGACCCCAGATCGAGCCTGTAGGGGAAGTGGGGGTCTGGGGCGGCGTGGGCAGGCCGGGGGAGCTGGCTCCCTGCGGTGCCCCAGGTGGTGCCTGCCCCAGCCCCAGCCCTTGTGCCTGCAGGGGCATCTGGAGGAGGCGTGTGGGCCTGGGAGGGAAGGAGGGCCCATGACAACACTGAAAAAAGGGCTGGAAGTTTTATTAGGGGGTGGGAGGGGAAGAAGGCTTTCCCAAAGCCAGGCCCTGCAGTTCCCGCCGGACAAGTGTCCTCTCCTGCGCAATCACTATCGGCCCCTTTTACAGAAGAGAAGACTGAGGGCCAGGGAGCTGGGGGGCGCTTCACGGGAGCGCAGAGCCGGAAAGCGCGGCGGGAGGAGGCGTTCGCGGTGGGTTTCCAGCCGGCTGTGTGCGGGGCGGGGAAACGGGGTGCAGGGGGGGCTGCCGCACACCTGCCGGCAGGTGAGGCGCCAGGGCCTCCCGGAGAGGGAGCGGCGCCTGTGGGTGGTGCAGAGAAGGCGCAGGCCGGGCCTTGCCCTGGAGCAGCGAGGAGTCTGCCGGGGGCGAACACGGCGCCTGAGGCTGCTCCGCGGAGGGGAGCGCGGCCCCGGCTGCCCGCTGGCCCTTCGCGTCGCGGTGCTCCGGGCTGTTCCCTCCGCGCCCGCCAGAGGGCGCCAGCGCCCAGCCGACGGGCGGGAGGGCGGGGCCGGCGCGGGGACGGGAGCCCCTCCCTCCCCTCCCCTCTCCTCCTCTCCCCTCCCCGCCGCCCCGCCTCCGCCCCTGCGCGCACACCTGCGAGGGTCACACAAAGGCGCAGGCCTCCTGGTGCAGGCGGCGGCGCAGACAAAGGCGCGGCCGAGGCGCTGCCCTCCTCTCTGCCGCCCCCCTCGCCTCCCCTTACGCCTGCCCCGGTGCCGGGTCCGAGGCCGCGGGGCTGCTTGGCTCCCCCAAAGATTCCACCAGCCCTCCCCGGCTCTGCCGTACTCACTATGCTAGCCTAAGCTGGGGAACCCCCAAAACACATGTGCGCACAATGACGCCTGGACTCACCATCCCCCGACCCCCGTCACATACAATCAAGTATTTCTGCACATGGACCCCAGCACCTCACACACACGTGTATACACGCAGACACACACACATGCACACGCAGATACACAGAAACACTGGGCAGCGGCTCCAACACCAACCCTCCCTGCCCACTCGCCTGTTCAGACACCCTTCTGCTCCCCACGCTGACACAGGGCACATCTACACATGTGTGCCCAGGCAGGCTTCTGGCTGCGTGTGCTCTCGCTCACACCCATGCACACTCACACAGGCTGCAACACCCAGACTGATCTTCATAGTGCCCTTCCGTCTGCGTGGGCCCTGTGCACCCACATACCCCGTGACCACCTGCAGACAGAGGGACGGTCCTAGCTGCTGTCCGCACTCCACACAGCCCTGTACTGTAAAGGCCATTTCACTGAGGAGAGCCACACCACCCTGCATCAACTCAGCTCTCACTCACAGATGCTGCCTCCTGTTCTCTCTCTCCCTCTCTCCCTCCCTCCCTCCTCTCTCTCCCTCGTTCCCTCCCTCTCTTTCCATCTCTCTCTCTCTCATACAGAATTTCTATACACGAGGGTCTTCTGACAGCAGTCTGGTGGCAGTGGGTTACTGGAACCTTGTCTTAATGCCCATTTGCCCAGGCTGCTCTGTGTTGATTTAGGATTTCTGTTTTGGGGGATTTGGAAATGAGGGTCATGAGGACACTATGGGGGACCCAAACCCCACAAGCCACCCCGACGCTCCACCCAGGACACAGTCACTATCGCCCGTGTGTGGAGCTTGGTTTCGGACATGACCTGGTGCGGCCCTTTCGGGTGAGCAGAGAGAAGCTTCACTCATTTCCAGCTGCCCTCCCAGGCCTGCAGCTCAGTATGGAGCCGGGGGAGCCGGGGAGGGGGGGAAGCCGGGAAAGCCGTGGGATGAAGGCGCCCACCCCGCTTGCCTCTGGTGTTGGCTCCGCTCTCATGGCCTCAGGCAGACCAGAACCGCGTCCCTGAGGAGTCAGGGAACCTTGAAGGAGAAGGGGCGTGAGCGGCCCCCCGCCTGAAGGAGGACAGAGGGGCAGAGTTCGGGGCACTCCGGGGGGCAGGCCTGGCAGCCAGGAATGAGGTGGCCACGCGGGGAGGGTGGCCACCCAGCTGGAAGAGAGGCCTCTGGCTGTATTGAGCCAGACAGGTAGGGCCCAGGCGCAGGGGAGCGGCGGGGGGCTCCAGGGGGTGCCGGGGGCTCAGGCGGGAGGTGGCGCGGGAGGCCAGGCCGGGCTCAGGGCTGAGCGGTAATTAAAGGAGACGCAGGGGGCTCCCCAGGGCCAGCAGGGCCGGTAACTGACACGCGGGCCCCATTGCTCCGCTCATATTTCTCACCGGATCGATACGTTTGACTCCCGACAAGACAATAATCGCTTGTACGCGGCCGGCGAGTCGATCAAATACATTATTAGAGCGAGGTCCCCCAGGGGCCTGGCGGGGAGCGGTGGGGGGAGCAGCCAGCCCACCGGGGACAGTGGAGCAGGATTCCTCACCCCTCAGGGCCCCCTGCCACGGCCTCTTCCCCTCGGCTGCCCCCGGGGACCCTGTCTGCGGCGCCATTCCCCAGCCTCTTTCTGGATGCTGCTGTGTCTGGCGGCATCGCCACCGAGCCCCCGGCTGTGTCCCAGCGCCCACTGGGCTGCGTGGGGACCCAGGGGTCTCCCCGGTAACTGCTGCCTAATCTGTAGGCCTGTCCATGTGGGAGCTCAGAGGCTGCGCAGGCCCCCAGCTTAGCGGCAGGTAGGAGCCTGGGCTTTAGGCCACACGGAGTGGATGGCTGAGCCAGAAGACGAAACTCGGGCCTGAGATTCATTGACAACAACCTCCTTTAGCATCTCTGCACATTGGCTTTCAGCAAGGCCTAGGCCAGGGCAGCCTTTGCGCGGGGGGGGGGGGGGGGGGAGCTGGCTTAGGGCCTAAACACATGGGCAAAGGGATGTCTGGCTGGTCCTGCTACATGGCCATGCCATCCTCCAATGGGCCTCCAGTACTTTCCAATCAAGCCCAGCCTGGCTCGGCCTGGGCACCGCTTGCCCACCTCTTCCCCACCCTGCTGGCTTCTGGGCAGGAGCCTTCATTTCCTGCTTACACACCTGCCTCTCCAGTGGTCCTAAGACAAGGCAAGGTCAAGCTGTATGTGCCCCGTGTTGTGCATAGGAGCACCCAGTATCCGGGGACTTAAAATATCTCAGCAGCGGCATCACTGCCTAGTCCGTGCTAATGGAGCCAATATGTTATTGCTAATCTTCACCACAATCTCAGGAGGCGAGGGTTGTGATCCTCCCCTTTCTACTGGTGAACGGGAGCTCAGAAAGGTCAAGTCACTCAACGCACGTCACACAGCGTGTGAGTGGTGGTGGAGCAGGATTCAAGCCAGGCCTGTCCTCACAGCTTACTCTTTCTCTGCTCCACCATGGGTCTCCACAGAGCTGTGACATGCTCTCTGTCCTCTGGTGGATAGCAGAAAGCCATTCTCTGCCCACTCAGGGACACTGGAACCTCCTCACAGCCCACAGCCCAACCCCCTCTGCCCTGAGAGTCTATTTTTTACACTCAGCAATGCATTGGACTCCTTCTGCTGAAGGAACCCATCAATTCCCCATTTCCTTCCGTTCAAACATTTCCTACGTGCCCCTTCGGGACGAGCCATGGGCTGAGGACCCAGAGATGAGCTTGAACCTGCCTCAGGAGCTCATGGTGTGAGGGGAAGTCTGGAGCTGATGAAATGCCCTGATATTCCATCACTGAGTCAGTAAGTATCCAACAAACGCTATTATGTGCCAGGCCATTGCTAAGCTCAGAGAATACAGTGGTTAAAAGCAAAACAATCAGTTATACCTCAGTAAAGCTGAAAATTTTTTTGAAAAAGCAAAGCAAAGATGTTTTCTCTTCCCCACGTGACTTAGTCTTTTGAGGGGAGGGCAATTTAAAAACGTTATCAAATAAATATGCAATTTCAAGTTGGGAGTAGTGCTTTCAAGAATAGATGTAAGATGGAGGGTACACTTACTCAGCAGTTGGACCACTCATAAGACAAAGAGCGCAGGGAAGAGCGTGCAGGCCATAGGAACAGAGGAGGTGGTGGCCCTGAGACAGCAAGCAACACAGCAAACCTCCTATGTAATAAAAGCCTAATATGCAAATTGACCAAACATTGGAACCACTGGTGGCTATGATGCACACTGACCACGGGGGGGGGGGGGGGGGAAGGAAAGGGTGGTGCGGAAGGTTTGAGGGGGGCGCAGAAGGGGGGAGAGGGGGAGCGGGTGCGGGGGGGGGGGCAGACACTCAACGCAGGAGCTGCACCCTGGTGATCAGTGCCCTCCCACAGGGGAGCACCGCTCAGCCAGAAGCCGGGCTCACAGCCAGCGAGGCAAGGGCGGGAGCCTCTCCTGCCTCCATGGCAACACTAAGGACCCCTCAGGGGATGTCTGCCTGCCAGCTTAGACCCACTCCCCATGCAGCAGACATCCCCCAAGGGGTCTCAGACTGCGAGAGGGTGCAGGCTGGCTGAGGGACACCCCACACCCCCACCCCCCCAGTGCACGAATGTCATGCACCGGGCCTCCAGCTTCAGTGGGAAAATGGAGGCACATCTGGCTGGACCAGAGTGAACGAGGAGGATGTGGCATGTGAAATGGAGAGGAAGGTGGGACAGACCATAGTGCCTTGTAGGGTCAAGCAAGCATTTTGGACTTTACTGTAAGTTCAGTGGGATAACCCTGAGACGGTTTTAAGCCAATGAGTGATGCAGTTCTGTGCACGTTTCATGGACGATTCCGGCCACCCGGGAGGCTAGTCTGGAGGGGTCAGGGCATGAAGGAGGTCGGCCATGAAGAAATGGATGGGGTCCACGTGAGAGCTGATGATAGCTGAGAACAGGGTGGTGGCAGTGGTGGGGGGAGTTAGGTAGAAAAGGAGCAAGTGTCTCCAGAAGCAATTTTGAGAGTAGATGCAACAGGATTGGTGACTGGCAGGGGTGGGGGACAAGTGAAAAACGAGAGCCAGGACGCAGAAGTGCCTTTCCTGCCATAGAAAGATGGGGGAGGGGGGATCCAGCTGAGATGAGAAAGTCCTCAGCAGGACACCATGTGTGCCTTGAGGTTGGATGTGATGTTGTAGGTGGAAGGCTTTTAAGCGAGAAAAGTCTGTGTACGGAAGATCCGTGGGGGGCGGGCCAGAGGACAGGCTGGTGGGGGGATCTGCAGGCAAGATGACCAGAGGGGAGGCTGGAACAATGGCTCAGACATCAGGAGAAGAAGGAGCCTGAGGATGCGAAGAGGCTACAAATCCTAGTGGGAGTGGGAGTCTGCACATGGGGGGCTGTGCAGGGGGCTGGGCCGGCCCAAGGCCATCACCGATGGACCGTGGGAAGGGGACCGGGCTGGGGAAGAGACCTGTGTCCATGCCAAGAAAGGGGTCAGGAAGAGGTATCTCGGAATCAGCAAGGTCTGTGCACCAGGAAGCCAGCAGGTGCTCGGTAAACACATTGACACAAACACTCTGTGGCATCCCCACCACCACCACCAATTTCCCAAACCCGCCTCAAGTGAGAAGAGACTGAGAAGCATTGTGATAAGGCTCAGAAAAGGTAAAAGTCTGAAGACCAACCAGGTCCCCATTCTGAAGCTGACCCTCTGGTGACCCAGGGCCAGCTCCCTGTGCTCTCTGGGCCTCGATTTTCCTACCCGTAAGTGGGAGGTGGAGCAGGAGGGGCACACTAAGACTTCTTCCAGCTCTAGCATCCTGCGGCTTGAAAGAAACAAGCGCAGGCAGGATGGATTGATGAATCAACCAGCTGGAGGAGGAATACAGAATTGTGGGCCTCATCTAGAGATGGCCTGGCTGAGTGTCCTCAGGGTTTCATCGACTCCTCACCTTTTAGGAGGGGCTTGTATTACCCCCCATTTTAGAGATGAGGAAACTGAGGCCCATGGCCACATGGCTAGGCTGGCGTGGACCGGGAGTCTCTCACACAGAAGCCTGCAGGCGCAGGCTAACCGCCGTGCTGAGCTTCTGGCTCCTCGGCTTGATTTTATGTCTCAGACTGTAGCTCCTCCAAAAACAGGCACCCCTCACCACATACCCACTTGGAACCTGAGCCTTCCCCTGACGAGGCTCTGGCCCCCTCCTGCCCCCGTGCTGCACACCCCACTTGGGCCCAGACTTCCCACTCTCCCAGCACTGAACTCGGGCTCCAGGCCACAGCCACGCCCTCCGCACAGGGAGCTATCCAGAGGCTGAAATGCACGGGCCCTTGTCCTTGGTCCAGAAGCCCTCCAGCAATTCCCTGAGGCCTCTAGGACAAGCCCTACACCCTCACCATGGCCTCCAGGCCCTGCACACGTCAGACACACTCGTGTGCCCCGACCCTGGGGCCTCTGACCTTGCTGACCTGTCCCCTAGAATTCTGTTTCCCGCTCCTCCCATTCTTCTGATCCTGACGGCCTCAGCTCAAAGCCACCTCCTCAAGAGGCCCTCCTTCATCCCTCTCCCTTCCTCACGCAGTTTCATTTTCTTCAAGACCATCTCTGGAACTCCGTGACTTGATTGCCTGCTTCCCCCTCTGAAAAGTGTAAGTGCTCTGAAAGCAGGTGTCCTCCTCCACCTTGCTCACAGCGGTATCCCCAACACCTAAAAACACTGCTGGCACATAGAGGGTGCTCAAACCCCGCTTGCTGAATGAGTGGGCCCCTCTCAGCTCCTGTGGCTCACAGGAAGAAGGCCCAAGGCTAGCTCTCCAAGCTCACGTGGATATGGGCCCCTGCCAACCTCTTTCCCCATGTTGTCCTCCGAGCTCACTTCTTCCTCTGTTCACCTTGGGTTCCCTCACATGCCTGTCCTTTGTGCTTCCTATGTCACCCACCTTCTGACCATCCCTGCAGACTCTGCTCCAATGTCCCCTCTGGAAGCTCTCCCTGACTTTGCCCCAGGCCAATTAGTAGCAATGACCCCAGTCTTCCCACAGCTCGAGGCAGCATCCCGGGCTTTAGTACTAATCATAATCACTTCTCAATGAGTCTGTCCCCATGGGGCAAGGCCTGGAGGCAGGTCAGGGTCTGACGGCCTCCAGGAATGTTTGTTGAATGAGAACGTCTGTCCCACAGACTGCATTTACCTGTATAGGTGCATATGAGCACTGGCTTGGGAGCCAGACAGGCGAGAATTTGGGAACTGGTTCCTCCATTCCCTTGCTGTGTGACCCTGGGCAAGTGACTTCACCTCTCTGAGCCTCAGGCACCTTGTCTGTGAAATCTGGGTAGTAGCATGGGCTGACAGAAACCTCATTCACGTTAAATATAATACTTGCCACCATGCACAAGGAATTCAAAAAAGTTCACAAAGTGTACACCATATCAAGGCTTGAAGTAGAGAGAAATCAAACAATTTAGATGCCACAACAGAACAATGGCTACATAAATATATTCATAGTCAGAGTGTGGTTATAAAAAAGAGTGAGACAGACCTATGGGTATGGACATGGAAACTTTTGTAAGACCTACTGAATGAAAAGGCAAGTTGTAGAGTAATTTATACAACCTAATAGCATTTATGTAAAACGCACACAAAAACACTACACCTTTCCTTTGGATGGTTGAAGGGCCAGAACTGGGAATGCAGAGGAAGCTCAAAGGGGGATTTTAACCTCTGTTATCTTTTTGGTTTTAATAATGAGATTATATTCATTTTTAATTAAAATTAGAATGTGTTAAATGATACACAGGTGGCTAACACAAGGAAAGAAATGATCACCCCCAAAGGGAGGGCAGTGGTGCTTCCAGCAGGGAGGGGGGCAGGGATGTGTTTGGGAAGGGGCACACAGGACAGGGGCTCCTGGGCCCTGGCTGCCTCCTCTATCCCGACCTAAGTAGTGAGCATACAAATGTCTGCTGGATAAAGATTGATTAAGCTGTACATTTATGACTCATCCACATTATTGTGCTTCCTGTGGGCGGGATCAATTCATACTTGTTGCAATATCAGCTGCTCCCCACATATCCCCACCCCACCCCAATTCGCTGCCAAGAAGCAGACCTCAGTAGAAAAAAGCCCACATTGGGTAGGGTGAGCTCATGGCTACAAATGCTCCCAGGACCCAGGCCGCTGTCCAAGGTACTCAAGCTAGCTTCAACACTTATCCCAGCCACCCAGACCCTGCCTGTCGCCTGGCCTCTGTCAGCCTCTGAGACGGCAACACCTATCGCTTCCTCACTCACTTTCTCCAGGCTGGCTTAGTTCCTGCAACCCAAGCCCAAGCTTCAACATGCCTCTGCTTTTGTTCCCTCCTCCCTCCCATCTTTCCCGTGGTGTGTTCCCTCACTTATTCCAGGGTTACAGGTACTCATCCTCTTCACAGAAAAGTCTTTTTTTTTTTTTTTTTTTTAATATATTTTTACTGCCCAAACTGGTTTGGCTTAGTGGAGAGAGCGTTGGCCTGTGGACTCAAGGGTCCCAAGTTCCATTCCAGTCAAGGGCATGTACGTTGGTTGCAGGTACATCCCCGGTGGGGGGTGTGCAAGAGGCAGCTGATCAAGGTTTCTCTCTCATCGATGTTTCTAACTCTCTATCCCTCTCCCGTCCTTTCTGTAAAAAATCAATTAAATATAATTAAATATATTAAATATATATATATATATATATATATATATATATATATATATATAACTGATTTCAGAGAGAAAGGGAAAAGGAGAGAGAGATAGAAACATCAATGATGAGAGAGAATCATTCATTGTTTGGCTGCCTCCTGCACGCCTCCTATTAGGGATCAAGCCCAAAACCCAGGCATGTGCCCTGGACCGAAATCGAACCTGGGACTCTTCAGTCTGCAGGCCGATGCTCTATCCAAACCGGCTAGGGCCTGAGATATCTTTTTGATCACACCACCTGCGCAGCCTCCACTCTCCTCCTCGCTCTGTCCTCTCCCTCCCAGCACGGCTCACTGTCTCCATTCAAGTTTCCACTTGAACGTTCATGCCAGGAGGGCAAGGAGCATGTCTGCCCTGTTGGGTTTTAGCCTCCTCTTTAAAAGGGCCTCAGGTGCACCCCACCACACTAATCACAAGCCTTAGCTCACGACATGCTCCCATCAGTGGGCTGGGCAGAGCCCTCTTCCAGTCATCTATTTGCTTATTTGTTTTATTTATTTTTAATAATGTGCTCACATGAATCCACTCAGCATTCGGATTGGAACTGTGACAATAATCATGCTGGCTGGTGTCTGACTTGTTCACTGCTGTATCCCCAGCACCTGCACATGGGGCGGGCGGGGGGGGGGGGGGCGCGCGCTCAGGATGTGTTTGCTAAAGAAGAAGCCAAGGGACAGGGACCTCCACGCCATGCGAAGGCAGCTGTCGGGAGCGCCCCCCTGGCCTCCCAGCAGGTGGGTGGGATGGAGAAGAAACCAAAGGCCATTCCCTCTGCTCAGCCCTCCACCCTCCCTGAGGCTGCCACCCCCCACTCGGCCTGGCTAAAGCCTCTCCATAGGATTTCGTTCTACACCTTCACAAAAGGCCCACTACACCCGTCCCTGTGGTGAGACCCAGGGACACAGGGTGTGTCAGCCTTGGCCATGCCCTGGAGGAGTTCTCAAACCACTCTGCTCCCTGCCCAGTGACCACTGATGATGCTGAGAGAGGAGAGCAGCTCCCGGGCCTGCTCAGTGCAGGCATGTGCTCCGTGCTTTCCTTGCGTTGTCCCTTGGCGTCTTCCCAATTATCCGGTAAAGCAGGTGCTGTTGTTATCCCCCTTTCCAGAGGAGCACCCTGAGGTGGGTCAGAGCAGGCAGGTCAATTCCAGAGCCGGGCTCCCCTCACCCCCAGGCCTGCTGCCTGAGTTACACGGAACCTACACGTGTTTCTCCCGCAGAGGCCCACGAGGTCCCGGGCCTTCTGTGTTTCTACATCCGTGTCTGAGGACGGTGGGAAAGGCATCAACTTAGCATCACCTGGTGAGTGGTTCGGTGCCAGCTGCGGGGCTGGAGGTGTGGGAGGGTGTCCCCTGGCCCAGCCACCACACTCCTGGAGGGCGTCACTAAATGAGACACGCATTTTGACTGCAATCGGGTGCCACTCTCAGGCCGTATCACCTGCAGCACACTACAAATTTTAAATAATTTCATTTAAAATTATCCTGAAATGGTCTCATAAATTTCATTTAATGGGGCATTTTGTTGTCATGGTTAAGAGTGAAAGTCTGGCTGAAACCAGTTTGGCTCAGTGGTAGAGCGTCGGTCTGCTAACTGAAAGGTCCCAGGTTTGATTCCGGTCAGGGGCATGTATGTTGGTTGCAGGCACATCCCTGGTAGGGGGTGTGCAAGAGGCAGCTGGTCGATGTTTCTCTCTCATCGACGTTTCTAGCCCTCTATCTCTCTCCCTTCCTCTCTGTAAAAAATCAATAAAATATATATATTAAAAAAAAAAGAGTGAAAGTCTGTAATTCCATTTGGTGTCCCTTCATTTTTAGCACACCGTGAGCCTCAAAAATTAGAATTCTATCCAGCCTTGCTGTGTGACTTTGAGCAAGCCACTCAACCTCTCGGGGCCTCTTCTTGAACTGTGTGGTCTCTGAGCAGTCTCAACAGAAGGCCCTGCGTGCCAGAGAGGCTCCACACGCATTTACTCAGAGGAGTGTGAGACAGTTCCTGCCATCATGAAAGTGATCTCTGCGCCCTGGGCACTTGAGGGAGAGTGAAGAGTGAAGGGAAATGGGCGTGTTTCGGGTGTGACATGCACTTACTGAGATGGGGACAAGCTCCTGGAGAAGTCCAGGGACAAAGGACCAAGAGTTCTGCTTTAGACAATTCAAAGAGGAGCCCTGGCCCGACTGGTTAGAAATACTTTCCACGCCTTTTCTCATTGAAGCGTCTCTGCACTGCGGAAGAGAGCCATCGCCAGCACGCCCATTTCACAGGCAAAGAAACTGACCCTCAGCAAAGTTGGAGCATTTGCCTGGCGTCACACGGTGGGAAAGAGGACTAGCATCCGGGCAGTTGGATTCCAAAATCTACGCTGCCATGCATGTCCTCTGCCTCTGCCCCAGATCCTTGCCACCTCTTCCCTTTGGCTCCACAGAAAACACTGCCCTTGGACCTGGGCTGGCCATCGGAGACACCCACCAGTCTCCCACCCCTGTCCCCTCGTGGCCTCCTGCCAGCAGGAGCCATTCCCTGAGAGTCTCATGCGGGTCACCGGCCTTGAGTCACAGCAATGCTGGGAGGCATGCTGAGCGATGTCCTGAGACCCCGGAGACACTCCAGACTTACAGAGCGAGGGCCGCTCTGGGCTCAGTGCTTGCCTACGGGAGCCTCCTGTGGACAGGCGCCTCTTTCCCCTCCTCGCAGGGCCTCCGCCTGGCAATGACCTTCTCGTGCCAAAAACACCTGTCACCTTGAAGTGTGGGTGAAGAACACCAACTAGTTACCATCCAGGCCTCTGCCTCCCAGAGGCGTCCCGGCCGCCGAAAGGAAAAGCAGCCTTCGAACCGAGCCCTGTCCAACCCCAGGCCCTTTGCATGCGCCTTCCCCTCTGCCTTGAGCATCCTTTACCTGGTCAAACCTACCTCACCCCTCAACGTTCAGTTTAAATGCTTCCCCCTCTCTCTGTTGGTTCCTTGGTCTTGCTTCTATTTTAGGGGGACTTATCACAGTTTCTGATGTTGCATTTAATTGGTATTCACACTTAAAGAACCGCACCCCCTGTAGCTTTTTTGTTCCATGAAAGCCGGCTGGGTCCATTCTGTTCACTGCTTCTCTCCAGCGCCCAGCACGGGCCAACCTGAGGCAGGTGCTCCGCGGACACGTGGAGGGTGTGTGTCAGTTAAGCGAATCCCTTATGGAGACAAGCAGCCGGGGCAGAGGGCTGGAGTCTTCTGAGCCTCAGTTTCCACTTCTGTAAAACCAAGAAAATAATCCCTCCCTTCCAGGGCGGTGGTGAGAATCCAAGCAGACAATGACTATTGACAGTAGTTTGAGTGGGATGGGGTGGGGGGGGGAATGGTCTCTAAATGTAAAAGCTCAAAAGAGCTGGAAGTTAGAGGTCGGGCGAGATCCAGAGAAAGAGCAGGAGAGAAGGGCAAGGCCATTTGTCACATAATCTTATCTGTTGGACATGTTCCATTTCCTCATGCACAGACGCCTGCAAGATGGTGGCCGTGACCCGGAGGAGGAAACTGAGGCTCAAAGAGGAACAACCTGCTGCCCACGGTGTCACAGCAAGTCGGTGGCAGAGATGGGGCTGAACCCCCCACCCCAGCAATCAGGTTCCCCACATCCTTCCAGGAAGAATCCAACTCCTAGCAGCAAGCTCTTTTTTTAAATTGCTCACCCGAAGATGTTTTTCCATTGTTTTTGTTTGTTTTTTAGAGAGAGAGTGAAAGGGAGGGAGAGAGACATAGAGAGAAACATCGATGTGAGAGAGACACATTGATGGGTCGCCTTCCGCACATGCCCCAACCTAGACAGGGATCGAGCCTGCAACCCGGGCACATGTCCTTGACTAGAATCGAACCCAGGCTCCTTCAGTCTTCAGGTCGACGCTCTATCCACTGAGCCAAACTGGCTGGGGCTAGCAGTGAGCTCCTGACAAACATTTATGGCTGGATCAACGAAGAGGGCCAACCAGAGTCACTCAGTCTCCGCTCTGCCACTCACTGGCAGGTGACCTCGGGCAAGTCGCTTCCCTCCCCTGAGCCTCCGTGTCCCCGTCTGCAAAGGGGACAGTGATCATGCCTGCCACCCAGGGTGCCGGGGGACCCAGCAAGAGCCCACAGACGGAGTGCTTCGCAGACAGTACGAAGTTCATGCGCAACCATTAGGATTGTTACCCTCCCAGCAAGAAAACAGAACGGGCAAAGGGGCAGGTTTGGGGAAGACAAGAGGCCAGCGAAAAGGGGGCCCATCAGAGAGGCCCTTTCAGAGGAGCGGCGTCCGGAGCCAGGGGGAAAGGGACCCCAGCCCGAGGCTGGTTCTCAAGCCAAGAAGTGGGAAGCTGACTTCCTGCCCCCTCTGTCCACCCCCCACCCTCAGACCCCTCCCCCGCTTCCAGCTTTCCTGGGCCTCAGCCAGACCCCATACACCTGACTACCTGCCAACCTCCTCTCCATCCCAGCCCGCCCCCCACCCCACCCCCGGCCCCGCTCAGACGGGCTCTTTGGCTCAGGTCTTGCCCCAGCACATGGTCCAAAGGGATTTTTCTCTCTCCCGTTGGGAAGACCCTTTACTAATTGCAAAACCATTATCTGACAGCAGTACAGGAAAATCCCTCCTGGTGAAAGGCCAGAACTGTGTTAGGCCTAAGCCAGCACATGACATGTGGGTAGGTATGCATGTGTGTACATCACCCTTGGGTGTTTCTGTGGTGTTTTTTTTTTTTTTACAACTTAAAAAAATAATTGATGTTAGAGAGAGGAAGAGGGAGAGAAACATCAATCGGTTGCCTCCCACACATGCCCCCACCAGGGATCGAACCCGCCACCTTTTATTATACGATGCTCCAACCAACTGAGCCACACCGGCCAGGGCATACACAACTCCTTTTTAACCCAGATTGCTTCTCCCCACATGCGAGGAATCAGACACAGAGCTCCTTGCCCCCCTTCCAAACTCAGGTGTCTGTGAGGACTGAGGAGGGGATGGGAGCACGGAGCACTGCGCTGATGGAGGGATGTGTCCCCCACCCCTGCCCTGAAGCATGGCCCGGTCAGGTTACTTCCAGGCCCAGCTCCAGAGGACAATCTGGCATCACCATGCCAAGCCACCAGGAGCAGGTGAGAGGGCAGCCTGCAGCCTTGAGCTGTCACGGGAGGAGAGGTGCCTGGATGGAGGGGCAACCAGGCTCCCCAGCAGGAGGACCTGCCGCCCCCTCTCCCCTGGAGCCTGGGAGAGCGGTGTCCCTGCCGGGCACAGGTCTCCTGCCGGAGAGGCCCTGAAGGCCATCAGAGCAGCTCATTTTTCAGGGGAAAACTGAGGCTCAGGGCAGGCAAGTGAGCGCAGCAAAGCCACACAGCACACCTGTGGCAGCCGTGGGCTCCGGCTCCGGCCCCGGCTCTCCAGCTCCGTCCCTGAGGGGTGGATGAGCTCTCACTCCCCCGCACACTGAGAGAGAGGAGTGGGGCTTTAGTCCCTGTCTCTGCCCTTCCGCTGGCATTCCCAGGCCCTGGGCCTCCGTTCCTTTCACGGCCGTGGACTGAGACTGAGGCGTGGGGGGGCAGGCAGGTAGGAGAGGCCGGAGGGGGATGCATGGAGCAGAGCAGAGCGAGAGGGGGGTGAGGAAAGAATAGCCGGGAACCGTCAGGGCGAGCAGAGAAGAGCGAGGGGGTTCTTACATCCCTGAAGGGGAGGCAGCCATAAAGGAGAGAGTCCATTCACCCAGAGAGACGGACAGAGGAAGAGGGAAAACCGGGGAGACAAAGAGGGAAGAGGGGGAGGAAGAACAGGCACCAGGGTCTCTGTAAATTGCAATCCAGGTGGGGCACCCTTCCATCCCCACATCCCCTCCTCCAGCGGCAGCCCTGAAGTTTGCGTCTGCCCCCCGGCCGGCCGGGCTGAAATGGGTGGACAGATGGAAAAGGTGTCCAACCCCAGCCGGTCTCCGCCCCGGCCTCAAGCCGCCTCCCTGGGATGGGGGCCCGCATCTAGCATGGAAGGGGGAAGGCAGGCTCCGGAGGATGTGCCTGATCTCGGGGCAGGGACCAGAGGGCCTGCCTTCCCCCACCTGCTCTTGGCCCCGGCCTGCTGCCAGTGCCCACACCTTCCTCAACCTGTGGCCATCATCTCCCTGCCGCCCCCCTAAAACCCCCCTGTCCATCCCCATACACCCCGAGACCTCTCCTCCAGAGCCCACCTGCCTGCTCCCCACAGATTGGGGGCCGGGGAGGGTACCCCGCGGCCTCACTGGGGAGGGGGCCGGGTGGATTGCTGAGGACAGAAGGGCTGCGGCTGACAGGACGAGGAGGAAGAGGAGGGGGCCTCGGTGATGGACGAGGCTGGTTCCGGGTGGGGGTGGCGGGGAGGGGGCAGGGGAGGGCTGGGGGAGGGGTGGTAGGAAGCGGTGTGAGGGGGGAGCGGGACCAGGCTCACATTTGGCATTCAGGGCAGCTGACAATAAAAATGCTTTATTGCCAAGAAACTGGATCGATCGGGGCTGGAGGGGGCCGGCAGGGGGGACGCGGAGGGCTCGGCGAAGAGGCCAGCAGCCGGGCCTCCGCAGCGACCAGGGCCCAGCCGCCCTCCCCCCTGCGCCCCCCTCCCCGCCTCCTGCCCTTTCTCTCTCCTGCAGCCACCGCTTAGTTCTTATTATATTTTTTCTTATATATTTTTCCCCCAGCTTCTCCTGCTCCTGTTATTTTTTTTCTTTTAATTTTTTTTTTTAAACTCACTGCACTCCCAATGCCGCAGGCTGCGGGGGGGGGGGGGGGGGGCGGCAGGCATCTGCCAGGCCAGGCCCCTACCCACAGGGCTTCCAGGGCTGCTGGCTCTGAGCAGAGCCCCGCTTTGCCTCCACACCCCCCAGTGCAGCCAGGCTACCCCCGGGGTCTGTCCTCGTGGGTGCCTACCTCCCCCCCCCCCCCCCCCGCTGCTCAGGAAACACCCCTGAAACACCCCCCTCTGACGGGCTCAGGGCCCTCGCCAGGCCTCTCTCCCCTCCCCCCTACCTGGCCCAGCTCACTCCCAGAGCCATTTGGCTGATGGTCAGAACTGTCCGTCAAGGGGGCTCTGAGCCCCTGGGGACCCAGATGGGAGGAGGGAAGGGGAGAGGTCAAGGGTCAAGGCACGTCCCCTTTGCTCGGCTCTCTCCCCATCCCCCTTCCTAACAAAGGGAGCAGCAGCCCGGCGCTGGGGGTGGGGGGCAGCGGGTGCTCGGAAGCCGGGAGGAGAGGGCTTGTAGGGATGGCCAAGGGCAGGGGGTGGGGGTGGGGCCCGCCTGCCCCTCCTCTGCCCTCCCTCGGGTCAAGGCTAAGGTGATTCCTCAACCTCCGGGAGGCTGGGCTGGGAGGAGAGGAGGATCTGGACAGACAAAGAGCCGGGCCCCGGGGAGTTGGGGGTTGGGGGGAACACCTGGGACCCCAGCAAGCTCCGCTGAGGGAGGGGCAGCAGGCACCCCTCTGGCCCCGGCCTCACCCTCCGCATGGCCCTGCCCCCCGTCTGCATCCATCCCTGTGGATCCCAGAGCTGCACAAAACTTCTGAGCTTGGCCGTGGTCGGAAGGGGGTGGAAGGGAAACTGAGGCTCAGAGAAGGGAGACAGGCAGGGCCGGGGGGCCGGATGGAGCACAGCCCAGTGTTCCCAGCCTGGTCCAGGGGCCTCTTCCTCTTCCTTCCTTCCAACCTACGGGCCGTCCTCCCTGCCCCACCCAGGTCAGGGGAGCTTAGACGCGGGGGGGGGGGGGGGGGGGGCAGGGGGTAGCCGGTTCTACAGAGACGGCTGAGGGGAAGCTGTGTTTCCGGTCTCGGACAGGGGAGAGGAGTTTGAAGCTCTGTGTCTGGCACGAGTCTGGCACAGCGTCAGGCTGGAGCTCCAAAGGGCAGGCGGCGGGTGTGGGCCGGGCCTCCTGAGCTCCAGGCCAGCGATGGCCTGGGAAGAGGGCGTTCAGAGAGGTCCTCTCTCTCGCCCTTGGTCCCACGGCAAAGGAGGAGGATTCGCACTAATGTCTGTCCCCGACTGACCGAACACAGCACAGCCTCGATGCCTCACCCCTGCCCAGCCCGACGGTGGGGGGCAGAGGGGGCCCGAGGCAGCGAGCAGCTGTGAGCCCCCATCCACGCCCACAACGAATGAAGGACGGCCAGAAACAAAAAGAAACGAGGAAAATCTGTGTTTAAAATGGCTCACGAAAGCGGCTCTCAGGGAGAGGGCCTCGGCCAAGAGGAAGAGGGGGAGGGTACGGTGGCGGGCCGCTTTTTGGGGGGGTGGGCCAGCCAGTGTGTGCCCCCACAGCCTGCCGAGAAGGCCCAGATGGGCCAAGGACTATAGGGGTCCCGCTGCCCTCCCCCAAACCTCCCCTCCCCTCGCTCCCTCTTTCTCGGCTGGCTATCGACCGGGGCTGTGACATGGTGGATCAATACAGCAGGGATATAAAGCCGGCTGGCTGCCTGCCTGCCTCTGCGTCTCTCTCTCCGCCTGCCTTGCTTCCCTTCCCGGAGCCGCACCCAGGCCCCCCACCCGGGGTACCCCTCACTCAGGCCTCCGAGGGGCCGGGGCCCACCCTCATCACCACCCCCTGCGGCGGAAGAGCGTAGGGAAGCGCTTGGACAGCCAGGAAGGGGGTGAGTATGGGAGTGGGCAGGGAACAGACGGGGGTGGGATCCCTGGCAGTGAAGGGGGCTGGGAGAAATCAAGGGACAGCCCCCCCCCCAGGGCCAAAGAAGGGAGCCCTCGGTTGGGAGCAGCTCAGGGAGGTGGGGTCCTTTGAAGGTATGAGAGAGATGGGTCTCTGGGGGTGGGCGGTGGGTATCTGGGGGCTGAGAGACCTTGTCCTGAGCCCCTGGGCAAGGCAGGCCTGGCGGGGTGTCGGAGTGAGCGAGGGTGAGTGAACGCCAAGAACAGAGGGGCCACCCCCAGGCAGCTGGTTGCCCACTCACCAGCCCCTGACTGCCCCCATCCTGGGAGCTCCATGGACACAGCCACCTTGGCCACCCCCACCCCCTAGAACCTGGCCTGCACGTGTGGGGGTGAGAGGACAGGAGGCTCCAGGGGAAAGGGCTGGGTGGCGTGTGCCCCGTGTGCTGGGTGGCGTGTGTCCCGTGTGCTGGGTGTGAGTATGCCCCGTGTGCTGGGGGTGTGTGTGTCCCTGTGCTGGGTGGCGTGTGTCCCGTAGCTGGGTGGCGTGTGTTCCATGTGCTACGTGTGTGTGTGCCCCATGTGCTGGGTGGCGTGTGCTTTTGAGTCTCGGCGGTGGGACTCCCAGACTCTGTGTCTCCACAAGGCTCGGTGTCTCCGTACTGTCATGTCTCTGCAACCAGCAGCCTGTGGGTGTGTCCCGGGGAACTGGGGGCTCCGGGTGCACCTCCATGAGTGGATCCCCCACTCTGGTTGTCCCCGAATGTGTGAATGTGCAGGGAGCTCCGCTGTCCCAGGAGCGTCTCCGTGACCCCCGTCCCCAGGGAGCAAGGCGGCTGTGCGTCCCTAGTGTGTCCGACCCCCATCGGGTGTTCCCGCGAGTGTCTGACGCTGTGGCGTGCGAGCTCGTGTGTCCGTGTGTGCGGCTCCGTGCCTGTGTCTGTGGGTGGCTGTAGGTGTGGCCATCTCTGCACAACCGGAGCCCTTCCCTTTATGAGTGTCAGAGGTCCGTGTGCTTTCTGTGTGTCTACGTGACTCCCGTGTGTGTGTGACCACGGCCCTGTGTGTCTCCGCGGTGGACTGGAGGCCCTGGGTGTGTTTCGCGTGTGGCATGGTGACTCGGAGCACAGGATGGCGCTGGGGGAGGATTGAGCCTAGCCCATTTCATTGCTGTATCGCCTCACATCCCAATGCCAGGGCCTGCTTGCCTCTTCCATTCCCGTCCTGAGCCCGACCCCCACCAGGAGGGCCCAGGGCCCCTCCCCCCGCCCCTCACAGCGGGACCTCTGCTCCTCAGCGTCCCCCCCTTTGGCAGACGCCACCTCAACTCCACGAAGCGACCTCCGTCCCTCCCAACCCCCCCAGCGCCACCCGCTCCCCCACCCTCCCCCCACCACAAGTCCAGTCCAACCCAGACAAAAGCAATTACTCCTGAGGTAGGATGTGAGTGTGGGTGTTAGAATCAGAAAAAGGGGGGAAGGGAGGGGGAGCGAGAGGCACACACAGAGGCAGGGACGGGCGCCAGAGACACGGAGAGACAGGGATGAGGCAGAGACCCGCAGAGAGTATGAGAGGGACGGAGAGACAGAGGATGAAAGCGATGAGCAGAGACAGATGCAGGAGGCAAAGGCGGAGGGAAAAAAGCAGAGGAAGGACAAATGAGAGGGCCAGATGGAGAGACAGAGAAGCAGAGACTGAGAGACAGGAAGAGATAGAGGGGAGTGCGGACACAACAGAGCGAAAACCCAGTGACAGAGCCACGCAGAGACGGCGGAGATAAAGAGAACGGGGGCCGGAGGCAGGGAGAGCAGCAAAGAGCAGGGGAGGCAGACGGGGGTGGGGGGACGACACGACACAGAGAGGGAAGATAGGGAGAAAACAGGAGCGATACACAGAGAGGAACTGAAAGACTGAAGAATGAATGAGGTCGAGACAGAGAGATGAAAGGGAGAGAGAGACAGGGAGAGGAGACAGGAAAGCGAGAGACAGCCGGTGAGAGGGGCCTGAAGGACATGCAGCCAGAGGAGAAAAGTCTCAGATAGCAAAGCAAGAGAGGGCTGCAGGGAGACCCAGTCCACAGCGACCTCCCTCTCTCTCTCTCTCTCTCTCTCTCTCTCTCACACACACACACACACACACACACACACACACACACGGCTTTCTTCCCACCCACCCCCAGGCCAGAAGCCAGGGGTGCCCAAGCCCTTCCCACACCCTCTGGGCACCTGCCAGACGCCACAGGGGGTGGGGCGGCGGATGGACGGACAGGGGCGCCTTGGGCAGCAGCAGACGGGGCTCAGGATCACAAGGGCATGAGGGAGCAGAAAATCCTCCTACCACACTGCTGGCCCTCTCCCTCCTCACACAGACACGCGCTAGGGGCTGGGTCACTCCTTACAGTCCGCCCGGCACAGGGGCCACTGAGGGGCGGGGTCCCGGACACCAGGCACAGCGTGTCCTCCTGGCCCCGGGCCACCTTCCTTGTCCTGCTCTTTCCCGTGGCCGGTCACCCTACGCCCCGTGGCTTTCGCCGGTCCACCGCTGCCCCTCGCTGGCACACGCCCGCGCACTCCGCTTCCCTCTGACCGGCTCCGGGTCCCCGCTCTGCCGGCCCGGCTGTGTGCTGCCCCCGTGTCTTTGTCTGCGCGGCTCAGTGGCCCCTTCTCTCCGGGAATTTCTCTGTCTCCGAGTCTCTCGCTCCCACTCTCTTTTCTCTTCTCGGCTGTGTTCCTAGACTCCCCTTTTTCCACGAGGAGGGCTCAGGAGGGCCGCTGGCCACGCACGAACCTCGGGAGCCACTCTGGCATGGGGGGCAACTCCTTCCTCGCTCCTCCCTCAAGAGCTATGTTTTCCTTCTCTCTTCCTCGCCCCTCCACCCCGACCAGGTCCACATCTCCGTGCAGCTCTGTCTGGAAGCAGAAAGCTAGACTGGACCTAACACACCCTGCATGCAAGACTGGCAACAGATCCGAGCTCAGGGGGAAAGGAGGCAGCTCAGGTGCAGGGCAGAGGCCAAGCCCCGGATGAAGGCCAAGCAAAGGAGGAGAGAGAGGGCGCCATGGAGGAAAAGGAAGGAAGAGGAAGGAAGCCAGAGATGGAGACTCGGCCTCCAGCAGGGCAGGGAGCCTGACAGCCTGCCGGGCCGAGGCCAAGGCCAGAGAGTGGGTGCATCATGCCTGGGGTCATGGGTCAGAGTCAGTGGCCTGCCCTCCACTGACCAGTGCCCTCGATATGGAGTCACAGCAAGCACCTGCCCCCGGCCCCTGGGGCTCCGCCTTGCCAGGACGGTGGCACTCCAGCCTTCGGTTACTCTGGGGCCGTCATGGACCTCAGGGGCCCATCAGGCCCAGAAGTACCAAGGGACCTGAGCCACTGTCTCCTCCTGTGACAACCACCCCGAGGGTGGCAGCCACACTCGTGGGGTGTCATAGGCACCCAGAGACGACAAAGGCAGCCGAAGGAATGGTGATCCCTCGTCACCTCCCAGCATCTCGATGGCAGCAGCCCTCGCCTCCCGACCCCCACGAGGGGCTCTGCTGCCTGCAGCCTGGACAACGTGCCTGCAGCCGCACGCCCTGCCCGCTGCCCAGAGCCTCACCTGTGGACCGCCCACAGCCACAGCTCACCAGCCACATCCAAGGAGCCACCGCCACACGGAAGCTCTTGCCTGGCCCCCTCTCCCCACTCCCCCCAGCCACACCTGTAACAGCACTCACCCTATTCTTGCAGCCAAAGCTAAGCCCCACGCATCCTGAGGGTGGCTAATGGCCCGGGGGGTCCCGGCAAGTCCCGGACCCCACCTGCTGCTTCTTGGTTCTTGACTCAGAACCCCTGTACTGCCTCGCAGGCCCCCCCAGATGTCCCTCCTCCCTGCACAGTCACCGCCCAGACCCAGCGACGGAAGCCTGTCACCCACAGCTAAGGTCCTGCTGCTGGGGCACCCAGAGCCCCCTTACGCTGTGTGTGGGCACCCTGGGCCTGCCTTGGGGCTTGTATCTGAGTCACCTGTGACCCCAAGAAGGATGGAAGGACAGAAGGAAGGGTGGTTCAAGGTTCAAGGTGAGGCAGAGCCCTGCTCCTGCCCAGCCCTGGCCGGGCCGTGGATGCCGGCCATGGGGACGCCACACCACACCAGCATCCGCGGTCCCGCTCCCCCCGTGGCTCCTAACCCTTCAGGAGCTCCCCTACGACCTCCTCCCGAAGAACGGGGGCCGCAGCGGCGGTCACAGCCCACGCCTCGCTGCCCAGGCCCGCAGACCTGCCAGCTCAGAGCCTGTCTCCCCACCAGCCAGGGCCCCTCGGAAGTCACACACGTTGCCTCTCTGCGTCTCCAGGCGGAGGGGACCCCAGGAAAGCTCAGGAGGGGTTGGCTGAAGGAATAAATGAGTGGCTATGGTTCGTGTGTCTGTGTGTTCACTTATCCACTCAACAAATACCATGAGGCTGTGGGAGGCACTACACACGTGATGTGTGATCAAATATGGAAACAGCGCTTGAAGCGGGGGCGGGAGGGGCAGGCCAGCGAGGTGGGGGTAAGGGTGGGGGTGTGAGGGAGGTGGAGGAATGAACCCAACCAAGAGGGAGAGGCCTGGCGGGCTGGGGTGAAAGCAGAGGGAGTGAAGGGGGCATGTGGCACCAAGGCCGGCCGCCCGGCACCTCCAAGACTGGAGGGGGTCTCGCTCATGGTGGGGTTCCAGGCACCGGCTCCCACTGGGGCGAGGAGGCCTCCGTCCCCACCTCTGAGAGTGGTTATAAAGGAAAGGCGACGGGGTGGGCCATGCTTGTTGTAGTTGTTTGTAACAAAATGCCAGACCTAACGGGGTGCAGACTTCCCCTCGAACTCAGACACTTTGACAGCAGCTTGCACGGTGAGCTCACAGACCAACGTCTCTGCTGAGGGTCAGTCTCTAGTTTCTATCAGAAAAGCAACAAGTCGCCCAGTATTGTCCAATTCCTTCGTTCTAAACGTATCAGGCTGACACCAAGCAAGACTCCCAGTGCTTCCCCAAATCAAACCTGCTCTCTGCCCTGGCCAGGTGGCTCAGTATAGTAGAATGTCGTCCCTCACATGTTCTATTCCTGGCCAGGGCACATATCCAGGTGACATGTCTCTCTCTCTCTCTCTCTCTCTCTCTGTCTCTGTCTCTGTCTCCTTCCCTCTTTCTTCCTCTCCCTCTAAAGCCAGTAAAAATACATCCTTGAGCGAGAATTTTTTAAAAGATGGCTCTCAGAGCACAAAGATTGGCATCCGAAGAGGATTCCCCACCCCTGGGTGGGTTTTGCTGAGGCGGAGGAAGAAGAGGTTGACGTTGAGGCAGACCCTCGTTCAAACTCTACCCCCGCCACTTACGTTCTGTAACCTTAGGCCGCTTGCCTCCCCTCTCTGGGCCTCAGTTTCCCTCTCCTGTAACAGGTGACTGCCATCTACTTCAAGGGGGCTGCAGTGAAGGTTCATGCAGTGCCCAGAACTGGCCCTGGCATATAGGTGACCCCTAGTGACCATCGTTTCCTCAGTAGGACTGAGCTCTTGGGCACGCTACCACGTCTGCCGCCTGCATGTCTATGGAAAGTCAGCAAACACCTGTTTGAACACAAAGAATGAACATCATGGGTCTGATCGTCACCTCCACCAGCTCTGAAACATAACCACTTTTTAAACGCCTCCACTACTCAAGGCCAGCTTTCGGGCATTCTGCAACACCTCCAGCCCTCAAACAAACGCTGCTCCCGGAAGCTCCTTGACCCTCTCTCAGGGTCAAGAGCGTCGGAGCACGTGAGTTCCCGGGAAAGCAGGCAGCCTGCACCCAGCCCCCTGCTTCCCCTACCAGTGAGAAGGGGGTTCACGGGGGAACCTCGGGGGCCTGTGAGCATCCTGAGGTTGGAGCACACAGCCGTGCGGATGTAGAGATGCGTTTTCCCGGGAGAACATCTAGACTAAAACCAGAAGTCTACGGGCCAAAGGTCGCCTGAAACATGCGGTTTGGACCACACATGGATTTTTAAAATTCTGTGTTGGTTGCTAGCATTTAAAAAAATTGGGAGATTGCCCAAGAAAGTCTGGATTTCTGGCTTCTCTGGGGGAATCAGAAAATCAGACAAGTGGGGAGCCACCCCCTTGCCTCTCTGTAGGGGCATTAGTACACCTGACGAGCAGCCCGCCCCTGGCACTTCCTAGGCAATAGTTCCCACCACATCAGGTTGCAAACCCTGGCCTGCAGTTTCCTCTGCCTCTTGGATGAGTCTGTGACCCCTGGTGCAGCAAGGACACCTGGGTAAGAGGCCGAGGAGGGCAGCCAGAGGACTCCCCAGGGATCCCGAGGCTGCGCTAAGCTGCTCCTGTTGGAATAGGGGTGGCAGCGAGGCAGTCCCACCCCGGAGGACCGGGCCCTACTCATGAAGCTCCTTGCCGGGCCTCCCAAGCCCAGTGGTGGTCCGAGCCCTGCTTCCCGCGGGGCTGAGGGCTGGAGAGCACCTGCCTCTGCCTGGGGGCCTCGGCGGGCCCCAGGGAGGCTCTCGGCAGCCCTCACCTGTTCCGGGAGCTTCCAGCTCTTTCTCGAGCTCCCGATTCGGAGCCTGCAAGCTTTTAGGAAGTAGCTTCTCACCCCCACGTCCTGGGGGTGGCTGTTGTGACCACCCTCCTTCGGCAGATGGGGAAACTGAGGCTCACACAGCTGGCCTGGGGCACAGACGGGGAAACTCGGCTCCAGACTGGAATTGGAACGGCCTCACTAGCCTTCAGGGGAAGCATAAGGGCGGCTTCTGTCATTATCCCTTTAACAGACGAGGAAACGGAAGCTCTGACGGTCCCCCGTCACTTGCAGTCAGGAAGGGACAAGAGGGGGCTCAGACCCAGGTGTGCCGTACCCCACGCTGCAATCTGAGCCACCAGGTTACCCCCTCACTACCCTACTGAGCCCCGACACTCAGCAGAAACCCCCGCCGTCGCCAACACCCAGAACCACTGGTTCGGCCAGAAAGTTGCAAGACACACAGAGGATGAAAATACGAATTAGTCAGACAGACCTCGTGGGGGGCAGGGCAGAAAGACGGGCAGCACCCCCTGGAGAGGGTGGGGGGCACAAGGATGAGAAAGCAGGGGGTTCTGAGAGGAAAGGGACCCAGAGGAGACCTCTGGGGCCACTGCCCTTACCTCTTGGGTAGACGCAGCGAAGCTAATACATTCAGGCCACCAACCCGGTCCAGTTGAGAACCTGGGGAGAAAAGAGAAGGTCGTCAGCATCCTGGGGGACCCGTGAGGCATCCCCACCTCGGGTGGAGGGACTCCCCTCCTGCTGCAGCATCAGAGTCACACGCTGGCGAACATGGCGCCAGGTCCTCACAGCCCCTTGCTGCCGCTGGCGTCAGGGCCAGGCCCTGAGCCTCAGTGTTCCCGTCTCCTCAGTGGGCACACGGCCTCCTGCCCCGACGAAACAAGTTTCCCCACCGGATGGGTCTATCCTGCAGCATTAGCCGAGGCAGGAGGCCCAGCGGGGGGGAGGGGGGGATATTCAACTGAGTGGGTGGATGGACAGAAGACAGAAGAGTTGATTCATTAACGAGCTATGGCCCTAACTGGTTTGGCTCAGTGGATAGAGTGTTGGCCTGCGAACTCATTAATAAGCTATGCAGCTCGGAGGAAGGCTGGGAAGATCGAATGAGAAGGAAAGCGAAAGGGTTACTCATCCTTAGGTGCCAAAAGCTGGAAATAAAAGCCACGCTGATGCCTGTGACGTGGATGTCTGCTCCTTCGTTTACTCATTTGGTTAATGGGCAAACGCCAGGCGTGTCTGAGCCGGCTCCGGACCACGTGTGGCGGGCCCCAGGATGGACCAGACAAGACCTCTGCCCTGTCTCCCAGGGGCTCATGGGCAGGGGGGTGGAGTAAAGAGACTATGCCAACATCCGGTGGGCAGAGGGTTGGGCGGGGATCCCAGGGGAGGGCAGAACGCGGGCCCCAGCCCAGCCTGGCAGACAATCCCTCCAGTCAGGCAGAGGGGCAGGTGGAGCCCAGGGCTCAGCGGGAACACGGGAAGGACGAGGCGGGAGAGACCTCAGGGCTGCGCCCAGAAGAGCCTGCCCAGGCAGCCGGTGGCACAGGAGCAGGCTCTGGGTTGTCCTTAGAATAAGGCGATCAGACGTCCCGCTTTTGGAGGGACAGTCCCGATTTTTAACCATTTGTCCCGCGTCCCGCGGCGTTTATAAAAATGCCGTGGGACGCGGGACAAATGGTTAAAAATCAGGACTGTCACGCCAAAAGCGGGACGTCTGGTCGCCTTACCTTAGAAAGACCTCGCGTGCTCTGTGCAGGAGGCAGAGCGGGTGGAGGGCGGACAGGATGTGGGGAGAGCTGTCCCCACAACATGTCTGTGGTCCTCTCCGCAGCCCCACAGGAAGGCAGTGGCCGCGTGTCCTCCCCACTCTGCAGAGGCAGCAGGGGAGGCGAGAGGAGACCTGACTTCTCGGGACCAGGACGCTGTACCCTGGGTGCGGGCGGAGCCGGCCTCTCCGGCGGAGTGAGTGCCTCCCCTGAAGCCTGGAGCCCGCCTCGTGGGGACACCGTCCTCTTGGGGAAGCCCTGGACCTGCACAGAGACACCCTCGCCCTGCTCCCTCCGGGCACCCAGCGCAGGCAGGGACCGTGGCACAGGGACGGATGCCCCGAGGACACATGCCCACCAGGAGTGCTGAGGCCTGGTCAGGAGCGACGCCGGGAGCCGGGACTCAGAGGGAGAGCCTGTTGGCAAGGTCCCCAGCCAGGACACTCCCCTCGTGTCCCCGTGGTGCACTCTGGGGTGGGGGGATTCAGGGGGGACAGAGAGCGCATCAGCCATGGCCCTTGCCGGTGGGCAGGCCCCTTTTCCATCTCATGGCACATTTGGCAGCACAGATGAGGCCCAGGACCAACCAACACCCAAAGACTGAGTGGAGACAGGACTGAAGTTCAGAAGGAGAAAGAGCAGGAGACGGGCTGAGACACTGAAGAGACAGACAGACAGGCGAACCAGTGGCTGGACAGAAAGGTGGATAGATAGACAGGAAAGAGAAGAGATGGGGAGACAAATGGACAAAGAGGGGGCGTGGAGGGAGCCACAGGCAGGGAGGCCAGGAAGAAGCCCAGAGGGGGAGGAATCAAACAGGTTTACGGGGACCAGGTGTCGGCCCAACTCCACCCCATGGCCCTCTCTCTACCTGGGCCTCCATCTGCAGGGGTGGGAGGGGCAGAGACCCCTGGTTCCTCGGGGGAGGGAAGGGCTGGGGTTTCCCCCCCCCCAGCCATGAGGGGCTGCCCCCACCCCTCCCCGGAGCTAATCAGCGGCTGTCATCTCCACGGTGAGGTCTTGGTTAAGGAGATTTAGGGCTGGGATCAATAGGAAATTTAAAAATCGATGCAGCGCGCAGGGCAAAATCGATGGCGTTTAATCGCCTTGCCGATTCCCAGTCAAAACAATTAGCCGCGCCGAGTGTTGAACACGGTGGCGACACGGCATTAACCGTCAATATTGGTGTAAGTGATGGCGGGCGGCGGGGAATCCCTGGGCCTCGGAGGGCAGGAGTCAGGCTCGCCTCAGGGATGGGGTCTTCCCGGGGCAGCGCCCATGCTGGGGCTCCTGCCTCCTGCAGGGACCCCACTGTCTCCTCACTCTGCCCCCTCGGCTGCTGCGATGCCCACAGGCAGCACCCTCCCCCCACACACAACCGCACACACCATCTGCCTCCAGCTCCTTGCCCCGGTCTCCCGGACGCCCCATATGCCTCTGACAGACCCTGCTCCTAAGGAGAGACCATCTCTCGTCTCTCTGGGCAGAGACAGCCCTGCGGGAGCTGGGCCCAGGGCCTGAGGGGAGAGGCGGTGGGATGGGGGCCGTTTAGAAGATGCGTCTCCCCATTTCACAGATGGGGAGTCGGGGACAGGGAGTGACCCACACAGGAAGGGGAGGAGCCTGGGCTGGAGCCCCCATTTCTCTAACTCCGGATCTACGCTGCTCCAGAGAGAAGGGGAGGTCTCCGGAGTATTCCTGGAGAAAGGAAGAGCTCAGCCTTGGGCCTGGCCCCTCCGCTCTCCTCGCAGCGGCTACCATGCTTTGCTGTGTCCCGCGGTCTGTCTGGTGCCTGCCTGCCAGACTGTGGGCTCGTGGTGAGTGGGTTGGGATCTGTCTCCTCGGGGGATTCCCAGCATCTATCAGCACAGGGGACGGCCCCACGCTGGGGCCTGGGACAGGCCTGAGGGTGACCGTGCCCCCTGGCCCCGCAGACACAGGCTGCCCACATACGCCTCCACGGAGGGACAAACGGACTGCGGGGCTGCCCCCGTGGCCAGTCCAGCAGAACGGCCTTTCGTGAGCATGGCCAACGTGTCCTGAGCAGTGGGCGTGGTTGGTGGCTCTGCAGGTGTGATCTCACAGAATTCTCACACCGGCTGGTGACTATCACCCCCAAGATTCAGAGGAGAAAAAGGAGGCTCAGAGAGGTGAAGTCACTTGCCCAAGGTTACACAGCCAAGAGGCAGATCCATCTGACTGGACGCTGAGGGGCATGGGATGCAGAACAAGCAAGACCTAATGAGACCAAGCAAGAGAGAGGGATGAAGGGGCAGGGGATGCAGGAGCATGGCACCTAGTTAGAGGACCAGGAGGGGCCCCCACAGAGCTGGGGGTGCGGGCAGGGTGAGCAAGGCAGGGGCAGAACTGGAAGTGGCACCCAGGCTCCTGCCCCGGCAGGACCAGGCTGGGAGGTGAGGAGGACAGGCTGGCTCTCACCTTCTCTGAGCTTGCAAAGGGCTCCTGGTTCTGGGGTGCCGCGGGGGGCAGGCGGAGGCTCCCGAGGCCACCTGCTCCCCGGCTCGGAAGAGCCAGGCTGGGGTGTATGCAGGGAGGAGGCCCATGAGATGCGCCAGAGATTGATCTGACAAGGTCCTAATCAAATGGTCAATATCCCTGACCTAACCACTTAACCTATTGATAAGCTGGCAAGGAAGGAGCAGGCGGTGAGTGGGCTCAGGGAGGGGGACCATGGGGGCGGGGGGAGGAGCCTGATGGATGTGCTGAGGTCGCAGCCTGCCTGGAGCTGGGGGCTTCTACCCAAGCCCCTCCCTGCACCCAGGGCCCCTCAGCCCCTCCCTGAGTGAGGCTGGGAGCCGTCCCAGCACCCTCTCCACTCGGACCCTTGGATGGAGCCTTAGCTTTTCACACATCTGGGGGACCTCTGGGGGCCCTCGGTGTCCTCATCTGCTAATGGGGATACTTGTAACCGGGAGCAGCCTGGGGTCCTATGACCGGGGTCTGGTACCATATATGATGGCTCAGCAGCCTCATCAGGGAGGGCTGCGAAGGCGCAGGAAATACGCCCAAAACACGTTCATTGACAAG
This sequence comes from Pipistrellus nathusii, assembly GCA_963693515.1. Lineage (NCBI taxonomy): Eukaryota > Metazoa > Chordata > Mammalia > Chiroptera > Vespertilionidae > Pipistrellus > Pipistrellus nathusii. The sequence goes on along the minus strand of OY882872.1, from coordinate 37,092,292 downwards.
CGTGTGATGTTCCTAATCCATTGTTAGGAGGGAAAAGGCTGGTTATAAACTGGCATATGGCATATGATCCCGTTTTTATGAAACACACACACACACACACACACACACACACACATTTTCACCAAGGGAGAAAAATTAAAGTAGAAGTCAGAATTCTGAGTTTGGCCCCAGGCGCCTGAGTTCTAATCCATTCCTGGGGTAAAATCGCAGGCGTCCTACCCGGTGAGAAAAAGCTATCGAGAAGGCTGACCATCAGGAAGTTGGTTCTTGTTTCATTTAACTGGTTTTCCATGGTAGGTTTTTATCCTCATCTCTGAAAATCTGCATTTCCTCTTTCTTTCTTTCTTTCTTTCTTTCTTTCTTTCTTTCTTTCTTTCTTTCTTTCTTTCTTTCTTTCTTTCTTTCTCAATGAGAAAATACCACATCGGCTAACATTTGTTTGTAATTATGAAAATTGGGCTAATTAACCGGCAGCGGCAGGACCGTGGCGAGGCACCGGTGGGGGCGCGTGAGGGCGTCCCCCATCCCGTTCCCAGCCAGGCCTGTGGCCCCGCAGCCCGGAATGCGCGTGAAACCCGCAGCGCTGAGCGGAGAAACGCTTGCTCCTCCAGGGGAAAAGGCAGGGCAGGGCCACGCCGAGCCCTCCGCCCCGTCCCCTCTTTGGGAACCTGTCCGGGGGTCACAGACAGGAGCGACAGCTGGAGGGAAAGCCACGCCCCAGAGGGAGGGAGAGGGCTTTCTCAAAGTCACACCTGGCAGCGACAGAGCTGGGCCCCTCGCCGGGGCTTCTGGCTCCGGGTTCATGCCACTGCGAGGGCATGTGTGCACGGAGGCCAGGGAACGGGTGAGAGAGCACTCTGCGGTGCTCCCCTCGCTGCGTGGCCCTGAGCAAGTCCCGTTTCCTCTCTGAGCCTCAGTTTGCTCAAACGTAAAGCGGAGGCAACATCACCTGCCTCACAGTGCTGGTGTGAGCGATCAGTAAGACCATGGTTATACCAAACTGAGCAAGAGGCCCGACACAGAAAGGGGCAAGTGAGGGATGGAAATGATGTCAGGTTTATCAGCCGCAAATGCTGTATGTGAGCAGCAGGAGGAAGCCCAGAGGGAGGGGAAAGGAGAAGGTACCTCCTGGTAATCTGTCTTGAGGTGAGTAAGTGCAAGGAAACATCTGGCTAAAAGTGTTCTTCGTTCATTCAGTCATTCAGTCATTCATTCATTCATTCAGTCAGTCAGTCAGTCATCCAGTCAGTCATTCTGTCAGTCAGTCATTCAGTCAGTCAGTCAGTCATTCAGTCATCCAGTCAGTTAGTCAGCCATTCTGTCAGTCAGTCAGTCAGTCAGTCAGTCATTCAGTCACGCATTCATTCAGTCAGTCATTCCAGTCAATCAGTCAGCATTTCCTGAGGTCAGTTCCAGGCGAGCACCTGTACAGGCTCTATTACCACTCAGATATGAGGGAGGAAGGTTCCCACTGGGCCAGGAAAGGGGAGTTCAGTAGCGGGGGCTGGGCTCTCCTCTGAACGTTCTGCCTCAGGGACCCCCCACACTCTTCCGGGGGCCTCTGCTGACGGTGGGGGGCCCCGCTGGCCGGCCGGTGCGGTGGCGAGCACGCGTGTCACAGCACACGTTGAAACAGTAAGCTCTGTGCAGACGGCTATGTCCCCTTTGTGACTCAGCACCCGCGCCCCAGGCCTGACACTCCAGGGGCACGCTGTGCAGGGATTTCCCTCCATTTCTTTTTAATGAAAAAAAAAAGTTCAAAGCACCCAGCCCCATCCAACACCTAGCGAGTCCTCAGTAAATCGCCGCCAGTAGTAGTATCATCATCACACCCGCAGTCTTTGTCCATCCCACCCAACCTTATCTGGCCAAGGAGAAACGCTGACCTGCCCACAGCCACGCAACCAGCACAGGACTCTACGCAGGTGCGTGTGTGACTCCACGGCCTGGGCTCTCCCCTTACGCGTGGCCCGGGGGGAGGCAGCAGTGGGGATGAGCAGATGTGATGACGGGGGCCAGGATGGGTTGGCTGGGTGGGGGAGCTTTGTGAGGGAGTCGGAGGGGAACACACAGACCCGGGTGGTGAGTTTGTCGTCCGGTTGCTTCGAGGCGCAGGCAGGAGTCAGCCTGTCTTACCGCCACCCCTTCAGCCCATCCCCAGGCGCTGAGATCCCTCCACCTGGCCGGGCACAGTGGGCTTCCGGCAGCTCCCGTCCACCTGACAAAGACAGAGCCCTTCCCGTGTGCTGAGCGCCGTCCAGGCGCTGGTGAGACAGCCCTGAACCAGACAGAGTCCTGTCCCCCGGGGGGCTGACCACGAGTGGAGGACAAGATGCAGTAGACAGGAACATGTACCTAAGAGCTAAGGAGGGGCCGAAACCGGTTTGGCTCAGTGGATAGAGCGTCGGCCTGTGGACTGAAAGGTCCCAGGTTCAATTCCGGTCAAGGGCACGTACCTTGGTTGCGGGCACATCCCCAGTGGGAGGTGTTCAAGAGGCAGCTGGTCGATGTTTCTCTCTCATTGATGTTTCTAACTCTCTATCCCTCTCCATTCCTCTCTGTGTAAAATCAATAAAATATATTAAAAAAAATAATAAGAAAAAAGCAAAAAGAAAAGCTAGGGAGGGAAATAGACCAGGTGAAGGGAAAATAGGTCAGGACAGCCCTGACGGGGAAGGCAGGTTTGGGGTCATGGCCCAGATGAAGGATAAGGGCAAGAGCGTTCCTGGCAAAGGAAACAGCAAGTGCAAAGGCCCTGCGGCAGGGACGAGGCCTGTGTGTGTTAGGAAGAAGGCAGAGTGGCCTGGCGTCCGAGGCCAGGAGGGCAGCACTGGAAACGGAACGGGCGGGCGGGCACCAGCTCCGGCAGGCTCCTCGGTGAGGACGCTGTTCCAGGCGTGAGGGAGGACGGCAGGCTTGCTCACTGTGGCAGAGGAGGGTTGGTTTCGGGCCCTTCTCCACGCACCCTGTGGGGCCTTCTGACCCATCTGTTCTCTAAGAACAAGCTCAGGAAGCCTCCCATCACGCTTGCAGCCCCTGTCAGGGCTTGGTCAGGGTCAAGTCCCCAGTACGGGGACTCCTCCGCAGCAGGGAAGGGTCTGGCTTATCCATGTGCCTTGGCAACTAGGCCCAGGCTCGGCCTCAGGAAAAAATACCGTGTTTCCTCGAAAATAAGACATCCTCCGAAAATAAGACCTAGCGCAACTTTGGGAGAAAAAAAATGAATATAAGACACTGACTTATTTTTGGAGAAACAGGGGTAGAATGTCAATGATCACTAAGGGGGACGGTAGCCCTGGGCCTCCAGCTCCCAGCTAATCTCCACGTGGGGCGAGTTGTAGCCTGTCCTATTCTGCCCAGTGGCCAGAGATGGGTTGGGAGCAAGGGGACGGCGGTCTATCCCCTCCGTGGCCGGGCCTCGTCCACGGTTACCACAGCGGATGGCCAGGGCATTCCCCCCGCCCCTGCAGGCCCCCTCCACACCACACTCCAAGGGACGCCTGACGTGGTGCCCAGCTCACCCCCTGTGGAGCCCCTCCTAACACCCCTTCTGTGCCTCCTGGCCCTTCCCCACCACGTGCCTCAGGCCTCGTCCCTCACCTCCCTGAGCACACCTGCTGGTCCAGGGACACCCACACTTGCTCATACCTCCGCGCCTGTGCACGGGAAGTGCTTCTGTTCGGGAAGCCCTCTGCTCCCCCCCTTTTCCTTGGGCCCCTGTCCACACTTCTCAGGTGACCTTCTGCTCAGCTGGCACCAGCATGCCATGTGCACGTCTGTCAGAGCCCAGACACCTGGGCCCCAGCCCCGGCCCCATGCCCACGGAAGCGTTTCCCGGAGGAGGGCTGAGGCACAGCAGGGCGGGGGTCCAAGGGTCCGTGTCCCGTGCTGTTCCTGCCTGTGTGGCCCCGGTGAGTTTCAGGAGGATGTGTGTGTGTGTGTGTGTGTGTGTGTGTGTGTCTGTATATTTAGAAACGCTCAGCTTCAATGTCACTTCCTCAGAGGTGTGGCACCGGGCCCACCAAGCTAAACGGGGTGCCCCCAGGTTCCCCTCCCACAGCCCCTTGTTCCTTTCCTACCGGATGTTATCGCCGCTCAGAACTGACCGCACACCGAGGATCTCGGGGGCCCAGGCGCAGGGGTGTCTGCCGGTCACCGTTTCCCAGCACCTCAGCCGGGGCCCGGCTCTCGTGGAGCTCAGCCCCGTGAGATGGATGGATTCATCCTGTGGACATTTCAGAGCTGAGCCTCTGCCCGTGTGCTCGTTGCTCTGAGCGGGGAACGCTCTGCTCCTCCTGGTCGCCACGCGGGGCTTCCCCGCGGGACCGCTGCACGTGGCGTGCACACACACGGGCGTGTCCGCGGAGTGCCGCCGTGTTCCCGCATCTGTGTTTGAACATTTCTGTTCAAAAAAAGGCCTCCCCCCGAGGAGCGCCTGGTGTCTGGGTGCCTGCCTTGCCCCGTGAGCTCAGAACCTACGTGCACGCACGGACGTCGGGACTAGCGAACCTGGTGAGTCTGTGCTACACTCGCTTCCAGATCTGTCCCTCGGAGCCTCTCTGGAGACGTGGTGTGGGTCCTCAGGCTTCAGTTCCTACACGTTTTCTCTGAGAGTCTCTGATCGAGGGCACAGGTACGGGCTCTCAGGACCCACGGTGCACACATCTATCACGTGTTTGGAAATCTGTGTGTGTGTCTGTTTCAGAATCACTGCATGTACATCTATCTAAAATATTCTTATCTGTTCAAGACTTAGGTAGCCTCTATAGTTTGGAGACAGTGTGTGTGTCTGTGTGTGTATGAGAGAGAGAGTAGGGGGAGAGGGAGAGAAGAATAGGAGAGAGAGAGAGAGAGAGAAAGGAAGGGAGAGAGAGAGAGAGAGAAAGGAAGGGAGTGAGAGAGAGAGAGGGAGGGAGGGAGGGAGGGAGGGAGGGAGGGAGGGAGGGAGATGGGGGACATAAACATGTGTATACCTGTGTGTCTCTCTCCCCTGGGCAGCTGCTGCCTCCTCAGACTGGTGAGTACCTATTCCATCTCTCGCTCACACACCCACCATGCTCATATACGCTGTGCGGACGGGGCGGGGGCCGGGGTGTCAGCGAGCTCCCGTGTCACAAGGTTAATTTCTCCGCAGCCAGGCAGCCTGGGCCCTGAGGGGAGAGGTGGGGGAGGGGCCGGTCCCCACAGACCCTCTGATAAATATGTATTTGGGGCTGCTGTGCTCAAAGGTCATGGGGGGAGGAGGAGGAGGAGGAGGGTGACTCACGGCGGAGCTGCTGGGTCCCCGCCAGGCCCGGCACGGGATGCGTGACCCCCCTCCGGAGGGATGATGAGATGCAGGGAGATGGGCCCACAGCCACGTTCGGAGGGAGACGCTGTTGGACAAACTCTGGCGCCGGCGAGCACACAAGCCCGCGCCCGCCGATAGCCCGGCAGAGACGCAGACAGATGCACAAAGACGGCATCATGGGCCACCAGCTCCACGGAGCACCGGGAGACCAAAGCCAGCCTCCCCCTTCCCTCACCCTCACCTCCTTCCCGACGGAAAAAATAAGATAAAATGCAAGCACGCACAAGTATAGCGTCTCACAGTAACAAATGCCCCTACACACTCGATGCAACACACACACTCACTTGAACACAAAGGTGCCCAGGGCCCAAGGAGAAAGGCCCTAAGCACTTTATGGGTGAGCTGTAACACACACACACACACACACACACTCTCACACACACACTCACATACACACGCGCGCGCGCGCGCACACACACACACGCACACTCTCACACACACACTCACATACACACGCGCGCGCGCGCGCACACACACACACGCACACTCTCACACACACACTCACATACACACGCGCGCGCGCACACACACACACACACACAAAGACTCTGAGATACACACCCCAGGCGGGATGCAAACCCACCCTGTGCCCCCCAGCTGCTCCGGCCCTCCCCCACCGAGGTGAGAATGGCCGTGGACCCGGCGGCTCCAGCCAAACGCACCCTCATTTGTCCGGCCCCGAGTCACATCAATTGCCAGCCTCCCCTCCTCACTGACCAGCCATCTCGGCCCTCGGCGGCCTCGGCCATTAGCGGGCTCCCGCCTCCGGCCTGCGTTGGTTGAATCTCCCTTACCTGGCAGAACCGTCCGGACCCCCGGAGCCCCGTCAGGGTCGGCCTGACCCTCTCCCCGAGGGAGGCCGCCGTCCCCCGTGGTGTGACCCGCAGCCCATGCCTCGGGGTAACCCTCCACCTTTACAGGCTACTCAGGCTGTCATTTCTCACTGACCGCTGACCACAGTGGTTCTGGTGGATCGCGAGGCTGTGTGAGTGTGTGTGTGTGCGTGTGTGTGCGTGTGTGTGTGTGTGTGTGTGTGCGAGGGTGTTTGAGTCCTCTTGTAGGCATGTGTGTTAGGCTGGCGGGATGGCTACAGCTGTGTTTTAAGTCAAAGGAGAGTGTGTGTGGTGTATGGTGTGTGTGTGAGAGAGAACAAGGGGTTAGGATACCAGCAGCTGTGCTTACAGTCAGTGCCTGGGAGTGTGGTTGTGCACACGGGGCGTTAGGCTGACGGGCTGAGTGTGCGTGCGAGCGCACTTGTGTGTGCTTTAATGCGGGGAGCGGCGGGGTGCCGCGGCCGGGCCGGGGGCAGGCCCCGGGAACGCTCCGTCTCGGGCACGGGGGCGGTTCGGCACGGGCGTCTGCCGCTCGGGCGTGTGAGCCGGCGGGCTGTGCCTCCCCGGCTCCCGGCTCCCGGCCTGTGTTTGTGAAAGTGACAGATGCTGCTTCCCGGCCTCCGCGGCGGATTAAGCCTGTGAATGCCACATGAGTCCGCACCCAGTGGGGGAGGGTCCTGCCTGCTCGCACGCTTTGGTGTTTTGGCCGCGGCCCGAGGGGGTGGAGACGAGGGTGCAAGGCCCCCCTGCCGGTGTCTGCGAGGGCATCCGTGTCTGAGGAGACGTCAGGGTGCGGGGCTCTGCATGTGCTCGCACACATGCACGCACGCTCACATACTAGTCTGCGCTGTCCCAGGCACAGTGTCACCAGATACACGTGTGTGTGTGTGTGTGTGTGTGTGTGTGTGTGTGTGTGTGTGTGTGTATGAGCCATCACACTCGGGCTAGCTCCCGGGGGCTGGCCAGATCAAGTCCAAACTTCCCGGAGCCTCCACAAGCACGCCTGCTGCCCGCCTCTGCTCGGCCCTACTCCAACCCAAGGAGCGTCCTTCCTGCTGGCACAGCCATCTTCCTGCCCCCTCCCCCTTTCCACAAGGCCGGAGCGTCCTGAGAGACCCACGTCCCGGTTTGAACGCACGCCTCCCTCCACCCCCAATTCCCCACGGCCCCGGAGCCCCCTTTGTGCTGCGGGCGCCCAGATCCGTGTCTCAGGCTGGGACGAGGTGGGAGCCCGCCGATTGTTTTCAGGTGAGGCGTGCTCCCGCTGCACGGGCCTGATTGCCTCCGGGAACACGCTGTACTTCAGGAGCTCGGTGACTCACCGGCTCCATAAACACCTCGCGCACGCGGGTCCCTGGGATGTGGGGCCGCCACCCCCAGCCCAGCCTCCTGCTGCCGTGTCAGAGCGGGAAGAGCTGCCTGCTCCCCGAGAGAGAGGATCTGGGGAAGGTGGGGCTGTGGGCGAGCGAGGGACGGTGCACCTGCTCTCAGGGCCGCCACCTGCCTCTGGGAAGGGGCTGAGCAGCACCAGGCTTCCCGGCAGGCCTGCGGGGGGGGGGGGGGGGGGGGTTAAGCTCATCCACAGCCTGTCTTTGAACAGGCCCAGCCCTAAAATGTCACGGACAGGGAGATATCTTGACCCCGCTCTCATCGATTGCAGGTTTCCCTTCAGGATACAAAGCGAGACCCCAGCCCTCCCTGAGCCACGGGAGGCGTCCATCGGCCTGACGGGGCCTGGAGGACAGGTCTGCGGGTGGACAGCTCAGGAGGCAGGTAAGAAGGGGGAAGGGACAGAGCCAGAGGCAGGAACGGAAGCGGGGCAGACATCGGAGGACAGACCAAGCTCAAATTCAGTACCGGGAGTCCTAAGACCTCAACCCCAGCACTGCTTGGTGGCTTAGAGGCTGGGAGAGTCACGTGGGTCTCAAACCCTTCTCGGTGAAGGGGGCACCGCCAGGGTTGCCGTGAGAGCGAGGGAGGCGGGTGTTAGGGGCAGCAGCGGCCTCATTATTATTATTAGATCAGGAGGTGTTGGGCCCAAGGGGGGAATGACAAATGATATATATTTAGAAGAGAAAACAGACCCCAATCTAAGGAGACCCCACACCCGCTCTCTCCTCAAATAATTTTTTCCACACCCAGTTCCTCAACCATTTCAATCCTGGAAAAAACAAAAAAAACAAAAAACAACACTGGAAACTGGTCCCTTGCCCCCATCAAGGTCCAAGCAGCTCCGGCTCGGCCATCTGTCCCCCCTCCTGGGTCATCCCCCACGCACTGGGATTACGTACCAGGACCCTGACAAGCTCTAGCCAGTGAGGGACTGAGTCAGGCTCTGCCATGTGGGGAGGGGTACTACCCTCTGGCCCCTGTCTTCGGGAGTCAGTGTGTATGAATTACAATGAAGGTGGCCGGGGGTGGCCGCCGATGGACCCACTGGGGAAAAAATCTGGCCAGCGTGCTGTTTAGGATGTATAGGCTCCTCTCTTCCTCCCCCCCCCCCTTTCTCTTTCTCTCAGTGTGGCTGAGTTCTTTCCCTACCATGGCCCCTGCCACAGACACCCCAATTTCCCTGTAAAGACTGGCAGAGGGAAGTGAGATGACCAAAACCCCCCAAGATAGCAAAGCAATCAGCCAGAAGGTTGGCCAGCCGCCGAAGGGAGACGGAGATCTGGACCTCTCCGACTGGCACAAATGGGCCCCCGTCCAGCATTGTCCCGATATCAGGGCGCAGGCGCAGGATCGTGTCCCTAGCAGCTGGAGAGCCTGCCTGTGGCCCTGGCGTGGGACGCTGTGTTACTAGGGCAGAGCCTCGGGAGGTTTCGTTTCCTCGAACCCCGCTTCAAGGCTGCCGTGCAAGCAAGCTGTCAAGCCCACCCATGCCCCTGCGACCTCTGTGCACATCGCTCATCCCCGCACCCAGGCCCTGCCGCACGAGCTCACCTCCCTCCCTCGGACCCAGGACACACAGAGAGGCACCGAACAAGAACAGGAACAGCAAGAACAACAGCTCTGTGCAGAGACGGTGCTTTCACATATGTGACTTTATTTAACGTGTATCCTCACGGGCACACACCACATCCAGACTTAGTACATGCACGCAGAGCCTCTACTCTACCCATGCGGCACATCCAGATCCACACACCCGCCACCGACCCAGACACGGCTCACAGACCTGCACACGTGTGGACGCCCGCCACACGCACAGCCAAAGGGTGCCTGCCAAGGGTGCGTGCGTGCGGCGAGGACTCCGTGAACATCCAGACAGGGAAGACCGGTACGAATGCACACCAACTCCCTCCTGCACACGTACTGCCTACCATGGGGACCCCAATACCCAGCCCCCCGTGGAGCACACGTGTCCTGACTCTACACCTTCGGCTCCTCACTCTGCCAGGGCACCCAAGCCCAGCGCGCGGCCAGCCCGTCCTGAACGCCGCTCGCAATTCACACAGGCCCTGTGCACACGCGAGCGGCCGCCATGGTGGACTCTGCACACTGCGCATTGAAGCTGCGCCCTCCCCCGTGCCCCGAACAAGGGGGGCACGTGTACCTGGCAGCTCGGCCAGGGACCGAGAGCCATAAGCGAAGCGGCTCATTGGGTCTTTCTCTAGAGGCAGATCTGCTCCCCAACTCCTCAGGCCCCCCGAGGGGCGGATAAAGCGGGGAGTGGTCAGCAGATCAGAGCTTTCTCTTAGGGTTTTTGTTGTTGTTTTTTTAACCTGGGCCTCCATTGCTCTGGGGGCCCTCTCAGGTGGCCCCTGGCCCCAATTTCCTTTCCCTTTCACTTCCCACTGGTCCTCCGTGCCATTTTCTCCACTGTCCACACCCTTCTTTCTCCATGGGGCTGAGTCCATAGCCATGAGCCCTCACTTAAGGTCTTCCCCTCCCCCTCCCACAGCCCCAGCGAGCATCCAGCTGGACTTGGCTAGGAGGCCGGAGGAAAGAGGGGGTGGCCCTGGAACCCCCCAGGGCAGACCCAAGCCCCCAACAGGGAAAAGGGAGTAGAAATACACTGAGGTGTGGCTTAGGGGAACTTGGGGGGGTTCCTGTCTTTGCATGGAGCCCCTCTCCCTGATACCCCATTCAAAGCCCGTGCTACCAAAGTGACGAACAAATGGCACCGAGGGCGAGGACAGAAAGGACGGGAGCGGAGGAGTGAGTGGCAGGGAGCGAGAATAAAAGAAAGCGGGGGGGGGGGGGGGGGGGAAGGAAAAGAGAGAAAAAGAAAGGGAAGGGGCGAGAGAAGGAAGATTTTTTTTAAAAAGAAAAGGGGGGCGGGGGAGGTTTTATTGAGAGCAGGAAGAGACAGAAAAACTGGAGAATAGGGAGGAAAAGAAACCCAATCTTGCAAAGAAGATGGGGAAGCAGGAGGCGAGAAAGGGCAGGGGGAGAAGAAAAGAGAAGGGAGCAAAGAGGCTGAGGGTCCCCCAAGTTACAGACTTTGCCCAGAGAGCTGAGGGGCGCGCCCTGGATCCCCAACATCACTCCTTCGGACCCCGGAGCTCCACGGCCCACCTCTCTGCGCCCCACTCCTGCAGCTCCTTCTTCCCACTTCCACCCTCCAGCAGCCCCAGACACCCCGTTTCTTTCTCTGGCTCCTCGTTCCCATCCCCTCAGCCTCTTCTAGTTCCCTACACCCTTCCCCCCCACAACCCCCCCTATCCACGCTGCTTGCTCCGGAGCTCAGACAGCCTCACCAACCATTATTGTCACCATCATCGCACTCAGCCGGCCCCCACAGCCCCCAAGAAAGGCGGGGGGTTGGGGGGGAGGACAGGCGGCACCATCACCAGCCTTGACCCTGGCTTCATTTTCTCCGCCGTCGCCCTTTCCCAAAACGCAGCCCCCGAACGGGGCTCCCGCCCAGCCCCCGGAGCCGCTCCGGAGCGAGCGCGGGGCCAGCCCGCGCCCCAGCCGCCGCGCCTCTTCTCCGCGCCCGCTCTTTTTGTACGCGGTGGCTCGGGCTTCGACGCGTTTTGTGTTCGTCTTTTTCGTGGTATTATTTTTTTTTCTTGCCCCCTTTTCTTTATTTCCTTGGCCTGGGAGCGGCGGCAGCGACAAACGCCCACCGCCCGGTCCCTCTCCGGCGGCTCCCGGCCGGCGGCTCTTTCTCTCGCCCGCGCTCTCCTCGCCTCGCTCCTTTCTCCTCCGGCTGCGCTCGCTCCGCCGTCCTTTCCGCTCCTTCCTCCGCCGACCCGCTCTCCCCTCTCCCCGCCGCCCCCGCTCCGCGCCTCTCCTTTCCCCGTCCCGCTGCCCCTTCTCCCCGTTTCCTACCGCCTTCGCCCCGCCGCCGTCCTTATTTCTCCCCGTCCCCAGCCCCCCACCTCCGCCACCATCACTGATGCACACCTCGCCTTCGGTCCTCCCGCTGCCACCGGCACCAAGCCGACCCCTTCTTGCCCCCAAATCATAGAAACACCCAGCCAGGGGGCAAAGCCCCGCCGCCGGGCGCGGGGAGTGGGACGAGCGGGCCGGGGCGGCGGCGGCGCGGCGGCCGGAGCGCGGAGCGGAGCGCGCGGCGCCCGCGCGGCTCCCGCCCGGGGAGCTCTCTGCAATAGGCCGAGCCGGCTGCATTAAGCTTCTTGCAATCAATAAAGCGCGGGTCAGATTATGCAAAGCGCAGATATTAATATGCAAAGTTTTAAAGATTTTTAAATGGAAGGGCGAGCGCGGCGCGGGCGGGCGGGCAGGGGCCGCGAGGGGAGAGGGAGGAAGGGAGGGCGGGCGGGCGGCGCGCAGGCGAGCTGAGGAGAGGAGGAGGCTGCCCGCCGCCCGCCCGCCCGCCCGGCTGCGCCGCGCCGCCTTGCCTTACCGCTGCTCCCATCGGTAGGCGCCGCTGTCTTCGCCATGCGCGTCAGCGGCACGGCTCCGAGGGGATGGCCGAGGAGGAGCCGCCGCCGCCGACGCTGCCCCCGCTCCCGCTCCCGCTCCCGCGCCCGCTCGCTGCCTGCTGCTGGCGCTGCTCTGGCCGCTGCTCTTCGCCTGAGCTGCCGGCGCGAGCCCAGGCGCGCGCCATCCCCGGCTCCCACCTTGTCCCCATGGCAACCCCGGGCCCAAGGATGCTCAGAGAGAGAGAGCGCGAGCGAGAGAGCGAGGGGGGGAGAGAGAGGGAGAGGGAGAGGGCGGGGAGCGCAGGGGACACGGAGGCAGGGAGAGGCCCGAGACCCACAGAGACACAGCGACACGCAGAGACAGAGAGACACAGAGAGATACTGAGAGATACGCTGAAACAGACCTAGTGGCAGAGAGGGGAGAGGAGCTGGGATCAGGGAAGAGCACCCAGGCAAGGAGAAGCCCAGAGACCCACAGAGACACAGAGACACGAGACGCAGAAAGAGACGGAGGGGAAACGGAGGGTGGGGAGCAGAGGGGGATTCAATGGCAGGGAGAGACCAGGAGGCCAGAGACTCGGAGACACCCAGAGACCTCCAGAGACAGAGAGAAAAGGAGAGGAACAGGGCAGGGAGCACAGAGGACACGGAAGCAGGGGAAGATACAAAGAGATGCCTGGAGACAGAGACACCCAGAGATACACAGAAACAGACACAGGGACAGAGAGAGGGGGGTGGGGGGCAGAACAGAACTGGAAAGCAGGGAGAGGCCCTACGATGCAGAGACTCAAAGGGACACCAGAAACACAGAGACACGGAGGAAAGGGAGCAAGTATGGGGGATGTGTAAGCAGGGAGAGACTAACAGAATCAGAAGTGACAGAGACACAAACACACAGACACACGCACAGCGGGGTCGGGGGCGAGGGAGCGAGGTGGAGAGCAACGAGAGGGACACAAAAGCAGAGAGAGGCACTGAGGGCCACAGAGACAACAAGACAAGGAGGAAAAGTCAATGGCCAGAGAGAGAGACAAGGAGCCAGAAAGAGGGAAGTCCCAGAGAAGAAGACACAGGCAGGAGATACAAAGGGACAGAGACACAGGCAGAGACGGGAGAGACAGGCATCCGAGAATCAGAGAGCTGCATGCAGACAGAGGAATGGAGAGGCAAGACACAGCTGGAGCGAGGCAGAGACAGGCACAGGAGAGACACGCTGAATCAGAGAGAGATACAGAAACAACCACAGGGAGACCCAGGGCCAGACACCGTCAGAGACCAAAAGAGACAGAGAGACAGAGGCACAGACAAGGGGACAGGAAATTCATGAAATGTAGACAGAAACATAGGGGGACATGGGGATTCTGAGAGAGAACCTAAGAAATGGACAGACAGAAAGAAATGTGCAAAGAGGGACACAGAAGGCAAGACATAAAAAGAGGCAAAAATAACTGCAGAGATAGTGAGAAACTCCAGAGATGGGCAGAAAGCAAAGAGGGAGTTAGTCAGTGTGGTGCAGAGAAACATAGACAGACAGAGACAGAGATTGCAAGAGACATGACAGGAGAAACCTAGGAGATGGAGAGAGACGGTGAGGAGGAGACAGGCGCTGGAAGAGGCTTTCTGGTGGACAGAGACATGCAAGACAGAGACAGCAAGAGATAAGGGGAGATGGGAAGTGGAGAGTAAGACTGGGGCAAGGAGAACAGGACAGAAAGACAGAGCTTAGGGTGGGTAGACCGGGCAGGCTGGGTGAGAGCAGGGACAGGAGAGTCACAGTGGGGCTAGGGGCGGACCCAGGGGCGAGGGCAGGTAGGGGAAAGGAGACCGGTGGAGTGGGAGGAGGCAGCACCCTGTCACTGAGCACCTCCCTGTGCCCGGCCAGCGGCTGGGGAGGGAGAGGACGGACTGGGGAAGAAGGGGAAGAAGGGACCCTGGACAGAGGCAAGTCTGCTTGGGCCTGGGAAGGGTCTGTGGCTCTCGCCCCTCCTCCCCCCAGCAGGGCGCGGCAGTGCCGGGCGGAGGACTGGGCTTGCAGTGGTACCCAGACCAAGAGTTTGGGGGGGGGGGAGGAGAGGAGGAGGCGGAGAGCGCGGGGGCGCGCCGCGCGGGCTCGGCTGGGCAGCCGCAGCCACCGGGCGCTTTGTTATCCGCGCGGCCGCTCCGGGTGGACTGAGTGGGCACAGGGGACCCTCGGGACGTGTGCGTGAGAGAAACACGAGAATCACCAGCTGCTCACGTGTGCACACGGGTTTCCGGGCCCCACACTGCCCGTGCGTAACTGAGATACATCCCGCAACACCTGTCCCGCGGGCGTGCCCAGTCCACGGGCCATGCGGAGGGGACGGCGGACTCGGAGCTGCCCGCGGCCTCCTGCGCCCGGCGGCCTCTCGGGCCCACGCGGTGCGCCCAGCACAAGCGGAAACGAGAAGCAGCTCCTACCCCCTGTGCACACAGAGCAGACGCAGGCACCTGTGCAGCACGTGGGTGAGAGACAGGGGCCACTCAGACCCTCTGTACAGAGCGGACCACTCCCCCGCCCGCTCTGCGTGTGCACAGCACCACCAGCACACACAGTGGGCATGCCACACCCACAGGGCATGACCACGGGGGCACAGAACCACACCCAGAGGCTCCCCACGACCCCCGCCCCGTGCACAACCAGGGAATGCAGGCGTGCCCTAGGCCTCGCCTACCAAGCAGATGAGTTCCCTGGGGGAACACGGTAGACCCAGGAGCGGGCTCTGGCGCCCCCTCTGCCCGCCCCCAATGAGTGTGACACAGGTAGAGCTTTTGCACAGAGGCAGGGGGTGCACTAGTGAGGAGGGGACTCCCCAAGGGTGCCTGGGGAAACAGCCCAGGGCCCACCCACCCAGCCAGGAGCAAGAAGGGGCCCTGGGCACGGAGATGAAGACCCTGGAAGGCTCCTGAATGCCGTGTGTGTGTGTGTGTGTGTGTGTGTGTGTGTGTGTTGCAGCTGAGGAGCTTCAGGGCCCAGGTGCCCGTGGGAGGGGAAGCTGGGGCCAGGGCGGGCCCAGGACATTCAGTCCTGACTCACCCCCGGCGCCTACAGGACAGCAGGTGGTGGGCGCCCATCCCCTCTAAGAATGGCCAGTAAGTGCTGATTATCTGCACAACGAACACACACTGAACATGGGAGCCCTGTCTTCAGGGTCCAGAAGCGCTGACTTGACACACGGGCAGCCGTGTGAAGTGCTTGCTGCCCAGCACGCCGAGGGCAGCGGCCTGCTGTCCGCCGCGGCCAGTATTCCTCAGTCACCCGAGCATCCGCGGTGAGCGGAAGCTGGCGTCCCTCGCGTTCTCACCAGAGGCGGATCCAGGGGGCGACTCAAGCTCCTGGGGTGCAGGCCGTCCTAACTGTTCAGGAGGCTCCACCCAGCCCTGAGTCGTCACCCCACGCGGGTGAGGGCGGCCCTGTATACACACCAGATACATGCAAAGACGTACGCAACACACAGCACAACAGGGAAAACACGTGTGCTCTTCGAGCTCCTAAAAGAGCCCCATTGGAAAAGCGCTGATTCCTCTGAGGAGTGATGCGCAGGGCCGGGTCCAGGGGAGGGCCGCTCTGGCTATGGGTGTGCATGCTTGCGCTCTTACTGCGCACATGAACTTGTGTGCTCAGTTCTCACTCCCTCCTCATCCTGCCTGTTCACATCTCAGAAACGCATAAAGTTCCTGGCCTATTCGAAGTGCAGGCTTTGTGAGCCACAAATACACTTAGTTGCGTGTGTGTGTGTGTGTGCATCAGCGTGTAACTACACACAGATGCACATCTCACTGATGCAATGTTTCTGTTCACACACCTGTGGCCACCTGTCCGTGTAAGTGTGTGCGCTGGGTCACAAGTCTTGGATCTATCTCCCTTACAACCTCAAGGATAAAGGGGTAAAATAGGGGAAATAGAGGCACACAGAGGAAAAGGAGGGAAGGGCAAAGGAGGAGGGAAAAGAAGAGAACTGGAACTGGAATGGGACCTAGTGAGGGAAGAAAGGAAGGGAGGAAGGAAGGAAGGGAGGAAGGGAGGGAGAAAGGGAGGAAAGGAAAAAGGGAGGGAGGGAGGGAGGAAGGAAGGAAGAAAGGAAGGGAGGGAGGGAGGAAGAAAGGGAGGAGGGAAAGAGGGAGGAAGGAGGGAGAGGGCCCTAAGGACAGAGCAGCTGGGGACAGGGTGGGTGAGGGGCGGGAGGAGAATGGGGCAGGAGGAGAAGGGGTGTGAGAGAAAGGAGGGGCCGCTGAGACTGGGGAAAGGGGTGAGTGGGAACAGGCTGGAGAACGGCGGAGTGCTGAGAAAGTGCAGGGTGAGGTGTCAAGAAGAGAGAAGAGTAGAAGAAGCTGTGAGTATCTTCATAATTACAAGAAGATCACTACATATGATAGTTGATCAATAAATCTTTTTTTAAATATATATTTTATTGATTTTTTGTACAGAGAGGAAGGGAGAGAGATAGAGAGTTAGAAACATCAATGAGAGAGAGTCATCGATCAGCTGCCTCTTGCACACCCCCTACTGGGGATATGCCCGCAACCAAGGTACATGCCCTTGACCAGAATCGAACCCAGGGCCCTTCAGTCCCCAAGCCGACACTCTATCCATTGAGCCAAACCGGTCCCGGCAATAAATCTTTTTGTTGTCAAAGAAGAAGAGAGAAGGGGCCTGGGGAGAGAAGAAGGGAGATGGGAGCTAGAGGGAGGGAGGAAAGGAAAGAAGAGAGACAAAGTTTTTTCTGGTCTGCTCAAAATTTCAAGATTCTTTCAAGGGCCCCCCCACGGGAAGGTGTTGGAGGCAGGGGGGGGTGGCGAGGGGGGTGACAGGAAGCAGGAGAAAGAAGGGAAGGAAAATCATAATGTGGTCCCCTGGGATGGGCCGTCAGCTGCCTCCAGCATCCTCCCAGAGGGGGCCCTGAGGCAGAGGAGC
Source organism: Pipistrellus nathusii (assembly GCA_963693515.1). NCBI lineage: Eukaryota > Metazoa > Chordata > Mammalia > Chiroptera > Vespertilionidae > Pipistrellus > Pipistrellus nathusii. The sequence goes on along the minus strand of OY882872.1, from coordinate 37,075,342 downwards.
TAGCAAACCAGGCCCAGGGGCAGAGGGGAGGGTCCGGAGGAGGTTTGAGGAGGAGATGAGAGGCTGGGGGATGGAGGAGGAAGGCCGGTAGGCGATGGGGGGGGGGGGGGGAGGTCTCAGGTTGACAGAGACTTCCAAAGGTCAGCAGCTGGGCTTGGCAGGAGTGGATAGCTGAGGACCGGGTGGAGGGATGAAGCTTAGAAAGAATACAAGGAGGCCAGCCAGGCAAACAGAGAGGCCAGTGGAGGGCCAGGTGAAGGCCACAAACCGAATGTCCTGCAGATGGGCCCTGCCTTATGAACAGCGCAGGGTCAGGCGCCCTCCCAGGCTGCTGCTTCCAGATCATTCCATTTAGGAAAGGAGAAGGGGTGAGAGGGGGAAGGGGGAAGTGGGAAGTGACGGCTGCTGTGCGCTAAGATGGTGGCCACAAGCTGCAGACACAAAGGTGACAGGGACTCCCTCACTGAGAGCTGGTCTGGGAGAACAGACAATAAATACACAGCCACTGATACACGCGGCGGCACGGACGGAACCCAGGGCAGTGAGAGAAGCTGGACACAGAAGACTACACACTGTAGGATTCCATTTATATGAAATTCTAGACAAAGCAAAACGTTAGTGACAGAAAAGCAGATCAGTGGTTGAAAGGAGCGAGGCATGAGAGGGGATGGTAGTGAAGGACCAAGGAAGGAATTAGGGGAAGCCATGCAAATGTTTTGCATCGTGATTGTAGTAGTGGTTACATGGCTCTGTGTGTGCATGTGTGTGTGTGTGTGTGTGTGTCACAGATAAGGAAAGTGTACACTTAAAATTGGTTAATCTGATTTATTTAAGTTGTACTGCAATAAAGCTGACCAAAAATAAACAACTAGCTCCAGCTGGTTTGTCTCAGTGGATAGAGTGTCAGCCTGTGAACTGAAGGGTCCTGGGTTCGATTCCAGTAAAGGACACATGCCCGGGTTGTGGGTTCAGTCCTCAGTAGGGGTTGTACAGGAGGCAGCCAATCAATGATTCTTTCTCATCATTGATGTTTCTATATCTCTTTCCATTTCCCTTCCTCTCTGAAATCAATAAAAAAAAAAAAATTTAATTGCCCTCACAAGTTTGGCCCACTGGATAGAGCGTCAGCCTGCGGATTGAAGGGTCCCAGGTTCAATTCAGGTCAGGGGCATGTACCTTGTTTGCGGGCACATCCCCAGATGGGGGTGTGCAGGAGGCAGCTGATAGATGTTTCTCTCTCATCGATGTTTCTAATTCTATTCCTCTTCCTTTCTCTCCGTAAAAACAAAAATCAACAAAATATATATTTTTAAAATAAAAATAAAATAAAAGGCAGTGATGTCTGAGATAAAACATGAACGATGGGGGTTAGAGAGGCATTTTCATGGGGGCACACACAAGGCAGAGGATTGATATTTCTCATCAATGTTTCTATCCCTTCCTCTCCCTTCCTCTCTCTCCAAAATCGATGAAAACATTGCTTTTAAAAAGTCAGTAAGTCTCACAGAATGCAAGGTAGGACTCTCAAGAAATGAGACAGGAGAAGCAAGGTCCAAAATGCAAACCCTATGACTACTGGGTACTCATGTTAGCCCCACCTGCACCCCGAAGGCCCACAAGAGGGAAACTACAAGACAGGACTGGGGATTTCTGGTCTGCTCCTGTCCCCCACGGAATAGCTTCTTTTTCCCCCCTTCCAGAACTCCCTCCCTGTCCCCTTCCTGTGGGGACAGCTCTCCTCACTAGGAAGCAGCCTATGCAACAGACTGACACTTGTCCCTGCACATCTACCCACAAGCTCCCTCGCCCCCGGGCATCCCTCCCATCTGGATTCCGTGTAGCCACTGCCCCCTGGTGGTTAGAGTGGTGTATTACTTAGGACGAAAAGAGTCCCAGGGCCGGGCTTACTGTCCTTCCAGAGCTCCGCTCCCCTTGCTCTCCCCTCTCCCAGAAGACATCCTCCTTGCTAAATCCAACAGACTTTTCAGTCCTACTCGGCTTTCCTTCTTTCAACACATGGTCACAATCATCTTTTCAAAATCCTTTTTGTGGAGCTTGTTGCTGCCTGATTCATGAATCGCTTAATAAAGCCAATTCAATCTAAAATAAATAAATAAAACATTTAAAAATCTGCCCAGCCACCAAAATCAGTTTGGCTCAGTGGATAGAGCATCGGCCTGTGGACTGAAAGATCCCAGGTTCGATTCTGGTCAAGGGAACGTACCTTGGTTGCGGGCACATCCCCAGTAGGAGGTGTGTAAGAGGCAGCTGATCGATGATTCTCTCTCATTGATGTTTCTAACTCTCTATTCCCTCTCTCTTCCTCTCTGTAAAAAATCAATAAAATATATATATTTTTAAAAAATCTGCCCAGCCGTGTTGCTTAGTGGTTGAACAACGACCTATGAATCAGGAAATCACAGTTCCATTCCTGATCAAGGCATATGACTGGGTTGTGTTCTTTAAAAAAAAAAAAAATATATATATATATATGTATATATAATTGATTTTTTTACAGAGAGGAAGGGAGAAGGATAGAAAGTTAGAAACATCGACCAGCTGCCTCCTGCACATCCCCCACCAGGATGTGCCCGCAACCAAGGTACATGCCCTTGACCGGAATCGAACCTGGGACCCCTTAGTCCGCAGACTGAGCCAAACCAGTTTGGGCTGGGTTTGGTCTTGATCCCCAATGTGGGACATGCAGGAGGCAACCAATCAATGATTCTCTCTCATCATTGATGTTTCTATCTCTCTCTTCCCTTTTCCCTTCCTCTGTGCAATCAATTTAAAAAATAGTTTTAGCCAAGACCGGTTTGGCTCAGTGGATTGAGCGTCGGCCTGCGGACTGAAAGGTCCCAGGTTCGATTCTGATCAAGGGCACGTACCTTGGTTGCGGGCACATCCCCAGTAGGGCATGTGCAAGAGGCAGCTGATCGGTGACTCTCTCTCATCGATGTTTCTAACTCTCTATCCCTCTCTCTTCCCCTCTGTAAAAAATCAATAAAATATATATATTTAAAAAAAATAGTTTTAAATAAACAAATAATCCTAAGAAAGCTCGCCCCTTTGGTTCTCCTCGTTGGTCTCGGTTGCTCTCCGAGAGTAAATCCTCCCCTCCCACAACTGCCTTCTCCACTCTGGTAATCCCCGAATTTGTCTCCAACTTACCCCTCTCTCCTAACCTTCAGACCCAGATATCCAGTCATCTTTTAGAAGTCCCAAAGGCACCTCAAGACCAGCACATCCAACCTGAACACCTTCCTTCCCCACCAGGCCCCCCAGACCTGAATTTCCTCTCTCCATCCATCTGGCATACAAGTCGGGAAAACAAACTCCTGGCCTGGCAGCCTCTTCCTCACATTCACATCCCAGCCAGGCTCGAAATCTCGTCCAGTGCATTGACCGCCTTAATATTAAGATGAACCGTATAAAATCGCCAAACATCCACTGGCTTTTTCTTACAAAACAGTAATTTCATGGAATTTAACTGAATATTTCTCAAACCCTCTTCTTCTCTTTCCTGCCGCCATGTCTTAGTTCAGGCCTCGGCACCTCCTGCTCACCTGCTGCTCCTGCCTCCCAGCCTTCAGTCCACCCTCCCCATTGGTCACTGAGGTGCTTGTTTTACAACCTGGCTCTGATCAAGTCACTCCTGGGCTTCCAACTCTTTTGGGGCTCTCTATTGCCGACAGGTGAACGCCAAACTCCTTAGCCAACTCGTCAGTCCCTTCACAGTATCTGGCTTCCCTCCAGTCACTGCCCACTCTTCACCCTGTACTCCAACCACACCAGACCACACCACTTCCTTGAATCTGCCTCCTCTTACCTCCCAGCCTTGGCTTATGCCATTCCCTGTGACTGGAATGCTTTTCTCACTCTCCTTCCCCTGGCTAACTCCTGTTCAACGTCAAGAACCACCTCATGCCCTGGCTAGTGTTGCTCCATTGATTGGAATGTCATCCCGTATACCAGGAGGTGTCAGGTTCAATTTACGGCCAGGGCACATACTCAGGTTGCAGGTCCAAACCTTGGTTGGGCACAGGCAAGAGGCAGCTGATCCATGTTTCTCTCTCTCTCTCTCTCTCTCCCCTTAAAAAAATCAATTAAAAAAGTGCCCATTCACATATCTTAGGCTATCTTAAATGTCCAGTTTATGCATTTATGCATCAAAGTACACAGCTGGAGTGCGTACCTATATAAGTACAACCTCCATGGGAGGTGCTGAGTATGGAAAGGGTGAAAGGTACAATTGTTGCCCTCAAGAGCTCACTGTCCAGTAGAGATTCAAACACGTCAATAAATCAAAACAATGCAATGTGCCCTGGCCAATTTGGCTCAGTGATAGAGCATTGGCTTGTGAACCAAAGGGTCCTGAGTTGATTCCTGGCAAGGGCATGTACTTGCAGGCTTCTCCCCAGCCTGCATCCTGGTCAGGGCTCGTGCAACAGGCAACCATCCATGTGTTTCTTTCACATGAGTGTTTCTCTGTCTTTCCCTCTCTCTTCCACTTCCCCTAAAAATCAATAGAAAAAATATCCTCGGGTAAGGATTAACAAAATAGTAAAATGAAATAAAAATATAAAAAACTTATTTTAATAAATTCAGTGCCTCCACCTATTTTCTCCCAGCTCAATAAATGGCACCTCTGTCCACCTAGAAGAGAAATAAGACCATCATCTCTCCCACCCTGATATCCAAACATAAAACCAGTTGACTTGACTTACCTCCAGCTTTTTGAGTCCTGTCGCTTGCTCTGTTCCCAGGATACCAATATCGTAACACAGCCTTTAGCTATTGCAGCAACATCCTGACTTCTCCTAACTCCACCCTTGTCTCCTCAAATGCATCTCTTAAAAATGCAAAGCTGCCCTTATGCAACCCCCGTGGTCCCTGAGATCAAAAGATGCTCAGTGACTGGGCCCCATCTAGACTCTCCAGCAGCATCTTTCTCTCTGTATACAATTTGCTCTTTGCCACACGTATGCTTTTGTTCTGCTGTCCTCTCTGAGTTTAATGCCCCTTTAACTTTGGAATAACTATTTCTCCTTTATTTTTTTTTAATGATTTTGGAGACGGAGAAAGCTTTGTTGTTCCACTTATTTATGGACTGATTGGTTGCTTCTTATATGTCCCCTGATGGGGTTCTAACCTGAAACCTTGGCGTATCAGGATGATGCTCTAATAAACTAAGCTACCTGGCCAGGACAGAACTATTTTCCCTTTAAAACTCAAGAATTTCCTGAGACTGGGTCTGTGTCCCAGCACACTGAATTTGTATTTTTGTTTCTTTTGCAGCCCTGGGCCAGGGAGGAACTTGCAATCAAGGTACAAGTCCTTGACCAGATGCCCTTGATCAGAATTGAACCCGGGACCTTTGGTCCACAAGCCAATGCTTTATCCACTGAGCCAACCCAGCCAGGAAGGAAGAAAGGAGATCCCTCCTCCTCCTCCTCTTCCTCCTCCTCTTCCTCCTCCTCCTCCTTCTTCTTCTTCCTTCTTCTCCCCCCCCACCCTCTCTCTCTCTCTATCTCTATCTCTCTGTCTTTCTCTCTCTCCCTGGGGGAAACTATGTCCTGCTATCTCCCCATACGTACAACTGAAGCCTTAAGACTGTGCCCTCATCTGAGGAGCTCATGGGTCCCTGACCTGCAGAAACTATGAGATAATAAATAATTATTATTCTGAGATGCTAAGTTTTGGGTTACTTTGTTATGCCAAAGCCAAGGGAGGAAAGATTTTCAAGAGAGAGATAGTGGGCCTAGTCAGTGGAGTTAACTGCACATAAAGACAAAAAAAATTGTCCTTAGATTTGGCCAAGGTCATTAACAAGCTGGGTTCCAGTAGTTTCATTGAGCTGAGACTCCAATGAGGGAGGAAGGCTGAGGCTGGTGAGCAGGAGCGCTCTGCAGACATTTGTGGTTTCTGCCTGCCCGGCATCCACGTCCCATCGTCTATGACATCTCCTCGATTTTCCTCTGAGCAGCCACCCACAGCCCACCCATAGATACTGTTCCTTCAGACTGTCCATCCGGGTGCCCAGCTGTCCACAGGCCAAGGGGAGGTCACATGACTCAAGCTACACCAATGGGAAGCTCTCTCTGGAATTTGAGTCATGAGCTTACGTGGCAGGAGGCCTGAACCGGTTAGAGCTGATTCATGTGGCAGCCAGGACCCTGAGGAAACGGCCATTCCTTCCTGCTGTCTCCATCCCCCACAAACCTGGTTCTGGGCCTTCCCAAAGCCTGGTTCTTCGGTGGCTCCTTCCATCCTGGGAGCCATCCTCATTACCTTCTCGTCAGTTCCTTGCCCCCTCAAATTAGCAATAACTCATACTTATTTTACAAAAATGTTGGATGAAATGAGTAGGGGGACAAAGGACAGGCACAGAGTAAACGGAAGCAGAGGTTTTTTGTTAGTTTTGAAGGTGGTAAAATTTTGGATAATTTATAGGCTGAGAAGGAAGGGCTGTTGAAACAGGAAAGGGAAGAATGATGGAGTAATATGCTAGGAGTCCTGACGGGGTGAGTGCTGGGGAGGCTGGACTAAACAGAGCCTGGGGAAGTGACATAAATCTGGGTGTGGGTTTCCATGGGAAGTTGGAGAACGTTGAGTAAGCTACATTTATTAGCCTTGACTTCACATGTTGGGACTGAAAGGGTTGGATTGGGGGATATTCATGGCAGAGCAGTGACTGAGGAGGCTTACCAGGAAGTTGAAGTGGTTCCCACACGCACCACTTTGCCAGTCTCAACCACATGGGCCCAGGTTAGGGATGTGGTGACCGAGGAGGCAGAAGGTCAGGGTGGAAGGGAAACCAGGAAGTGCTGGTCCAAGCCCATCCTCCACCCTACTCCACCCACATGGACAGCATCACCCAGGCTCCCTTGCCCTCTGACTACTATGTGGTCACCCCGGGAAGCACCAGCGACACATCAGAGGGGTATTTCCCTCTCAGTCCCAGCTCTGTGTCAGCACCGTGGTTCTGCAGCCACTGTGCCCTCGGCAACTCCAATGCCACTCAGGTATGTTCCGGGGCTCTCACCAGTCTCCAGGAATACCACCATGTCCTTTCCTCACCCAGGCAGACCTAAGCACGGTCACAGCTTCCTGCTGCCTTCATCTCCCTTGTTGATTTGCTCGATTCTGCCCACCCCTCTGCACAGAGCCCCTTCATTAGATTCTCTTCGAAATCCCAGTGCCCTGTTTCCTGACGGACCCTGGCTATTAGGAGCTACCAAGAGAGATCAGATGGTCCCGTATGAGGCTCTGGCTGTACAGGGAAGGAGAGAAGCCAGGAGGAGCCTGGCAGAACACAGAGGGGCCCAGGGGGGTGGAGCTCTCTCTGAGTTGAGGCTACAGGTGTGAAGGCGTTGAGGCCTGCCAGGCCTGGAAGGCAGGTGCTGGGATCTGAGTGTAGGATACTGGATTTCAAACACAGGAGGCAGTACTGGGTTGTGATGAGAACCAGATCTTTTTTTCATTTGGGACCCAGAGAGTCCTGTTTTAGAATCCTGGCTCTACCACTTGGCTAAATGTCACCCAGTACTTTTCTCCTCCCCTCACTCCCAAGTCATTTAACAATCCTTTTACCAAGGCATACGTCCTGTCTAGCTACTGCAGGAGGGGCCAGACCCGCTCCCTCCGTTGACAAGTTGTCATTGAACAGGACATGATCACTGCGGGCATCTCAAAGGGACATACAAAGAGCAGTGGGAAATCAGGTGAGGCAGACCCTGACTCTAATCTGACTTCATAGAACCTAGCTTCCTTGAGCCATATGTCCTCAGGTTTACCACCCTGTCCCACTTCCTCACTGACATCTGTTGGCTCCCTGGTCCCTTCCCCTCATTCCTGACGACTCCAGTTCCTCCTCACAGATTTTTCACCCCAGCCCCTGCCATCCTCCCCCTACTGGGATTCTTTTTTATTTTGTTTTATTTTTAAATTAGTTTCAGAGAGGAAGGGAGAGGAAGAGAAAGAAACATTAATGATGAGAGAGAATCATTGATTGGCTGCCTCCTTCACGCCCCCTACTGAGGGATCGAGCCTACAATCCGGGCATGTGCCCTTGACTGGAATCGAACCTGGAACCCTTCAGTCCTCAGGCTGATGCTCTATCCACTGAGCCACACCATCTAGGGCAGCTACTGGAATTCTTAATCTCCCGTGATGGTTCTTCCATCTAGAGATCTGGCCTCTCAGTCTCTTTCTACCTCATCTCTGCTAATCTCCATCCCACTCCAGCCATCCACTCTCATGACCACACCTGGTCTTAGTCATTATCTGGAAGTGCATCACCCACAGCAAACACTCACTGAGCACTCACAGCAAATGCCGGGCGCTGTGCCAAATGGGTTGCATGTGTTTATCCCTCACAAGACCTGCAAGGTGGGTATTAATAGCCCCATTTTAAAGGCGAAGATACACACTCAGGAAGGTGAAGTCACTTCCCTGGATGAAACATTTGGCCAAGAAGCAGAGTCAGGATTCTAGCATAGGACTCTTTGGGTCCCAAATTAAAAAGCCCTGGTTTTGCCTTGGCTGGGTAGCTCAGTGGGTTGGAGAGTCATCACAATATCCCAGTATCCCTCATCAGGGCACATACAAGAATCAACCAGTGGCCAGGACCGGTTTGGCTCAATGGATAGAGCGTCGGCTTGGGGACTGAAAGGTCCCGGGTTCGATTCCGGTCAAGGGCATGTACCTTGGTTGCGGGCATATCCCCAGTGGGGGGTGAGCAAGAGACAGCTGATCAATGACTCTCTCTCATCGATGTTTCTGGCTCTCTATCTCTCCCCCTTCCTCTCTGTACAAAATCAATAAAATATTAAAAAAAAAAAAAAAAAAAAAAGAATCAACCAGTGAATGCATAAATGATTGAAACTACAAACTGATGTTTCTGTCTCTCTCAGAAATCAATAAATAAAAATAAATACTAGTATTTATATATTTTAAAAGCCCTGGTTTTAACTACAACCCAGTACTGTCTTCTGTGTTTGAAATCCAATAGCCTACACTCGGATCCCAGCACCTGCCTTCCAGGCCTGGCAGACCCTCGATGCCTTCCCACCCGTAGCCTCAACTCAGAGAGAGCCCCACCCCCTTGGTCCCTCTGTTTGCCAGGCGGCCAGGCCCACCTGGCTACTCTCCCTCCCTGTGCAGCCAGAGCCTCATATTGGACCATCTTGTTTACCACTGGTTTTATTCCATTTATATCTCTGCATTGTCCTTACTTTTAATAACCTAATGCTTAAAAAACACCTCTTATTCACTTCAAATAAATATTTTCTGCAATCTTCATACATGCTCTTTCACCTAGAATATTGTCTAACCAAAGATCTCTTACTCCTCATTCAAGAATGAGCAGAGTCTGGCTGATGTTGCTCAGTGGTTAGGTGACGACCTATGAACCAGGAGGTCATGGTTCAATTCCTGGTCAGGGCACATGCCCAGGTTGTGGGCTTGATCCTCAGTGGGAGGTGAGCAGGAGGCAGCTAATAAATGATTCTCATCATTTGTGTTTCTATCTCTTTCCCTTTTTCTCTGAAATCAATAACAATGTTTTTTAAAAGAATGAGCAAAAATTGCCTGCTTGGTGTGGCTTAGTTGTTGAGTGTTGACACATGGACCAGGAGATAACGGTTCTATTCCGGGTCAGGGCACATGCCCGAGTTTTGGCTCAGTCCCTAGTAGGGGGGTATGTTTGAGGAAGCTAATTGATAATTTCCCCTCATCATTGATATTTCTTTCTCTCTCCCTCATCTTTCCTCTCTCTGAAATCAATGTCTTAAAAAATGAGTAGAAATTAATCATCAGGGAGAATAAAAATAAACCCTAATGAACCTAGCTGGTTTGACTCAGTGGATAGAGCGTCGGCCTGTGAACTGAAAGGTCCCAGGTTCGATTCCAGTCAAGGGCATGTACATTGGTTGTGGGCACATCCCCAGTAGGGGGTGTGCAAGAGGCAGCTGGTCGATGTTTCTCTCTCATCAATGTTTCTAGCTCTCTATCCCTCTCTCTTCCACTCTGTAAAAAATCAATAAAATATTTTTTAAATAAAATATACTTTAAAAAATAAACCATAATGATATACTACCACACAACTGTCAGATTGGCAAGATTAAAGTGTCTGATAATACCATATTGGCAAGGATGTGAAGTAAGGGAACTCTCATTCATTCCTGGTGGGAGAGTAAACTGATATCAACACTTCAGAAAAAAAGTTTATGAGTATAGTAGACTGAAAAATGTCCCCCAAAAAGATGTCCATGGCTTAATCCTGGAATCTGTGAGTTATCCTATGTGGCAAAAAAGACTGCAGATGTGATTAAAGTAAGGACTTTGAGATTAGCCTGGATTATTTGGGCAGGCCCTAAATGCAATCACATACATATCCTTATGAGAGGGAGCTAAGGAAGATTTGACACAGAAAGGCAATGTGACCACAGAGGCAGAGGTTGAAGTGATGTGGCCACGAACCTAGGATTGCTGGCAGCCACTAGAAATAGGATGCAAGGAACAAATTCTTCCCTAGAGCCACTGAAGGGAGCATGGGCCTCTTGACAACTCCATTTTGACCCAGTGAAACTGGTTTTAGACTTCCAGTCTTCAGGATTATGAGAAAATACATTTCTGTTGTGTTAAGCCACCAGATTTGTGGTAATTTGTTATAACAGCCCTAGGAAACTAACAAGCAGTATCTACCAAACCTGAACACACTTGAACCCATGTCCAGCAATTCCACTTCAAGGTACATCCCAACAGAAGCATTTGTTCACCAAGAAACATGCAGAAGAATGTTCACAGCGGAATGTTCACAGGGATCAAGGGGGTGCAGCTCTCTCTGGGTTGAGGTTACAAGTGAGAAGGTAGCGAGGGCATGCCGGCCTGGAAGGCAGGTGCTGGGATCAGAGTGTAAGTTATTGGATTTAAACACAGGAGGCAGTATTGGGTTGTGATAAGAACCAGATCGTTTTCAAGAGTCCTGTGTTAGAATCCTGGCTCTACCACTTGGCTAACAGCCTCAAATTGGAAACAACCCAAATGTCCATCAACAGGGCAATGCATGGACTACTTGAGGGATGTTCATAAAAATGAGTCAACTAAAAATAAACTCATGGAAGAAACTCATGCACATTGAGCAAAAGAAACCAGACACAACAGTAAACATATTTTATTATGCCATTGATGTCAAGGGCAAAAAGAGATTAAAATTAACTATAAAATCAAGTGCTGTAAAACTAGAAAGTTAAAGAAATTATTACTGTCAAGTATCTGGCCAGGTAGTTCAGTTGGTTTGAACCTCGTCTCAAAATACCAAGATTTCGGTTCAGTCCCTGGTCCGGGACTAGAATACTAGAATCAACCAATCAATGTATAAATAAGTGAAACAACGAAATTGGGTGTTTCTCTTTTTCTTCCTCTGTCTAAAATCTATAGTTTAAAAAAAATGTTTTTTACAAAGAAAGAAATGATGGCCCTGGCTGGTCTGGCTCAGTGGATAGAGGGTCAGCCTACAGACTGAAGGGTTCCGGGTTCGATTGTGGTCAGGGCACATGCCCAGGTTGCAGGCTCGGTCCTCAGTGGGGGACATGCAGGAGGCAGTGATCATTGATTCTCATCATTAATGTTTCTGTCTCTCTCTCTCTCTCTCTCTCACTCTCTCTCCCTTCCTCTCTGAAATCCATATATATATATATATATATATATATATATATATATATTTTTTTTTTTTTTTTTTTTAAAGGTGTCTTAGTGATGTTGCTGGTGGTAGTATTAATTTCTAATAGAATGAACAGGGCACTTCTCAATCATGAAGCCTTCTTGGGTCCCTTCATTAGTGTCCTCGGGCTCCTCCAGCCTCTGCTGCTTGTGCAGTCACTGACCACTCTGGGCTGTAACTCAGTGTCCCAGTCTGGCTCACCCACAAGAACAGAAGCCAGAGCACAGTCTGGAGTCCTCTCAGGGTCCCCAGCAGAGACCAGCCCAGGGCCTGGCCCTCGGGAGGCCTTGGGGACCTATGCTCCCATGCCCCAGACACAATGGGCCTGCCCCATGTTTCCACCTTATGTTGTCATCGCCAGAACCATGTCTGTCTGCCAGCATGTGCCAGCAGATGACTGCAAATGCAATGAGGGGGACTGACTGCATTGCCACTTACCTTTGACTCTGCCATCTCTCTCACATCCCATGCAGGAATGGTCCCTAGGTGTAAGCAAGGTTCTCTCCCTGGAATGTCCCCTCTCTGTAACTCTGGTGAACTGCTCATTTTTCAAGAGCCAGCAGCAGGCTCTTCTCCTCTGTAAAACCATGGCCCGTCTTCCTCTGGGCTCCCACAGTCCCCTATTTCCCTGGGCGGCAGCCTTTTCAGGCCCTGCCCAAACATCTTTTTCCACTTCTGAAGCTCTTTGATCTCCATGGGTTGTCCTTAAGACCTGGGTCTGACTCATTTCCGGGCCTCGGGGATCTGTTGGGACACACACACCCAGTGTTCCACAATGCCTGGGCTCAGAGAGGCTCTGGAGGCAGGAAACATTGCCTTAAGTCTCCAGCCACTGGCACGCACTGTGCATGTGCTTGACTCCCAGGGCCTCAAAGTTCAGGATCCCAGCCCACCATTATGGCTCAGTGGTTGTGCTTTGACCCATGATCCAGGAGGTCCAGTCAGGGCACATTCCCACGTTGTGGGCTCAATGCCCAGTAGGGGCTTTCAGCCAATGATTCTCTCTCATCATTCATGTTTCTATCCCTCTGAAATAAAAAAAAAAAAAAAATTCAAGTTAGGATCCCTTACTTCCCACATGTATGCATGTGCCAGCGAGAAGCATGGAAAGGGAACTTAAAGGAGAGAGGTGTGTGAGAGGGGCCTAAGGAATAGCTGGGCTGAGGCGGTGGAGGGACTTGCCACATGGAACTAAAGTGGAGGACAAACCTCAATCTAGTCCTGTGAGGGGCTGGTGGGGCCCATCATTGCATAGAATTGAAGAGACAGGCACCATGGCCTGAGGGAGAAGCGGAACCTGGAATTTAGTCCAGCCAACAGGCAGCAGTTCTCATCCTTAAGTACAGTATGTTCCAGGTAAAGTTTGAGACCCAAATCTGGGAAGGTCCTCAAAAGCCAAGGAGTGTCCCATAGCTCAAGTGAAGGATAAAGAGCGCAGAAGCTCTGGTCTCCCTCCCCACCCTAACTTGGTCCTCTGGGGGAGAGCTACTTCCCATGTCAGTGCTTTGTCCCAGGCAAGTCACTTCCCCTCAGAGCCCATTCACTGTCAAAGTGGTATCAAATCCTTACTTCACTTAGGGGACTATTAAATCTTAAGTAGCTGAAACCGGTTTGGCTCAGTGGATAGAGCGTCGGCCTGCTGACTGAAAGGTTCCAGGTTCGATTCTGGTCAAGGGCATGTAAACTTGGTTGTGGGCACATCCCTGGTAGGGGGTGTGCAAAAGGCAGCTGATCGATGATTCTCTCTCATAGATGTTTCTAACTCTCTATCCCTCTCTTCCTCTCTGTAAAAAATCAATAAAAAAATATATTTAAAAATAGATCTTAAGTAGGTGCTCAGTAGGCCTTAGCTCTCTCCCAGAGAGGGTGCAGGGACAGTCTGGGGTCACATAGCTAGCTGGACCAGGTCTTAGATAGGACTTGATCCTCGATACAACACAGGTCAAAGGTCCAGGACAAGTCCATCCCTTCACCCAGGGAAGGACAACAATGGGAGTCCCTGCCCACCTTACCCCCAGCTTCCAGTCCTATTTCCCTTCCCCAGCAGGAAGGAAAACCCTGGGTATGGTGTAAGAAACTTGAGTTCTTAAGCCCATAAACAAACGATGGGGCAAGAGGAGGAGGCCACAACCTCCTGAGGCCACAGGGTGGCAGGAAGAAGTGTGGCCTCAGGAAGAGGAAGAACAGACCCACATTTGAGGAGGTGACTGTTTAGGTGTGATAGGTAGGGAACCACCTGGAGAGGGGTTCTAGGCAGAGAAGCCTGGCTGCTGATCTGTTTCGTTTCCAAACCTCTGAGCTCCATCAGCCTTGCAGATGGATGGCCTATGGCACTGAACAAGTTAAAAACACACTCCCCAGGAGCAAAGTATGTGTGAATGGGACTGGGAGAGTTTGTGACTCCAAGCAGTAAACTGACAGATAAGGAAACTGAGGCCCAGAGAGGACAGCAAGCCTGTGGTGGCAAGTTGCAGATGACCCAGCATCCTGCTCACCCTCCAGCCTGATACTGGGCCAGCAACTCCAGGACTGGTACTAGGCCCAGGCTTCCCCCATCAGCTCCTTCCACCAGCCCATTAAGAAAGAGTCCCAGGGAGTCTTAATGCCCACCTATGCCCCTTCCAGGGCAGTTTTATTGGTGCCATTTATAAAATACCTTTCCCATCAGCCCCCAAGCCTTTGCCTTTCCCTTTCTGAGAAGGCAGCTGGCTTCTGGTCCTGGTCCATGGCCAACAGCAGCACACGTGGTCTGATCCTGCTGGCAACACACATGAGACACTCTGGGGATAGTCCTTGTTCAAGTCCGTGTCCAACTCTGGGGAGCAGGGTAAGGTGAAGGGCCAGGTCTGTGTGGAAGGTGGGTAGAGCCCTGGCTGGCTGTAGAGATGTGTGGGCAAAGTGAGCAGGTCCCATGTGTGCCCCAGCTCCAGTGCCTAGTGTGGCTGAAGCCCAGGGTTAGGGCGAGAAAATCAGAGATCCTGAGAAAAGCCCTTAGGCCAAAGAATTGTGTGGAGCAGGACAGGGTGGGAGCCCAGAGGAGACTTCCATGGCGCAATGTGTGCACACAACCCAGGGTAGTGAACATGATGTGCAGGGGCCTTTGGTGACTGTGTGGCTGCCTCCTTCCCTTGGGGCCTGCATGCCCGAGGCCCTGACCTGCTGGGGCTGAAGGGACACACTTGAGGGTGATGTTGGGAGGAGGGGGCTTGGGAAGGAAACTCAGCGAAAGTGGTTTAGGCCTCAGAGCCCAGATCCTGTCAGAGGAGCTGTCAAGGCGCCAGGCTGTCAGGGGGACCTGGCCATCTGTCTGTCTGTCTCAGTCAGAGCTGCTGGAGTGACAGTCCCCTAGGGGCAGACGGTCTTCATCCTCCTGAGGTAAAGGTGGCCCAGAGGCTAGGAGGTGGGGTCAGTCTCGCCAGATCCAGGATCAGGAGGCCTCCGTTGGGCGCCGTCCCCCCTCGTCCTCCATCAGCAGCAGGCGGCGCCGGCCAGCCTCATAGTCAGCCTCGTCCACACTGACCAGCAGGCGGACAGCCTCCCGGCCCACGGCCTCACGCAGGGCCTCAGTCAGGAACACGCCCCGCAGGGCCTGCAGCAGGGCGCCGCTCAGGTAGTCCCCCCAGAAGGCGTCCAGATAGGAGAGCTCCGAGAACTTGATGTCACACACCACGGAGCCCAGGTCTCGGGAGCGCAGCACTGCTGTGGCCTGCCCGAACACATCCAGCTGCCGCGCCAGCGCCTGGGGCCGCCGAGATGCCACACCTTGCTCCAAGGCTGGCCCATGTTCGCAGTACTCTGCTCGCACCCTGAGCCGGATGTCTATGGAGAAAGAGGGACTGGTCAATGAGGGGCTGATATCCAATACAATGCTCAGGGGGACCGCCACTCCTCCTCCCTCACTTGAGCCTCCTCTGCAGGCTCCTCCCACTACCCTGTGGGTTGCACAGCATCTAACCCACATCCTTCCCAGTTCTGGAAACCACACCCAAGTATGGGTGACACCCTCACACAGCTTCCCTCCTCTGGTCTGGCCTCTTGTACCTCCTGACCTGGTGCCCTTTCCTCCCCCTCACATGCCCCAGTCCAGCCTCACCACCCTCCTTGCTGCTCCCCTCCCAAAACTGCTAGGCATGCTCTGTCGGCGGGGGACGCTCTGTCCCCAGTCTTCACAGGACTTGCTCCCTCACTTCCTTCAAGGTCTTTGCTCAAATGTCACCTTCCCAAAGAGGCCCACCGCAACCATCCCACTTTAAACTTTACAACCACCACCCTGGCCCCCAGCATTCCCAGATCCCCATACCTGCTTCATTCTTCCCAAGGTGTTTACACCGCCTTCTCACCTAAGCTATGCTTCCCCTCCTGTCATGCTTATCACCCATATCCCCACAATGTAAAAAACAGATTTTGGTCTGTTCTGTTCACTTGTATAGCCCATGGCACATGGTAGTTACTTATATATATTTGTGAAGGAATCAATGCATGAACAACTTGCCTTTAGGCAACCAGCCTCACCCCTCTCTTGCCTTCAAATAATTGAGATTCATGGGGAGCCAACCACATCCCCTACCCTGCACCTACCAAGCAAGCACCAGACCCAGAAGACTTGAGGCTGCGGATGGACTGACTCTATTGGAACCAGGTGCTCTCTTTCCACAGAAGCTGCTAGGATGGGGGGCTGTAAGTCTGGGACTGCTGGCCAATTTGCCCCCAGGAGGGGAGAAAAATAAAGCCTACCCAGAGCCAACGATAGAGGGAAAGACTCCCGAGCTCATCACATGAGGCACTTTCTTTTCTGCTTATATGAGTTTCTGTCACTTACAACCCTCCCCTCATCCACCCAAATGAAATGGCAGTTCTTTGCAGTGGACAGGACATGGAACTTCTAAGGTGATCCTTATAAATGTGACCTCGGCACATCGCCTTCCTTTAGGATTACTGAATTTGCACCTGTGAAATGGGGCTACTAACAGAACCTCCTCTTCACAAATGGCCCAGGTTGTCCTGAGGACCAGCTATAAACTATAAATAACAGCAATCCATACCACAGCACACTGACTATCTGCAGGGGCCACTCCAAGTGGTAGGCTCCTATGAAGTCACTGAATCCACAAATAACACTGTGAGGCAGATCCTATTACGGCCCCCCGCCCCTACACACACACACACACACACACACACACACACACACACACACACACACACACTGAGCAGATGAGGAAATGGAGGCAAAGAGAAGTGCACAGACTTGCCCAAGGTCACATGGCCAGAAGTGGCAGCACGTGAGAGATGTTGCTGAATCTCCCATGTCCCAGAGAGCAGCTTCAGGTCAATGGAACCAATTCCAATCCAGGCACTAGTTGTGTGACCTGGCACAAGTCACAACCTCTCTGAGCCCAGGTCCCTGCCTAAACCAGGGGACAATCTCTGCTGTGAAGGGCCGTTAGAGGATTAAAAAGAGCAAAGAATATGTCCTGGTCAGTGTGGCTCAGTTGGTTAGAGAATTGTTCTGTTCACCAAAAGGTAGTGAGTTTGATTCCCAGTCAGGGCACATGCCCAGGTGTTGAGTTCAATCCCTCACATATGGGAGGCAACCCACTGATGTTTCTCTCTCTCTCTCTCTCAATCCCTTCCTCTTTCTAAAACATCAGTAAAATCAGCCCTACCTGGTGTAGCTCAGTGAATAGAGTGTTGGCCTGCAGAATGAAGGGTCCCAGGTTCGATTCCAGTCAAGGGCACATGCCTGGGTTGCAAGCTCAATCCCTAGTGTGGGGCATGCAGGAGGCAGCCTATCCATGATTCTCTCTCATCATTGATGTTTCTGTCTCTTTCCCTCTCCCTTCCTCTCTGAAATCAATTAAAAAAATAAATC
Source organism: Pipistrellus nathusii (assembly GCA_963693515.1). NCBI lineage: Eukaryota > Metazoa > Chordata > Mammalia > Chiroptera > Vespertilionidae > Pipistrellus > Pipistrellus nathusii. Next base: position 37,057,748 of record OY882872.1, on the reverse strand, counting down.
AATAAGATCTTAATTTTAAAAAAATAGAAATTAGCTGGCAAAGTGCTCAACGGGTGCTCCAAGAATGGCAGCCTCCAACAGCTCCAACGTGCTGACTACTTTACCTCTGGGGATCCAGTAAGATCAGCAGGATAGCCCTGTGGGGAGGGGGCCACATTCAATCCATATGACAGATGAGGAGCCTGAAGCTCTGGGAGGGGAAGCGTCATATCCCAGACTCCCTTCACCTTTCACAGACCATGTGAGTAGCAGAGCAGCAAGTAGAAGGAAGGTCCCTGCTCCCCAAGATGACTTCTCAGCACCACCCATTTCCTCCTGCCACTCAAACCCCAAGCCCTTCCTCTTTCTGCCTCAAGGGGAGCCTCATCCTCTCTGTTCAAGGCCCAGGGAAACCTACTTGGCCTCAGCCTCCAAAACCTCCCATTCAGATCTGGCTCCCTCCATCCTAAGGACCAGAAAAGAACTCTGGGCTCACATCCTTGACGCCTATGAATGTCTGACCATGCTTCCATCAGGGAGGGCTAGGGAACAAGGGGACTGGGAGAAGCAGCACCTATCCAAGGCCACACAAGGCTGGCTCAGTGGCAGAGGCACAGAGCCAGGTGGCGGAGTCCGACAGACCTTGAGGTCAGTACCGGCTCTACCACTCTCTAACTGTGGGGCCTTGGGCATGTGACCTCACCTCTCTGAGCCTCAGTTTTCCCATCTGAAAAACATAAACAAGAAGTCTCTGCTACACAGTGGGGTCACGAGGATTAAATGAGACAACTCGTGAAATGCTTGACCCAGGATCTACAACACAGAAGAGAATCAGAAACAGGAACTATGATTTTGACACCCACAGCCAATCCCACAACCCCTGCCCATCTTCTTCAATCCCAGCTAAATCCTACCATTCCTGTTCTCCAGTCACAGGGAAGCACTCCCAAGCCAAGCCTTACTCACTCACAGAAGTGACCTGCCGGCCTCCTCTGACCACAATGGCCCCACTCAGCCAACATATCCTGCCCAGATGAATGCCTCCCAGATCGCCTTTCTCCTCAGCACAAATTGCTACGAAACCTGTGGCATAAACTGTCTATTCGCCCAGAGACCACCCATAACATGAGGGGTGCTATTTTGGAGGAGGACAGAACCAGAGTGGAGCCAAGTGTGCCTCATTCATTCTTTTATTCAACAGCCATTTACTGAATAACAGCAACAGGGAAGTGACATGAGCATCCCACAACAAGAACTGAAAGACATATAATCCCCAGTGCCATGGGCCTGACCCTACCCAACTCTTTTCCCTAGCCCACAACTCTTTTCCTGACCCCAAGTTATCACAGCACCTTTTTTCCCCCTCATAGGTCCTTCATTATCCCCATTTATAAAGGAGACCACAGTCCAGCCTTGGTCTAGAATACCAGAGGGAGCACACAGAAGCCATGCATTATCTGAACTGCTGCTCCATCACTGGCTCTGGATCACAGCACACGTGCAATTTCCTCTTGAGTCCTCACCAAAACAATGTAATAATAGGTGACACCTCTATAGTACTTACTGCAGGCTGACACACACTTTACACCTACTGACCCTTTTGATCATCTTTACAACCTTATAAGGCAGTGCCATTATCCCCTTTTTGCAGATGGGGAAACCGAGGCACAGGGGATGAATCACCTGCTCAAGGCCACAAAAACAAGAAGTGGAAAAGCTTGAATTCCAACTGAAGTGCCTGGCTGCAGAGCCCAAGCTCTTAACTACCCCTGTTGCTGCCTGTCACAACCATACATAGAAATCTGTAATTAAAAGACATCCTGAGGGTGAAGAGAAAAAAATTACAGAGAATGAGGTGTAATTTAGATTGAAATGATCACAGAGAACCTCTCCAGGAAATGACATTAGAAGTGAAATGTGAATGTGGACAAGTAGGTTGAGACAGAAAAACAGGAGGAGAGAAGAGCAGCATTTCCAGAAGAAAGGCAGCAAGTGAAAATCCAGAGGCAGAAAACCAACTTGGGACATTCACAGACTGAGCCAGTGTAGCTGGACCAGTGGAGGAGAAGGGCACAACGGGACAACTGGAGGCCCTGGGAGGGAGGAGTCTGGGATCTCCTGAGCTGACCACATCTCCGCACTTCAGTGGCCTCCACTGTGAAGACACCCTCACCCCAGCACCTGCTCTCATGGGCCCACTGTGAGGATTACATGGCTGAATGCAGGTGAACAGCTGAGGCCAAGTACAGCAGGGTGACTGGGACAGAACCAGCACACTAGTTGGGGAAGGCCGAAGGTGGCTGGCCCAGGATGGAAGGAGTAGACATGGAGAGAAGCAGATGGTCTGGCTCAGTGTGACAGTAAGGGGGAGGCAGAAGAACACCCAGCATGCATGTGACCTGGGCCGGGGGGTTGGCTGAGTTTTTTCCTGTAGCCTGAACACCAAGACTTTGTCAACAGTTCCTCTCCACTTGGACAGCTGTAGGGAAATGCTCCCTGCCCCAGGACAGAGGGTAGGGTTATGTCTTCCTATAGAAGAGAGCTTTTTCTGTATCTTACACTCATGTGAGCCTAAGAACTCTCTGGTCCTCCAAACCCAAATAATACTGAGGGCAGAGGAAAATGGGAGGGACCAGGGACAGGCCCAGGGCAAGGAGAGCAGGTGAGCAGCCTTGCATGCCAGTCCCTATGCTAGATGTGGCTTGGGCCAGAGATAATTTAACTTAGGTCTTCTCCTGGGAGTTCCTATAAAGAGGGCCTGTGCTTGCCTTGTGCATAGTGGAGAGAGGCAGCCAGCTCCGATGGAAGGACCCCTGCCCTCCACTGCCACACAGGGCCAGGACCACCCTCTTCTGGACAACAGTATGACCCTTTCTCTCCTCCAGTCTCTTTCCCAAGACAGAGCCAGAGTCTAGGTGCCAAATGTAAAGCTCATCAATATCTACTGAATTAATGGATCAAGATAATGAGGAGAAGCTGCCACCAATGTTAGAAAAAGGTTAAGCTCACCTAAGAATCGAGTTTGAAAAAACAAATCATCAAACCTCTGATCAAGCCTCTTGAGCCCTAACTACCAATTTTTAGGAGATATAGATAACGGGAGCACATGCACAATCAACCCTCCCACAGGTTGCAATTGGCAAAATCCAATCTTTGGAAAAGGCTATGGGACAACTACTTTCAACAAACAAAATGCAAGGAAGAAAGAGGAAAGAGGTGGTGGGGGGAATACAATAGATTAGAAGAGATTCAGAACCAATACTAATGAGACAACTGGAAATGTGAGTGCTAATTATATATATGATAATAAAATATTGTTAATTTTTAAAAAGAATTCTGGGAGAGAACCAAGATGGCAGCATAAATAAATACCTGTACTTGCTGCCTTCCACAATCACATCAAAATTACAACTAAAAGACAGAACAACTATCATCCAGAACTGCGGGAAAGCTGGCTGAGTGGAAGTTCTACAACTAAAGAGGTAAAGAAAAAAGCGCATTGAGGCTGGTAGCAGGTGCAGAGGCACGGAATAGGCTGGCACCTAGGTGTGCTGCTTTTTTAATCGGGAAGGAGATACAAGCTCCCACTTGCTCTGAGCTCCAGTGCCGGGTGAGGCTCTGGGAGACCTAGACACACAAGGAGAAACTGAACTGTGACATCAGGGCAGGAATGCGGGGGCAGCTTTCTTCCAAGCAGAGATGCTCGCAATGGTCATTGTTCCTGTGCTGGGACCTCCCCAGTGCAGGGCTGACTGGCAACTATTGCTGTTTGCTCTGCCCTGGAGAGTCCCTGAGACCCTGTCCCACCCAATTTACAATCCCACCCAACCTGTGTGGGGGAGGGGGAGGGCAGCAGCTTTTGCATACGAATGGCCTGTCCTTTCTCAGCCTAAAACCTGCCAAATAAGCTGCAACTGGGTCAGGGAGCCCCAAAGCTATCAAAAGAAGGCCCAAGGCCAAACCAGCAGCAGCCTGCCTTGCTTCACAGCTGGGCACCTCAAAACCCAATACAAAGAAGAGGTATCTCAAAATCTCTCTGTAGCTCCTGCTGGGTGACCCCAGGCAGTGGCTGACTTTGCACCTCCTTGGAGATCCAGTGGTCAGTGTGAGACCATACCAGATTACAACTCCTCACATCCATAAGTGACACACTCAAGGGGCTGACTCAGTGAGCACCAAAGCCCAATGAAGCAAGTCCTGCCCCAAAAAGGGGTCTCCTGCACAGCAACTCTTCCATTGTAGACACAGCTGGTCCTCACAACCAATTGGCCTGTAGGTCATTCCTCCCAATGACACTAACAGCAATCAAGGCTCAACAGCAAACAAGGCTGTGCACACCAAGAGTGTCCACCTCAGGTGACTGGGGAGCTGAGCCACTGGGCCCTATAGGACACCTATTACACAAGGCCACTCTATCAACTCAAGGAGACTTAGCAGCTAACCACAATACATAAAAACAAACACAGGGAGAAGCCAAAATGCAGAGACAAAGAAATATGTCACAATTAAAAGAAATGGGAAAAGCTAACTACTGAATATAGAGTTCAAAACCACAGTTATAAGGTTACTCAAGAATCTTCTAGAAACCTTCAGGAAACTTAGTGAAACCTTTGAGGATCTTAGTGAGAATGCAAAAAAAAAAAAAAATGGGGAAGGACCAGTCAGAAATTAAGCATAAACTGACTGAAATAAAGAATGATATAAAGAGATTCAACAGTAGACTAGAGGATCCCAAGAATCAAGTGAAAGATCTAAAATACAAGGAAGCAAAAAACATCCAACCGGAAGAGAAAAAAGAAAAAAGAAAAAAAATATGAAGATAGTGTAAGGAGCCTCTGGGACAACTTCAAAAGTACCAACACCCTAATTATGGGGGTGCCAGAAAAGAGAAAGAGCAAGATATTGAAAACCTATTTGAAAAAATAATGACAGAAAACCTCCCCCACCTGATGAAAGAAATAGACTTACAAGTCCAGGAAGCGCAGAGAACCCCAAACAAAAGGAATCCAAAAAGGCCCACACCAAGACACATCATAATTAAAATACCAAGAGCAAAAGACAAAGAGAGAATCTTAAAAGCAGCAAGAGAAAAACAGTTACCTACAAGGGAGTACCCATACAACTGTCAGCTGATTTCTCAACAGAAACTATGCAGGCCAGACAGGAATGACAAGAAATATTCAAAGTGATGAATAGCAAGAACCTACAACCAAAATTATTCTACCCAGCAAAGTTCTCATTTAGAATTGAAGGGCAGATAAAGAGCTTCACAGACAAGAAAAAGCTAAAGGAGTTCATCACCAACAAACCAATATTATATGAAATGCTGAAGGGTATTCTGTAAGAAGAGAAAGAAGAAAAAGGTAAAGATAAAAAATTATGAACAAAGTGACAACAAATACATATCTATCAACAAGTGAATCAAAAAATCAAATGAATAAAAAATCTGATGAACAGAATAAACTGGTGAATGTAATAGAATCAGGGGCATGGAAATGGAGCAAAGTGACAATTTTCAGGGGTAAAAGGGTGTGGGGGAGTGTGGGAAAAGATTGGGCAAAGATCTTATACCTACTGATGCAGACAATGGGGTGGCGAGGGTCTGGGTTGGGGTGGGGTGGAAATCGGGTGGAGGAGAGTTATGAAGGGGGAGGGCCATCTGAACAAAAAAAGATTAAAAAAAAAAAAAATCCTGACCTTTTAGAGATACACTGTGAAAAACCTACAGATGAAATAACAGAACATCTGGAACTAACTCCCAAGCAATATGGCTGATGAAATAAGATCGGCCACAAGTTGACAACTGAAGCTGAGTGATAAAAAATGGGGTTTATTAGACTCGTCTGTCTGCTTCTGTATCTCCTCCACAGAAACCATAGTTGGGGGCTCAGTGGCTAGAGCCTCGGCCCAAGGACTGAAGGTCCCAAATTCAATTCTGATCAAGGCCTTAGTTGTCTCTCTCATATCTATGTTTCTCTCTGACTCTCCCCTCCCTTCCAGCTCTCTAAAAATCAATGGAAAAATTTCCTCAGGTTGAGGATTAACGACATCATAAAAAGCACTTAATAAAATGCAAAGTACTACAGCCTATCATTCAAATCCTTTCATTACTTTTTACCATTTAAAAACTGCAAAGCGCTGGCTAAAGGCTCACAGACTCTGCCTTCATTTCCTAGCAGCCTTCCCTTCTCCCTCCATTACAACCTTGTCAGCTTCCCTGCCTGTACCCCTTCACTAGTACTGGCATACTCCCTCCTGGACTCCTGCTGTTCCCTCTATCTGGAATATTCTATCCCAACCATCCACATGTTCTTCTGAGAGGCCTTCCTAGACCATCCTATCTAGAAAATACGATTAGAACTGTGTTTTCCATCACTCTTCCCCCTCGCCTTGCTTTCTCTTCTCTGCTGACATCTGATATCTGTCTCTTGGCTTTCTCCTCCTACCAGAACTCAAGCTACTAGAAGGCAAGTCTCCTGTCCCTGCTGTGCCTAGCATGAGTGTTCTATAAATACTATGGAATTACCAATGAAAAACCCCAAGTTTCAGCCCAGCCCCACCACTGCCACTCTACACAATGGGGTCCATGACCCCTATACCTCAACACTGTCCTGAAAGTTCCAAGTTAGGTGGATGGTACACCAGCTAAGTGCCCAGTGACTGCCCTGAGAGGGATATGAAAACTCAATAGGCCCTGTGTCCAGAAACCTCACCCAACCCCCTGTGCTCCCTTCCTTACACTCTATGGCCCTTGGTAGTTTAGTCTGGTTCTACTCCTCAGTGGAGGGCAGCTAACTGGGGGCCAACCCCCACAGCTGTCACAAGTGAGAAGGGGGTAAGAACAGCAGGATCCTTCTGCACTCAGGTCTGGGAGGCCTCCTTTCACCCCTAGGACTGGGCCTCACTAAAGGTAAGCTACTACTGCTTTCAGCATGGCCCTACTGGGGAGTACCTCAATCCAGCCCCACCCTGCCTGATGAATCAGCAGTCAGACCTGTTTACCCATCCCCCTATCATTGCCAGCCATGCCCCATGAACCACCTCCCTGTCCTCAAGGAAGAGACCTGATGCCTCTACTGGCAAAACCTCTCCCAGGCTCAGCTTGGCTGGCTCCCTCAACTGGAGTGACTCCCTGGGCAGCCCAGCCAGCCTGTTGGCTCTGGTAATTAGCCCTGACTGGGGGGAGAGTCACGACCAGGCAGCCACCCTTCAAGCAGGTGTCTGAAGACACAGGCTAGCTCTGTTGGTCTGTTCCTCCTGACCTGCCCAGCACAGGTATCTGCAGTCTCATCTACGGGGGAGATAAAGGGGCGGACACGGGGAGGTGGCAGGCATGGCTGCTCTGTGGGCTGGAGGAGGTGCTGCAGATGGCTAGAGGAACATCCTAGGCTGAGGTGTTCTGGGGAATGCAGAGCTGCTTCAACCTTAAACCCTCCCATCTATAATTCTGCCACCCTCCCCCCCTGCCTGAGCATCTTACCACCTGATTTTGTGTCCACAGGCTTGCCCAAGTCAGAGATGTGAGCAGGGAGAGAGACTAAGAGAGTGCCCACCCAGGCCTGTGTCCTTCCCTCAAGACAGGTGGATTTTCTCCAGGGCAAGGTTTGAGCATGAGTCTCCAGAGCAGAGTCCCCCCAACACACCTAACCCAACCTGTCTGCAGGTCTAGTCAGCTCTACATTTATTTCCTAACTAGAGGCCCAGTGCACAAAATTCATGCATGAGCAGGGTCCCTAGCAGCTGCTGCTGCCAGCAGGGGCTGGCCAGTTGGCCAGCCCCAGGGGATAATTTGTATATTAGGCTTTTATTATATATGATTAGTCCACCCCCTTCTCACCCTCTCCAAATGTGACCAACACAGATCAGACCTCTCCTTCTTGCTGGACTAGGCAGCCTTGTCACTCATTTCCCTGCTCCCACTTTTATTTAAGAAAGTGGGTATGTGCCTGGAGTTGTTCTAAGTACTATCAGGGCATGTGCCTAGAGTTGTTATAAGTACTTTACAAATCCTAACACATTTATTAAGTATTTTTCCAGATGGAGTCAGTGTTCCTTTCAAAACAGGTATCAGATTATCTCACCACCTTGCTCAAATCCCTTGCTGAAAGGAATAAAAGCCAACTCCCACCCACTCAGGAGACCTATGGGCTGCTTCACCCCATCCCAACCCTCTCTTCAAGGCACTTACTGCCTAAAGTGAGCATCAGTTTCACTAGTCTGTCACTCTACGAACTGCTGTTCCTGCCCCAAGCACGTGGCACAGTGACAGTGTGAAGAGAAAACGGGTACAGAGCAAGGGCCCAGGACAGATGCTGTTCTAAATGTATTGCAACTGTTAACTCATTTTCTCTCTCAACAATCCTAGCTGGGAGGTACCATTAACAGTCTCCTTTTACAGATGTGGAAACTGAGACACAGAGGGGTTCATTCACCTGCCCAAGATCAGAGGGCCCATATAATTGCTAAGGCCAGGAGGTAAATCAAGCAGCTTGTCACAGGGTCCTGTTTTCACCCCTATATCACTCCACCATTGCAGAAGAAATGATTGTTGAATAAATACACACTTGCAAATGTTTGCTGAATAAATGAATCTGAGGGCAATGGATTATCAGGGAGGTAGCACGGGATGTGATCCTTAACTATGGGCAGAATGTACATAAGCAGGATGAACAGAATAATAGTATTCCACTACCAAACAGAGAGATAAGAACCGCTGCCCTCCTGCTAGGCGTCACTAGGTTTGCCACGCCTCAGACAAGTACCCATTCCTCCTGTTCTCTGGCTCAGCAGCCTGCCGTAGACACTGCACATGCATTCCCCAAGACCCACAGGTACCTACCACAGGTCACTTTGCCTTCTGAGGTTGGTTTGGCCGGCTCCTGCTGCTGCTGGGGGGTAGCTGGACCCCCTCTCCGCCGCCGTCTGGCACCACTACTGGGCCGGCCCCGACTCCGCCGCTGTCGCTTGGTGGGGGGGGAGCCTGAGAAAAATGGGATGGTTGAGCCCTGGCAGGTGTTTCTTGGTGGTCAGAGCACTGGCCTGCACACCAGAGGGTGATAGGTTTAATTCCCCAACCAGAGTGTGTACCTGGTTTGCAGGTTCAATCCCTATCCCCAGTTGGGATGCATGGACCATGCATGGGAGGCAACCAATCGATGTCTCTCTCTAACATCAATGTTTCTTCTCCTCTTCCCTCCCTTCCTGTCTCTCTGAAAAAAAATCAATGGAAAAAATATCCTCACTCCTTGAGTGAGGATTAAAAAGAAAAAAAAAGAGCCCTGGGTGGTGTGGCTCAGTGGTTGAACATCGACTCATGAGCCAGGAGGTTGAGGTTTGATTTCTAGTCAGGGCATATTCGAGGTGCTGGCTGGATCCCTAATAGGGGATGTGTGGGAAGTAGCCGATCAATGATTCTCTCTTATCTTGATGTTTCTATTCCTCTATTCCTCCCCCTTTCCTTGGTTGAAATCAATTTTAAAAAGAGAAAAATGAAGTGGTTGAGGACAAGATGATAGGTAGAGTACCAAGGCAGGTGCCTAGGGAAGAGCTCGAGGCTGGTCTCTTCCATGAGACCTTGGGTGAGCAAGCATCTCTGGCTCAGAGGCCCTGTCCATAGATGGGAAGTAGGTACAACCTAGCATCATCTAGAAGGGCAAACACACCCCCACCCACCCACCCAGCAACCCCCCTCCCAGGTGTGACCATACAGAAACTCCTGCACAGTCACACCAGGACCAGATGGCAACAGCCATAATGCACTGTTTATAGCTAATAGCTGCATACACTTGAAAATAATGTAAATGTGTAGCAAAAAGAATACAGAGTAATTTCCAGTATAGACTGTTTAGTGAGGTAAACCAAGATGCAAAAGAGGTGGCTACAGCTTGCTGTACTTCACATAAAAAAGGAAGGGAAACATAAATATAATTGCTATTCTTGCAAGGTGAAACATTGTAAGGATAAACCAGAAATGAATAAAACTGATTACCTATTTACTGGAGTGGGGGAACAACAGTGGAAGTGATACTTCTAAGAACATGTTTTTTTACATACTTTCTAGTCTGTTTGTTTTTTAGTTTTTTAAATGTTTTTATTGATTGGAGAAGAGAGGGGGGGGGAGGAGGGAGGGAGGAACATCAATGAGAGAGAGACATTGATAGGCTACCTCCTGCACACCAGCCACTGGGGATCAAGCCCAAAACGCAGGCATGGGCCCTGACCAGGAATCAAACTGAGGACCTCTTGGTTCATGGGTCAACACCCAACCACTGAGCCACACCGGCCGGGCTACATTCTTTAGCTTTGACACAGGCCAGTTGTAGTTCAGTGGATGAGTGTTGACCTATGAATCAGGAGATCATGGTTTGATTCCTGGTTGTGGGTTCCGTCCCTAGTGGGGGGCGTGCAGGAAGTTGCCCATCAATGATTCACTCTCATCACTGGTGTTTCTAACTCTGAAATCAATAAAATGTTTTGTTTTTAATTTTTAAAGATGAAAGAAACAAACAAACCATGACCTGGCTGGCATGGCTCAGTGGTTAGAGAATTGGCCTATAATCTGAAGGGTCACAGGTTCTATTCTGGTCAAGGGCACGAACCTGACTTGTAGGTCCCCAGCACCAGTTGGGTGAACTAATTGATGTAGCTCTCTCACATCAATGTTTCCCTCTCTCTCTTTCTCTCTCTCTCTCTCCCCCCTCCCTTCCACTTTCTCTAAAATCAATGGGGAAAATATCCTCCAGTGAGGGAGTGAGGGAAGGAGGGAGGAAAAGAATGAGGGAGGGGCCGAAACCGGTTTGGCTCAGTGGATAGAGCGTCGGCCTGCGGACTGAAAGGTCCCGGGTTCGATTCCGGGCAAGGGCATGTACCTGGGTTACAGGCACATCCCCAGTAGGGGGTGTGCAAGAGGCAGCTGATCGATGATTCTCTCTCATCGATGTTTCTAACTTTCTATCCCTCCTTTCCTCTCTGCAAAAAATCAATAAAATATATTAAAAAAAAAAAAAAAAATGAGGGAGGGGAGGAAGGGGGAGGGAGGAGGGAGGAAGGAGGAAGGAGGAAAGGAGGGGAAGAAACCATAAAATTTAACACAAACAGAAACATAAATACGTATATAATTGGTAACATAAATAAGTGGAAAATAATTATTTCAAGTTACTTGGAAGAACACTCTGAGTATAAACTCTCAGTGGGATATACTCCCAAAGACCAGGACTATAAATATGTGGTTTCCTTCATAGAGTCAGCTGTGGCATTAACACTGTAATTTTGAAGCTACTTTTTTAATTGTTGTAAAATAAGTAAATAAATCCATATCTCAATGTTATTAAAGACCAAGATTTTCAGAGTAACATCCTTGGATGTTAATTTTGAATTAAAAACACTAATATGGGCCGAAACCGGTTTGGCTCAGTGGTAAAGCGTCGGTCTGCAGACTGAAAGGTCCCGGGTTCAATTCCGGTCAAGGGCATGTACATTGGTTGCGGGCACATCCCAGGTAGGGGGTGTGCAGGAGGCAGCTGGTCGATGTTTCTCTCTCATTGACGTTTCTAGCTATCTCTCTCCCTTCCGCCTCTCTGTAAAATATCAATAAAATATATATTTTTTTAAATAAAAAAATAAAAACACTAATATGAACTTTTCAAAAGGACAGTTTCTAAATCTATTCACTGAAAGAATCTAGAAATGATACACACTAAGCATGCAGATCTTGGTCTCTAAATACCATTGCCTCTAAAAGAAACCAGGCTTCTGAAAATAGCTGATTCCAGGGCTGGGGAAGGAAAAGTACAGGTGAGTGCCACATCTTGCAGTGACACAAAACAGGAAGTGCCCAGTGCATGATGCAGACTCATCAAAAAGACACAGGAGCTAGCTAATTTGTACACAAGGAAGAATGACTAATTGATTATAACACAGTAAATAAATAAGAATGCATGAGTCCATAGTGATACTCTTCACCAAAAAGGGAGGGCAGAATTGGAAAGAAAAATTCCTCTTGAAAAAAATACCAGCTAATAGGTGTAGAATAATTAGAAAATCACCATTTTCCAAACACCAATGTAATAACTGGTTCAGACAGGTATCACCATTGGATGTTGTCACAGAATAGGATGTGTCAAAGTGTCATCCCATGGATTGTTTACTAACCATACAGGGAGAAGGGATGTCTCTTTGCAAAGGATAAATATGGCAGACACTGCCTTCAACAAGGGATCAAACTGCCCACTCATGACAGGAAAACCAGACCTTCTGTCTCCTGATGTGCTCCAATTCAAAGCACACCACATCAACCAAGAAGCATTCCTGCAAAAATATGTGGAATCTGAATCGAATCAAGCCTCCAAGACCCAATTCCCACTTCACAGAAAATACAGAGGGCAAAGGGACAAGATAAATAATACCATTAGGAAATTATTAGACACTCCGAAATAATTGGGATATTCTACAAAACAACTGGCCTGGCAGGATCAGGAAGTCAATATCATAAGGAAAAAAGGAAAAAAGTGTGGGTCGGGATGAGTTTTATTTTAGTAAGAGCTTAAGGAGATGTAATAACTGAATTCATAACAATTCAACTATGAGTGGATCCTAAAAATGGAGACAATCTTACAGAGACATGAAAATGGACCATTAGGATATCAGAATTAGTGCGTATTTTCTTAGGAATGGTAATGGTCTTGAAGTGGTAAAGGAGAATCTTCTTATTCTCAGGAGAGGGCTGCTGATTTAGGGGTAAAGTGTCCTGATGCCTGGAATTTACTTTCAAAAAGTTCAACAACAACAACATAAGAACAGAACTATGTATAAATTCATGTAAAGCAGGAATAGGGAACCTTTTTCTACCAAGGGCCATCTAAATATTAATAACATCATTTGTGGGCCATATAAAATTATCAATTTAAAAATTAGCCTGCTCGCCGAAACTGGTTTGGCTCAGTGGATAGAGCATCGGCCTTGGGATTGAAAGGTCCCGGGTTCGATTCCAGTCAGGGGCATGTACCTTAGTTGCGGGCACATCCCCAGTCGGGGGTGTGCAGGAGACAGCTGATCGATGACTCTCTCTCATCGATGTTTCTAACTCTCTATCCCTCTCTCTTCCTCTCTGTAAAAAATCAATAAAATATATTGTTTTTAAAAATTAGCCTGCTCTATTTGATCAAACATTTCATTAACTCATCCTTAATGCCTTGGCCAGACCAAATGCTTTTGCAAGCCTTATACGGCCCTTGAGCTGGATATACCCCACTCCTGATATAAAGCAAAAGCAGCACGAGTCTAAAATGACTGAATCTATGAAAATATGAGCATGTTCACTGTACTAATCTTTTAATATCTCTGTATGTTTGAATAATTTTAAAAAATGGGTCCCGTCCAGGTAGCTCAGCTGGTTAGAGCATCGTCCTGATATGCCAGTTGAAGGTTCTATCCCCAGGGTCAGGACACATACAAGAACCAATAAGTGCATAAATAAGTGGGACAACTAATCTCTCTCTCAATCAATAAAATGATAAGAAAATAAAAACCAGGGAGAATTGGAATTATAATAACTGACACAATTCAAAGACACCAGAATTATTCAACATGAACCTCAGAAACATGTTCAGCAAAGACACCCATGTGAATAATGAACCCATGAAGTGATGCTGTTTAGATGAAATATAAAACCACAAGAAACAACTCCATTCGTTGCTTCTGGACACATGCTTTTGTACAAATAACAAACACACAAAGCAAAAACAAAACAGAATGACTCCTTGGGCCCCTTCTTTGATGGAGGAGGTTCATCAGGGTTCTGAAGGACGAGAGAGAAACTGCCCTCACACCCACCCAGCTGAGCTCACCTGTCTCCCACTGGCCCTGCTGAGCATCTGAAGAACTGCTTGACTGCCTACGGCGATGACAGCTGCCCTCTGTCCTCTTTGTAGAAGAGCTGGAGGTGCCGTAACTGTAGCGTTCTGGAGACACTGGGGGAGAGAAAAATGAAAAGAGGTATTCACAGCCTCAGGCCCCTCCCTGGCCCAGCCTCTAATTCCCACCCCTGGAGATATACACCTGCCCCATAGGGTTCCCCAGTTCCCCAGAGGTCAGAGTCCAGACATTCATTCCCTCTCCAACACCTCCTGCCCAGTAGTTGCTCGATGCCTCCAGACATAGAGGACTCAGCCAGAGTTATTCTGTAAACAGTCATTGTAAGGATCCCAGCAATGTTGCCCACCATGAACTGCACCCCCCTCACCCCACTCTTCCTGTGGCCACAGGGAGTAAAGCAGGCCTCTTTGGTCTCTCCAAATCTTCTCTTCCAGAGCCTGGCCGTCAGACATATTTCTCCAAGAGTGCTGTCAGTGCTTCCTTAGTGCTGCCCTTCTCCTGGTTATCCAAATCCCATGGGCTTATTCTGGTGAGGGGAGTTCACAATCCCCCTCCCTAAGCTAGCCCCTACACCTCGCCAAGCAATCCTGCCAAGTCCTCAATAGCCTTGGCCTATGCCTGCACGGGGCTCTTGTGCCTTACACCCTCCAGCTTCTGGCCTTCTTAAGACTGCTGTCCTTCATGAGGATTAAGGACATCAACTCTGGGCACAAACCAGCCGAGTGTGAATTCTTGCTGTTTAGCTGTTATCTGCAAGCCCCTGTGATGTGGCTTCTCACCTACCCCTCTGCCCTTTCTTTGGTCCCCCCTGCCACACTGGCCTCTGAGGATGCCAAATTCATTCCTGCCTCAGGGCTTCAGAACTTGCACAGTGCCAGCAGTGCAGCCTCGGTTCAAACGTCACCTTCCCAGAAAGGTCTTGACTGGTTATCCAATCTAAGGGGACCTCCCTCTACTTAGAAGAACTCCCTCCTCTCTCTATACCATTACTTTGCTTTAGTCTTTCTATAACAAATGAAAACAAGTCATTTATCTGTTTCAAGATCTGATTACCCAATAAATGTAGGGTTCATGTAAGTACTTTGTCAGTCCCATCACCTTCTATCTCCTGTGCCCAGCACACAGGATTCAGTTCTTATATGTGAACAAGCTGCTTAACTCCTCTGAACCTTGTTTTCCTGCACGCTGAGACAATAACAGTACTTCCTCAGGGAAGTACCAGGAGGATATAAAGTGATAGTTCATACGAAGGGCTTACTGTGTCTGGCATGAAACAAGCCCTCCATAAAGTGGCTACAAACAGCATTATTGACATGGCCAAATTCCAGAAGCTCGCCCCTCCCAAAGCTCGCTGCTCCCTCCTATGTTTCTCCGGGAGGAGGGGGTAGTGGCATGGGACACAGGCTGTCTGATAGGGCCCTGTCCTCCATATCAGACACTTCAGGGGCCCGGATGCAGATCGAGGGCCCTCGCCCCATCGGAAGTCTATCGCCCTCCCATTCAACCATACCTGGCCGGCGCCGCCTGCGCGCCAGGTGCGGCAGCAGGTCCTGCCGGGCCAGCACTCGGAGGAGTTGCCCCAGGAGCCGCAGGTCGCTCTCGTCGCACTGCCCGCGGCGCTCCAGCTCCAGGAGCAGCTCCAAGCCGCTGCGGGTGTGGGACAGGCCGCCGGCCGCGCCGGGGGCCTCGTCCAGCAGGAAAGCCAGCAGGTCCAGTTCGCACTCGGTCAGCTGCCCGCCCACCACCTCGAACATACGATGAAGCGACAGCATCCCGTAGTAGTCCAGGCACTCGTCCTCCTCCCAGCTCGGGGCAGGGGTCGACCCAGACAGCGCCATACCCGGGGGAGGGGGTCGGAACAAGCTCGAACCAGGGCCTAGAACCCACTCGGCGGGGAGGGGGCAGTGGTCAGTGACGTGGGGCCCAAGCGCCACCCCGCCAGGGCGTCCCCGGACCCCCCAAAACCGCGGGGCGGGTCTACCCTTACACCCTAGCCGGCTCAGCCGCCCTCTTCCCCCCGGAAGCGAATGGTATCGCCCGAGGTCCCCTAAGAAGAGGTCGAGACGTCAGACCTCGCTCGACCTCCGACCGGTCAGGCCTGCAGAGCCCGAACGCCCCTCCCGAGGTGGTACGTTCCGAACCAGCCTCCCGAACCGACCAAGTGATTCGGTCCGAACGAGCCTGAGGGGCCCACCCCGGGGCACCCTACCGACTGCCCTTTGACCCTGGGTAGTTCTGCCCGGACGCGCCCTGGGCCCCGTCCAGCGGTCCTGTCCGACCAGCCCCACGGTGGCTCCACCCCAGTGGTGCCGTCCGAAGGGGACCCTCTGGCCCCACAAGCGCCACTAACCCAAGCGGCGCTTCGCCCCACAGAGGTGGTGCTGTCCAAACCCGACCCGCTCGCCCTGTGGGGATGGGACCGCCCTCTCCCCGGCACCCAGGCGGTTCCGCCTGCCCGCCACCAGTCGCCCTTAGGCCTCCCTTGGATCCTCACCAGAATCTGGCGTCTGAGGACTCCGGGGCGACGGCGGCGGCCACTTGTTTTGGATCTTTCTGGCACCTTCTCTATTATTGCGCCTGCGTCACCTCGCCCCTCCTCCTTCCTCCGACTCGCGCAGGTGCGACCGCCACGCCCCTTACGCGCACGCGCAGAACGGGGGTTACCAAGCCTCGCCCCCAGGGCCCGCCCCCAGTCGCGCCGGCCGCGCCGGCCGCGCTGGCCTGTGCTGCGCTTGCGCTGAGCCGGAGTTGTTCCGCGTTTGGGTTGGATTTGGTACAGGGTTACTAGGTTACTTCTGCCAGTCTGCGACTTAAACCGCTGGGTCCTTGTGGCCCCACGTCATAGCCTTTTGGGATTATTCATCTCATGGACTACAGCAGCCCCCTCCTAATCACAATTTAGACACCCACGGTACCACTGTTTGTAGCAAAAGACCACAGTCACGACCGACCTTCCTGTCTGAGCAGTGCTCAGGCCCTTATGATCAAGACTTGGGACTCTCCCCCTTTAAACTCCCCCTTACTTCTAATGCCAACCAGGAACCTGCAAACTGGAATCCCTCAACATCCAACAGAACCCCCAATACCCATCTATAAGTTCCTTTCCCTGATCAAGACAAGGACTCCTTCTCATGCTAAAAACCAATACTTCCTGATTGCAATAGGCCCCTGCATCCCAAATGTGCACCTCCTGTCTGCATCCACCACGAACCCTGCTGCCTCTTATAACCCCTTCTAGCATCTGCCCTCCAAGGTTACAGGATCTCCCAATATCCCCTCTGTAACCTGCACCTATGAGTTTCTCTCTGGGGAGAGCAAGTCTCTTATCAAAAGAGTTGGCTTGCAGGCTGCTTGCCCCCGCCCCGCCCCCACACTTAGGTCACTCAAGATCATAAGTCACACCTGCCTTCAAGTCAGGTTTCCACCCCATAATTATCTCCCCTTGGGAAGTGGGAGACCTAGGTCCTTCCAGGCACTGGCTCAGCCAGCACGGACTTTGCTTGGGCTGCAGGAGTGATCTCGAAAGAATCCCTTCCTCTTTCTGATGTCAGTTGTAATCTGTTGAAACTAGTCCTGGGTGGGACACACATTAGTGTCCAATAAGTGGATGTCATTAAACCAACCGAAGAGTGGGAGGGAAGGGAAAGCAAACTGGGAAGGAGTACGTCCATGTTGAATGGGTTATAGTGAGCAGCCACGGTGTATCAGGCCCTGTACGGAAAGGTTTTTATTTATTTTTATTTTTTAAGCTTATAAAATGAAAATTATGCTTTAATTAGTCAAAAACATAGAGTCATCTAATCAATTCAGGAAAACAAGGCCATGCCTTAAAAATATGAAATGCTTCATGAATTTGCATGTCATCCTTGTGCGGGGGCCATGCTAATCTCCTCTGTATCATTCCAATTGTAATATATGTGCTACCGAAGTGAGTACCTTTTTTTTTTTTTTTTTTTTTTTTTTTTTTTTTTTTAATGAGAGAGAAAGAGACCTCGATTTTGTTGTTCCACTTATTTATGTTTTCATTGGTTGCTTCTTACCAGGATCAAACCCGCAACCTTGGGATATCAGGATGATGCTCTAACCAATTGAGTTATCCAGCCAGGGTCAAAATATGTTATTTATTTGAGAAAAGAAGGGAGAGGGGAGAGGTAGAAACATCGATGAGAGCCTGCAACCCAGGCATGTGCCCTAATCGGGAATCGAACTGTGACCTCCTTGGTTCGTAGGTCTACACTCAACCATTAAGCCACACCAGCCAGTTTATGTGTTTGATTTCATCCAGTTCCCTCAATAACCTTGGATAGGACTCATTTTACACAGGCGTAAAGGTGAGGTCCAGAGAGAAGTCCTCCAAGCGTGTCTGGCTCCAAAGCTGTGTTCCTGGAGATGCTTAATCTTTTCAGCTATGACACTTCTGTCAAGGTCTCACGCCTGGTTTGGCTCAGTGGATAGAGCGTTGGCTGTGGGACTGAAGGGTCCCAGGTTCGATTCCAGTCAAGGGCATGTACCTTGATTGCAGGCACATCCCCAGTAGGGGGTGTGTAGGAGGCAGCTGATGGATGTTTCTAACTCTCTATCCCTCTCCCTAATATAGATATTAATATATATATATATATATATATATATATATATATATATATATATATATATATATATATATATATATATATATATATATATATATATATATATATCACGCCGCCTAGTCCGCTCCGTGGGCCTTCACTTCAATCATGCGCACTTGTCTCTCCCAGCAGACTGCACCAACGCAGCCAGCCGAGGAGAACTGCGCAGGCGCCTCTCCGAGCCCCAGCCCAGCCCACAGGGCAGGGTCGTATGTGCGTGGAGACACTCGCCGAGCCCCGCCTGAGCTCCAACACGCAGGCTCCCGGGCGCGTGCCCTACGCTGCCGGCTCTGATTGGCCGCCGCGGGTAAGGGCGCCGCCCAATGGGAGGTGTGGATGGTGAGGGGTGCCGCACGCCCGGAGCCGGGGGTCTGTGTCAAGAGCGGCGGGGTCTGCAGGAGGCGAGAGAGACGGGTGAGGGTCACCGCGCCGCGGGGCGGGCGGGCGGGCGGGCGAAGAGAGCGCTGGGCCAGCGGAGGGGATGGAGGGAGACGAAGGGGACGCCGGAGGTCAAAGAGCTTTGGGGCCTGCGCTATGGCGGGAGCGGCGCTGAGTGGAAGGAGAGCGCTCCTTCCTATGTGCCTTGGAGCATTGATTGACTCCGGCACTGTGCCGGACCCTACACTTGAGCTCTCCGTTCCCAGACACTTTGCAGGGAGCTGTTAGGCTGCTGAGTCTGGGCAGAGAAAAGGGATGTGTAGCTGTGCAGCGGGAAAATTGAATTTCCAGGCCCCTGGTGGGTTCTTTCCTGAATTGGTCCACTGTATAGAAAACCCCCTTCCTCCCCTCCAATAGTTTACAATCCATCATTGGGAAGGGGGGGAATGTAAACGAGGGAAATCCAAATGTTAGGTCTTTCAGGCTACCTTCTAGAAAGACCTTTACTGGGTACTACTTTGCATAAACTTCACACCAGGCACTGGACCGCCTCCTGGAGGAGTTCTCTGTTTAGAGTGGGACTGTAAACAAGAAAAAATTAAATTCTCAGGCCCTGGCAACTAAAAACTTAGTGAGGAAGTTAAGGACAGTGTACTCCTGGGCTTTTGGTGGATTATTTACTCAAGGAGCATTTATTGGGCACCAACTGAAAGCAGGGTCCTGTGCTAGGCTGGTTTTGTGGGAGGTCTAATAGGAGAGTTAGTCTGGTGGGGAGGCGGAATGTGCACTGGGCCTCACTTCCTGGAAAGAGGATTATTTATTCACTAAATATCTACTCAGTGTCTAAGGTGTGCTAAGCATTGTCCTTGGCATTGGAAATAGATCAGTGATGAACAGACTAAAATCCCTGCCCTCTGGGAACTTAATAGGAGCAATGTTTATGTGTCAGGCTGTAAACTGCCCTCTGGCATTAACAGATGTGTTGAAGAGATAGAGAAGATAGAAATTGAATTTGGAAAATTAGCTCTTATACTTGTGGGGTTGGTGGAGGGGGGATATCATTTGCTGGAGAGACCCTGGGCCACTGCTGTGTGAAATGACCTATATGAATTGAGTCCACACATTTAGACGGGGAGATGGAGCACATAGATAAAAGTTTAATAGTTAAAATCCCCATCCCTGGTCAGTGCTTTAGTTGGTGACAACAGTCTCTATAGTGAATCAGACTTGTCCTGCCTACAAGCTCAGTGAGGAACACAGAGACTTCATCCAGGGTTCATGATAATTTCTATAATAGAGGTGTCACTAAATACCATAGGAACTCTGAGGAAAAGAGATTGGCCATTGGAAAAAGCTTCACAAAGGAAATGTTGGGGAGGAGTTTGCTAGACTAGAAGAGGAGAGAACTTACTTGGTAGAAGGAATAGCAGCATCAAAGACCTGGGGTCCAGAAACATTTCTGGGTAAAACCAGTGGTTCCGCCTCGCCTTTATTAAGTACCAGAGACTTTGTGGTCAGTACTACTGTTAGCCCCATTTCAAAAGTGAGAAGACAGTCTCCGAGAGAGGAAGTATGTGGTGGAGCTCAGATTCAAGCCAAGGGCAGTGTGGTTCCAGGGCCTGGGCCCTTAACCTCTTTGCTGCATCTCTGTCTCCATGTGGAAGGAGGAAAGGTGCTGCCCAGAGAGGAAACTGCACAGGCAAGGCCGAGAGGCCTAAACAGACATGGGTTCTCAAAAAGGGTGCAACTGTCCCTCTGGGTAAGGAGGGCAGCATCAGAGGCCAGACTGAGGAGGGCTGTCTCTCCTGCAGATGTCTGGCCGCCACGGGACGTGTGTTAGCTTCAGAGTCACAGGCTCATTAAAGATTGAGGCACAAACACTGGGTCTAAACTTGGTGAAGCTAATGAGTGCCAGGATGGACAAAGGAGCTCCTAAAATATCCCCTCTTCCCTTGGATTCCTGATGTCTCACCACCTCCCTTCTTTCTCCAGGCACTGCTTTCCCCACAATGGCAGAGATGGCTGAGATGGCCGAGATGCTGACACAGATATCACCAAGGGCGGTGGAGATGGCCACAGAGGTGACCGATATGAAACCTGAGGAAGCCCTTGCCTCATCTCTCTTTTTCCAGCACCACCAGTTCATGTGCTCTGAATGTGGCAACCTCTACAATACCCTGGAGGAGGTCATCTCCCACCAGGATCAGCATGTGCCCACTGGCATAGAGGAGGAGGTGCTGACCACCCAGGACGCTGGCCTGGAGCCAGAGCTAGTGCCAGGTACTGAGGATGGGCCTTTCCAGTGTGGTGAGTGCAGCCAGCTCATCCTCTCCCGTGAGGAGCTCCTGGCCCACCAAGACTCCCACCTGCAGGCGTCTGCGAGCCAGATCCAGTACCAGTGTGGCGACTGCCAGGAGCTGTTCCCCTTGCCCGAGCTGTGGGTGGCTCACCGGAAGGCCCAGCACCTTTCTACTGCAGCAGCCGGACCACCAGTGCTGCCGCCTCCCCCGCCCCCTCCCTCAGCACCACCACCTCAGTCTCCTGCTCCACCTGGAGTCAAGATGGATCCCTATGAGTGTCCTGAATGCTGTACCCTCTGTGCCACCCCTGAGGAATTCTTGGATCATCAAGGCACACACTTTGACTCCCTAGAGAAAGAGGAATGCAATGGGCTAGAGGAAGATGAGGATGAAGAAGACGATGAGACAGAGGAGGAGGAGGAGGAGGCAGCGGCAGCGGCGTTGGCCTCAGAAGTTGGTGACAGTGCTATAGAGGGCGACAAGTCCACAGATGCCCAGACCCAGAACTGTGGAGATTGTCCCCAGCACTGGACCTCAGCAGGGGCACGCCGACGACACCGGCGTGCATCCCATGGCCCGGCATCAGCAACCCACCCCTTCCGCTGCAGCCAGTGCCAACGCAGCTTCAGCTCAGCAAACCGGCTGCTGGCTCATGGGCGGGCCCATGTTGGCGGCACACACGAGTGTACCACCTGCTTCAAGGTCTTCAAGAAAGCAGCTTCGTTGGAACAGCACCTGCGGCTGCACCGCGGGGAAGCCCGCTACCTCTGCGTGGACTGTGGCCGTGGCTTCAGCACAGAACTCACCTTGGTGGCCCACCGGCGGGCCCACACCGCCAACCCATTGCATCGCTGCCGCTGCGGCAAGACATTCAGCAACATGACCAAGTTTCTCTACCACAGGCGCACCCACGCCGGCAAGAGCGGGGTGCCCCCCCTCACAGCAGGAGCCTCCCTGACTCCAGCTGAGCCCATGCCCCCACCACCGCCCCCTACCCCGCCTGCCCAGCTTCCCTGCCCACAGTGCTCCAAGTCCTTCGCCTCGGCCTCCCGCCTCTCTCGGCACCGGCGGACAGTCCACGGGCCCCCTGAGCGGCGACACTGCTGCGGGGTTTGTGGCAAGGGATTCAAGAAGCTGGTCCATGTGCACAACCACCTGCGGACGCACACGGGCGAGAGGCCCTTCCAGTGCCACTCCTGTGGCAAGACCTTTGCTTCTCTGGCCAATCTCAGCCGCCACCAATTGACCCACACAGGCGTGCGCCCCTACCAATGCCTGGACTGCGGTAAGCGCTTCACACAGAGCTCCAACCTGCAGCAGCATCGGAGGCTGCACCTGCGGCCAGTGGCCTTCGCTCGAGCGCCCCGCCTCCCCATCGCCGGTCTCTACAACAAGAGCCCCTACTGCTGCGGGACATGTGGCCGCTGGTTCCGCGCCATGGCAGGCCTGCGCCTGCACCAGCGGGTCCATGCTCGAGCACGGACGATGACACTGCAGCCCAGATCACCACCTCCCGCCTCACCCCCACCCACCCAGCCTCAGCAGACGATCATGTGCACTGAGCTCGGGGAGACCATCGCCATCATCGAGACATCCCAGCCGCTGGCACTTGAGGACACGCTGCAGCTGTGCCAGGCGGCACTGGGGGCCAGTGAAGCGAGCGGGCTGTTGCAATTGGACACAGCCTTCGTGTGACACAGCCAAGAGCAACAACAGGAGTTTGGTTGCAGCAGCAAGTGTGTGTGTGGGCTCCTCTGGGGAGGAAGGGGACCACACCCGGGCATCTTACCCACTGGCTCCTCAGGACAGCCCTGCCAGGTTTCTCTTGTCACCTTTCTCTGCCTGAGAGGAAACTGAAGCTCTGAGACGTGATACGATCTGTCCCAGGTCACCCCACATAGCAGGGTTTGCCAAGGTGCTTTGCATCACCCTGCTACCCAGAAACATCAGGTAACCTTTCCTGAGCCCTGGCCATGTGCTCAGATATGTGCCCCATACATCTTTAGGTCCTTTGCTGCCCCCCAGCCCTAGCTTCCCCCGGACTCTCAGCGCCCAGTACTCGGCCATGCGTGGTGGAGGAAAGGCACTGACTTCTCGGGGCTTCCTTAATCTCACCTTTAACAATGGAAGGGAACCTATAGGTGCCCTAGTGCTCAGGAGGCCCAGGAATGAGTCAGACCCGGGGCTCAGCCCAGGAGGCCTAGCGTGTGTGAGGAACATGCACAAGTACAGATGGCCTTGCTCTCTAAGTGTGTGTCATTGATTCTTTATCAGCTTGGGTGTCCTAAGTCCTCCCTGAGTGCTGGGCGATGCTTGGGGTAAGAGACAAGTCACACTTCTGCCCTGCCCCTCGGGCAGACAGAGCTCAGCCCCAGGTTCCTCAGGGGTGATGGGGTGCACATGGACAGTGGATCCCAGAGCAGGGAACGAAGCTCGGTGGTAGAGACTTTCTAAAGGAGGTAGAAATCTGTTAGCATAAGAGAACATTCCAGGCAGACGGCATGGAGGGTGGGTTCTAATATACTGGGAAATTTTCCAGTTATTCACAGCTACGGTAACAGCTACCCTTTGACTTCTAGCCGAAGCAGGCACCAGTTACCACTATACATGTGCTATGATCCCAACAGGCCTGTGAGGTGACCTCAGAATTATCCCTGTCGTACAGATGAGAAAATGGGCAGAATACTTGCTTCAGCAGTACATATACTAAAATTGGAATGATACGCAGATTAGCATGGCCCCAACGTAAGGATGACATGCAAATTGGTGAAGTGCTGCATAGAAAAAAGAAAAAGAAAATGGACAGAGATTTGCCCAAGGTCTCACAGCTAGACAAAGGCATTGCTGAGATATGCACTTAGGTGGGCCCTTCAGCCCACGTATATAACCCGTGCTATTGAATGATTTCGACCTAAAATCCTTGCAGGAGCTCAGGGCCAGAGGAGGATTCATTGTAACTGGAGGAAAGGTGAGCCAGTGTCACAGAGCAGTTGGGATTTGGGGAGTCTTCCAAAAGATCAAAGGTCTTGGGAGAAGGAAAGGATCCCCAGCCTTTTCAAAGGTGTTTTTTTTTTTTTTATTATTAGTACAGTATTCCTTTTTTTTTTTTTTTTAATATTTTTTATTGATTTTATACAGAGACGAAGGGAGAGAGATAGAGAGTTAGAAACATCGATGAGAGAGAGTCATCGATCAGCTGCCTCTTGCACACCCCCTACTGGGGATATGCCCGCAACCAAGGTACATGCCCTTGACCGGAATCGAACCCGGGACCCTTCAGTCTCCAAGCCGACGCTCTATCCATTGAGCAAAACCGGTCCCGGCTCAAAGGTTTCTTAAGGTGACAGTTCTTGGATCACAAAGTCTGGGCGTAACACCCTCTCTAAACATGATATATGGCAGGTCAGGGAATGGGGCAGAGTGAAGCAGGATTGAGTTGTTTTTTGGGGGGCCAGACCTGGGAAGGCCTTGAAGCTAGGCTAAATTGGAGCAGTGCAAGAAGGGTTAGGTCCTAATGGGGGATTAGGGATCTCTGGGGAAGACTAAAGATGGTCCAGGAGGGAGAACAGGCCAGAGCTGGGCATAGACCATGGGGACAGGAGGAGGGTGAAGGACGGTGACCTCGTGGCTAACCAGATGTAACGAAAGGTATCCCCAGCAGCCGGACCACACAGGTCCCCTCACCCAGGCCAACTCTCCTCTCCTCTGGCCCACATGCTTTATGTATGTATTCATCATACAAAAAAGGTGATGCCCAATGGTTCTGAGCAGGGAGGCTCTGGGTTTTATTGGGCAATATACAGATGCCTCTGGGGCTTCTTAGCAGACAAAAGCCCAGACACTGCAGACATCCTTGAACTCCCTCTGGAACACCGCTTTTCACCAGTGGAGCACATGTCATTGGCTCCTCCCCGGATCCCCTTCTTCCTCTGCAGCCTCTGCCCTCACCTGCTGCTGACTCCATGAAGAGGAGGTGCCATTTCTGTCTGGCCCCAGTATGTTTTCTAAGCGAGGATAAAAGCCAGGATCTCTGCCTCAACCTTCCCCAGGGTGTCACTTCCCAACAGGTATGAGACCTGGAAATGAAGGCTTGGGGATCTGCTAGGGTTTGGGGACAGCACCTCTGCCCCCATGCATGCCCACTAAGTCTGCATCAGGCCCTGGTCTGTGTGGGTCGGTGGTTAGAACATCAGCCTGTGCACCACAGGTTTGATCTCTAGCCCAATGTGCAGGAGGCAACCAATCAATGTTTCTCTCTCCCCCTCCTACTCTCTAAGAATAAATGGGAAAATATTCTCAGGTGAAGATTAACAACAAAATTTTTTTATGTTTATATCAGGCTAAGTTTTATGTCCTCCAGACGCTGAAACAGCAGGCAGCAGGGGGCTGAAACAGCTTTGTTCAAGTCTTGACCCTGCCACTTCCCAGTGTGGCCATGACCTCTCTGATCCCAGCTCTCCCTCCCTGGGTGGAAGCATGTGGTCCGACCTGAGACCAGGGCCAGGCTCCTCCTAGGCCTCTGCAGCATATAAACCAGACCAGCTCATCTTCACAGGAAGGTTGGGCCCCTCAGCCAGGTTAATTCAGGCCTCAGATGGGCCAGTTTGGGTTCACCCTACCCTGTCCCCAACTTGAGATACAGCCCCCTCCTGTCCTAGGACAGCCCACCAGACACCTCTCTCACCTCTATGGAAAAAGACAGCTAGACGGAAGCAGGTTTCATGCCAATAATTTATTGAACGGAGGTCTGTACACAGGCAAACCTTACTGTGGAAACTAAGACATCAGGATCCCCCCACCATCCCTAACCCAGCCCTCCAGGGTGGGGAGAGGAGGGAGGAGACCTTAGGGCAGAGGACAGGAGGGGAACACAGCTGTAGGAGGGGGAGGAGCCAGGATGGACGGTGCGAATCGACGTTTTCTTTAAGAAAAAAATTATAACAATCTATTTACACCCGGGGGCCAGGAAAGAGGAGAGGAGATGGGCTGGTCTGGTTCTATTTACAAGGGACACAGGAGGGGAGGGTGAGGTGGAGAGGGGCGGTCTGGGGGGACGGAAGGAGGCCTAGGGATAGGAGTTCCTCATGCCCCCAACCCGTCCATCCTTCCTTCTCTTCCCTCCCCACAACCAGTTGAAATCCTCTTAAAAAGCCCACCATAGGGGTGAGGCTGGTGAGGGTGAAACAGGAAGAGGGAACAGGGACTCATTTACCTCTGCCCTCTAGTCTAGGGGCCCAGCCAGGGCAGGAGCTATGGCCCCCCTTTCCCAGCCCCACATGGGGCTCCCAGATGGAAGGGTAGTTGGCAGGGCCCTCAGGAGGAGTTAGTGAGGGGAGCTGTGGCTTCGGTTGACTGCCATTCTGTGCCGGTCTGAGCCTCATTTAAACCTGAAGAGGAGAAAGCAGACCAGTTAGCCTTTGCCTTTCAAACGGCCTTTCAAACCCCTTCTTCCTCCCCACCCCCCCCAAACCTCCACAAGCAGGAAGTCCATGTAAGATGCTACATTTGAAATTGAAAACTGTCACTTTAGGTTCACGGTTGCAAACTCAGATGCCAAAGGGCCAGGCTGGTCAATGAAAGACTCACCGGAGAGCCTGGCCCCACCTCAGAGGGCCTGAGGAAGGCAGGCCCACCGCTGTGGCATCTGATTTTCTTCCCCAGGAGAAACAGGAAAACTGGACTTGTACGTGAAACGGCCCCAATTTTTTAATGTGCACAACAAATTCAACTGTTTGTTTGTGTAGGCCAAACGTATGTCTTTGGTTTCCGGTTAGCATTTCAACAAAAACAAAGGCAATAATACCCAACACAAGTGGCCATTCACATGTTGTAAAATATGCTTTCTATACCATCAAGCTGTTAGTAATTTTTACAGGAAATTCGGGCTGTGATAACAGCCCCTTCCCCACAGCTGAAAATGCTGCTCTACCCTGACTTACCTTGTGTGGATGGGGTGAGGGTGGCAGTGCCCGCCGGGGACCTCAAGTGAGGAGGGATGAGAATGGCGTTGAGAGATGGTTGGATGGAGAGTTCTAGAGACAGGAAGGGACATGCCTGGTCAGAGGGTAGGACATCTTGCAGACCCAGTTGAAGTTAGAGCACTGAACGGGGACCCAGCTCTTGGCAAGGCCAGTGTTTGCAGATAGGTGTAGCCATCAAATATTTTGTAGGAAAAACTGTAAAGCGTCTAGCACCGATCATGGGGCACGGGTGAATCAGGATTAGGTTTCCTTGAACTGTGGGGGCCTCTCTCATGCCCCAGGCCTTCCTTGTCACCCACCCTCAACTCCCCACTCCTGTCTTCAACACCAAGCTCTTCACAATCACTGGCTGCCCCTCCAGTTCCCCAGATCCCAGGCTGTGCTCTCACCACCGGGACTGAAATTGAAGAGGGGGGGAAGCGAGCGGTTGTTAGGGAGCTGGATTCCGTGACATCGCAGTTCATCAAAGAAGCTGTGGGCACAGGCTTCCAGCGGGGAGAGCCTCGAGGACGGTGTGTACTCCAGCAGGCTAGAGCAGAGCGCTATGGCCTCGGGTGGGGTTCGAGATTTGAACACCTGGGGAGAAGGAGAGAGGCAAAAGTCACAAGGGTGAGGCCCTGGGTACTAGCATGCTCTTGCACCTCACTGCCATGCCTGCAGCAAATGTGACTGCCCGCCTCTCACAAACACACTTTCCAATGAGGAAACTGAGACACCGCCACTGAGGGGAGCTGTTTGTATCAGGTGAGCAGCCCACCATGACTGCATGGGCTCTGCTGTAAGTCTGTTTCCCCACTAGGAAAGTGCAACTCTTGAATCTGTGGGTCCTCAACTTTCAGATTAATGGAAATTCCATAAACTTAAACCTAATGCAAGTTACTGACCCTCTCCCATGCCATGACTTTGTAGCCAGATCCCCAGACCATCCCCAGACCACTTGGCCTCCAATGGGGACCTCAGCCATGCTATCTGAGCCCCTAGCCATGCCCTACCTTTGTCCAAGGGTGAGCTTTAATCTGGGGGAACTTGAACTCCGTGTAGTTGGGGTTCATCTCTCGGATCTGTTCCCGGGTTGGTGTTCCCAGCACCTGTAGGAAAAGGAGGGGAGGAGTCTAAGCCAAGACCCCAATCACTTAGCCCTACCTCTGCCCACCTGACTCTCTCCTCACCTTGATGATCTCCACCAGCTGGTCTACCCCACTGTCCCCAGGGAAGATGGGCTGGCCCAGCAGGAGCTCGGCCAGTACGCAGCCAGCTGACCACACATCTGAAGGGGGAATGGAAGAGGTCAGGGCTACCATGCCCACTGCTCACCAACACTTCCACCCCTTATGATCAGAGAGGAAGTGCCTTGCTCAAGATCATCCAGTTTAGGAACCCTGGAGTCTGACTTTGACCTCCAGGTCTGCCTGACTGCATTGTACTCTTCTTCCTGGTCTGTACCTTGAGCCCTATGACATAATTCACACCTGAGGACCAGGCAGTTTTCTCACACCAGCTGATGAACGTTCTCTCCCAAACCCTCATGGTCTCTCCTTATGCCTGGAAGGTGGCAATGTCATCCCCACCAATTGGGAAGAATACAGAGGCCTGTGAGGTCACACCCTCATGGCCCTCCTCAGATTCCCCCGAGGTCACCAGCAGCCCCTCCCCTGGATGAGAAGAGAGGGCTAACTGGGAGGTTCCAGCATCAGTATGGACTCTGGAGTTGGGTCAGCTTTCAAAGCCCAACCCTGCCCAGTCCCAGCAGTGTGACAGCGGGCAGGTGGCCTCACCGCTCTAAGCCTGAGACTGCTCATCTGTAAAGGAGCATATGACAGCATCACCCTCCTAAATTTGTGAGGACTGCATAAAAGGATATTAAGATTTTATCGCCATGCCGAAACCAGTTTGGCTCAATGGATAGAGCGTCGGCTTGGGACTGAAGGGTCCCAGGTTCGATTCCGGTCAAGGGCATGTACCTTGGTTGTGGGCACATCCCCAGTAGAGGGTGTGCAAGAGGCAGCTGATCGATGACTCTCTCTCATCGATGTTTCCAGCTCTCTATCTCTCTCCCTTCCTCTCTGTACAAAATCAATAAAATATATTAAAAAAAAAAAAAAGATTTTATCGCCAAACCTGGCACACATACACAAAACTCAAAAACTGCCATGAGTGCCATCCCCACCCCCAGCCTCCCGTAAGTCTGACCGATAGATGAGGTGTAATCAGTGGCTCCAAAGATCAGCTCTGGAGCACGAT
This sequence comes from Pipistrellus nathusii, assembly GCA_963693515.1. Lineage (NCBI taxonomy): Eukaryota > Metazoa > Chordata > Mammalia > Chiroptera > Vespertilionidae > Pipistrellus > Pipistrellus nathusii. The sequence goes on along the minus strand of OY882872.1, from coordinate 37,028,369 downwards.
AGTAGCGAGAACAGATGTAGGAGACATTGGGCTCCCCGCGGACCAGCTGCTTTGCACTGTGGGAAGAGGTGAGCAAGAGTAAACATAGGCAAAGGTTGGGGTTCTTCCTCACCCTTTGGGCTACTTAACACACCCCAGGTCAGGCCTACCTGCCAAAATCACAGAGCTTGAGGACAGCAGTGTCAGGGTCCACCAGCAGATTTTGGGGTTTGATGTCACGGTGACACACGCCCTGGGAGTGGATGTAGGCCAAGCTCCGGAAGAGCTGGTACATGTATACCTGGGACAGGCAGGGGACAGAATTCCAGCCCAGCTCCCCCAGAGCATGCCACTGCTCCACCCTCCTGGCCAGAAGAGCCATTCCAGGCCCAGTCTCCAACTTGAAAATCCTTCTGTGGCCCCTTGGTACTCAAATCTTAGTGTGCATCAGAATCACTGGGAGGCCTTGTTAAAACAGGGACTTCTGGACCCCACTCAGAGTTTCTGACTCAGTAAGTTCAGGAGAGGGCTTTCGCAGCAGCTCCCAGTGCTGGTTCTGGTCCACACTGAGAACTCCCGTTTCGATCCCATCCCTCAGCAGAAGCTGATGAATAACACAGACATCAGGAAGGCCTTGTCTGAGAGGCTGGGAGCAGGCACTCAGTTCCCCTTATCCATCAGTCAAACCACCCACTAGCAGCCCCCTCCAGGGGGTTTTCTTTCCATTGTCCCATTGACTAGCACCTAAGTGAGCAGTGATCTTTGTTTTCATGACTGCCTCACAGGGCTTGGCAAGTAATAACTGCTTGGGCCTGCTTCCTGGGCCTTCTTCTCCTGTCCGTGCTGCCCTTGGCCAGAGATCCTACTTTCTCCCCCTGCACCTGCTCTCCTCCCAGAAGCCTTCTTTGATCCTTCCTGCCCCAAGCAGGCAAGGCTGGGGGCCTTCTTTGTTTCCAGAATCCCCTGTACCCCTTCTAGGGAGGCAGCTGCTAGTAGTTTTATGGTTTTCACTTGTCTACCCTGCTACTCTGAGAGGCTTCAAAGGCAAGGCCTGGGTCTTAGTCCACTGAGCCTCTGAAATTGTTCACTGCTGGGCCTGACACACAGGCAGCCACAGGACAGTCACCACACTGCCTGGGAGGTGAAGTCCCACAGCACCAACCACCAGCAGAGCCCTTAAGAAAGAGCTTGCAAGATCTCACCAGGGGGAGCAACGGGGCCCTCAAGCAACCTCAAGTAAACTTGGACCCAGCCACCTCCTCCCAGTGCAGCATTGCCTAGCCTTTGTTCTCCACATCATCACTAGGCCCACTCACTCATTCAAACTCCTACTAAGGGACAGGAACACCCAGGTCTCAGCACCAGGCACTGGGGAAAGAATTCAAGACAATGGATGGGGGTGCCTGCTCTCTTGGCTCTGTGGACACTAACCTTCCTCCAACCTGCGACCTCCCACTCCTCTGCCAGACTCCAGTGAGCCCCCTCTGTATTTGCTGTCACCACCACCTGATTCTGAGCTGCCTCCAATACCACCGTTGTCACTGGGCTCTCAGGGTAGACCCAAGCAGGTACCATGCAGCCTCCCCAGCCCGTCAGCCTGCCTCCCTGATTTAGTCAGGTCTCAGGTTCGGCTACCCTGTATTTAGCGAGCTCCATCTCTGGGGGCAGGGAACACGAAACCTCCAAGGACCAACATAAGCTTGAAGAATGAGGGAACCCACGGAAGGTAGGAGGATTTGGAGCCACTAGCTTCCTGGACCTGGGCCCCAGAAGCCTGCCTGCCTGCCCACCTTGACATAGATGATAGGGATGGTCAACTTGGCCTTGGTGAAATGGCGGGCCACCCGGTACACTGTCTCAGGCACGTACTCCAGCACCAGATTTAGGTAAAGCTCATCTTTCTGCAGAGAGCAAAGGAAAGGTGTGAGGCACTGTGAGGAAAGAGCTTGCAAGGAAGAGGGGGTGGAAGGTTTAGGGAAAATGGGGGAAGGACTAGCAGTCATGAGGAAGGCAGGCAGGAAAATAGGTGGAGTGAAGGTGAAGGATTCCCCTACCCCTAAGGTCTCACCTTCTCCCCACTGGAATAGAAAAAGTATCTCAGCCTCACGATATTGCAGTGGTCCAGCTTCCGCATAATCTGCAGCTCTCGGTTCTTAGAGGCAAAGGGAGAAAGCCTCAGAAAACCACCCGCTGTCTTTCCTCCCCTCCCTAGCACCCTTCACCACAGCCCTACTCCCCCATTCCCACCAACAGAGATAGGCGGTTACTACTCCCTTTGTCCCAGGACCCCCTGGGGCAGCCCCTAACTCCTTATCTGCAATCCATCCCCCTCACACAAGCTGGAGGTGTCTGGGCTAAACCCAGATCACAGATGTGCTTTCTTCAGCCCACTTTTTTTTTTTAAAAATGTTCAACTTATTGCTCTTTTAAATGTTTGATTTAGGCCAAAACCAGTTTGGCTCAGTGGATAGAGCGTCGACCTGCGGTCTGAAAGGTCCCAGGTTCGATTCCGGTCAAGGGCATGTACCTTGGTTGCGGGTACATCCCCAGTAGGGGGTGTGCAGGAGGCAGCTGATCGATGATTCTCTCATTGATGTTTCTAACTCTCTATCCCTCTCTCTCCCTCTCTGTGAAAAATCAATAAAATATATATATATATTTTTAAAATGTTTGATTTAAAATCAAAATCCAGCTTTTCAGCTTCTCTTGAAAAAATCAGATGATATGGCCGCATGAGGTCCACCTCCCTGCATGGCACAAGCAACAACAGAAAAGTAGCAGCCATCCAGTCACCCTGGTCCCCACTTCTCCCCTTGTTCCCCTGGATGTATCTTGGCCCTTGAACCCTGGCTTGTATCCTGTGTCCCAGACTCCAGCTCCCAATTCTCATCTTCCCAAAAAGGACCCCGTCTCAGCCTCTTCCCAGAAGGCCTGGTCTCAGCATTCTTCCCTATTCTGTTTCCCTCTGGGGCCTCAAAACTCCCCACCCTCAGATCCTTCTCAGTTCTGGGACTCAACACTGATCACATTCTGAACAATACCCTGGAGTTCCTCCTGCCCCTGAGACTACTCACTGCTAGGACCCAGGGCCTGACCTGTTTCCCTCCCAGTGTAGGCTATTTCCAGATCAGCCTAGCCTCCAAAATGCCATCCTTCCAACACCAAGTATCCCTCAACTTCATTCCTCCATCTCCTTCTCATTTCCTGGTACCCATTCGCTCACAAGGCAGCACTGTCTGAATGGACACCCCTTCTTCAGGAGGGCAGAGCCCCACACCAAGGCATGTGGTTTGGTGAACACTGGCAGGCTGAATTCTACCCTGCACTTGCCAAGTACCTAGGGCAGAGTGAGACAAGACCTTTGCTTCCTTTCTGCTCTGAGCAGAAGCTTCACTTGGTGATTAAGTTAAGATGGAGAGTTTGGGAATCTGAATCTAGTCTAGTCTTCTGGCAATTCTCTTATCTGAGTCTGTTTCTAGTTTCTGCTTACTTAAAATTGGAATAGCAATACTTACACCTCCACGCAATCTTTATTAAACAAGAACTTGCTTGCAAAAGCATTTACAAACAGCAAAAGCCCAATAAACTGTCAGCTCTGGGCTTTCCTGGAACCTCTATTGCCATCTTCCACACAACTCACTCCCTTCTCTCTCCCTTCTCCTCTGGCCTGTGCTCAGATCCCCATGGGAAGCCAAGGCCAATGCTCTTGCTGGAGCTCTCACCAGTCATGCCCAGTTAAACCTCCTTGTCCCCATTCCCACCAAGCTACCTTGAACCTCTTGTCCTGGAGAACCTTCTTGATGGCTACCAGTTCCCTGGTCTCTGCCAGCCGTGCCTGGTACACGACTCCAAATGAGCCATTGCCAATCACTTTGATGTCTGTGTAAGCCACCTCCTGGGAGCGCTCCGGGCCTTGGCCGATAGTGGCTACCACTGTGGTCACCTTCCCGCTGTCACCTGGGGAACAAAGGAGACACAAAATCCACTGACCTTTCCCCTCTGGCCCCCTCCCTCTCCTGGAGCAGTGGAGGGGAGGATAGTCTCCACAGGAAGCTCTCATGGGCCTCTCTGTCCCTTTTTCCTTGTCCCTCCTCCCATGATGGAAGATACATCTAAAATTCCTGAACATAAACTGTGCACCTATGGATGAGGACAATGGGGGGTGGGGAGGGGGTGGAAGGTGGGGTGGGAACCTGGTGGAAGGGGGAAGAAATGAGGAACCTTTGTAATAACATGAACAATAAAGATTGATTTAAAAAATAAAACAAAACTCTTGCTGACCCCTAATTTCCACTTCTATCTAGTTAAGCAGCAAACCATTGGGTCTTCTTGGTCTCCAGACACCGACACTTCTAGATACTGAGTCCATCCAAGCTCACTGCCCGCTGGTCCCTTTAGGAAGGCCTGGCCTAAACTCATCCACTTAAGAAAGCAGTAACCCCGAGGTACTTCTACTTTAGGAAAGCACTAACCTCCCTCACAGCTCAGGGGAGGGTGACCTCTATGTCCTCCCTGGTGGAGCTGGAAACTTCACCACTGGTTTTTGGTGACAGAAATAAATGACTCTTCCTGGCATGATTACTTGTGCCCTGACTCACTTTTGGGGGGCAATTTGCCCTTACCCAAATACTTCGAGGTTAGAGAAGGCACTGACCTGACTTCATCTGTGTGATCTAGAGTCCTGGACCCCTTCCTGTATGTGGGTGGTCCTTAATAGGTAAGCACTAAATTGAGGCTAGTGAACCTGATCTCTGTGATCAGAGGGCTAGCCCACCTCAGTGCTTCATAGGAAAGCTAATTCCCAGGTCCAGGCTCTGAATGGCAGCAAATTGTGGTGGCATTCTTTGGGGACAGTGACCCCTTTTTCTTCAGGAACTGATGAAAGGTTCCCGAAAGAAAAGGGGTCACTGATAAGTCAAATCCATGTTGAGGGACCAGTTGACACCTTCTTTTGGAAGAGGTGATCCTACATAGCTATTTTTCCAGAACCAATAACACACCTCATAATAATAAAAGGGGTATAACCCAAATCCATATCTATGGGGAACTATGACCCCCTCCATTCTGTTGTGAAAGGAGGCCCACCAAGCCATGTTTTTTGAAAAACAGTAATTATGACTAGGTCTGAAGAGTATGCTCGCTCCCAATCTCTCCTTATTTCTAAGAGGTAGCAACTATTAATTTTCACCATTGGGACTTAAGTTCTATGTACATACTATGGACAGGTAGTGATACCAGGCCTTGTGCTTTAAAGGGAAAGATGACCTGGGTACCAGGTTTGGAAAGCTGTAGCCCCGATCTTTGGAAACAGTTACTTGCTTGTAAGTAATATGCACTCCAAATTCCCATCTTCTAAAGGGAAGCAAATTCAGACCCCCCTCCTCTTATTCTTTGGGAACAATAACCCCTGAGTCCCATTCGTAAGGGACGATGACCCCTGATCCTGTTCTCTAATGGGTGGCAACGTCAGATCCCTGCTTTTAAGCCTCAAGAACCCAAGACCTCGGAACTGGAAGAAGAGGAACCTGTGACCCCAGTTTCTTAGAGGGTTACTAACTCTAATCTCAACTCCAAGTGATGGTAACCCCCTAAATCTTTCTCTTGGAGGGGGAGAGCTCAGATCCCAGGTTTAGGTGGCAGTGACCTCGCGCTCTATCTGGGAAGATGGAAGAACCTGATCGATGATTGAGGGGCTTCAGGAACCCTGATCTCCACCCACCACGGACGCCGCGAGTACTCACGGCCCAGCTTCACTCCGGGCGGCGGGAAGCTGGTGCCCGCACTGGGGACGCCGCTGCCTCCTCCGCCGCTGCCGCTGGGGCCACCCCCGGAACTCGAGGCCCCCACGCCCCCACCCATGGCTCCGACTGACACTTTCCCGCCGCTGCTGCCGCCCGGGCCGGAGGCCGAGCCCCCAGGGCCACCGCCACCGCCGCCGCCTCCGCCACCAGGCTCCGCGAACGAGCTTGTCCGCGCCCGGCCCGAGCCCCCAGGGCCGCCCCCCGAAGGCGCGCCGCCGCTCATGGCGCCGAGCGCAGGCCCAAGCTGCGGGGCTCGGGCTGCCCGGGCTGCCGCCGCCTCTCCCGGCCTCCGGCCTCTTCCAGGCCGCGCCGCTCGGGCTCCGGCTCCGGCCCAGCGCCCGCCGCGGGGCACGCTGGGATATGCAGTCCTCCTCCCCTCTGCGCCGCCGTCACCGCCCTCGGCCTGGAGAAAGCCGTGTGGCACGTCGGGAAATGGAGTCCGCGAAGGCCTCAGGGTAGACTGCGGGGAAGATGAGTCGCGCTACACGTCAGGAAATAGAGTTGTTGACAATAAGTCGACTTTGTCCACGGCGGACCCTCAAGTACTCGGGGAAACTGAGTCAGAGTCGCACACTCACTCCACTGAGGCAACGGTGAGCCCCTCAGTGTGTCTCAGAAATGTAGTCACAGCCACTCTTGTCAGTGACCTGACGCACACCGGGAAACAGTCTAATCATCCCCTGAGTCTATTGGCTGTATATGCCCACCGGGACCAGGTGCACTCTGGGAAATTGAGTCCGCGCAGGAGGACTCATAAATATCGGACCGTCAGGCAAGCTGGGAAATGAAGTCTTCGCCACGCCCTCACTGCATTGCAGGTATAAAGAGATTCCCAAAGCACGCTGGGAAATGGAGTCCTATGTGATTCCCTAAACCCGCGAGAGGATACTGCAGTTCCGGAGAAAGGCTAGGAAATGGAGTAGATTCAGCGCTCCTCCTCCCTTGTAAGCTAGACCGCAGTCCCTGCCGGGATATGTAGTCAAAACCAAGGCTTCGGAGCAGTTGCTACAGCGAGCCCTTATGTCTTCTGGGAAATGGAGTTCAAGGCAGCCTTCCTAGTGACCGAGGGGAGGGATCTACCATGAGCCCGAAGCATGCTGGGGAAGAGGGCACTCTGTATCCTGACCCTGTCAGGCAAGACGGACTACGCTGGCCAGAAAGTAGAGTCCAAAGGAAATCTTCGGAAGAGCGTGAGCGAAAGGGGAAAGACGGCAGTTCCCTGTGGAAACTGAAGTGTTTCAACGTCTCCTTCCTCTCCAGGTCCCAAGAAAGAGCCCGATCAACTAGGGTTGCTAGAACATGGAGATCAAGTTGCTAGTTTTCACAAATCTGGAAGGAAAACTTCCCTGCAAACGATTTGAGAAACCAAGTTGCCCGGGTTTTTCTCAAAACAATAGTCTTTGGATACAATCTAGTTTTTTCTAGCATTGTGAGTTACACTAGGAGACCGAGCGTTAGAAAAGAAAATACAATTTGCCTTAAACCCCCATTCAGCTTTTTATGTCCTCCGGCTTTAAGGAAGCCGCTGCTAGCAGTAGCCTTGGGTTTTGTGCATGCATTATGTCTCCCCATTTATCGATTAATACCCGGAAGGACAATAGCACCAAAGAGAGCTGGGAAACGGTTCTTGCGAGTGCGTGCGTCCCGGAAATACTTGTAACTAGAATGAAATCACCCTCAAGCCCCTCCTGCCTCGTGGAATAATGGGAAATGCAATTTCTATGTCACTTTAATCCGAGCCTGTGTTCATACTAAGTGCCCTGCCCTTTCTGAAGTCTGAATAAAGTCTCTGTTCCTGATTGCAATTCCCAGTGGGTGCAGAGCCCCGGGACGGACCGGTAGCATTCAAGCCTTCTCAGACTACATTAACCAAAAGGCAAAGCGCGGACCCGCTTTCGCTCCCTTCTCAAGGAAAACGGCAGAACCACGCACAACCCAGAGCAGGTGTTTCTGGGAGTTGTAGTTTCTCAGCCAAACAATGCCTGCTGCCCTCTGACGGCAGCTCTGAGTCGAAAAGCAAAAATCTGAGTCAAGCCCCAAAGCCTGGGAAATAATCCCACACTGGACCACGAAGGCTCAGGGGGGCTGCCGAGTGGGGCGGGATAGTGTCGGTTACTTAACGGCCAGAACCCGTGGGACATGCGCAGTGGGCAGCGCATAGGCAACCGCCACGAGGGCATTGGGATACATGAGAGTCAGGGAATCTTAACCAGGGTGTTTGTGTGACTGAGAACGTTTGTGGAGCGGTGCTAGGGCGGGTTGTGTCTGTGGGGCCTGTGGGTTTCTGGAGGTACTCAGGGGAGTGCGAGGACAAGTGAAGGGATCTTATTGGGGATCAGTGAAGTCAGAGGGAACTTGGGGTGTTCTTAAACTGACTGTGGGAGACTGAAAAACTACTGCTAACGGGGGGACTTGAAAGGATAAGGAGTGGATGAGAAGCATCAGAAAGGACCTTCGAGGGTTTTGTGGGGGTTACAGGTATGAAGGGAATCTCTGATGGGATGAGTTAATTGATGAAGTATCATGAAACCTATAAAGGGCTTTCTATTTGGAACCAGAAATCCTGGAGGATGTGGAAGGGAGCAAGAGTGTAGTCTTGCAGAAACTAAATAGATATAGGTGGATCACCAAAGATTAGAGGGTCCACTGGAGTTTTCAAGACCAGAAGCCACCTGTCACATCACATCGTGGTCAGCCCAAACTGGGGGCAACGAGTCTGTTTGGGTCTGGTCTGACCTAGAGAGCAGTTCTGGAACTGAGAGCTTATGAATCCATGTTAGAATTGTTAGAGATGCTTTGAAGGCACTGGAATCAGGAGCTAAGACTTTAGGCATGGTCCTCCCACCTCCCCCAAATGATGCCATCCCCCTTTCTCCCTCACACCACCACCCTTGCATCTATGTTACCAGGAAACATGCCTCATCCCAACATCCAGAAATAACCATGTGTCCCCCACCCATGGGAATGACTTACATCACCCAGGAGAGGGAGCAGTTGCCCACAGGCTGCCACTGGAGCCTCGGTTTCCTGCCAATACCCCATCCCTGAATCCTCTCTTCATTGCCAACCTCCGGACATCATCTGGGACTACCCACTCCAGGCTGGCATGAAAAGAGGATGAAGAGAAAGTAGGGAGGAGTTGCACAGGGTGGGGTTCCAGTGAAGCCATTCCAACAGGCCCGGAGCCCTCCATTCTCATTCTCTCTTAGCAGCTGTGAGGCTTTGGGAAAACTGGGTCTCAGGCACCTCACCAGCACTTAAGGAGTTGGGCTCTCAGAGAGCACTTGCAAACTGGGTGCCTCCTCCTGATCCTTGCATCCTTGAGGAGAGCTCTCCAAGCTAGGCTTCTAGCTTGAGCTCACCTCTGAGATCCTATGATCTTGAGACCTTGGTCTGGAACTTTAAGAGAAAAACTCAGGAGGAGAAAGAACACTTCTGAGATAGACCTCACTGAAAGTCGTGGCTGGGCTTAGGGGTTTTTGTTTTTCCCCCCAGAGAGGATGGTGGGGATTGAGCCCACAAGCTGGGCATGTGCCCCTGGCTGGAACTAAACCACTGTATCCACTGAGCCAAACTGGCTAGGTTGTGAGCTTATGGGTCTTAAGCAAGTCATTAAATCACTTCCCCCTACCTTGCAGGATGTTGGAGATAAAGCATTGCAGCTCCTAAGTACCAGATACTTGGTACAGGTCAATCAGTAGCAACTCTGCTTCAGTCCCGTCTCACCTCATTGGCAGAGGGTGTCCCATGGTTCCATGGGAAGATCCTTTGCAAGATCTACATTTTGAGACTGTAGGCCTGTCCCCAAAGGATCCCAGAATAACCCAGAAATGCCCCAAGGAAAGGGATAGGTGGGAGGACGCTAGAGTATAGTGCAAAGGGCAGTCCAGGGCCCAGGGACATGGATAGTGATTCACACCCAGACAGGAAAGGCATTTCAAGCTATAGGTGAGGTGTCTAAATGCTTCAAGGACAAGTGGTCCCGTGGAACAGGGGAGCAATCAGATGACAGAGTAGGCCCAAGACCTTAATCATCAGACATTGGGGGTTATGTGCCCCTCAAGGTCAGGAGATCATTTCCCAGGCCATTCAGAGAGATCAGGCACAGCACACTACTCTGGCCACTGATCCACTGGGAGCCAGTCAAGGCCCCCATCCTTCAGAATATAACACAGACTATGGCCCTGCAGTGAGACAGATCACTCCATCCAAAGGCCCAAAGTTTTATTGTCTTGAATACATTCTCCAACAGCCCTCCACTTCCCTCCCCTCCCACCCTCCACCCCCAATACAGAATAAGGCTTGACCACAGACCCTCACCCCAAGGGGCCCCAGCTGGGAGGCAGAGGGGGCTTCCAGTTTGGTTTCAGGGTTCACCTTTCCCACCCCCCACCCACCTGCCTATGGGCTGGTCCTAGGAGCAGCTGGGGGTGAAGGGGTTGGACCAGTGCTGGAGTGAGGAGTAGAAGAGGCACTTGTAGAAATTTGTGACCACCCCTCCCCCTCCTCTCCCTCCTACCCCCTCACACACAATTTTTGGTTCATCATAAAACGTCCAACTCTCCCGCTGTAACCTGTGGGGTTAGGAACCAGGCACTCGTGCCCCTGGAGGGGCAGGGAAGGCTGAACTGGGGCTAAGGATGGCTGGAGGTGGACAGAGAGGTATAGGAGGCACAGAACGGGGAGGGAGACAAGGCTTTACTTCCTAAGCGATTGTAATAAAAAAGTTCCTGGGCATCGAGGCCAGGGCCTCCGTTCAAATATAAATTCCCCAGAATGGAGGTGGCCCGCTTCACTCCCTCCCCCCGCCCCATCCCTCACCACCACTTTGCCCAGAGCTTAGAAATCGAGACTGGACAGCCCCCAGCCCTGGACACCCACCCACCCTCACAATTAAAAAAAAAAAAAATTAACTTTATACAAAACATGGGGAGGAAAGGGAGGAGGCAGGGAAGAAATTAGGGCTGCCCTCACCTCCAGGACACAGGGGAGTTAAGGCAGCAAAAGAAGCATTGGGGGTGGGGGCATTCCCCTGCCCATGGCCCTCAGGAATCTCGATGCTCCAGGGAGAGCTGGGCTGTGGCGTGCTGGAGGTCAGAGCTCACCCGCCTCGGGGTAAGGGGACCCCCAGCCTCCCCTCGCACCTTCTTGTCCTCACCCTCATCCTCGAGGCCCCCGGCGGAGCCCCCGCCCCCCTCCAGGCGACAGTCTTCACTCCAGCGGCGTTTAAAGCGCAGCTTGAGGGGCATGCACTGCGTGGCCCCCAGTGCCTCGCCCGGCTCAGGCTTGGGGGGCACAGGGGGCGCACGAGGCGTCTTGAACACCTCTCCATCTTCCTCATCCTCGTCACTTATGTCCGTCACCTCCACCTCCTCTGACTCCCCTTCCGAAATAGGTTCCACCTTGATCTGCGGCGGCGGTGGCGGCGGTGGTGGTGGGGCCAGCGCCCCCACCCCCTCAGCCAGCCCACCGGTGCCGCCACCACTGCCAACGCCGCCGCTCTTGTCGGCGCCCACTGGAGCCTTCTCGCCAGCTGCCCGCTGCCGGCGTCCCAGTGGGGGTGGCTGGAGCTTAAACTTGAATGGGGAGGACGACGAGGCTGACGAGGGGACCGGTGGGGTCTCGGGTGCCATGGGTGGCAGCGGGCACTTGTCAGGGCGCTGGGGCTGGGGCACCACCAGCCCAGGGTAGTGCAGGAAGGCGCGGGGGCTGAGGTGGTAGTTGTAGACGCTTTGGGTGTGGGCCTGCAGGTACCGTTTCATGTCCTCGGGGCTGAAGGAGAAGTGGGAGCCTCCCCCTGAGCCACTGGGGCCCCCGCCACCACTGGGATACATGGGGCTCAGCGTGGGCGAGGGCGTGTAGGCTAGGTGGGTGGGCGTCATGGGCAGAGCTGGTGAGAGCTGAGGCGGTAACAGGGAGCCGGGCCCAGCCAGAGGGGACACAGGGAAGGGGCTCAGGGGCTCAGGGCCACCCCGGGGCCGGGGGTAAACACGGAAGACGCCAGGGTCGTGGGGCAGGCGGGCCAGCGGAGGCCCGCGGAAGGCACCCAGCTCCGGAGGGCCTGGTGGTCGGGCCCGAGGGTCCTCTCCCAGGGGCTCCTCCAGCTCTGAAGTGCCATCGCTACAGTCACTGACCGAGCCGCGGCCCAGGCGTCGGGCCACCACAGCCGAGAAGAGGGAGGATGAGGACGAAGAGCAGGCTGGTGGCGAGCGGGGATCCTCGGTGGGGGACAGCACCTCGGAGGGTGTTGAAGGAGGGAATCGGAAGTGGCTGCCGCCCGATGGCACTGGAGGGGCGCTCTGGGGCACCGCACCCCCTAGCAGGAAAGAAGACATGGTATGAAGGCCACCAGCCTAGCCCGGACACACAGACTGACCCTCTTCCCTCAGAGGCCGTTTCCGCCAGCCCCGGTACTCACCAGCCAGCCCCACATCAATGAAAGGGTAGTTAACAAGCACCAGTTTGTTGAAGTTGAATTTGTAGGTGAACCGTTTCCCCTTAGTTTTGTGCAGAATGCGTTTGTTATAATAATAGCTGTGGATGCAAAGACACCATCGGTTTAGTCACAGGGGACCCAAATCCGGACCCCCATACCATGACACGCCTTAGGTGCTGCTCACAGAGGGCGATCGAGACACCCAGGCCACAAGAGAGACATTGAGTCCCCAAGGGTAAGGCCCAGCTCTCCCCTCGGGCCACACCCATGGCCATTCTCCCCTCAGGACACCTCCTTTTGGCAAATGGGTTCAGAGAAGGGTTAGGACTTGCCTAAGGTCGATGGCTATGACTTGCAAGAACCAGGAGTCAAACCCAGTGTTTATTCCCAGAGGTCAGGGTTCCCGTTGGTGGGGGACTGTCCCGTCTGCCCAGGGGCCGTGCCCTCCTCACCGCAGGGCCCGGCTCAGCTTGTCGTAGTTCATCTGGGGCTTGCACTTGCGGACACCCCAGAGCCGGGCCACTTCGTCGGGGTCCTTGATGACGAACTCCCCGTAGTCCCCCTGCCAGGCGATGACGCCCTGGTACTCCTCCTTCCGCAGCAGCTCCAGGATGAAGTGCCACAGCTGGATCTGCCTCGAGCCGGGCGACGACTCGGGCTTGTAGGCCCAGTCCGGGAAGGCAAACCCTGGGGACAGCAGGCAGGGAAGTGGCTCCAGGTTAGAGTGCCAAGTCCAGGCCTCTGCCCCCCCCCACCCCCGCCCAGGGGCTACCTCCTACCCCACCCTCAACATGGGGAAATCCATCTCCCCTAAGGGGAGACAAGACCTGGGCAGGCCAGAGAGACAGTGTGCGTCTGTCTGTGTGAGGGGGCTAGATGGGGAGGGGGGGAGCTGGAGCCTGCTCCAGCAACACCGGGAGAAACAGGAAACCGGCGGCGGCGGGTGGCGGCGGGTCCCGGGGCCAGTGCCAGGGGGCCAGGCACCAAGCCAGGCCGGCGGGCAGGGCTGCCAGTGGGGGAAGGGCAGGAAGGGGTACATGTGGCCAGATGGTTGGGGCGAGGCCCCCCAGGACCCCCATTCCCATTCAGAGCCAGTCATACTGAACCCCACCCCTGCAAGCTCCGCTGGTCCCCTCCTAGAACATACCCTGTCCCCCTCCCAAGACCTGCCAGAGCCCTTACTCCCACCCCAAGACCCGAGAGGCTTTTTTTTTTTTTTTTTTTTTTTTCTTAAAAGGACCAGGAGGGGTGGGGTGGCTGGTTGACGATGAGGTCAGCGCTTGCACACACAGAGGCTTCTGTCTTCCCTGGAGAGTGAAACCCAGACTGTCTGAGAGAGGCCCCCCAAGCCCGGACCCTCTGTGCTGCACTGCCCGCCCCAGACCCAGGCACATGGGCCCAACCCGGCTGAAGGGCCCCAGCCCCGGCCTCAGATTGACTAGGCTGGAGCCTCTTTCCCCTTCTGCCTTCTCATCCTCAGCTATTTCCCTGCCCACCTGCCTGCCCGCCCCCAGCATTAACCTTGGATAGAGGTTGGTGGTGGGCTGGCTGGTCCCTAGAGGGGGTGGGCAGCCTGGGGGGGGAGGAGGTGGGGGGGCTGCGGTTGTTGTCATTTCCCAAACCCCCGGGTAATCAGGGACCATCAATAATTCAGCACCAGGCAGCCGGTAATGGAGGGGTGGGAGGAGGGAAGGAGGGGAGGAGGCAGGGCAGGGGCCCTGATGCCACTAGAGGGAGAAGGCAAGGATAGACAGCTACAAATAGGCGGGGTCCCAAATCCCAGGCAGGCAGTGTGGGTCAGCCTCTCTCTGGGCTGGCCCTGGTTCAAGCCCCAAGCTCAAGCAGGTACCAACCAAGCCTGGGGCAACGCTGAGACTCCACCCCAGTCTGGAATCCAGAAGGGGATTCTTCCTCTTGGGGACCCAGGGGACCAGCAGTTCCTGCTCCCACAGGGACCGCCCCCTCCAAATCCAGAGCAGACTCTCCCCCCAACAGAGGTTCCCATCCCTGGCCAGCATTCTCCTGAGTCCCTGCCCCATTCAGAAATCCCAGCCTCGAGCCAGGGATACAGCAGACATCAGCAGCCACTGCTTAATTCAGGAGTGACAGCCCCTGACAACGCCTTCCAGGGACCCCAGCATCCACAGCCCTATCCTTCTCTCAGGAATCCAAGTGTTCACCCCATTAGTCCTGTCCTGCTGGAGAACCCAGGCCCCACAAACCCTTGTGAGGGAACCCAAGTGAGCAAACCAGAGCTCCGTAAACACCCCATCCCCTCCAAAAAGCTCCCGGCCCCGCAAGGACACCGAGCTCCACGTAGCTCCCACCTAAACTCCAATCTGGCACTCAGAGCCAGGAGGAGGGGGTGGGGGTAAAGCCCCTGAGACAGTCTGGGTTTGGAGGGGTGTGCTGACTTCCACCCTACCCCCCAAATTAAAGCCACCCTTCCCAACCCACCCACCCCAGCCTCCTTGTCCCGGTAACCAGGCAACGTATGTGCAGCGACAGTCCTGGGAGCGGGGGAGCAGAAGGCTAAAAATAAACTTTGCAGAAGAGAAGGAGAGAGACTACATGCAACACAAAGGAACTCGGAAAGGAGGTGGGGGGCTCTGGAAAGGCCTCAAAAGCTGCATCCCAGGGGCTGTCCCAGGCCCTGTTGTCGAGCCCCCTGCCTGGACAACCCCCCCACCCATGGGGGCCAGGGCCCTGGCTCCCATTCTGGCAGGGACGCACCCTACCACCAGGCCCACCCCTACACTGGCTTTCCTCATCGGACGCGGCATACACGAGGGCCTGTTCCCAGCTTTGGGGGGAGAAGGAGAAGGGGGTGACGTCAGGGTGTTTCAATGGGGCTCTGTTCCCCAGGCCTCAGAGCCTTGGAGCCAGGAGCCAGGCACGGGCGAGGGGAGCATGTGTGAGTGTGTGCTGTGTCTGAGTCCACGTGCTGAAACCAGGGAACCACCAGGCCTGCACCATGAGAGCTTGGGAGTGTAAGCGGGAGGCACATCGGGGGCAGGGAGAGAGCAGCTGACCCTGGAGGGGTGCAGGACGCTGTGAGACAGGGTGGAGATGGCAGCAGACCGGAAGGGTTAGGACAGCGGCGGCGGGGTCCCAGGCGGCACACCTGGGTCCCACAGAGGCGGGGTACATTCTCCCTGACAGGCTGTGGAAGCCTGGGGGAGCCAAACTCCTGGACACCCCCAAGTTCACATGACCGTCCAAACTTTTTTTTTTAAGAGACTAGGGGGGGATCGGAAGGGAGGGGCGGTGGTAAAGGAAGAGCACGCTGGCCTCCTGGGGGGCCCCACCACCTCCCCCACTCCAGGCAGCCCTCGGTGGCGCCAGAGCCGGGAAGAAAACAGGAAGTGGGAAACAGCCGCGCAGGGGAGAGGGGCCGGGATGGAAGATCGGATGGAGGGGCACCCAGCCGCCGACTGAAAGGCAGACACCGACGAGCCGACGGGCCACCGGCAGGCCATCCCAGTCCTCCATCCCGACCTCCCCCCCCCCCCCCAGTCGGGGAACCCACAAGCGGCTCTGCCCCAAGTCAGGGCTGGGGGAGCGGCCCGGCCCGGCCCGGCCGGTCCCACCAGGGCAAGGCCCGTAGCGGGGAGGGGAAGCGAGGCGGGGTTGTCTGGGCGCCTGGACCCACTCCTCGGGGGCAGGGGAGTCTCGGGCTGCCCCTAAAGCCCGGCGGCCCGGGAGCCCGCGGGAGCCGGAGAGTATGTGGGTCGCACGTGACTGACCCTACTGCACTCCGCACCCCGGCCGCGGCCCCCCTCCCCAGTCCCAGTCCCCGAGCGCCTTCCCAAAGCGCCGGAGCCCAGCTCCCAGCCCTTTAAGAGCCGCCCCCACCCACCGGGCGGAGGGGGGGCGGGGTGGGTGGGCCGGTCGGGGCACACACCCGCACACAGGAGCCGAGCCGCAGCCGCCGCCGGGGGAAGGAAACAAGTTTGAACAGCGGCGCCCGGCCCCTTTCCCCCTCCCCCGTCCCCGCCCGGGGCCGGATTCCGACGGGGTGGACGGGCAGGGGGCGGCGGGGACCCCTCCCCCAGCGCGCCCCGGCGCAAAGTCCAGCGGCCGGGCCCGGGGCGGCGGGGGGGGGGGGGCCGGAGCGGGGGAAAGTCCGAGTGGGAGGGGGGTTAATCCCGGTGCCCCCCGCCCGCCGCCCGAGCGGGGGAGGGGAGCCCTGGCCCCTTAAGGAGGAGCAAGTTGGCGGAGAAGAGGGGGGCGGAGGAAGGAGACGGCCGGTTGAAAGAGAAGAGCTGGGTGCGGAAGGGGGGGCCGGGGGACAGCCTCCGCGTCCACCCCACCTCCCCTCCCCTGCTCAACCTCCGGCCCCGGCGGGGCGGGAAGGAGGTGCCGGGTCTCCCCTGAGCCACCTTAAAGCCGCGCGTTCTAAGGTCGGAAACAAAAAGTTCCTTTTTCGAACGTTCGGGCTGCGCTTTGGAACTTTGCGACTCCGTGCGGGCGGGGGAGTGAGGAGCCGGCGGAGACGGGCGGGGGAAGGGCAGCGGAGCCCGGACCCCGAGTCCCAGATCCTCACTCACGCCCTCCCCCTAAAAGCCATCCCTGTCCCCCCTGAGCCGATGCAGGGCACGCACCGCAGTGAAGGTCACCGGCCGGACCGCGCAGCACGGGGCCGGGAATAGCGGGCCCCGGGGACAGCCCCCCAACGCCCCGCACACGTCCCGGCCCCAGAGTGCAACGTGACATAACGGCGGGGTGGGACCCCGCCATCCCCTTTATCCCGGGAGCGGGGAAGAACCCAGTTTTCGGAGTCCAGTCAGGGAGAAGACCGACACTCGCGGCACCCAAACCACTCCGGCCGGAACCAGAAATTGGGGTCCCATGCAGCACCCCCCCCCCCGGCTCGCGCCGTAAGATGCAACAGGTCTCGCGTGCTTGGGGGTCCCCCGGAACTGAGGATCACTCGGACTCCTCCGCAACCCCTCTGCCCCCCCAAAGTTTCTCCGCCTGGTTTCCCGGGGCAACAAGTCTCCCCCACACGTGCTGCCCCCGCCCCCACCTGTGTCTGCCGGGGTCTTCATGCTGGGGGGCCCGGGGCAAGGCACCCCGACTCCGGGCCGCAGCTCCCGGGGCCCGCGCTGCCCCGTCCCGTCCCGCGCCGGTCGGGCCGCCCTCGCCGCTTCACCCGGCCTCGCCTCTCAGAGCCTCTCCCCTCCCCGCCGCCGCCTCCCGGGTTAATATCGCACTCCGGGGCCGGGACGCCCACGCCCCCGGGCCGGCGACGTCACCGCCGCGTCGCCATGGAGACCCTGCGCCCGCCCCCTCCCGGCGCACTCACACACACACTCTCGCCGGCGCACAGCCACTGAGGACTCGCCGGCTCTGAGCTTAAAGGGGCCGCGCAACGGGGGAGGAAGGAAGGTGGGGGTGGGTGGTGGAATGGGGTCTCAGGGGTCATGACCCTTCTCGGAGACTTCCAGTCTGCAGATAACTTAAGTCCTCGGCACTCGGGACCTGCCTCCCCTCCTCTCCTGCCCACTGCAGGATCCAGATTGTCTTTTGGGAAGCCTGTAAGAGGGCAGGGGGTACCTTCTCAGGGAGGGGCAGCAACTTTTGTCGGGAGGAGGCGTGGACCTTTTGGGAGGAGGCAGAATTTTCTCTGCTGGGCGGCAGGGGGAAGGGGGTGGCAGAACCTTGGGAGATGATCAAGATCACATTTCCCAGCCTAGCTTTACCCCCTACCCTCCCATCCCTGAGTCTGAATGGGGGCAGCTGTCCAGGGGTGGGGTGGAATGGGTGGAAAGCATTTCCCAGCATCGGAAATGAGGAGGCGGCTGTGCCCTTCGCTTCTCCGGGGATGGGGTCTTGGCCTTCCAGATAGCCCCAATCCCAGCTGGGGAGGAAGTGACCAAAGTGACCATCCCAAGCTGCAGCTGTCCAGGGGACAGGCCAACACCGGAGGTACCCCCACCTCCACCAGCAGGACAGAGGGTTCCGATGGTGAGCCCAGGATACGAGGGGGCGACCAAAGTCCGAACAAATGTGCTCCCACGGGGCACTGGGGGGGTCGCTAAGAGAGAGGAAGGCAGGGTTTAAGGATGAAGGCCGGCGTGTAGGGCAGTGGTGAAGTTTGTGCTCCGAAACTGGGAGGGATGGAAGCAGTCTTCAGCTTGGGGAAACA
This sequence comes from Pipistrellus nathusii, assembly GCA_963693515.1. Lineage (NCBI taxonomy): Eukaryota > Metazoa > Chordata > Mammalia > Chiroptera > Vespertilionidae > Pipistrellus > Pipistrellus nathusii. The sequence continues at coordinate 37,010,002 of OY882872.1, read as the reverse complement.
GGAAATCAGCGCTGATCAGATGTCTAGCGGAGCCACCAACGGGAAAGGGCAAGTAGAAGCAATGCTCACAGGCGGAGCCTGGAAGCAGTCTCAAAAAAGACTCTGAGGTGCCAGAAGATGGGATTATGGGGGAGGGGTGCTCAAAGAGGCTGAAGCCCAGAAGAGGGGCAGGGAGAGCTAGGCTGCCAGGAGGGAAGGCCTGCAGGGTCAGCTCTGGGTTCTGAGGGCTTCGAGTCCAGCCTCCGTTGCTGAGTTCCTAGCTGCCTTACAGCAGGAAGTCCCTCACCAGTGCCTCAGTAGAAGGCTCAGGCCTCTTCCCTGGGGAGATCAAGGACTCCAGGGAAGCATCAACCCCCTGGTGAATTAATTATGTAACCTTGACTACTGACACTGCAGCTCCCCCATGGATATTGTAACCTTCTGGGAGCAGTGTGGTCCTGCAATCATCATCATCGTCGTCGTCGTAGTTATAACTCCTCCCAAATTCCTAGCGCTCATAATGTGCCAGGCACTAAGCCAAGCACTATCCAGGGCATCATCTCGTTCATTTCATCTTTACAAAAGCCCAAAAAGGAGAATTACTATCGTTATACCCATTTACAGATTAAGAAAGTGAGGCCCAGATAGGGAAGTCTGCCAAAATCCTTCAGTCATGAAGTGTTGGAGCCAGAACTCAAATCCAGGTCTACTCAATTGGAAACATCACTCTTAAGTCCTAGCCTTACTCCCTCTTTTACTGCTCTCCACCCTTGGATGAAGATAATGCAGAGTCTCAAAGACAATAGCCTTAGTGACCCCTGCCCTCCCACCTTCAAGTCAAAGACCTGGGTTGCAACCCTAACTCTTCTACTTCTGTCGGTGACAGAGAGCCAGTGACTGTGAGCCATAGTTTCCTCATCTGTAAAATGGGGATATTAACAGCCTACATACTGTAACCAGGTTGTTGTGAGAAATCTTGGATGTGAAGTAAGTATGCCATAAATACTGATAACAATTATTAGCAGAGTGAGCTAGGTACCCCGTGGATAATGTAAGCACCCATATCCCTACAGACTCTAGCTGTAGACAATAAACACACAGCATTGACAGTGAGAAATTGCCTGTAAATGGCATAATCCCACCCTGACAGTTGGGTAAACTCAATCCCACTGCTTCTATGAAACACAATTATGGATGGTAGGCATACTTCGTGGGAGTGTCCGTACCACCCACAGAGAATGAGAGTCCCTGGTGGAAATGTCCCCTGGACGGTGTAACCTCTGGTGGTTTGTGAAGACCTGGTCACAGATACTACATGTGATTTCACCATAGAAATGTGAACCCTTTGCCGGGACCGGTTTGGCTCAGTGGATAGAGCGTCGGCCTGCGGACTGAAAGGTCCCGGGTTCGATTCCGGTCAAGGGCATGTACCTTGGTTGTGGGCACATCCCCAGTAGGGGGTGTGCAAGAGGCAGCTGATCGATGATTCTCTCTCATCAATGTTTCTAACTCTATCCCTCTCTCTTCCTCTCTGTGAAAAATCAATAAAATATATATATTTTTAAAAGATTTTTTTTAAAAAAGAATGTTGGATTAATTATAAAAAAGGAAAAAAAAAATAAAAAGAAATGTGAACCCTCTCGGATAGTTCAATTGCCTCTTCAACACCAAGAATCCCCTCCAGGGAAGGTGAACCCCACCATTACTATGTGAAATACCCAGGTATTGTGAACTAGTAATTAAAATTATTCATCACACCGAAACCAGTTTGGCTCAGTAGATAAAGTGTTGGCCTGCGGACTGAAAGGTCCTAGGTTCGATTCTGGTCAAGGGCATGTATCCCTTTCTCTTTCTCTCTGTAAAAAAAAAAAATCAATAAAAAATATATTTTAAAAAATTATTCATCACTACTCATTCCTTGAAGACATACCATCCAACCCCAGGGCTATGTCAACTCCAATGAACAAGGGGACCCATCTCCAGTTTACTATGGAAGGCTGCCTGAACCAGTGAAAAGCCCAGTATGTCAGACACAGAACTAGCCTGTAATGAAAAATGTAACACTCCATGAAGAAAACAATTCTGTCTGATCAGTGAGGACACCCCTATCCTTCCATGGAGCTAGCAATCCTTGTTCCAGTTTACTGTCCTAACACAGATAACATTCATCCTATTGTCAAATTAAGGCATGGACAGAACCTATCCCCATAGAAGTCACAATCCTTTAAGACTTCACTCCTGGAAACTGAGGGAACAATAAAAATCATAGTCACAACCCCCTACCCCTTGTGATCAATAATGAAGTATTACTGCTCTGTGAACATTGTAGTTCCCTTAGACATAGTGTGACTTGTCTAATAGAGTGTGTAGCCACGTAAGAAGGGTATGACCATCCCGAACAGAAAATGTAACCCCATGATGGCATCACCCTTCCTCATCTCCCTGACTTGAAATGCTGAAGGGCCCCAGGGCTCAGTCCCAGTCCTCTTCTCTCCTCATGTTCTGTCTCTATGCTGATTGCACCCAAATTTTTCTCTCAGCTCAGACTCTCCCGAATTCCAATCTCACACATCAAAGTGCTTCACCAGCATCTCCATTTGGACTTCTCAAGTTCTCCAAGTCAAGATGGTCCTCCTGACTGTCAGACACAGAACTAGCCTGTAATGAAAAATGTAACACTCCATGAAGAAAACAATTCTGTCTGATCAGTGAGGACACCTATACCCTCAACTGTCCTCACCTACACCCCTGCCATCTTTACCATCTTAGGAAATTGCAACTCCATTTTGCTGGTTGCTCAGGTTGAATAGCTTAGAGTCATCCATGACCCCTTTCCCTCATCTGTCATCCAATCTTTTTTAAAAATATATATATTTTATTGATTTTTAAAAATATATATTTCATTGATTTTTTACAGAGAGGAAGGTAGAGGGATAGAGAGTTAGAAACATCAATGAGAGAGAGAGACATCGACCAATGTACTTGCCCTTGACCGGAATCGAACCTGAGACCGTTGAGTTCGCAGATGGACACTTTATCCACTGAGCCAAAGCGGTTTCGGCCCAGTGGATAGAGTGGAAGAGAGAGGGATAGAGATACAAAAACATTAATGAGGAGAGAGAATCATTGATTGGCTGCCTCTTGCATGCCCCCAACTGGGACTGAGCCCACAACCCAGACATATACCCTTGACTGGAATCAAACCCGGGACCCTTCAGTCTGCAGCCGACGTCCTATTCACTGAGCCAAACCAGTTAGGGCCTCTGGCTATTTCTTGAATATGCCAGACATATTTCTGCTTTGGGGATTTTTGCCAATGTTGTTTCATCTGCCTGTAAAGCCTTTCTCTCCCCTTCTCCCCACCCCCCCGAGAAGTCTGCATAGTTCTGTCCTTCATCCCCTTCAGGTTTTTACTCAAAAAGCACCTTCCCAAGATCTTACCTGACCTTCCTAGGTCCCAAATCCCTTCTATATACTATGTTTCTTCATAGCTCTTATCCTCATCTGACATATTTCCACAACTTATTTGCTTATTGTCTGAATCCCTCCTCTTTATTGTCAGCTCTAAGAGGGCAGGGGTTTTGTTGCCTGCAGTATCCTCCAAGCCTGGCACAATGTTTGACAATCTATGAGAGAATAAACTCATCTTTGAACAGTGAACTCCCTATACTCAAAGCAATACCAATAAATGTAGCCCCAGACACATAGACACACTCTCATGGCCAGTTGATGCCAGCACAACCCCCTAAAACATCTGAAACTGGGTATGAATCACACAAACAGGGAAAATCCTTAAAGGGTTTGCTTGTCCTACTGAATGTCAGCTCCACAAAGCAGGGGTTTGGACTGTTTTCTTAGCTGCTTTATCGCTGGTGCCTAGATCCTGGTCTTACATAGAACAGGCGGGTGACACTTATTTGCCAGTGTGAACTGAGTAGACACACAGTTGGTATCACCTCACAATAAAAACCCTACTGCCGAAACCGGTTTGTCTCAGTGGTAGAGCATAGGTCTGCGGACTGAAAGGTCCCGGGTTCGATTCCGGTCAAGGGCGTGTACATTGGTTGTGGGCACATCCCCGGTGGGGGGTGTGCAGGAGGCAGCTGATCGATGTTTCTCTCTCATCAACGTTTCTGGCTCTCTATCTCTCTCCCTTCCTCTCTGTAAAAAATCAATAAAATATATTTTTAAAAAATAAAAATAAAAATAAAACCCATACAGACTGTAGAGTATCCATAACTGTCATAAACCTTCATATACAGTGTGACTCTTATATGAACAGTATAGATCCATATAGACAGTGCTCACGTGTGACCGACAGAAGGCTCATACAGACAGGGTGACCCTCATAAAGGATATGAGCCCCATGCAAACAGTGCCCCCTTTATAAACTGTGTGAACCCCATGTAACAGGCCGACCACATAAATGTTGTGAACTGCATATACAATGAGTGGCCAGATTATTATGATCTCTGAATGCATAATAATCTGGCCACTCAGTATACACACACACACACACACACACACACGTTCTGCCCAGTGCATGAATTCGTGTATTGGTGGGGTCTGGCCAGTTTGGCCAGGGGAAGGGGACATGGGTAGTTGGCCAGCCCGCCTGCTGGTTGAACTCCTGGTCGAGGGGACAATTTGCATATTAGCCTTTTATGATATAGGATATACACTGAGTGGCTAGAGTATTATGCATTCAGAGATCGTAATAATCTGGCCACTCGGTGTAGGTAGTGTGGCCCTCATGAACAGCATGAGCCCCAGGTAGGTGGGGAGACAGCAATAATAATGTGTACCCCTCAAGGCGTATTGCCTTGTTAGTGTGCTCTACCTGACAGACAGCATAACTTCTTTAACACTGTGTGATTTCCTCTGACTACAAGGTCAACACCAGTTACCTAGGTATGGCCCCCCCAAGCCATATAAACAGGGTCACTTCCATCAGCCGTGTGACTCTTCATGTGAACAGGGGAGCCCCATAGCCAATGTGGCCTCATACGGGATAGCCCGTGGATATTGTGACCCCAGCTTGGGTGGACCACTCTGTGAGCATGTGGACTCACCAATGGGCGCAATAAATCCTAATATAACTATGCCCATTTCATTAGGTCACAGATAATGTAGCCCTTTCTCATAGACAGGGAGAAACCCCACCTTCCACTGAAACCCTCTGGGCCTTTGTAACCTTCATAATATTATATGATCCCCCACGAAAAATCTTAATGCTCTCATAAAAAGTTACCCAATTCCCTTTCAACACCCATGTAGTAGGACAGATGGCTCCCTGAAAGGTGGTGTAACCTGTTTTGGACAATGGGTCCCTGAATGAAGGCGAAGAAATGGTGAATTTCTGAATGGCAGGGATATCCCAGGGCTCATACAAATCACCACTCCAATTGTTAAGCACTTACTGTATGCCAGGCCCTGGATTCAATATCTCATGTCATCCTTGCCTCAACTTTATGAGGAAGGTACTCAGATGTTGCCCATTTTTCTGATGAGCAGCGTGAGACCAAGAGAGGTTACAGGTCCAAGGTTACACAGGCAAAAATCTTTATAGCTGGGACATCAAGCACTAGACCATAATGTTTCCTGATGAATTAATAAATGCCCCACAGATATGCTGAACTCTAGAATCCTTCCCAAAAACCCCACCACTATTACCATCGCACAAACTAGGACAAGGTTATGAATAAGACTGTGACAGCATACGCTCTGTAGGTAGAAATAAGTTCCTCATGAATAACAGTAATCACAACAATAGCTAACATTTTTAAGGATTTATTCTGCTGGAAATACTACCCTAAATGTTTTGCACATGTTACTTCATTACAACTTCATAACAACCATATGCCATAGGGTTAAAAAAAAATTATCCTTGCTCTGCCAGTGTGGCTCGGTGGTTCAGCCTTGACCTGTGAACCAGAAGGTCACGCTTGGATTCCAGGTCAGGGCATATGCCCTACAGGCTAGATTCTCAGTAGGGGCTATGTAGGAAGCAGCATATCAATGATTCTATCTCATCAATGATGTTTCTATCTATCCCTCAAGCTCTCTAAAATCAATTATATATATACATATAGTAAAAAGCAATGTGGAGCCATACTGGTTTGGCTCAGTGGATAGAGCATCGGCCTGTGTACTGAAAGATCCCAGATTCGATTCTGATCAAGGGCATGTACCTTGGTTGTGGGCACATCCCCAGTAGGGGGTGTGCAGGAGGCAGCTGATCAATGTTTCTCTCTCATAAATGCTTCTAATTCTCTATCCCTCTCCCTTCCTCTTTGTAAAAAATCAATAAAACATATATTAAAAAACCAAAAAAACAATGGGGAGCCAGCCCTCTGTGAACATTATAAACACACCGCAGCCAAAGACAATCCTGAACTGACAGCAGAACCCCCTTTCATTCCAGCAGAGTGCTCCTCAGGGCAGGGTGAGCTCTTCCATGGAGAGTACAGACCCACCTCCCTCCCTGACAATCCCTCTCAAACCTGATACAAACGGACTGGGTAACAAGAAACACGATCCTAAACAATAGAAATCGCTCCCCAACATAACGTAAGCCCCCACAGGCAAAGTGAACCCTCGTCCAGTATGTGTCTCCCTTGCATGGTATCATCTCTTTTTAAACTTTTCTACTCCGGACTACCAGCAGTAAAAACCACGTGGGGGAGGGGCAAGAGAGTAGAACCCAGTGAGATCATTGCACAGCCCAGTATGTGTCCATGATAAAATCAACATGGACAGTGCATGCCACCACGCAAAGGCAACTTTCTGTGGCTGTTGTGAACCCCTTCTGTGAAAGCATGACCCACTCTTTTTTAAAAAAAATATATTTTATTGATTTTTTACAGAGAGGAAGAGAGAGAGATAGCTAGAAACATCGATGAGAGAGAAACATCGACCAGCTGCCTCCTGCACACCCCCTACTGGGGATGTGCCCGAAACCAAGGTACATGCCCTTGATCGGAATCGAACCCAGGACCTTTCAGTCCGCAGTCCACTGAGCCAAACCGTTTTCGGCATGACCCACTCTTTCCGAGGGTCTGCATGAGTGGACAGTGGGCACTCTCTTGAGTGTAATTTTCCTCAAACTCAACACTACCCGGTGGGCACTGTACACTCCCTCATGGGAGGTAGTGCCAATGTTCAACAATATGGATCTGCAATAGGCTGGGTGCATTTCCTCACACCTGGTATGAATCCGTGCTCATACTGGGAATCCGACACAGAAGCGTTCCCCGTGGCCAGTGTTTATCGCTTCCATTACCCTCTTCATCCAGGGCAAATTCAATATGGACAGAGAGAGTATGGATGCACCAGCCAGGTTAACACTTGGTGCAAACCCCATATCTGGGCAGCAAGAATCTACTACTGACAGGGCATACCCCTCTCCTCCCCCGTGTGGACCCCCCACCCCCTAAAAACCTCGCTCTCACAAGATGTGAACCCCAGAAAGTGTAGCTTTCCACAGAAGGCGGTGTGAAGCACCATGAAATACCGCATTTCCCATTTCGTGCCCTCCACCCCCACCCCGGCCCATGCCTGGGAGTGCTGTCAGAAAATTGCACCGCCATTAAATGTCAAAGTTTTGGAAAGGGAACTTGTCCTCGGGGGCCCCCAAACCCCAGGTTCTGTCGGTTGACTACACTGCGGCGCGCGCCACCCCACATACCCCACACACGCACATTCTCTCTCCTCCCGGTGGCAACAGGGCTTTCCGCGGGGCCGCGCCAGACTTTCTGAGGTGGCTGATTGGTCGTAGTCCTGACCATCCGGCAGCCAATCAAGCGAGGGAAAGGTGACATCACTCTTTCTCTTCCCCTCCCCCCACCCCAAACTTTCCTACTCCGGACTACCAGCAGCAAAAACCACGTGGGGGAGGGGCAAGAGAGTAGAACCCAGTGAGGTCATTGCACCGCCCTGGACACTGCTGATTGGCCGCGGGGCTTGAGGGTGGCGGTTGGCTGTTCTTCGCACCTCCCCCTCGTACCGCTACCGCCGCTGCTGAGAGGAGCCACCGGCGATACCAGAGCCCGGAATCCGGGTGAGTCGGGGCCCTGGGTTTAAGGTGCTCCGGGTGTCCAGTGAGACTCATGAGAAACTGCCCTTTCCGACTTTTTCTCTTCCCCGGGGTTCTTTGGTGCTTCAGGTACCCTGTCACATGGGAGTTGTAGTCTGTCTTGTACTGTCGACTATGGGCCAGAGACTTCAGAAGACTACCATCCCCAGCAGGAATTGCGACTAGCCGGTCAACAAACTCTCAGGCCACGCCTTCTAAGCCTACTCATTGGAGAGTCCGTCCCTTAGCCCCTCCTTCATGCATTTCATTGGTTACTGTCCTTCACCGAGCCTGGTTCCGGCTTAGAGTGCAAAGCGACTGGGTACTGTATTCGTCATTCGGCACTAAGACGGCTTTTAATTGGTCAATATTGATGTCAATCACTTGTTGTGGGGCAGGGTCCTAGGCATATCAGGCAGTCGTAGGCTCTGGTTGGTGTCGGTCCCAGAGGGAGGCCTGTCTTAGACTTTGGCTCCGCCCCCTAGCGCTGCCGTGTGGGCGCGATTGGTCGTGAGGAGCGTCGCTCGCCGTTGAGAGGCGGAGCTGACCAGGCAGCGAATATCTATTGGTATAGGACAGCGCCGGTCAGCGGGGTTGTGGCCACTGATTGGCTGGCTGCTCCAGCTGTTGCAGGTCCATTCACCATTTTGTGTGTTGGAGTAAAAAAAAAAGGGAGAATCGAGAGGGAGAGCCGGAGGGGGGGCGGGGAGGGACCGGACCGGACCGAGCCGGGGCCACGGCCCCCCGCCCCGAAACCCGCAGAGCCCGAGGTGAGGGGCGGGTCCAGGGCTGACACGGGTAGGGGAGATTTGGGGTGCTGGGGGCTGAGAGGGGACAGGTGGCAGGGACGGGGAGGGGGTACAGGGGAAAAAGGGTGGGTGGGATAGTGGGAAGGGTAGACAGAGTGGAAGAAGTGGTAGGTAGGAGGCGGGACAGAAGAAGGATGGTTAGGAGAGGGTAGTGTGCAGAGAATGGGCAACAGGAATGGAGGGGTGACAGTCCTAGATCAGGGTGACAGGGAGAGGGAGGGGGCAGAGTTGGAGGGGATGACAAGGAGAGGTGATGGGGAGAGAAGGTGGCAGGTCCAGAGATGGCTGATAGGAGGTGACTGGGAGGAAGAGGTGACAAAGATAGATGAGAATGGCAAGGTGGGCGACTAAGGAGGGGGCTTAGGACCTGGGAGAAGAGAGGTAGAGGTAGTGAGGTGGCAGGATGGGAGAGAGAGTGGCAGAGAAGGTGGTGCCCGCAGGGTTGACGGGAGCAGAGGGCATGAGACCCTGAAGGGCCAGTGCCTGGGCTGGACTGGGCTTCAGGAGTTACTGCTCAGATTCTGAGGGATGAGGGTCCACGGGGCACTGGGTGGGAGTTATCCCGAGAAGGGTGAACAGGAAGAGAGTAGGCCCCAGGGGAAAGAAAGAGGCTTGGCTCCGGGGTGGGGTGGAGAGTCCAGGGGTGCCAGGCAGTGCTGATGTAGGCCCTGGTGGAATATGCAGAGGTTTGTTTTGGGGCAGGACTGGGGCTGGATTTCTGTTCCCAGGTTGGTGGCCTAGCGGGTCAGTGGGGAGAAGGTGGTGGTGGCTGTCCCAACTGTTGGGCATTTGGGTGCCTTCCTCCGTTTGAGAAACCCCGGTCCCTCCCGGCTCTGCCCATGAGGACCACAGGATTGGCTTAGGGAAGGGGCAGCCTGGGTCTATAGGGTCCACAGGAGCAGCAGGCCTCAGGTAGGAGAGCATGAGGTCAAGGGTCCCTGGAGACGTGAATCAGGGGTGCCTCTGATTAGGTTTGGTTTATGGTCTTGGGCTCCTTCAACATCCCCGCCCCACCCCACCGCTGAGGCTCCCCTGCCCCCCTTTCAGCTCCTCGGTTCTTTTAGTCACTTCAGAGTAAAGTTTTTTTCTCTTTTCTTTTCTCAGGGTAGCTTGAAAGGGGGCGGGCAGTAATGACTGTTCAGGAAGTGGGTGAGGTTGGCCAGCTGCGCTTGTCCTGCTTTCTTTGACCTTCTCCCGCTTACACCCACCTGGAGTCAGGGGGCACATTTGGAGGTTAGGGGGCCCTGGCCGGCTCAGCCACCTTGCCAGGGCTCGCCCAGCCAGCCCAACCAGGGTGGGGATTCATGCAGGCCAGAAGCGGGGAGCTGGGCTTGTGGATATCACACTGGGTGCTAGGGGGGCAGGGCAGTCTCCCCCCAGTGGGACAGGGAAACCCTGGGGTGCAGATCCATGTCCCGCTGTGTGATGACGTGTATGTGTGTGCCTGTGTGTGTGTGCCTGTGTGTGTGTGTGTTTGTGTGCGTGTGTGTGCTCATGCGCAGCCCCGTGGCAGCGCTGGGTATGAGCTCTTGCCTCAGACATGCCCCTGCCTGCTCCCTGCCAGGATTTGGGAAGATGGCTCTACCCGGCAGGCCCGAGTGCAGAGCGGAGTGGGCAGCCGTTCCTCAGGTCTCTCAACTGCCCACTCCTTCCCACAGTGCCAGGCTGTGCCACTCATTGAGGTGGGGCAGGGGGAGATGGGAGAAGCTCCACATCACAGCCCAGTCACCTCCCTCTCTGTGACTGTGTGTGTGCATGTGTGAGTGCGTGTGCTCTGTGGATGGTGGCAGTGTAAGGAAGTGTGCCCTCTGAGTCATGTGACAGGCAGCATACTGAAATGGTTAGGAGGACAGACTCTGGAGCCCGAATGCCTGGGTTCAGACCCTAGCTCTCTGTTTCCTAGCTCGATTAATTTGGACAAGTTGCTTGATCTCTCTGCCTCAGCTTCCTCAAGGATGAAATGGGCTGTTGGTAGCCCCAGTCTCAGGGCTGTTTGAGGATGAAAGGGGTTCATAAAAGCAGGTTTAACCCGTAGGTGGCACAGAGGGAGGCTCCATAGGTGTGAACCATTAGAGCTTCTATGTCCCCAGAGGGCATGCAGAGTGGGTGCATGTGCATGCTGTGTCTTCTGCAGAGGGAGCAGATGTATGGGAGTGTCCCTGAGGAGCCAGAGGGAATAGCTCATGGAACATGGGTGCCACTCTGGGTCTGCTTGCTGGCTAGGGGCCATTATGAGTTGGGGACAATCAGGAAGGAGGCCTCGGGGATCATGGAGTTTAGGTGGGAACTCAGCACGTGGGAACTCTCGGGGGACGCTGGGTCTGGGGGATTCCTGAATTGCTCCCGATGACCCCTGTCTGCCTGTCCACTCTGCAGGTGGACAAAAGATGAAGCCAATGAAGAAGGCATGTGCTGGCCTGCCAGGTCCTGTCAGTGGAGGCAAGTCCCCACCAGCCACGAGGGCCAAGACGCTGAGGCGGAGAGGGGCTGGGGAGGGGGACAGGCCAGAGGAAGAGGACTACGAGGGACAGCAGCAGCCGGGCCCAGAAGAGGCTGAGGAGGGCGAGGAGGAGGAGGCCCCGCAGGCCTCAGGGGCTGAGGGGCTCCCCCTAGAGCTACGCCCCGATGACCCGGCCCCAGGCCCAGCTGAGGACCCCAAGGCAGAGGGCGAGGCAGGCCGCTGGGAACCTCCTCTGAGCCGGAAGACAGCCACGTTCAAGTCACGAGCTCCCAAGAAGAAGTACGTGGAGGAGCATGGTGCCGGCAGTGGCAGCTGTGGGGCACCGGGGCCCCCTGAGGAGCGGGCAGGGACCCCTGAGGAAGCCGGCGCCCTGGGTGTTCCTCCGCAGCCACCCACCTCTGCCCGCTCTTCCTCCACCGACACAGCCAGCGAGCACTCAGCTGACCTGGAGGATGAGCCAGCCGAAGGCTGTGGGCCGGGCCTGTGGCCCCCGGGGGGCAGCAGCGGCGGCTATGACCTGCGGCAGCTGCGGTCCCAGCGGGTGCTGGCTCGGCGACGTGAGGATGGCCTCTTCCTGCCGGCTGTGGTCCGCCAGGTGCGCCGGAGCCAGGACTTGGGTGTGCAGTTCCCTGGGGACCGGGCCCTCACTTTCTACGAGGGGGCACCCAGCGGCGGTGGTGTGGATGTGGTTTTGGATGCCATGCCACCGCCAGGCGCGCTGGCGGTGGGCACGGCTGTCTGCACCTGCGTGGAGCCTGGCATGGCTGCCTATCGCGAGGGGGTGGTGGTGGAGGTGACTGCAAAGCCGGCTGCCTACAAGGTCCGCCTCAGCCCCGGCCTTGGCTCCCAGCTGGGCCCACCAGCCGCCCTCCAGCAGCCGTCGCATCATGAGCCTGAGGAGGCCATTTGGGTGGCCCGCTCCAGCCTTCGCCTGCTGAGGCCCCCCTGGGAACTTGAGGCCCTGCTGAAGAAGCCCCCCATGGGCCCTGAGGAGGAGCAGGCCGAGCCAGAGGCCTCCCTGCCATCCTGCCCCGCTGCCCTGGACCCCAAGCAGCCTGAGGACGCTGAGGTCTCCAAGATCAGCTTTGGTGGCAGCCTGGGGCCTTGTGAGGAAGGCGCGGAGAAGCACCCACCGGCCCAGGGCACTCCGGCCCTGCTCCCGCTGCCCCCACCCCAGCTCCTGTCGCCGCCACCCAAATCCCCGGCCTTTTCAGGCCCGGGCCGCCCTGGAGAGCAGCCCTCGCCCTGCCAGGAGGGGAGCCAGGGCGGCAGCCGTAGCAGCAGCGTGGCCTCTTTGGAGAAGGGAGCCGCTCCGGCCGCCCGGGCCCGCACACCGCTGACGGCCGCCCAGCAGAAGTACAAGAAGGGCGACGTGGTCTGCACACCGAACGGCATCCGTAAGAAGTTCAACGGCAAGCAGTGGCGGCGGCTGTGCTCGCGAGACGGCTGCATGAAGGAGTCTCAGCGGCGGGGCTACTGCTCCCGCCACCTGTCCATGCGAACCAAGGAGATGGAGGGCCTGGCGGACGGTGGCCCGGGCGGGGGCGGGCGGCCTGCCGGCGTGGCAGCTCGTGAGGGCAGCGCCGAGTTCGACTGGGGCGATGAGACTTCGAGGGACAGCGAGGCCAGCAGCGTGGCAGCTCGTGGAGACTCCCGGCCGCGCCTCGTGGCCCCTGCTGATCTGTCACGCTTTGAGTTTGACGAGTGCGAGGCAGCAGTGATGCTGGTGTCCTTGGGCAGTTCCCGCTCAGGCACGCCCTCCTTCTCCCCCGTGTCCACGCAGTCGCCCTTCTCGCCAGCGCCCTCGCCCTCGCCCTCGCCGCTCTTCGGCTTCCGTCCAGCCAACTTCAGCCCCATCAACGCGTCCCCGGTCATCCAACGCACTGCTGTCCGCAGCCGCCACCTGAGCGCCAGCACCCCGAAGGCGGGCGTGCTGACCCCACCAGACCTCGGCTCCCACCCACCGCCACCTGCCCCCCGAGAGCGCCACTCCTCCGGCATCCTGCCCACCTTTCAGACCAACCTGACCTTCACCGTGCCCATCAGCCCTGGGCGGAGGAAGACGGAGCTGCTGCCTCACCCAGGGACTTTGGGAGCCCCTGGTACAGGGGGTGGAGGAGCTGCCTCAGACTTCCCCAAGAGTGACAGCCTGGACTCTGGTGTGGACTCCGTGTCCCACACACCCACATCCTCCACACCGGCCGGCTTCCGGGCCGTGTCACCTGCTGTGCCCTTCTCCCGCTCCCGCCAGCCCTCACCATTGCTGCTGTTGCCCCCACCTGCTGGCCTGACTTCAGATCCCGGACCCTCTGTGCGCAGGGTGCCTGCTGTGCAACGGGACTCACCTGTGATTGTCCGAAATCCCGATGTGCCGCTGCCTTCCAAATTCCCTGGGGAGGTGGGCGCTGCTGGGGAGGCTCGGGCTGTAGGGCCTGGGCGGGGCTGCCGAGAGACCCCGGTGCCCCCTGGGATGGCCAGTGGGAAGCCTGGCCTGCCCCCACCTCTGCCGGCTCCTGTACCCATAACTGTGCCTCCAGCTGCGCCGACTGCTGTGGCTCAGCCGATGCCCACCTTTGGCCTGGCTTCCTCGCCCTTCCAGCCAGTGGCCTTCCATCCCTCGCCTGCTGCCCTGTTGCCCGTCCTGGTGCCCAGCGGCTACACCAGCCATCCTGCCCCTAAGAAGGAAGTCATCATGGGCCGGCCTGGGACAGGTAAGAGGTGCAGTGGATGGACTGAGGCTCCAATAGGCCATTCTAAACAGGGCTACGTTCAGACTAGCTCTCAAGAGGAGCTCCTACCTTGGGAGGGGTTCGAGGGGAAGCTGGCCTCTCCTTATTTATGTGTCAGGCAGGGGACCGGACTTGGGAGGCTCAGTACAGTGCTTCCAGAGGTCTCCTTGGGAAAATGATGTCGAGGGGGTCCAGGGAACCACTCCTGAGTAGAGCCGTCGGGGGAGCTGGTGGAGATGATAATCATGAGGACACTTGTCATGTTCGGAGGACTGGCGGGGGCATCACCATGATAAGAACTCCGCATGCGTTATCTGGCTGAACCCTCACACCCACTCCATGATGCAGTACTTAACTGCTCTAAGCCCTTTTCAGATATTAGTTCCTTTAGTCTTCATATCAACCTAACAGGAGTGCTCTGAGTGTGCTCCTGTAGAGGGAACTGAGATCAGGCTAGTAACTTGCACAGGTTCACATGGCTAGTAAATCCTGGAGTCGGCCTTCAAACTGAGGCTGGCTTGTGACTGTTGGGCCCATAGTGCTGGTTACAGATGGGGAGACTGAGGCTCCAATAGGTCCTTGTGCCGGGAGGTGGCTGGACCAGGACTGGAGGCCTCATCTTCACCGTGGTGCCCAGTAAACATCACAGGTGCTGTCAGTGCCCTGGAGGGGAGCTGGGCTGTGTTGGGCGTTGTGCCCTGGTTTGAATCCAGGAATGAATCTGGTCTGGCTGCCCTCAGGACAAGGTGTGTAAGGCAAGAGTTGAAGGATGAGTTGAAATCAACCATGGGACGGGAGAGCTTCCCAGGTGGCCAGGGGAAGGCAGGCTCCACGGCCAGTAGGAGCACGGCTGAGGAAAGCCATTGTGGCTGGAGTGCTGAGGCCAAGGTTGGAGAGAGGAACATTTCTGAAACGGTGCTGGAGAGACAGGGGCCTAGGCCAGGGTGGGCCTTGTCAGAGCAACTCAGGGAGGTTGACAGACGCATCACCAGCCCCTTCTCTAGCATCTTTTTCTTGTTGACTTATGAGTTCACTGTTGACTGAGGGCCCCCTCTGTGCCTAGTCCTGTGCTGGTTGGTGCCTTGCCCTCAGAGGGCTCACCATCCCTGGTGTAGACAGACTTCCCAGACAGTGACTGTCCAGAGAAGTCAGGGCAGGGATGTGGAAAGCTGGGAGGACTTCTTGGAGGAGTGGCCAAAGCCTTCTAAAGTGAGACCTGAAAGGTGTGCAGAAATGAACCTGCCAAGGCCAGCAGGAGAACCTGCAGGCAAAGGGAATATGCAGAAGCAAAGACTCTGAAGCAAAAGCAAGTATTTGAAAGAAGTTGAATATACAAAGACTCGCTGTAGCTGGTGGTTGAGTATTGGGATGTGCAACTATATTGGAGAGCAAGGGTCAGATACTAGAGGGCCCTTATGAGACTTGTGAACTTGATCCTGAGGGCACTAGGGAGCCATGGAAGATTTGAGCCAATCTGACCTTGGCTGTTTTAAAGGCGGGGAGACAGGAAGGACAGAGCTGCTGTGGCTTGGGCTGGGGCAGAGGCTAGTGTAGGAAGGAGCTCAGGCCTTACCCTCACAGAGCTTTGGTCCAGAGCCAGGGCACAGGGACACAGGGGCTCTGCTTACTCTCATGCTCATATACTGAGGTTGTGTGCTGTGTTTTTTGCCCCACTTCCTACAGCTTTTACACTTGTTATTGTGGTTAAGATGAGCAAAATTCCACAGTAGTGGGCACAGCAGGGATTCTGTCTTTTAGCAGATGAAGATAATGAAGCAGGACTCTAACCAGCCCCTCCTCCCCAGGCACCCCTTACTTACATGCCTACAACC
Source organism: Pipistrellus nathusii (assembly GCA_963693515.1). Taxonomy (NCBI): domain Eukaryota; kingdom Metazoa; phylum Chordata; class Mammalia; order Chiroptera; family Vespertilionidae; genus Pipistrellus; species Pipistrellus nathusii. The sequence goes on along the minus strand of OY882872.1, from coordinate 36,994,118 downwards.
CCAGACATTGTCCTCATAGCATCATCTCACATCTCCTGCCTTGGTAGGGATGGCACTAATGCAAGTGATCTGAGATCTACAAGGGCAGGCCCAGCAAGGGTTCCTGCCATCATTTTCCAGAAGGAAAAACGAGGCCCCAGCAGAAAAGTGTCCTGATTGAGTTCATCCAGCCAGGGAGGAGCAGGCCTGGGCCTTGAACCCAGTCTCCTGATCTCCAGATCACAGGACTCTTCCTATCAGAAGGCACAGTAATAATAATTTATTGAGCACTCCCCAGTGCTGACTGAATATTTACTCACTGAATCCTCATAACCTTACTGGAGGTTAGGACACGTTATTATTTCCAGCATAACAGAGGAGGAAACTGCAGCCCGAAATGTGTCCAAGGTCACAAGTAGGATAAGATGCAGGATTCAAACCCAGGCTGTCTGGCTCCACAACACAGGCTCTGAAGCACTCTCAGTAACAGTCATGGAGAAATCATTGTAAGCATCCTTCTTCTTGTTTATTTTTTTAATTTTTTGCTAATCCTCACATGAGGATATTTTTTCCATTGATTTGGAGAGAGAGAGAGAGAAGAGAGAGAGAGAGTTATTAAAGGAGGGGGAGGGATAGAGAGAAATGCCGATGTGAGAGAGACATAGTGACTGCTTGCCTCCCACACACATCCTCACCAGGGCCAGGATTGAGCCTGCAACCAAAGTATGTGCCCTTGACTGGAATCGAACCTGTGATCCTCTAGTCCACAGGCCGGCGCTGTAACCACTGAGCAACTGGCCAGGGCTGTAACTTTTATTGGGCATTTGCCGTGTGCCCAGCCTCAGGTGTGGGGTAATCTTAATCAAATTCACACAGTGCTGTGAAGTAGGAATTACCATCCCCGTCCCCCGGGGAAATCTGAGGTTCAGTTAAGGAGGAGGCCCCTTGCTGGAGGCCTCCTGGTCGTCAGAACTTGTCCAGTGCCTGTCCTGTCGGTTCTGAGCCGCACCTTTCTGACAACACCCATGCTGAGGTATCCAGGTTGCCCTCACGTTCCCAGCCGGCAGGCCCTTTTGTTCTGCTCCCAGAGGCCTCCCTCACCCTTGGGAGGTGGCACCTCAGGGCTTTCTCTCTCAGAGGTCCAGATAGGACAGATGGTGCCCAGTGGCAGAATGAAGGTGTAGTCCTGGCCACTTCTGCCCACCCATGCCAGAGCCTGACCCTCACTTAGGGCAGCAGGTGTGAGGGGGCTGCTGGGCAGCCTGCCTGCTCCTGCCCCCCGCCAGGCATTTGCTTCCGCTGGGGGACATGCCGGGGCAGGCGGAGGCATTCTCCACATTCTGTGCATGGCCAGGCCGGCCAGCTGCCATGGCCACCTCCCTGTGAACCTCCCCCTGCTCCCCAGGAAAGGAAGCTGCCCCAGGGCCTGTAGCCCCGTCCCAGGAGGCCAGATGTCTTAGCCCAGTTCCTGGCACAGCCTTCCTTCTAGCTCTCAGGGTCAGCCTGGTGACCCATATTGACAGGCAGTACCCCTTCTCCTGGGTTTGTCTGCCTCTCCTTGGGTTCCTATGTCTGTGTCTAGGTTTCCATTTCTGGGCCTGAATCTCTCTCATTTCTGGAGTTCAGTCTGTCTGTTGTTCTCTAAGTCTGGCTCTCTCTACCTTTTTTGATTTGTTTCTCCTTAGACATCAGTCCTTGTCTGAGTTTTCATCCCACCCTCTTTCGTTTTGGCCCCCTATATCTCTGCACCAGCCATATCCTGTCTCCTGACCTCCCTTCTCCCACTTTATAGACTGACTTTCAGCCTCCATTCTAGCCCCCACTGCCACCTTGTGCACATGAGGTGCTTTGTTCCTTGAAGTCAGTGGACAGGTGCTAAACACCAGGTCCTCTGCTTCCTTCTTGGAGTGTGTTGGGAGGTGGTCCAGGCCTGGGACAAATTAACTTCCCAACCCTGTCCCTGAACCCCACTGAGAGGTGTTAGGAGCCATCTGCAGACCTGTCTACACCCAAGCACCTGTTCCCAAGACAGGCAGGAAGGCGGGGGCGGTGCAGGCTAGGAGATCCGGCTGTGGGGGAGCAGTAGGAAAGCAGCTCTGGTGCCCACTCGCTGCTAGAGGGCATGACCCCGATCACCCTGTATCCCCTCCCTCTCTACCACCACCTTTTAGGAGACACATGGTGCCAGCTCTATTTAACTGAGCTCCACATGTAGTCCACCCCAACAAGTAGGACCGCAGAGCAAGCAGTGCCCACCAACTATGCTTGGGTAGGTGGGGAAAATGAGGCCCAAAAGGGGGCTGAGGGTCTTCTGACTCCCCAAAACCAGATCCAAATTCTGCCCACCATAATTTGTTTTGTCTCAAACAGTGAATCCCCTCCCTATCACCAAAAGTCCCTCCTCATCCTTCCACCAGGCCCAGGCTAAACAGTGCTGGGGTAAGTGGGTGGGGAAGGCAGATGTGGCTGCAGGCACAGACAAGGATGACAGCAGGAGGTACAGAATCTGGGGAATCCAGAGGATAGAGACAACTCTCAATGCCAGGTGATGAGGGAGGTTCAAGAAGGCTTTTCATTGAAGCCGAAGAAGGAGTGGATTTCTGGGTAGTTGAAAGAAAGGGAAGGGCTATCCAGGCCAAGGCAGCATGGGAGCAAAGGCCAGGAGGGTGAAAGTGCATGACCTCTGAGTGGTTAGTTGAGGCTGAAGCTGACACTAGAGCCTAGGCTTGGCAGAAAGGTGCCATGGAGGACAGCTCCAATGAGGCCAGGGTTGAATGCCAGCCCCTGAAGAGCCAAGAAAGTGTTTAGAACAGGGGAGAGAAAAGATTGCACTTGGGTGTCAAAGATCCCGGGAGACTGCACTGGAGAGAAAAAGGCCTGGGCTGGAAAGAAGAGGATGACTTGGGAGGAGAGGAGTTTGTGAGGTAGCAGCAGTGCTTCTTGGAGATTTCCTGGAAGAGCCCCCCCACTCCCAAGAGCTGTGAGAGGTCAGGCTGCCCCCTGGCGGTGGCTGGCGGCAGCACCGCGGGGCGGCCGGCGCATGCGCGGCGGCGGCGGCGGGGGCGTCGCGGCCCCGGCATTAATAGCTCCATTAGTGGCCGGGAGGGAGGCGCATTAGCGGCGGCGACGGCGTCTGGCTCCCATTACCACCGGCGGCAGCGACTGCACCGCAGGCGGCTGGACCCTCGCCCGTCGCGCCGCCGCCTTCGCCCGCACCCCATCCCCTGTTCCCGCTCCCCACGGGAGCCTGGGCCAGGGAACTCCCGTCCCCCCATTTCCGCAGGAAAGCAGATTGTGGAGCCAGGGAGACCAGGGTTCAAATCCAGACCGTGCCCACACCTCCTCTTGACTGCAAGAGCCTATCCTCTAGGCCTGTTCCTTGCGAAACGGCGGGGAGACCGTGTACGGGGCCTTGTAGACCCGGACGTTCACCCCTTCGGGCGGCCGCGCCCAGCCTCCGCGGGGACCGAGGGGCACCGGTTCCCGCGCCCCAGGGGGTAGGCCCTCCCGTCGGGCCTCCGTCCTTCCTATTGGCCGCCAACGAGCCCGACGACGCCGATTGGTGGAGGCTGGTTCCCCCACTTCGGTGCCATTAACCCCTGAACAGCCACGCCCTGGGACTGGTGCTGGTCCCCCCCCCCCCCCCCCCGCAGACAGCCCGGGTGCCAGCTGGCCCGCACCCCGCCGCGGCCCGCGTGGGTGTCAGGCCGGCCGGGCGCCCGCCCGCCCTCCTAACACAAAGCAGCTTTGTGGGGCCGCCGGGGACTGGCCAGGGGCCAGACGGCGAGTGGAAAATCTCGTGAGCTCGGGGAGGGGAGGAGAGCACAGGGCGGCGCCCCCTCCTCCGCACGGGCCGTGGCGCCTCCCTCAGCCCGCGCCAACCAGCCCTCCCAGCCCTGGCGCCTACACACTACCCCCGCCCCACCCCCAACCCGCTCCCCACCCTCAGTCTTCATCCCGCCCATCTCCCCATCCTTGGGGACCCTCCCCCACACCGCCCGCCTGCCTTTCTTTCCCTCCTGGTCCCCCTGCATACCCCAGCCCCACTCACACTGACTCACCCTGGTGCTATTTTTAGGCCCCCATCCTTCCACCGCCGCACCAGCCCAATCCCGGGCTCGTTCCCCAGGCAACCCTGGCCGGCGCCTCCCGGAGTGGGTGGGTGGGTGGGTGTGTGTATGTGGGAAGGGGGTGAGGGGATCTGGGGACACCGGGTTGGTGCGCTGAGGCGGGGTCCCAGGCAGGGTAGGGAGCAGTGGGTGGCAGGGGTGGGGTGCCTCTCAGGCTCAATAAATAGGGCCCGTGAGTTTAGAGCGTGTCTGCCATCCCTCGGTCTGTCAGCATCCCTGGCTGTACGCCCCAGGACTCTGGGCAGGCCTTGGCTTGTGCCACCCTGGGTGGCAATTGGTGTCTCTGTCTGGGCTTTGTGACCCCAGGCTAGGGTGGAGTTGGGTGGTGCTTTGGGGCTGTTGAGGGCCAGACCTTTTGTGGAGTTAGCTCATGGCTGGTACCGGGGGTGGCTGCACTGTAGTTCTGCCCCAGTACCTGTCTTGAGTGAAGGAGGGCTCTCCACCCCTTGGGGCCCTAGTTTGGAGAACTTCCACAGCATTTCCAACGAGGAGGGCCCCAGTGAGGGTTGAGGATGGCTGGAGAGATGGAGCTGTGTGGGTACAGAACCTGCTCCCTCTTCTCCACTCCTAATCACCCCCACCAAGGGTTCCTCCACTCTGAACAATGGAAGCTAAGTATAGGGCTGGCCCAGTGCCCAGGGCAGGGGGGCCCTTCCTGCCTGGATTCCGGCCCCTCCCTGCCAGGCTGGGCCCCTGCTTAGCTGTACTGTACCCTGTAAAGGGCCTCTTCCCACCCCTCTTATGTAGGCTCTGTGTCTTCCACCAGATGTACAATTCGCCCAGATGTGTGGGGCCCATTTTCCCTCCTTTTCTCACCCAACAGAAGTGGGGGATCTGGGGGCAAGGTTCCTCTGAGCTCTGTCCCTGGGCTCCACTGCAGTGGGAAAGGGGTTAACTTGCCAATAGGTGACTCACTGCTGGGGAGAGGAGGGGGCAGCGGTGAGGAGATAGTGGCCACATTGATTTCAACCTTGGTTTCTGCCTCACATTGCAGTCCCTGGGGCAGTGAGGTAATGGAGGGTCTGAGTCTGGGGCTGCCTATGGAGGAGGGGGCAGTCACTTAATAGTCCCTCTGGTGGCCCCTCCAGGCTCGCAGCCAAGTGTCTGGTCCTGCAGTCTCTGGAGGTCACAGGGCTACAGATGTCCCCTTCCCCTCTGGGCTCTGGTTTTGCTCCCTCTCCCAGCCTTCAACCCTGTTGGTGGACAGGGCAGGCTGGGAAAAGCGTTTGTCTATCATTGTCTCCACCTGTGAAAGAGCCCAGAGTTGGTCCATCTGAGCCTGTGCAACCTTTACTGGCTCAGGTGTGGCCCCAGGGTTTCCCTTATCTCTGTCTGGTGGGTCCCAGACCCCTGCTTACGTCTCTGTGTATGACCTCTGACCTTTCTGTAGTTGCCAGTCTCTATATCATAGTCTAACCATATTCCTGGACTTTTGTTTGGGAGTTTGTTGCCTGTGTCCACCCTGAGGTTAAATTTTCGTAGTGGGAAGTGCATTTAGGTTAGAGCACTAGGCTGTCACCTCTGGCTGCATGATTTTGCACAATTCATTGTTTCTCCGAGCCTCATGTTCTCATTTGTACAATGGACATCAGAAAGTTACCTCCTTGGTGTCTGTGAGGATTCAGTGAACAGATAATACATACAGGCTCCCAGCACACAGCAGCTTTAGTGTTAGTTTCCTTTCTTCCTCCTGGCCCTTTCTTGGAAGGAGTGGCTCACAGCCTAGGGTGGCAGGCCATCGCACAGTGGTGATCTGTGAGGTAGAGGATCCTGGGTAGCTTCAGGCAGGGGAGCTGAATGACTATGAACGGCCTTGGCACTCTGTATACCTGCTATGCCAGGGTACTGAGGTGTAGTTAGTGCTTACCAGGGTAAGTTTCTATAGTGTGTGTGGTCACTATGATGTCTGTAAGAATTAGCCTGTGTTGGAGATGGAAGTACCCAGAAGGCAGTGTGAGTGTGTGTAGAGGAGCATGTACGATTGTGTGGGAGGGATGTGGGTTGTGTGTGATGGAGAAGCAGTGGCTGTGATGAGGTGTGCATGATCATTCTGCCTATCTGATACTTTGTGTTTGTATAATGATTAATGTGGGCCAGTGAATGTGTGAAGGTATGCATTAGTGAAACATGCATGACAGGATATGTATGAAATGGATCACATGAAGAGGACGATGGGTGGGAAGTGATGGACCTTGAGTGTGGAAAGTAGTACACATATGTGAGCAGGTGTTAGAGGTTTGTAACTTAGCGTGGGACGGTGAGTGTAAAACCGAAGGTACATGTGACCGTGGGGTGTATATGAAATAATGGGTGTGGTAGGAAAGCGTGTCTGTGAGGGGGGTGTGTATGTGTGTGTGCTGGTGTGAGAGTTGGTGAGAGTTCGGGGGTGACTCCCTCAACCCTGCAAGCAATTCGTCTGTCCTGCGGAGCCGTGCGCGCCCAGGTGGGCCAAGTGCGCGGGAGCGTGTTCCTTGCAAGGACCGGACACACAACCACACACAACCCAGGGGCCTCCGCAGCGCGTCGCCACGACCCGCCCCCTGGCTCGGTGCCTTTACTGCAGTGCGCCCGTCCTGCCTCTTTCCTCCCGCGGCCCCGCCCCCGGACGGCTCGGGGCCAAACGGAGCCCGCCCATCCCTGTCCTCATTTGCATATGACTGACGTTCCCCCGGGGCAGCCAATGGGGGCGGGCGCGGCGGGGCCTGACCCGCGCGCGGTGTCGGCAGCCAATGGGATTAGGCACTGGGGGCCGGGCTTGCGCGGAAGGCCGTGGGGGAAGCGGGGAAAGGGCGGGGGGAGCGCCGCGGGGGGAGGGGAGCGCGTAGTAGTGGCGGGGCGGGGAGGCGGCGGTGGTTCGGCGCGGGGCTTGCTCGGAGCGCACGGGCGCGTGCTAGCTGGACCGTCTGTCCGCCGGGGGCCGGAGGTCGACAGGGTGCTGAGTCGGGGGTCCAGAAAGGCGGGGCGGCGGCGCCACCAGCCGGGGCGCGCGGGGCCACTGCCGTTACCGCTGGAGCTGCGAGGGAGGGAGCGAGCGAGCGAGGGAGCGGTGAAGGGAGGGGGCCGCGCACGCGCACCCGCGCCCCGCCCCGCCCGTCGGGCTTGGTGCGGGAGGAGGGAGGGGGAGGGGGCGGTGCCGATGGCCCCTGTGCCGCGCGCCCCGTGACGGCCCCCGCGGGCGCCGGGGGGCGGGGCGGGTCCGGAGCGCTCTGAACTCCCCCGCCCCCTGGGCGGCGGGGGGCAGCGGCGTTCTACGCAGGCGCGTCCGGCAGAGACCCCCCTTGTGGGGCGGCCGGAGGGGGGCGGTCGGGCTTGGGGGGGGGGGGGGGCATGCGTCGACGGCCTCCAGCTGCCCCCGGGCCCGAGCGGCGGCCACTGAGGAGGCGCGAGCCCCGGCCAGGCCCCCTCGCGCCGGACCATGTACTCAGCCCACAGGCCACTGGTGCCCGCGTCCGGCGCGGCTTCCCGCGGCCTCGGAATGTTCGGTCAGTACTTCCTGGGCCCTGGGACTGTAGGGGTCAAGATGTTGGGGTGCTAACTGCGGAGTGTCTGTGATGGGGATATAGCGGGAGAATGGTAGAGGCAGAGTAAAGGGAAAGTTACGAGTTGTAATGGTTAGTGATGGCAGGTCAAGTGGTTAGTGACGGCAGGTGGGAGTGTAGCGGAGTGATGGGCGTGGGGAGTAGCTGGAGCAGCCTGGTGCTTAGGTGATGGGGCGAAAGCGGTCCGTTGTCATTGGAGGTGAGCGGTGCAGTGTAACTGGCTCGGGCGCATGGATTAGAATCGGAGCAGCCTGAGATCTACTGGCCCGAGGGGTGGACTAGACAGAGGGAAGGGGCTGGGGTTGAGCAGCGGGGCTAGGACAGGATTTGGGAAGTGAGTAAGGCGCTGTTTGCTTAGAACAGTGTTGGACTGAGTGTTTGTGTTGAGCTTTGCGGAGAGGGAGAGACCCAAAAATCCTGGATGGTAGGCACTTGGGAGCAGTTCAGAAGGGGCAGGACCAAAGGACTGTTCCCTCATTGTCTACTGGGTCCCTTCTCCTCCCAGCAGATGAGGAGGCACTGGTGAGAAAGATCTTTGTGAGGAGAGGGACAGGTTCAGGTCCCTGGGGGTTGTTAAGTGATTGGAGGTCCAAGAAGGCTTTTGTGTCCTCTGGGCCCCAGGGTTAGGGGGTAGGGTCGTCATATTTTGTCGGAGTCTTGAGTTGCTTCCAGTGCTGGCCTCCTTGTTCCTCTCCATTTGCCTTGATGTCTTCTTTTTCTTTTTCTTTTTTCTTTTTTCTTTTGTCAGCCCTTTATAGAATCAGGTGCTCACAAAGGGCTCCCCTAGTCCAGGCTTTTGAAGGCATGAGGGTGGTAACTCCAGGACAGAGTGGTCTGGGTCAGGGGAAGGCCTGGAATGATGGAGACCAGGGCTAGGGCGTTCCCCTCCTCCCTTTATAGTCTTCCCCTAACAGGGGCCTCTGCTGCTGGTTCCACTTCCCCCAGGGAGCAGCAGTGAGAGGGAAGCCCACTCCTGGTCTCCGCCTGCTCCAGGAGGCCAGCCAGTCCCCCAGCTCCTGGAGCTGAAGGGGTTCTCGGGGACCAGCTCCTGATAAGGGAAGTGCCTTCCTGTGTATATCCTTAAGGAAATACCTGGCACTCCTGCCTTCCCTGGGCAGAGACTTGTAACAGTTCTTTTATTTGTCCCATTGTCTGTGCCTTCTCTTCCAAGGAGTTCTCTATACCCTCCCCTCTTTCTGGGCTTGGGTTTGGGGCATGCCCTAAAGATGAGCTTGGAGTTTTAGAGGGACAGAGGCTAGGAGGCCTCTTCACAGGCAGTAGGTTCTCTTTGGTGGTAAGGGGAGAGATGCTATAGCCACCTGTGCCCAGCCCAGGAAGGGCAGGTCTGGCTCTCTGGTGCCTGTGGTAGTGGTGGGAGGCAAAGAGACTCAAGACTCTGGGTAATGGAGGGAAAAGGAGAGGAAAGACAGGGGCCATCTGCCTCAGGACAGAGAAAAGGAGTGTGAGGCCAAGGTAAGGGTATGTCAGCTGGCAACATGGCTGGGAGTCTTCAGGCCTTCTGAGGTCTTGGGGCCTTGGCAGTGTAGGATGGCAGTCAAACATGGCCTGGTTTGTGATAGGAGCCAGTCATTCCTCTGGCCGGGTCCCTGGTGGCAGGGCTACTGGAGGTGGGGGGAGGGAGTGGGGCAGCAGATTCTCTTAATATCCCTGCTTCTGTTTTCATTTTCATAAACCTAGAAACCTTTCAGGCGGGAGTTTTCTTTGAGTGATGTTGCATGCATGTGGAGAGGTTCAGGGCTAGGAGAAGGGGGTGTAAAAGAGAGGTGGAGCTACCTTGTTCAGGGTGGAAAAAACCTTGGGTTGAGGGTCAAGGCCAAGATCTACCGCACAGCTCAGCTGGCTCCTTCCCACAGTGTGGACGAACGTCGAACCTCGCTCTGTCGCCGTGTTCCCTTGGCACTCCTTAGTCCCCTTCCTGGCCCCAAGCCAGCCAGACCCCTCCGTGCAGCCAAGTGAGGCCCAGCAACCTGCCAGCCATCCAGTGGCTTCCAACCTGAGCAAAGGTGAGGGATGGGGGGCTGTGGAAAGGCATGGGGATGGTGTTGAGGTGGTGCAGGAGCCCTCTGATCTGCCTCTCTGTCCCCAGAGCCTGCTGAGTCGGCGGCTGTTGCTCACGAGCAGCCACCAAGCGGGACAGGGAATGCTGACCCTGGGCGGCCCCCTGGAGCCACATGCCCTGAGAGCCCAGGGCCTGGACCCCCCCACACTTTGGGGGGAGTGGAGTCTGGAAAGGGCCCCCCTCCCACCACTGAGGAGGAGACCCCTGGCCCTCCAGGAGAACCCCGGCTAGACAGTGAGACGGAGAGTGACCATGATGATGCGTGAGTGCCCCGTGACCTGGGACTGGGGTGGGATGGCCAGGGACTTGGACCTCACTATACTTGCTGCTCTCACTACAGCTTCCTCTCCATCATGTCTCCTGAGATCCAGTTGCCTCTGCCACCTGGAAAACGCCGGACCCAGTCCCTTAGTGCCCTGCCCAAGGAACGAGACTCATCTTCGGAGAAGGATGGACGTAGCCCCAATAAGGTGCCTCATCCCCACCTGTCCCCAGCTCAGCCTGTGGCCACCCAAGCCTGTCTCCTTGATTCTAACTATTCCCCTTGGACCCGTGTTTGCTGTAGCGGGAGAAGGACCATATCCGGCGGCCTATGAATGCCTTCATGATCTTCAGCAAGCGGCACCGGGCCCTTGTCCACCAGCGTCACCCCAACCAGGACAACAGGACCGTCAGCAAGATCTTGGGCGAGTGGTGGTATGCCCTGGGGCCCAAGGAGAAGCAGAAATACCACGACCTGGCCTTCCAGGTAACACCTCCTCCTCTTGGCTCCTCCCCAGCTTCCTCTGGTGGGTGGATGAGTGAAGGGTCCTGCCATCTCCTGCCAGGTGAAAGAGGCCCATTTTAAGGCCCACCCAGACTGGAAGTGGTGCAACAAGGACCGAAAGAAGTCTAGTTCAGAGGCCAAGCCCACAAGCCTGGGGCTGGCAGGAGGGCACAAGGAGACGCGGGAGCGAAGCATGTCGGAGACGGGCACCGCTGCTGCCCCTGGAGGTTAGTCAGCTCCTTGGCTCTCCTGCCCTGCTATCCCGTCCCTGAGAGCTTCTGCTACCCCCTTGCTTGCTCACCCCCTGCCACCGAAGCTCCTCCCTGTCACTTTTTAAAAATACGTTTTTTACTGATTTTAGAGAAAGGAAGGGGGAAGGGGAGAGAGAAACATTGATTGGCTGCTTCCTGCATGCCCTCTGTTGAGGATCAATCCTGCACCCTGGGGCATGTGCCCTGACCAGGAATTGAACTGGTGACCTTTTGGTGCATGGGATGATGCTCAACCAACTGAGCCACAATGACCAGGGCTGCCTTGTCACTTTTATTTGAGGATGTTTATTTATAAAGGAACCAGCACTTTTCTCATGTGAAGGATCGAGGAATGTCCAGATAGATAAAATTTTCAAATAGCAATCTCATCAGCTGACACTTATTAAAGCATTTACTACATATACCAGGCACCAAGTGGGGTGTAATCTCTAGGGCTTAGAACCATACCCCATTTTCCAGGTGAGGCAAAACCACTGCTTGAAGTCACAGAAAACAGTAACTGGCAGTGCCAGAAATTAAAGCCCAGCGTGGCTGACGCCCAGAACCACAGTTGGAAGCCCCTCATTAATGCTTCCTGTCTGCAGTGGTCAGGGTGCCTGGCACTGTGCTGAGGTGCTTTTCTGGAGCAATCCTGTGGGTCTGGGCTCAAAACTCGGGGCAGGGATGCGATATGGCAACAGGCCAGTGGTTATTATCTAGCCAGCGCCACACGAACCTGTCTGCAGGCTTACTTACTCTCAGAAGGGCTGCCTCCTGGGGACCAATGGGCTTGCTCCTTGCAGCCCCAGAGGGCAGGAACCATTGGAAAGGAGATGCTGAGCTGGTGGGTGGCATCTCTTTTCCGCTCGGTGGCCCAGGAATTCCAGCGTGCTTTTGCCCGGTACCTAGAAATTTGGCGGGTGGCTCAGCCAGTCCAGGTGCTGGTAAGAGGCTTCCTGACTCTGCAGCACTTCCCCCCCTTCCACTCTACAGTGTCCTCTGAGCTTCTATCTGTCGCAGCCCAGACACTTTTGAGCTCGGACCCCAAGGCTTCGGGGAGCGGCTCCTGTGGGGCAGAACGTCTGCACACAGTTGGGGGACCTGGTTCGGCCCGGCCCCGAGCCTTCTCCCACAGTGGGGTCCACAGCCTGGATGGCGGAGAAGTAGACAGCCAGGCACTACAGGAATTGACTCAGGTCTGGGGTACAGGCCACGGGAGTCGGGGAGATGGGCAGGGAGGGCTGCCCAAGGTGACAGCCTCGGCTGATATCTCCCTACAACTGCCCTGCAGATGGTGTCTGGCCCTTCATCCTACGCTGGCCCGAAGCCTTCCACACAGTATGGGGCTCCAGGCCCCTTTGTGGCCCCTGGCGAGGGAGGTGCCCTAGCGGCCAGTGGGCGGCCTCCACTGCTGCCTACCCGAGCCTCCCGTTCCCAGCGTGCAGCCAGTGAGGACATGACCAGTGATGAGGAACGCATGGTTATCTGTGAGGAGGAAGGGGATGATGATGTCATTGGTGAGCAGTGGTAGGGACCCAGAATCCTGTCCAGGGGTTTGGATGGTGGGCAGAGATTGGATCCAGACCCTCAAGCCCCTTTTTCCCCTTCCCTTTCACTTATGTTCAGTTCAGCCTACCCCTACTTTTGGGAAGCCCCTGGCCAGATAGGCAACCAGGAGGACCTGGGCCTGGCCAGGCCATTGGGCACGGTGTTAGATGCATGCTTGTGTAGGTGGACACACCTGGGCTGAGGAACAGCATTCCTGGACAATACTCACTGCTGGTTTGGGGCAGAGCTGAGGCCAGAGCCCAGGTTCCAGAATGTCCTTCTGGCCCTTTTGCCAACACTGTTCCCTCTACTCCCTCAGCTGATGATAGCTTCAGCACCACTGACATTGACCTCAAGTGCAAGGAGCGGGTAACTGACAGTGAGAGTGGAGACAGCTCTGGGGAAGACCCAGAGAGCAGCAAGGTGAGTGCTTGGGACTTGGTGCCGTTTGGTCTCACCGAACTCCAGGAGTGGGGCTATCTTGTTGTGTGTTGACAGAGAGCCTGAGAGGGAAGTTATTTGCCCCACAGTGAATTGTGTCACAGGCTGGATGAATCAAGGCCTTCAGGTGGCCTGAGTGTGGGTGTTCAGGCTCCCTGATACAATTGTGTATCTTCTCCTTCCACCAGAGCTATGGCCGGAAAGTGTTCTCACCTGTGATTCGTTCCTCCTTTACCCACTGCCGTCCATCGCTGGACCCTGAGCCCCCAGGGCCCCCGGATCCACCGGCAGCCTTCAGCAAAGGCTACGGGCCCACCTCATCCTCCTCGTCCCCACCTGCATCCTCCTCGGCCTCAGCAGCCACCTTCTCATTGGGCTCAGGGACTTTCAAGGCCCAAGAGTCAGGTCAGGGCAGCACAGCAGGCCCACTACGGCCCCCACCCCCTGGGGGCCCACCAACACCTGCCAAGGCCACCCGCTTTCTCCCAACGGATCCTACCACCTTCCGGCGCAAGAGGCCTGAAAGTGTAGGGAGCCTGGAACCACCCAGCCCCTCCGTTATTGCAGCACCTCCTGCCGGGGGAGGAGGTGTCTTGCAGACACTAGTTCTGCCTCCAAACAAGGAGGAACGGGAAGGCAGCGGAGCCCGCCTGTCCTCAACCCCAGCCCCATCACTGGCCTATGGGGCCCCACCGGCTCCCCTGTCCCGCCCAGCTGCCACCATGGTCACCAACGTAGTGCGGCCTGTCAGCAGCACTCCTGTGCCCATCGCCTCCAAGCCCTTCGCCACCTCTGGTCGGGTGGAAACATCTCCAAATGACGCAGTGGGTGCCAGGACTGAAACGATCGCTGGGTCCCGGGCACCTGTGGGCTCTCCACTGGGCGTCAGTTTAGTGTATTCGGACAAGAAGTCGGCAACAGCCACCTCACCAGCCCCACATCTGGTGGCTGGGCCCCTACTAGGTGCTGTAGGGAAGGCACCTGCCACTGTCACCAACTTGCTGGTGGGCACCCCAGGCTACGGGGCCCCTGCACCTCCTGCTGTCCAGTTCATTGCCCAGGGGACCCCTGGTAGTGGGGCCACTACGGGCTCAGGAGCAGGTGCTGGTACTGGTCCCAATGGGCCAGTGCCCCTGGGTATTCTGCAGCCAGGTGCCTTGGGCAAGGCTGGGGGAATCACCCAGGTGCAGTACATCCTGCCCACACTGCCCCAGCAGCTTCAAGTGGCACCTGCTCCAGCACCAGCCCCTGGGACCAAGGCAGTGGCTCCTGGTGGCCCTGCATCAACCACCAGCATTCGTTTCACCCTTCCACCGGGCACTTCTAGCAACGGCAAAGTCCTGGCTGCCACTGCACCCACTCCTGGCATACCCATCCTGCAGTCTGTACCCTCTGTCCCGCCCCCCAAAGGTGAGGCCTGGGCTGGGCAGCACAAGTAAAGGGGCCGCGGCCCTGTTCGGCTCCCTTTAACCTCCTTTCTTGCCTCTTGCAGCCCAGTCGGTTTCTCCTGTGCAGGCCCCAGCCCCCAGTGGTTCAGCCCAGCTGTTACCTGGGAAGGTACTAGTGCCCCTGGCCACCCCTAGTATGTCAGTGCGTGGCGGGGGAGCCAGCCAGCCGCTGCCCCTGGTTAGCCCGCCCTTCTCAGTACCTGTGCAGAATGGCGCCCAGCCTCCCAGCAAGGTAAGGGCATCCTGGCTGTGGCTTCACCTGTTCCTCATTCCTCTCCCGCTGGGTTTGGTCTCCATAGCTTAGAGTTTTCGTCTGTCTTTGCTTCGCTCACTTTCCCCCCTTTTGTCTGTCTCTGGGAATGCCTTGCCGTCTTCTCAGTGTCTCTGTGCATGTTGATTCTGGCCTCAGTGTCTGCAACTTGTTCCTTTTCTGTGTTCCCCACCTCTTTTGAAAATTTTTTTAGAACATTTAAAACATTTTTGTTTTTAAAAGTTTGTTTTTATTTTTTAATTTTTATCTCTTTCCCCCACCTCTTGCTGTCTTCTTTCCCTTTGTTCCAATCCCAAATTTTGTGTTCCTTGTTTTGGCTGAGACCCACCACCTTCCTAGGTTTTGGCCTTCCTCTTCCCCATGCTGGGTCCTCCACTCACTGCAGCCTATGGGTGCTCTTGCCACAGATCATCCAGTTGACTCCAGTGCCTGTGAGCACACCCAGCGGCCTGGTGCCGCCCCTCAGCCCAGCTACGATCCCTGGTCCCACTTCCCAGCCTCAGAAGGTCCTGCTGCCCTCCTCCACCAGGTAATGGCTATTGAGGCAAGCCCAGGTAAGGGGGTGGTGGGGGCAGGTCGCTTCACTCTTCCCCTATTTATTTTTTAATACCTTTTTGTTGATTTAGAGAAAGAAGGGAGAGGGATAGAGAGATAGACACATCGATTGGCTGCCTCCTGCATGGCCCCCTACTGGGGATTGAGCCTGCAACTCAGGCATGTGCCCTGACTGGGCATCAAATCATTGACTTCCTGGTTCATGAGTTGTTGCTCAGCCACTGAGCCACACCAGCCAGGCTCTCCCCCCCATTTTTACTCTTTCCCCCCTTTCCTCTCCTTGCGACAGAATCACCTACGTGCAGTCAGCAGGCGGGCACACGCTGCCTCTGGTCACCAGCTCAGCATCCAGCCAGGCTGGAACAGTCACCTCATATGGGCCCACGAGCTCCGTAGCCCTAGGCTTCACCTCACTGGGACCCAGTGGCCCTGCCTTTGTACAGCCCCTGCTTTCAGGTGAGGCATGACCTGGCAGGCAGTGCTGGGAATCCATGGTGGGTCTGAGGCAGTCCAGCTAAGGCAGTCCAGGCCTAACACGAGCCTCTGCCTCTCTTGTTTCCCTCTCTGCAGGCCAGGCCCCGCTGCTGGCTCCTGGCCAGGTGGGCGTGTCACCTGTGCCCAGCCCCCAGCTGCCTCCCACCTGTGCAGCCCCTGGAGCTCCCGTCATCACGGCATTTTACCCTGGCAGCCCCATACCCACCTCATCAGCGCCCCTGGCCCAGCCATCCCAGGCCCCTGCAGGCCTGGTCTACACTGTGGCCACCAGCACCACCACCCCTACTGCTACAATCCTGCCCAAGGGCCCATCAGCCCCTCCTACTGCCACTGCCTCTGCCACCCCAGCCCCTACCAGCCCTTTTCCTAGTGCCACAGGTGGGTGTTGGGCCAACCCAGGGTGGGGTGAGTTGGATTCAGGGAATGGGCTCCAGTCAGGCCTAGCTCAGCAAATGCTCTTCTCCCCATCAGCAGGCCACTACAGCTTAGTGGCCCCCAAGGCCCAGAGGCCCACCCCCAAGGCCCCCCAGAAAGTGAAGGCAGCCATCGCCAGCATTCCTGTGGGCTCTTTTGAGGCGGGTGCCCCTGGGCGGCCTGGCCCTGCACCCCGGCAGCCCTTGGAGCCTGGCTCAGCTCGTGAGCCTGCTGCCCCTGAGTCCGAGCTTGAGGGGCAGCCTACAACGCCAGGCCCTCCACCTACCCCAGAGACTTGGGCTCCCACTCCCCGGAGTAGCCCCCCACCACCCCTGCCTGCTGAGGAGCGGACCAATACCAAGGGCCCTGAGACTATGGTGAGTGTCCAGCAGTCCTGTCCTGGGGGCTCTTGCTGCTACTGGGTTCTGTCCCTTGGCCCACTGTCTGCTCCCTAACCCACCTCTTCCCTGCATATATCTGAGACGTGCCCTTGTCCCTCCTGCTTGACTGTCACTGGGCTTTCTCCAAGATTGTCTCGGGCAATCAGCACCTGTCTCTTTGTTTCTGGGTTTTACCCCAACAAGTCTGAACCTGTGTCCTTCATCTCTCTGCCATCCCCACCCCAGGCCAGCAAATTCCCCAGCTCATCTTCAGACTGGCGCGTCCCTGGGCTGGGCCTGGATAGCCGTGGGGAGCCTCCCACCCCTTCTAGCCCGGCCCCAACTCCAGCCCCAGCCCCAGCCCCAGCCCCAGCCCCTGCTAGCAGCAGTAGCAGCAACAGCAGCAGCAGCAGCAGCAGTGAGGGCAGTAGTGGCAGAGCAGCCGGGGACAATCCTGAGCGCAAGGAGGCAGCTGGTACCAGCAAGAAGGTGAAGGTGCGGCCCCCGCCTCTGAAGAAGACCTTTGACTCTGTGGACAAGTGAGCATGGGCTAGGGGCTCTGGTGGAGCTTGTGGGGTTGGTGGGAGAGTGAGCAGCTACAGGCCAAGCAGGGGAGGTGACCCTGCCCACTCTCCAGCAGGGTCCTGTCAGAAGTAGACTTCGAAGAACGCTTTGCTGAGCTGCCCGAGTTTCGGCCTGAAGAGGTATTGCCCTCTCCCACCCTGCAGTCTCTGGCCACCTCGCCCCGGGCCATCCTGGGCTCCTATCGCAAGAAAAGGAAGAACTCCACCGGTAGGCAAGGGGGATTTCTGAGGTTGGTGGGGGACAGGCTGAGGCCACCTCCCCTGAGCCTGCTTCTTTTGACCAGACCTGGACTCTGCCCCCGAGGACCCCACCTCACCCAAGCGCAAGATGAGGAGACGCTCCAGCTGCAGCTCAGAGCCTAATACCCCCAAGAGTGCTAAGTGTGAGGGAGACATCTTCACCTTTGATCGCACAGGTGCTGATGCTGTGGCTGGCGAAGCTGTGAGGGACCCAGGGCCTGCAAAAGGGGTGGGGTCTTAGGAACTGGGTTAGAAATGGGAGGTGGGGTGGGTGTCGATGAGAGGAAGAACAGCAGGTTAAGGGTGAGTTCCAGAATCCACTGCCATGTGACTGGCATGTCCCCTCTTTGAACTCTGCTGTGAAAGAATTCAGTGAAGGTGAGGTAGACACTTAGACAATGGTGTGAAGATGGGGTGGCCAGTGGCCTTGATCATTCTCCCCGCCTTTGTTCCAGGAACAGAAGCTGAGGATGTGCTTGGGGAGCTGGAATATGAGAAAGTGCCATACTCGTCACTGCGGCGCACTCTGGACCAGCGCCGGGCCCTGGTCATGCAGCTCTTCCAGGACCATGGCTTCTTCCCATCAGGTGAGCACGTCTTGGAGTCTTGGGGAGCACTTGGAGGGGATCTGCCTGCTCATTTCATCCCCCCATTCCTTCTGTCCGTAGCCCAGGCCACAGCAGCCTTCCAGGCCCGCTATGCAGACATCTTCCCCTCCAAGGTCTGTCTGCAGTTGAAGATCCGTGAGGTGCGCCAGAAAATCATGCAGGCAGCCACTCCCACGGAGCAGCCTCCCGGAGCTGAGTCCCCCCTCCCTGGACCGCCCCCCACTGGCACTGCTGCTGCCTCTGTTCCCACTCCTAGCCCTGCTGGAGGCCCCGATCCCACCTCACCCTGCTCGGACTCTGGCACAGCCCAGGCTGCCCCACCACTGCCTCCACCCCCAGAGCCGGGGCCTGGACAGCCTGCTTGGGAGGGGGCCCCCCAACCCTCTCCCCCACCTCCTGGTCCCTCCACAGCTGCCACAGGCAGGTGAGGGGCCCCTGAGAAGATCCCAGGACCCATAGTACCCCCCTCAGGACATGGACAATATGTCGGTAGCAGAAACGGTGGGGGGGGAAGGGGAGGGTAAGATGGTTACTTCCTCCCCAATAAAGCCATTTCGTCCTTTCAATTTTGGGGCGGAATGAGGCCTGCCCCTCTGTGTACCCCCATCCCCCACAGCTCCCTCCCAGTGATGGGGGCAGCTGAGGGGAAGCAGGGACACAGTCTCCCTCCATCGAGCCCCTGTATATAATAACCTGGAGTGTGTGACCTTCAGATCTTTTCACTTGTACTTTATGCAAAATGGCTCGTGAGGGCTGCAATCAGAGAGAAGTGAGGGCCTTGGGCCACAGGGAGGCGCCTGTGGAGTAAGGGGTTCACGCACCCCTTTTTTCCCCAGAGGGGCTGGACTCAGGTTAGTTCGGGGGTAGGGGCTCCTGCACTTTGCCACAGGCATGGGGAGTGTTCTCTCCCCACCTCTTTGCCCTCCCAACTTGGGTTGTACTTTCTAAGAAGGTGATTCCCCCTACTCTTGTCCCCAACCCCAGAACAAAACATGTTGATCATGTGCAATATTTCTTACTGTGCCGAAAAGCCACAATGACCGCAATTAAAGCTGTTTAACACACCTGTGTGACTGCCAACTTGAAAAGGAGGGATGTTGGTTGCACCGGTCTTGTCGCCAAATGGCCATGGCGCTATATACTTTCCCCCAGTGAGATGAGGATGGCAATGCCAGGATACTCCCGACATCAGAAGGACCCCATGACCTAAGGTCCTTGACCACTGAAGGCTGGGTGGCTCCCTTTTAAGTCGGGTGCTAGGGACTTGTGGCATCTCTGTCTTTTTCTCAGGCATTCAATATGCATGGGCTTGGGGAAGGCCTAGATGTAAAAGTTTCAGCTGGACCTGAGGTCTGATCCCAGAGGTGACACTCCCAAATACTGGGCTGTCCTCAGTTGCCCCCATGTGGTGTAAACCAGCACTGCAGCCAGGAGCCTCTCCAGGATTCAGGGATACTGCCCAGCTGAGAGATGCTATACCCTGTGTAGAGGGATGACTGCTGGGAATGGGAGAGTCAGGAAGCTCCCAGAGCACCAGCCAGGAGAACAGCATGTGCAAAGATTGGAGGCCTGTGTTAGGCCACTATGTTCCCAGAATTCTTTCTTGATCCCGATCCTTTAGGGTAGTGTTAGCAAACTGGTTTCACCTAGTGTTATCGATTGTAAGTGCCTGCCTGGAGCACTATTGTGATTGTATAAATGTGCCACACTCTCCAAGAACCAGAATGCCTTGATAGATGAATGATGCCTTCTTTGGGCAGAAACAACACCCTGAAGAGATCGGGGCTGAGGCTGAGGTACCCAGATGGGCTTGGCCATAAAACAAAATGGGAGGGAGACTGAAGAATAAGAATTTAATATTGCAGGAAAGCAGATGTTAGAGTGTGGGCTCTGGAAGAGGGACACCCTGACCCTGGTCTTGGGCCAGCAGGCGCAGAAGCAAGGAATGCAGGGCCCGGCAGACAGGTGTATAGCCTAGGCGGCTCAGGTGCAGGTAATCATACATGTCATGGTGGCTGATGGTACCGTCTGAGTGCACGAAACCAGGATCAGCATCCAGGAAATGGGCCCGTGGACAGCCAGCCAATGCCGCCCGTACCAGCTCGTTCACCTGCCGGTTTTTCTCACGAAGTGGGTTAGGGTGCTGGCCCCTCGGAAGCAGGCCCTGAGGAGCGTACCAAGAGTTGTGAGAAGATATCCTATCAAAATCTGGGTCCTACTAGCATCTCTGTGCCAAACTGTTCTCCAACCCCCACTATGAAGTCCCCAGCTGCAGAATACACGAGGGATGGGAAATGGGAATTGGAAGGATAGTTCCTGATGCCTGGTCTGAGACCCCATTCAACAGCAATAGCCTTATAAAAATGTTGACAAGCTGAAACTGGTTTGGCTCAGTGGATAGAGCGTCGGCCTGTGGACTGAAGGGTCCCAGGTTCAATTCCGGACAAGGGCATGTCCATTGGTTGTGGGCACATCCCCGGTAGGGGGTGTGCAAGAGGCAGCTGGTCGATGTTTCTAGCTCTATCTCTCTCCCTTCCTCTCTGTAAAAAATCAATAAAACATATTTACAAACAAACAAACAAACAAACAAAAAAACAACCCAAAATCTCTAGTGCTCCCCTGGGAAAAAGGGCCTAATTGGTCATTGAACATGTCCTTATTCATAGCTGCTCTGATGGTTGTAGCAAGTGTCAATGGGAAATTTTGCCTGAAAGCCATTGCTCTGTGCCAAGCTACCCAGAACCATGCCAACTATGGCGACACATGAGGGGGTCCCAGAACACTGCTATCCATTCTCCCCGCCTTCCCACTCTCTCACCAGCACCACGACCCGGGCCTGGGGCTGCCGCTGATTCACCAGTTGTACGATGGCCTTGATGCCGCCAGCCACCTGCTCTGCTGTGTGCCCATGGTTGTTTGTACCTACCCAGACCACCACAATCTGGAGAGAGGCATGAAGCAGTGGTGAGGGGGCAGGCTAAGAGGGCTTTAGCTGCCCGCCCAAGCCCCACTTACCTTGGGCCGGATGTGTTCAAGCTCCCCATTCTCCAGCCGCCATAGCACATGCTGTGTGCCATCACCGCCAATGCCAAAGTTAAGTGCATGCAGAGGAGAGAAAAGCTCCCGCCAGATCTGTGGGCAAGAATGGTGTGGGCACAGGGGCATTGTCAGCATGCCCTACTCTCGGTCCAAATGTTAACCAGATGTCATTACGGAAGAGCCTCTCCATGGAAGCCATCTCATCCTGAGCAAACCCCTGTATGGTCACACCTCACGTTATAGTATAGCATCTATAGTATAGTATAGTATAGTATAGTATAGTATAGTATAGTATAGTATAGTATAGTATAGTATAGTATACATGCTAGCATAGTCTTTGGAACCCATAGAAGCAAGACTCACTTTATGGAAACCATTCTGCTTGAGCTATGTGTTGAAACAATAAACCTCTCTGAGGAAAACCATTAACCGTGCTTAGTGGAAAGATATTAAACCCCAGCCCCCTTTATGGAGAGCCATTGCAGCTGACCTACACATTGTGGAAAGAACTATAGCTTTGTGGAAATCTATTAAAACAAACAATAAAGAGCCTCACTTTAGTCAATCTTGCGGGAAGCCTCATTTTTAGTCTCATTATATACAATAACAGCCTGATAAAGCCAGGGCACACACTTCCTTCTTGGTATAATGTACCTTACACTGAAAATCTGGGTGCTGGGCGCTACCCGAGGTTATTCGGGTACCCCATATTCCGCCTGGCCTGAGGTCTGGTCCAGGTAAGTCAAGAGGGCAGGCCTGGGTGGGGCAGGAGGAGGGAGATCGGCCTCACCTCGCACTGATGCATCAGCTGGACCAAGGAGTCCCCGATGAAGACGACTTCGGGTTCTTTATCTTTGCTGTCAGCCACGAACCTATGGTGCTTCGGGGACAAACGCGGGTGAGTTATGGCACGCTCGCTCCTGGGGCCGTCAGACAGCACCCCCCTCCCACTGGCCTCAGTTTCCCAATCCTGTAGTGAAAGCCAGGCGAGCCAGCTGGACTCCCGAGCCCCGGCCCCCACCCGACTCCTGATGACCGCGGGCGGGGTCGCTCACCAGGGACATCCAGCGTCCATCGCCCTGAATGTCCTGCACCGGCGTGGGCTTGCTGGCTGGGTTCTCGTCGCCATTCATCTTGGCGTCACAGCTCCTGCAGGACGAGCGAGCGAGCGAGGTGGGCCCAGAACGTTCCCGGAGGAGGCAGTCCGCCACACCCACTCCCACCCCTCCAGGCAACAATGGACGGTCCGGACGCCGCACTCCACCGGCGCATGGAGGCGGGTCCCGGGCGCCGCCTCCTCTCCCGGGGCGGAAACCTCCACTCAGGAGGGGAGGCGGATCGGGAAGCCCGGCTTCCCCCGCGGCGGCAGCACAGTGAGCTCGTCCGGCGCTCTCCGCCCGGGCGCTCTCCTCCCCGGGCCGCGGCGGCGGCGGCCATGCTGCGGCACCTGGGAGGGGAGGACGGCACCACCCAGCGCCGGGGGCGGGGGGCGGGGAGCGGCCACGAGGAGGGAGAAACCACCGGAGCGGCGCCGGGGGGTGAAGTGCTGGAAGGCCGAGAGTGGGCGGGGACAATCTAGCGCCTTGTCTCGCCGGGAGAAGCCATTTGCTGCAGGAGGAGAAATGTGCGGAAGGGACTACCTCTCTCTCTTTTTCCCCCCTCCCTCCCTCTCGCCCTTTCTCCCTCCCTTTATCCCTTTCTCTCCCCATCTCTCCGTCCCCCTCCCCGTCTTACTCCCTCAGTGTGTCCCATTCACGCGGCGGCGGGGGAGGGGAGTGAGTGGACGAGTCCATTCAGGATGGGGTGGTTCATACACACCTGGCCAGGAGGAGACGCTCCCATTTTCTACTGATGGCGGGGACAGGGAAGAAAAATGGCAAACATGACAGGCTCAGCTGGCCGTGTGGCTCAGTGGGTTGGGCGTGTCCTCTATAGCAAAAGGTCCCGGTTTGATTCCCAGTCAGCGCACATGCTGGGGGGTTGCAGGCTCTATCCCCAGTAGAGGGCGTGCAGGAGGCAGCCGAATGATGTTTCTCACATCATTGTTTCTCTACTCTCTAAAGTCAATAAAACATTTTAAAAAATTAGAGACTCATTTGTAAAAGAAACACTCTAAAGCCGAGCCAGAACATTACTGAGCCTATCTGCTCATGGGCCTCCTACTCAAAACCACCAGTTTAAGTGTCATGAAAACTAAGTTACGTGTCATTACAGACATCACAGGTCCTGCAAGGAGGTTAGAAAGAAAGTGCAGAACGAGAAAGGAAATTAGAGACGCTGCAAGGCCCAGGTCCAGCCTGGCAAAGCTCCCACAGCTGCTCACCTTGCAGATCTATGGCCTCTGCTCCCCTCCCTAGACCTACTGCCAACCAATAACTTCAGCTGGGTGTGTCTGGGCTCTGAAACCTATATCCACAGCCAAGGCCACCTAAGGTCTATCTTCCCCCACCCCAACTTAATCTCAGATCTCAAGTCTTCCCAGATCTCCCAGTTCTTGGGGACCAGCTGTTTGTGGGGGTTCCACACCCCCTAAACTTCCTGGCCATAATCCCAAATGGGATCTTCCTATCTATTCATTCCTTCTCTAGGCAGGTTGATACTGAGATACGGAGATGAGTCTCTTATTTATGTTTTGCTTTAATTCTCTTGCCTGGAACCGGATCTGACTCATAGTACCAAGTACTGTGGCTGCTCACAAGTACTTGCTGAATGAATATTAAATGAAGGGATCTTGTCCTGGTCTTGTCCCCTTGGGTGGGAGAGACAGATCCAAACACAGAGCTGAGGAAAGGATCAAAGTTGTGATTAAGAGAGGAACTGGGGGCCTCTGGAGATGAGGCAGAGGAGGACTCTGATGGAGGGTAGGTGACCTAGATGGAATAGTATCTGAGTTAGGATTTGAAAGATCATGAAGGTTAGCCAAGCAATATTACACAGATAGTACAGCTCATTGGGACATGGGTAAAACCCTGGCAAAGTTTGATTTTAAAGTCTGATGGCTCAAGTGTAGGTAAATAAATTGAAGAGGTAGTGAGGCAGTTCCTGAAGCAAAGCTTAGTGAGAAACAAAGCTTCAAGGCATTAATTCAACAAGTGCTATTTTAAGTTAGATGTTGCCTCATCTCATACTTACACTAACTGTATGAAGGAGATATTATTATAAACCCAATTTTACAGATGAGGAAACTGAGTGGCTGCACAATTTTCCAAGTTCACACAACTCAAATGTGTCAGTCTGGATGTTTGAACCTAGTCCCAGAGACCAGCTCTGAATGGTGTCACTCTACTGTCTATTGATGATTTCTGTGACCGAATGGGGGAGTGGGAGGTGGGGGAGGGGGGGGCTGGCTGGCCCTGAAGCCCATGTGCCTCGCCTAATTTCGAGCACTCCAGACTGAAACTCCACATATAGACCTCTAAACCAATCAGATTCAGGAAGGGGCGGGCCTAGTGAACTTCACAGCCAACTGGTGGCTGGGACCTACCCTGAGGACGAATGGGAGGTTTCCGGATATACGGCTGAGATGGGCGGGGCTACTCCAGGCGGTCGGAAGCCCTGGCACGTGCCTCTGAGCCACTCAACTCTAAGGTGCGCGCACGCGCATGCGCAGGAGGCACGAGGCCGGAAGCGAGGCCGGAAGAGCACTAGGCGCGTAGTGAACTGGGGTCTCCTCGGAAAACAGAAGCCATTGCACCCCACAGCGTGGTGGGGTAGGGTGGGCTAGAGGGAAGGGACCAGGTTCATCGGGACAGGAGACGGTAAGGTGCCCCTCTCCCATCCTTACCTCACCAACCATATTCCCCTTTTCCTACTTCAACTGCCCCACCCTCGCAACCTCTCCAACCCCCGTGACCAAGCCCCAGGCCCGCTGTCGCCCTTTCTGGGTCTTCAAAGTTTTCTCTGTACAAATTCTCTTCTGCTTTTCCTTTTCTACCATATCTCTACTTTCTGCATTCTCCAAGGACCCATGATTCTTTCCCCATCCTCCATCTTTTAGCTATTTTCTCATGCCTCTGTTTCCTGTAACTCTTCTGGTGTTCACTGACAAGTCTTCCCATTCACCAGGATTCCCTTGATCCTGCCCTATATCTATGACTTCTTCCCAGGACCAGCGTTTTCCATTTTTAGTATATATGCTGCCAAAGCGAGTACCCAAGCCTTTTCCAATCCCTTTCTGCCCACTCCCTCTCTCACATCGCCTCCCACCTTACCCCAAACTATCTCCTTCTCACGACTCACTTTTAGGTCCCTGATTTGTATACAGATGAGCACCCTATCTTTATTTTCCAGGACTCTATGGACCCCCGAGGGCCAGCACCACAGTCTTTCCAGAGAGCTGAAAAACCTGGTCGGGTCCGCCGTCGGAAGACCAGACGGGAGCGTAATGAGGCCCTGGTGGGCAGCCGCCGGCCATTGGCTCATCAGGAGCCTTCTGTGGCTAGTCGGAATCCACCCATGGACCTCCAGGACCATGTGGCCCCTACTGCAACCAAGCTAGTGGTCATAACCCAGGGCCGGCTAAGCCGGGAGCACCGGGGTCTCTTCAACCATGAGGTGAAATCTCTGGATGTGGCAAGGCTGCTGAGCAGTGGGTCACTGGAACCAGACACCCCCACATTACCCACCAAGCCTTCCCCAAGCCCAGTCAGGGCCCAAGAACCAGGCCAACAGTCAAGGGGCAAGGAGAACCAGGTGTCTGGAGACTCTGGCCCAGGCCCACCTAGTCCCCTGGAGCTCCTTGGCTTGGGGCAGCTGCTAGGGGAGCTGCAGGGCCAGCTGATTCTGCCACAGGCCTTCCCCAGGAGGAACCTAGTACAAGAGGCCAGGGATGCCATCCTGGGTACCTTACAGGTATGCCATGGTGGTGTGCCCGACCTTACCCTGGTGCTCCGAGGCTGCCAGCCATCCTTGTCAGGTGAGCTCACCTCCTGCCCCTTGTGCTCCCCTTCCCCTTGTCTGTTTAGTTCAGCTGACACCCCCCCCCCCCATGCTTCTTTCTTCTATGCCAGGGACCAAGCCTGAGGACTCTGAGAGAGGAAGGATCAACAGCCCTGAGCAGACCCCAGGGGAAGGAAGGCAGAGGAGGAGAGGAGGACAGGGGACAAAGGAATTCACCTTTGCTGTGCCTCACACCTCCAGCACTCTCACTACACACAGAGTGAGCCTGGCTCCACCGAAAGGTCCTTGGCCACCCACATTGCCTTCCACATCTCCGGTTGCCTGGGGCCCCCCAACAGCCTTTGACCTGCTGAAAAGCATCTGGCTAGTAGCCACACCACCTCCTTCCTGGCCCCATGGGGTCAGCACACCACAGTCCTTGCCTCAGCTACCATCCCCCTTGTTTTCCCAAACCTCTGCCCTTGACTGGAGTCCTTGTCCCCCTGCCCCACTGCCCGGCCTCTCCTATACAGTGGCCCAGAGCAGCCCAGAGGCCTGGTCCTTTCCACCCATGAGACTGTACTAAGGGGACTAATGCTGGTATAGGGGCAGCACTCCCAATCACCTCAATAAAATACCTTCTTCATAGTCCTCTTAATTTTCACTGAGTGGTTGACTCAGGAGAGTCATAACTCTTGAAATGGAGGGGAAGGTACTATCACGTGTCACCTTTCTAGGGCCTAAGGGACCAGGAGAAAGAGAAACCTGGGGCTTTAGTCAATTCAATGCATCCACACACTAAGGCCAACTATGTGCCAGACTCTGAGCTCTGGCGATGCTGGGGCCTCAGAGTGAGTGGTAGGCTCTGTCTCCAGGAGACTCCAGTGGTGGGGAGGGGCTGGGGGAGTCTGAGGAGGGAATCTGACTCTGCCTCAGTGATGAGGGAGGTCTTCAAAGTGGAGCTGACACAGACCGTTGTATATCTCAAGATGGGTAGATACTTGCTTGTGGAGGAGGGAGAGGACATTTGAGACAAAGGGAACAGAACGTACAAGGCCTGGAGAGGGTGAATAGGAGATATGGGACCATTTTTGTTCAGCCCATGTCTATGTGCCATGCTGAGACCTAGAGTGAGTCACTTATGGGCCCTGCAATAGAGGGCCTCTTGGCTGGCTGGGCATAGGAACAGTGTGTGCGCAGGAAAGGCAGATGAGGTCTGAATCTGGCCCAGACTTTGCTTTGGTCTGTGATATGTTTTAAACTTTTGAATCAACTGCCTGCTGTTACAAATCATACAGTTTGCTTTAAAAAATTACATTTCTGGCTTCTAAAAAAAGAAAAATGGAAAATGACCTGGCACCCCACCTATTACTCCTGCTGACAACTGCTCCTCAAATAGAGTAGCAGAGGCCCCTTTGTGTGGGACACACACTCTCCCTTAGAAGTGCTTCACACACTTATGTTTCTTGTTGGTCCCTTGGTTTAGAAAGTTTTTTAAAATGGTATTTTGTGGAGTGCAAATTTTTTAAAGTAAAGGGGGAAGGGTGAAACTAGAAAAAGTTTTGGAATCTGCTCAGGAAAATTTAGTTGAGTTTGGATGCTACTCTGTAAAGCTTTCCCAGGTTTCCCCATTGACACTGGGAAACTAGGATTGGTACCAGCATGGAGGGGACTGCACCAGGAGAACACACAGCTGTGACCGGGCTGAGGTCCTATGGGGAGAAAGTGGCAATACTGTAATTTGAACCTAGGCAACTTAGTTCAGTCTGCTAGACTTACAACTTCTTCATAGCAGCCCCGTTGCACACACTGGTAGCTGCCACGGGACAGGGTCAGGAAGAGGGATATCATGGTTGAGGTTGAGGGCTCTCTGCCACCTCCGTATTGTGTGACCCAGAACAAGTGGTTTGCCCTCTCTGTGGGCACTTCCCAGAGTACTAGGTGTGGAACGCTGGCATCTGGCCGGACCGGGGTGGGAGGGGGTGGGGGGGTGGGGGGGGTGCTGGCATGGGGATGAGCAATCAAAAGCAGTTTTAAACTGATTTCAGAGAGTAAGGGAGAGGGAGAGAGATAGACACATCAATGATGAGAGATAATCAATGATCAGCTGCCTCCTGCATGCCTCCCACTGGAGATGAAGCCTGCCACCTGGGCATGTGGTCGGAATTGAACTCAGGATTCTTCAGTCCTCAGGCCTACGCTCTATTACCCTGAACCAAACTGGCTAGGGCTCAAAGAGCAGTTTGAAAACCAAGTTGAGGGGAGATCAGGACTGAGCTGGGGTAGGGGAGTTGGCCACCTGAAGATGGTAGTCTGGAGGAGGCAGGGCTTGTGGGAATGGGAGTTCAGTTCAGGACACGGGGAGCCCAGAGGTATGTCACCGGTGCACTGGGGCCGGGCCGGGATAGAGAGGATGGGATGCCTTGTGGTTTGGAAAGGGGCCCCAGCGGGCCATCCCGATGGACGGCGTGGGGACCGCAGTGCCCTGCGGCCCCTTTAAACGGGGGCGCGCGCCAGCCGGCCCGCTCGTCCCCGCCGCCGTCGCCGGGCTGGAGCGGGAGCCGGAGTGGAGCCCGGGCCGGGGCCGGAGAGGGCGGAATGGAAGCCCCGCGCGGGCCCGCTCTGCACCGCCTGCTGCCACCGCTGCTGCCGCTGCTGCCGCTGCTGCTGCTGCTGCCGCTGCCCCCCCACGCCGGGGCCAAGTACGTGCGGGGCAACCTCAGCTCCAAAGAGGTGAGCGAGCGGGCCCTCCGCCGGCCCCGCTGGCAGGGAAGGGAGAGAGGGGGGGGAAGGGGCTGCCCCGCCCCTGCCGCCCCTCTCCGAGGGACCCGCGGGGCAGGGGGCGGGGGGCGGAGAGAGGGGCGGGAGGACAGCGAGGTGGTGCTGAAGGGACAGCACTTTTCACTTCTCCGAGAGCCTGGAGTTCACGCTCGGGCTCCGGACCCGGAAAGGGCCATTTAGAATACTGCCAAGCACCGGGTGTCTCTGGAATCAGGGGCGGCCGATGTCAGTCCGATGGTATCTGGGACAGAAGGTGGCCAGGATGGGGATCTGGCCCTCCAGGGTCTTTCTCAGGGCACCTGGGAAGTGGGGAACGTGTTCAGGGAATGGGCATCTGGGACAGGAATCCTGGAACCAAGGTGAAGGATCACGGAAGAATTTTCGGATTTTGATTCCCTTAAGGCTTCTTGGGAAACCAGGTACCGAGGTTAGGAAAAAGAAGTTGAGGGTCTACATAGAGTAGAGGAGAGTTCTCAAACGACTGGGAAGAGGGTCTGACTGGGGCCCTTTCCCAGGACTGGGTGTTCTTGACAAGATTTTGCTTCCTCTCGGATTACGGACGACTGGACTTCCGTTTCCGATACCCTGAGGTGAGCCTTCCCCAACCATTCCCACACTGAGGCTGGATGTTCCCTTGGCCTTCCGAGGCAAGGGCTACCCCGGCTCCCACACTCCCCCACACCTTAAAATCTCTGGGCCTGCAGGCCAAATGCTGTCAGAACATCCTCCTCTACTTTGATGACCCATCCCAGTGGCCAGCTGTGTACAAGGCAGCGGACAAGGTGAGGGCTGTGAGGAGGATGGATGGGAGGGAGAGGTCCAGGCTGGCCAGGGAGTGACCGTGTCCCTGTCTTCCTCAGGACTGCCTGGCTAAGGAGTCAGTGATCAGACCTGAGAACAACCAGGTCATCAACCTCACTACCCAGTATGCCTGGTCAGGCTGTCAGGTATGGGCCTGGCCTGGGGGAGTGGGAAGGTGCTGAAGGTCAAGGACAGTGCAGACAGGCTTCAGCCTTCTCGCTCCCCCCCAGGTGGTGACAGAGGAGGGAACCCGCTACTTGAGCTGCTCCAGTGGCCGAAGCTTCCGCTCAGTGCGTGAAAGGTGGTGGTATATCGCGCTCAGCAAGTGTGGGGTAAGGGGCCATCCTGGCCACCTGGGTCTTTTCCTCTTTACCTCCCTGCCAATCCCCTACCTGCCCAGGGCCTCCTGAGGCCTCCTCACTCCCACAGGGAGATGGGCTGCAGCTGGAATATGAGATGGTCCTCACCAATGGCAAGTCCTTCTGGACGCAGCACTTCTCTGCGGATGAGTTTGGTGAGCATGTGGAGACCCGAAAGCCAGGATCTTTGAGGGATCCCAGAGTTGGGTGCCTGCTGAGGGACAGCAGCCTGACTGAGCCATATTCTCCTTCCGCCAACTTGGCAGGGATCCTGGAGACAGATGTGACTTTCCTCCTCATCTTCATCCTCATCTTCATCCTCTCCTGCTACTTTGCATGTGAGTCCAGCACATGATTGGGGCAAGGTTGGGGCAGATGAGCCATTCTCCCTTCCTGTCTGTGAACTGTCTCCCCTCCCCTCCCCCCTCTAGATTTGCTGAAAGCTCGTCAGTTGCTCCACACGACTTATAAAATGTTTATGGCTGCAGCTGGAGTGGAGGGTAAGGTTTAAAGTATCTCAACTTTTGAGTTCTGTGAGAGGAACCTGAGGCCCAGACATCAGGGCCTGTGGGAGGAGGAGGCTGGGGGCTGGACTCCTGGGTCTCCTAGGTCTGGGGGCGGAGGAGGGTTCTGGTCACCTGGATGACAGTATGAGGGATCAGTGATGCCCCAAAGCCAGTTTCTGTCCTTTCCTTTATCTGCCCATCCTCCCCTCAGTTCTGAGTCTCCTGTTTTTCTGCATCTACTGGGGCCAGTATGCCACTGATGGCATTGGCAACGAGAGTCTGAAGATCTTGGGTGAGAATGATGGGGACCAGGGCAGGTACACGGGTTCCTCTGCCACCCTGTCTGAGCCGCCCTTTCCTCCCTTCTCTTAGCCAAGCTGCTCTTCTCCTCCAGCTTCCTCATCTTCCTGCTGATGCTCATCCTTCTGGGGAAGGGATTCACAGTGACACGGTGCCCAGGCTGGGTTGGGATGGAGTGCTGGGGATGGGGAGTGGCTGGGCTCAGGGGTGGGGTGGTGGCAGAGGGGCTGGGCTGTGGGGTGGGGGCAGAGGGGCTGGGCTGGGGGGCGGCCACCCCTATTCCCTGACAACCCCACTCCTGCCATTTCCCCTCATGGCCTGCTGCCAGGGGCCGAATCAGCCACTCAGGCTCTGTGAAGTTGTCTGTCTACATGACCCTGTATACTCTTACCCACGTGGTGCTGCTCATCTATGAGGCTAAGGTGAGTCCCACTCACCACTGTCCAGGCCCTGCCCTTTCCCTGCTCCCCTTATCCCCCCGCCCCCCCGCCCCCCCAGCTTTCACAGCTTCCTCTACCTGGCTGCTAGCCCTCCATATTGCACTTCTGTGATATCTCTCTCCCACTCTGTGATTTCCCACCTTCCCATCTGTCTTTCTACGTGCATTCCTCCCCTCTTCACTGTCTCTGAATAACTTCTCCCTCTTCTCTGTCTCTCACACATTTGTGTTTAATGCCAGGACCAAGAGTTCAGGAATCACACAGACCTGGATTCCATGCTGCTACGCCCCCTCCCACTGGCGCCCTCTTTGGGCCTGTTTTCTTCTCTGTAAACTTAGGAAGCTCTTACATACCCCAGAGTTCCTCTAAGGCTTTATATTACCTTGGCTTTGGCTTCAGCCAAAAGGTGTCTCTCTCAGCCTCAGTTTCCCCCTCTGTGAAGCGGTGTGATCTTAAGACCTACCTCATAGAGTTGATGAATAGAAAGCTTCCACATGGCAGTGTTTACCTGCTGGGCCCATGGTAGATGTATTCTCTTCCTATCCTTGTCACCTTCTCTCTACCTCTGTGTGCTCTGTCTCCATCCCTTGTTCTGCTGTTTCTGTTCTGACCAAGTCACTCTGTCCCCTGGGTGCCCAGGGGTGTGGTCTGGGGTCCCTATGTGGGGGCCAGGGCTATGACAAACCCTCTCCCTTGGGTCAGTTCTTTGACCCGGGCCAGGTACTGTACACGTATGAGTCGCCGGCAGGCTACGGGCTCATCGGGCTGCAGGTGGTGGCTTACGTGTGGTTCTGCTACGCCGTGCTTGTCTCTTTGCGCCATTTCCCGGAGAAGCAGCCCTTTTATGTGCCCTTCTTTGCTGCCTACACCCTCTGGTGAGATGTGCTGGGCCTTTGTTATGTCCCTGTGTAACCTCACACAAGTCAATTAACTTCTGCCTCATTTTCCTAATTTGTTTAATGGAGGTGGAAATTGTATTGCCTCATAGAGTCACTGTGAGAATTCAATGAATTCATAGACGTAAAATGCTTAGAAACAGATCTGGCATGCAGTAGGTCCTTAGTTGTTATTATCGTATGTTAATTAATTCATTCAAAATCTATTGAATTTTCTACCGGGTGCTGGGATATGGGGTGGGGTGGAACTGAGTTAAATTCAACCTAGTCCTTGCCCCCCAGAATTTCCCAGGCCAGTGGCAATCTTGCCCCTTTTAACCTCTGACTTTTGAAGGTCACACAACTTCCCTCCAGTTTGGGACCCACCTGGGGCCTGTGTGTGTGTCTGGGAGGGAAGTTCGGGGTAGGGGTGGGTGGAGGGCGTGTGGCAGTGTCTCTACCAATCCAATTCCTCCTTCTCAGGTTCTTTGCAGTTCCTGTCATGGCCCTGATCGCCAACTTTGGAATCCCCAAGTGGGCTCGGGAGAAGATTGTCAATGGCATCCAGCTGGGAATCCATTTGTACGCTCATGGCGTGTTCCTGGTGAGGATGAGCATCTGGTGGGGTGGGAAGCCAGTAGGCGGTGAGACTCCCACCCCATCTGCCTGAACTCTTGATCCATTTCTTTCTTTCTTTCTTTTTTTTTTTTTTTCCAATTTGTTTTTGTTTTTTAATTTTTATTAAGGTATTATATGTGTACATATCTTACCATTGTCCCCCCCACCTCCCGCCCCACTGATCCATTTCTTTCACTTCATTCCTTCAGTCACCTCATAGACAGTGATTGGGAGTCTGCTAGGTTCCTGCAGGCTACTCTACTGTGTCCCCCAGACTCTACTCTCTTTTGTTCCTCTCTCCACCTTGTGTCTGGGCTCTTCCCCCAACCCACCCTTTCTTTGACCCCCTCCCTATTCCCATTCCTGATCTTGTGTCCCCAGACTCAAATCTCCCTTCTGTATCCCCATTGCCTCTCCCAACCCTCTTGGTCTCTATTCCACCCTTCACCCACACATTCTCTGATATCTGTCACTCTGTCACAGGCCATTGTTTGGAAAGAAGCAGCTGGGGTGGGCCAGGCTGGGGTTCCAAGGTCCTAGATCAGAATCACATCAAGAGGATACTAGCAGCAAATCTCTTCTTTGTTTTATATCCCATCCAGATTTCTGGGTGACAGTTCTTATATTAATTCATCAATCCAGCCACTGTCCACCCATACACCATTCAGTGGGCACCTGTCTCAAAAGATATCCCTCTCAGCCTCATGATCATCCCACTTCATAGAGGAGAAAACTGAGGCTGAGAGAGACACCTTTTTGGCTGAAGACAGCCTTTGTGTCATGCCAGGAACACCCACATGCATTTATTCCTACCCTCTTTTCCTAAGTGTCAGAGCAGCCCCAGGATAGAATAGATAATCGTTATTGAACCCAATATACAGAGGAGGGAAGCTAAGTACCAGAGAAGGCAGATGACCGGCCAGGGCTCCAAGGCCTTTGGTGGCAGGACAGGGACCTGGAACCTGGTCCTTCTCTGGCAGACCATAAGAGCTGGCATGAGAAAGAAATAGGCATCACTGAGGGCCCCAGCGCCTGACCCCAGGGGTCTACCATGTGCTCTGTGTAGGAAAGGCTCTCAGCTGATGGAGGGGGCCAGGTCCCCTAGTTGCTACTCCAAAGCCTGACTCA
Source organism: Pipistrellus nathusii (assembly GCA_963693515.1). Lineage (NCBI taxonomy): Eukaryota > Metazoa > Chordata > Mammalia > Chiroptera > Vespertilionidae > Pipistrellus > Pipistrellus nathusii. Next base: position 36,960,664 of record OY882872.1, on the reverse strand, counting down.
GGTACAGATTCCCCTTCTCTGGGATGGTCCATCTTTAGGCTCTGCAGGAAGTCAGAAGGAGGCAGAGAGAGAAGTGATGAGAACCCATCATGGGCCAGGCTCTGCACCAGTCTCCATTTCCACCCTTTCCTCATCTTTCTTAGTAGGCACTGCAGTCCCTTTTCCCAGTGAAGTGTGGAGAGTTTAATTAACAGGTCCCAGATCCTACACTTAGTGAGCAGTGGGGCTGAGAGGGGCAGTGCAGGCTCAAAACACCAAACATTGTGCCCTTTCTTCTATGTTTCACCTTCAGCCAGTTTCAGTCCTAAAAATGCTCAGGTTAACTCAGCTCAGCTCCAATGCAGACATTTCATTGTTGATTGGCTTCAGCTTACTAATTTATTCAGCAAACCTTAGAGGGGCCATGCTGGGCTTCTTGGGTGCAGTTATAGAGTCATACCCAGGCACTGCCTTTCTATTAGACTCATTGGGGAGACAGCTTTACGTTCAACCAATATTTATTGCGAGCTTGTATGTGCCAGGTACTGTTGTAGAAGGTACTGGGGATTCAACAGGGAACAGAACAGTCTAGTTCCTGTCCTCATGGAGCTCACATTCTACAAGCTGCTAGTTCAACTGAATTTCCTGTTTATGAAACTATTCTATGGCTTTTGATGTTCAATATGATAGCTACTATCCATATGTGGCCCCTGGGCACTTACATATGGCCAGTGTGATTGAGAAACTAAAATTTTAGTTTAACTTTTATTAACAAATTTAAATAGCCACATGTGGCTAGTGGCTATCGTACTGCACAGCGCAAGATGCTAAAGCTTAATCAGTCAGTGATAACTAACTCAGCGATCAGGGCTCTGAGGGAAGAAGCACTGGCAGAGCAATGAGTTGTGGTGGAGGAGAAAGGACAGAGCCCAGGGCACTGAGGGCCCAGAGGAGGCGTCTTATCCCTTTGGAAGGGTTGCAGGGAAGCGTGTGTGTGTGTGTGTGTGTGTGTGTGTGTGTGTGTGTGTGTGAGAGAGAGAGAGAGAGAGAGAGAGAGAGAGAGAGAGAGAGAGAGAGAGAGGTGGTTCCAAGTGCAGGGGAATCCTTAGGCCTCCATGATTAAGGAGACAACCTGAGGCCTGGACAGTGAATGCGTCAACCCACACCTGCCCCCCCCCCCCCCCCCCCCAGATCATGACGCGCCCCTCGGCGGCCAACAAGAACTTCCCCTACCACGTGCGCACGTCGCAGATCGCCTCGGCCGGCACCCCGGGGCCCGGCGAGTCGGCAGACAAGGCCTTCCCGCAGCACGTCTACGGGAACGTGACGTTCATCAGCGACTCGGTGCCCAACTTCACGGAGCTCTTCTCCATCCCCCCGCCCGCCTCCTCCGTAAGCCCCGCGCTCCCGCCGCCCGAGGAGCTGCTGGCGCCGCCCCTGGAGTACCTAACCCCACTCCCGGCCCCGCCACCGCCCCCCGGGCCCCGGCGCCTGAGCCCGCCCCCCGCCTTCCGCACGCCTCGCGCCCCGATGCCGCGTCGGGACCGCCCCCCGGCGCCCGCGCCCACCCTGCCCGACTGGGTCCTGGCGCTGCTGCGCACGCCCCCGCGGACGCCCCGCGCCGTGCCCCCGCCGCTCGCCGTGCCCCCGCCGCCGGCCTTCCGCAGCTCGCCCCCGCCGCCCCCGCCCGAGTTCGCCCCTCGCGCCCCGACGCCGCCCCTCGAGTATCTGGCCCCGCTGCCCAGGCGCCCCGCCGCCCGCTCCTTCCCGGACTGACACGGGCGCCCACCCCTCGGGAGGGGGGTTCTCCGGGGGAGGGGGCCGGGCCTTCGGGGCCGCATCTGCCCCCCGAGGGTCCTGGACGGCCTCTGACCCTGACCCCCCTCCCAGGCCGGGAAGCAGGTGGAGGAGACGGCGGTGGCGGCGGCGGCGGCCCCGAGGGGCCGCGTGGTGACCACGGCCGAGCCCGGCGCGGCCTCCCCGCCCCCACCCTCTCGGTTCCCCAAAGGGGCCGACCCGAGCTGGGATGGCCCGACGCCGTCCTACCAGCCTCTGGTGCCCCAGACGGCGTCGCCGCACACCGGCTTCACCGAGTACTTCAGCATGCGCACGGCCGGGGGCGCCGCACCCCCAGTCTGACACCCCAGCGCGCCCCTGCCCCACGGGCCGCGCGCTAGGCCCCGGACCCCGCTCTGTCCCAGCCCCAGGCCTCCGCCACCCCAGGCCTCCCCGCCCGCCCCGCCCCGCCCCGCGCGCCCAGGTGGGGGTGCGCAGTGTCCCGCTCCCCCCCTGCCCCTGACTCTGGTGCCAAACGGTCCCGCGGGAGCCGCTCTCCCCGTGCCCTCCCTCAGCCCCTGCCCCGAGCGGCGCCGGATTCCGGGCTCCCGCTGTTCCGTGACCTCCGGCCCCCGGGCCCCCTCCGAGACCTTTGACCCCGCCGGAGCGCCAGCGAGGATCGCCCGGACCTGCCCCCGGACGCTGCAGGAGGACTCCGCAACCCGAGCCACTGCTCCTGGGACGGCTATTGTGAAGCTGGTCGTGACTCTTGAGAACTTCCCTTGGACCTGTGACTTCGGACCCGTGCTCTGTCTATCCCGGGGGACCCCCCTCATTCCCCCGGGAAAAAGGCTTTTCCCTTCTTGCCAAAATAAAGAGGATTCGTTGAGTTTGTATCTATAAGATGGCCTCTTTTACGTGGATGATGCTCAGAGACGCGGCTGAGCCAGAGCCGTTCCAGGCTTGGGACCTTAGGGTGTCCATCTGTGAAATGGCATTTTGGGAGAGACCTGCATAACCTGACCTTTAGGTTGACCCAGCACCCGAAAACAGAATTATTTAGTCATACTGCACCTCTCTTATTTTTTAAAAAAATATATTTTATTGAAAAAATTTTTTTTTAGAGAGGGAGAAGGATAGAGAGTCAGAAACATTGATAAGAGAGAAACCAATCAGCTGCCTCCCGCACAGCCCCCCATTGGGGACGTGCCCACAACCAAGGTATAATACCCTTGACCGGAATCGAACCCGGGACCCCCCCAGTCCGGAGGCCAGGGCCTCTCTTATTTTTACCTTGTCTTCCACAGGCAGAGGTAGAGGCGCCCTCCAGTGGCAGATACTTGGCTCAGGCATCTACACCCCGAGTTTGGGTTACAATTTTAGCATTGCGCATGTGTAGTTCTCTCTTCTTCACAGGCCCAGACGACCTAGGCTGCGCATGCGTCCGGGCACGAATGGGCGGGGAAGTTTCCGGAAGTCTCCTTTGTGGAGGGTAGGGCTCGGTGTTTCCGCAGTCCTCCCACGGCCGCTCTGACCTTAGGCTCCTCGACTTCTCGCCTCCTCTCCCAACCCCCCAGGCCTCCCACGGCGGCCGCTCGGCCCCGCCCCCTCGCCCACGCAGCGACCGGCCCGGGGCCGCTCTGGCCGGAGAGTCCCCTCGTCTCTTTGATCTGGCCTCTCCGGCTCCGGAGGGAGGCGCGGGTGGGTGAGCCCGGGAGTGAGCCTTGCGTTCCAGGCCGGAGCCCGTGAGGACGTGCTCCGCCCCCGCCTGGAGTCCCTCCCGGCCGGCCCGGCCCGCACCCTCTATGGAGGCCCTCATCCGGGCTGTAGGGCCCCTCGCCTCATGAGGACCCATGCATTTCTAAGGTCCGTGTTGGCCTGCAGCTGTCCGCGCCTGTAATTGCTGGACATCGTGTATGGGGTCAGCCAGCCTATGGGGCCCTGTGTCTATAAGGGACTCCCACGGTCCCTAGGGGCCGGCCCTGTCCATAGCAACCCCATTTACAGGACCTATCATGGGTCTATAGGATCCACCTTTCGACTCCCAGAGCCCGTCAACAGAGGCAGTTCCCTTCACGGGAACGGGGACTCCTGGGCCTCCCCGGTCTACCAGGCCATGTCCCGTCCATAGAGGTCGCATTTTCAGGGCCTCGCATCGGCGGAGGGTCCGTGCCATCGGTAAGGGTCAGTGCTGGAGCGGCGATGGCCCTGGTTGGGGCTCTGGCCACCGCGCTGGCTCTGTGTTTGGCCACGCTGGGGCCGATGTCCCCTGGGGCCCGGGCGGGGGACTGCAAGGGGCAGCGGCAAGTGCTGCAGGAGGCCCCAGGCTTCGTGACGGATGGTGCGGGCAACTACAGCGTCAATGGCAATTGCGAGTGGCTCATCGAGGGTGAGTGGGGCAGTGCGGGTCACACACCCAATCATTTGCTAATTCATTCATTTGCAAACTCGTTCATCCATTCACCACATTCTGAGAGTCCTTTTTGGTGCTAGGCCCTTTGCTCTAAAAAGCAGCCCACCTGTGCCCTGCCCTGCAAGGCCTTGAACCTGGTGGGGGAGTTGTACCCAGACTCAGATGGACAGTTACAAGCGAGGGGCATCCATATGAGTATTCTGAGTAATGGTTAGAAACTCGGGCTCTGAGCCCAACCATCTTGCTTCAAATTTCGGTTCCACTGATAACTAGTTTTGTAAATTTGGGAAGGTTGTTTCTTTTTCTGAGATTCAGCTTCTCCTCCCCCAAGTGGGGATAATAATAGTACTTTGTACTGCTCTGCTCCCTCATAGGGTTGTTGGAATGAAATGAGAACAGGTTTTTAACATGCCTGGCAAGTAGTAAATGCTCAGTACGTGATACTAGGATTATTACTACTGTCATTTTAAAAGCATCAATAAAAAGCATTTTTTTCAATCATTCATGGGCCAGATACTATATTTGCTAAGGAGATATAGAGAGACCAAGGCAGTCCCAGAAGTCCCTGATACTTGAGGCTTGGGATCCAGTGGGGGAGACAAACACATTACTAGTCAGTCCAGAGTAGTTGGTACTGTGATGGAGGAACCCCACCCCTAGAGGAGGTGCCTGGCCTGGGGACCAGGGAGAGCAGAGGGCTTCCTAGAGGAGATGTCTGAGCTGAGAACTGAAGGGCCAATAGGAATCAGTCAGGAGGAGGGGGAGGAGGAGGAGGAAGAGCTGTCTAGGAAGAGGGAACAGCCTGTGCAAGGGCCCCAGCCCTATCCTCATGGGCTTCCAGTCCAGTGGGGGGAACAAACTTACCCCCAAGGAGAGGGAAGCCCAGAGAAAATGTCTGACTTAGTTTGGGCAGTAGCTGAGACCAGAGGCATGTGTAGGAGGGAGCATAAGGGCATTCCAGGCAAGGAGAACAGCCCATACAAAGGCCTGGATGCAGGAGAGTATGCTGCTTTTGAGGAGGTAGAAATGCAGAATACAAGACAAATCATGAGCCAGAAGCTGAGGATTGGGGGAGGCAGAGGGTGTAGGACCTTGTGAACTGTGTCCTTAGGGCAATGGGGAGGTGGAAGAGAAGTCCAGGGAGGCTTACCGTGGTGTGGATGTAGGGGCTGGCCTCCCAGGAGAGGTGGGGATCCCCCAGAGGAGGTCCTGGGCAAAGGCCAGAGGTGCGACAGGGCCTGGGTCCTGCAGGGCCTCCTTTTGTGGACTGTGGAGCTTGGTCTTTACACTGGGGCACTGGGGAGTCATGGAGGGGTTTTCTTTTCTTTTTTTAAAAATATGTATTGATTTCAGAGAGGAAGGGAGAGGGAGAGAGAAATATCAATGATGAGAGAGAACCACTACTTACAACCTGGGCATGTGCCATTGACTGGAAGGGAACCTGGGACCCTGTAGTCTATAGCCTATGCCTATCCACCGAGCCACACCTGCTAGGTCCATGCGAACTCGTTCATTATTTTGTCTTTTGTGTATTTCCTCATTCTCTCATTTTCAACTGGGGAAGGACATGATCTAATTTATGTTTTATATGTTATTTACCTGTGGTTGTTGTGTGGGGTATGGATGAAGCATGTTTCTTGGGCATGTGTGTCTGTCCCTAGCTTTGGGGACTATTTCTGTTTTGTGTGTGTGTGCGTGTGTGTGTGTGTGTGTGTGTGTGTGAACGGAATGAGAAGTATGTGTATGTTTTGGGGGTATATGACATCTTCTGGTCTTAAAGAGCTCCAGCCTGTTTGGGGACAGAGTGAGCCCAGATCCGAGACAGAAGGAGTTACAGGATTGGGTAGAGGAGCCTGTAAGGGAGTGAGGACACTGCTGAGGATCAGAGAGGAGAAGCCATGGAGCAGGGTTCTGAAGCATGCATAGGAGTTTACTGGATAAGAAAAGGGAGCAGCCTCTATGAAGACAAAGAAGAGGTTGGTGTCTTAGGAGCAACATATAGGTTTTTCTGGTCTGGCTGGACTGTTAGCTGAAAGGTGAGGAGGGCACCAGAAGCAGGGGAAGAAGGGCCTTGAGTGGCACCCAGACCAGCTTGGCTTTGCTCTTGGGATTGCAGGGGAGCTATAGAAGGATTTTGAGTGGGCGTGGGACTTGGCTCTCAAGCCAGGTGGGGGCACACTGGGAACCTGGTGTGGATGTGGATGTAGGGGCTGGCCTAGGAGAAGATGAGTTCTGACTTGGGCAGGAACTAAGGAGGTGGAGCGGTGGGGAGAGCACTGAGAGATGTTTGTGAAGTTTCACCAATGAGGCTTGGGGACCAACTGGCTGGATGTTGGGGTAGGGAGGAGTCTGGGAGACTTTCAGATCCCCTTTGATCTCTCATTCTTCCCCAAGCCTATCACCTCTGAAACCAACATATTCCCCTAGCTATTAAAGAAATAAGCCACATTTTATTGTGCAGTCCTCATGAATAAGAGGCTTTTGCTTTTGAAAAGCAAGGGGTTTTGTGGTTGGGTCTCTTCTAGATGGCATGGGAGTTGGGCCCATGTTGGGTGGAAACAGGAGACCTTGAACTTATGGAGGAAGTTGGGGAAGGCAGATGGTAAGCCTGCCTCTGGCAGACACTTAACAACGATGTACTTGTTTTGAGCTTTATAGTTTGGTTGAGGCTGGTAAAGACTGGGAGTTCTTGTCTGGTCTGGCTGAATGGTTTGCGTTCCCCAGACCATGGCTCGGGCTCTGTTGTGATGTTCTCCGGGGCTCTGGTCATTGCCTGAGGAGAGCTGCCAACTTCATTATTTTGTCTTTTGTGCATTTCCTCATTATCTCATCCAGCATTTCCCAAGCCCTTGCTCAGTGCTAGGCTCTGTGCTGGGTACTATCAGGGAGGGAACCCAAAATGAGTTAGGTCCAGGCCCTGCCCTGTGGGCCTCCTCGGCTGCAGGGGAGACAGACCTGGTTACAGATGGTCCTGGCCCAGGAGAATGAGGTTATAATGGGAAGTGAGAGCCCTTAAGAGGGGTTCCTAATCCAGCCAAGGGGTATCAGGGAAGGCTTTCTGGAGGAGAGGCGGAAACTTGCAGGCAGGCAGGGAGAATGTGCTTCAGGTAGAGGGAGAAGCATGTGCAAAGACCCAGCACCTGGTGGAGCTGCAAGCGGTGGGGTGATGTGAGACCAGGTGAGACTTCAGATGTCAGGTTAGAGAGCTGGATTTTCCCCTGAGAATGGTGGGAGCCATGGAGTGCTTTTGAGCAGGGAAGGGCCAGGGCCAGATGTTGAGTTGGGAAGATCACTCAGAGATCCATGTCAGGGCAAGATGGAAGGCTGAGAGGCTAGGAAGGAGACTGATCAGTGGTTCCGGTGAGACACAAGGCCTGGACTGGCACATTAGAGTCACCATTTCGAATCTCCACTCTAGCCTTAGTGGGTGGGGAAACTTATTCCCATTTTACATGCAGGAAACTGAGGCTCAGAGAGCCCATGGCACTGGCCCAAGATCACACAGTGAGTACTCCGTGAACATCTCCAGTATGCAGCTGGCTCTTCCCACAGGCATGGTGGAAGGGGCTGGCCCAGGGTCTTCCAGCAGGTCTGGAACAGAGCTGGAGCCCAAGTCTAGTTTCCCCAACCCAGAAGACTTCCATGAGCTCTTAGTGTGCAATGTGGGATGAGAACCTTCTGGAACCAGGACCTGGGAGAGCAAGAATCTTGACAGCACTAGAAGCAGCAGCACTTTTATCAGCCCTTTATCTGCAGTATCGCCTCTCATGCAGGCACAGTCGTGTCAGCTGGGGCTGCGGTCATCTGAGCACTCACTCACCTGGGCTGGACATCCAGGAATCCTGCTCAAGGCAGTCAGCTGAAAACTCAGCTGGGGTTGTCAGCTGGGATGTGTGGCTTTGGCTTTTTAAAGTATGATAGCTATTAATATGTTCTGAGAAGGAGCATTCTATACCGCTCAGGCAAAACTGCAAAGCTTCCTCTGAGCTAGCCTCAGAAGACCCAGAATGCCACTTTGGCTGCTTTGTTGGTCAAACTAGGCCCTGAGGCTCTCCAGGGAAAAAGGACAGGCCTCAGCCTTCACCTCTCAATGGGAGGACTGGCCACAGTACCATTATGTCCTCACTTTACAGATGAAGAAACCTATCCAGAGAGGTTCGGTGGCCTGCTCAAGGTCACATAGCTAGTAACAAGTAAGTGGCAGAGCCAAGATTTGAGTCCCGGCAATCTGGTTGGAGTCTATGCCCTTAGGTACCAGGAACAGAGAGGAGACCCTGGGTGGAGCTGGGGAGGGCTGGTGCACTAAGGGTCAGCCTGTGTCCAAGGGGAAGGAATCCGCCTCTTCCCCAGGAACTCTATTGGGTCTGGAACTGGGAATGTTCACAGAGGCCCCTTTCCATCTGGGAGTGTGCCCTCTGCTTGGGCCTGGCCAGGCGGGGGTGTGTCTGAAGCTCAAGAGTAAATGAGTGTGGAATCTAATGAACAAAATAAACTGACCCAGAGAAATAGAAGCATAATAACATGGACTACAGGATCTCAGAGGGAAGGTGGGGAGTGAGGGTGGGTAGGAAGAGAGCAACCAAAGAACTTGTATGCATATATGCATAGCCCATGAACACAGACAATAGGGTGGTGAAGGCCTGGGACAGGCTAGAAGGGATGGGGGGGAGGGGAGAGGAGAGAGGATATATGTAACACTTTCAATAAGTTTAAAAAAAAAAAAATTAGCCGAGCCTGCATGGCTCAGTGGTTAAGCATCGACCTATGAACCAGATCACAGTTCGATTCCCGGTCAGGGCACATGCCTGGGTTGTGAGCTCAATTCCATCAGAGTGGCTGTGGGAGGCAGCGATCAATGTTTCATTCTCACATGGATGTTTTTCTCTCTCACCCATCCCCTTTAAAATCAATAAAAACATATCTAAAAAAGCCCAGCCAGCATGGCTCAGTGGTAGAGTGTCGATCTATGAACCAGAGGTCACGGTTTGATTCCCGGTCAGGGAACATGGCCGGGTTGCAGGTTCCATCCCCAGTGTAGGGTGTGCAGGAGGCAGCTGATCAGTGATTCTCTCTCATTGTTGATGTATCTATCTCTCTTTCCCTCTGCACTTCCTGTCTGAAATAAAAAAATTAAAAAGAAGAAGAAGAAGAGTAAATGGGAACTGCTCTGTTGGTCACTGACATGAGCTCCCTCTCTCAGCAGGTCCATTGCCCATCTGATCAGTGAGGGTGGTCAGTCCCGCCTCAGGAGTCCTTTCCAGGGCTGATACTGCAATTCCTTATCTGAACTGTGACCTCTCTGGGCTATGAGACCAGGAGCCTCTCAAAGACCGGGCCCAGATCGGACTTGTCTTTGGGTCACCTCATTATGCAGAGTGGGGTTTGGTCTTTGTGGTCTGCATGGAGGTGTGCGGAGAGGGTTCACATCTGAGCCTGGCCTTTCTGTTTCACCACCCAGCACCCAGTCCCCAGCACCGGATCCTGCTGGACTTCCTTTTCCTTGACACGGAGTGCACGTATGACTACCTGTTCGTGTATGACGGTGACTCCCCCCGAGGGCCCCTGCTTGCCAGTCTGAGTGGGAGCACCCGACCCCCACCCATCGAGGCTTCCTCTGGCAAGGTTGGTGGGGCTGGGCCGTGGGCTGTGGCTGGAGGATCTCAGTGCAGTGTGGGGAAAGTGGGTAGATGCACACATGGAGGGACAGAGAGACGGCGGCGGAAGGGGCAGCAGGCAGAAAGACAGAGGGACAGAAAAGGTGGAGAGAGACAAAGAAAGGAGGTGGGGACCTCCAGGGGGCAGGAGTGGACCCTGAGCCCTGCCCCCTTATGCCTACAGATGCTGCTGCACCTCTTCAGCGATGCCAACTACAACCTGCTGGGCTTCAATGCCTCCTTCCGCTTCTCCCTTTGCCCTGGGGGCTGCCGCAACCATGGGCAGTGCCGGTCCCCGGGGGTGTGTGCCTGCGAGCCAGGTTGGGGGGGCCCTGACTGTGGCCTGCAGGAGTGTTCAGCCTACTGTGGCAGCCATGGCACCTGTGCCTCGGTGAGCCTGTCCCCCCGGGCCCTGACCTGTGAGCACACCTGCTGCTCCCCTTTCCTTATCTGACTGTCCTTGTCTGACTCCCCCTGCTACTCCAACCTCTGCCATGACCCTGACCCCACACCAGCGACCCTGCTCTCATCCACAGTACTGCCCTCTCATTCCGGATTTCACCCTCCCTGCTACTCCAACCCCACCCCACCTTCACCTGGGGCACCTCATCTGCCCAAGCCCACTTCTGTTCTCATCTAAAACTCACCTCTCACCTTGCTTCCTCTTGCCAGGCCTGACTCCATCCACCCACCCATCCACTCAACCTGGCATTGTTCCCCCAGCCATGACTTTGACTTTCAACCACTGACTTTGGCCCAAGACTTGCATATCCATCTTTGGGACTGGATCACGCCTTGAGCCCTACCTTTTTGACTTCCCCAGATCTGAGCTCTTGTAGCTCAGACATTGACCTCACCGTCTTTGCTCGCCCATCTCTTTTCTTTCTTTCTGTCCTCATTTTTCCCTCTGGGTCTTTCTCCTTTTCTCTTGGTCTGTCTGCTTTTCCCCACCTCTCTGCCTCTTCTGGTTGTATCTCTGTCCCTTTTTCCCACTGTCTATTGATCTGTCTCCTTCCTGCCTCTGTCTCTCTCCCTTTGCTTATCTGACTCTTTATTTTACCCCATTCTCTCCTTTCCTGTTCACCTCTCTCCTTCTCCCTTTCTGCTCCACGTCTCTCACTCTGATTCTGGCTCTCTTCCCTGTCTCCCTGCCTCTCTCTCTATCCCCTGCCTTTGTGTCTCCTTCCCCATAGCCCCTGGGACCGTGCCGCTGTGAGCCTGGCTTTCTGGGACGTGCCTGTGACCTGCACCTGTGGGAGAACCAGGGGGCTGGCTGGTGGCACAATGTGAGTGCCGGGGACCCTGCCTTCCCTGCCCGTGTCGGGGCAGCCGGTGCCTTCCTGTCCCCACCAGGGCTGTTGGCTGTGTTTGGAGGTGAGCAAATGGGGTGTGTGTCCTGGGGCTGGAGGCCTGACAGCCTGTGGCCAGGACTTGAGACCATCCACCTTTCACAGGCCAGGACCTCAACAGCGCCCTGGGTGACCTCGTGCTGTATAACTTCTCTGCCAACACCTGGGAGCGCTGGGACCTGAGCCCTGCCCCGGTATGGACCCCACCTCTGCCCTGCCTGGAGGCGCCTGCCCCTCTGTCAGTACCAGCCAGGGCCTCCCTGAGCCTCCTCTTCACCCTACAGTCCCCTAGCCTGCAGCGTGATAGGGGAACACCTATTCCTTTGTTTCTGCTTTCTAGCTCAGATTTTTTTTTTTTTTTTTTTTTTTGTCTTTCTGTGTGCTTTGTCTCTCTCCTGGCCCATTTCTCTGACTCAATTCTTGTGTCTCCTCCTCTCTGGACTGTATCTCTATTTCTCTGTCATTTCTCCTTCTATTTCTGTCTCCCTGGCTCTGCCTTCCTTATTGTGTTTCTCTGTTTCTCCTCTGCTTGTATTCACATGTGTCTGTCATTATGGGTCTGTCTCTCTTCTGTCTTTGCATTCTCTTTGTCTCACCACCTGTCTTTCTCTCTGTGCCTATCTTTGTCTCTGCATCTCTGTGTCTGTGTCTGGCTCTTCCTGTTATTCTGTGTGTCACCATCTGTTTTCCTCTCCATCTCTGTCTCCTCGTTTCTTCCTCACAGGCTGCCCGTCACTCCCATGTGGCTGTGGCCTGGGCCGGCTCCCTGGTGTTGATGGGCGGTGAGCTGGCTGACGGCTCCCTCACTAGCGACGTGTGGGCCTTTAGCCCGCTGGGCGGGGGCCACTGGGAGCAACTGGCACCACCTGCTTCTGGTTCCGCGGGGCCGCCCGGCCTGGCAGGTCACGCAGCTGCCTTAGTGGACAACGTCTGGCTCTATGTGTCTGGTGGCCGCACCCAGCACGACCTCTTCTCCTCCGGCCTCTTCCGTTTCCGCCTTGACAGCGCCAGTGGGGGCTATTGGGAGCAGGTGGTTCCGGCTGGTGGGCGGCCCCCTGCCGCCACCGGCCACTCCATGGTGTTTCACGCCCCATCTCGAGCCCTGCTGGTTCATGGTGGACACCGGCCCTCCACTGCCCGGTGAGTAACCTGCCCCTCAACCTCTGCTCTGCAGGGCCAGGCCTGGCCCAGAACCTGGGCCTTTTGTCTTTAGTGGGCTTTGCCTACCGATGGAGCCCTGTAGGCATTCAGTCACTCCTTCCTTCATTGGTTCACTCATTCACGCACCACTCAATCTCTTGGTCACTTGCTTAAATAGACCAGACATCCCGCTTTTGGCGGTACAGTCCCAATTTTGTTAGACACCGCAGGATGCGGGACAAATTGTTTAAAATTGGGACTGTCCCGCCAAAAGCGGGACATCTGGTCACCTTACACTTGCTTCCCCACACACTCCCACTGTCCACCCATCCCACCAGCCCCTGCTTGGTGTCCAGCTCTGGCTAGATTATGCAGGACCCAGATATAAGTCCAACCTGGGTTCTGCCAATAGGAGCTTCTGGTTCTGATGGGACTTAAACCCATTTACTGCCGGTCTCAACCCTGAGGGATTATGTACCTTTAACAGCCCAGAGGCGGGACAGAGGCCTCTCCTGCCCTGAGCCCTTCCTCTGCCTCCCTCACAGGTTCTCTGTGCGAGTGAACTCCACGGAGCTCTTCCATGTGGACCGGCGAGTATGGACCACCCTGAAGGGCCGGGATGGGCTGCAGGGCCCACGGGAGCGGGCCTTCCACACGGCCAGTGTCCTGGGCAACTACATGGTGGTCTATGGTGAGGAGGCTTCCCGCCTATCTGCTTGCTGGGGTCCAAAGCAGCCCTGAGCTGAGGCTCCTTGCGCGGTGCCCCACCTCCCCCAGCCTTGCCAGCTGTGCCCCTTTCCTTCTTCCCCAGGAGGCAATGTGCACACCCATTACCAGGAGGAAAAGTGCTATGAGGATGGCATCTTCTTCTACCACCTGGGCTGCCATCAGTGGGTGTCAGGGGCTGAGCTTGCCCCGCCAGGAACGCCTGAGGGTGAGTGACCCCTCTGTTTCCTGAGGGGCTCCTGAAGGTCACACTTCCCCCCACAGTGAATCTGGGCTTTGGGCAAGAGCCACCTCGGTCCTTGTCGGGGTGAGCCAGATAAGTTATTTGAGCCTGCTCAGGGGGCAAGCCTGCACTGCAGACAGGACCAGGGCATTGTTGTCATGGAGATGGGAGGCAGTTACAGCAGCATCAGACCTAGGTTCCAGTTCAGGTTTGCCAGTTTCCAGAGGGAAATGCCCGTGAAGAGGTAACTTTTCCAGGGTCACACAGTGGGCAAGGGCAAAACCAAGATGGCTGGCCCTAAAGAACTACCTGTACAAAAGCCATAATTAAAGAGGGTGGGAGAATCTTTCGAATGCTTTAGATCAGGTTCCTTCCTCACAAAGGGGCATATCGTTTCAGGGGACTACAGACTTCCCAGAGGCCTGTCTGTTCTCCCCACTCCGCTGAACAGAAGAGCAAGGACAGAGGAAGGGTGGGCACTGGGGAAAGGTCCTCAAGGAGCTTTGTGTAGCCATCAGGGGTAAAGCCTGGGCCTGGCATTGAGATCTCCCACCCAGGATTCCTCTGCCTGTCCCTATCCCTTTCCCTCTTTTAGGCTCCTTTACTGGGCAGGCGAGAATGTGAGGTTTTTGCAAGTCTCTTCCTCTTCTTTTTTGTAAATATATATTTTTAATTGATTTTTTACAGAGAGGGATAGTTAGAAACATCGATGAGAGAGAATCATTGATCAGCTGCCTCTTGCACACCCCCTTACTGGGGATGTGCTCGCAATCAAGGTACATGCCCTTGACCGGAATCGAACCTGGGACCCTTGAGTCCGCAGGCCGATGCTCTATCCACTGAGCCAAACCGGTTTCAGCAAGTCTCTTCCTCTTCTGTAGTTTGTGATTTCCTGGACCAAGACCCAGGTGCTTACAGAGCATTCAGGTTCAGTAAGAGGGTGTGGGAGTCACCAATCACTAACCACTTACCTGTTGGTCAGGACTCTTGGTTGTGACAGAAATCTAACCCAACTAGCTTAAGCATAAAGGAGAATTTCTTGGCTAACTTGAGTGAGAACTCTTGCCAGCTTCAGGTTGGACTGGATCCAGGTGCTCACATAATGGCATTAGCCACTTCTCTCTCCAGTTCTTGGCTGAGTTTACTTCAGACTCCAGCCAGCTTTCCTTTTGTAGATGGTCACCATCTACTTGGATGATATTTTACCCTTTTAAAATGCTCAGAGGTTGTACTGCCAGTGTGGCTAAGTTTGTTGAGTGTTTCCCATGTGCTGAGAGGTGAAGATTTGATTCCCAGTCCGGGCACATGCCCAGGTTGCAGGCTAGATCCCCAGGTAGGGGGCATGCAGGAGGCAGCCAATCAATATTTCTTTCTCAACCATGTTTCTCTCCTGTTCCTTTCTTTTTTTTATTTTTTTATTTTTTTAAATAGATCTTTATTGTTCATATTATTACAAATGTTCCTCATCCCCCCCCCCCCCATTACTCCCCTCCACCAGGTTCCCACCCCACCCTCTGCCCTTTCCCCACCTCCCATTGTCCTCATCCATAGGTACACAGTTTATGTTCATCTCCTGTTCCTTTCTAAAATTAATAAAAGAAAAAAAAAATTCCCAGACGGAAGAGAATGTTTCCCCCCCAAGAATTGTAGGAATTGGCTCAGTGGACAGAGCGTTGGTCTACGGACTGAGAGGTCCTAGGTTTGATTCTGGTCAAGGGCATGTACCTTGGTTGCGGCACATTCCCAGTAGGGGATGTACAGGAAGCAGCTGATCAATGTTTCTCTTTCATCGATGTTTCTAACTATCCCTCTCTCTTCCTCTCTGTAAAAAAAAAAAATCAATAAAATATATATATATATATATATATATATATATATATATATATATATATATAAAAGAATTGTAGGAATTGAGTTCCATCCTGAACTAATCACTGACACTGACAAGCCTGGACTAAAGCCCCACTTTTGCCCGAAGCAGGTTTAGCTTGACTTGAACCTTGTGGACTGGGAGGGGGAGAAGGTTGTTTTCTGGGGGAAAATCGGAGGCTGTCACCACAAGAGAGGCCATTGCCAGGCAGATTCCCTAAAGGCAGAGAACACAGAATCAGAGAGACAGAGTTTATTGCCCAAGGTTACACTGCTAGTTAGTAGTTGATCCATGATTTAAACCCAAGTAAAAGTTAGACCCAGGATTTGAACCCAAGTTTTCTTTTACTTTTTAAAAAATATATTTTTATTGATTTCAGAGAGGAAGGAAGAGGAAGAGAAAGATAGAAACATTAATGAATAGAGATAATAATTGATCGGCTGCCTCCTGTATGCCCTCTACTGGGGATCAAGTCAGCAACCCAGGCATGTGCCCTTGACAGGAATTGAATTGGGACTCTTTAGTCCGCAGGCTGACGCTCTATCCACTGAGCCAAACCAGCCAGGGCGAACCCAAGTTTTCTGACCCTAGAGATCATACTCTGTCTGAAAGGTGGCTTGTGTAGGGCACGGGAGGCAGAGGAGAGAAAGGATTGGAGCTGGTTCAGGACCAGGCAGGCTGGGTGGGTTTCAGTGGGCAGATCGTTAGAAGCAGGAGCTCGGAGACTGAGCTGAGGCTTATGGGAGCCAGGTGTAGCCCTCTGGGCAGGGGAGCCATGCCGGAGGGAGGGGGATTGGGGATCCCATGTCCTTGGAGGGGTCTGTATTCTTCTAGGCCGAGCAGCACCTCCCAGTGGACGGTATTCACATGTGGCGGCTGTGCTTGGTGGCAGTGTCCTGTTGGTGGCTGGTGGGTACAGTGGCCGGCCCCGTGGGGATTTGATGGCCTACAAGGTGCCCCCCTTTGTGTTCCAGGCGCCTGCCCCCGACGTGAGTATTGGGGTGATAGGGAGAGGGGGATGGGAGGAGGTGGCATGATTCCCACAGATGAGAAAGTTGGAAGTCCTTGGGATACGTAGTGGGAGTCCCTAGGTCCATAAGAGGAAGGATGTTGGCTCCCAGGTTCGGGAGAGGAGGTATGGTTCTTGGCACTGGAAGAGGATTGGACTGGGATCTTCAAGGTGCCGAGAGGTCAGGGTTCCCTGGGATAATCAAAATGAGTGGGGATATAGGAACAGGCCCCTGTCTGAGGAGCCCCTTCCTCCACCCCATCTCTCTGCAGTATCATTTGGACTATTGTTCCATGTACACGGACCACAGTGTCTGCTCTCGAGACCCGGAATGCAGTTGGTGTCAGGGGTCCTGCCAAGCCGCACTGCCTCCTGGGACCCCCTCGGGGGCTGTGAGTAGCTGTCCTCACTTCTCCTACTCCCCTTCCCACAGAGCCAGCCCTCAGTGTCTCCCTCTGTGAAACCAAGTGAAGAAGGACCCTCCACACTCACACGGGAGACTTGTTTCACATCTAAAATCACCATCCCCCATTCCTGATTGCTGACCCCTAAACTTTGACCCTTTCCCCAGTCCTTTTGAACTTATCTGTACCCATATTCCCAGGCCCTGTCCTCTTCAACTTTCTCCATTCTAATTGGCTTTCAGTTCCCGTCTCCAATTTCCTGATCCATTCTACTCCAAAACTCCTCAATCCATAGCCCTTTCCGGATCTCATAAGCCCCGGTGAACAAGGACTCCTGTCCCCTCCTTTCCTGCAGTGTCTGGCTGCCAGCTGCCTGGGCCTGGGGCGCCTCCTGGCTGACTGCCAGGCCTGCCTGGCCTTCAGCAGCCCTGCAGCTCCTCCCCGGGGACCTGGTGCCCTGGGCTGGTGCGTGCACAATGAGAGCTGCCTCCCTCGGCCTGGTGAGTGACCTGTGGAAGTGTGGGAGGGGGCAGTGCTGCACCCCACACTGACCCTCCTCCTGTCCTTACAGAGCAGGCCCACTGCCGAGGAGAGCAGATCTCAGGCACCGTGGGCTGGTGGGGGCCTGCACCTGTCTTCGTCACATCCTTGGAGGCCTGTGTCACCCAGAGCTTCCTGCCTGGCCTGCACCTCCTCACCTTCCAACAGCCACCCAACGCCTCTCAGCCTGACAAGGTAGGGAGCTGGGGATGGAGTGTTGAAGGGCTGGTCCTGGGGTTTTTGTTTTCCAAATAGATCTTTACCACTTATATGTTTATATTCAAGGGTTTGATTTTCCTTAATAGTTAAAAACATTTAAGAAATTTTTTAAAATTGTGGTATCCCTGGCCCATGTGACTAAGTGGCCTGAGCATTGTCCCATGCACCAACAGGCCCAGGTTGTGGGCTGCATCCCCATCAGTGTAGGTGCGGGAGACAGCTGATCAATGTTTCACTCTCACATCGATGTTTTTTTCCTCTCTTCCTCTCTAAAACCAATAAAAACGTATTTTAAAAAGCCTTGTTGGTGTGGCTCAATGGTAGAGCATTGACTTATGAACCAGGAGGTCATGATTTGATTCCAGCTAGGGCATAAATGTGACTTTTAATCATTTTCCTTTCTTGCACAAAAAGTAGTATATTATCCACACTCTACTAGCAATCCTTTTTTTCTTAATACATCCCAACGATCTTTCCATTAGAGAACTTAGGAAACATTCTCATTATCTTTATAGCTGCATAATATTCCATTTGTTTTCCTACACCTGGTACTGTTGTTTATTTAAACAGTCTCTCATAATGAACACTTGACCTATTCCATTCATTTGCAATTACAAAAACACATACTTACCAAAAAATCATATCTGTCACTTGGAATGTTTTATCTGGAATCTTATTATTATTATTATTAATTATTATTATTTAATCCTCACCTGACGACATGCTGAGAGACAGAGAGAGAAAGAGAGGGGGGGGGGGAGGGAGAGAGAAACAGAGAAATATTGATTGGTTGCCTTCCTTACATGCTCTGACTGGGAATTGAACCCACAACCTTTGGTTGAGCACAAGATGCTCAGCCAACTGATGCACACCAGCCAGGGCTGGAATCTTCTTTCTTATTTTTTTTTATTAACTTATTTTAAAGTATATTTTTATTGATTTCAAAGAGGGAAGGAGAGGGAGAGAGAGATAGAAACATTAATGATGAGAGAGAATCATTGATCTGCTGCCTCTTGCATGCCCCTTACTAGGGATGGAGCTTGCAACCTGGGCATGTGCCTCCAACCAGAATCAAACATGGGACCCTTTAGTCCATAGGCCAACACTCCATCCATGGAGTGTTGGCCTATGGAACCACTCCATAGGGCTGGAATCTTCTTTTAAAAAAACACACCTTGTGTACTTGTTGATTATGTAGCAGAGGATAAGCTACATTGAGGTCCAGAGGTTCTGAGCACAGGGGCTTCTGTCCCCATGGAGTTGGGTGCGACACCCCCCAGGCATGTAGGCGTGTTCACTAACCTGGAGGTTTTCCATACCCTGTAGTTAAGGGATTTTATTTATTTATTTTGTCATCTAGACTCCTGAGGGCTTAGGTGGAAAGGTGGGGAATTAGGGAAGAGGATGTTGTTCGTTCTCTGAGTTGGCGTCCTGACTCTTAGTTACTACCCCTGGTGAGCAGCCTCCCCTGCCCTGGCCTCAGTTTCATTCCATGGAATTGGGAAGGAGGTTGAGTTGCCTGATCCTTTCTGGCTCTCATGTGGCCTGAGAGGTGTGGGACTGTGGGCCACGCAAAGAGACACTCATTCATACCCTTCCCCGCTGGCACAGGTCTTGATTGTCCGCAGCACAACCATCACCCTGACACCCAGTCCAGAGACCGACGTATCACTGGTCTATCGTGGCTTCATCCACCCACTGCTTCCGGGAGGGCCCGGCGGGCCAGGGGCTGAGGACGTGGCTGTGTGGGCCCGGGCCCAGCGTCTACACGTCCTGGCCCGGATGGCCCGTGGCCCTGACCCAGAGAGCATGGTGAGGGCGCCTCGGACACTCAGAGGGTTGTTTGTGGTCCATACGGGGGAGGGGATGTGTGGTGCAGGGAAGACTGGGGAGGAGATGCATCCTTAGTGGAGAGAGGGCCACGAGGTGTTCAATTGTAAACAGAGTTTGGGAAATTTTGAAGAGGGTGGGGAAGGTCTGTCTTACCAAGTCAGGTTCCCCTGAGGAGGAGGGTCCCTGGTGCATTTGGAGGCACTTGGAGGTTCTCGGATCTAAGGAGCCCTGAGGCACTCCTCTTTCCAGGAAGAGGTGGCTGCGAGGTGGGTTTGAAGCTCCCAGAGGTTTCAGAGATGGGGGCTGTGGCGTCCTGAGGCCCTGTCTGTCCTCTCCCTACTGCAGGAGGAAGTGGGGCGCTGGGTGGCGCAGCAGGAGAAAGAGATAAGGCGGCTACAGCGCCCAGGATCTGCTCGTCTCTTCCCACTGCCTGGCCGGGGCCACAAATATGCGGTGGAGATCCGGGGCCAGCTCAATGGCTCGGCAGGCCCAGGGCACAGCGAGCTCACACTGCTGTGGGACCGGACTGGTGTGCCAGGTGGCAGTGTGAGTGCCCAGACGCCTGATCCTCTGGGATTTCTGAACCCCAGACCACAAACCTTGGCTTTTCAACTCTGGACTCACCTTGCACCCTCCAGACTCCACTCCCTGACCCCCAGACCCTGACCTGACCTGATAGTCTGACCCCTGCCCACATCTGTACCTCTTCCCTGACCCCACTGCCCCTGACTCTGCCCTCCATATTTTTACTTCTAATCTCTAGAATGTTTCAAATACTGATCCTCTTTTGTCTGCTAATGGCCCAAATTCTGACTTTGTACATGCCTGACTTCTCAATATTGTCTCTGGACACTTAAGTCTTTAGCTCCAAACTCGGATCCCTACTTCAAACCTTGACTCCTGACCCTCACGTTGGAGCATGGGCCCCTGACTTCCTATGCCTCCTCCCCCAGGAGATCTCCTTCTTCTTCCTGGAACCCTACCGCTCCACGGCCTGCGCCTCCTACTCCTCCTGCCTGGGCTGCCTGGCGGACCAGGGCTGCGGCTGGTGCCTGGCCAGCTCCACCTGCCACCTGCGCCAGAGTGGGGCTCACTGCACGGACGGTGGGGCCCGCGGGTCCTTGCTGGTGCTGGTGCCTGCCCTCTGCCCGCTCTGTGAGGAGCATCGTGACTGCCACGCCTGTACCCAGGTTCCTGCCAGGCCCCTGAGGGGGCAGTTTCAAGTGGGAGGCAACCAAAGCTGGGGGCTGGGGAAGAGGTGCCCCCAGGGCTGACATGGGCAGCCAAGGGTCCCTGTGGTGGCAGTATGGGGCCATAGCTGGGGCTGTTGTCTTTGATCGGTAGATAAGAGTCAGGTGGGGGGCAGAGGAGAGGGACTGGAGAGGGGGCTCCTGGCAGTCAGGACTTTAGGGGCCAGAAAACCCCACGGGTCGCCTCTTCTCTAGAGGGGCATTTATCGGCTTAGGCGGCAGAGTCCAGGGTAGGCCTTCAGGCCTGTGACTTCCAATGGTTCAGACCGTGGTTTCCCTGGAGGGTCGTTCCTGGGGAATGGCAAGGGAGCCACAGGGTTCCAGTCGTGCATCCCTCGCTCAGCCAAGTGGAAAGAGTACCTTTCTGTCCCCACCCACTGTCACCCGGGGTCAACAGGGGTCCCAGAAGTGCATGGGATCAGTCAGTGAGGTCAGGGGTGGGGGTGGCCCTTTGCCTACATCTGGCTCCCAAGGATTGCATTTGCCCCCCACTTGGCCTTCCAAGGGATTCTTGGGCTCAAAACGCCAGAGGGTGCTGGGCAGGCAGAAGCCATGGAAGCTGTGGCTGAAGGGGAAAGTGTGGAGAGGCAGGCAGTGGGAGAGGGTAGGGGGCTTGGAGGGTGGTTTTAGGGGTAGGTCAGTGAGGGAAGCAGGGCAATGGGAGCCCAAGGGAGAGGGCTAAGCTGGGCTCTTACTTCTCCAACCCCCAGGACCCCTACTGTGAGTGGCATCAGAGCACCAACCGCAAAGGGGACGCAGCATGCAGCCGGCGAGGCCGGGGTCATGGTGCCCTGAAGAGCCCAGCGGCGTGTCCCCCGCTCTGCAGCCAGTGAGCCCCTCGGGGCCCAGGGAGCAGGTGTGGGGAGTGTGTACACACCAGCCATGGCGTGACCCAATCCTCACTCCTCACTCCCAGGCGCCTGACCTGTGACGACTGCTTGGCCAACTCAAGCCAGTGTGCCTGGTGCCAGTCCACCCACACCTGCTTTCTGTTTGCTGCCTACTTGGCCCGGTACCCGTATGGGGGCTGCCGAGGCTGGGATGACAGGTGCAGTCAGGGTGGGCAGCTGGGCTCATGAGAGGTTGGAGAGGTGGAGGTGGCTGGGCTCTGACACCCTCCACCCCTGCTGCCCTGCAGTGTGCACTCGGAGCCCCGGTGCCGGAGCTGTGACCGCTTCCAGACCTGCCACGAGTGTCTGCAGAGCCATGAGTGCGGCTGGTGCGGCAATGAGGACAACCCCACACTGGGGCGGTGAGCCTGGGCGGGAGGGCAGGTGGGTGGGCAGGATGGGGCGGGCAGCTGTCCACGGCCCTAATTCTAACGGCTGCCCTGTTTCTCTGCCTCTCTGTCTTTTCCTTACCACCGTCTCTGTTTTTCTCCCTCCCCACTTCTCTTAGTTTTTCCCTCTTCTCCCTCTTAACTCTGTCTCTGCTTCTGGAACTTGTTTTCTCTCATTGTCCTTCCTTCCTTCTTCTTGACCTGTTTCTGTCTCTCCTTTCACTGTGTCCCTGTCTCTATCTCGCTTGTCTTTCGCCATCGTTTTTATTTGACTACTCTTGCTTTCCCTCTGATGCTTCCATTTCTCCTTTCTCTCTATATATATTTATACTTCTCTCTCTCTCTCTCTCTCTGATTGGCTTTCTCTCTCCTTGTAACTATTTCCATCTCTTGTTTTTTTATCATCTCCTCCCACTCCACCACCTTCTTCAATCTCCCACCCTCCAGGTGCCTCCAGGGGGACTTCTCAGGGCCCCTTGGTGGGGGTAACTGCTCCCTGTGGGTGGGGGAGGGCCTGGGGCTGTCCGTGGCCCTCCCTGCCCGCTGGGCGTATGCCCGCTGTCCTGACGTGGATGAGTGTCGCCTGGGCCTGGCACGGTGCCACCTGCGGGCGACCTGCCTGAACACGCCCCTCAGCTACGAGTGTCACTGCCAGCGCGGTTACCAGGGTGATGGCATCACATACTGCAATCGCACGTGAGTGGGGCATGGTTTCCATGGAGATGCTGCCCCAGGGCTGGGGTGTGTGGAGATGAGAGGAGGAAGAGATCCTGGTGCTGGAATCCCTCCTATGGAACCAGCATCCCAGGGTGCCTCAGGTTTTTACCTTGCAGACTAGCTCCTCATTAGAGTGGCAGGGTCCCCAGTGTAAAACTACTTACTGTGAGGCAGGTCACCCATGTACTAGTAGTCTTCAGAGTTGCCATAGAGATGGAGGAGAACCAAGTTAAAAGGGGTTTTCATAGAGAACAGATCACTAGTAGTGATGTGTGGTTACTATAGAGACAGGAATTCCCATGTGTGATGGGGTTACCTTGGAGACAAGGCCACCCACATAGTGTAGGACCAATGGAATGGGCAGTAGCTTGTGATGGTGCTGCTCTGGAGATGATGGGGTGGAATGGGATGGCAGGGATGCCTTGGGCACTCTGGGCCTGCCCGCCCTTCCCCCACTCCTGCCACGGCCCCTCAGGTGCCTGGAGGACTGCGGCCATGGTGTGTGCAGTGGACCCCCTGACTTCACCTGTGTGTGTGACCTGGGCTGGACATCGGACCTGCCCCCGCCCACACCTGCCCCGGGGCCCCCCGGCCCCCGCTGCTCCAGAGACTGTGGCTGCAACTTCCACAGCCATTGCCGAAAGCGGGGGCCTGGCTTCTGCGATGAGTGCCAGGGTGAGCTGCCCTCCTCCCAGACACCCCTGGACTGGCCTCCAGGGAGCCTCCTCGGGATTCCAGTTTTCTTTTCTCTGCGTGGGCTTTAGTGTCCCCTCACCCAGCTCGGGGTCCTCCTGCCCACTGCCTGCTCCTGACCCCTGACCTGCTTCAGTGGCACTCATCTCATTGGTGGGGCCTTAGTCCCCACTCCGAGGACTTGCTATTCCTCCAAGTCTGGGCCTTGGTGACCCTCCTTTGAAGCAGCCTGAAGTCAGGGATCAGGTGAGCCAGTTGGCAGGCTCCTTCCACCCTTGTCTCTGACTCTGTCCTGCCTGCGGGGTCTCTACAGACTGGACCTGGGGGGAGCACTGCGAACGGTGCCGGCCCGGCAGCTTTGGCAACGCCACGGGCTCAGGCGGCTGCCGGCCCTGCCAGTGCAACGGGCACGGGGACCCACGCCGCGGCCACTGCGACAACCTCAGCGGGCTCTGCTTCTGCCAGGACCACACCGAAGGTGCCCACTGCCAACTCTGCATCCCTGGCTACTATGGGGACCCCCGGTGAGCCAGGGGCCAAGCAGGGGGGGTAGGGGTAAGGGGCATGTGGGATGAGGCAGGACTGGTCTGACACTGGCTCTTCTCCATCTCCCCAGGGCCGGTGGCTCCTGCTTCCGGGAGTGTGGGGGCCGCGCCCTCCTCACCAACGTGTCCTCAGTGGCACTGGGCTCACGCCGGGTTGGGGGGCTGCTGCCTCCAGGTGGCGGGGCAGTGAGAGCTGGGCCAGGCCTTTCATATTGTGTGTGGGTTGTCTCGGCCACTGAGGTGCTACAGCCCTGTGCTCCTGGGACCCTCTGTCCCCCGCTCACCCTCACCTTCTCCCCCGACAGCAGCACCCCCTGCACGGTGAGCTCCGAGGCACTAGGGTTCAGACCTATGTCTTCCCCACCCAGTTGACTCCTTAGACAGGCCCTGACCCCCATCACCCCATTTTTTTTATCCTTCAAACCCCAAACTCTAGTCCTTCAACCCCCAGCCCGAAGACCTTCCCTCTTGTTCCCTGGATTCCAAGTCTCCAACCCCCAGATCCTCAAACTGCCTTCCTCAATACAGCATGGCAAATATGTGCTGTGTGCTAGCTCTCACAGCTGGTGGTGGCCTCCAGGAGCTGTAGTGAGAAAGGCACCAGGTGAAAGTGTCTGATTGATTAGCCATGTCTGCTGTCAATACAGGAGGGGAATGGTGATCTCCAGGCCACAGTTTGACAGTCTTCCCAGTATGCTCAAACGGCCCACTTCCCTGTCTGATTGTCTCTCCTCCTCCCAGACCCCAAGCATCCCTCTTTCTCATCCTCCTCATCCCCTAATCCTCGCCTCCGCACCCCTCCAGCTGAGCTACGTGCTGGCCTTTGACGGCTTCCCACGCTTCCTGGACACTGGTGTTGTGCAGTCGGACCGGAGCCTCATTGCTGCCTTCTGCGGCCAGCGGCGGGACAGGCCCCTCACTGTGCAGGCCCTATCCGGTATGGGGACTAGGGAGGTGTGGCCTCTGTCCTGGGCTGTGTATCCCTTGTTCCCCTGCATCTTACTGACCAAAGTGGACTTAAGGCCCAGCCGATTCTGCCACTGTCTTGCTGGGTGAGGCAGCCCCTGCCACCTGTGGGTCTCCATGTCTTCATGCGAGGCGAACTGAGTATTGCTGGGCTGCCTCTGGAGGGAAGGGCCAAGATGTGTCTTCGGGCACAGAGGGCTGGTGCGAGGGCCCTGAACATCCCCTCAGCCTCGATTCTCTACCAGGGCTGATTGTGTCCTCCGGGCATGTGGCTGGTGGGCATGTGTGGGGGTGCTACTGGTATCTCACGGATAGAATCCAGAGGTGCTGCTCTATCCTACAATGCACAAGACAGCCTCACACCGAGGCCTCCTCAGCAGGACTGAGGGAAGCCCAGCTCAGGCTGATGGAAATGCACTATTTGTTACCCCTGGCAGTTAAGGGCCCAAGTCTGGAAATGCTTCCTTTCATACTGCAAATCAGAGGGGCTCCAAGGCTGGGAGAGAGGCAACCCAGATCTCTCACAGTGAGCGAAGGATTGAGGGACCCCTCGTTTTGTTTAACTCAACAAGTATTTACGGAGCACTGCAGAGAGCCAGGCCTGAGCTAGTGGCGAAGAGTGCAGCAGTGAACAAGGGCACAGTGCTGCCTTCATGGTTCACTGTGTGTGTGTGTGTGTGTGTGTGTGTATGTGTGTGTGTGTGTGTGCATGCATGCATGTGTGTGTGTGTAAGGGGAGGACATCAAAGTTCGCTCAGAATAGGGAGGGATAGAAGGAAGTGGAAGAAAGTACCTGGCCTGTCTAGGAGTCTTTGGAGAGTTTCTGTGCGGCGGTGAAGCCTCATCTGAAGCCTGAAGGGGGCGGTGTGAGTAAGGGGGACTCCTCAGGGGAGGATTAGCAGGCGCCTAGGCCCTGAGAAGCAGGAGCAGGGCCTGGTGCTGGAGCCAGGGGGCCTGCAGGGCCTCCCCCCCCCTCCCCGATATAACTTGGACTCATTTTTTACATATCATTAATTCCTGTCTCCTCCACCCCCTTCTTCCTCCTCCGCGCCCCCCCCTCCCCCCCCAATCTTCTTGAGGAGACTTGCTTTTACAAAAGAACAATAGGGAGTTGTGGAAGGTTTGGAGCTTGCGAGTGACAGGTTCAGGTTCATGTTTTTAAGGATCATGTGGGATGACTGAAGGGCAGCATGTAGGTGAGCCAGGAGGGCTAGTTGGGGGTGGTGCTGGTGGCCAGGGCATACAACTGAGGAAGAGGCAAGCAGTGGGTGAATAGAAGATAAATTTAGGCTTTAAAACCTATGGGACTTGCCGAAACCGGTTTGGCTCAGTGGTGGAGCGTTGGTCTGCGGACTGAAGGGTCCCAGGTTCAATTCCAGTCGGGGGCATGTACATTGGTTGCTGGCACATCCCCGGTGGTGGGTGTGCAAGAGGCAGCTGGTCGAAGTTTCTCTCTCATTGACGTTCCTCTCTGTAAAAAAATCAATAAAATATATTAAAAACAAACAAACAAACAAACAAAAAAACCTATGGGACTTGATGGGCTGGACTAGGGAGAGGGGTGCAGTGACTATAGATGATCGGGTAGTTGGCTTCCTGCCCAATTACATGGGTTTTTCTCAAAACCTGGGGATGGAGCCGGGCTGGACCTTGGCCTTTGCTACATGCCTCTGGCCTCTCTCCCAACAGGGCTGCTCGTGTTGCACTGGGAGGCCAACGGCTCCTCGTCCTGGGGCTTCAACGCTTCCGTGGGCTCTGCCCGCTGTGGGTCAGGAGGCCCTGGCAGCTGCCCTGTCCCCCAGGAGTGTGTGCCCCAGGATGGGGCTGCAGGTGCTGGCCTCTGCCGCTGTCCCCAGGGCTGGGCTGGCCCACACTGTCGCATGGCTCTGTGTCCTGAAAACTGCAATGCCCACAACGGGGCAGGCACCTGTAACCAGGTACAGATGGGGTGGGTGAGTTAGGTGGCACAGGGTGGTGCTCAGGGCTCTTGCCGAGCTTTCTTCTTCTGTCCCCCAGAGTCTGGGCGTGTGCATCTGTGCTGAGGGCTTCGGGGGCCCCGACTGCGCCACGAAGCTGGACGGTGGCCAGCTGGTCTGGGAGACCCTCATGGACAGCCGCCTCTCAGCTGTGCGTTGTGGCAGCTGTTTCCGGGGGGGTTTCACACAGCCTGGCATTCTCCCTCCTCCCCTCCTGGGACCATTCCCCAGACCCGATATTCTGCCAGATACTGTCAAGGCCTTATAGCATGACCCCTCCTGTTTCCACCCCCACCCTCAGGACACTGCTAGCCGCTTCCTGCACCGCCTGGGGCACACCATGGTGGAGGGACCTGATGCCACCCTGTGGATGTTTGGGGGCCTGGGCCTCCCCCAGGGGCTGCTGGGAAACCTGTACAGGTGAGAACTGCCCTGGGGAGGTGGGATTCCTGAATGAGAGAGAGAAGGTCACCTTCGAGATGCTGAGATATCTGTCTCATAAGAGTCCCTCGGGGGTGCAGAATAGGACACTTCAAAGGACACTGTGACACTTGTCACAGCAAGTTCACCTCAGGGTGGATACTCATTTGGGTGGTGTTACCCTGGGGGATTGTAAGGTGACTGTCATAGGAGGGTCGCCCTAGGGAATGCTGGATGACCGGACAGTGAGGCTGCCTTTCTGTGTGGGTTCCAGGTACTCCGTGAGTGAGTGGAGGTGGACACAGATGCTGGCAGGAGCTGAGGACGGGGGCCCGGGCCCCTCACCCCGTTCCTTCCATGCCGCTGCCTATGTGCCCGCTGGCCGAGGTGCCATGTACCTGATGGGGGGGCTCACAGCTGGGGGCATCGCCCGAGACTTCTGGGTCCTCAACCTCACCACCCTACAGTGGCGGCAGGAGAAGGTGAGCACATCTCCCACCCCCAAGCCTTAACACCGGGCTCTGGCTAAGGTGACAGGGAGCTCCTGCAGGCTTCCTCCCCGGGTCCCAGCACAAGTCCCAGAATTGAATTTCATTGGCCGTCTGGGCCACATTGTACTGCCCAGCTGATCTGGTCAAGGGGTATGACGCCCTGGTGGGCCAGCCTGTGGAGAGATAGAGTCAGCCCTTTGCAGCCAGAGCTAGAGCAGGGCATTCCAAAGGAGCACAGGCTGTTCTCCCTGAAGAAGTGACACTGAGAGGCAGGCGTGGGAAAAGGCCTGCTGCCTCCTGCTGGGCCAGGGCTGGCCGGTCGGTCGGAGGGCCTATGGTCTGACCAGCCCCAGGCAGCTCACTGTCTCCTTAGCGAGTTCAAGCGGAGTGTGGGGAGTTGTGAGTCTCGCTTCTACCCTCAAGATGACCCCTGACCTCTGGCCTC
Source organism: Pipistrellus nathusii (assembly GCA_963693515.1). Taxonomy (NCBI): domain Eukaryota; kingdom Metazoa; phylum Chordata; class Mammalia; order Chiroptera; family Vespertilionidae; genus Pipistrellus; species Pipistrellus nathusii. Next base: position 36,932,747 of record OY882872.1, on the reverse strand, counting down.
CTATGACCTTTGCCCTCTATCTCTCAGGCCCCTCAGACTGTGGAACTTCCAGCTGTCGCTGGTCACACCCTCACTGCGCGCAGAGGCCTGTCTCTGCTCCTGGTGGGCGGTTACTCTCCTGAAAATGGCTTCAACCAGCAGCTGCTCGAGTACCAGCTGGCGACTGGCACCTGGGTGTCCGGAGCTCAGAGTGGGACACCCCCCACAGGTGGGGCTAGGGACAGGAGGGCACAGCAGGCTCTCGTCCACTCCCACACTCCATGGCCACTGCCCTCACACCTTGTTATCTCCCTGTCGTCCCCTGCCCCTGCCCAGGCTCTCAGGTACCATTTCTTGAGAATGAGATGCTCAGTGTCTCTAACACCCTCCCCTTGACTCCATGAAAAGCTGCCCTCTTCCTGTCCAGCAGCGCAGGTCACCTTCTCCTCTCCCCAGATCGCTGTCCCTCAGATAATCTCCTTTCTCTTCCTCTCCTTCTGTTCTTTGGTTACTGTCCCCAGAACATTCTGGCCGCCCGGTCTCCCTCTTCCCTTTCTCAGAGCCTCTGAGTCTGGGAAGGGCCCCTGAGTCTGTGGCCTCAGGGCCTGGGAAGGTGTGGTAATGAGAAGGGGAGCCCAGGAAGGTGGGGGCCTTCCTGATCCCCAGGCCTTCCCCAGCCTCTGTTCCCCCTCTATCTCCCCGCCCCCCAGGTCTCTATGGTCATTCTGCCGTGTACCACGAGGCCACCGACTCTCTCTACGTGTTTGGGGGTTTCCGCTTCCACGTGGAGCTGGCGGCCCCATCCCCCGAGCTCTACTCCCTGCACTGTCCTGACCGAACCTGGAGCCTGCTGGCCCCTTCTCAGGGGGCAAAGGTCAGAAAAGGTGGTCTAGACAGATGGATGTAGTGGGTGGAAGGGAGTGGGCCTCCCTGTTCCAATGATCCAGGACTAGTTCACCCCTGGACTCCTACCTCCCCTTCTTCACAGTCCCCTGAACCGAGCTGTGGCAGCCCAAGTCTCCCCTGCTCCACCCCTGGCTTGGAAGAAAGAATCCTAGATCAGGAGTTCCAGGCCTGGGTTCTGCTCCTCCCACTCTTGGTGTAGCCCTGGCAGGCCCCACCCCCTTCCTGGCCTCCCCATCTGGAACTGGGGCTCTGAAGCTCCTTGCACTTCCTGCCTTCAAGGCCAAAAGAGAGGGGTGTGGGATGTGCTGGTTAGAGACAATTGCATTTTCCATCCACCCAACCTACTCCCAAGTCCTTCACAGATGCTCCCAGCCCAGCTGGTGCGGTTACATGAAAATGTGACATCTGTTTCAAGCAGTCTGGGCTAGCTCCTGGGGAGTAGCTTGTAACCAGGCTAGGGTCTGCACTTGGCGCCGGGGTCTGCTTATCCAGGGAGCAGGCCGACAGTGACAGCTCAGGGGAGGGTGGTGCTGGTTCTCTCCGAAGGGGCTCTGTGCTAGGCCAGGCTGGGCTGCCAGGTCAGAGCACAGGATGTGGGAGCAGGAAAAGGAGGTGGCTCTGGGGCCCGCTGAGGAAGGAGGGAGGTTTCCTGGAGGAAGAGGTGAGGTCTGAGGAAGGTTCACTGGGTGGGCTGGTGGGTGCTGGGGTGTAGGGAGAATCAGGGTGGCCAGTGGGCTGAGAGAGTGAACAGGGGACAGTGGGCTCTGACAGGCCACCTGTCTTCCCAACAGCCCCGCCCCCGACTTTTCCACGCCTCAGCGCTGCTAGGGGACACCATGGTGGTCCTGGGGGGCCGCTCGGACCCTGATGAGTTCAGCAGTGATGTGCTGCTCTACCAGGTCAACTGCAACTCTTGGCTGCTGCCTGACCTCACCCGTAAGTCCATTGCCGTCCCTGTGAGCCCCCACCCGGGACCCCTGCTCATTAGGAGTCACATGGGTCCCTTCAGACTCAGGCAAAGCTCCTGTTGCCTCCATGGTATCTAAAGACCCAAGGGGATGCCCTCCTTCCTTTTTTTTTTTTTTCCCTTAGAGAAGTTTATTTTGCTGCTTTTATTGGGGTCTGTGGTGGGGGCCTAGGATTTTTACTGGCTCACTCATTATTGGTGAATTTATTATTATTTTAAAAATATATTTTATTGATTTTTTACAGAGAGGAACAGAGAGAGATAGAGTGTTAGAAACATCGATGAGAGAGAAACATCGATCAGCTGTCTCCTGCACATCCCCCTCTGGGAATGTACCTGCAACCAAGGTACATGCCCTTGAATGGAATTGAACCTGGGACCTTTCAGTCAGCAGGCTGACGCTCTATCCACTGAACCAAACTGGTTTTGGCTCATTATTTGTGAATTTAAAATGTAAGAGCAGAAAACAAACAAGTAGCTCACACAGTCAATTTGAAACCAACCAAGTTCTCTACAACACATCTGGCTCTGTGGACCCGGTCCTGGGCGGCCATGTGTGATTCCTGGGAGCCTTCCTGAGCGGGTGCCTCTGGAAGGGCTGCCTGGCGGTCAGAGCTTCAGTCAGGCACTTGCATGGCAAGACGAAAACAACTGTCAGGGCTGTACTGCAGCACTCTTCTCCACTCCTAATGTCACTCGCTGCTCCTTTTTCTCTCTGTGTCTCTCTCCCTCGCTTGTGTTTTGCTGTCTGTGTCTAATTCCCTGGCCCTGTTGGGCCTTTCCTGTCTTTCCCTGTCCTGTCCCGACTGTCTTTGCTCTCCTTAGCCTCTCACGGCTTGCTCGCTGTCCCTCTCTGACTGGTGTTTTTGTGTGGGCCTCTTTCTGGGGTCTCCTGCCCGTTCTCTCTCTTTCCCCAGGCCAGGCCTCTGTGGGGCCCCCGATGGAGGAGTCTGTGGCCCATGCTGTGGCGGCGGTGGGGGGCCGCCTGTACATCTCAGGGGGCTTTGGGGGAGTGGCCCTGGGCCGCCTGCTGGCCTTGACCATGCCCCCCGACCCCTGTCGCCTGCTGCCCTCACCTGAAGCTTGTAACCAGTCTGGGGCCTGCAGCTGGTGCCATGGGGTCTGCTTGTCTGGAGACCAGGCTCACAGGTAATGGTGCTGACTGGCAGCTCCGGGGAGGGTGATGCTGGTGCTCTCCGAAGGGGGTTCTGTGCTAGGCCAGGCTGGATGCCAGCTCACAAGGGGATATGGGCAGCTCATTACAGGCAGGGCGGGCTGGGGACTCGAGGGGCAGTCCTGCTTGTGGGCTGGAGCGTTATCCAAAAAGACATGGGGTTCAGGAACCACCTGAAGGAGCTGGATCTGAATTGGGCCCTAAATGACCAGGAGACTTGACACCAGCAGTTTCAGAGGTGGGGCTGTGATTGGCATGTTTGAAAGACCACCTGAGTTTGGAGAACATGAGACTGGAAAGTTGGGTGAGGTCCCCAGTGCTTGGCTGAGGCACTGGCTCCATCCAGTCCACAGACCTCCTCATTTTAGTTTGGGAAGCTGAATGTGCCAGGAAGCTGAGCTCGCTGTCATAGGTTTATCACAAACTCATTTGGCTCCACTTGTCCCGTTAAATGTGCCATCATCTTTACTACAGAAATATTAGAGGGTTTGACTGATGGGGTGTTATGTACGAATGCGCACATCCACTTCTTTTCTGAGATCTGGGAAGCTTGGAAGCTTGGCTTTCAAAGATTAGGGGTAAAGGATTATGGACCTCCACTGTGAATGACAGGGAGCCACAAAGGTTTGGGCAGGAGGTGGCAGGCAGCCTGGGGCAGAAAGAGAGCTTGGGGCTATTGTGAGGGAGGAGTGACCAGGGGAGGCTGCAGGTAGAAACTAGACAGGAGGCCAGAGCTAGGGGAAGAGGCCGAACTGAGCAAAGGGCTGCAGAGATGGGCAGGAGGGGACGGTCAGAGAAATCCGAGGCTGAGAGCCTGGGTGCTGGAGGAGCAGGAGGATGTGACGTGCTGTTTAGTGTCACTGGCTTGGGTGACGGGTGGACATGGGACCATTAGCAGGTGAGATGGGGAAGGAGCAGGACTGAGTTTTGTGCTGAGTGCAGTTTGGCATCAAGAACATGGAGCCTGGATGAGCCAAGGTCTTGTGTCTCCCCAGGCTGGGCTGTGGGGCACCCGCTTGCTCCCCAATGCCTCATTCCCCTGAGGAATGCCGACGCCTCCGGACCTGCAGTGAGTGCCTTGCCCGCCATCCCCGGACCCTGCAGCCTGGAGATGGAGAGGTGAGTGGCTCGAGGGAAGGTGGAGGGGCTCAGGAACAGCATCCTCTTCAGCTGTGATTGGGTGGAGGAGCTGGGTCAGGAGGGATGCAGGGGACCCTGAGGACCTCATAGAGTCTGTCTTCCCCCACCAGGCATCTGTCCCCCGCTGTAAGTGGTGTACCAACTGTCCCGAGGGTGCCTGCATTGGGCGCAACGGGTCCTGCACCTCAGAGAATGACTGTCGGATCAATCAGCGAGAGGTCTTCTGGGCAGGGAACTGCTCAGAGGCTGCGTGTGGGGCTGCCGACTGTGAGCAGTGTACCAGGGAGGGCAAGTGCATGTGGACACGGCAGTTCAAGAGGACAGGTGAGCACCAAGGCTGGGCCCCTGAAAGGAGAGGCTGGGCCCCTGAAAGGGGGCCTGGACTCCTGGTCTGAGGGAGGAGGGCTGGGGGCCTGGATTCCTGGGTCTGAGCGAGGAGGGCTGGGGGTCTGGGCTCCGGGTCTGAGGGAGGAGGGCTGGGGGCCTGGATTCCTGGGTCTGAGCGAGGAGGGCTGGGGGTCTGGGCTCCGGGTCTGAGGGAGGAGGGCTGGGGGCCTGGACTCCTGTCACTGAGGAAGGAGGGCTGGGGGCCTGGGCTCCAGGTCTGATGGAGGAGGGGCTGGGGGCTTGGACTCCTGGGTCTGAGGGAGGAGGGTCCGGGGGCCTGGACTCCTGGGTCTGAGGGAGGAGAGGTTTGGGGCCTGGACTGCTGGGTCTGAGGGAGGAGGGCTGGGGGTCTGGGCTCCAGGTCTGAGGGAGGAGGGGCTCCCAGCATCCCAGTTCTAATCACTATGCCCCCACACTAGGGGAGACCCGCCGCATCCTCTCCGTGCAGCCCACCTACGACTGGACATGCTTCAGCCACTCTCTGCTGAACGTGTCCCCAATGCCGGTGGAATCATCGCCCCCACTGCCCTGCCCCACTCCCTGTCACCTCCTGCCCAACTGTACCTCCTGTCTGGACTCCAAGGGTGCGGACGGGGGCTGGCAACACTGTGTCTGGAGCAGCAGTCTCCAACAGGTACTGCACTCTGCCAGGGCTCTGGGCTCTTTCCTCTTTGCCCTGCACTGACTCTTTCCACTGCCTCCTTCTCTGTCCCATTTCCTCTCCATCTCCTCGCTCTGGTCTCACCTTCACACTTTCCCTTAACCCCCATTCTCTTCTCTCTCCCAGCGTCTCTTTCTTCCCTCCTTGCCTCGCGAGTCTCCCTGTGTCTTCTTGCCACACTCCCTCAGCTCTCCCCGCCATCCTTCCGTGACTCTTAACCATCCCTCTTCCTACCAAACCCGTCCACTAAGAACTGGGGGTATTTGATGGAATGTAGACAGGAAATATTGCTGCTCTGTGGTTCTTGGACCACGTGGTCTTTCTTCTCAGCTGTTCTCTGCATGTCTCCATCCTCCAGTTTCTGGGCTCCGTGATAACACACATGGCCTCAAATGGCAGCCCTGACCCTCTGTCTAGGTGACATTCTAATTCTAGAGACCACAGTCATCTCTGTTCATTGGTTCGCTGACATTCTCAAAGGGACTTCAGCTCAGCTTAGGAGTTAGGTATCCATCCTTGGTCAGGGGTAGGAGCACATGGTTCTAACTTAGAGTTCAGACCTGCCTCTCATCTGTGGCTGTGGGCTGGAGAGAGAATTCTGGAAGGTCTGGGGAGGCTCTATATATGCCAATGACAGTCTGCCCCTTGGCTGCCCAGAACATGCTCTCTTTCAAAGCCCATTCTTTTTTATTTATTTAATTTTATTGATTTTGTAAAGGGAGGGAGAGAATGAGAAAGAGAGGGAGGGAGGGAAAGAGAGAGGGAAAAACATCGATTGGTTGCCTCTCGCACATTGCCCCAATGGGTGTGTGCTCTGACCTGGGGTTGAACTCCCTTTCGGTGTATGGGATGACGGTCCAACCAACTGAGCCACCCAGCCAGGGCATAAAGCCCATTCTTAAGGTGCCTCTGCCCAGCATGCTCTAGCTGTCCCAGTGACAGACATTGAAACATTTATCCTCCCACCCTTCCCCGGTGGAGACAAGATTCACCTCCTGCTGTCGTATCTGAAAGCAGTGTCACTGGGCCAGAGTTCCGAGTCTTCAGTTCCCACCAATGTCCATGCCCATTCATATCTTTAGTTGTAAGACCCAATCGAGGTGTGACTCACCATCTCAACCCATGAGTCTACACGAGTCCTTGGTAAAATAGGACTGATATCAATAGACCCCATCTAAGGTGTTTCTTAAAAAAAAATTTTTTTTATTGATTTCAGAGAGGAAGGGAGAGGGAGAGAGAAAAACATCAATGATGAGAGAGAACCATTGATTGGCTGTCTCCTGCATGCCCCCCACGGGGGATTGAGCCCACACCGGGCATGTGCCCTGACCAGGAATCGAACTGTGACCTCTGGGTTCATAGGTAGATGCTCAACCATTGAGCCAAAGTGGCTGGGCCCCATTTGAGGTGTTTCAACACCAGTGACCAATTCACCAGTTCTCCAGATACAACCTGGAATCCAACAATTCAATGTACTTCTGACACGCTCCACCTGTCAGATCCCACAAGTTAAAGAGCTCAGAAGACTGCCCCACTCCAGATGTCAGTCACAAGTCCAAGCCTCTTGCACTTCTGACCACCAGCCATAAATCCAATTCCCACCAACCCTTCTGCAGGTTTTCTGATTTTTTAGAACAGCTCACAGAACTCACCTTACCGATGCCGGTGCATTGGAAAGGATGTGATATAGGAAGAGCCACATGAGGAGGTCAGTAGGGCCAGATGAGGAAGGTGTATGGAGTTTCCATGCCCTCTCTGGGCACACTAGTTGGGTGTGTATACCAACTCTGAGCCTCGTTTTTCTCAAGAGTTTTTATAGAGCTCAATCACCGGGTCAATGGGTGGGGCTAAAAATTATATCCCTCTCTCTAATCATTTGATATTTCTGGTGACCCTCCCTAAGTCATTCATAAACTCATAGGAGAATGGGGCTCCTGGTGAATTGTAGCTTTGTGCCAGGAATTGGACAAAACCCAAATTATTTTTTTTGGGTTGCACCACACCATCCCATAGGCAGGTTGTGTAAATTAATGGGAGGATGTTTTGGTAGAACACAGAGCAGAGCCTGCCATTAAGTAAAAACTCAGCAACGCCCCAGGTTCCACCCACAGGAAGATTCCCAATCTCCACTTTCTGGGGCACACCCGGAGGATCCCTGCATGGGGTGGGGAGTGGATGTCCCTGTGGGGCTCTCAGTGTGACCCTGCAGTGTCGCTCCTTAACAAGCAGAGGCCTCTCCTCCCCCAGCTAGGGTCTATCTGGCGATGGGACTCCTCCCAGGTATTATTGAGATTCCATCATTTGTCTTTGTGGGTGCTCCAGGGACCAGAGAGAGAGCATGTGCTGCTCCCCGGCCCTGTGTGCCTGCTCCAGGGCAGCTCCAGGCTGAGGCAGGCGCAGGTGATGGAGAGCACAACGCTGATTCTGCCTGTGAATGTGAGAGGACTTCCGCCAGATCTTCTGGTTGAAGTGTTGGCTCAGGTTTTTAAAAACCACCACAGCACAGACCAAGCATAAGAGGTGTGCAGGCCAGGGCTGTTATGATCTGGCTCGGGCAGCTGTATTTCAGCCATCCAGCATTGTTCTTTATGACTTTGTCCTCAGAGCCTGCCTAGCACAGGCAAGATAACTCTCTTCCCTGGCTGGCTGACTTATTTCCTCCTTTCCCTTCTCCCTTCACCAATAATAATAATAATAATAATAATAACAATAAATATATGTATATATTTTATTGTTGACAATATTACAGATCTCTCCCTCCCCCCACCCCTTTAACTCCTTTCACCAATTTCTTTAAAAAAAAAAAAAAAATATATATATATATATATATATATATTTTATTGATTTTTTACAGAGAGGAAGGGAGAGAGATAGAGAGTCAGAAACATCGATCAGCTGCCTCCTGCACATCTGCTAGGGATATGCCTGCAACTAAGGTACATGCTCTTGACTGGAATCGAACCTGGGACCCTTCAGTCCGCAGACTGACACTCTATCCACTGAGCCAAACCGGCCTCGGCAATTTCTTTCTTTCTTTCTTTCTTTCTTTTTTTTTAAATTCTCACCTGAGGACATTTTTTCATTGATTTTTAGAGAGAATGGAAGGGAGAGGGAGAGACAGAAACACCAATGTGAGAGAGACACATCAATTGGTTGCCTCCCACATGGGCCGGGATCCTGTAACTGAGGTAATGCCCTTGACTAGAATTGAGCCCAGGACCCTTCAGTCTGCAGGCCAATGCTCTGTCCATGAGCAGACCCCCTAGGGCCACCAAATTCTTTGTTTAGTACCTTCTTTGTGCCCAGGCACTTTGCTAGGCTGTGGGCACATCAGTAGATGAGCTTGGATCCTGCTCTTGGAACTTACATTCATATGTCTCTGCCAGGAGCACAGGCAGTGCAGTCAGGGTGTTACAGGCAGTGCAGCTATGGTGTTACAGGCAATGCAGTCATGGTGTTACAGGCAATGCAGTCATGGTGTTACAGGCAGTGCAGCCATGGTGTTACAGGCAGTGCAGCTATGGGGTTACAGGCAGTGCAGTCATGGTGTTACAGGCAATGCAGTCATGGTGTTACAGGCAGTGCAGCCATGGTGTTACAGGCAGTGCAGCTATGGGGTTACAGGCAGTGCAGTCATGGTGTTACAGGCAATGCAGTCATGGTGTTACAGGCAGTGCAGCCATGGTGTTACAGGCAGTGCAGCTATGGGGTTACAGGCAGTGCAGTCATGGTGTTACAGGCAATGCAGTCATGGTGTTACAGGCAATGCAGTTATGGTGTTACAGGTAATGCAGTTATGGTGTTACAGGCAATGCAGCCGTGGTGTTACAGGCAATGCAGCCATGGTGTTACAGGCAATGCAGTTATGGTGTTACAGGCAATGCAGCCATGGTGTTACAGGCAATGCAGTTATGGTGTTGGGCAGCATCGCATTTGGCCTTTAGGGAGGTCATAGCAGAAGGCACTGTGCAGACTGGAGCCTCAGGCTTCTCTCCACCAAATTGCAGATGGCTCTGCAGTCTGCCGAAGGGCGCACTAAATTTAGATCCAGAGGCCTAGCCTGGTAGAGAATTTGGCAGTTGAGCAAAGCTCAGCTCATTGCTGGCCATAACCCTCAATGGGCTCAAAGCCCCAGCTACAGCAGTTGGGTTTTCTATTTCAGGATTGCATGCTGGCTTTGGTTTTTCCTAAGTGCTGCCAGCCAACAGCCCAGATGAATCTCTTTCCTCTTATACTTTACTTAAGGCCCAAGCAGTAAATGAAATGGTCTTACACACGGAGGTCCGTTCCCAGGGGCCTGACCCTCATTGCCGGGTCTCAGAGCGTGATAAGTGATGGCATGGGAGCTGCTGCTCAGCCGCTGACGGTGGACTTCTCAGCTTCCCAGGCTAGGATGGGAACGGCTGCCCCCGCAGCCAGGTCCTCCTGACACCAGTTTCTGTCTCCATCTGGGATGGTTGTAAGAAGCAGCTGTGTCCTGAGCCCAGAGGGTAGAGAGGACTCACTATACCAACACAGAAGCCTGGTGGGGAGTGCAGCCAGGGGTCCCGGGGACAGGAGCCGGAGCTGGAAAGCCGCCGCTCCATCGGGGTTTGGGGTGTGGTGCTCATCTTTGCTTTCTTCCCGGCTTCTTCCTCTCCTCTTCAGGGCGGTCGTTTGCTCATTCAAACGGCCCTGCAGCCCGGGTTACATAATCTTCCAGTTTCCAGGAATTCCCTAGTCTGACTCAGTAATGGATGCTTGAGAGGGAGAGGGCCATGATGACCAGGTGGTGTCCACTTTGGCCCACCCAGTGTGGCCGGGAGGGTAAGCTCTCTGAGCAGAGGTGTAGCTGGGAAGATACCCAGGAGGTGTTTATTTGACCCAGTGGATCTGCCTTTCTCCTCTGCACAGTGTCTGAGCCCCTCGTACCTGCCCCTGCGATGTATGGCTGGAGGCTGTGGGCGGCTGCTCCGAGGGCCCGAGAGCTGCTCCCTGGGCTGTGCTCAGGCAACCCAGTGCGCCCTGTGCCTGCGGCGCCCCCACTGTGGCTGGTGTGCCTGGGGGGGCCAGGATGGGGGTGGCCGCTGCCTGGAGGGTGGACTCAGCGGCCCCCGTGATGGTGAGAGGGGCTCGGGGGTGGGGTGAGAGGGGTTGGCACGGAGCATGGAGGGGTGCTGGAGGCTGTCTCAAAGGTGGGGCTCGGGGGAAGTAGGAGCAAGGGCCTGGTGGCTGGGTGGGAGATGCAGAGGCCCCAGTAAAGCCCTGTGTCTGTGCTAGGGCTGACGTGCGGGCGTCCTGGGGCCTCCTGGGCCTTCTTGTCCTGCCCCCCTGAGGACGAGTGTGCAAACGGGCACCATGACTGCAATGACACACAGAACTGCCATGACCAGCCCCACGGTTATGAGTGCAGCTGCAAGACAGGCTACCTCATGGACAAGTGAGGCTGCAGCCGGACTGGGGCCTGGGCTGGGGTCCGGGGAAGAGGGTCGGACAGACTGGAGGAGGAGAGTGTAAGGAGCAGTAAGGGATGGAGCATGGGCCACGGCAGGGTGAAAGGAAGCAGTCCTAGGTGTGATGGTGGTAGGATTGATCCAGGGGGCTAGGTCGTGGAGGGCAAGGTTGTGAATTTGATGGGGTGCCCCAGGAAGAGGGGCTGTGGGCAGGCTCCTGCAGGGGGGAGAGGGAACAGCAGGGGTGAGTTTGGTGAGGGCGAGCTCGGCCCCTGCCCTGCCCTGCCCTGACCCCTCCCTTCCCCGCAGTGTCACAGGGCTGTGCCGCCCCGTGTGCGCCCAGGGCTGTGTGAATGGCTCCTGCGTGGAGCCTGACCACTGCCGCTGCCACTTCGGCTTTGTCGGACGGAATTGCTCCACGGAGTGTCGCTGCAACCGCCACAGCGAGTGCGCCGGCGTGGGGGCCCGGGACCACTGCCTGCTCTGCCGCAACCACACCAAGGTGGCCGCCCGCCCTGGCCCCGGCCCCTTCAGCCCGTGTTCCCACCTCTTGAGCCTCAAACGGGGTTGGGGGATGGCTTGACCCTGTCCGGAGAGCTGTGGGAAGGCTTTGGGGACACCGCTCGGGCTGGAGTCACAGGGGCTGCCATGGGATAGTGGACAGAGCTGGTGCTGGGCAGGGAGGGTGGTTACGTGGAGGAGGGTTTGGAATAATTTAGGGCAGGGGCTTTCTGAGCTCAGCACCTTGGGTTGTAAGGACCGGGCCCCTCCCCTGCCACGAGAGGTGTGTGAGTGAAGGCGGCAGGGTGAAACCCAGACAGGCCGGGATTGCCCACGCCAAGTGCCGAGCCTATGCCCTTTGTGGGAATCTCAGAACCTAGGACCCCCCGCTGCCATGCCCCACCACGACTCTCCAGTCCTTCTGACCACATTGTCCCTGGTTTCCAGGGCAGCCACTGTGAGCAGTGCCTCCCGCTGTTCGTGGGTTCTGCCGTGGGGGGCGGGACCTGCCGGCCCTGCCACACCTTCTGTCGTGGCAACAGCCACGTCTGTGTCTCCAGGAAGGAGCTGGACATGGCGAGGAGGGAGCCGGAGAAGTACTCCCTGAACCCCGAGGAGGTGAAGGGCCTGGGTGGCGAACTCCTGGGTCTGAGGGGGGCTGGTCCATGGCTTTTCGTGATGATTCTGTCCTTCCTCGGCCAGATTGAAAACTGGGTGACGGAGGGTCCCAGCGAAGACGAGGCTGTGTGTGTGAACTGCCAGAATAACAGCTACGGGGACAAATGTGAGAGCTGCCTCCACGGTTACTTCCTCCTGGATGGCAAGTGCACCAAGTGAGTGGAGGGGCGGGGGTCCATGGCCCATCCATTGGGCAGAGCTCTGGCGGCAGACCCTCCCCAGTCCTCAGGAGGAGGTGAAATCCCCCGGGAACCCCAGGCCGGGTGTGAGGGGAAGGAGCCGGACTCAGATAGGAGACCCCCCTATCTCAGAGGCAGTGCTGATGGAGGCTCGTGGGCAAAGAAAGGCCTCAGGACACCTTCCCCGGCCCACCCCTCCTTCTGAGGGGTCAGTGCAAGCTGGGTTCTGGTCCTCACTCTGCACTTACCAGCTCCGTGGTCTTGGGTGAAGGGCTGGGCCTCTGTGAGCCTGTTTTCTCTTCTGGCCTCGTTTAGAGCTGACATATGCAGCGTCCAACCGGGCCCCTGCAGGACCCGAGAGCACTCTGACCCATCTTCCTCCCCCTCAGATGCCAGTGTAATGGCCATGCGGACACCTGCAACGAGCAGGACGGGACAGGCTGCCCGTGTCAGAACAACACAGAAACGGGTACCTGCCAGGGGAGCTCCCCCAGTGACCGCCGAGACTGCTACAAGTACCAGGTGCGGCTGGGGAATGAGTCATGGGCCAAGGCCCCGCGGCCACAGGGATCAGAGCTGGGGGGAGGCAGCCTGGCCCAGGCAGGACCGACGTTGTGGTTTTGAACTCTGTGGTCATGGGGTCAAGGCCAGCTTGATAGACTGTTTCTGAGCCCCAGTCAGTTTCAGGCCCCGGGCAGTGATGCTGGACAATCCAGAAATGAGCCTCTTGGGGCGGTGTGTGTGTGTGTGTGTGTAGATCACTTGGGCTGGTGAGGAGACAGACTCCACTGTAGATAGTCATGACTTAATGACTTAAATGTTGCAAATGCCAGAAAACCCATCTTGTAGTAGCTTAAGCAAAAAAGAATAGTATTGGCTCTCAAAACTGAGGTCTGGAGTCTGCCTTCAGGAATGGCTGGATCCAGGTGCTCATACAATGCCATCAGGAGTATCGCTTTCCCTGCATATTGACTCTGCTTTCCTCTGTGTTGGCTTCATTCTCAGGCAGGTTTTCCTCCAAGTGGCAGCTCCTACATAATGACCTTGAGCTGATAGGGGATCTTCATATCGTCACTGATACCCATATTCACATTCCTTGAGTTCATCTCCTTTCTTGGCCAGGGGGGCTCCCTGCGTTAGCCACCAGGTTGGCTGCCATGTTGCAAGCTCGCCTCCCCCAGAATGGGTATTCCATGTTCCCTCCTTGAACTGACTTCTCTCTCTATTTTAGAGGGGAGAAAAAAATCCCTGTTTGCCTCAGTCACCCTCACCCATCAAGAGAAACATCATATCTACAAAGATGCAACTTCACTCAAAATGCCAACTGGGCCCTGGCTGGTTTGGTTCAGTGGATAAAATATCAGCCTGTGGACCAAAGGGTCCCGGGTTCAGTTCCTGTCAAGGGGCATGTACCTTGGTTGCAGGCTCCTCCCTGGCTCGGGCCCTGATCAGGGCACGCCAGGAGGCAACCAATTGATGCATTTCTCTCACATCTATATTTCTCTGTCTTTCCCTCTCTCTCTCACTTTCCCTAAAAATCAATGGAAAAATGTTTTCAGGTGAGAATTTGAAAAAAAAAAAATCTTTAAAAAAAAATGCTAACTGAGCTTCCCAGGCCTTACTGACGCTTGACATTCCATCCTGGACCAGAATGTTTGCTTTCTTGATACATAATCAAAGCCCCATTGGCCCTAAAAACACACAAAAATAAGTCGCAGGGAATAATTCAGCCCTCCTCCTCCAGCAGCTCTGTGGGCAGTGATAAAGCAGCGGTTCTTTTTTTTATTTTTTTAATCTAATATATTTTATTGATTTTTTACAGAAAGGAAGAGAGAGGGATAGAAAGTCAGAAACATCAATGAGAGAGAATCATCGATCAGGTGCCTCTTGCACATCCCCTACTGGGAATGTGCCCGTAACCAAGGTACATGCCCTTGACCGGAATCGAACCCGGGACCTTTCAGTCCACAGCCTGACGCTCTATCCACTGAGCCAAACCGGTTTCGGCAAGCAGCAGTCCTTTAGCTTCTAGCAACGAGAGCATGGGAGGATGGATGTGGGGAGTGCCCGCACCGAGGGGTGCTGTGCTGTGGAGACAGTGGAGACCGCACAGAAGTGGAAGGCTCTGCAGGGCTGTGCGGGGCCTTGGTGGGTGTAGATATACAGGGAAACGAGGCTCAGAGACGTGTCATGTCCTGCTTCAGGTCAGCCAGCCAGTTGGGTGTGGAGCCTGGACTGATCCTGGTCAGATCCTAGAGCCTAAGTGGTTTCACTGGACAAAACAGCTGTGATCCACCCACTCATTCACACGTTTACTGAGCACCTACTATATGGCAGGCACTGTGCAAGGCACTGGGCACAGCAGGGAACAGAAATAGGCACAAGGAATTTTCATTCTCACGGGGACTCCAGCAACAAACACCTGAACAAGTCAGACAGATACAGGGTGTGGCAGTGATGAGCAGCAAGGAGGGAAATTAGACAGCAAGGAGGGCTAGAAGTGTTGGGAAGCGAAAATGGCAGATATTTTCTTGGGATATATTCCTAGGAGTGGGATTACTGGGTTAAATGGGAGTTCCATTTTCAGTTTTTTGAGGAAACTCCATACTGTTCTCCACAGTGGTTGCACCAGTCTGCATTCCCACCAGCAGTGCATGAGGGTTCCTTTTTCTCCCCAACCTCGCCAATACTTGTCGTTTGTTGATTTGTTGATGTTGGCTATTCTGACAGGTGTGAGATGGTACCGCATTGTTGTTTTGATTTGCATCTCGAAAATGGCAGATATTGAGGCCAAGGAAGGCCTCAGTGACATGATGACACTTGAGTAAAAACCTGATGGTCAGGATGCCAGGCACACTGACATGGGGGAAAAGGCAGGGCAGGTGGAGACTGATCCAGGTAGAGGATCAGCCAGTGCAAAGGCCCTGAGGTAGGACCTATCAACACAGCCCGGAAACAGTGAGACAGGCCCACCCTGCACTGATTTCAGCAGTCCTGGGAGCCAGCCATGTTTGCTACCTATGTACAGAGGAAGAACTTCACGTTTACTGGGCCGCACAGCTAGTGGGGTGGAGCCAGGATTCAACAGAGTTCCTCATCCTGGTTGCAGAGGCCTCAGCATCAGGATGCTGTGTTCACCGGGTGACACCAGGGACAGCAGTGCTGGAGTTTAGGGTCCTGGCAGTGTCCACTCTGTGCCGGGGGAGCTCAGGGGGAACCACAGAGTGGAATCCACTCTGTGCCAGGAGGGCTTAGGGGGACCACAGAGTAGAATCCACTCTGTGCCAGGGGGGCTCAGGGGGACCACAGAGTGGAATCCACTCTGTGCCAGGGGGGCTCAGGGGGACCACAGAAAGTAGCTGGGCCACGGGTGGGACGGGGGCCTTGCTCCCTGCCAATGGGTACAGAATGCCAGCTTTGCTTGGAGGAGTGCTGGCACTGAGCTCAGCCCTGATGGCTGCCTCCGCCCACCCGCAGTGCGCCAAGTGCCGGGAGTCATTCCACGGGAGCCCGCTGGGCGGCCAGCAGTGCTATCGCCTCATCTCTGTGGAGCAGGAGTGCTGCCTGGACCCCACATCCCAGACCAACTGCTTCCACGAGCCCAAGCGCCGGGCCCTGGGCCCGGGCCGCACGGTGCTCTTTGGTGTGCAGCCCAAGTTCACCAACGTGGACATCCGCCTGACGCTGGATGTGACCTTCGGGGCCGTGGACCTCTACGTCTCCACCTCCTACGACACCTTTGTGGTCCGCGTGGCCCCCGACACGGGTGTCCACACAGTGCACATCCAGCCGCCCCCGCCCCCACCGCCGCCCCCGCCCCCTGCGGAAGGCGGGCCCCGGGGGGCCGTGGATCTGGGGGGACCGGGGGCCGGGAGTGGGCCGGGCACCCCGATGGAGCCACGGGTGCGGGAGGTGTGGCCGCGGGGCCTGATCACCTACGTGACCGTGACGGAGCCGTCGGCGGTGCTGGTGGTTCACAGTGTGCGGGACAGACTGGTCATCACCTACCCCCACGAGCACCACGCCCTCAAGTCCAGCCGCTTCTACCTGCTCCTGCTGGGCGTGGGAGACCCGAGTGGGCCTGGCGCCAACGGTTCGGCTGACTCGCAGGGCCTGCTCTTCTTCCGGCAGGACCAGGCCCACATTGACCTGTTCGTCTTCTTCTCCGTCTTCTTCTCCTGCTTCTTCCTCTTCCTCTCCCTCTGTGTGCTCCTCTGGAAGGCCAAGCAGGCCCTGGACCAGCGGCAGGAGCAGCGCCGGCACCTGCAAGAGATGACCAAGATGGCCAGCCGCCCCTTTGCCAAGGTCACCGTCTGCTTCCCGCCCGACCCTGCTGCCCCGATTCCTGCCTGGAAGCCGGCCGGACTCCCACCACCCGCCTTCCGCCGCTCTGAGCCTTTCCTGGCACCCCTGCTGCTGACGGGGGCTGGCGGGCCCTGGGGACCCGTGGGAGGGGGCTGCTGCCCACCAGCCATCCCCACCACCACCGCCGGCCTGCGAGCCGGGCCCATCACCCTGGAGCCCACGGAAGATGGCATGGCAGGCGTGGCCACGCTGCTGCTCCAGCTGCCTGGCGGGCCCCACGCACCCAACGGGGCCTGCCTGGGCTCGGCCCTGGTCACGCTGCGGCACAGGCTGCACGAATACTGTGGGGGCGGTGGGGGTGCCGGGGGCAGTGGCCACGGGGCTGGTGTAGGTCGGAAGGGCCTGTTGAGCCAGGACAATCTCACCAGCATGTCCCTCTGACTGAGGCCGGGTCCCTTGGCCTCAGCAGCCACGTGCCCTGCATCTTTCCCTCTGCCAGGGGCTTGGGGCCCTCCAGACGGGGGCCCCTGGACACTGTCCTCAGAGGACTCTGGTTTCCTTCTCCTGGGGGTCCTCCTCCTTTGTTGTGCATTCAACAATTATTTATTGAGTTCCTACTGTGTGCCAGGCACTGTTGAAGGCACTGGACCGGGCAAAGAGGAACAGAGACAGAGAAGTGTCCCTGGTCTCGTGGGACTGATGTGGAAAGTCAACTGGGCATCCGAGAAGCTAGATAGGAACAGAAGGAAAGGCAGGGGGAGTGTGTTCCAGGTGGAGGGAACAGGTTCCTGACGTGCAAACCAGCTGTTCTAATGGAAAGAGCATAAAGCTGGCCAGTGTGACCCCAACTGAGCGTGAAAAGGAGATAGGGCCGGGGTTAGGCCCCTGGGGCTGGGTCACCCAGGGCCTTGGGCCCCAGACAGGGTTTGGGGTTTTGTTCTCAGGGCAATGGGAAGCTGTTGGACGGTTTTATGAGGGGGATGGCAGGATCCGATGTACCTATTTAAGAGGTCACTCATCTGTGGCAGGGAGAATGGATTGGAAGGGCCGAGAGAGACAGAGCAGGGGGACAAGAGAGGATGATGGGTCAGATAAGGGTGGTGGCTGTGGGAGGGGGCGTCAGGGACAGAGCAGGATGTGGGTAGAAGGGTGTATGGGTAGTGTGAGTGTCAGCGTGAGGGAGGGAGGAAGCCAGAAGGACCCTAACTTCGTGGCCCATGGATGATGGGGTCATTTATTATTATTTTTGTTAATCCTCACCTGACGGTATTTTTTCCATTGCTTTTCAGAGAGAGTGGAAGGGAGGGGGAGAGAGAGAAACACAATGACTGGTTGCCTCCTGCACCCCCCCCCCCCAACCAGGGGCAGGGAGGAAACATGCAACCCAGGTACGTGCCCTTCACTGGGAATCGAACCCAAGACACTTTGGTGCGCTGGCCAATGCTCTAACCATTGAGCAACACCAGGCAGGGCTGGGTTGTTTATTAACATGGGCAGACTGGGGCTTTTGGGGGTAGAGCAGGAGCCTAGTTTGTGGCCTAAGATGCCCTTTAGACATCTCAAGTTGGGTCCAAATGGGAACAAAAACCACTCGGTATCTCAGCAGAAGGAATTGAATGCAGGGATGGCTGGGCTGGTGGCGGACAAGGTTGAGAAGAGTCAGAGACGGGACAGTGAGGCAGCCTGGGGACAGGAAGCTGCTGCTGCTACCCCTGGCTGGAGGGACAGAACTCTGGCGGTGTTGCCTGACCCCAGGACGAGGGTCACTGGCTCAGAGAGCGCTAGGAGACAGAGCCACTGCCTGAGATGCCCAGGCATGAGGGTGAGGGGGTTGGGGTGGTCACCAAGGTTGGAGGTAAGACTGGTGGAGACCTCAACACGCCAGACAGTGCTGCCTTGAAGACTTTGGGGTTCTCCCAGGGCTGTTCCCCCCCCTCAGCCATCACCTTGGACTTCTTAGCACCTCTACTCCCTGAAGACTCCCACCTTTAATCCTAGCCACCTTGAAGTTGAGACTCCTTTCCCAACACTTCATCCGTCAGCTGCTTTTTGGGACCTTGGAGAGCTGGGCTGCGTCTTCCCCTCTGCCAGGGGCCGGCTGAGAGAATGGGGAATGATCGGATCAACAAATAAAGAGTGTGGGAAGACCGGTGTCCACGCTCTGTGCATGCAGAGACAGGGCCTGGGCTCTGTGACTCAGACCCTCGCCGCCTCCTCTAAGCCCCATGGCCCGGCTCCTCTGTGGCTCTTCTGGGCAGGAGTCGGGGTGGTGCCACCATAGAAGCTCTGGTTCCCAGAAGGGACAAGCCGAGGGGACAGGAGGGCAGTGAGGCCTGGAGTCTTCCCCAGGTCTCTGCCGCAGGGAGACCTCTGTTTTAAGGCAAAACCAACGCCTTTGTCCCAGGACCAGGTGTAATTCTGACTCCTGAGGTAGGAGAGTTCAGGTGTGGAGACTGAAACAAGGACCTAGCATGACGAGCTTCCTCTAATCCAAGTAAACTCAGCCCAAACCTAAAGCCCCCTGGGAGCTTTATCTGCCAGTCACGTGGCAAGCAAGAGCGCTGGGGCTAGGGAAGGTGGGAGCCGGGGCCTCTGGCTAGGTGGCCTCCATCTCAGCAGCCTTGCTGTGTACCTTTCAGGGAACTCCGCCTAGAGGCCCCAAGCAGGCTGCTGCATCTACATTTAGCCAAGGACATGCTGATGTCTGGGACCTAGAGCCTTACGGGTTCCCAGGGTGGCCCGTGAATATCAGTCTTTCAGACTTTCTCGGCAGTTTAGTGATTGTCAGGGATTTCCCTGCCTTTATGAGCTGATGGTAGTACCTCACCTCCGAGATGTGACTGTGAACTTGATTCTACTGAGTCCCAATGCTAGACAGTGCTTGGCTTGTTAGCTGCTGCGGTTCCATTTGATCTTTCCAAGAGCTGTATGAGGTAGGTGCCATGTATCCCTTCCTGCAGATGAGAAAACACTTTGTTTAGCTGTTGAGTGATAGCTGTCATCGGAACCCAGACCTTCTGACTCAAGTCCAGGTGGCTGATTACCAGACTATTCTGTATTTTATAAATTTCACGGAGAGGAAGGGAGAGAGAGAAACTGATTGATTGCCTCCCGTGTGTGTCCTGAACAGGGATCGAACCCACAACCTGGGTATGTGCCCTCACCAGGAACTGGGGCTGCCACCTGCTGCTGCCGCCCCAGCCTCAGGGTCAGTGTAAAGGTCACTGCATGACCAGGTGGGAGCCAAGGTTTAAGATTCGGGTTCTGCTTGAACCCTTTGGCAAGGCCTCTTCCCAGCTGTCACCTGGGACTGCCTTCCTAAGGGGAGCATTTGCACGGTGCTTGGAACTTTCTCTGGATGCAGAACCTCCGTTTCTCCAGCCCTTGTCACTGCCCCGCAGATGTCCGTGTGCAAATGCCCTCCCGCCTCGTGTCAGCCCCTCAGCTCCCTGGTAGCCGAGCTCCTGAATGCCTGAGGCTTCTGGTGTGAAAAGACCCGGGTGTGGGAGGGCAGAGGCCTGATTCCAGCCTGTGTTGGCCACTGATGCCCTGAGGATTGGTAACACCCAGGAAAAGGGGGCACTCAGGCACCGTGCCTGGTGCTTGGCATGACTCCTGCTCTCAGGGCTACTTAACAGGCCAGCCCGGATTTTGACATCAGCCTGTTTTCCCTGCCCCTCCCCATCACCTCTAAAATCACTTCCCTTTGATAAATTGCATCTCTCATTTATATCCACACACTGTCCAAGATGCTGGGGACACACATGAAAGGTCCCTGCCTTCATGGAGCTGACAACTCAGTGGGGAGCCCAATCATTAAGTAAACGATGGGGCTGGAAGATGGCCAGGAAAACAAGGCGGTGAAGGAGGGGCAAGGGGGCTCATACTTGCCATGTAATGTGTAGGTGGGAGCAGAGGTGAAGGGGTGACGGGACGTCTGAGGGAAAAGAATTCCAAGTTGAAGGAACAGCCAGTGCAAAGGCCCCAGGTGGAAGTATGCCTAGCATTTTAGAGAAATACAGAGGCTGTGTGGTTGGAGTGGCGAGAATAAGGAGAAGACAAAGTTCCAGAGGGAACAAGAGGCAGATGGAGCAGGCCCTTAGCCCCGGTGAGGACTCGCTTTCACTCTGTGTGGGAGGAGACATGAGAGGGTTCTGAGCACAGGAGGGATGTGATCTGACTCAGATGTTCACAGGGCTCCTCTGTGGGGAAAAAACTTAAGGGGGGGGGGAAGGGAGCCCTGCATTAATTCAGGCTGCAGAGGAGGGTGGCTGGAACAATGTGGGGGCACTGGAGTGAGGAGAAGTGAGATTCTGGATCTATTTTTAAAATATATATTTTAATTGATTTTTTTACAGAGGGGAAGGGAGAGAGACAGAGACCTAGAAACATCATGAGAGAAACATCGATCAGCTGCCTCCTGCAACCTCCCCACACTGGGGATGTGCCCACAACCAATGTACGTGCCCTTGACCGGAATCGAACCTGGAACCTTACATTCCGCACTCTAGCCACTGAGCCAAACCGGCTTTGGCTGGATCTATTTTTAAAGAAGAGGCAGAATTTGCTGGGCAAGAGAGAAGGTGACTGAGCACCTGGAAGGTTGGGGCTTGCTGGTTCCCTAAATGTGGAGGAGCAGGTTTGGGAGGGAAACCGAGTGAAGGGTGAGACGTGCTAAATTTGAGATGTCTATTGGGTATTCCAGGAGAAGGTGTCACCCTGGTTGGGTCCACAGATAGAGAATAATTACAACCAATGACACATAACCTTAGAATAGTTACCTTGTGCTCTACATAAAATAATACTAACAAGTAGCAACAATTGTCTATTTTCATTCTCGGTCTTTCCATCTCTTGCCCTCCAGTAGCCATATGGCCCATCAGGGATTGCCCTCAGAGGAGGTTATCAGTTCAATAACGACACAGTATGTGGCAAGAGCCAAGATTGGCTCCCAGGCTGTCCAATTTTGAGACCAGCATGTTCTCTCATCTGTAGTTGCTTTTGTGATAAAGGGGATCGAATCGGACTCCATCCTGCTCCAGAAAGCCCTGGATCTGCAGTTCTCTGAAAACAAAGCTCCCTGACCAGGCAGCTGTGTGTGGGCTAAGAATCTGTAGGGAGTAAGTGAGCAGGGGCTCTCCTAAAACTTCTCTTTGAACTTGAGTGCCTGGACTCTTCCAAGAAGGCCTTCTGGGTTTGCATAATTTTCACAATCTGGGCAGAGCTTCAGACAGGCAGCTGAGGGGTGAGAGGTTTTAGTTTGTCACTGGAGAGGGAAGGACTTGCTGGTGTCATCCACAGCAGGTGGGGGAGGGCGGCATGCCTGTCAAAGATCTGACTCCCCAACGGTCTCCACCTTTCTCACCAAACCTCCTTCTCCACCCAGATTCCTTCCCTGGGACAAAGATGTGGGCGGGTTGGTTTTCAGGTTTTTATTGTGGGTGTATTTCTGGTGTCAGGATAGGGCGGAGGGCAGGCCCTCCCAGGAGGGGGCAGCGGAGGCCAGCAGACCAGAGGGGAAGGAGTGGGGGGGAAGACACTTCTTTATTCTCGGATCTTCAGTTCCCTCGCCATCTGGCAGAGGCTGCAGGGCAAACAGAAGGTGAGGGCCGCCCAGTCGTGCCCGATGGAGCCCTAGAGGTGGGAGAGAGCGGTTAGGAGCGCCGCCCTGGACCCAGGAGCCCGGCCCCGGCCCCGGCCCCGGCGCCGCCCAGGCACCTGGATGCGGTAGCGCTCCCGCATGCCGGTGCGCAGCGAGTGCAGGCCTCCGGGCAGGTAGGGCGCACAGCAGCACTCGCCGAAGTCGTCCGAGATGCGGCAGGCGAGGCACAGGGGCGCGAAGGTGCCGCACAGGCCTGTGGCGGGAGGGCGGTCAGCGAGGCCTCCGGGTCCCCCCGCCCCCCCCCCCCTCCTGCCGGCGAGGCTGGGGGTCCCTGGGGCCACGCTGAAGGTCCCCGAGGGAACTGAGTGGGGGAAGTGAAGGTCCCGGCAGTTGGGGTGGAGGATTATGGCTGAGAAATAGGGAATGAAGGAGGTGGTGGTGGTGGTGGGGGAGGCGGGGAGGTTGAGGGTAGAAGGGGAAGCTGGAGGTGTGAGGTCTGGATCCCAGGAGGTTTTGGGGTCCGAGGAAGGCGTGAGGGTCAGAGTGAGAATCATGGTCCAAGGAGGGGGCGGCGGGAGTAGGCTGGAGGGTGCTGGGGGGAGGGGGAGTGGGCTGGAGGGGTGCTGGGGCGGGGCGGCGGCGCTCACACAGGGGCATGTCGTTGCAGCAGTCCGTGAGGCCGGTGTGCCAGTCGCTGATCTGGGTCTGGTAGCAGGTGCTGGCGCACTGGGGCTGGCTGGTCACCGGGTAGGACATGGCTGTGGAGGAGGGGGACAGGGGTCAGCGGGCAGCCTTGCGGCGCCTCCAGGGTCCCCGCACCCCGCCGCCCCTCCCTCTGCCGGGCAGTCTGGGCGCGGCCAGCCGGCCGCCCACGGAGGGGACACCGCGGAGCTCCCTTCCCGCTGCCACATCGGGGCCTCTGCACCCCGGCCGGCCCGCGCCCTCCTCCTGCACGTCTGGTTGTGGGGCTCCTGCGCGGCTGGGGAAGGTGCGCGCCCGTGCGGGGCTGGGACGCTGCCGCTGTCTCCGTCTGGGCCGGGCGCGGGTTCCTGGCGCCTTTGGGGTGCCAGCAGGCAGGCGCCGTCTGTCTGTCTGTCTGTCTTCGAGGCCAGGGCGCCCGGGGGAGGGAAGCAGCCGGTTCCAGGGGCCGGAGGGGCTGCTGGTCCGTCCAGGGATCCCACCTTTGCCTTTCACGTTGTCGTGCATCTCAAACTGCATCTTGCTGGCCCCGAGGCGGCGGCGGGACGGCGGAGTGGCAGCGGTGACAGCGGCGGGTCTGTCCTAGGGACACTGGATACTGAGGGAGGGGGGGCACTGGGTTCTCAGGGGAAGGTGCTGGGGAGAAATAGGCCCTGTCAGCCTGCTGGCCAGAAGAGGCTGGGAATGGAGTGTATGGGGTGGGGGGCGAGAAACTCGCCCGTCTCTGTAGAGCTGCCCGACAGACCCCAGAGGACCCTCCTCCCAGAGGCAGAGCTGGAGAGAGAGACTGAGAGACAGAGACAGGCTGAGTCAGAGGTACGCGCAGGAAGAGATCAGCGCCTGGTGCCCACAGAGGTCCACTAGCACTCACGTCTCCACAAGCCCCTTTCACAGATGGAACGCTGAGGCTGAGAAAGGTGAAGAGAAATGTCCCACCTCCAATGCCAAGGCGGCTAGTAGAGGGGGTACTAGGCCTTAGGATTTCCAAACTCAACCCAGCGGTTCTCAGGCTGAGGAGGGGCCCAGGCAGCACTGAGAAAGACAGGGATGGAGAGGAGAGGAGAGAGGGGGGGAGAGGGGGAGAGGAAAAGAGAGAGAGAGAGAGAAGAAGAAGAAAGAGAGAGAGCGCTCTGCAAGTAGACAGACAAATGTGCGAGGGAGAGCAGTGCAGAGGCTGAACTCAGAGCAGAGGATTGGGGAGGGGGCTGCCTACCTGCAGGAGGGCGGCGGTGCGATGGCGATGGTGGAGGCAGGTGTGGGTGACACGGGCACTGGGTTCTCGGTCTCAGGCCCGGAGCTGCTTATATTGGGGCGGGCCACAGGCCTGGGCGGGGCTCTGACAGAGGTGCCCAGGGAGCCCAGCCGGTCAGGCTGAACCTCCCCCCCCACACACACACCGGAACTGCCCTTCCTCCCTCCCCATCTCCCTCCCCCACTTCCCCTCCTCCAGTACTTCAGAAGACCTGGAAATTGTGAGGGAGGGTCCAGGGATGAGGAGAGAAAGGGGAGTGGGCCAAGTGCTGGGAGCCAAGGCGCAAGGGGCACAGCTGGGTCAAAGGACAGAGACCAAAAGAGAGGGAGAGTCAGAGCGATGGCGAAGGAAGGGGACCCAGAGACAGAGGGAGGACAAGGTCAGAGGGAGAGGAGGTTTAGATATATGGAGGGAGGTGAGAAGACAGAGGGATGGAGAAAAAGAGGCACAAAGATCTGGGGAGAAACAAGAGGAGGGGAGACCCATTCAGAGAAGCGATGAGAAGGTGGAGGGGCAGGTCGGTGGAGGGAAGGGAGGAGGAGAAGAAAGGCATGCAGTGCGGTAGGGAGTGCAGCGAGAGTTCCCTTTGAGGCCTCTCCCATCATGCTCAGTGAGGTCCCCATTTCCCTGGGAGAGGGGACTTTGTCTCCCATTCAGGGCCTGGGGCACGTCAGGGGGCTGGGGGGGGGGCAGTGTATTTTGGCTGCGATTCATGTTGGAACCAAAGTAAATAAACACACCTCACCCCACCTCCAAATTGGGAAGGGAGGAGCTGGGAACGAAAGTCAAGGAGGTGGCTGTGGCCCAGGCCTCCTGGTCCTAACAGAGCAGAGGACTGGGGGCCTGGACCCCGGGTCTGAGGGAGGACAGGGCTGGGGTCCAGATTCTTGGCTTCGGCCAGCTGCATCCCTGAGGGGGGCAGGGTCCTGAGGGTGAAAGAGCTGGGGGCCTGGACACCTGAGTCACCAGTGTCTCCCCTCCAACAAGCCTGGCGGGGTTGGAGGTGACTCAGTGAGGGAAGCAGCAGTAGAGCCGGGTGGGGTTCCCAGGATGGGTGTCACCCCAAAAATGTAGGAGGCACTGGAAAATTGGGGTGTCACCTGCAGAGAAGGTGGTGTCGTCACCCCACTGGGCATGGGGTGATGGCAGGTGGAGCATCCTGTTCGCCGGGCATCTCAGCTTTCCCCCAAACCCCTGCTTCAACCCAGCAGGTCCCAAGCCTTGGTCCGAGGTACCACATGGTGGCTTGCTGTCCTTGCCCCAGACTCGGTCTCTTGCCCATCACTCAGTCTGGGCAACCGAATGTCTGTGGAGCATCTCTCTACTTCTGTCCTAGGTCCCTGTCCCCCCATCCCTGCATCTTTGTCTCCAGCTCTGAATCTCTTCTCTTTCTTTTCTCATCTCTGCCAATGTTTCCAGATTTCTCTGGTTCGCTATCTCCCCACCTCTGAGTCTTTCCCCTCCAAGCTCCATGTCTCTTGCCCGCCTGTGTTCTTGGCTTCCTATCTCAGCATCTCCCCCTCTGCAGGCGTGCTCTATGGAGGCACAAGCCCCTCCCCTCCCCCAGCCGTCAGACCATGGGGTGCAGGTGACTCAGGGTCAGTCATCTCTGAGGACCTGGGGCTCCCAGGATGACACCCAGAGCTGTCCTCCAGTTTCCTCTCCCCACTCTTACACTGCCTGGGGGCAGCAATTAGATACAGCAACTCATGTGGGTGAGGAAATAGGGGCTGGGGAAGTTGTGAGGTGGCCTGCTTAGGGGAAAGGAGGAGGGTGGGGGGAGGGGCAGGAAGAGGAGAGGCCTGGGGGCTGAGGAGTGGACCAGGCAGCGTCTCTAGCATCTGACCTCCTCCCTCAAATAGGGTTGCCTGATAAAATACAGGATGCCCAGTTAAATGTGCATTTCAGAGAAACAGCAAATGCTGTTTTTAGTATAAGCATGTCCCACACAGTATTTGTTATATACGTATACTAACAAAATACTTGTTGTTAATCTGAAACCCAAATTTAACCAGCCATCCTATATATACTCTGGTTTCTCTTCAGGTCACATAACTCTCTTGTCTTTTACAAATTTAACTGTGCATCCTGTATTTTTATTTGCCTACCTTCAAAGACAGATGAATCCAAGTACCTGGTCCCCTCCTTTCCCAACACCCAGGATTCTGGCCCCCAGCCCTCCCTCCTCAGGCTCCGAGAGTCCAGGTCCCAACCTCCCTCCTCTCTGCCCTTAGGATGCATGGATGGGACACCCAGCCCCTTCTCCCCAGAATCTAGACGGCCAGGCCAGGTCTGAGTCCAGTTGCCCAACCAGGGTTTCATCAGGCGGGTGGTGCCATCCATGGCCTGGTGGAACCAGTCAGGCTGAGCGGACGAGTGAGGTGGCCCCCCTTTCCATCCTAAGCCTGCGGCTTCCTCGAGGGCCAGCCCGGAACAGGGAGCTCTAGGTGGGCCTGTGTCTAGGTTTTGGTGTGGTGTGGTGCGTGTCCGTGTGGGGATTGTCTCTGTATGTGTCACTCTGTGTGTGTCCGTGTTCTGGGGTGTGAAGGGTTTTTCCCTATTTGTGTGTCTCTGTCGGCATCTCTGGTTCTACACCCTACTGTGTGCCTGAGTTTGGGTGTGGTCTCAGCTGTCAAGGTTCTGTAATTCTGACTGGTTCTGTAATTCTGGCCATATTTATTGAGTGGTGGCCTTGTGCAATGGACTAAAAACCCGAGTTTAAACCCTGGTGGCCTCTTACTGGTTGTGAAACATTGAGCAAAGAACTAACCTGTCCGGGACCTCCAATTTTCCATCTGCAAAATGGGTTGTCACAAATAGAGTTTTTGAGAGGATTAAATGAGTTAATTCATGTAAAATGTCTAGACTTGTGCCTGGCACATAGGAAGTACTTTGTGTTCATGGTACTGGTGATGATGATGATGGTGATGATGATGATGATCTGTTTGAGCTGCTGGGGATACAATAGTCAATGAAACCAAATCTTAGTTCACGGTCCTCACAGGAACTGGCTGGATGTCTATCAGTGGCTGGCATGTAACTACAAAGTGGGGGTGTCTGTGTTGCATGTGGAGAGGATATTTCTGGCTGTGTTGTCTGCAGTGATTCTGTGATTGCGTGCCTATGTTTGTGTTTGTAGGTGATTGCATGTGCTGAGTGTGTGATTCTCGGATTGTGTGGGTGTAAACACGAGATGACCTCAAGCACGTGTTGTAAGGGCACATGGTTTGTGTGCTCCTGCATTTCTGACTCTGAGGTGCTAGTAATGTGTCTTATCTGGGCCCTGCGAGGTTGGCACCTTCCAAAGTGAGCCCCAGTTTCTCCCTAATGGGGGTGGTAGGTCCAATGGCTTTGGGAGGAACATCAGGTGGAAGGGAAGGTGGGAGGAGGTGAGGGAGACCAGGGAGCGGCTGAGAAATGAAGCGCGATGGGGACAGGAGAGATGGCAAGATGAGGCCAGAGAAGAGGTGCACAGAACAATGTGGATGTTGTCCACCCACTCCATTAGCATTGGCTGAGCCCCTCCATGAGCCAGGATGTCTGCTGGGCTCTGGTTCAAGGTCTGGGGGAAAGAGAGAGGCCCAGAGAGTGAAGACCCACCAGCAAAGTTGTTGCCCCTCTAGGGTGGCTCATCTATTCCATGAGGGACGTGGCAATGGTTCTGGATGATGGAGACTCAGCGAAGCAGAGGGACAGAGAGGGTCCTGCCCCTCCCCAGTCCTCTCTGAGGTCCGATCTGTCCAGATCAAAGAGGCTATGGGGGGAAGACTCCTCCCAGGCCTAGGGCACCCCCGTGAATCATTTTCTTATCACCTCCTAATAGGATAATGACACACCTGCTCCCTGTAATCACTATTTTTGACCCCAACCAGGCCAAATGCCCAGAGCAGGAAGGACTGGACAGCATGTGGGGGTCAGGGTGGGAAATACCCGAGAGTTCCCATCTTGGTCTTTCCTCCTTCAGAACCCGGGAGTGTTGTCCTCTCAACGTCCCCGGCAATGTCCGGGCTCTCAGCCCCTCTCCTTCCCCCTCGTTTATCTCTTCTTCTCCCTATGGGTCTGTATGTACCTGTTTGTTTACCACATCTGTGTTTTGTGTCTCTCCTGTTGTTTTACATCTTGATTCTCTCTCCCTGGGTGTCAATTTCCTCACTTGTAAAATGGAGATTATAATAATAATTCTAATCCAATCTCTTAGATCTGTTATGAGGAAGATATGAGATAATTGTCTAAAATGCTTAGCACAGATCCTGGGCCACAGTAAACTCCATACAAGAACTCTGTCATTAATTTCAATATCTTATTCTCTCCATTGCTATCTATGCTTTTCTTTTTGTCTCCGCGTGAGTTTCAAGTCTCCTCCCACTCTGAGGGTTCCTTTCGAAGACAGCACCCTGCCCCTGACTTCCCTTTCAGGGACGAGGAAAGGGCATATTGAGGTCAGAGCTTCTACTAAGCCTCTTCATCATCTCTAGTCAAGCCCCACCTCACTTGCCTGGGGACAAGGCCTGGCTCCAATCCCATAAGGAGCCACATAAAATACTGAACTTCAACTCTGTCATCCGTGGGCAGGCCAGTGACTCTTGGGACCAAGGAGTCCCCATCCCTAGACCCCCAACCTTTCAGGTTCCCAGTTCCCTCCTCCCTCAAAATCCAGGAGTTCAGGCTCTCAGCCTTCTCCTTCCTCAGACCCAGAAGTCTAGGCCCCTAGTTACTCCTCCTCACCCTCCTCCTCTCTCGGGGCCCCCAGCCTCCTCAGGACCAAGGAGCCAGGGCTCTCAAGTCTCCATCCTTCCTTAGGAGCCAGGGTCATGCCAGCGAACAGTCTAGGTTCCTGCAGCCAGAAACCCCACTGGCTTCTCTCTTCTCCAATCAAACACACTCTCAGCTACCTCCGGGTTCTGTTTTGCCAGAGGCTGGTCTGACACGGAGTCCAGCTGTGATAAGCTACTCATGACATCATTCACTATTATCCACTCATAGACACCCCGACTCCTACTAGCCTGGGCCACCCCCAGCTCGTTCCTAGTAGGCGGGGCCCCGAGCATCCTGCCAGTCTGCCAATTGGAGGGACCCGGGGAGGAGGGGGCGGGGGAATCCCTGTGGGCTCCTCGGAAACTGGAGCGGGTGGAGGGAGCAGGCTCCGTGGGTCCAGCGGATAAGCCCTGCACACATGCCCAGTGTTGGGATTCTGGACATAGCTCCGCCGGGTCTTGGTGAGGCTTGGTGTAGCATTTAGGTGGGCCAGCGCCCATTTTGCTTTGTTAGAGAAACTGACTCGGGATGCACAGTCTCAGATAGTCCTCCGTCCGTGCCATAAATCTGATTCTCCTAAGTCTGCACCTATCTGCCCTGCCCAACGGTCCATTCAGTCCTTCCAACCTTCATTGATTCTCTCACTGATATCCTCATGTAACCCCCACACCCACCCATTCACACTTTCACCCACCCATTACTCAAGCAGTGTGCCAGTCTTCATGCCGGGCAATGGTGGTGACCAAGATGAGTGAGGGCTGGGCCAGGTGGCAGAACAGGCCCACACATTGATGTGCAGGAATGTGCAGAGGTAAAGGGGTCTTTTGGGGTTTGGTGAGCCAGGAAATGGTTTCCAGAGGGGCCATTGCAGCTGGATCTCAGAGGAGCAGGAGATGCAGGCAAGGGTGCAGGACAGCCTGGGGGAGGGGTGCATTTCAGCATGAGCAAAGACAGGGAGGCATGCAAGAGTATTACCGCCTGGCCCAGCCAGTGGCTCATTGGTTCAGTGTAGACATATGAACCAGGAGGTCATGGTTGGATGCCGGGGTTGCAGGCTCAAATCCCAGTAGAGGGTGTACAGGAAGCAGTTGATCAATGATTCTCATCATTGATGTGTCTCTCTCCCTCTCCCTTCCTCTCTGAAATTAATAATATACTATAAATAGCATTACTGTCTGTGGGTGCCCAGGCAGAAGGCCAGTCAGATTGAAGAGGATGAAGAGGTGGACAGAGGCCATGCTGAGGAGCTGGACTTTGGGGGGCCAGGGGCAGGTTTTAGGATGCCATGGAAGGGTTTAGGTCATGGGAGGACCGAGTCAGAGCTAGAGCTGGATCTGGAGGAATAAGACTGGAAGCCAGTAGTCCAGAAGGTGGATTGTGGAGGGACTGAGGTGGGAGAGGATGGAGCCTGGATTAGGCCAGAGGCTGAAGGAAAAGGCAGGAGGCAGAACGAATAGGATATGAGGCCTGATGGGCTGGGGCGGAGGGGTTGTCCAGGACAACAACAGTCCTCTGGCCTGGTGGGCTGGGGACGAGGAAGTCATCCCTGAGATAGGGACAGGAAAGAGGAGCAGGTTGGTGGTGATGACTGGGCAGAGATGAACAAGGGGTCCTAGGAGCTGGACAAGAGGATCTGTGGCTCAGGCCAGTGGGTCTGGACCTGCAGGGAGAGTTCTGGGCTGTGGCTCCCTCCCCCATCGCAGAATCTGAATCAGAAATCACTTGGATGAATGAGGGTCTCTATGATGTGAGGATCCTCCTCTCCCCATCTCTTCAGGAACCTGCTTTCTTTTTTTTTTTTTTTTTTTTTTAAATATATTTTATTGATTTTTCACACAGAGAGGAAGAGAGAGGGATAGAGAGTTAGAAACATCAATGGGAGAGAATCATCGATCAGCTGCCTCCTGCACACCCCCTACTGGGGATGCACCCGCAACTGCAACTATGGTACATGCCCTTGACCGGAATCGAACCCGGGACCTTTCAGTCCCCAGGCCGACGCTCTATCCACTGAGCCAAACCGGTCCCGGCAGGAACCTGCTTTCTTGTTTCTGCATCTTCCCTCTCTCCCTCACTCCCTTTCCTGGCACCATTAAAACATATTCCATCACCTCTAAACACACACACACACACACACACACACACACACACACACACACACAATGCATCACTCTCCCTTGAATTAGCTTTCATCCCTTTTATAGCTAATGACTTGTACCCACCAGCTCAATATCTTACCTTCTCCTCCTTCCTCCACCCTCCACATCTGCTGCCCACCTCCCATGGCCCTGCAGCAGCTCTGTACAAGCTCATCAAAGACCCACCACTCACTGCTGAGGCCTGAGGGTAACGTCTGGGTTCTCATCTGACATAGACCACTCCCCACACCTAACATTCCCTTTGCTCTATATCCTCTCCTTTCCTGCTCAGCTTCTTCCATCTCCAGCTACTTAGAGCCTCCCAGACTTCTCCCTTCACTGCCTGCCCTTTACTGAGGTGTGGTCCTCAGGGCTCTGTCTGTCTGTCCCAGCTCTCTGCTCATCCCACCGGCCCTTCTTCCTAGAAAGGTTCCAGTCCCTCAGCTTCAGTCAGAAGTGAGCAGCCAGCCTACTCTCCTGCTGCCTCGATGTCCCTCTGGATAGCCTCATTAAGACTTTAAAAAAAGACATTTTCCACTTTTATTCCTTATCTTCTGTCTTTAACCCCCCCATCTTATTTATTTATTTATTTATTTATTTATTTATTTACTTATTTCTATTGATTTCAGAGAGAGAGGAAGAGATAGAAACATCAATGATGAGCCGAAACCGGTTTGGCTCAGTGGATAGAGCGTCGGCTTGCGGACTAAAAGGTCCCGGGTTCGATTCCGGTCAAGGGCATATACCTTGGTTATGGGCACACCCCCAGTAGGGGGTGTACAAGAAACAGCTGATCGATGATTTCCTTCATCAGTGTTTCTAACTCTCTCTCTCTCTCTTTCTCTCTGTGAAAAATCAATAAAATATATATTAAGAAAAAAAAAGAAACATCAATGATGAGAGAATCATTGATTGGCTGCCTCCTGCATGCCCCCCATCTGGGCATGTGCCCTGACTAGGAATTGAATCATGACCTCCTGGTTCATGGGTCGATGCTCAATCATTGAGCCACACTGGCTTGGCTCATTAAAACCTTTTTGATTTTTTGTGTGCAAAATAGCCCTCCTTCCTCCCCTCCCCCCACGTACACGCACACACACACTTTAGCCTCCTCCCAGTAGAGACAGCTAACTGTCCACCTACTGCTCTGGTCAGACCTGAGTTTCATTGTAGTCCCCTTATTCTCCTGTCACCTCTGTTCTACACCTAGGTCCTATTCCCCCAACCTAAGTTAAGGCTGGCTCTGGTATCTGTGCCACCCCTACTCCCACTCCCTACCCTCCATACCCTGCCCCTGCTCCGGTCTTGTCTTCCCTGGCTCCATCGTCCTTTGCCTCCAGGCCTCCATTCTGGCCCTTTTCAGTGCCACAAGCTGATCTGGCCCTCCCTGCGCAAAGCCCTCTCACTGCCCTCCAGTTATTTGTTCCTGTTGACCATGGCATGTTCCTCAGGCCACTCCCAGTTTGCACCAGACCTTCTGTCGGGCAGAGGCCTTGATCACTGTCCACTGGCTCTGACAACCTTGCATGTTTCATCTGCTTAGCAAACTTGTACTGCCCTAGCTGGTTTGGCTCAGTGGATAGAGCATTTGCCTGTGGACTGAAGGGTCTCAGGTTCGATTCTGGTCAAGAGCACATGCTTGTGGGCTCGATCCCCAGTAGGGGGCATGCAGGAGGCAGCTGATCAATGATTCTCATCATTGATATTTCTGTCTATCTCTCTCCCTTCCTCTCTAAAATCAATAAAAATGTATTAAAAACCAACCAACCAACAAACAAACGTGCTGATCCTTTAAGGCCAAGCTTGGATCACCTCCTCTGTGAAGCCCTCCCTGACTACTACAGGTGGAGTCCTTGATGGGGGCTGTGTCTGCATCCATCCTCCATTCTCCCTGAGTCCCTGAGTGCAGGCTGTGGATTGAAACCACCCCTGCTCCAAACCCAGGCCTACAAGAGGATGAGATCACAGTCTTGGCTGAGGGACTGAATGACTGTCACAGCTGGGCAGAGCTGGGGCCTCCAGAATTTTTGTTTCTGGTGTCTTGTTAGCTTTGTTCCACTTCTCTCTGAGGTGTGGGTTTCCTTCTGGTGGGTGCTGGGATTGGATTGAGAAAGGGAAATAGCTAAGAACCCAGAGTCCTCTGGCGCTCTGCCTGGATTAAGTCTGTGGGGAGGTGGATCTCTCTGCACCCAAGAATCCAGGCCCACAGGCCCCTCTTGCAGAATCCAGAAGTTGGTCCCTCAGCCTTCAACTCTCCAGTCCTAGCTTTCTCGTTCCCAGTTGCTGAGTCCTATGCTGCACCCTGATGGACAACCCCGCCCCCATTTGCAAGAGGCCAAACTAATTAAGTACTTTTATTTACAAAAACAAACCCACCCGCCGGTAAGGCCAGGCCCGCCCCAGCACCGGTGGCAGCGGCGGCAGGTGGCAGCGGCGGCGGCGGCGGCAGCAGCAGCAGCAGCAGCGGAAGGCAGTGGTGGTACAGGTCCAGCTGTGACTGGTTTGGGGCGCCCCTTCCTCCAGTCCAGGGTTTCACTCCTGGCCCTCCTTTACCATCCGACTGAAGGCACAGCCCACTCCCTCCCCGGCCCTACTCCTCCGGAGCGTGTACAGGATTCACTAAGAGGCCGCCAAGGCAGATGGAACAAGAGGCTTTAGTGCCGCCCTCCCCGCCCCGCCCCCGCTACCGCGCGGGGCCTGGCTGGTCCGGGGCTCAGACTGGCGCTGCAGGCACGGTGGTGCCTGGCGGAGTGAGGACCAGGCGGATCCGCTCCACACACAGCGCGGCTGCCTGCCGCGTCTCCCGGCACAGCGCCGCCAGGCTCAGGAAGCCGTGCGGCAGGTCCTCCACCACACGCAGGGTCACGGGCTTGCCCAGGCTGCGCAGCCGCCGCGCGAACATGACGGAGTCATCTAGCATGGGGTCCAGCGCACATGCCTGCGGGACAGTGGGGGTGAGGGACAGTGGGATTGAGGCACAGGGACGCGTGCATGAACTGAGCTAGGGTATGTGTGTGTGTGTGTGTAACACGGGGGCAAAGGGGTAGACAGAGGAAGGAGACATGCGAGGTCAGAGGAGGGAGAGGTGGAAGGATGGTGGGGAGTTGCAGAATGACCTTAACTGGGCTCCCTGGCCTCTGCCGGCTTCTCCTTCCCCCTGTTCCCTTCCCTGACTCTCCAAGCTCTGTGGCTGCCCTGCCCCATGGTGGCTAGCAAGATTGCAAAAGAAAACTGCAGCCCTGACTCCCTTCCATTCTTCCATTGCCAGGCGTTCCTTCCTGGGAGCATGGCTGTCCCTTGGGGCCAGGCTACTGACCTTTCCCCCCTCCTGGAGCTCTCTTCCACAGGTGCACCTGCGTCCCACCCTCCCTCCTCACTGCTCCCTGCCTGGCACTCACCACGATGTGTACAGGCGGTAGGGTCTGCAGCATGCTCTCAGGTGCCAGCAGTGGTGACATGAAGGGGTTCTTGGCGATGGGCGATGAGTAGATGGGCATCTGAGTGGGGCCTTGGCTGGAGCGCCTCGGGCGGAAACCCTTAGGGAAAGTGGCACAAATTCCCCGGCCTTTGTCCAAGGGCTCGGGGCTCAGCTTATCTTGGGCCTCGTCCTCTTCTGGTGTATCCTCAGGCCGGAGTAAGAAGTTGACGTCTGAGGGCTTGGAGGGACCAAGTGTCTCAGCCGACAGGGACAGCTCAGAGGTGCCTGAGGTCTCGGAGCTGCTCTTGAGATTCAGGTCATGCAGCGTCAGGTTCTTGAGGGAGTCCGTGCCCTTTGGGTCATCAGGCTGGTCTAGCGCTGCCTCCGACACACTGCGCCGCATAGACTCTGCGAGAGGAGCAGGGTCAGGGGCCGGCTGGGGCTGCAGATCGGCCTAGCTGTGTTGGCTGGGGGTGTGGCTGGCTTGCAGGGAAGGTGATAGGGAAGGCAGAGAACTCTGGAGGAGTTGCATCCTAGGGCTGTGGAGACCTGGAGTGTTCCCCCAGACACCCTCCTTGGAGGTGGGGGTGGGGGTGGGAACTCAGGTGCCCAGGCTGTAACTTTAAGGAGGAGACGGAAAGAGTTGTGTGGTCCTGGAGTCTTGTTCCTAGTGTGTGTGTGTGTGTGTGGTGACTGGGAAGGTTAAGAGCAAGTCACTTTACCTCTGGGAGTTTCCGTTTCCTCATTTGTACAAAGGGGATAAAAATAATCTTTACCTCATAGGAGGTGCTGAGGATTCAGTGGGATAAGATATTGAAGTCCTGCTGTTTTATTACCAAGCCTGGCACCCTGTTCCAGCAGCCTCCTGGCCCAGCATGAGGCCCAGTCATCTTTTGATGGCTGTTTGACGCAGAGTATGAATGGATCAGAGTGGAATAAGGCCTGCTTTATTATAACATGGCTTTAAAGGAGGATAAAGAGGGAGCTAAAAAGAGGCTCAGGGGCATATCAGATTCCCAGGGATCCCACACCTATAGCCACATAGATCTACTTCCAAAATGTCCTTTAGGTTCTTCAGTTTTATCCCTAGCCTGTGAGTGACCAGGCAACAAGTATCAACCCAAATGATACTACAGATGTGCCCCTGGCCCATATGGTGTGCCCACCTTGGCCTGAGGTCCCTTGATTTTATCAGACCCATGATGCTATTTATCTCTAAGGCCACGGCCTATATTTTTCAGTCTTTATAAGTCCATGGAGGTAAAATGCAAGATATAAAAATAACTGCATAAAAGCTCTGTGACCCAAGGGTCACTGGAACAGAACTACTGACTGGAATCATAGGGTCCAGCTTAGTCAGCGGTGCCGGCATCCTCTGAGAGCACCTACTGTGTTCCATTAGGTGTTTTGCTGGGTGTTTGGAACAAATAGATGCACGTAGTCCTTATGAGGCAGACACTTTTATTGTACTCATTTCACCAGGAGCAAAGCAAAGCTCACATCACCCAGCAAGTACCTGGTACAGTGGGGAGTTAGACTGGTGGTATGTCTGCAGGGGGCTCTAGGGGCTGTACCTGTTACCTTTATCCTATAAGAAAAACTCCAATGCTCAATGGTCCATGTGCCTAAATTTCAAATCCCTTTTGGTTTTGTATGTATTTTTTTGCATCCATCTGACTATCCTAAAAACCAAAACTTAATGTAAAATAAAACAACTAACTGGAATAATGTCCTGAGTATTCATATACTTTTGAATGTGCATTCCTATTACCCAGAAAATACTGTTGATTTGTGTGAGAGAGAAAATGAGTTGAGTTGGTTATGCTTTAAAATCCTTAAAATGTGAAAGGTGAGAAAACATGGATTCCTGGGTGGAAGTGACTTTGGGCTGCCCGGGTGCCCTGCACCCACCCATGGCTGGGAATCTCCTCCTCTTCCCGAGGGCCATCCAGTCTGCTGATCTCCCTGCCCTAGCCTCCCAGGTCAGTTTCTGCAGCGGGGATATTACCCCCACGTGCCTCTGTTAAAAGTCTGGAAAGAATCTAAGAGGGCTGGCCTTCACCCGAGGACCCTCCTGGGACAGACCTTCTGAGTTTACTGAGGTCCCTTTCTGGGGAAGGTTGTTTGGAAAGTTAAATCACATAGTTACTGGGACTGAGATGACCTGGGGGGCCAGAAACCCTTGAATTTCCAGGCTGTGGACTGTTGAGGAAAATCAAGGCTTCCTGGTAGGGAGCGGGACAGATAGGGGGCAGAACCAGGAAGGTGATCTCTGCTTCCTTGAGGGCCTCAGGGCACAGCCTCTTTCCACCCTCAGATCTTGTGGTGTGCCAGGCTGTCCCTCCTGGGCAAGCTGGATGGGTGTGTGGGGAGGGCTTCATTTACCTGCTATGGGCACTGAGTCTCGGGGGGACTTGCGCCCACTCAGCTCCAGGAAGGAGTTGAGCCACGAGGAAGCTCCCAGACGGAG
Organism: Pipistrellus nathusii; assembly: GCA_963693515.1. Taxonomy (NCBI): domain Eukaryota; kingdom Metazoa; phylum Chordata; class Mammalia; order Chiroptera; family Vespertilionidae; genus Pipistrellus; species Pipistrellus nathusii. Next base: position 36,896,104 of record OY882872.1, on the reverse strand, counting down.
GTCCCGGAAGAGCAGGGCTGTGTCCCGCTGAACCAGCCCCATCATGCCCAGTGCCTTCCGGTCTGAGGTGGAGTCCTCCTCTGTCTCCCCACCTGCGGAGTGTATGGGGGCAGGGTTGATCTCTTCTCTTTCTGGACCCAGTCTCAACCCCGGAGCTTTAGGAATCCATGGCTCCGGGAACACAGGAATAGCCGATGGCTTCAGCAGGAGCCTTCGATTCCTGTCCTCAGCCCCTCCTCAGACCCAGGAGACAGGGCTCTAGCCCCTGCCCTGTAGGCCCTGGGCATCCTGCCCCCCCCCCCCCCCCCCCAGGTCCCAGCGCTGGGCCTTACCAGCATAGGCACTGACACACTTGGAAAGCACGCTGAGGGGCAGCAGGGGGTCCATGAGGCTCAGAAGGCGGGAGGGAGAGGCGCTGGGCTGCAGCATTGTGGCTGGATAGGCTGCCATGATGCCGTCTGGCACCCGCACCCCGTAGGCTGCTGCCCGGAGGGAGACAGTGAAGCAGAGGTTCCCGCCTGCACTGTCCCCTGCGAGGCATACCCGCTCGGCCGTTGAGCCTGGTTTGGAGAGGGGCTTGGTCAAGCCTGGCAGGGAGGAATACCGCTCTGGTCCAGGAGCATTGGGCTCTCAGAGCGGGCGTGTGTGTGAGTGTGAGTGTGTGTGTGTGTGTGTGTGTGTGTGTGTGTGTGTGCACGCACAACCTTAAGGTCAGAGACTGGTAAACAGAGGCAGGGATTTGGACCTATTTGGAGGATAGTGACCAGAGAATCAGGCCAACTCAGGACATGGAGAGGCCTGGATAGATCAGGAGGCTGTGAGGAAGCTTGGGAGGCTGGAAGAAAAGTGGGGGTGAGAGAGGGGGAGAGGGAGGGAGGGGCATCTGAGGCCAGGAAATGGAAGCCAGGGTTCAGGCTGACAAGGGGCCATGGGCTCTGTGGCATGGGTACAGTCCCATCCTGCCCTGTGCCTCCCAAAATGTCGGAAGTGGAATATCAGAGGAGCTGGAAGAAGGGGCTGGAGACATGGGAAACAGGAAAGAAAAGGTTGGAGGAGATTGCCTCAGGGGAGCTGGGGGGATGGAGTATCAGGGCTGGAGTGGGGAGGAGGAAGTGGTTGATGGGAAGTTGGGTGAGCAGTGGGGCAATGGGGAGAGCGCCGAGGCAGAGATGGAGGAGTGGGCAGTGGGGGGTGGCCAGGTGGAAGGGGAGGCAGGGGGTGAAGACTGAGGCTTGAGAAACAAGGTGGCTCACTCCCCTGTGGTGTGGGCTGGGGCAGGAGCAGCGCGGGCTGGGCTCACCGAGCAGGGCGCAGTTCTTGATGGCCCAGCAGTAGGCATAGAAGCACTCCTCCAGCGCGCGGGGGAAGGGAGCCTCTGGGGCCAGGGAGTAGTCGATGGAGAGGATGGGGACGCCCAGCTCCTGGGCCCAGGTCTTGAGGTAGGGCTCGTGGGACTTGGAAGTCTGGGCCACAAAGCCACCACCGTGGAAATGCACAATCAGGTACTGAGAGCGGGGTGCCTGCTGTGGGCGTGGCCAAAGCTCCAGGGTCCGAGGACCCTCAGACTTCACCAGGCTGCTGAGCTCCTCACTGTCCTGTGGTGGGGGGGGGAGAGGAGGAGGAGGGTGAAGCTGGGGCAGCCTGCATAGGCCTCCACCCACCAAGGGATGTACTCAGAGAGACAGGAGGGTGCTCCTTGCTCTGTACCTGTTCCTGGCTGAGGCAGGAGCCCTACCTGTCCTTCACGAAGGTCATAGGAGATGAGCCTGACGAGGACTGGTGCAGGGCCCATGTGGGCCGAGGGGGGTGGGATGGTGACTGTAAGTTTGGGGTCAGTAGTCAGTGGCATTTCAAAGGCCTCCGGTGGCAGGCTGAGCAGGCGGCTTACCCTCACGGTGACCGATGCCATGTTTGCTAGAGACTGGTGGGAGGAAACAGAAAGGGCACTGGGATGGGCAGCTTGAACCTCCAGTTATTCCCTTATGTGCCATCCCTGGGCCTGGAGCCCTGCAGAGACCTGATGTGGCCTGGAATGAGCCTCTGGGGCTCTGTGTCCCCTTCTGGTAACAGGTTAGGTAGGGCCCTATCAGGCCCCATGCTCACCGATAGCACCTCGATCTCAGTGATATTCCAAAAGGCTTTCCAGAAGTGCACATCCAGGTTCTGAGTGATTCGCTCAAACTCAGCCCCACGGAGCTCTGGGTCGATAGCAAAGCGGCCACTGGTGAAGAGGGAGCTGGCGGTCACACCTGGGGGTCGGGAGGGTGTCAGGAGGCTCAGGCAGGTCAGGCTATAGGGGCAGGGACAGGGAGGGGGAAGGGAAGGCAGGGGTGGTACAGGCAGGGCCCGCCTGGCCAGGACTCACTGAGGCCGGATTCGTTGCGTTTGTAGTGCTCCCCAAAGGACACCAGCCCGATGGAGAGGGTCTGCAGGAATGGCCTGATGGCGGGCGTGAACTGTGGAGAGATGCTGCTTTGTCACTCACTGCCCAGGAGAGGGATTAGGGACAGGGAGGAGTGAGTGGCAGAATAGTCATTTAACAAACATTTACTGAGCTCCTACTGTGTGCAGGCACTGCTCTGGGCACATGCCATATGTCAACCAATGACTAATGCTTTGAAAGACAATAGGTGGAGGGGGCATAGAATGATGACTAGGGGTTAGGCTACTGAGATGGTCTCCAGGAGGGACGTGAGGAGGGACCCAAATGAAGTGAAGGAAGGCTGTTCCTTGCAGAGAGCACAGTAAGTGCAAAGGCTTTGAGGCGGGCCTTGCTCAGCGTGGATAAAGAAACCTGGGGCCATTGTGGCTGGAGCAGGTGACTGGGGGTGGGGAGGGCCAGGGTGAGAGGTCAAAGAAGCAAAGTGGGTTCACACAGGGCCTGAGAAATTTACATTTATTCCAGATGTGGGTAGAGCCACTGGAGAATTGTGAACTGGGAATAAGATGATGTAGATTTCCTGAAAGTCAGTGAGGTTAGAGATGAGGTGTGGACAGCAATGGGGATCAGTTACAGGTCAACAGGAAGACAGATGGGAGATGGTCAAAGCTAGGGCCAGAGATCTTGAGGCAGTAGGACAGCCAAAGGGGAGACAGTACCTGAGAGAGAAGCCAGGCAGTTTAGGGAACACAGAGGATGGGGAGACAAGATCAGAGGGAAAAAAACCACAGGAGGTGGGCACAGACCAGCAGGGCTCTTCTGTTCATTCAGCAAATACTGAGCGCTGGGCTGGAGCAGGGGCTGAGCACGACTCAGATAAGGAAGACCTCTGCTCTCTTGGGGCTGACATTTTACAGGGGGAGGCTGTTCTGCAACAGTTGGGCCCTCAGAGTAGCTGCCAGGCTGGGCCCTCCCCCTGGCTGAGGGCCCAGTAGGCCAGAGAGCACAGGGGTGCCTAGCCACTGTGGCTGGTTGCTGGCTCAACTGGCCCTAAGATCTCTCTCCCGTGACTTGAAGGTCATGGCCAGGACATAGGGAGGAGCTGGCTGGCCCAGCTGGGCTGATCAATATTTGTGGGTTCAGCTTAGGTGAGGGGGAGTTCCCAGGAACACTCAGGCTGGGTCACTGAAGATGGACTTTCCCGCAGGGAAATAGGGAATGGTGGGTGGGATAGAGGCTGAGAAACTGCTAATCTCAGCTATCACTAAGTCGGGGGAGGCTAGGAGAGGGTCTGAAAGGGGCTATAGATAGTCCTGGTGAGGTTCCCTGACGTGGCCGGGGGATTAGGGGATCTGGCACTGACCCCAGGAAGGGGCAATTGGGTCTCTGCTCTGAGCCTGCTGCCCCAAAGGTCCCCCGATTCTCTGAGTCCACAAACTACTTTTCCTATGAATTGGAAGGCCTCTTTGCTGCCTCCCTCTTAGTGCCGAGATGAGCTGTGTCTCCATGAGCGTGGTTTGGGGTGAGCAGAGGGGAGAAGGCCTGCAGTGGGCAGAAGTCAAAGTCCTAGTTCAGGGAGGAGAGGGGTTGAGACCAGGTTTTCCTGTCACCAACTTAGATCTGCTCCTTGGCCCTACCCTAAGTCTGAAAATCCTGATTCTACAGCTTCTTAGGTGAGTCCAAAAGCCTAGGCAGACCTGGGTACAGTTGAACCTCCGTAAAATGGGGCTCACACCCCTCCTCCTCCCTTTCAGGCGTCCAGTGATGCACTTACAAACAGGCCTTTGAAAACAATACTGACTATCCTCTTGGGGGTCTCAAATGATCTCAGGTAACATAAAAGAGTGAATGGATCTCCTGAGTACTAGGGCCATGGAGTACAGTGGGGAACCTGGTGCAAAAGCTATGCAAATGAAAGGTTTCTTGCTACATGGTGGATGCAGCTGGGGGCCACATGTTTGAGTTCCTGGTGTAGCTCTCTCTGGGCCCCAGTCAACTTCCCTTTCTGTTCCCGCAGTTTTCTGAATCCATGACCCTTGTGGTTATTCTACACTATTGGACCCGGTTAGGGCCACCAGATGCCTTCACCACGGGTCTAGGGTAGGGCAGGGGCTCACCTGAAAGCCCAGGCAGCGGCCGTAGAAACAGCCCTTGTGCAGGGTGACATACTCGCGCAGGAAGTCTGAGGTGAGTCCTTCGTCGCCTTCGAAGAAGAGCCCCCCTGGCCGGTTGGTGGCCAGCAGGCGCTGGGCGTAGTAGGTCAGAGCTCGGAGCTGGGTGAGGGCGGCCAGGTAGGCCTCGAGTTCAGCCAGGTTGTGGCTGGTGCGGAAGAAGATGCTGCGACGGTTGGAGGCCACGTAGCGGGATTTGTGCAGCAGGTGCGCCATGCAGCAGCGGGCGGTGTGCACCAGGCTGCGGTACCCGTTGGCCGGCGTCTCTGCATCCAGGTCAAAGAGATGTGCCACCCCCAGCAGGCGGCCCAGGGCTGGCTCCAGCCCCAGCGCCTGCTCCCGAACACCTGCAAAGACACTGGACAGCCGCCGCGCTGTTTCCCCAGGGCCCTGGCTGGAGAAGAAGGCCATGTTGTCCTCTGCCAGAGTCACCAGCGACTGTGTCATCGTGCGTAAGTCCATGTTGTGTATGAGCTGCAAGGCTGGGGGCAGTGGAGAGGCTCGTTAAGCAGGGTTGGATCACACCTTGCTCATCGGGGGCCTATCCCCTTCCTCCCTCAGATACACACATCAGAACCCAGCCTCCTCCTTTAGCCCAACCGTGGAGCCTAGGTACCTAGATCTTTTCCTCCTCAGGAGCCAGGAGTTCAAACCCGAGGCTTTGAGCTTCCCCAGGTGTCCCTGATCTCCCCTGTTGGTTCCCTCGCTCCAGTATCTCCTACATCCTAGAGCCTTCCTACCCCTATTTTCTTTCAGGGACCTAAGAGTTCATGCTTCTGTCTCCATTTACTGTCCTTGATCCAGGACTCCTTCTAGTTCTGTCTGGACTCCAGCTGGTCCCCTCTCCCAGGACCCAGGATTGTAGGCCCTCCTCCTACCTCCTTAGGCCCAAGCCATCACCCACAGGCTCTTTCCCTCCCACCAGTATTTGGGAGAGTTTATCTCTTAGCCCACCCATTCCCATTCACCTGGTGATGTCCCAGGATCCTGGTCCCAATTCTCTTCCTGAACCAAGGAGTTCATCATTCTAGCCTTACTTAAAACTGGAGTCACTCTTGCCCTTTCCTGGCCCCTCAAGTCTGGCTGTGGAACCTCCCCTCCTCCCAAACTCCAGCTCCCTTCCTGTTCCTCTGTGAAATCCCAAAACTCCATCTCACTCCTCTCCCAGCTGGACACTCTGGCCTTTGGGCCTGTCCACTCCGCTTAGATTGCATGGGCCAGCTCTGCTCTCTGCCTGGAATAACAGTACTCACACTCATTGCTACCACTGACCTTGAGTTCACTCTGTGCCAGATCCTGTGTTAAGAGCATTGTGTATGTTTTTGTTCATTTGTCTTTGTTAACTGAGACACAGACAGCCTCAGTTTACGTTTCAGCTATTAGTGTTAGCATCCCATTATACAGGAGAGGAAACGAGGCTTAGAGGTGTTAAGGAGCTGAAGGTTGCATTAAAAATGATAGAGCCCCAGCTGGTTTGGCTCAATGGATAGAGCGTTCGCCTACGGACTGAAGGGTCCCGGGTTCGATTACAGTCAAGAGCATATGTCTGGGTTGTGGGCTTAATTCCCAGTAGGGGGCGTGCAGGAGGCAGCCAATCAATGATTCTCTCTCATCATTGATGTTCCTCTCTGAAATCAATCAAAATATATTTTAAAAAATGGTAGATCCGCCAAAACCGGTTTGGCTCGGAAGAGAGTTGGTCTGCAGACTGAAAGGTCGCAGGTTTGATTCCTGTCAAGGGCATGTACCTTGGTTGTGGGCACATCCCCCTTTGGGGGTGTGCAGGAGGCAGCTGATCAATGTTTCTCTCTCATCGATGTTTCTAGCTCTCTATCCTTCTCCCTTCCTTTCTGTAAAAAATCAATAAAATATTAAAACAAACAAACAAACAAACAAAAAAATATAAAATGTCTGCTTGGCTTGAAAAAAAAAAAAAAAAAAAGGTAGATCCCTGGCTGGTTTTGTTTAGTGGTTTGAGTGTTGGCTTGTAGAGTGAGGGTCCAGGGTTCAATTCTCAGTCAAGGGCACTCAGAGGACCATAAGAACTGCTTCACACAGGCAGTTTGAAAATAAAGTTCCAGAGAAACAAAAGCTATTTCAGGAGGATAATGGAATTCCAGTGCATCTAAAGGGTGGGGTAGCTGATGCCTTCCTGTATAGAACTACCATGAGTCTTACAGTTGGTAGAACAACTTATGCCGTGTATCAGCTGGCTAAGGCTTCACTTCCCAAGAAGCAGGGTTGATTTTAGTTACCCTCCCAGCAATCAGTTGGTTCAATTTCATTCAGTAAGCTGATAAATAACTGGGTTTTTCTTTAGGGATTATTATTTATTGACTTGTACTAACTGCAACCAATAAAGCAGTATTTACCATGAAGGAAAAAAAAAAGGTAAAGCACCTTGGCCGGGTAGCTCCAGTTGGTTAGAGCATTATCCCGATATGCCAAGATTGTAGGTTCGATTCCCTGGTCAAGCCACATACAAGAAGCAACCAATGAATGAATAAATAAGTGGAGCAACAAATCGAATTTCTATCTCTCCCTTCCTTTCTATCTAAAAAACAAACAAAACCCAAACAACCAAACAAAAAACAGACATACATAAAAGCGGTGAGCGGAACTAAAACACAGATCCAGATCCATGCCTCCCTCCCGGTGCTCTGGGGGCTGGGCTTCTAGCTCTGGCCCTCAGAAACTGGACTAGGCCTGGCTCCTCACACTTGAGGGTCCTCCTTGATGGGGATGCCCTCGGCTCCAGAGACTCTTCCCTTCTGCTGCCCACCCAGCACCTTGCCTCGCTCCTGGGTTGATGGCCCCCTGCTCCCAGAAGGTGTCTGCTCTCCCTTCCAGGCCCTCGGGTTTGCCAGGGGCCATTCCAGTCTCTCAGGGCCATTCTGTTGCTCAGCTGGCTGTGCACTCACCCCTCTAGGCCTCTTCAGAGCTTCTCCGAGAGCAGGACTGCTGGACTGTGGGACTGCTGCTGGTGCCAGTAGCAGCCTGGGGCGATAAACCCGGGGAGGGGCCCAGCCTGCCCAGGGTGTGGCCACCGATCCACCTCCCAACCCACAGGGGACAGTGAGAACCACGTGCTGTAAACAGAGCATGGAGCCCAACTCCCTGCCCCCCTGTCAGCTCCCAGCTCCAGTTCAACTCTGCTTTAGAACCTCCAGGAGTACCCAGCCCCCCTCCTCCCTCAGACCCAGGAGTCCAGGCCCCTAGCTTTCTCCTCCCTCAGACCAGGAATCCAGGCCCCAGTCCCCTTTGGACCCAGTTGTCTTAGACCTCGTCCTGAACAAACTGTCCCCTCTCACCCAGCCGGGCTGCCCTCCCTCTCTCCGGGGTGGAATCAGGGAGCAAAGGCCCCATGATCTCAGCTCCTGCCACTCCCATCCCCCCAGGCTGGCCCTGGCAGAGCCAGCCCCAGCTGCTGGGGAAAGAGAGGGTAGCCAGCCCTGCCTGACCCTCCTGGGAGGACAAAAGCAGATTATAGGTATTTCCAAGCCCAGCTAGGGGCTGAGCCACAGGTCCTATTGTGTGGCGTTCTCACACTGGCATCCTGTACCTGCCACTTAGCCACTTAGCAGCACATCCTGCTGTGCCCGTTCTGTCTGCCTCATGTGGGGAAAGCAAGGCTGAGAGGCACAAGCTTCTTGCCTGGCCAGCTCTTTCTTGCCCTTCAGTCCTTAGCTTGTCATCTCCTTGAAGAAGCATTCCCTAACTGCTCATCTCTAAAGGAGCTATGCCACCCAGCACTACTTTCTGCCAACATACTTAAATTGTTCTTCCTAGAACTTTACACATTTGTAATTATACATTTGTTTGTTTACATGTGTATTATTTGTCTATCCCCAGGGGCAGAATCAGGATTTAGAGCGGTGAAGCTTATAAGAACTATGAAGCTTACATGTGTGGAAGAGGGGGTGTTTAGGAAAAGGAATATAAAATCACAAATACAAAATTAGGTACAGGATCTTGGAGGGGAATACGCAAATGAGAGGCCCTGAAGTCTCAGTCTCACTTGCTTGGCTGGAGGTGAATCCTCTCTCTCCCCCTTAAATACCCATCCCCATGAGGGCAGGCCCATCATGGGGCCTAGCACATAGGAGGCGCCCAACAAATATCTGAAGAAGGAAGAAAGCCCAGTGGAAAGGAGAAGGGGATGAATGGGAGCTTGGGAGTTGACCACCCCTCCCCAGGGCAGACAAGATGGACAGACAGAGGCCTCTGGAGGCAACTCGAAGCTTGGTGGTTATGTCAAGGGAACACTGGCCCAAACTACTCACCAGGTGGTCCTGGATGAGCCTGCTTTTCTCATCTGGAAATTGCACTTGGCCATTCTGCCTGCCGTCTGGGCAGCCTGTTCTACAGCTGTCTGTCTGGTGGTTCTCACATGGCCTCACCAAGGTATGTACTGGGTCATTTTCCTCTGTGGTGCCAAATGCCAGCATACTAATTAATTGACTATTTATGTGTTTGCTTTTTGTCTCTCTCATCAGTTTATAAGCTCCCTGATAGCAGGGACTTTGTTTTATTGCTATACCAAACCCCTTGCACAGTGCCTGGAGCGTGGCCAGCGTGTGGTATTTATTGCCTAACAGGCTGTGGTTTCCCACTTTATAAACCCACTGTTATTTACTTCCCTCCATGTGCTAAGGGCTCTTTATTGAAGATGAGGGCAGAGGAGACCTGGACAGAACAGGGACTTGCACAAAGTAGTGGCGGACAGGCTGGATCCCAGGCCTTCATGATTCTAGGGCTCTGCCCTTCGCCCTGCTCTAGGCAGCTCCCTGTGGGCTAGGCTGGATGTAGCTGGCAGGAAGGGATGTTGAGATTGCCAGAAACTCGCCAAGAATCCCAGGCATAGGGCACTGGGGCAGGGGCAGGCCCACCAGGGCCATGGGCGAGGACTGGGACAGAGGTAGGGCTGAAGGGTCCTGTTGTCTGGGCACTAGCCCTTTGCCCTAGAGAGCCACGGGGCAGCTGAATCAGGCCTGGATTTTGGCCTCTGGGGACTGAGCAGGGCAATGGGGGAAAGAAGTGCGGGGAGGATGGAGGAAGGGCGAGGTCTGGGGCCTGGGAAGAATAAGGGTTTCTGCATGGGGTATGCCTGGGTACAAGTGAAGAAGGGGGGGCCAGTGAGTGTAGCCAGTTTCCCCGAGTGTTCCCCTCAGAGCAAACACCTCAGAGCAAACAGTATTCTAAGGACTGACTGTAGTGAGCCAGGCACTGATCTATGTGTTTTTATGAAGTAACTCATTTTGTCCTCTCCAGGATGCATGAGGAAGGACTACTATCACCCCTTTTGGCAGATGAGAAACCAGACCTGGAGAGGTGGCATGCTGCCCAAGGTCACAGAACCAGCAAGGATGGTGGATCTGAGTGTTGTTCCTTCTCTCTGTCATGTTTCAGCTGGGTGCTTTCTGGGTGGTCGGGTGTGAGTGTGTCTGAGGTTCACATGCATGTATGTACATACATAGGTTAGGGTCATGGCTATTATTTGTCCTGGCCTTTGGTTATGTTGACATTTTTTTCTCAATCTGTGCATTTTTGTTTCTTGGAGTACCTGAAGGCATGTTTTTATGCATGTGTCACAGTCTGTATGTGTTCTTCTCAGCCCGTGAGAGAGACTGTGTGGGCATGCGTATGTATGCATATAGATATCCTATATAATAAAAGCATAATATACAAATTGACCGAATGGCAGAACCAGTCGCTATGACACACAATGACCACTAGGGGGCAGACTCTCAATGCAGGAGCTGCCCCCTGGTGGTCAGTGCGCTCCCACGGGAGGAGTGGCGCTCAGCCAGAAGCGGGGCTCACGACTGATGAACACAGCGGTAGTGGTGGGAACCTCTCCTGCCTCCACTGCAGGTGGACAGTAGAAGCAAGGGGCCCCAGATTGTGAGAGCCCTTGACTGTGAGAGGGATGTCTGACTGCCTAAGCCAGCAGGTGGACATCCCCTGAAGGGTCCCAGACTATGAGAGGGTGCAGGCCAGGCTGAAGGACCCCTCCCCCCGCCCAGTGCACAAATCTTATGCATCAGGCCTATAGTATATAGATATTTGTGCATATCCTAGTATGTGTGTATGTATGAGTATGTATGGCGAAAGCATCACTCCCCATTTGCTCAAGCCAGAACCCAGGGAACCATCCTGGCCATTTCCTATCCCCATCTAATCCATCATGAAGTCCTGTCCACTCTGCCCCCTAGAACCCTCTGGAACCTGATCCTTCTCCCACCCCGACTGCTCCCATATCTGGATAACTGTAACTCATTACAGTCTCTGATTTTGCCCCTTCCAGTCTTTGCTCCACATAGCAGCCAGGCTCTTTCTAAAATACGCTCCCAACTTTCAAAAGCCCAACCCTTCCTCTCAGGAAAAAGCTCCACATCCTGGACATGGTCTCCTAAAGTAGAAACCATCTGGGCCCCGTGCCTGCCCTGCCTTTCTTCCTCCCCTCCCTTGATGAGCTCCCTCTGTGCTGTAATGTGCTGCTTTCTTGGGTCTCAGGGTTTCTGGCCATTCTGTCCCCTCTGTCCTCCCTGCCCCCTTGCCCAAGCAGCCATCCTTGGGTCCAATGTCACCTTCTTGGGAAGCCTCTCTCTTATATTATCTCAGGAATTTCCCTCTTGTATACATCAGTTTATATCTGGCTTGTGAGATTATTTGATTAATGTCTGCATCTACAGCTCCAGTGTGTCTGCCTTACCTCCAAGAGCCCAGGCCTGGCCTAAATAAGTGTTCAGTGAATGTCTGATGAACGAATTTGTGTGAATTATGGTTGGGATGCACAGCAATTTTGAGCTAACACTAATTTTAACTAATTTTGAGTGAATCATTCCCCACTCCCTGCCCTCAGGAGGCTGGGGGTAGCTATTTCTCTGCCCTCACTGACCAGATAAGAAAACCCAGGTGACCTTGCTCCCTCAGAGTCTCAGTGTCACCATTTGGGAAATAAGGTGCTCATAATGACACTATTGTCATCAGGTTACTGGCAAGATCAAATTGATGACTAGAACTGCACCAGCCAGCCTGGATGCCCTTGGGGCAGGGGTGGGGAATGATTCACCCAACTGAGACCTGGCACCAGGGCAGGACCTCAGGAAATGAGAGGCAAATCTCAGAGCTTGGGGGAATGAACCTTTGTGAGTAGGCGGGCCCATGGATTTGTGAGGACTGGCTCAGCCCTGTGCAGGAAGTCCTGCCCAAGAGGATTCTGACTCTCCATGACGATCCCAATGCAACACGATGATTGTTGTCCCAGGGTTACACTTCACACATTCCTTTACTTATTAATTCAGTAAGTATTTAAGTGTTTATGTGCCTGGCATAGCAGGCTCTGGACATGCAAGGTAAACAAGGCAGACACAACTCCACTCTTAGGGAGCTTGCTATCTAATGGGGGGGGGGGGGAGAAGAGGGAGAAACTTCGTTCATTCAAACCTCACAATAGCCCTACAAGTCAGGCACGCTTATTATATCCAAAAAGTTGAGGCAGGGAAGGAAGGAGCCCATTGCCCAGTGTACCACAGGATAGAGCCTGAAGAACAGTGCCCACATTTAACCATGGTCTGAACTGACTGCCTCTGGGCACTCTGCCCTGCTTGTGATCCTGTTTTGCTATGATAGTCAATGCCCTCGGGCAATAGTCTGACCTGTCGGAGCCTGCATGTGCCTCTGGAGCCAATTCCAGTTCTATCCTTGACAGGGATGTACAATGAAGAGTTTGGGGTCTCTGGGGCCCAGGGACTAAGCCAGTTTCTTGTCTACACAGAAACTTTCCACAATCATTTGGATTGACAAATATTCAAAACTGAGCAAGGAATTTTGGCCAGCCCCTGCCCATCTTCGTTGGACTGTCTTTCAGTTAATAATGTGGCACCCTAGGAACCCAGGTGACAGACCTCCCTTCTCCTGAGGGAGAGTGTGGCAGTCAGAAACCAACCCAGGAACCCCTAGTCCTAGAAGGAGTGGGGATCAGGAAGTTAGGCCCCAGGGAAGGGGGGCTGCAGCAAGCAGGTGAACTGACAGGAAATGGATGGAATGAATGAAGGCTGGGAGTACACGTCTGGCATCTCCCTCTCTGGGGCACCTTTCCCACTACCTTTCTCTGACTCACTCCCAAACTTCCTCTTTGGCAACAGCTTATAAACTTCTTCCTTACTAGCCTCTCAAGAGTGCCTGAGACCTGAAAATCTCAGGCGCTCCTACCACTTCCCAGGTGGGAAACACTGAGGGCAGGAGTTGCTCACAGTCACACAGCTAGTGCGGAGCCGGAGCGGGAACTCGGGCCCAGAAGACTCGCATTCGGGACTCTCCTGCCAAGACAGTGGTGGAGCGTCCCGTAGTCTCTGCGTTGGGGGTATAGTCCGCTCCCAGCATCTCCGCACTCCCCCGCAGGGCGGCAATGGGCCAGTCCACGGACTCCCCTACTTCTCGAGGCGGTGGGTCAGTCCACTCAGTCCCTAGTTCCCCGCAGGATGTCCAAGGTTCCTTCCGGGCTGTGGCCGGCCCCCACGTGCTCACCTTTGGCCTTGACTTTTCGCCATTCCCGGCGGCTCTGCCTCTTGGATCCCTCTTTCTCATTCTTCGAGGCCGGCGCCCAAGGGGCCCCGGCGGGCCCCGCTTCCCCCGCTGACTCCATCAATTCTCCTCAGTTCCCCGCGGGGACCAATTCCAAGCCCCACGCCCCACTCCGAGGGCCAATCCCTATCACACAACCCCGCCAGGCCCCCATACCACCCAATCCCGGGCTTGCTCCGCCCTGGGTCCCGCCCCCTGCACTATCCGGGCCTCACCCCACCGCCGGGCCCCGCCCCCAGCGGCCAGGACCTAAGGACTGGCCCCGCCCCCTCGTACGCTTCAAGGATCCGCGACCCACAAAAATGCAGCCCTGGAGGCGGCGCAGCGCGCCCTTCTTCAGTCAGGACTAGCTAGCGGGGAGTCTCACGGTGGTCTCCCTAGCACGGGAGCCTCGATCTTATCACACGTTGGTTCTCAGCCTTGCCTTCCCACTCACCTTCCCATGTGGGGATCCCTTAGAACGCCACCCAGCCCGCCCGCTCGCGGGGACAGCGAGGCGCCGCGGAGCCTACCCTTGAGGGCTGGGGGCGGGCCAGGTCCTCGGGCAACTCAAAGTCGGGGCGGGACGCCAGCGCTGGAGGCGGACTCTGCCTGCGAGCCATTGGAGGAGGAAGTCCCTCCTTCTCCCCGCCCCCTGCCTCCTAGGTCTCTTGTGGCTCCATCTCTCCAGGTTCCTTTCTCTACCTTCTCTTCTCCGTCAGGAATGAGAGGGAGAGGCAAGGAGAGGACTAGGCGCCTGCGTAGTAGCCCCAAGACGCCCCGGGGGCAGGGAGGGGCGGCGGCTGGAGAGGCTTGCGCCTGGAAAAAGGCGGGAAACAGTGGCGGCTCGAGGCTCCTGCATGCGCACACAATCAACGGCCCTTGGGTGCTCAGGAGAGCCGCCTGGTCGCTCCGGCGGCTTGGGGGCCTCAGAGACACAACTCTTCACCCTCAGCACCGGAAAGACGCCTGGAACCCTCTCTCCCTCTCTTTCCATCCCACCCCCTCCTTCCCACCCTCCCAAGGCCTACAACCAGCCTTGGTAATGACACCAATTACCCTCTCATCTCTGAGAGGGACAAGCCAGCCCTCCCCCCATCCCCCTCCCCCACGCGCGTGTCTGTGTGTGTGTGTGTGTGTGTGTGTGTGTGTGTGTGTGTTTAGGCCTGTGGGCTGGGCCACCAGTGCCCGTGCCGCCCTCAGCTTCTGGAGTGGGACTGCAAGTTTCCCTGCTCTGGCTACTTCAATAAGCAACCCCTCATTCCAGGGAGAAAACCTGATGCCTGCTTCTGCCTGGCAGGGCTTTGGAGCCTAGAGAATGGGAAGGGGAGATACACCCTCCCCCCTCCTCGCACTGCTTCAGAGGAGGGGAGGGCAGGCAGCCATCACTCTCCCCTCCACTACCCCCAATTCTGCCTTCCTCTTGTCCCAACCTTGTCTGGGACTTGGCAGACCCCAGCTCCTCTCCTAGGCTCTCCCTTCCAGAATACAACCCATAAGGCCTTCAGGCCTGGCTGGACTGGGACTTCTCTGGGGGGCCAGCCTGGGGAGGAGAGCAAGGGTCCTGCTGCGGAGGGAAGACCCGACAGCTCAAGGATGGCTAAGGCACAGATGGGGCCTCGTCGGGATGGAAACTCCCTGAGGGTAAGGCCTGTGTCTCTGGTGCACACTCCAGTGTCTGCCCCCAGATTGTGCTTCAGTGGGTTTGGGGAGGGATGGATGAATACTGGCAGGCTTCGTAGTTGTTCTGGCCCTTAGCTCAGGACCTTTTCACACTTTGATTTGCCTCAAATCCTTGGAAGAAAGGCAGCCTCCTTGGCTTTGAATCCTGGCCTGACCACTTCCTACTGCCACCCCCTCGTGTCAGATCCTTTACATCTCAAGGCCTCGGCTTCCTCATCTATCAAATGGGGCTGTTGATCTTTGTTTCACAGAACATTTGAGGGATCACCTGAGCTGACCTGAGATAGGCAGTTCCCAGTAGTTCTTTTCTATTAAAAAAATGTTTTAAATTATAGGGTAAAGGAAGGGTGTGTGGAGTTTGGGAGTGAGGAAGCTAAAGGTGACATGCTGGGGGAAGGGACGAGGGAAGGGAAAGGCACTGGCTTGCTCCCGGGATAGAGGGTCCCAGTACTTCTTGACTGAATGAATAACCATCCCTGGGAGACTCTCATCCAAGTGCAACTCACCCGAGTCCCAGGAGTGTCTGTGATTCTGGTTCCTGGTTTGTGTGCCCTGGGCTGATGTCCCACCACTTCCTGACATCTCTTCATAACCAGGCTTTTCCTTGAGGTCCAACTTCATCCCCTGGCTCATTGTTCCATCCTTCATGGCTGGTGAATCGGTCTCAAAAAATGGATACCCCGATTCTGATTCTGAGTCAAAATCTGTGATCCACTCAAGAAATGTCTTCCACTCTGAGGCCGGCCTCTGTATGGATAGTTCATGAAGTTTTGATAGAAATCCCCACTCGGTCAAAGATCCCTGCTGGGATTTGTCTGGGGCCGTTTGCTGGCCTGTATGGTCTGACTGCCCTGCTTTTTCTTGGGACATAGATTCAGTTTGGGAAGGAGGTGTTGATCCAGCTTCTTGTTGTGCTAGAGGTGGCTCTGGTGGGCCAGGTGCTGGCTGAGCCACATATTCCTCTTCCAATTCTGGCTCCTGTTGATATGAAGATTCTTTTTCTGTCCCAGGTCCTGGCTGTGAGGCAGCTCCCTCTGGAGTGAAGGGCACCTTTTGGGTGGGAGGTGATTGGTGTGGTGCAGGTTCCTGTGGGGCAAGGTTTTCTTGCTCTAAAGCAGATTTTTGTTGGGCTCTAGTTTCTTGCTGGGATTCAGCTTCATGTTGGGCAGGGGACTCCTGCTGAGTGAGGGGTCTTTGCTGGGAAGCAGGCTCCTGCTGGGTATTGGATCCCTGCTGAGTCTTAGATGCTGGCTGTGCTGTGGGTGTCTTTTCTGGGTCAGGCTCTGGCTGGGTGATAGGTATCTGGTGTGGTTCAGGTTCCCAGTCAGGTTTAGATACTGACTTAGGACCTGGATCCACTGTTGTTAATTCCATCATGGGAGATGTGGCTCTCCCAGGCTTCTTTCTTCTGGCCCCCACCAGGCCTCCTTTGTCACAGATGCCTCATTGATTCCTCATGATGACACCTCTCTTTGGGTTCCACTCCTTTATCCTGGCATTCCTGGTCTTTTTTAGGCAGTTGGCAAGTGGGCTGGCCACCGCTGGCCCCAACTCCTGTGGATTAGAAACTGGAGGAAGTTGGGTGCCCACTACTTTTTTACCAGAGGGGAGGGGCTTGCCCTCTTGTGTCATAAATAGAGCCCCACCCTACTCACCACTCAGTTAAAATGCTTTTGTTTTTGTTTTCTCATAAGGCAGCATCCAACTTAGTTCTCTGGGATGACAGAAGTCAGATCCTGGATGAGTGTTCCTTTTTTCCCATCACTTTCTGATGTTTGAGAAACAGATCAGAGGGGGAAGCTGTCTCTATACTGTAGTAATAATCTTTTCTGCTTTATTTATACTTTCAAGTAGTTGCCAGTTTAATTTCCTTATATTATTAATATCATTCTAATTTCACTCCCATGTTAAAAAAATGAATGACTTCCTCTTATTTGTACAGCTTGAAACCCTTTTCAATGGTATTTGAGATCTCCCAAACTATCTCTCTAGCTCTGAATCTATGGTTCTGCATATATGTCTTCTGTACTAGTTTGGAAACTCACAGAGTACAGTGACCCTTGATGATGATGATGATGATAACAACCACAAATCCAAAAGGGGTTCTATATACTAGGAAATTACCTAGTATATAGTTTTTTAGACCTATATTATCTTTAACTAGAGGCCTGGTGCACAAAATTCATGCATGGGGGGAGGTGGAGAAGTCCCTCAGCCTTGCCTGCACCCTCTTGAAATCCAGGACTGCTGGCTCCTAACTGCTCACCTGCCTGGCTGCCTGATTGCCCCTAACCACCTCTGCCTCAGCCCGGCAGCTTTATCTGGAAGGATATCTGGAATGACATCCGGGAGGGTTAAGCTATCTGGTCTAATTAGCATATTATAATTTTATTATTATAGACTAGAGGCCCAGTGCATTCATGCACTGGAGGAATGGTCCCTCAGCCTGACCTGTCCCCTCTCACAGTCTGAGAGCCCTCAGGGGCAGGAGGCAACCCAACAATTAGGGGAAGGCAATGCCCCCATCACACCTCTGCTGCTGTCACTGCTGGCGGCGTAAACCTCAGCTGGCCCTGGTTACTTGAGCCTTGGGTGGCCTTGGGTGGCTGGGTAGCTGCCATCTGAGGCTTTCCTGTGCCTTGGTCCAGCCCTGGGTGGCTGGGCAGCCAATATCCAAGGCTTGCCTGTGCCTTGGGCATCGGCTGGGTAGCCACCATCTGAGGCTTGCCTATGCCTTGGGCTGACCCTGGGTGCCTGGGAGGGCTGAGGGGACAGGGGAATCCGGAGGCAAGTGGTATGCGCCTGCCACTGTGGCAGGGCTGAGGGGACTGGTGTCGCCATCTTGTGGCTGTGGGTGCTGCCATCTTTGAGGGTGTGACAGTCAATTAGCACATTCCCTCCTTATTGGCTGTGGGCGCCACTATCTTTGTGAGGGTGTGATTGTCAATTTGCATATTCCCTCTTTATTAGATAGGAAAGACCATGTTTGATTCATTGCTATACTTGTTTTCTTTGTCCTACTTAGCTCTTACCTCAGAAAGATTTGTTGAAAGAGTAAAAGAATGAAAAATTTGACAGGAAAGATGAGAGAGAAAGAGAGAGAGAGAGAGAGAGAGAGAGAGAGAGAGAGAGAGAGAGAGAGAGAGAGAGAGAGAGAGGGGAAAAAATCTGTTTGGTTGGAAGAAGTATGTGTAGATGTAGAATCTGGGTTCAGTTTATAGTGAACAGGGTAAAGTGGGTCATTTAGATTAAATGTGAGTTGCTAGACCTCTTTTGCAAGAAATGATTTTGACCTATTACACTCTTTTCAAAGTATATTTTTATTGATTTCAGAGAGGAAGGGAGAGGGAGAGAGAGAAACATCAATGATGACAGAGAATCATTGATTGGCTGCCTCCTGCATGCCCTCCACTGGGGATCTAGCCTGGAACCTGGGCATGTGCCTTGACCCGGATCAAACCATGACCTCCTGGTTCATACATAGGTTGACCCTCAACCACTGAGCCACATCGGCTGGGCTCTAAACATAAAAAAAATATTTCTTGGCTTCTGTTTGCTATTTTCCTGGTTGTATTTAAGGACAGATGGAACCAGCTAGGGAGCCAGGGTCTTCTGATTTCTTTCAGGTAATTAAGTTTATTTTATTTTATTTTATTTTATTTTTTTTTTTTTTTAAATATATTTTATTGATATTTTACAGAGAGGAAGGGAGAAAGATAGAGAGCTAGAAATGTCGATGTGAGAGAAACATCGACCAGCTGCCTCCTGCACACCCCCCACTGGGGATGTGCCCGCAACCAATGTACATGCCCTTGACCGGAATCGAACCTGGGACCTTTCAGTCCGCAGACCGACGCTCTACCACTGAGCCAAACCGGTTTCGGCTCAGGTAATTAAGTTTAAATGAAGCCTGAGTTATGAGAGGGTACAGGAAAACACAAGAGAAAGCACAAAAGGGAGCAATAATCAAAATAATCTTGGGAAAAATGCTTTTTGAGAACCCTGTTATGATTTAGGGAGTGGGGACAATGAGAGGGAATTGAGGTGGGAGAAGAGCATTCTCTTTTGACTAAGAATGTTTCATTGGGAGAGAGGGCTCTCAGAGCTCCTATAGAGGCAGAGTTAAGCTTGCTAGCTGACAGCGTTTGATAAATTGCTGGCAGGCTCTGTAGTGCTTGTTTGGCTTCCTGTGGTGCCTTTGGCGATCTAGGGTGGAAATAAAGGGGAGACAATAGTGTTAACATTTTTTAAAATTTATTTTTTATGAGAGCTTTTAAAACTATAAAAATAAGACTATCCAGGGGAAAATAATTTAAAAAATATCAAAAAAAAATTTAAAAAGAGAACTCTCCCCCAATTCCACTCCCCATTCTCTAGAACAAACTACTGTTAATATTTTACTATATAGTCTCCCATATCTTTTTGTATGTAAACTATTAAGTTTACTTTAAAAAAAAAATAAAAATGAGCTGAAATCAGTCTGGCTCAGTGGGTAGAGCATGGGCCTGTGGACTGAAAGGTCCCAGGTTCGATTCCAGTCAAGGGCAAGTACCTTGGCTGTGGGCACATCCCTATTGGGGGGTGTGCAAGAGGCAGCTGATTGATGTTTCTCTGGCATTGATGTTTCTAACTCTCTATCCTTTTCTCTTCCTCTCTGTAAAAACTCAATAAAATATATTAAAAAAAAAAAAATGAGCCCTAGCCAATTTGGCTCAATCAGGTAGGAGCGCATGTGGGAGGCAACCAAACTATGTGTCTCTCTCACATTGATGTTTCTTTTTCTCTCTGTCTCTCCCCCTTCCTTCCACACTCTCTATAATTCAATGGAAAAATATCCTTAGGTGAGGATTAACAACAACAACAAGAATAAATAAATCCTTAAAAAACATAAAAATGAGATTATACTATACCAGTATATATTGTTTTGCTTTGTACCTTTAGCAAATATTTTTAAAACTAATCTTTTTTAAAAAAATATATATTTTATTGATTTTGTACAGAGAGGAAGGGAGAGAGACAGAGTTAGAAACATCGATGAGAGAGAGTCATCCATCAGCTGCCTCTTGCACACCCCCTACTGGGGATATGCCCGCAACCAAGGTACATGCCCTTGACCGGAATCGAACCCGGGACCCTTCAGTCCCCAAGCCGACGCTCTATCCATTGGGCCAAACCAGTCTCGGCATATTTTATTATTACAAAATATTATACATATATTAGAAGCCCAGTGAATGAATTCGTGCACCAGTGGGGTCGCTTGGCCTGGCCTGTGAGATCAGGCTGAAACCGCTCTTCAACATCCCTCGAGGGTTCCTGGATTGTGAGAAGGTGCTGGCCAGGCAACTGGTGCATAATTGGGGCCAGAGAGGGATGCAGGAGGTTGGCCAGCTGGGGAGGGATTGCAGGAATGCTCCAGGGTTTGTCCAGCCTATCAAGCTCAGTCCCAATCAGCCAGACCCTAGCAGCAAGCTAGTCTACTGTTAGCATCTTCTCCCTGGTGGTCAGTGCACATCATAGCAACTGGTCAACCAATCTATTGTCTGCCCCCTGGTGGTCAGTCCATGTCATAGCGAGCGATTGAGTGACCTTAGCATATTATTAGCATATTACTTTGATTGGTTGAACGGACGACCGGATGCGTAGCATTTAGGCTTTATTATATAGGCTTATATTATATAGGAGTCCATAAAAACTTATATGTTCAGTTCAATAAATAGTTATAAAGCAGATGTTCATGAAACTATAACCCAGGCCTAGAAATAGAATATTGCCACCATCCCCCTCCTTTTCTGATCACTATTCTCTCTTTCCCCCTGACTTTTATAGTAAGCATTTACTTTTTAAAAATATTTTTATTTATTTCAGAGAGAAAGGGAGAAATAGAGATAAAAACATTAATGATGAGAGGGTCATTGATTGGCTGCCTCCCACCTCCTCTCTCCCCCACTGTGGGTCAAGCCAACAACGGAGGTATGTGCCCTGATCCAGAATCAAAGGGCGACACTCAACCACTGAGCCACACCGGCCTGGCTACTATTTTCTTTATTGTTTTACTCTCTCTCTCTCTCTCTCTCTCTCTCTCTCTCTCTCTCTATATATATATATATATATATATATATATATATATAAAATTTAATTTTGCCTATTTTAAATTATATTTTTAATTGATTTCAGAAAGGAAGGGAGAGGGAGAGATAGAAACATCAATGATGAGAATCATTAATTGGCTGCCTCCTACATGCCCCCCTATTGGGGATTGAGCCGGCAACCCGGGCATGTGCCCTGACTGGGAATCTAACTGTGATCTCCTGGTTTATAGGTCAACAACCTTCAACCACTAAGCCACACTGCTTATGTGACTCTGGTGTCATTTTCAGAAATCAGTGATCAGGTTCCCAATCTCCCTCTACTTTGATCATCTAAGTTTGAAAATCTAAGACTTGGTTAAACCTTTCTAGTATTAGGAGAATTGTATCTTGCTTTTCTTCCTCTTCCTGTTTCTCCACAAGTAGAAAGCGCTGAGATGTTTATCCTGGTCTTCATTTCACCTCTATTGTCTGTTCTCAGCCCCTGCTTCATTCCTAGTTGATTCCACCGAGTGACTCTGGTTTAAGAAGTTTCATTCTTTTGAAACTTACTGTTTTTTTTCACATTGCCCTTCAAATGGTCACAGGGACACTGCTTCTTTGGAAGCCTAGGCACTGCCATGAGTTTTCTTTTAGGAGCTCTCAGGAACCAATCTGAAATAACAAGGTTGCTGCTAAGATGGGAGTAGGGAGTAGGGTAGGACTTTACTCGCCATATTTGCTTTTTTTATACTACAATGGGATGGGGAAAAGGGTCAACATGGAACAGTGGAGATATCCAGTTATAAATGTACTAGTGGCTTGGTGCATGAATTAGTGCATGGTTGGGTCCAGCAGGCCTGCCCTGATTGGGGCTGATTGGGCTGGGCTGATGGGGGGAGAGGAGGTGGGTGTGGGAGGAGGGAATGTGGGAGGTTGGCTGACTGGCCCTGCCCCTGATTTGGGGGGAG
The DNA here is from genome assembly GCA_963693515.1 of Pipistrellus nathusii. Taxonomy (NCBI): domain Eukaryota; kingdom Metazoa; phylum Chordata; class Mammalia; order Chiroptera; family Vespertilionidae; genus Pipistrellus; species Pipistrellus nathusii. The sequence goes on along the minus strand of OY882872.1, from coordinate 36,874,266 downwards.
GGGTGGTGATTGGTGGCAGGGCCTGCTGGGGCGAGGGGCCTTGGGCAGTTGGCCAGCTGGTCCTGCACAGCCCTCCCACCCCCCAGTTGAGCTCTTGGTCAAACTCCTGGCATGTTAGGCTTTGCATATTAGGCTTTTATTATATAGGATTTCTGAGCATTTTTTTCCTGGTCTGTGTTGGCAAGAATTTAGTGGTAGGTGTGGAGAGGGCAGCAGGATATCATTAGGGAGACTAAAAAAATTAGGAATAAGACATAGGTGTCAGCCTTCCCTTCGGTTTTTGGGCTGACACTACTGAGCAATCGGCTAGGGCAATATCTTCCAGTAGCTGCTTTACCTGGAGCAAGCCATTTTGCCTGATTTTAGTCTTACCTGTAAGTAAAATAAGGTTGAGAATAAGATCCAGGAAGCTTTTGGAAGGTGGCCCTGGGTTCTTAGGGAAAAATAAGGGAGAGTGGGCAGGCAGAGATTTAGACCTTGGAGGAGTCAGCCTTCTTAAGAGACTCCAGAAGAAAACAAGTATTGGCTCTGCATGAGGTGGGCTGGTGGAGAGAGGAATGGGTGAGTCAGCTTAGCTAACTTCTGCATTCGTTTCAGGGATTCAAGGGAGAGGATTGGGGTATCTCGATGGTTTACCACTGTTGAGACTGAGTTACTGACCTTTGCACTCACATTCTTGGCCACCTTCCTGGAGCCACCTCCCAGAAGCCTGGCGTTTGTCCCTGTGTCCTCTGGCGACCCCTGTTGAAAGTAAACAGCTCACTTCCAGAATCTGGAAAGGGCAAGGGCCAACAGAAATGGTCCTCCAGCATTGTGCTATCTGGTTTAGTTCAGTTCCATTTCTTTTCCTTTTTAAACTTAGGGGTCTAGGAGTATTTTAACTCAAGTACTGAAGAGAAGAGTATTTTAAACGGATAAAGAATTGAGGTTGAAAAATCCAACCTAGAGAAAAGTTTAGCTGGAGGTAAGTAGAGAAAGAATGGCTTCTGAATGGAAGAGAGGACAGAGATGAGGCTTAATCAAAACCATCTCCTCTTCCTCTCTCCCCAGCCAAAGACACACTATAAAATCCTCATAACTTAAGGAAGGAGCAGATTATGTTATAAACCAATCAGGATCTTCACCTGACCTCTGTTTGTGGTATTTGAATACCTAATCACAGTCTAACTATAAAAATATGACGTTTAGCCCAGACCGGTTTGGCTCAATGGATAGAGCGTCAGCTTGGGGACTGAAGGGTCCCGGGTTCGATTCCTGTCAAGGGCATGTACCTTGGTTGCGGGCACATCCCCAGTAGGGGATGTGCAAGAGGCAGCTGATCGATGACTCTCTCATCGACGTTTCCAACTCTCTATCTCTCTCCCTTCTTCTCTGTACAAAATCAATAAAATATATTTAAAAAAAAAAAAATATGACGTTTACCTTTGCTTCCCTGGATCAAAAGCCATTCCTCTTTTGGCTTCTATTCAGGTATGTTTTATCACCTGGTGCTTAAAAAAAAAAAAAAAAAAAAAAAAATATATATATATATATATATATATATATATATATATATATATAAATATATTTAAATTGATCTTTTACAGAGAGGAAGAGAGAGGGATAGAGAGTTAGAAACATCAATGAAAGAGAATCATTGATCAGCTGCCTCTTGCACACTCCCTACTGGGGATGTGCCTGCAACCAAGGTACATGCCCTTGACCAGAATTGAACCTGGGACCCTTGAGTCCGCAGGCCGACACTCTATCCACTGAGCCAAACTGGTTTTGGCACCTGGTGCTTTTTTATTCCCATTTTGTGATAAATAAAATATTTTTTATGACAATCAAGGATGATGGTTTATATATAAACTGGAGGTTCTGGAGCTAGAACAAGGCTGGGTAATGATCTTCTGTAGTACTTTTGGCTATTGCTGTCAGAATTAATTATTACTTTACATGGTTACCATCATATTTGAGTGCAGCTCTATTTTTACACAATTATAGTTTTTTTGTTTGAAATCTGTTGTGAATTGAATTGTTTCCCTCTCAAAATTCTTGTTGAAACCCAAACTCTTAGTACCTCAGAATGTCTGTATTTGGAGATAGGGCCATTAAAGAGGGGAGTGAGTTAAAATGAAGTTATTTTTGGTGGGCCCTAATCCAATCTGACTGGGGTCCTTATAAGAAGAGATTTGAACACATAAAGAAACACTATGGATGAATGTGTACAGAGGAATGGCCAAGAAGAGGTCCATTTGCATGCCTAGAAGAGAGGCTTCATAAGAAACCAAAACAACTTCTATCTTCTAGAACTGTGGAAACAGTATTTTGCTACGGTGGCAGCCCTAGCAAACTAAAATCCCCACCTCCCCCCTTCTGAACCAGTAGACTCTGAACCAGTAGCTAAGTAGTCATCCAGTTACATGTTCCTGACACATGGCAGGCACTTGGTAGGTATTTATTCTATAAGTGAGTGGATAGGTTGTATAAAGAGGGCCCTTAGAGACCATCTGGTTCAGTTTAGGTCTCCTGTTTCCCAGACTTGTGCCCTTTCTACCACCAGAAGGAGGGTGTTGCATCATTTCCTCACGTGCTGGTTTTTAAATGTTTTTACATGCTGTTAAAAGTAATTTAAATAGGCATAGCCCCTGCCATGTAAACTTTTCTAACATTTTATTTTTTCCTGACTTCTCCTAGTTCCAGGGAAAAGCCCCAAAATATTAGAGCCAGAGGAAACTTGTTTGGATCTCTTTGTTGAAAGTTTTTTTCTTTTTCTTTCTTCATTATAAATGTAATATAACTACATTAGAGAACATTTTGAAAGTTCAAATAAAGAAATCGTTATTCTGCCATAACCAGGTTGGCTCAGTGGATAAAGCGTCAGCCTGCGGACTGAAAGGTCCCAGGTTCGATTCCGGTCAAGGGCATGTACATTGGTTGCGGGCACATCCCCGGTTGGGGGTATGCAGGAGGTAGCTGGTTGTTGTTTCTCTCTCATTGATGTTTCTGTCTCTCTTCCTCTCTGTAAAAAAATCAATAAAATATATTAAAAAAAAGAAATTGTTATTCTTATCAACTGTTGGTATTTTGGTATTTTTCTTGCTTATGATTTTCTTTATATAATGATAACCATAGTATGTGAACAAATTTCTTTTTGTTTACTTTGTAAGAATGTTGCAATGTCACCTGAGGATATTTTTCATTGATTTTTTTATTTTTAGAGAGAGAGTGGAGGGGAGGAAGAAGTTGGGAGAGAGAGAGAAAGAGAGAGAGAGAGAGAGAGAGAGAGAGAGAGAGAGAGAGAGAGAGAGAGAGAGAGAGAGAGAGAGGCCAGTGTGAGAGAGACACATCAATTGGTTGCCTCACTCATGTACCTTGACTGGGGATGGGGATCACACCTGAAACCCAGATTTGTGCCCTTTACCAGGAATCACACCCACAACCCTTTGGTTTTTGGGCCGACACTCTAACTACTGAACAACCGGCTAGGACGGCATCTTAACACTCCCAACAAGTATATGAGCTCCAACTTATTTAACTGTTCTTCCATTGCTGAATTTTTAGGTTGCTTTATTTTTGGATTTTGATAAATTTGTGCGCTTGTAACTGTTTTTCAAATTTTATGTTATTGTTTTGGGCAAAATTTCCTAAAATGGAATTTCTGGGACAAAAGTAAAGAATAGATCTATGTTTCTTGATATCATCACTAAATTGCTTTTATTTTTTGTTATTTAAAAAAATGATTTTAAGATTGAGGAGAGAGAGAAAAATTGACCTATTGTTTCACTTATTTATTTCACTTATTTATGCATTTATTGGTTGACTAGTGGCCCGGTGCACAAAATTTGTGCATGGTGAGGGAGTGGGGGGTGTCCCGCAGCCTCTTGCAATCCAAGACTCCTCAGATAGGGTCCCTAGGCTTGGCTGGTGATCAGGGCCTAGCGGGCTTTCCTTCCCCTGGCCACCCCTTCCACTGCCACTGCTTGCCATCTGTGCAGCACTGTCTCCCTCTCCTCCACCACCAGTCGCCTCCCTCTGCGGGTAAAAGGAATGGGGTGGGATCACTTGGCCTCCCACATAGGGTGATGGTGAGGCCTCCGACCAATCACATTACACTCACCTTGGCTGTCCTGACCTGGCTTGGCTGGCTGGTCATTCTGCTGTTAGGTTGCATTTTATGCTTTTATTATTATATATCATTATTAATCTTTAAAGTCCTCAACCTAGGATATTTTTCTATTGATTTTGAAAGAGAGTGAATCCCTGACTGGTTTGGCTCAGTTGATGTCAGCCTGCAGACTGAAGGGTCCCGGTTTGATTCTGGAAAAGGACATTAATGGGATGTTTAGAAATTTTTAAATATTTGTACATTAGTTAATAGTATCATGCCAACATACTATGGTTATGTAAGATGCTATTTGAAAAAAACCTGGATGGATATACTCTCATTATTTTACAACATTTTTGAAAGTCTGAAAAGTGAAAATTTAAGATTTTAAAAAATAGGTTATGCCTGGCATATAGGAGTGCTTAACACATGTCAGCTAATATAAGTAATTTTATAATTAACTAGAGGCCCAGTGCATGAAATTTGTGCATGGGAGGGAGGGGGGCATCCCTCAGCCCAATCTGCACCTTCTTGCAATCCAGGATCTCTCAGGAGATATTTGACTGCTGATGGATCGGGCCTAAACTGGCAGTCAGACATCCCTCTTGCAATTCTGGACTGCTGGCTTCTAACTGCTCACCTGACTGCCTGCCTGATCTCCCCTAACCACTTGCCTGCCTGCCTGATTGTCCCTAACTGCCTCTGCCTCAGCCCTCGCTGCTGTGGCTTCATCAGAGGATGTCCCGAATGATGACTGGAAGGTCTTTCGTCTATCCAGTCTAATTAGCATTTTTTATTATTATAGATAAGTACTTTTATTATTATAGATAAGTACTTTTATAAGTAATGAGTAAACTGTTATAATAAGTAATTTATTTCCTAACATTCTCTATATTCTCACTTATCTTACCCCCTCCTATGAAAAGCATATTTTGCATGTGTTGGTTATTGTAAGAGAGAAAGTAAGAAACTTTATTTTGAGAATTTTTTTAGGACGGGGATGGTGGAGCATCATTTTCTCTAGCCAGGGAAAGCCTGGTCTGGCAATACTATGCTTGGCTGGGAAACAAACTTTGAGCTTGGTCTCCACTGATCTAATAAGGTTTGTAGTAGCGTCACCTGTCAGCACAGTGCGCTTTCCTGATTCATTGCCCTTGTGTTTCAGGAGCTACTTTACAAATTAAACAAACAAATGTTTTTATTGATTTTAGAGAGAGGAAGGGAGAAGGATAGAGAGATAGAAATATTGATGAGAGAAAGACATCGATTGGCTACCTCCTGAATGCCTCCCCTACTGGGAATCAAGTCCACAACTTTGGCATGTGCCCTGACCAGGAATCTGACCAGGAATCTAAACGGGGACCTCTTGGTTCACGGGTTGACACTCAACCACTGAGTCACACTGACTGGGCTAGAAATTTTATGCAATACATTTATTCACTTTTTTCTAGATACACATTATAGATTATTTAATCTTCACAAAAATTCTATGTGCTAACTGGCATTTTTATTAATTTTAATATAATAACACTAAAACTGAAGAGAGTGAAGCAACTTGTCCAGAGTTGCAAAGTAAGTGGAAGAGCCAGGATTTGGACCTAGATTCCCCTGGCTTCAAGGAAGAAGGTGTAGGTAAGTCTAAACGTGGAGCTGACTTGAGAACTATTTGTATAGAGCAGTGGTTCTCAACTGGGGAGTGATTTCACCCTCCCTGGACCATGGCAATGTCTAGAGATATTTTCGGCTATCTTAAGGAAGCTGCTATTGGCATCAAGTGGGTAGAGGTCACAAGAATGCTGCTAAACATCTTACAATGCACAGAAAAGCCCCCTACAACAAAGAATTATCCAGTTCCACCCGAAACCGGTTTGGCTCAGTGGATAGAACGTCTGTCTGCAGATTGAAAGGTCCCAGGTTCGAATCCGGTCAAAGGCATATACATTGGTTGCGGGTGCATCCCCGGTAGTGGGTATGCAGGAGGCAGCTGGTCGATGTTTCTCTCTTATCAATGTTTCTAGCTCTCTATCCCTCACCCTTCCTCTCTGTGAAAAATCAATAAAATTGAATTATCCAGTACCAAAGTTAATAGAGTTGCTATCAAACCTCAAGGTAGTGTGTTCAAGGGGTAATTTATTCTTTGACTTAGCAAATATTTACTGAGGGATATGGAAACAATACACCAGATTGTGTCACCAAGGAGATTACAATCTAGAAGGGGAGGAGATAAAGGTATGAGAGGCAGACCAGCACCTTCAGTGTAAGGTAAAATATGATTAGCGCAAAGAGAGTTAACTGAGGGCTAAGCATGTACACAGGAGGTAGAACTCATGATAAGGAATGAGTCATGGGAGGAATCAAAGGAGGCTGTGGAGAGGACCTGGTTTTGAAGTTGGGTGCATGAGCAAAATTGAGCTGGTGGAAAAGCACAAGACATAATACACACACACACACACACACACACACACACACACACACACACACACACACACACACTAGAGGCCTGGTGCATGAAATTCGTGCAAGGGGGGTGGTGGGGTGGTGTGTGTCCCTCAGCCCAGCCTGTACCTTCTCCAATCTGGGACCCATTGAGGGGTGTTCAACTGCCTGTTTAGACCTGATCCCACTGAGATTTGGTCCAAACAAGCAGTCGGACATCCCTCTCACAATTCAGGACTGCTGGTTCCCAACTGCTTGCCTGCCTGCCTTCCTGATTGCCCCTAACCATTTCTGCCTGCCAGCCTGATCACCCCCTAACCACTGCCCTGCCAGCCTGTTTGCCCCCAACTTCATCCTCTGCTGCCCTGGTCACCTCTAAAACTGCTCTCCCCTGCAGGGTTGATCGTCTCCAACTGCCCTCCCTTGCAGGCTTGGTGCCTCCCAATTGCCCTCCACTGCTCGCCTGAGTGCTCACAACTGCCCTCCCTTGCAGGTCTGGTACCTCCCAACTGCCTTCCCCTGCTGGCCATCTTGTGGTGGCCATTTTGTGTCCACATGGGGGCAGGATCTTTGACCACATTAAGGCATCTTTTGTGTTAGAGTGATGGTCAATATGCATATAACTCTTTTAAAAAATATTTTATTGGTTTTTACAGTGAGGAAGGGAGAGAGAGTTAGAAACATCGATGAGAGAGAGTCATCAATCAGCTGCCTCTTGCACACTCCCTACTGGGGATATGCCCGCAACCAAGGTACATGCCCTTGACCGGAATCGAACCTGGGACCTTTCAGTCCCCAAGCCGACGCTCTATCCACTGAGCCAAACCGGTTTCGGCTGCATATAACTCTTTAAAAAAAATATTTTATTGGTTTTTTTTACAGAGAGAAAGGGAGAAGGATAGAGAGTTAGAAACATCGATGAGAGAGAAACATCGACCAGTCGCCTCCTGTACAAACCCTACTGGGGATGTGCCTGCAATCAATGTATATTGACTGGAATCAAACCTGGGACCCTTCAGTCCACAGATCGACGCTTTATCCACTGAGCCAAACCAGTTTCGGCTGCTCTTTTATTAGATAGGATAGAGGGCTGGTGCATGGGTGGGGGCCAGCTGGTTTGCCCTGAAGGATGTCCAGGATCAGGGTGAGGGTTCCCTTGGGCCGTGGGGTGGCCTCAGCGAGGGGCCTGTGGTGACTTGCAGGCCAGCCACACACCCCCTGTAACCCAAGTGGAGGCCCTGGTATCTGGAATTTATTTACCTTCTATAATTGAAACTTTGTAGCCTGGAGTGGAGGCCTAGGCCATCCAGGGCAGGTGGAAAGCTTGGCTTTCTCCATTACCGAGGGAAATCCCAGCCTGTTCACTCCAGTTCTGTGGCTGCTGCCATTTTTCTTGGGATTTATCTTCTATAATTAAAAGTTTGTATTCTTGAGTGGAGGCCTAGATGTGTGGAAAGCTTGGTGTGTGGAAAGCTTGAGTGGAGGCCTGGGTGTGTGGAAAGTTTGGCTTTCTCCAAGCCTCCCTCCTGTTCTCTGTGGCGGCAGCCATCTTGGTTGGAGTTAATTTGCATATTCGCCCTGATTGGCTGGTGCATGGGGATGGTGGGTGTGGTTTGTGGTGTAGTGGAGTGATGGCCAATTTGCATATCACTCTTTTATTACACACACACACACACACACACACACACACACTAGAGGCCTGGTGAATGAAAATTCATGCACTGGAGTGGGGGGTTCTCAGCTGGGCCTGCCACCTCTTATAGTCTGGGAGCCCTCAAGGGTAGAAGGCAACCTGGCAATCAGGGGAAGGTGATGCCCCCATCATACCTCTGCTGCTGCCACTGTTGGCAGTGCAAACCTCGGCAGGCCATGGTTATCTGAGCCATGGGTGGCCATGTTGGCTGGCCAGCTGACATCTGATGCTTGCCTGTGCCTTGGGCCGACCCTGGGGTGCTGGGGGCTGAGGGTGGGTCTGGCCCCAATGCACACCTACCACTCCCACAGTGGGGCTGAAAGGACTGGGAGACTCCAGAGGGGCCGAGGGCACTGGGTACTGCCATCTTACGGTCACCACCATATTTGTAATTGCATTATGGTCAATTTGCATATTTCCACTCCATTAGAGAGGATACTAGTGGCCCTGTGCACCAATTTATGCACATTGAAAGGAGATTAATTAGAAGAAATATTTTAATATTGCTATTTGCCCTTTCTCTATAATAGAAGTGTCAACCAAATTCATGATCGACAGTGACAGATGGAAACGCAAGCATGAGATTGGCGCCAGTGAGAGCTTTATATGTATTGTGCATGTGTGAGTCAACTTATAGTCAAATATATATAATAAACTTGCTTAATTAGACCTGCTTTCTGATTTAGCTAAACTTTTTCCAGCCCAGTGAAGCACCCCAAATTTTCTTTCAGGTAATTTTAAGGTGCACCATTTCTTACTTCTTTTCAGTTGGGTCAAGTTTCTAAACTTTCTAAATCTCCATTTTCCGGCTATTGAAAAGAAAATAGGATTCTACTGAGTCTCCTATCTACCTACTCAGGACTTCTGTGAGGATCAAATGAGATGAGGCACGGGAAAACGCTTCACAGACATTAGGTTGAAGTGTAAAATGTTTTCTCCTATGTTCCTGGAACTCCAAGGAAGGTAGTCGCTAGGAAGAGGAAGCCAGGTGTTGCTACGTGATGTCATTACCTGGCATCCACAGCAATTGTTTCCAGGCTGGGCTGGGCTATGGGGTGCATTTTGCACCATGGGGTCTTGGCAGTGGCAGCTATGATCTAGTGGGCTGTCGCTCCAGGGTGATGGTGGGGCCTGTGTCCCACTGGGGGAAGCTGAGTATTGCTTTATGGGTGCCAGGTACAAAGTGCTGTTTTTTTTTTTTTTCTTTTTCTTTTTTCTGTGTGCATCATGGCAGCTTCTGCATTGTGCGTCATAGCGATGGGTCAGAGGGTAGGAGGGACATATTAGCCTTTTATCCTATCTAATAAAAGAGTAATATATAAATTAACTGTTACTCTGTAACATAGATGGCAGAGCCCATAGTGGCCTGGGTGGGATGCTGGTGGTATCACCCCTGGCAACACAAGCCCAGCATCTGCACCCTGTCCTTGAAGAGGAAGGGGAGGGGAGGGAAGGGGCCTCAGGCTTGAGTCCGGGCGAGAGATGCTGGGCTGAGGGGCTCCCCTTCCCCCCATGCACAAATTTTGTGCACCGGATCTCTAATATATATTGATTTCAGAGAGGAAAGGAGAGAAAAAGAGATAGAAAGGTCAATATGAGACAGAATCATTGATTTTTTGCTTCCTGAATGCCCCCTACTGGGGATTGAGCCCACAACCCCAGGTACCCTTGACTGTAATCAAATCCAGGACCCTTCAGTCCACAGGCTGATGCTCTATCCACTCAGCCAAACCAGCTAGGGCCTCACAAGACCTTTTTAGGAAACAGACAACAGACTAGTTTAGGTGAAGCATAGAACATTTGGTAGTGAATGGAGGGGGTGGATTGGAAAGGCAGGTTGTGGCTAGAGCTTTGTAATTATTTTTCCTTTTTTGAATATATTTTTATTGATTTCAGAGAGGAAGGGAGAAGGAGATAGAGTTAGAAACATCAATGATGAGAGAGAATCATTGATTGGCTGCCTTCTGCAGGATTGAACCTGCAATCCAAGCATGAGCCCTTTACTGGAATTGAACGGAGGACCCTTCAGTCCTTCGGCTGATACGCTGTTCACTCAGCAAAAATGGCCAGGGCATGGCTGAAGCTTTAAATTCAGGCTGAGGACTCTAGGTTGAGGACTCTAACCTTGGTGTCTGTCATATTAATGGAAAAACCTTCTTTTCCAGAATGGTGGGCTAAGCCATGGGGCCCAGGAGCCTCCAGAAAGCTCCTCTCTCTAAGGAAGAAGAAATTGGGGTGGAGTCGGATTCTTTTATTTTGTTAATCCTCACTGGAGGATATTTTTTCCATTGATTCACTTTTAGAGAAAGTGGAAGGGATGGAAGAGGGGGAAAGAGAGAGAAAGAGAGAGAAACATAGACTGGAGGGAGACGTGAGACGCACCTGCCTCTACCGGGGCTGGGGAACAAGAAACCTAGGTTTCTGATCTTGATTGGGAATTGAACCCATGACCCTTTGGCCATGGGCCAAGACTCCAACCACTGAGCAAACTGGCCAGGGCTGGAGTTGGACTCTTGATTTTAGGACCAAATTAAGGCTGAGTATGTAGCAAAGCTATTTCACTCAAAGTAGCCCTTGGGGAGATGATACTCTCAAGTAGAAACATCCATGAGGATGAGCTCTTCTGCATGGTGGTTCTGCTAAGGGCTGGATGATTGGAACTGTTTTTTTTTTTTTTTAAAAAAAACCTAACCAAGACCTAGCCGGTTTGGCTCAGTGGATAGATCATAGGCCTGTGGACTAAAGGGTCTCAGAATCCATTTCGGGCAAGGGAACAAGTCCTGGTTGCAGGTTTGATCCCCAGTAGAGGGCGTTCAGGAGGCAGCCAATCAGTGATTATCTCTCATCATTGATTTTTCTATCTCCCTCCCCCTTCCTCTCTGAAATCAATGAAAATATATTTAAAAACAAACAAACAAACAAATAATAACCCTAATCAAGAGCTGCTTCAAAAGGTGAGCTGTCAGAACAGGGATTGGTATGGTTAGCTTTTCAAATATAGATACTATATGGGGATATGATTTTTCTAGTTTATTACTTTGCCATTAAATCGCATTATAATTGTTGGTGGGTTGTATGGTGCACTATAAAGAATATAAGCAAGGACTTCCTTATTTTCTATAAGTGTACAACTGCTCTCAACACCTTTATACCACTGCCACCAAGATTGGCTGTGGGGAAATTCATTACTTTGCTGGAAGAGGAATTGGAGGAGATGTAAGAGACCAGATCTTTGTTGAGCTAATTTTAAAAAATTTTCTTTGCCAACTACAGTTTCAGACATTTTCATAAACACTATATCATTTGACACTCACAACACTGCTTGGATATAAGTACAGTTTTCTCCCTTTTAAAAATATATATTTTATTGATTTTTTACAGAGAGGAAGGGAGAGAGAGATAGAGAGCTAGAAACGTCGATGAGAGAGAAACATCGACCAGCTGCCTCTTGCACACCCCCTACCGGGGATGTGCCCACAACCAAGGTACGTGCCCTTGACCGGAATCGAACCTGGGACCTTTCAGTCCGCAGACCGACGCTCTACCACTGAGCCAAACCGGCTTCGGCCAGTTTTCTCCCTTTTGTAAATAAGGAAATAGGTATTGAGATAGGCAAACTTACCTTAAATCCTGTAGCTAAAAGGAGCTACATTTTAATGCAGACTCCCCCCCCCCCCCACATTCTCCTCTCTGCCTCCCCTTCCCACTTTAAAAAAAAATATATATATATATTTTATTGATTTTTTTACAGAGAGGAAGAGAGAGGAGAGAGCGAGAGAGCTAGAAATATCAATGAGAGGGAGACATTGACCAGCTGCCTCCTGCACACCCTACACCAGGGATGTGCCCGCAACCAATTTACATGCCCTTGACTGGAATTGAACCTGGGACCTTTCAGTCTGCAGACCGATGCTCGATCCACTGAGCCAAACCGGTTTCGGCAACCCTTCCCACTTTTATAGAAAATTAATTTTATTTACCTGGATTTGGGTTGCTAGAGACCATGGACATCAGCATTAATGCCAGCAACAGGAGAAAAGAGACGAGAACTTTCATTGTGACTGTTGGTGCTGCTGTAAGTTGCTTGAAGAAGGTGTGGAAGGTTCCCAGATAGAGGCTCTGGACTTCTTGGGACGACTCAGGCCACTGTACTTGGCTTGTCGCTTGGCTTGTCGGTTTGTGCTTTAATCCTAGGCCAGTGTTCCCATTTGAGGGTGAGAACAGGTAAGTGACGCTAGCTTTGTTAGGTAACAGGTTGGATCATGTGCTTTACGGGAATCTGGGAGGTAAAATTGGCCAAACAAAAGACATGAAGCATTCTTAAGAACATTAGAAGTAACTGATGACTTGGCAACTATACTTGTTCCCTCCCCTCCTCCCTCCCACCTCCATACCTCTCAATGTGTTATGATTTCTTCCCTAAGCCTTTTTGCTCCTTTGAATTTCCTTATACCTTTCAGAGACTCTACTAGCTTAATATATTGTAGGAAATGAGGATGCAGGGTTGGCAGAAGAGAGGAGAACATAGACTGTTTCTCCTGTGTGTGTTCCCGCTCCCATTCTTGGCACACAGTATCACCATAGTGGTGGTGTTGCCTGGGAACTTGTCCTGTCCTCACTCTGTTTACAATTTCCTTCACTTTATATAAGGTGGGAAGCAGACATGACCAAGGAGGAGAGGCTATACTCTCTTGCCAGAGACACGGGAGCAGCGGGTCAGACCAGGCCTCCTTTTTGTTGGTCAGGAAGTGGCTTAGTTACTCCAGTCTAAAGGAGAGGGAGCTGGGTTGATGGAAGATCTTCAGGACTTCAGGTACAAGAGGGTTTGAGAAACAGGAACCACAGGAGGGAAGGTGTTTTCCCAGACCACAGCTCTTGGCTCCACACCTTGTTTGGAAATACAAGCAAAACAAGGAGGTATTACTACTTAGAGTAAACACTGAGGATTATCGAATAATAGCACTTACCTTGAGTCATCCCAGAGACTTTAGGAAATGTGCTCAAAGAAAGGCTTGAAGGCTGGTTGGTAATTATGGGGGCCCAGGGAAAGTTAATAAGGAAGCTCCCAGGCAGGAGTGGGAAAAGGTAGTGTGACTTTATTTCATCTAAGAGGAGGGAAGAGGCAAGGCATGAGTCAAATCCTTTTTGATTTTTTAAAATATATTTTATTGATTTTTTACAGAGAGGAAGAAAGAGAGATAGAGAGTTAGAAACATCGATGAAAGAGAATCATTGATCAGCTGCCTCTTGCACACTCCCTACTGGGGTTGTGCCCGCAACCAAGGTACATGCCCTTGACCGGAATCGAACCCCGGACCTTTCAGTCCGCAGGCCGATGCTCTATCCATTGAGCCAAACCGGTTTCGGCTCCTTTTTGATTTTTGTTTGATTATCTTTAACCTCTCAATTTTCATATTATTCCTGCCTACTGACAAGTTGTAGAGTCTTTGCTACTACAAAATTTATAAATTATCTGCAGGGGGTCAGGCGCTGTACTGTCAGTAGAGATTGTCCTTCAGTTAAGGTTAGGGGTTGGCCTGAGCTTGGTCTGATATAAACCGCTAATGTGGTTTCTCTCTGGAAAATTCTAACAATGTTCTCTGTCCTTAGGAGGCTCAAGTCTAACCAGGGAAATGACATTCTCTTCATCAAACCTGTGATATAAGTGAAACCAAATTTCAGAAGTGGCAGGAATTCACTGTGGCTTGGGTCAGGTGGAACTGGAACTGGGTCTCACAGGATGGGGTAGGATTTGGGTTGATGGAGGGCAGAAGAGGGAAGTGCAGAGAAGGAACATGACACTAATTGGGTGTGGGTCTTTGAGGACAGGGACTGTGTGTGTGTGTGCGTGTGTGCGTGTGTGTATCCTATATATTAAGAGTAATATGCAAATTGACCATACCTCCGCTACACCCACAAGCCATGCCCACAAGTCATGCCCCCCAGCCAATCAGAGTGAGTATGCAGATAAATCCAACCAAGATGGCTTTGGCCACAGAGAGCAAGAGGAAGGCTTGGGTTTCTTCTAGGAATGGAAGAAGCCAAGTTTTCCACCTGCCCTGGCTAGCCTAGGCCTCCACTCCAGGTTACAAAGTTTCAATTATAGAAGGTAAACAAATTCCAACAGAAATGGCTGCAGCCACAGAGCAAGCAGGAGGTTTGGCTCCAGGCTACAAAGTTTCAATCGTAGAAGATAAATAAATCCCAGATACCAGGGCCTCTGCTTGGGTTGCCACATGGTGTGGCCAGCCTGCAAACCACCACGGGCCCCTTGCCCAGGCCACCCACACTGCAAGGAAACTCTCACCCTGATCCAGGATACCCTTCAGGGAAAACCAGTTGGCCACCCATACACCAGGCCTCTTTCCTATTTAATAAAAGAATAATATGCAGATTGACCATCACTCCAACACACAAGGTGGCTGCTCCCATGTGGTCAAAGATCCTGTCCCCATGTGGACATAAGATGGTTAGCAGGGGAGGGCAGTTGAGAGGGACCAGGCCTGCAAGGGAGGGCAGTTGGGGGCAATAAAGCCTGCAGGGGAGGGCAGTTAGAGGTGACCAGGCTGGCAGAGGAAAGAAGTTGGGGGTGACTGGTCCTGCAGGGGAGGGCAGTTAGGGGTGACCAGGCTTGAAGAGGAGGGCAGTTAGGGGCAGACAGGCTGGCAGGGGAGCAGTTAGGCATCAATCAGGCTGGCATGGAAGTAGTTAGGGGGTGATCAGGCTGGCAGGCAGAAGTGGTTAGGGGCAATCAGGAAAGCAGGCAGACGAGCAGTTGGGAGCCAGCTGTCCTGGATTGTGAGAGGGATGTCCGACTGCCCATTTAGGCCCAATCCTGGGTGGGATTGGGCATAAACGGGCGGTCGGACATCCCTTGAGGGGGTCTCAGATTGGAGAAGGTGCAGACTGGGCTGAGGGACAACCCTCTCCATGCATGAATTTTGTGTACCTGGCCTGAACTTATATAGAGCCTGATACACTGGGAGTACTCTACAAATGTTTGTTGAATTGAGAGATATTTTTGTGAAAGTGCAATCCATTACTAGGAAGAAAATTTTAGTGATGAATGGTTATGCATACACATGGAAACTGATGGGGATTCTCTACTTTCCCATGCAGCGGCAGAATCAGGGAGCTCCTCCTCAGACCTTTCTCTCTGTCCCCTCATTTGTTTACTTCTCTGCTTTCCCCATGTCCTGGCTCCCATTCAGTTCACTCTGGCTGATTTCCTTCTCCAAGGACTTGGGGTAGGATGTATGGGCCTATGTATTACAGGAGTGGGCTTGAGATCCCTCAAACTCATTGATATTGATGAGAAAACAATATTGAGATGTTCTAGATTAAAATTACAGCAGCCAGAGAGTAAAAGAGATAGACTGAACAGTTAGCCTGTTACTAGCTGTGCACCAGCTCTGATAAAAGACTGATCACATTTCTGTATGTCTATTGGAATTGGGGGTTAATCTGCAGGTGACTATTTCTAAGGTTATGTAAAAGAGAGACTAGCCAGCACCATAGAGCCACAGGGCCTCCGCTTACTTGCATATGAATTTTTCAATCTGCTGCCCAGAGCCAATCCACAAGAGCAGGCATTTCTTCATTTATTCAATAAGGAAGGGAGGAGAGAATGATAGAAACATCAATGATGAGAGAGAATCACAGATCAGCTGCTTCCTGCATGCCGTCACAGTAGGGATTGAACCCGCAACCTGGGACCCCTCTGTCCACAGGCCAACACTTGATCACAAACACTAAGCCAAACCAGCCAGGGCCAGACATTTTTTTCTTGCAGAATCTGCCGAGCCTACCCCAGAACTTGCCCTTCCCTTTGTATATAGCTAATTGTCAATCCTTACATCTTTCTCCTTCCTACTTGGTGTATAAAAATGCTTGCAGAACTCAGGGTTGGACATGTTGTCTTTTTTAAAACCACCTGATGGTGGTTTAGATCCTATGCCTCAAGACCACATTCATCTTCTTTCTCCTAACTCCTCTTCTTCCTTTTCTGTTAGCAATGGCAAACCCTGTCTTTAACATAAAATAAAATAAACTTTCAGTCATGAAATTTAAAGTGTTTTTTCTTGTTTGTTTCACAATATAAAACACACCTAAGACAAATTTCTCTTGTTAATATTGACAACTACTTAGAGCCCATCTCCAGAACATTGTGTCAACACAGTCTGATTTACAAAGGCCTTCCTCCAGGAAGGAGAGAAGAGGAAAGTGGGGAAAAAATACCATTCTGCCACGGTTATTTGGTTTTCCCCCTCTACAGTGTACTTAGTAAACATTTGGAAATATTTGCTGATTGAGTCCATTACTCATGTTGCTCTAGTAACAATCATTTATTCATACATACATTCAGGGAACATGAGTGCCCAGTGTTTCTCAGGTGGTGGCTACCAAAGGAAGAAGGTGTGATACTGCTTCTGAGGAGTTCTCACTACACACATAGACCCATGGATAGCTAATCCAATGCTCCATTTTTTAAATTTTATTTTATTGTTTAAAGTATTACACATAGTAGTACATATATCTCCTTCTCCCCCACTCATCTTCCCCCAACAGATTCATTTAATTTAATTTATTTTATTTTATATATATTTTAAATTAATCTTTATTGTTCAGATTATAACAATTTTTCCTTTCCCCCCATCCATTAGTTCCCCTCCACCCAGTTCCCACCTCACCCTCTGCCCTTACCCCCCTGCCCCCAACTATCCTCATCCATAAGTGTATGATTTTTTTCCAATCTCTTCCCGCACCCCACACCCCTTTCCCCCTGAGAGTTGTCAGTCCACTCCCTTTCTATGCTCCTGATTCTCTTATATTCACTAGTTACTACTGTTCATCAGATTTTTTTATTCCCTTGGTTTCTAGATTCACTTGTTGATAGATACGTATTTGTTCAAAATTTTTATCTTTATCTTTTTCTTCTTCTTCCTCTTCTTAAAGAATACCTTTCAGAATTTCATATAATACTGATTTGATGGTGATGAGCTCCTTTAACTTTTTCTTATCTATGAAGCTCTTTATCTGACCTTCAATTCTAAATGATAGCTTTGCTGGGTAGAGTAATCTTGGTTATAATTTCTTGCTATTCATCACTTTGAATATTTCTTTCCACTCCTGTCTGGCCTGCATAATTTCTGTTGATAAATCAGCTTACAATGGTATGGATGCTCCCTTGTAGGTAACTGTTTTTCTCTTGCTGCTTTTAACACTCTCTCTTTGTCTTTTGTTCTTGGCATTTTAATTATGATGTGTCTTGGTGTGGTCTTCTTTGGATTCCTTTTGTTTGGGGATCTGTGTGCTTCCTGGACTTGTAACTCTATTTCTTTCACCAGGTGGGGGAAGTTTTCAATCAC
This sequence comes from Pipistrellus nathusii, assembly GCA_963693515.1. Taxonomy (NCBI): domain Eukaryota; kingdom Metazoa; phylum Chordata; class Mammalia; order Chiroptera; family Vespertilionidae; genus Pipistrellus; species Pipistrellus nathusii. Next base: position 36,856,679 of record OY882872.1, on the reverse strand, counting down.
TATTTCTTCACATAGGTTTTCAGTATCTTGCTTTCTCTCTTCTGGCACCCCCATAATTCTGATGTTGGTATGCTTGAGTTGTCCCAGAGGCTTCTTACACTATCTTCATATTTTTGGATTCTTTTTTCTTTTCTGGAGGAGTGTTTTTTGCTTCTTTGTATTTCAAATCTTTGACTTGATTCTTGTGATCCTCTAGTCTGCTTTTAGGTCTTTGTATAATATTTTTTATTTCAGTCAGTGTATGCTTAATTTCTAGTTGATCCTTTTTCATATCCTCGAGGATCTCATTAAATTTATCAGCCTTTTCTAGAAAATTCTTATAACCGTGGTTTTGAACTCTATATCCAGTCATTTGCTTTCCTCCATTTTCTTCATTTGTGATCTGCCTCTTTGTCTCCGCATTTTAGCAGGGCATTTTAACTGCTTCTCTGCATTGATGGAGTGACTTACTGTGCTAGGTGTATTAGCAGGGCCCAGTGGCTCAGCCTCCCCAGTTACCTTTATGGGTTGTGTGTTCAGTCTTGTTATAGTTAAGCCTAGATTGTTATTAGTATCATTGTGGGGAGTTGACCTACAGGCTAATTGTCTGTGAGGATCAGCTGTGTCTTCTCTGGGAGAGCTTCTTTGTTCAGCTTGGATGGGGCAGAGTCTCAGAGTGGAGCAGACAGCCTTGGTTTCCCGTTAGCTCCTCCCTAAGAGGCCCCTGTGTCTCAGTGTCCCACAGCAATAGCTGCACGCACCTCTGAGGGAAGGCTGCCCTCGAGTTTTGCCTGCTGCCAGACAGTCCAGTTTCTCCCCAATGAGTCTGGGTACCCAAAGTCTCACCCGGAACTGGAATTCAGTGCAGTCAGAAGGTTTTGTTTCCCTCCCACAGGAGAAAGCTAGATGAGTGCTTGCTGCCTCACCTCTCTACACACTGTGCCTATGTGTACCGGTGCTCCTGAGTCTCAGTGTGTTTTTTCCTGACAGTCCAGTTTCACCCAGTATGAGTCTGGGTTCCCTAAATCTCTCCCAAAATAGAGTTCAGCGCAGAGGGGAGCCTTTGTCTCCCTCCTTTTTGAGTAAGCCAGCCACGTATTTAGCCCCCCACCCTTTCTGTGCACACAGGTCTCTGCACCTCTATACTTTGTTGCTCCTCTGAGTCTCAGTGTCCTTTTCTCTTTTTTTCTAGTCGTGGAATTTCCACTCAGCCAGATTTCCTGTGGTTCTGGACAATGTTCCAGTTGCAGTTTTGAAATTGTTGTGCGAGGTCGCATTATAGGTGTTTATGCCACCATCTTGGTTTCCCCAACAGCTCCATTAAAAAAAATAGAAGTTAAAGTGCAGGAAACAAGGTAGCATTTGTTCAATATCACAGGCTAGCATCAATTAGCTTCAAAGCAACAGGACTAAACCTCATTTCCTGACTTGCTAGAATTTCTGTTATTGTGCAGCTGCCTGGCTGCTGCATGTGCAAATGTGGTGAACTCTAACAGGAGAGAGAGGACATTCAGAATGAGGTGGCACCCACAAACACCTTGGATGAAACAGAAGGAAACGTTCAATCCAACCATGACCGAAAAAAGCACCATCAGGGAATTTGCATTCTTTTTTCCCCTTTGAGCTTGAAATGAGGAAAAGTGATCCCAGAAAACACAAAATGGACATTTCACAGAGGTTTATCAGATGGGCCCAAAAGTCTGTGTTTACTCCTATTATTTCTCACTGAACTATGTGGTCTGGCTTTGAATTATGTTCTCTCCATAACCTAGAGCTCAGTGAGGGCAAGGAACAGGTCTGATTCATCTTTGTATCTCCAGTACAAGCTATATATTTCTTAAAATATAAAATGATCCTGGTTGACTTGGCTCAGTGTATAGAGCATTGGCCTGCAGACTGAAGGGTCTCAGGTTTGATTCCAGTCAAGGGCACATGCCTGGGTTGTGGGCTCAATGCTCGCTGGGGAGCATGCAGGAGGCAGCTGTCCAATGATTCTCATCATTAATGTTTCTAATCTCTCTCCCCCTGTCCCTTCCTCCTTGAAATCAATAAAAAAATTAAAAATTAAAAAAGGCATGTATATCTACACAGGTATAGGATGACTGAGCAGCAGCATAATAGGAAAAACCAGTATCCTCAAATCGGCTGGTACAGTATTAGGCTTTCTATTAGTAAATATAATGCAGTATCCAGAATGGGGAAATGGGTAGTCCTGTGGCTCTGCTGCTGTAGTTAGAAGATTCTTAGGATTCGGAGTTTCCTGTGCTTGACACACTTCACTTTCCCACCAGAAAGTGGAAGAGAGTGTGGGAACTTTAGAATATTTCATTTGGGAAATGGCTGAGGGAAGAAAGGAGGGATTCATGGTGGTTATTCAGAAATATTTGAAGGTCTGTTATATGAAAGGGTATCAGACCTGTTTCAGTGCCTACAGAGAGTATGACTAGGATTGGTGAATATTCATCAGACACATTTTGGCTCAGGATGAGAACTGTCACAGTAAAGTAACTTTCCTTAGATAATTACAAGTTTACTGGCAAAGTTCAGGCAGGGGCTGGATGTCTGAAAATAACCGTCACAGTGATTTTTTGTTTTGAAGGTTACAAAGCAGAGTTTCTTTTCCCACTAATATTATATATCATTAGGTTTTATAATAATTGCTCTTGAAATGTGATATTACTCCAGGATATAGGCTGAACTCTGTCTGACAGTTACTTCCAGGCATTATGGGTGGTTGTGAATTGGTAACTTGGACTTCACCCATTACCAACTTCTTACCTCCCCACCCCCCCTTTACTGGTATGAGCTTGAAAATTAAGTGCATTTACTGATTATAACCACAAGGTGGCAGCGCTGCCCCACTGGTATTTTCTAAGAACTCTACCTAGATGTGAGTAAATCTGAGGGCTGGAATTAGAATTAGAAAAATGACAGTTGAACCGAAACCGGTTTAGCTCAGTGGATAGAGCGTCGGTCTGTGGACTGAAAGGTCCCAGGTTCGATTCTGGTCAAGGGCATGTACCTTGGTTGTGGGCACATCCCCAGTAGGGGGTGTGCAGGAGGCAGCTGGTTGATGATTCTCTCTCATCGACGTTTCTAGCTCTCTATCCCTCTTCCTTCCTCTCTGTGAAATATCAATAAAATATATATTTAAAAAAAAAAGAAAAAAAAAGAAAAATGACAGTTGAGATGAAGTCTGAAATCATTGCATTTTAGAATAGAAAGGCATTGTAGAGACGTGTCTCAGACTTTGATGTGTTTACAGATCATCTGAGGATCTTGTTTAAATACAAATCTGATTTCTTTTGGGGCCTGAGATTTTGCATTTCTAATAAATTTTGGATGATGCTGTCACTGCTGATTGGTGGGCCACACTTTGTTTTTTTTTATATAACTTTTTATTGTTCATATTATTACAAATGTTTCTCCCCCCCCCGCTCCATTGCTCTCCTCCATCCGGTTCCCACCCCACCTTCTGCCCTTTTCCACCCCCCATTGTCCTCATCCATAGGTGCACAGTTTATGTTCAGTCTCTTTCCACATCCCCCTCTCCCCTTTTTTCCAAGAATTGTCAGTTCACTCCCCTCCCATACCTCTGATTCTATTATGTTCAACAGTTAATATTGTTCATCAGTTTTTTTTTTTTTAATTTCCTTGGTTTTTAGAATCTAATGATATTCTTGCTGGATATAATTTGGTTTCAGATACTTCCTTTTCATTACCTTGAGTACTTTATGCCATTCTCTTCTATCCTGTAGAGTTTCTGATGTGAAATCAGGTGACAGCCTTATGAGAGCTCCTTTGTAGGTAACAAATTGCTTTTCTCTTGCTGCCTCTAAGATTCTCTCTTGGTCTTTAATTTTTGGCATTTTAATTATGATATGTCTAGACATGAGCTTGTTTGGGTTCTTCTTGCTTGGGACTATATGTGCCTCCTTTACTTGTGGGACTTTTTCCTTCACCAATTTAGGGCTAAGAGGCTGTGGTAGGCAGGTTTCAGACCATCCTCTGATATCCCATCTGGCCCATTCCACTGCAGCCCCTGGTCCCCTTTTTGCCAGCAGCCAGGATCCCACTGCTCACATCAGCTGACAGCGTGTAGCAATCGGGGCCGGTGTCAGCAGAAGGTGGGAGCAGCAGCTGCTGTCCCGATCACCCCTAAGGAACTGAGGGTGGAGAAGCCCTAAGGGGTGATCAGGGCAGGCAGCCATCACTTGCATCCACTGATGGTGCTGAGTGATCAGGACTGGTGCCAGGCACCAGCAGTGAGTGAGGACTCTGGCACTGGCAGCAGTTGTGAATGCTGGGCAGGACCATGTCACAAGGAAGCAAAGAATTTTCAATAACCATCAGAGGCTCACCCCAATGACAGAGACTGGTGCCCCGCCTTGTTCTAGCACCCCTGTTCACCTCCTCCACCATTCCACCATGGCCAATGCTAACCATATTCAGCACACGCCCCCTGGTGGTCAGTACATGTCATAGAGACCAGTTTGTTTTTTTCAGTTGTTCTGCTGTTCGGTCTATTTGCATATTAGCCTTTTGTTATATAGGATGGCATGTAAAATACCAATAGCCAACAAATATGGTGTAGTTACTAATTACTGTAAAGTACAAATGACAACTAGTATAACTGATTGTGTGTTAATATTACTAATAGCCAAAAAATATTGTGTACTTACGAGCTTCTAGGCAGTGTGGTAAACACTAACTAGATGATCTCATTTGATCCTCATAACAGCACAGGAGGTGAGAATTTTTATTAGCCCCATTTCACAAATGATGGGACTAAGGTGTAGTTATTTTCCAGGACCTTGCAGCTTGTGTGCTAGAGCCAGAATTTGAAGCTGGAGAACTTCATAGCATCTGCCTTTAACCACTGAGCAGTCCAATGTGAACGTGATACCAGAAATAGGACCTGGCCCTGAGCAGGTCTGCCTTGGGATAGCTGGTAGTGTGGCTTCTTGAGTTCATGCAGGCAGAATTTCAGAACACGAATCCAGATGTCAGAGTTAAGGGGGCCTGGGGACAGGTTCAGGAGGTTTGTCTGGGATAAATTACCACGGCCCATTACTTTCCTGATTGCAAGCTTTTCAGGGTCCATTACAGTTTAGGAGATGCATGCCTGTGGGTGTGGAGAGTGTGCACTGGAACCTTAGTTTTGAGGGGTTTTAAAGGTTGGGTGTTCAGAGGAGTTTTTAGGGCTGGATCTTAATAGAATATTCTAGGTTTTATGCTGATGTACCAGAATGAGATTTATTCTCTTAACCTCATCTTGTCCTTGGGTGTATTTGGCAAATGGCACTGATTGGATTTCTGCTGTCTATTAACGAAAAAATCCCCAAAAAACACCACCATTGAAACCTGTAAAGAATTTTTTTTGTGAGTTTATTTGAGCCTTACTGTGGACATACGCCAGAAAGCAGAACCTCAACGGATTTACATTTCTCATATGAAATGTATTCCAAATACATTATCATATGAGGATAATGGAATACATTTCTATATTTATACATTGCAATCAAAGGAAAGGGACATAAGTTAGTTACATGAAATTCGTTGGTGATAGATTAGGGAGCTGGGACAAAGTGAATGGGGGGGGGGGAACCTCTGGGATAGGGAAAAAGGTTAAATGATGGACATGAGCTTCTTTTACAGAGATGGATACAGGATACTCTAACATAATTAACAGCTGACAATTAACTTGATAACAATAACAATGAGGAATGTCTGGAGGCCATTTGTTGTGCCCTGAGGGGTCCAGGGTAAAAAAGGAGTACAAGTTACCCAGACATCTCTCAGATATGTTATCTCAGATGCAGGAAGGCAAAGGGGTTCAGTAAAAGATCAAAGTTGTTCTTTGTCAGGTGAAATATCTGGGACATGATTACCTACTATAACCTGTTAGATATTTAATTTTCAAACCATCTTTCGTGGTTATCTTAAGTCTCTGGGTTTGCAAGACTGCCACGCAGGCCTTCCCTGAGCTTGTCAGGTTAGCATGTGGCTCTTTTCTTTCACATGTCTATCTAGTTGATTAGGGTAATTTAAGCTTTTTACTCTTTGGTTGGGGAGAAGTGCAAAACATTTAATCTTAAATATTATTATCCACTGGATGTACTGGCTCTGGGAGGTGCAAAGTCAGCCACTGCCTGTGCTCTGCCTGGGGCCATCTGGCATGAGGTACAGAGTGGTCTGCAGTTGGCTGCTACTTGTATTGGACTAGGAGGTGCCCAGGAGAGACCAAGCTATAAACCTTGACAAACTGATGCTAGTGTCTGGTCTGGGGCCACTTATCAAGAGATATGGAGCACACTAAGTCCAGTTGCTACTTGTTTGAAATATTTTTAGGAAAGTCTGAAGTCTGAGCCAGAATAAGCCATTCATATAGAAGAGATATCACAAATAGCTTGGGAGGGGCTGCAAATTGGGTGGGACAGGATCTGAAGACCTCATCAGGGTGGGGCCAACAGTGTGGCTAGGTTGATGGAGACTCAGATATGGAGCCAGTCAACTAACTGTGTGTGGGAGGGGGAAGTAAGGGGGAGTCGCCGCACTTTGGGGGAAAAAGCTGCTCCTGAGTTTTTTTCCTGATACCAGACAATATAATTCCTTCCCGTATGTCCCTGGATCCTTTCAACATGCTTCCCCATGATTGGAATTAAGTTTGGAAGTAAGTTTGGATAAGCCCATGTGCTGGCCCATTAAGTGGAACTGCCTGTGACTCCAGAAGTTTCCATGTCACTCAGCCACAATCCTTGCTTGATTTTTACAACCTGAAGTTACAGAGACATCTCTTCCCAGCACTGGAACCCTGGGCTTGGGATCTTGTGTGGGGCTAGGACCCCTTGCTCCTCACAGAGGCCTCCTTAGCCAAGATATTCCTCCCAATTAGAAACACACCACATGTGGGTATAAGACCAGCCCATTCCTCATCTCTACATCTCCTACCAATCACAGTGTTTTTTCTTCTTTAATCCTCTAGTTCAGTGGGTCGCAATCCCTTTGGGGGTCAAAAGACCCTTTCACAGGGGTTGCCTAAGACCATCAGAAAACACAGTTATTTACATTATGACTCATAACAGTACCAAAATTAGTTATGAAGTAGCAACAAAAATAATTTTATGGTTGCGGGTCACCACAACATGAAGAACTGTATTAAAGGCTCATGGCGTTAGGAAGGTTGAGAACCACTGCTCTAGTTGAGGAACTTTCATTCAGCCAGATTTCAAGCAGTTCTGAATAATGGTCATTCTGTACTTTAATTGTAATATTGATGTGGTTGTGGGAGGATGCAAATACCAGCATTTATCTACACAGACATTTATTTGGATAAAGTTTTTATTCTTTTATCAATGGAACTTTCCTCATTTTCTTTCTAAATTGTTCATTGTTTGTATATAAAAACACAACTGATTTTGACATGTTGATGTAGTATCCTTCAGCTTTGCTGAATTTATTAGTTCTAATAGTTTTTTTTTGTGTGTGTGTGTGATCTTTATGGTTTTCTACCTATAAGATCATGTCATATGCAAACAGATCATATCATATGCAAATACTACCTTTTTCTTTCCAATGTGGATGCCTTTTATTTGTTTTTCTTGCCTAATTACTGGCTAGGATTTCCAATACTGTTTTGAGTAGAAATGGCAAAATCAGGCATCTTTGTCTTTGCCCAATCTTAGAAAAGAAACTTTCAGTCTTTCACTATTGAGAATCATGTTAGCTGTGGGTTTGTCATAAATGGCCTTTATTATGTTGAGGTAGTTTCCTTCTATTCCTAGTTTGAGCATTTTTATCATGAAAGGGTATTGAATTTTGCCAAATGCTTACAATGATTAAATCTCCTACTGTTTATACACATTTCCTATTTCTTTATGATTCTATTTGGTAGGTTTTGTGTTTCTAGAAATTTGTCCATTTCATCTAAGTTATCCAATTTGTTGGTTTGCAATCATTCATAATACTATTATAATTCTCATTTGTTATGTAGAATTGATAGTAATATCCCCATTTTCATTTCTGATTTTAGTGCTTTGAACCTTCTTTTTTTTTTTTTTTTTAAGACAATCTAGTTTATAGGCTTATCAGTTTTTTTCATCTTTTTTGATGAACTAACTTTTGGTTTCATTGATTTTCTCTCTTGTTTTTCCATTCTGTGTTTTAGTTATCTCCACTCTAATCTTTATTATTCCCTTCATTCTGCTAGCTTTGAATACAGTATATTCTTTATATAGTTTCTTAAGTTGTAAAGTTAGGTTGTTGATTTGAGATCTTTCTTCTTTTTTAAAGTAAACTATTACAATAACAAATTTCTTGCACAAGATTCTTAACTTTCTGGGCCCCATTTCCACTACTGAAAATTACAATAACAATATCTGCTTCATTATATTGCTTTAAATATATAATGTAATAATCAATTAAACCCTTAGCAAATGCTACATGCAGCAGAAAAGTTCTAAAAGTGTTAGCTGCTCTTATTACTACCATTATCATTAGCCTCTATGAATTCAGGTGGTCTTAGAGTTGAATTCCAGATCCACCTCTTATTAAACATATGACTTTGGGTGTATGCCTGGGTTTTGGGCTCAACCCCCAGTAGGGGACATGCAGGAGGCCCCCAATCAGTGATTCTCTCTCATCATTGATGTTTCTCTCTCTCTCTCTCTCTCTCTCTCTCTCTCTCTCTCTCTCTCTCTCTCTCTCTCTCTCTCTCTCTCACCTTTCTCTATCTCTCCCTCTTCCTTACTCTCTAAAAGCAATAAAAATATATCGGGTCTAGTAATAATTAATGTCGTTTAAAAACATTCATTTAAAATCTTGCTTGGCGTTGACTTGTATTGACATAATCTTCAAACACGTGGTATCTACAGAACGTGTGAAGTGCAATTAACAAGTTTTGCTTGAAAAAGTTTGTGTTTAGTTTGGTTTTTGTTGCAAAACTAGGGCTAAGAAGATGGCGGATGAAGAGCATATTTGGTACTGCATGCTTTACGAGTTCCAATTAGGAAGAAAAGCAAGTGAGGCTGCAAAAAACATCTGTAGTGCTCTTGGTCAAGATGCAGTTAGCGCCAGAAAATGCCAGCGTTGGTTTGAGAAATTTCGCGAGGGAAATTTTTCGTTAGATGACAAGAGTGGTCGAGGCCATGTGTCCAATTTTGATCAAGAAGCTCTTCAAGCTCTTTTGGTGCAAAATCCTCAAATTACCCAACAAGAGCTTGCGACAACTTTAAATTGTTCACAAAAAACGATTTCCAATCAATTGTGTGCACTTGGCAAAGTCCAAAAGTTTGGAAAATGGGTTCCTCGTGAGTTGACCGACAACAACCGTAATCAAAAAGTCACAATTTGCAGTTCGCTCCTCTCTCATCAAAACCGTTTGCCGTTTTTAGAGCAAATTCTAACCGGAAATGAAAAATGGGTGCTGTATGTTAATTTGAAAAGGCGGCCTCAATGGTTGGACAAAAATGAGGCTGCGCAGCCCACGCCAAAACCTGACTTGCATGCGAAAAAAGTGATGTTGTGTGTTTGGTGGAATTTTAAAGGAATTCTTCATTATGAACTTTTACCATCTAACCAAACCATTACAAGTGCAGTGTATAGTGCCCAATTGGAAAGGTTAGCCCAAGCTTTAAGAGAAAAAGAACCCGCGCTGATTAATCGGAAGGGCGTAATTCTTCACCACGATAACGCACGACCGCATACTGCAAGAATCACTGCTGAAAAACTGTGCCAGTTGGAATGGGAAGTTCTCCCTCAACCTGCATATTCTCCTGATATTGCCCCTTCCGATTACCATTTGTTTCGTTCTTTGCAAAACTTTCTTCTTGGAAAACAATTTAATAATGAAGAATGCCTCAAAAATGCATTGACCAAATTTTTTGCATCAAAATCACAAGAATTTTACAACAGAGGGATTAAAATGCTTCCTGAGCGTTGGGCACAAGTAGTAGAAAACAACGGCAACTATATTGTTGATTAAATTTTGTTGTATTGTTTAAATAAATTCGATTTAAAAAGTATCAGAAAACGACATTAATTATTACTAGACCTAATAGTTTCAGACCATGCAAGATTTCAAATCTACCACATCCACAAGTGACAGACTCAATGGACAGACTTGGTGAGCACCAAAGCTCCACTGAAATAAGTCCTGTTCCATAGTGGTGTTTGCTGTAGTCACAGCTGTTTCTCACAACCGATTGACCTGGAGGGTCAATTCTTCCCAGTGACACCAGCAGCCATCAAGGCTCAACTACAACAGTAAAGTGCATACAGAACATACTGGGGTGGACTGAGAGTACCCAGTTCAGGTGACTGGGGAGGCTGAGCCACTGGGCCCTATAGACACCTACTACACAAGGCCACTTTACCAATTCAGGACACATAGTATTATAGCTTTTCCTAATACATAGAAACAAACACAGGAAAGCAGCCAAAATGAGAAGACAAAGACACTTGTCATGAATGAAAGAACAGAAGTCTGCTGAGAGAGAACTAAATGAAATGGAAGCAAGCCAACTATTATATGATGAGTTGCAAACAATGGTTATAAGTATGTTCAAGAAACTGAATGAGAGTTTCAAGGATCTTAGTGAGATGTCAAGGAACTTAGTGAGAATTTCAAAGAAATTAGTGAGAACAACAAAGACATGAAAGAGGACCAGTCAGAAATTCTTCACTACAGCAACTGAAGTGAAGAATGATTTACAGGGAATCAAGAGTAGAGTAGAGGATTCCAAGAATCAAATCAACAATTTGAAATATGAGAAAGTAAAAAAACACCCAATCAGAAGAGCAAAGAGAAAAAAGAATACAAAAATATAAGGATAGTATAAGGAGTCTCTGGGACAACTTCAAGCATACCAACATTTGCATTATGCGAGTGCCAGAAGGAGAAGAGAGAGAGCAAGATATTGAAAACCTATTTGAATAAATAGTGACAGGAAGAAATAGACTTACAAATCTAGGAAGCACAGAGAGTCCCAAAAAAGAGGAACCAAAGAGGCTCACACCAAGACATATCATCCTTAAAATGCCAAATGTTAAAGACAAAGAAAGAATCTAAAAATCAGCAAGAGAAAAGCAGTTAGTTACGTACAAGGGCCCTCTCATATGACTGTCAGCTGAATTCTCAACAGAATCTTGGTAGGCCAGAAGGGAGTGAAAAGAGATATTCAATGTGATGAAAAGGAGGACCTACAACCAAGATTACTCTAGTCAGCAAAGCTGCAATTTATAATTAAAGGCAGATAAAGTGCTTCACAGACAAGCAAAAGCTAAAGGAGTTCATCACTACCAAACCTGTATTATAAGAAATACTAAAGGATTTTCTTAAAGAAGAAGAAGGAAGAGGAGGAGAAGGAGTAGGAGGAGGGTGAGAGAAGAAAAAGATAGAAAGCATGAACAATAAAATGGCAATAAATACATATCTATCAACAATTGAGCCCTAGTTGGTTTGGCTAAGTGGATAGAATGTCAGCCTGTGGATTGAAGGGTCCTAGTTCAATTCTATTCAAGGGCACATGCCCAGATTGGGGGCTTGATCCCAGCAGGGAGCATGCAGGAGGCTGCCGATCAATGATTCTCTCCCATGGTTGATGTTTGTGTCGCTCTCTCTCCCTCTCCCTCTATCCTTCCACTCTGAAATAAACTTAAAAATATATTAAAACAAACAGACAAGAAAACCCCAATTGAATAAAAAAATAAAATAAATTAACAAGGAATCTAAAGAACAAAATAAACTGATGAATAAATAGAACCAGAGGCCAGGAAACAGAACAGACTGGCAAATCTCAGAGGGAAGTGGGGAGGGGTGCAGGACACAGACAATAGGGTGGTGAAAGCCTGGGGCAGAGTGGGATCTGGGTGGAAGAGGGCAATGGCGAGGAAAAGGGGGGTCATCTGAAATACTCTCAACCATGAAGATATAAGAAAATATTAAAAAAAGAAAATACATAGGAATTAAGTTAACCAAGGTGGTGAAAGACATACAATGAACAACTACAAAAATTATTGCTAAAAATTTTTTAAAAAAGACATAAATAAATGGGAAGGCATTCTGTGTTTATAGATTGGAAAACTTAATGTTGTTAAGATGGCAATACTGCTCAAAGTGATCTACAGATTCAATAAAATCCCTATCAATAACCTAACAACATTTTTTTTGGGCAAAAGTAGAAAAATCTACCCTAAAATTCATATGGAATTTCAAGAGACCTCAAAAGGCCAAAACAATCTGGAAAAAGGAACAAAACTGGAGGATTCACATTCTTGATTTCAAACTTTACTCCAATGCCACACTAATAAAAAACATTGTGACACTAGCATAGAGATTGATATATAGCCAGCAGGTATGGCTCAATGGTTGAGCTTCGACTTATGAATCAGGAGGTCACACTTGGATCAAAGATCTAAATACAGAGCATTATTAGAAGACTAGTAGCCTGGCATATGAATCTGTGTGCCAGTAGCTTGATGCCACCTTCCAGTAACTATCTGCCCACCGCCTTGTTCTCCTGCTGATCTGTGATCTGGTCGTTATGCGTGCACATTACATCTTTATTATATAAAATTCCTGGCCAGTATGGCACAGTGGTTGAGTGTTGACCTATGAACCAGGAGGTCATGGTTTTATTCCTGGTCAGGAAACATGTCCACGTTGTGGGCTCTATCCCTGGTAAGGGGCCTGCTGGAGGTGCGGGTCAATGATTCTCACTCATCATTGATGTCTCTCTCACTCTCCCTTCCTCTCTGAAATCAATAATTTTTTTTTTAAAATTCTTATATTAGAACATAGTGTAAAAGCTTTAACATTAGGTTTATAAATGATTTCTTGGCTAGGAAAGCAAAAGCACAGCAACAAAGGAAAACAGATAAATTGGACTTATCTAAATTAAAAAAGTTTGTCTATAGCCCTAAGCGGTTTGGCTCAGCAGTAGAGCCTCAGTCTGTGGACTGAAAAGTCCCGGGTTCGATGCCATTCAGGGGCATATACGTTGGTTGCGGGCACATCCCCGGTGGGGGGTGTGCAGGAGGCAGCTGGTCGATGTTTCTTTCTCATCGACGTTTCTAGCTTTCTATCTCTCTCCCTTCCTCTCTGTAAAAAAAAATCAATAATAAAAAAAAAGAGTGAAAGTCACATGGAATGGGAGGAAATATTTGAAAATAATATATCTGATAAGGAATTAGTATCCAGGATATATAAATAACTATTAAAAATCAACAAAAAATCCAATCATAATATAGCCAGAGGAACTGAATACACATTTCTTCAAAGAAGATAAACAAATGGACAATGAGCATATGAAATTATTAATATCTCATTGTACTTTTGAAATAGAAATAAAAAATACAATGAGATATCACCTCACATCCACTGAGATAGCTACTATTGAAACACAGGACAATAAAAGAAAAAAAAAATAGTAACCACCTGGAAAACAACGTGTTCACAAGGATAGGGAAAAATGGGAACTTTTGTGCATTGCTGGCAGGAATATAAAATGGTCCAACCACATAAAAAGATATGGCAGTTCATAAAAAACTGAACAGTGCTAGCTGGGTTGTTCAGTGGAGAGAGCACTGACAGGTCCTGGCTCAGTTCCAGTCAAGGGCTTCATCTCTGGTCTTGGTTGGGGTGCATGTGAAAGGCAACCAATTAATGTTCTCTCTTGGATTATGTTTCTCCCCCTCACTTTCACTCTCTCTCAAAAATCAATGGAAAAATATTATAGGGGAAGGATTAACAACAACAATAACAACAACAACAACAACAACAACAAAATTTGAACAAAGAATTACTATTTGATCCAGTAATTCTACTTCTCAGTATACACTCAAAAGAATTGAAAGCAGGGATTTAAACACAGTAGTTCTTAGCAGCATTATTCACATCACACAAACGGTAGAAACAACCTAGAAGCTCATGGATGGATGGATGATAAATGTGATGGATACATGCAATAGAATATTATTCAGTCTTAAAAAGCAGTGAAATTGTGATATACACTACAACATGGATGAAACTTAAAGATATTATGCTATCGATAAATGAAAATAACCAGACCAAAAAAGAACAAATATCAGATGATTCCACTTATATGAAGTACCTAGAATTGTCATATTCATAGACAGAGAAGTAAAATGGTGGTTTCCAGGGGTTGGGGTTTGGAGGTGGAGAGCTATTGTTTAATGGGAACAGAATTTTAGTATGGTAAGATGAAAAAGTTCCTAATGGATAGTCTTAATTATTGCACAACAATGTGAATGTACTTAATGCCACTGAGCTGTAGACTTAAAATAGTTAAAATGGTAAATTTTATGTATAGTTTATCACATAAAAATGACCACAAAAAATGACTACAAAAAATGACTATTAAAATGTTTTAATAGTTATTTATATATCCTGGATATTAATCCCTTGCACAGCCCCGTGCAAGGTCACAGTGAATGACAGACCCAGGGTCGGAAACTGAGCTCTTAACCAATTTGCCATTCTGTTTACTATAATGTCTCCTGATTTGTAATATGTTCCCTGTGTCTTCAGTCCACTTATCACACCATTGGTAGGATGGCGCAAGCGGTCATGCTGTACGTCCAGCCTGTAGTGGTTACTTATCTTGGAGCTGGCGGGGTTGAAGACCTCACACTGATAAGCCCCAGCGTCGTCCTTCCAGATGGGGTCAATGGTGAGGGTGCGGTTGTCCCAGGACAGCTTCATCCTGTCTGTGAGCAGGATAATCTTGTTCTTGAAGAGCCACCGGATGGAGATCCCCGTGTCATTTGTGAGGCAGGTCAGGACCGCGGGGTCCTTACTCTCTCTGACTGTGGCATTGTTGGCTCGGACGGTGGGCTTCCTCACTGGCTCTGTGGAGAAACAGAGGAGGTGACTGACTGAGAGTGGGCTCATTCCTCAGAGATGTCAGCCACTCACAGGCCACAGTGATCTCTGTAAAGTTCACCAGAGGAGGACTCTGACCTCTGAGGGTGAAGACCTTTGTTCAGGTGACAGTCTGTAAGGAGAGGGCTATACCTCCCCTCTTCCATCCAGATCACCTCAGGGTCACCCCTGACCTGTCACCCTGGACATCTATAGTATCCACACCAGGAACCTCTTCTCAGACCGAATGTCCAAATCTTCATGATCAGGTGGAATTTTTTACCTTTTTTTCTTCCCTCATTTTATTTTATTTTATTTTATTATTTTATTTTATTTTAAGTCCTCAACTTTATCCATTGATTTTTAGAGAGTGGAAGAGTCGCGAGAGAAAGAGAGAAACATCAATCTGAGAGAGACGCATTGATCGGTTGCCTCCTGCACATGCCCTGATTGGGACAGGATCAACTTGAGACATGCCTGTGACTGGGAATGAAACCCAAGATGCTTCGGTGTGCTGGCTGATACTTTAACCACTGAGCACCAGTGGTTAGGGCTACCCATTGACTTTTGTGTGACTCTTTCCCAGACCTTTCTGTGACTTTCTAAATACTTACAACCCCCTCTCTGGTATGGTGGCTACACACTGAGATAGAAGGCTTTTCCCTTTTGTTAAGTAACTTATTAGAGAATATAGCGCAGCCAGTCTTCATGATCCTAGGACCTGGAGAAGTTTCAATCTAAATGATTTCTCAATATGAATAGGACAGAAAACTTTCCCTGGTGAAAGAAATAGACTTACAAGTCCAGGAAGCACAGAGAACCCCAAACAAGAGGAATTCAAAGAGGACCACAGCAAGACACATCATGCCAAGGGCAAAAGACAAACAGAGAATCTAGAAAGCAGCAAGAGAAAAACAGTTAGTTACCTACAAGGGAGTACCCATAGACTGTCAGCTGATTTCTCAACAGAAACTATGCAGGCCAGAAGGGAGTGGCAAGAAATATTAAAGTGATGATCAGCAAGAACCTATAACCAAGATTACTCTACCCAGCAAAGCTATCATTGAGCATTGAAGGTCAGATAAAGAGCTTCACAGATTAGAAAAAAACGAAAGGAGTTCATCACCACCAAACCAGAATTATATAAAATGCTGAAGGGTATTCCTTAAGAAGAGGAAGAAGAAAACAAAGGTAAAGATAAAAATTATGAATAACAAAGTGACAACAAATACATATCTATCAACAAGTGAATCTAAAAATCAAGTGAATAAAAAGTCTGATAACAGAATAATAAAGTGGTGAATATAATAGAATCAGGGGCATAGAAAGGGTGTGAACTGACAATTCTTGGGGGTAAAGGGGTGTGAGGGGTGCGGGAAGAGATTGCACAAAAATCCTACACCTATAGATGAGGACAGCGGTGGGGCATAAGGGCATTAGTTGGGGGGAGGGGAGAGAGGATCGGCTGGAGGGGAGCTATGGGAGAAAAAAAAAAGGAACATTTTAATAATCTGGACAATAAAGATTTATTTAAAAAAAGAAAAGAAAAAGAAACAATACATGGGAGAGCAGAAGCAAATCTGGTTGTTAGTTCAGTACTCAGGTTGCTGGGCCACGAGATGTGGCTGTCTGCCCAGGGGTTCACTGGTGGTTGACATGATACAGTGACCCCAGAAAGAGCAGAGGCAAGTCCAGGAATGATTTAGAAAAGAGTGAGGGATGGGGGGAGCTGGCTGGCATTGGTAGCAGAGCCAGGCTCTCTGCCCTTGGTCTGTAATGTCCTTTCTGCCACTGCAGAGGGCAGGGATCCTTCCTCAACACTCAGACAATAGCACCTGCAGAAGGGGGACTTGTGGAGGTGGGGGAGCATGAACTTGTTGAAAATATAGCCCTTTATACACCATTTGTGTTTGGCAGTTATGAGATAGATTTTGAGTTAAACTGTGAAAGAATATGTGAAAAGATTCACTCATGCCCAAAGAGCACTTAAAGTCATAGACCAAGTTCTGCCATCCAACTGGGTCACACTGTTACCAAAGGGAGATGCCACAGTGGGTCTGAAATGAGGGACTCCCTGGGATAGAGAGAAGGTGAGTCCTGCTAAGAGAACAGATGTGTCCCAGGGGTGATCCCAGGCGTCTCTGCTATATAAAGGGAGGGATGAAACCATACTGGTAGAAAGCACATGTGGCATGTTAGTCAAGTTAGGGAGAAGGTCCCTCTCTGTTTCTATGGACAGTCAGGCAGATGGGGAGGAGCCCCTACATGGACACGTGGCATGTACTCTTCCTTGTCTTTCTAACTAAGGAAAAAATTGGAGTTTAGTCAAATTCATTCATATGGGCAGTGTCTCAGAGAAAGCAGAGTGGCTGGTGGATCTCATAATCTGAGAGGATTCCACTCTATTGTCAAGGTGTCATCATGAGAACACATGTATGAAATAGTCAGTGAACCAGTCAGATGGTGCAGAGTCACCAGGCTCACACTGGGAAGGTGTCGGGAGCCAGTGGGAGAAATGGGTGCCTCATACCAGGAGGAGGGTGTGATTCATGCATGAGTCAGGGATGAAGTGTGAACAAGAGCTTTTGTGGACTGAGGCCTGTCCTTTTGCCTTTGACTCCCTGGTTGAGTCATGTAGAGAGTAGGTCAATGGATTACATGTCTTTGTCATGTGGCCTATCCCTCTTCTTGGCTTCATGTGGGGGAAGAAGCCCTAATGGGGCCCAGCAGAAACTTTCTCCAGGTGACCTGGGAAACTGGCTGATGATGGAGCTGAGGCTGCTGCTCCCACTCACTTCTGTGTCCTCTCCTATTGCCTGGGAGGGTGGGCCTGGACACAGGTGTTAACAGGACAATCTGGGGAGACTGCACAGTGGGGGAAGCAGAGCAGAGTAAGGTAGTGTGGCTGGAGTAAAGGAGGAGGCATATGAGGATAATGGAATGAGCAGAGTCCCAGAAATGTGCTTGGTAGTGAGCAGTGCAGTCACAGGTGATTTCAAAGACCCCAGGGACCAAAATCCCACCGCTGTCCCAAGGCAGGACCAGTGCAGGCTCACAGTCACCATGGGGAACAGACTCACAGTCACCATGAGGCTTGGCTCCTGGGGGCAGTTGGGAAGGGAGGTATTCAGGGACAGGTGGTCAGAGGGATGCAACATGGGTCTGGAACTCTGCATCCAGGTTCTAGTCTCTGTAGAGATTATCATTCATTCTTGACCACAATTCTTTCCTACTTCATCACAAGCAACTGTGTATGTGTTACCTGTTGGTTCCTGAGCTGGCTGCAGGTGTAGAGTGAGGAGTGAGAAGGCAAAGTCCTTTTCTTTATACCTAGTGGCAGTGATACTAACACATCAGGAAACAAGTGGTTTCCAGTCTAGTGCAGGGAGGTGTGGATCAGCCACTTGAGGGGAGGGCCTAGGTGTTCCCAGCACTGACTCTGAATGTTACTGACTCTGAATGTTACTGCAGATAATTTGATTTTAGAATAAAAAGCAGATCAATTCTCCATTTGTTATCACTTCTCAGAACAGAATATCTCCCTCAGTGTTGGGGACACCTAAGAAGAAAGGATCTGAAGCAATAGTTGGTTTCAGGGTCTACAAATGCATAATAAGGCCCTTGCAGTGGAGGTGAGGATGGGCTGTTACTGCAGAAAGACTTTGGAATGATTCTGATTGGCCAGTTATGGTCTGCGTGACTCTGATTGAGTGCTGTATCCCCCTGTAACTCAGTTTCCCCTGAATAAAACAGAATAAATGGTAAATGGTCTTAGGTTTGCCATGTTGTCTTTGAATGAATCTTAAATCTTTTGCCATTTACTGACTTAAAGCTTGGAAAAGAAGAGTTTCTTAAGTTAACAGCATCTGTTATTTGTCCATGAGAGAGGACTCCCTGGTCAGATACTTGGTAGACAAGGAGCTGCCAGGAGCATCTTCTCTTCCTCTCTGGGGATGCTGACCTTCCTCTGGATTCTCCTATGTCCCCCAGGACAGTTGGCTAATGGCCTGGGGACCTGTCCACATTTGCTCTCCTCACATGGACTCAGGTGAAGGACCAGGCTCCATCCCTGCCCAGATGTGGCTCTTGAGGCTGAGCTCTGGCTGGTAACTAGCTCAGGAGCCTGTGTCTTGGGTACCTGGGAAACTGATGCTCCCAGGCAACCCTGCCTCAGACCAAACCCAACCTGACAGGCTCCTCAGGGACCCTGGAGTCAGGAGCCCTGGGACTGTTGTCTGGGGAGGGGGTGCTCCTTTTCCTGAGCTCTGTGAGGATCAGGGGGCCCATCAGTCCATGCCCTGACCAGCCCTGAAGGGTCTTTCTCAGGGTCATTGTGATGGGAGGGGCCCAGGGACCTGGACTGATACTAGTCTCCCTCTGCTGAATCAGTCCCATCCGAATGGCTCTTCTCTCTTCGGAGAATGTGTGCAGGGCTGGAATTTGGGAAGGGAACTCTGATCTTAGGAAGTTTATCTCCACTGTGTGTGTTCTGCACTGAATGTCCAAAACATGATGCAGAGGGGGATGGAGGATTGTTCAGGGCTGTCAGTCCTGTGTGTGAAGTAGAGTTCACCCACCTGGCACCAGGAGGTTAGAGAGCAATTACTTACTGTATACATGGAGTGGTCTAGAATATTCTTTGGTTTGATAATCGTTTAGTACGACTTGTACGATATACTTTTCTGTGTCATTCAGGGTGGCCTTCTGGAGCAGGAGGGATCCATTGGGGTACAATGTCTCTCTACCACTGAATTTAGGCCCATGGATAGTTTCTTGAGTGCCTATTATACATGAAACAATGTTATTGACTTCCAGTACTTCCCTTTTGTACCAGTTATATCTTCTTAGATTCTCAGGCAGGTTGTGGACAAGGAAAAGCACATTCTGCCCTTCGACAACATTGGGTGGCACTAATTCCATAGTAAGCTGGGCAGCGGTGGGCAGGCTCCAGAAGGTAAGCAGTGAGGCTAGGAGAGAAGAGAGAAGTTGATCAAGATTTGGAACTCTGTTCTGGGAAGGA
The DNA here is from genome assembly GCA_963693515.1 of Pipistrellus nathusii. Taxonomy (NCBI): domain Eukaryota; kingdom Metazoa; phylum Chordata; class Mammalia; order Chiroptera; family Vespertilionidae; genus Pipistrellus; species Pipistrellus nathusii. The sequence goes on along the minus strand of OY882872.1, from coordinate 36,836,799 downwards.
GAGATGAGGGCCTGGGTCCTGAGCAGGTCTCTTCATCTCTCAGCCTTGGTCAGAGTATGTGTATGTCTCCTGTGGTCAAGGTCAGCAGCTTGACCACTTTGACTTCAGCACCTCTGAACCTGTTATTTTTTTCTGTTTTGAGAACTTTCCCAGCTGTTTGACCATCTGCTCAGCTCTGGGAGTACACTTCACTGACCCTTTAAAGAGGCTGTTTTCAATTTCTGACCTGTCCTTGCTCTGTTTCCTTCAAGGCACTTGTAGTTGTTTCCTTGTCTGTCTCCTCCCCATGGAACATGAGCTCCAGCGGGGAAAGGGCTTGTCTGATCTTGTTGCACCTCTAGTGCCTGCAACAGGCTACAAATACCTGCGGGTGAATGAATAAATGTTCCCAGGGTCCTGCACCCGCTGGGGTGTATGTGCCCAGTTCTGAGGTTTGTAGTAAAGACAAGGCTTAGTGCCCCTAGTTAGGTTTTCCTTGTGTCACCCTGACACAAATTATTATCAGTTTTCAGAAATTATTTCTCAGTGATGAGAAACTTGTAATCCTACCATGATCTAGGTTTTTCTGCCCCTCACCAGCTCTAGATCATGGGATTGCCTTGCTGCTTAGCCCCCTCCCCCATCCTACTGTGCTCCATTGTCCTCTCCCTCAGGTCCAAACAGAAGCCCTTTGTCCTTTCTCAGAGCACTGTGCTACCCAGGAGACCCCAGCCAGTCTCTGTCTCCCCTTTCCCTGTCCACCCCAGGGATTGTCCTCTACTTACCGGTCAGCAGGAGCCCCTGCCAGGGGCCGCATGGTCTGTGAGCAGGGCCTGAAGGGGACTCCATGGTCCCTCCCTCTGTGAGAAAAACTTCCATTTCAGAAAGGCTCACAGGCACTGCTTTCCTGAAGCTGGTGATCTGCTGTCCTTTTCCATTTGTGGTGAGTTTGCATGGCTTCTGAGTAGTTCCCCTGTCAAGTGGATAGGGGCGGGGTCTATGCCAGGAACTCTTCCTTTCCCTCCCCCAGTTCCTCTCTCCCCTGCTTCTCATTCACCTTCAGACCCTAGGAACTGCTGAGGCCTCTGCCTTTTCCCACAGTGACTCTACTCCATCCCCACCCCACTCGCCCCCTCCCCCTCTCCTGACCTCTGACACATCTTCTCACATGCATAACCTGTTTGGACAAGCACAAGCTAGGACATCAGGGTCCTGGGCATTCCCCAGAGCTCCACGTTGTGAGCACAGCAACGCCCCCTGGGGCTTCTCTTAACCCTTCTGGTTTATGTTTCAGAGCAGGAGTCCTGGGGCGACATCAGGAAGGAACTCTTGTTACAGGGACATCATCCCATTGTGCACGGAATCTCTTGTGGAACTTGGTAAAGACTGTGATGCCTACAGGATTCTGTAGAAATGATGCTTCATCAACTGCTTAGCTAACGTGGATGCCCGCCAGGCTGAGACCCATGATGTGGGAGTGGTGTAGCTCCCCTCCCCTCCTGTGCTCAGGGAGGGTCTGATCTGGTTAGAAATGCAGATTCTGACTAGGCAGATGTGCGGTGGACCAGAGATCCTTCCTCTGGCAAGCTCTCAGCGAGGGTTGATCTTACTGGACTGTGAAACACTTCCTTCCTTCCTCCCTCTCTCCCCCGCTCTTCTCCTCCTCCTCCTCCTCCTCCTCCTCCTCCTCCTCCTCCTCCTCCTCCTCCTCCTCCTCCTCCTCCTCCTCCTCCTCCTCCTCCTTCTTCTTCTTCTTCTTCTTCTTCTTCTTCTTCTTCTTCTTCTTCTTCTTCTTCTTCTTCTTCTTCTTCTTCTTCTTCTTCTTCTTCTTCTTCTTCTTCTTCTCCTGCTCCTCCTGCTCCTTCTCCTTCTCTTTCTCCTTCTCCTTCTCCTTCTCCTTCTCCTTCTCCTTCTCCTTCTCCTTCTCCTTCTTCTCCTTCTCCTTCTCCTTCTTCTCCTTCTCCTTCTCCTTCTCCTTCTCCTTCTCCTTCTCCTTCTCCTTCTCCTTCTCCTTCTCCTTCTCCTTCTCCTGCTCCTCCATTCCCAAGTGTTTTTTGTTTGTTAGCTAGTTTTGTGTTTTTACAGAGAGGGAGAATGAAAGGCAGGAAGGGAGAGGGAGACAGATAGAGAGAGATAGACAGAAACATCAACGTGAGAAAGATACATCAATTGGTTTGGTTGCCTCCTGCACACGCCTGACTTGGACCTGGAAGCAAACCTGCAACCCAGGTAGGTTCCCTTGTCTGGAAGTTGAATCCATGACCCTTTGGTACATGGGCTAATGCTCTGACCAATGAGTCACACTGGCAAGGGCTCCAATGTTTATTAATAAATACAACTTAATGTTACAGTTAACATTTATTATGAATATCTACATTGCTGTTAAAAAACTACAAGAGCTTGGCCGGTGTGGCTCAGTGGTTGAATATCCACCTATGAATCAAGTGGTCACTGTTTGTTTCCAGGTCACATGTTTGGATTGCAGGCTTGACCCCCAGTGGGGTTGTACAGGAGTCAGCCAATCAATGATTCTCTCTCATCATTGATGTTTCTATCTCTCTCTCTCTCCCTTCCTCTCTGAAATCAATAAAAATATACATTAAAAATTGCAAGAGCATTGAAGCACATTTTCAATAGCAAGGCTGATGGAGACCCCTTTTGCTGGGAAGACAACCCTCTCACACCAGCATTGGTTTCTGCTATGTCCTGGTCTTGCACCTGGGTCCTTCAGCACCACACAGATAACCCCAAAGGTCCCCAAACCTGAGAATTATTTCCATTTGTGACACTCAACCAAGCCCAGCACTGGGTCTTCCCCATGTTCTCAAAAGCACTGGGAAGGTTGGATTTCCTCCCAGCAGGAAGGCCACAGAGAGGACTCTGGGCGTGGGTAAGGGGCACGCTGAGTGATGAGTGAAGAGGGGATCTACCTTCTCTCCAGGTGTCACCAGCTTGGCCTATACTTCTAGGGATGGAGACCAGGACTGGGTGTCCCAGAAGGACCTACAGTTCCAGAGTGTCCTGGGAATAAAGATGTTGGTGGGGAGGTCAGGTGGCTGTGGGATCCCTGGTCTACAGGGACAATTTCAGGGAGACCCTATCTTTCCGGGTCTGGTGGCTGAGACTGTCCATGTGCTCCCTGACCACTGGGGCAACCTTTGTCCTCTCTGCCTGGGGCAATTTTCTGTGGTCACTCCACCTTGCTCATGGGTGATGCCAGACAGGGAGTGGGAAGAAGCATAGGGACCTCTGCCAGAGCAGGTGCTCATAGGCCCCTGGAAGGAACAAGTGGGACAGAGTAGACATGTGGGAGAAACCCAGAAGGGTCTGTGGTATGGAAATCAGGCTCTTTTTTTCCACTCCTTAGCCAAAGCCATATTATGTGTTAATTTTATGTGTGTCCTCTGTGTGTGTCTCAATGTTGTCACCTAGAGGACAGAAGAGACCAGTGGCCAATGTCAGGGGCTGCACCAGGAATGCTGACCTGCTCCAGAGGGTGGGAGCTGACCCTGAGCTGACCCTGAGCCCTGGGCAGAGATGGGCTCTGACCTGAAGGTTGAGTGGCCATTCATCTCAGGTCCCGGTCACTGTGGGTCACTGGTTGCCTGACTTCATCCCAGGGCAGTGTAAGCCAGTGAGAGCACAGGTGTTGTCCAGAGAAATCCTGAACCAGTGTCAGGAGAACCTTCTCCCCCCGCCTTCCATCTCTTGTTGGGGGATGTGTTGTCTTAGGAGGAGCTCTTTGTCCCTAAGTTTCAAAGGAAGGACCACGTGAGGGTTCTCTTAATTGTTTCTAGAAAGGGCACCAGCCTATGGGGCTGGTCCATAGATTGCCCTGTGGCATTGCATCCAACTCATCTGTGTCCCTGTCTGTCATCTTCTCTAGGCCTTTCTACATGGCCAAGGAGCTGGAGAAGCTCCACGTGGAGACTCAGCCACAGGATGGGGAGACCCTATGAGACCCTCAGCCCCTCTGAGATGGAAGGGACCACACAGATTCTGGGTTCTCTTGGCCAGTCCTACATGAGAAGTTCCCCTTGTTCCCCAGGACATCATGAGCTGGCTGGTGAGATGTTTTCTGGAGACCACCAGGACCCTGTGATGGGGAGTTGTGGTGGGGGCTGTTTCTCTGTTTTCTGTGACCCACACGGAAAATGACAGGTTCCTGAATGGAGGATCTGGGGATTAATAAATCAAAGGGAAAAAAAAGGAGACTAAGACACAGAAATAGATTCAATCTGGGATCCAGGTGGGGTGCTGTCACTCTGATGGAGAGATAGTCAACCACCCACTACAGACAACACAGGGCATGTATTGATTTCCAGAGGGGGCTTTAAGGTCAAAGAAGTTTTGGGTGTGCCCAGGTCTTATTCATTCCCTCAATCTTGGGATTTAGCATGTTAAGACCTGGGTAAGTCAAGGTCCTATTCGTTCTTCATTCCAAGCACATGGATAAAGATAAGAAATCAGTACTGATAACAGTCTCCAACATTTTGGGAGGCTGTTTCTGGGGGACAGCCATGCCAGTCACCTTGGACTCAGCTGACATTAATTTAAAGGTCATCCATGTGCATTCCCAAGGGGCCCTCTACGGGGAGTTGTCCCCTGATTCCTTTGTGGTCATGATGGACTCTCTTCTTTCCCAGGCCTGACTCCATCTGAGGTGGTGAAGCCAGAGTTTGCACCATGCTATGTTTCTGTAAGAAGAGAAAGAACTCTTCTAGTTAGCTTCTCCCCCAGGAGAAGTCATTCATAAGGTAGAGATGGGGAGTATTATGGTTTTCTGGGAATGAAGGGGGTTCCAACCTCTCATGGTTAGAAATGTCCTTTTTTGATAACTAAAAGGGGTAAAGGCCTATCCATGGGGTAATAAAAACTACAAGAACTTGGCCAGTGTGTCTCAGTGGCTCAGTGGTTGAACATCCACCTATGAATCAAGAGGTCATAGTTTGATTCCCAGGCAGGGCACATGTCTGGATTGCTGACACCAATGCTTTTGTGTTTATAAGAACATGCTCCAACATGGGTGTCACCTGTGGTGACAGGTAACTGTTGTGTGGTTTCCTCACCAATTTTATGAATATATATATATATATATATATATATATATATATATATATATATATATATAATTGATTTCAGAGATGAAGGGAGAGGGAGAAAGAGAAACATCAATGATGAGAGAGAATCATTGATTGGCTGCCTCCTGCACATCTCATACTGGGATCAAGCCTGCAACCCAAGCATGTGCCCTGACTGGAAATTGAACCATGACCTCCTGGTTCATAAGTTGATCCTCAACTACTGAGCCATGCTGGCTGGGCCATTTAATGAGTGTTCACTGAGCATCTGTTATGAGTCAAACCCTATGACCCTGAGTCCTGGGAAGTCAGACAACAGGACATACCTTGGCCTCTGTGGATAGCCTCAGTCAGTGGCCTTCCCTGTTCCCATTCTAGGCAGCTGGTCCTGTGGTGGCTGCCCCCTCACAATCTCTGGTACACTAGCCCCTGACCCCTGTGAGGAAAGGAGGAGGATGAGATTGGCATTCTCCAAGGTTCTGCCCTTTTTGGATAGCTTGAGAATCCTGATGTGTCCAAAAAGAGTCATTGTTGCATCTCCTGGTGGAAGCATTTCTCCTTTGGAACTAAGACCTCTAGGCCAGCAGAGCATAATGTGTTGGGGACAGGGAGCAGAAAATTTGCTACCAGATTATTAAAGGTTATGATGAGAAGGGTCATTCCCATATCCCCCATTGATTCCTGGGCCTGTGAATCCTGACTATGGGAAAAACATCATCATATATTCAGAGAATATATGGCTTCCTGGAATACTTTCCCACAGCCTGCAAGATGTTGTCACCCATTTGGTGCCACCGAGTTCCCAAAAGTCCATTCCATGTTTCTATCAAGCCAGCTGCTTTCAGGATGGCAAAACCAGTGAATTCCATGGGCATGTACCCACTGCTGCATATCATCTGCCATGAGGTGAGTCTGCTGATCAGAAACAATGCTATGTGGAGTACCATGATGTAAGATAGGCTTTCTCTGAGTCAATTGATGGTAGCTTTTGCAGAAGCATGTGTACAGGGAAGGCAAATTTGTATCCAGAATGATTGTCTATTCCAATGAAATGAAACACTCCCTTTCCATGATGGAAGTAGTCTGTGTAATCACCCTGCCACTGGGTAGCTACTGATCACCCTGGGGAGTGGTGCCATGTCAGGGGCCTAGGGTTGGTCTATGAGCTGACAGATTGGCCACTTAGTGGTGGCCATAGCCAGGTTGGCCTTGGTGAGTGGAAGTCTGTGCTGCTGAGCCCATGCATAACCTCCATTCCTGCTACAATGGCCTCTTTGTTTTTATACCCAGCAAGTGATGACAGGGGTGGCTTCAGAAAGAGTCTGACTAGCATCAAAAGAACAGGTCATCCTATCCACTTGATTATGAAAATCCTCTTCTCCTGAGGCAAATAGTGAGCATTCAGAGAAGTCTATCATATGCTTTTCCCCCAGACCTATTTGCCACCAGTTTTCCAGTCATGTTCAAGTCTTTGACATTCAGCCAAATCATCAGTCACAACCTGTGAAATGGTATCTAGTTACATATCTGGCCTTTTCTCCCCAAAGCAAAGTGAACAGTTAGTTTCACTGCCTGAAGCTCTGCCCTCTGAGAGGATTCTCCTTCAACCCAGTACTTCAGGGATGTTCCAGAAAAGGGCAGTAGTGCTGCAGCTGTTCACTGTCCAATGGTGCCTGCATATCACACAGAACTGTCTATAAACCAGGCCCAAGTTTCCTCCATCAACAGATTGTAGGGAAATCCCCACAGCTGTCACTGGGAGAGAGAACAGTGTAGCAGGAGTGGGGGACATGGATATTCAAACTACTTTTTCATGTGACTTACTTGTGACTTCAAGCTTGCTCAGGCCATATTGTGTATATACCATTTCCACTTGATGATGCAATTCCACTGTCCATGCCTAGTTTTCTGACTTGGTGGTCAGATAACACCCCTTTCATGATGGGGCCAGTCAGTTCAGGCCCTGTGTCCAGTAACCCCTAAAATATCTGATTATTTCCTTTTCCCTAGTGCACAGAAAAGTGTACAGACAAGTCAGGTTGCCTGGTAATTTGGTGGCCCATGGTCAAGCATTCAGTTTATACTAAGGCCCGTTAACAAGCTAAAAGCTGTTTTTCAAAAGAAGAATAATTATTTTAAAAAATCTTTATTGTTGAGAGTATTACAGATGTCCCTTCCCCCTCTCCCCCCATAGTCTGCCTCTACCCTGGTCCCACCCCAGGCCTTCACCACCCTATTGTCAGTGTCCCTTTGTAATGCATGTAAGCAAATAAGATTTTTGGTTAATCTCTTCCCACCCCCTTTCCTCTGATTCTTATTCACCAGTTTATTTTGTTCATTTGATTTTTTGCTCATTTATTTTGATTTTTAGATTCAATTGTTGATAAATATGTACCTATTGCCATTTTATATTATTTTAAAAATATATATTTTATTGATTTTTTTTTTTTTTTACAGAGAGGAAAGGAGAGGGATAGAGAGCTAGAAACATCATGAGAGAGAATCATCAACCAGCTGCCTCCTGCACACCCTCTACTGGGGATGTGCCTACATGCCCTTGACCAGAATTGAACCAGGGACCTTTTAGTCCACAGACCAACACTCTATCCACTGAGCCAAACAGGTTTTGGCCCCATTTAATTATTTTTTATTCTCCTTCTCCTTCCTCTTCTTAAGTAATTCCCTTCAAGAAAATTGGACAGATACATGCAAACAATGACTAGACCACCAACTTACACCATACACAAGAATAAACTCAAAATAAATAAAAGACTCCATAAGTTGGGAAACAATAAAAATCCCAGAAGAAACCATAGACAGCAAAATCTCAGACTTCTCTTGTAGCAATATGTTAAGGGATACACCTCCTAGGGCAAAGTAAACTAAGGAGAAAATAAACAAATGAAACTACATCCAAATAACAAGTTTCTGCACAGTAAAAGAATCCATCAACAAAACATAAAATGATCCAACCCTATGGGAAACCATATTTGACCATGATACATCTCATAAAGGGTTAATATCCAAAATATATGAGGAACTTAACAAAAGACAAACAATTAAATAAGAAAATGGGCAAAGGACCTATGTAGACACTTTTCCAAAGTGGACATACAAATGGCCAAGAGACATATGAAACAATGCTCAAAATCAATGATCATCGGAGAGATGAAAATTAGTAAGACAATGAGGTATCACCTCACACCTTTCAGAATGGCTAGTATCAACAACTTAACAAATGACAAGTATGCACCTCTATGTTCCTAGCAGCACAATTTACAATAGTTAAGATCTGGAAACAACCCAAATGCCCATCAGTAGATGAATGGATAAAAAAGCTGTGGTACATTTAGACTATGAAATACTATGCAGCAGTAATAACGAAGAATCTCTTACCTTTGAGATAGCATGGAGGTACTTGGAGAGTATCATGATAAGTGAAATAAGTCTGTCGGAGAAAGACAAATATCACATGATCTCACTCATATGTGGAATCTAATTAACAAAATAAACTGATGACCAGAGAGGATCCAGATCATGGAAGCATGGAACAGAATGTGAAATCTCAGAGGGAGGCGAGGAACGGTGGGTGGATGGCAGGTAATCAACCAGAGACCATATATGTATATATGCATAAGCCATGGATGTGGACAATTAGGTGGTGAAAGCCTGGGGTAGGACATGGGAGTGGGGTGGAGGAGGTTAATGAGGACATATGTAATATTTTCAACAATAAAGATTAAAAAAAAACAAAGAATACCCTTCAACATTTCATGTAATAGTGGTTTGGTGGTGATGAACTCCTTTAGCTTTTTCTTGTCTGTGAAGCTCTTTACCTGATTTTTACTTATAAATGATAGCTTAGCTGGGTAGAGTAATCTTGGTTGTAGGTCCTTACTATTCATCACTTTGAATTTTTCTTGCCACTTCCTTCTTGCTTGCAAAGTTCCTGTTGAGAAGTCATCTGACAGTCCTATGGGTGCTCCCTTGTAGGTAAATAACTGCTTTTCTTTTGCTGGTTTTAAGATTCTTTCATTGTCTTTAACCCTTGGCATTTTATAAAATGTATTTTATTGAGTTTTTACAGAGAGGAAGGGAGAGAGATAGAGAGTTACAAACATCAATGAGAGAGCGCCATCGATCAGCTGCCTCTTGCACACCCCATACTGGGGATATGCCAGCAACCAAGGTACATCCCCTTGACCGGAATCAAACCTGGGACCCTATAGTCCCCAAGCCTATGCTCTATCCATTGAGCCAAACCAGTTTTGGCAACCATTGGCATTTTAATTATGATGTGCCCTGGTGTAGGCCTCTTTGGGTTCCTCTTGTTTGGGACTCGGTTTTTCCTGGACTTGTAAGTCTATTTCTTTAACCAGATAGGGACAGTTTTCTGTCATTATTTCTTCAAATAGGTTTTCAATATTTTTTTCTCTCTCTTCTTCTGACACTCCAAGAAATGAATGTTGATATGCTTGAAGTTATCCTATAGAGACTCCTTACACTATCTTCATAATTTTGTATTCTTTTTACTCTTCTGATTGGGTGTTTTTTGCTTCCTCATATTTCACATCATTGATTTGATTCTTGGAATCCTCTGTTGTTGAATGCCTGTAAGTTATTCTTTATTTCAATTAGTGTATGCTTAATTTCTGACATTTCCCCCCCAATGTCTTTGAAATTTTCACTAAGATAATTGAAAGTCTCACCAAGTTCCTTTAAGGTCTCTTGAAGATCCACGAGTAACCTTATAACCATTGTTTTGAAGTCTGTATCCAGTAGTTTGCTTTGTTCTGTTTCTTTCATTTGTGACATGATTCTTTGTCTCCACATTTTGGCTGTGTTTGTTTCTATGTATTGGGTAGAGAGGCTATGTTTCCTTGAGCTGGTAGAGTAGCCTTGTATAGGAGGTATCCTATAGGGCCCAGTGGATTACCCTCCACAGTCACCTGAGCTGGGCACTCTAAGTGTGCCCATTTGTGGGCTGTGCACCCAGTCTTATACCTGAGACTTGATTGCTGTTGGTGTCACTGGGAGGAATTGACCTCCAGATCAATTGGTTGTGAGGACGGGATGCTATTACAGTTGGAGAGCTGCTGTGCAGGAGACACTCCTATGGAACAGGACTTGCTTCAATAGGACTCTGGTGCTCACTGAGTCTGCCCCTTGAGTGTGTCACTTGTGAATGCATAGAGTTGTAATTTGGTATGGTCTGAAGCTTGGTTCACTGGCTCTTGGGTCTCTAGGGAGGTTCAAAATTAGTGCTGTCTGGGGCCACCTGGCAGAGACTATAGAGAGGTCTGCTTTTTCCTCTTATTTATTTTAAAAAATATATATTTTATTGATTTTTAACAGAGAGGAAGGGAGAGAGCTAGAGAGCTAGAAACGTCTATGAGAGAGAAACATCAACCAGCTGCCTCTTGCACACCCTCTACCGGGGATGTGCCCACAACCAATATACATGCCCTTGACCGGAATTGAACCTGGGACCTTTCAGTCTGCAGACCGATGCTCTACCACTGAGCCAAAAATGGTTTAGGCCCTTCCTCTTATTTGTATGAGGTTTGGAAGTCCCCAGGTGAGGCCCATCTGTGAAGCAAGGCATGCCAGTGCTTGTTTTGGGTCTTGGGGACCTTTTATTGTTAGATTTGGGGCATGTTAGGCCCAACTGCTGCTTGTTTGAGAGATTTTCCCAAAGTCCGAAGCCTAAGCCAGGGCAGATCATTCATATGGAAAAACTTCTACAAACAGCATGCTGCAAATTGGATTGGGCTGGGTCTCAGGGAATCACCAGAGTGGAGCAAACAGTGTGTTCCAGGTTGATGGGGACTCAGATAGAGTTGCCAGCCAGCCCTGGGTCAGGATAAGTCTTGGCATAGGAACAATGACCCCCGTGAGCACTTCTGTCAGGTAGAAAGCCACCCCTGGGTTCTTGTCCTGATGCCAGACAATCCAGTTCCTCACCATATGTGTCTGGGTTTCCCAACAACTGCTGATGCTGGAGATAAGAGAAAGTGAGTATGAGTAAGTTTGTGCCCGGCCCTTTAAGAGGAATACCTGGGTCTCCAGCAGCCTCCCTGTCCCTCAGGCACAATCTCTGCTGTTTTTTACAGCCTGAAGTTATGGGGACTTCTCTTCCCAGCTCTGGGACCATGGGTAGGGGGTCTGATGTTCGGCTGGGACCCCTTTCTCATTGTAGCAGCCTCCACAGGACAATCTCCCTCTGGATTAAAGAAATGGCCCACATTGGTGCCGAACCAGCCTGTTCCATGCCTCTGCCCTTCCTAGAAGTCTCAATGTGCTTTCTTCTTTACTTCTTTAGTTGTAGGGCTTCCATTCAGCCAGCTTTCAGGCAGTCCTGAGTGATGGTTGTCCTGTATTTTAGTTGTCATTCAATGTGGTTATCAGAGGTCGGAAATACTGGCATTTACCTACCCCATCATCTTGATTCTCCCCAGATTATGAGTATTGTTCACTGAGGTGTTTTTTTTTTTTTTCCATTTTAATTTGGCTAGAACCTTTCCCCATCCTTCCACTCTCATTCTGCATGAGTCTTTTGTTCTGAGGCAGTTCTATTATAGACAACATATAATTGGGTCATGTTTTTGTATTCATTAAGCTACCCTATATCTTTTACTTAGAGCATTTAATCTACTTACATTTAAGATTATTATTAATAAGTACTTATTTATTGCCATTTTAAAAAATAAACTTTTATTGTTCATATTATTACAAAAGTTCCTCATTTCCCCCCCCCCCCCTCCTCCAGGTTCCTAACCCACTCTCTGCCCTTTCCTCATCCCCCCATTGTCCTCATCCATAGGTGCACAGTTTATGTTTAGTCTCTTCCCGCACTCCCCACTCCTCTTTTCCCTGAGAATCATCAGTCCACTCCCAGTCCATACCTCTGATTCTATTATATTCAACAGTTAATATTGTTCATCAGGTTTTTTAATTCCCTTGGTTTTTAGATTCACTTGTTGATAGTTATGTATTTGTTGTTCATAATTTTTATCTTTATTTTCTTCCTCTTCCTAAGGAACCCCCTTCAGCAATTCATATAATTCTGTTGTGGCAGTGATCAACTCCTTTAGCTTTTTTTAAAATATATATATTTTTTATTAGTGAAGCTCTTTATCTGACCTTTGATTCTGAGTGATAGCTTTGCTGGGTAGATTATCTTTGGCTGTAGGTTCTTGCTATTCATAACCTTGAATATTTCTTGCCATTCCCATCTGGCCTGCATGGTTTCTGTTGAGAAATCAGCTGACATTCCTATGGGTGCTCCTTTATAGGTAACTACCTGTTTCTCTCTTGCTGCTTTTAATATTCTCTCTTTGTCTTTTGCTCTTGGAATTTTAATTATGATGTGTCTTGGTGTGGTCCTTTTTGGATTCCTTTTGTTTGGGGTTCTGTGTGCTTCCTGGACTTGTAGTTCTAATTCTTTCACCAGGTGGGGAAAGTTTTCTGTCACTATTTCTTTCAGTATGTTTTCGGTATCTTGCTCTCTCTCATCTTCTGGGACCCCCATAATTCTGATGTTGGTTCGCTTGAAGTTGTCCCAGAGGTTTCTTACATTATCTTCAACTTTTTGGATTCTCTTATCTTCTTGCTTCTGCAGAGGAGTATCTTCTGGCTCTTTATGTTCCAAATCTTTTACCTGATTCTTGCGATCTTCCATTCTGTTTTTAGGACTCTGTATAATATTTTTTATTTCAGAGAATGTTTTCTTTATTTCTTGTTGATCCCTTATTATTTCTTATTGATCTCTTATTATTTCTTGTTGATCCCTTATTATTTCTAGTTGATCCCTTTTCATATCCTCATAGGTCTTATCGGCCTTTTCTAGGAAATTCTTGAAAAACCTTATAAGTGTGGTTTGGAACTCTATATCCAGTCGCTTTTTGTCCTCCATTTCTTTCGTTTGTGATCTGTTTCCTTGTCTTGGCATTTTCACAGCTTCCCTGAGTTGGTAGCCATATCCAGTCGCTTTTTGTCCTCCATTTCTTTCGTTTGTGATCTGTTTCCTTGTCTTGGCATTTTCACAGCTTCCCTGAGTTGGTAGCCATAAAAGTCTCTGTGTTCAGTTTGGATGGGGTGGAGTTTCAGGGTGGAGCCTACAGCCTTGGCTTCCATCAGCCATGCCCTATGGGCTTCTGAGTCTCAGTATTCCTCAGGGTCCTTCAGGGTCTTTCAGTACTCGTTGCAAGCACCTCTGAAAGAAAAGTGCCCTTGAGTTTTGCCTGCTACCCAACAGTTTAGGCTCTCCCCCAGTGAGCCCAGAACTGGGCTTCAGTTCAGTTTGAAGAGGGATTGGAAGTGGGGTTCAGAGCAGTCTGGAGCTTTTGTCTCCTTCCCACTAGGGCAATGCAGCGGCAATGTGCGCACCTTCGGGACTCCCTTTCGCCGCTCCCCTGGGTTTCCGCCTTACAGCCCAGGCTCCCTCTGTATGAGCCTGGGTCCCCAGGATCTGGCCTAGAACTGGGGTTCAGTGCTGTCGGATCTGGGGTTCAGCATAGTCCGGAGCTTTTATCTCCTTCTTGCTAGGGAATGCCAGCCAGGCAGTCAGCCTCCCTCTCCTCTCCGGCTCCGTCCTCTCTGCATGCACAACATGTCTGAGTACCTTAGGCTTTTACAGCTCCTCTGATTTTCCTTTTGGTTTTCTCTTTCCTTCTCATTATAGAATTTCCAGTCAGTCGACTTTCCTGTAGTTCTGGGTAATGTCCATTTTATATTTTAATTGTATTTTATTGAAATTGTTGTGTGAGGCTGCAGTTAGGTGTTACCCTGTTTCCCCGAAAATAAGACAGTGTCTTATATTAATTTTTGCTCCCAAAGATGCGCTAGGTCTTATTTTCAGGGGATGTCTTATTTTTCCATGAAGAAGAATACGGTACACATTTATTGTTAAATGAAAATAAAGGAAATTTATTACCTGTATATGGTAGTACAGTAGTTGTCAACACAAACCAGACAAACTGTGAATCCTACAGTATCAAGAATTTACTCATTTATTCAATCATGTCATCATCTTTTGGAACATCATCATAACAAACCAATTCCTGAATTTCCTGGTGAATTTCTTGTGACTCCATTTCTTTCAGAATCAGTGGACCAAATCTCTTATGTTTAGCCTAGGGTGTCCTTATTTTTGGAAGGATGCCTTATATTTCACTCAGAAGGAAACCTGTAAGTAGGTCTTATTTTCGGAGGATGTCTTATTTTCAGGGAAACATGGTACCTATGCCGCCATCTTGGATTCTCTCCTGCCATTTTAATTCTGTATGCCTATTTTTCTCTATATATTTATCCTCATTACAGCAGCACCTTTAGTATTTCTTGCAGTGCTGGTTTGGTGGTGATCAACTCTTTAGATTTTTTTGTATGTGTCTGGGAAACTATTTTGCCACCTATTTTGAATGATATCCTTGCTGGATATAATAATCTTGGTTTCAGATACTTCATTTTCATTACCTTGAGTACTTTATATCATTCCCTTCTGGCCTGTAGAGTTTCTGATGAGAAATCAGGTGACAGCCTTATGAGAGCTCCTTTGTAGGTAACAAATTGCTTATCTCTTGTTGCCTTTAAGTTTCTCTCTGGTCTTTAATTTCTGGCATTTTAATTATGATATGTCTAGGCATGGGCCTGTTTGGCTTCTTATTGTTTTGGACTCTCTGTGCCTCCTGAACTTGTGAGACTTTTTCCTTCACCAGTTTAGGGAAGTTTTCTGCCATTATTTCTTCAAACATGTTCTCTATCCCTTGCTTCCTTTTGCCCCCTTCTGGCACACATATTATGTGAATACTAGTGGCCCAGTGCACAAAATTTGTGCATGGGGGGTGGTGTCCCTCAGCCTCGCCTGGGACACCTCGGACATCCCTCTCACAATCTGGGACTGCTGGGTCCTAATTACTCACCTGCATGCCTTATTGCCCCTTACCACTCTGCCTGCTTGCCTGATCACCCCAACTCCCCTCTGCCTGCCTGCTTGCCCCCAATTGTCCATCCCCCCCACCAATCTACTCACCCAAACTTCCCCCCTGCTGGCCTGATTGCATCCAACTACCCCCCTGTCAGCCTTCTTGCCCCCAACTTCCCCCCTTCCACTGACCTTCTTACCCCCAATTGCCCTCTCTTGCTGGCCTGATTGTCCCCGCCCCTGCCGCCCCCGCCAGCCTGATCATCCCCAACTGCCCCTCCCCTGCTGGCCTGATCATCCCCAACTGCCCCCCCTCTCAGCCTGCTTGCCCCCAACTGCCTCCTTGATAGCCCTCAATCACCCCCACCTCCACCTGCTCGCTCCCAATTGCCCTCCCCTCCTGCCCTGATTGCCCCTAACCACCTCTGCCTCAGCCCTGCCACCATGGCTTTGTCTGGAAGGATGTCAGGAAGGTCTCCTGGTGTAATTAGCATATTACCCTTTTATTAGTATAGATTGTTATTTTCATATTGTCCCATAGCTCCCTTAAGCAATCCTCCAATTTTTTAATTTTATCTTATTTTTTGGTTCTTAGATTGATCGACTTTTTTCCACCCTGATTTCTAATACATTGATCCAATCCTTAGCTTCCCCTAATCTGCCGTGTATTCCTTCCAACGTGTTCTTTATTAGTGTTATGTCATTCTTTAGTTCCTACTGTTCTTTTTTCATAGTTACTATATCTTTTCTCATGCTATTGAGCATCTTAACCATCATTATTCAGAACTCTATATCAGATAAATTTCTTATCTCTATTCCATTTAGCTCTTCTTCTGGAGAATTCTCTTGTTCTTTAATTTGGTGTGTGTGTGTGTATTTTGTTTTTTTGTTTTGTTTTTGTTTTTGTCTCTCCATTTTGGCTGCCTGTTTGGATTTGTGTTTATGTATTAGGTAGATCTGCTATTATGCCCATCTCTAGTGCAGTACAATGTAAGACATTATTTCTGATTGGCCCTGAGTACACAGTTCAGGGGCTATCAGCAGTCTACAGCTTGTGGCTCCCTCTGCTGGAGCTGGATGCCCTTGGAAAGGACCAAGATGTACACCAGACAGCGCTTTTCCTAGTCCCGGACCTACCTGGAGATCAGGGAAAGACTCAAAGCCTCCAGAGATTTATTTCTGGCCTGCAATCTTTAAAAAAAAAAAAAAAAAAAATATATATATATATATATATATATATATATATATATATATATAATTGATTTTTTTACAGAGAGGAAGAGAGAGGGATAGAGAGGAACATCAAGGAGAGAGAATCATTGATCAGCTGCCTCTTGCACACCTCCCACTGGGAATGTATCCACAACCAAGGTAGATGCCCTTGACCGGAATTGAACCTGGGACCCCATTTGTATTTTTACATTGAAATCAAAGGAGGGACGTAGGTATCTTACTTGAAATTCGTTGGTGATAGATTTAGGAGGTGGGATAAAGCAAAGCGGGGGGTAGGGGAGAACCCCTGGGATTGGATAAAAAATAAAATGATAGACACATACTTAGATGGGTGCAGGCACAATTAACATAATAATGAAGAAATTTGTTGTATCTGTCCTGGCGCCCAGCACATTTGGTTGTTCCCCAGGGGCTCTAGAAAAAAGGGAAGTTACAAGTTACCCAGACACTTCAAGGATATGTTATCATAGATGCAAAAAGACAGATAGACTCAGTTAAGGAAAAGGTTGATCTTCTCAGTGATAACTGCCCACCATAACTGCTTTTAGTTAAAGTTGAATTTCAGACCATCCTTTGTGGTTAATTTAGGTCTCTGAGTTTGTAAGACTGCCATGCAGGCCTCCCCTGAGCTTGTCGGGTCAGCATGTGGCCCCTTTCGTTCACAACTATAGTAATTAGGTGGTAGCAGAAGCAGTGTCCACCCATTTACCCACCTTTCCTTTTTTTATTCATTCTCTGAACACTGACATCCATTTTCCTGTGCCAGATCCTTATGTAGGAGCCATGGCCCATTGAGAAGCACAACAAGTCCTCCTGCCTGTCTCTTGGCAATCAGGGATCCATAGAACACATGACATGAGATGGGTAACCACTGGACATGCCACAGCACGAAGGAGGAGAGTTGGAGGTAGGAGTTCAGAGGGGCCCCATTGTGTCCATCCATGGAGGTTGCAATGATCTTGTGGCAAGATGGCTAGTGATATTGTCTGCAAAGAAGGGAATGAGCAGGTTTATGGAGAAAGGCAGAGGAAATCCCAGGTGGGGACCATGTGGGCAGATACAAGGTGGCAAAGGCAAATATTTTTTTTAAAAAAATTTAATTGATTTCAGAGAGGAAGGAAAAGGGAGAGAGAGATAGAACATCCATGATAATAGAGAATCATTGATCGGCTGCCTCCTGCAAGCCCCACACTGGGGATTGAGCTAGAAACCTAGGTGTGATCCCTGACCTCCAGGTTCATAGGTTGA
Source organism: Pipistrellus nathusii (assembly GCA_963693515.1). Classification (NCBI taxonomy): domain Eukaryota; kingdom Metazoa; phylum Chordata; class Mammalia; order Chiroptera; family Vespertilionidae; genus Pipistrellus; species Pipistrellus nathusii. The sequence continues at coordinate 36,819,336 of OY882872.1, read as the reverse complement.
TGTTCAACCACTGAGCAATGCTGCCTGGGCAGAGGCAAGTCTTGATGTACCAAGATTATGGGGCTGTAGTATATGTGGACTAGGGATGACAAGGAGCAGGTGAGAGGAAGGCCATGGGGAAGATGAGATGCAACAGATGGTGGCTTTTCTGAAGAGCTGCTGTGTTTGTGGGTGTTTTTCCTAGAGCCTGGGCTGAAGAGGACAGGAGGACTCAAGATGCTGGGAGAGGAGGTGAGAAGAAACACTTGCTATGTGTCCACCTTCCTTGTTCATATTTGTGTGGACAGCAGCTGGCCCCATTTTCTGTTTTCTCTGGTTCCTACCTGCATTTGCAAAGGTAGAGATGCTAGGAGCTGTCCATGGTTCCCTGTTTCCAGGGGCAGTGCGAGGACAACCCAGTGCTTTCCTGGCTGGACAGGGATTCTTGTGACTCTCACCCTTTTCTGTTAATGTTGCCCTCACTGCAACTGCTTTTCCCCAGAAACAGGGCTAGGGGATGAGATAATTTAGACATACTATTTTCCCTGTGTGCCCCAGGGAAGAATGGACTTTGAGTTTCAGGTGAATTTCTGCTAAGAATAAATTCCATGAGCAGAAAAAGAGCAAATGAAGGAAGGGTCTTCTTTATTCAGATCCTTGCCTGGTGATCATAAGTGGGTCACAGATCTGTTCACTTTCCCTGGAAGCCTCCTACTTCCTAAAGAGAATGCCACAACACCTATAATGTTAAAGATTTATGAGATTTTTCAACTCAGTATGGCACTGTCAGCCCTCCCCATATCCTACCCACCACCCATCCCTGCTACTCATAGAGCATTTGGAAGTGTGTGTGCATGTTTATTGTGGGGGTATTTTGGCTCCATCATGACTCCATAGGCCTTCCAGAACTTAGTATGGAGGAAGAGAGCAAAAGCTCAGGACTATCTTACCTAACAAGGTGTTTTTGGTTTTTTTTTTCATCCAAAATGCCAATGTATGTTCCACAGAAGAAAAAAATTATTTTTCTTTATAACTCATACCTGACAGGTATGGGTTATAATTATATTTAAATAATTATCATTATTTCTTCAAATAGATTTTTAAATATCTTGCTCTCTCTTCTTCTGACACCCCCATAATTCTGATGTTGGCACGCTTGAAGTTGATGTAAGAAGTCTCTGGGACAACTTCAAGCGAACCAACATCAGAATTATGGGGGTGCCAGAAGAAGAGAGAGAGCAAGACACTGGAAACCTACTTGAAGAAATAATGACTGAAAAGTTCCCCCACCTGGTGAAAGAAATAGACTTACAAGTCCAGGAAGTGCACAGAACCCCAAAGAAAAGAAATCCAAAGAGGACCACAAGACACATCATAATTAAAATGGCAAGGGCAGCCGAAATCAGTTTGGCTCGGTGGATAGAGCATTGGTCTGCAGACGGAAAGGTCCCAGGTTCGATTCCAGTCAAGGGCATGTACCTTGGTTGCGGGCACATCCCCAGTAGTCTAGTGTGCAAGAGGCAGCTGATCGATGATTCTCTCTCATAGATGTTTCTTTTTTTTAATTTATTAAGTTTTTATTGTTCATATTATTACAAATGTCCCCTCCCCCATGATTGCTCTCTTCCACCAGGTTCCCACCCCACCCTCTGCCCTTTCCCCATTCCCCATTGTCCTCATCCATAGGTGCACAGTTTATGTTCAGTCTCTTCCCACATCCCCCTCTCCCCTTTTCCCCAAGAATCATCAGTTCACTCCCCTTCCATACTATTCTATTATATTCTATTATATTCAACAGTTAATATTGTTCATCAGATTTTTTATTAATTTCCTTGGTTTTTAGATTCACTTGTTGTCAGTTACGTATTTGTTGTTCATAATTTTTATCTTTATTTACTTTCTCTTCGGAAAGAACCCCCTTCAGCAATTCATATAATTCTGGTTTGGTGGTGATGAACTCCTTTAGCTTTATTTTTTTTTTTTTATTAGTGAAGCTCTTTATCTGGCCTTTGATTCTGAGTGATAGCTTTGCTGGATAGATTATCTTTGGCTGTAGGTTCTTACTATTCATCACCTTGAATATTTCTTGCCATTCCCGTCTGGCCTGCATGGTTTCTGTTGAGAAGTCAGCTGACAATCATATAGGTGTTCCTTTATAGGTAACTACCTTCTTTGCTCTTGCTGCTTTTAATATTTTCCCTTTGTCTTTTGCTCTTGGAATTTTAATTATGATTTGTCTTGGTGTGGTCCTCTTTGGATTCCTTTTGTTTGGAGTTCTGTGCACTTCCTGGACTTGTAAGTCGAATTCTTTCACCAGGTGGGGGAAGTTTTCTGTCACTATTTCTTTCAGTATGTTTTCGATATCTTGCTCTCTCTCATCTTCTGGGACCCCCATAATTCTGATGTTGGTTTGCTTGAAGTTGTCCCAGAGGTTTCTTACATTATCTTCAATTTTCTGGATTCTCTTGCCTTCTAGCTTCTGTGGAGGAGTGTCTTCTGGCTCTTTATGTTCCAAATCTTTGACTTGATTCTTGCGATCTTCCATTCTGTTTTTAGGACTCTGTATAATATTTTTTATTTCAGAGAATGTATTCTTTATTTCTTGTAGATCACTTATCATTTCTTGTTGATCCCTTATCATTTCTTGTTGATTCCTTATTAATTCTAGTTGATCTCTTTTCATATCCTCATAGGTCTTATCCATTTTTCTAGGAAATTCTTGAAAAACGTTATAAGCGTAGATTTGAACTCTATATCCAGTTGCTTTTTGTCCTCCATTTCTTTCATTTGTGATCTATTTTGTTGTCGCATTTCGCAGCTTCAGATGGGGCGGGGTTTCAGGATGGAGCCTACAGCCTTGGCTTCTATCAGCCCCGCCCTATGCAGTCTCAGTAATCCCCAGGGTCCTTCAGTACTCGCTGCAAGCGCCTCTGAGAGAAAGGTGCCCTCGATTTTTGCCTGCTATCAAACAGTCTATGCTCTCCCCCAATGAGCCCGGTATTGGGGTTCAGTTCAGTTGGAAGTGGAGTCGGAGTGGCATTCAGAGCAGTCTGGAGCCCCTATCTCCTTCCCCCCAGGGCAATTCCTCGGACCGTCCCTTCTCTGAGTGCAATGTGCGCGCCTCCGGGACCTCCTTTCGCTGCTCCCCCGGGGTTCCGCCTTACAGCCCAGCTCCTGCTGTTTGAGCCTGGGTCCCCGGGGTCTGGCCTAGAACTGGGGTTCAGAGCAGTCACAACTGGGGCCCAACACAGTCGGAGCGTTTATCTCCTTCCCGCAAGGGAACGCCTACCAGGCACTCAGCCGCCCTCCTCTCCGGCTCCGTCCTCTCCGCGCGCGCCACGTGTCTCCATACCTTTTCCAGCTCCTCCGCACTTCCTTCTGGTTTTCTCCTTGCTTCCCGTTGTAAAATTTCCAGTCAGTCGACTTTCCTGTAGTTCTGGGTAATGCCCATTTTATATTTTAGTTGTATTTTATTGAAATTGTTGTGTGCGGCTGTGGCTAGGTGTTTACCTGGGTGCATCCATCTTGGATTCTCCTCTCATAGATGTTTCTAACGCTCTATCCCTCTCTCTTCCTCTCTGTAAAAAATCAATAAAATATATTTAAAGAAATAAAATAAAGTGCCAAGGGCAAAAGACAAAGAGAATATTAAAAGCAGGAAGAGAAAAACAGTTAATTACCTACAAGGGAGCACCCATACGATTATCAGCTGATTTCTCAACAAAAACTATTCAGGCCAGACAGGAGTGGCAAGAAATATTCAAAGTGATGAATAGCAAGAACCTACAATCAAGATTACTCTACCCAGCAAAGTTATCATTCAGAATGAAAGGGCAGATAAAGAGCTTCCCAGATCAGAAAAAGCTAAAGAAGTTCATCACCACCACCAAACCAGTATTATATGAAATGCTAAAAGGTGTTCTTTAAAAAGAAGAAAAAGAAGAAAAAAAATAAAGATAAAAATTATGAACAATAAATACATACCAACAAGTGAATCTAAAAGTGAAATGAATTAAAAATTTGAGGAACAGAATAAACTGGTGAATATAATAGAATCAGAGGCATAAAATGGGAGGGGATTGATAATTCTCAGGGGGAAAGGGATGTCTGAGTGGGAGGTATGGGAAGAGACTGGACAAAAATCATACACCCATGGTTGAGAACAGCGGGGGTTGGGGAGGTAAGGGCAGAGGGTGGGGTGGGGACTGGGTGGATGGGAGCTATGGGGGGGGGGGAAAGAGAAACAATTGTAATAATCTGAACAATAAAATTTATTAAATTAAAAAAATAAAAATAATAAAAGGAGAAAGGGCTACTTCTATCCAGTCATGACATTTATAGAGAGCCAGCTGCATCAGGATGGTGGGAAGACATAGTGACTGAAAGGCAATTTCTTTCTATGTGGTGAACATGAAGATAATCCACTGGAATACTCTTTTAAGGACAAAGGAACAGCTTTGTTTTACCACTAACTGTGATGCATATACATCTAGTTCATCATTAATGTCCTTTTGGCAGTTGTCCTCTTAAGGAAATGGTGAAAGCTACCTTTGTGTTTTATCTCAAAATGTTGATTTTATACACACTCCTATGATATTAAGCTTTCAATAGATCCTCTTTTAACAAGATCCTCTTCTGCAAACATTAATGCAAGTTCTCCCTGCCCATTTCTGTTACTCTCCCTGTACACTGAGAGTCACATGTTCCCTAAGGGCGAGAAAGCAGCCGACCACCATAAAAAGAAGCGTGTCCAAATGATGATACTCAAGGGGGAGGTCTGCTCAGGGTGGAAAAGGGAGGCTCATTTAGGACCTAGGGAGACAGATGGTGTTGGGCTTCCCCATCAACTCCAAATCAGGACACAGGATGTGAGAGAGTGAGGACCTCCCTGACCCAGAGCCCCTTCATGTAGAAGGGACAATGAGGGAGCACAGGTGATGAGAGCCTTATTCTGAACAATAATCTGAACAATAAAATTTATTAAATTAAAAAAATAAAAAAGGTGGGAGCTGTGAGATGAGGGCCAGCAGGAGGCACACAGCCTGCTTAGTGGCTGCAGCTAAATCAGTGCACCTTTCCTCTGCGGAATCCAGCCTTTTCCCTGTGAACATCCCACTTTCTCCCCTTCAGTGCTCCCAGCTGGGGCCTCAGTCCTTCCCAGTCAGTCCTACATCAATTCTTTGTCCCCCTCACACTCGCGAAGCCCTGTCTGCCAAACTGCCCAGTCCCCCGCAGGACTGCAGAATGGTCATTGCTACCCCTGACCCCACCAGTCTGGAGGCCCAGTCCTGCCTCCCTGGTCAGCTATGGGAGCACGCTTTTAGGCTCCATGTCCTGATTACCATCAACTGCCAGGAGGTGGCAGCAGCTGAACAAAGGAGAGATGCAGGGACAATTGTTATCAACCTGTGTGTTTGCAAGTGGACCTGTGGGGCAAGTGGACCTGTGGGGGAAATGACGGAACTTCCTGCTAATTTAGATGTCAGGAGCTAATGTCTTGGGAATTTGATAGAAAATACATGGACATTATCTTATTTTTTTGAGGACAAGCTTTTAAGTTTTTGTTTGTCACCATCAACTTCATTCTACCCACTTGGGAGACTGACTGCAAATTCAGCATCCTGGTGCAGGGTTGATGTTGGGATGAGGCAAGGACAACCAGGTCCAGGACCCTCTGTATTAATTGGGCTGTGTTTGGAATAGTGCTCTTTCCTGGTCAGCAGTCCCCAGTCCCCTGGTACCATCCCCACTTCTGCAGGTGCCACCCTTCCCCAACTCCATCTCAGACCACAGAGTAGATTCTGAACTGACTGCCCAGGAACATCTTTGGTGCCAATCACTCTTTTTGCTCTGCTCCTGTTGCCTGCTTGGTGCTGTCCATGACTGAAAGTTCCCTGAGGGGTGTGTGTGTGTGTGTGTGTGTGTGTGTGTGTGTGTGTGTGTGCGCGCGCGCGCGCACTCGCGCGCGTCTTTGATGGGTCTCTGCACACATGTGAAGCATCAAGGTAAGAGAATTTGAGAGTCCTTGAACAAATATTTATTTTAAATGCAAGGATTCATGATGAGGTCTTCTACATCTAACAAAGATTCATGCTGTAGATGGAATCACTCTTCCCAACCTTCCTTCCTTCCCAAAGTTAGAATGACACCCACCCCTTTGCCTAGGCCTTGTAGCTTTTACCACCAGAGGACAGCACATCTCCACCACCGCCCCATTTATCTCAGGCTTAGCCATGAGACCATGGAGTCCAGGAATCTCCCTATCAAAAAGCACCTTGTGTAATTCTCAAAAGCACTGAGAGTCTGAGAAACATTTCCTAAGTATTATAATTTAATAGGGAGCTGGAAAATAAACCCATGACTTTATAATCAATTAATATTCTACAAAGCAGGCAAGAACATACAATGATGTAATGCAAAAAAATTGAAACTAGACCATCTTCTTACAGCACACACAAGAATAAACTCAAAATTGATTAAGTAATTAAATGTTAGACTCAAAAACATAAAAATCCTAGGAGAAAACATACACAGTAAAATCTTGGACATATTTTTTTTTCTGATACATTGCCTTGGGCAAGGAAAACAAAAGAAAAAAAAAATAAACAGGACTACATCAAACTAAAATGTATTTGCACAGCAAACGAAACCATCAACAACAAAAAAGACAATCTAATGAATAGGAGGACATGTTTGATGATAAATCTGAAAAAGACTTAATACCCAAAATTTATAAAGAACTCATAAAATTCAACACCAAAAACCCCCAAACAATCCAGTCAAGATATGGGAAAAGGACCTGAATGGATATTTCTCCAAAGAACACACAGGTGGCCAATGGACATGTGAAAGGATGTGAAATGTCACTAATCATTGGACAAATGCAAATTAAATCAACAATGAGATACCACCTCAGGTGCACTTCTTGCAGCAGATTGGGAGAAAACATGGCTGAACTGACCCAGACCTCTCCTCCTGTCAGAAAGGCTATAATCAATAAACAACAAACAGTGTTGGAGAGACTGTGGAGAAAAAGGAACCCTTGTACACTGTTACTGGGAATGCGGATTGGTGTAGCTACCCTCAAAAAACAGTATGGAGGGTCCTCAAAAATAAGAAATGAGCTGTGGCCTCTGTGACATGGTTGGTTGGAGCATCATCCTCTACACCCAAATGTGTTGTATTAGATTCCAGGTTAGGGCACATACCGAGGTTGCAGGCTCAATACCTGGTTTGGGTGCATGTGAAAGGGAACAGATAGATGTTTCTCTCTCACATTGATGTTTTTCCCCCCCTCTCTTTAAAAAGTAATAAAAATTTTAAAAATGTTCACAAAAATATTACAAAGGAAACTGCCTATGACATAGCAATTCCACTTTTGAGTATATATTCACAGAAATCCAAAAACTAATAAGAAAGAACATATGCACCTCTATGTTCACTGTAGCATTATTTTCAATAGCCAAGGTATGGAAGCAACCCAAGTGCCCATCAGTAGATGAGTGATAAAAAGCAGTGGTATATTTACACCACTCAGCTATTAAAAGTGAAATTTTATCGCCCACCTGTGTAGTTCGGTGGTTGAGTGTTGACCCATGAATCAGGAGGTCAGGGTTGGATTCCTGGTTAGGGCATATGCCTAAATTGTAGGCTCAATCTCTGGTGGCAGGTGTGTAGGAAGCTGCCAATCAATGATTTTCTCTCATCATTGATGTTTCTCTCTCTCCCTCTCCTTTCCTCTCTCTGAAACCAATAAAAAAATATTAAAATATTTTTTCAAAGTAAAATTTTACCTTTTGCAGTTGCATAAATGGACCCGGAGAATATTATGCTAAGTGAAATAAAATAGTCAGAAAAAGACAAATACCATATGATTTTACTTATATTTGTAATCTAATGAACAAAATGAACAAAATAGAAAGACTCATAGATACTGAGAATGGAATAATAGCTCTTAAAAAGGAGGGGGTGGGAGGCTGGGTGAAAAAGGCTAAGGGATTAAGAAAAAAGGCCTCACAGACAACAGTATGATGATTACCAGAGGGAAAGGGAGTGGGGGGTGTAGAAGAGGGTAAAGGGAGATAATTGGTGACTTAATTTTGGGTGCAGAACACATAATATAAGATGATTTATTATAGAATTGTATACTTGAAACCTACATAATTTTGTCAATCAATGTCACCCCAATAAATATAATAACTTTAAAACAAAAAAGAGTATCACTTATCCCCAGAACTGGTAAACAGGATGTATGTGTGTGTGTGTGTGTGGGGGGGGGAGAGGGATGGGTGCAAACAGCTCCCTCCTGTTTTACAGAAGGTATGACTCCTGGGTTGGATTATTATTGTCCCCAGACCATCTGCAGAGGGTCCTTCTCCATCTTAGTCACCTTGCAGGTGCACTTCTTGCAGCAGATTGGGAGAAAACATGGCTGAACTGACCCAGACCTCTCCTCCTGCAGCCCATCAGCCCAAGCAAGCCTACAGCTCACCTGGGGACAAATGGGGGAGGGGTGGACACACTTCTCTCTAGTGGGAGGATCTGCAAGGTCTCAAAGGAAGTTATGCTGCTGTGTGAATCTACTGTGGGGAGGGCAGGGATAGGTAAGAGGAGTGATCCAATTCTTTAGGGCCATGGACTCACTGTCATTCCCCCCAGTGAAAATGAAAATGAAAGTGTCTATGATCCAGCCATTCCACTTTTGGGTATTTATTCACAGAAATGCAAAACACTAATAAGAAAGAACACATGTTCCTCTATGTTGACTGCAGCATTCTTTTCAATAGCCAAGATACGGAAGCAACCGAAGTGCCCATCAGTAGATGAGTGATAAAAAGCAGTGGTCTATTTACCACTCACTGGGAGATGACACCAGGGTCCTCAGTGTCCAACTTACACTGTTCATCTCTCTCTCTAATGATTTGAGTCCCAGGTTTGGTTCCTGTGTCAGGTTCTTCCTGTGGAACCTGATGTCTGATGCAGGAGCTTCACCCTGAAGAGCAAATCTGAAGAGTATTTGAGGGCTGGGTTTGTGGCCATAAAACATTTGCATTCACTGATCTCAGGTGATGGAAGAGAGATCATGAGAAGCTGAAGTCAATAGAAGCTGAAGTAGGAGCATGCGCGCCTTCTAGTGGAATGTCCCTGCTAGAGGAGGAGAGAAAGGGGCGGGATTGTTGAGAGGTTAGGGCTGACCTTGGAGAAAAAGTACAGAAGCTCTGGAATTGAAGATGCAAGAGGAGGGGACTGGAGGTGGATAAGCTCAGGAGAGATGAGAACAGCAGGGAGAGGGGACTCAGGCAGGAACAGAGATCTCCATGTACTCAACAGTGATATTTGGGGCCCATAGTTCTTGATGGGGCTGTCCTGTGAACTGTAAGATGATTAGCAACACCCCAATACCTCTACCCCCTCAGAGTCCAGTAGAACTCTCCACATCCCAGTATGAAGAGCCTTTCCCCTGATGTCGCCCTATGTCCTGGGGAGACTGGAGAGGAGGTGGTACAGTCTTCCAAGGTTGAGAACTACTGACCTACACTGATCTCTAATATTAAGTAACCAAATGACACCCTGTGCCTCTTAGAGTGTGAAGAAGAGAAGAAACAAACATCTTTACTATCTAAGAAAAATTAATTGTAATTAACCAAAAATTGATTTATCAGGTGGAGGCATAAGTAGAGGTGATTACAGCTCAGCAGCTGGAGGCCTGGGAGTATTCAAAGGGTGCAACCACACATGAAACTGACACCACTGGGTTGTACTGCAAAGTCAAGTGAGGAAAATTCTGTAGACACTGGGAAGAGGAAATACATGACTACAAACCTATATGCCATGCCATTTGATAGTCTACTCTGTGTTCTTACCAAAGCATCTTAGCAATGAAAGCAATCATGTCTATCATTAAAAAGAAAGATCACACTGTGATCTTGTGAGGATTTAAGTCCTGGACCCAGGCTAGTACTGAAGTCTCCACAGGAAGTGGAAGGAAAAAAAGTTTTTGTTCCTCTGGTTGCTGAGCATGACACTGTCACTTTGCCAGTGACCCTCCTCCCTTCACCCCCTGCTCCTGCTCACTTCACCATGAGCACTGCCCACTGCCTGCCCAGCTCTCCTCCTCCCTGGACATATTTGGCCCTCCTCACACCTCCCACACCTCCATAACCCTCATGGACCACAGGACAAAGCAAAAAGGCAACTCTGTGACTTTATTTGGTTATGTGAAAGGCTCTGAGTGTTTGTCTGGTCCAGTTAAATAGCCAGTCCCTAAAGGAGAGCAGGAGGCCTGAAAATCTGCTAAAAGTTTTCGATATTCACATGCACAGCCCATGAGGAGGAAGGTGGTGTTGAGAATCCCTGCAAAGAAGAGAGGGAGGAGTCAGGAACACTTTCAAGACTCAAATGCCTTTCCCCTCCTTCCAGACACCCCTCACAAACCAAGATAACTGCTGCTCTCCCACCAAAGACTTGGGGTGCGAGCACCATAGTTCTGCAAATTCATGTGCCTGGTGCCTGTAACCCCAACCCCCCTCTCCAGATGGGAGGGTAACCTATAGCATCTGGCATAGAATAAGCATTTTGTTGTTGTTGTTGTTAATCCTCAGACAAGGATATTTTCCCATTGATTTTTAGATTCAGTGGAAGGGAAAAGGAGAGAGAGAGAGAAAGTGTGTGTGTGTGTGTGTGTGTGTGTGTGTGTGTGTGTGTGTGTGTGAGAGAGAGAGAGAGAGAGAGAGAGAGAGAGAGAGAGAGAGAGAGAGAGAGAGAGAGATTTATGTGAGAGAGACACATAGATTGGTTGCCTTCCCGACCAGGGATGGGAATAGAGCATGCAACCCAGGTATGCACCTAGACCGGAATCAAATCCTAGACCCTTCAGTCCTCAGACCAATGCTCTATCCACTCAGACATACCAGCTGGAGCTAGAGTAGGTATTTGGTAAATACCTACAATAGCTCTCACCTTGGGGTCAACATGGCATGTTGAGTTGAAGAAACACAACCCCCCAGAAGTTTAGCAAACCTCTACTCTTCCCATAGCCACCTAACATGGAAGCACTGCATGTAAAATCTTTGCTGGCTTAACTCTTCCCTGAGACTTTGCTATCTCAGGCCTTGGGTATCTGCAGAACAAAGGCGGAGGTGTTGGTCCTGCAGAGTATTGGGAGTCCAGGAGGGGAGCAAGTGTTCAGAAGAGACTGAGGACTCCAAATTGGGGATGGGGTGGGGGGTGGGAGGGTACAGGCTCACCCTAGGAGGACAGAATCATGGAGCTGGAGGATGGGGTTGGGGAGGAATAGGAAGCCATTCCAGACCTGTGTATGGTCTTAAGAGGCAGGATGGCTTTTGGGAAGAAAGAATAAGATTCTTGAAGACTCAGATGAGTGTCTTTGATCCTGGGATCATTGACTTGGGAAGTCCATGTAGGTTGTGCACTTGCTTAGATGGGGGGAAAAGACAACAAAGCACTTAAAGAAAAAAGAAAACAGGACACAGGTTGGGGGTGGGAGTGGCAGTTGTGGTGTGTGTGTGTGAATGGAACCCTAAATAGAGGTAGCCAGAAATGCAGGGGTACTTGTGACTAGAGAGGCTCAGGAGCCTGGGGTTTAGAACTTGGTGGCCTAAGGGGAGGGGGGATGGGACCCTGGGAGAGGTGTGAGAGGGAGACTAGCAGTCACTGGGGGACTGGCAGTCCAGAGAGCAAGTAGACTGGGGGGGAAGGGAGGTGAGGAATGTTCAGGCAGGCTAAAGACTGGAGAAAAGGTGGGAGGAGATTCTAAGGAGGAAGGAAGGCTGGGTTCTCTGTGTCAGATCTGTGGAGGGTTACAAAATTCCAGAAACTCCAGCCTGCGGAGAGGATGGGAAAGGTGGGCATGCAGGTGTTGGGGGTAACACAGAGGTTAGAGTCCAGGGATCCATCTCAGTTTCCAGATTAAGGGCCAAGGTTTTCAGGGCTCTGACTAGGGTGAAATAGGTGCTTCTCCTTCCCCAAGGTCTGTCTGGGTCCCCCAATTTCCACTTTACCAGGAAGTGCCATAGAAATGCAAAATGTTGCCTTAATCCCAAGTTAGCAACTGGGAATAAATGCACAGGAAGGAGGCACTGAATGAAGGCTGAGGAGGCACTGAATGAAGCCTGGCAGTGGGTGTTGGGTGTGGGATGGAAGGGGATAGAGAAGCAAGGTGTCCTTGGAGCTTGCAGAGCCCATGGGAGTGACTTGGATTGGGGACCAGGACCTTAGATGGCTGCGGTAAACTTGAGGCAGGGTCCTCTTCTGGGGTCAGAGCTATTTGCTCACATACAGTTCATCTGACATACAGGACCTCCACAGTGTAATGTGCTCTTCACTTGTTCTCTGAGCATGCCCGTTACTGCCCTGCTTTTCCCAAAGGGCTGGTTGGATGCTGAACCAACTAGGACTGAACAGTTGTATATTCAAAGGAACATGCACAGAGCAGTCCACTTTTTAAGAGTTTTCCTCACCGGGAGCATGTAGCTCATGGCTCCTCCAGCCTCCTGCATAGCCCCTACGGGTATGTGCCCACAACCAAGGTACATGCCCTTGACTGGAATCAAACCTGGGAACTTTCAGTCTGCAAGCCGATGCTCTATCCACTGAGCCAAATCGGATTTGGCAGGAAGGCCCATTCTTGCACAAATCTTCATGCATTGGGCCTCTAGTTTACATAATAACCTGTTCAGGCAATTTTAAAGGGTGTGTTTATATTAACTTAAAAATGCCTTTTATTTCTAAGCAGAAAGATGGGGGGAGTTCATGGAAGAAAGATTTAAGATGAGTCTTATAGATTGTATATCATTCTCTTCAGATCACACAAATATAACTGCTTTTGAACTATAATCTGGTATAGAAATAACCTCATTAAACAAACCATAATAACTTATTTAAATACATAAAGTATTTTATCCATAAGACAGGTACAACAAGGCAAAAAACATTCATTCATAACAATTGGAATAAGTTGAACTTATTCATTCAGATGGCTAAGCCTTTTATTAATTTTTAGAGACAACTTTCAAGATTTATATTTGCTGTTGGTAATTAAGCCTTAAAAGTTTCTGAGAAGGCAGGAACAGAAGTTACAGAGAACATTCAGGGTGAATGGGTCACTGCAGGCGCCATTCAAGGGGTTCCGGTTTCACACTCATAGGATCCTGTGTCATTCTTTGTGACAGGGAGTAAAGTGAGAGTCCTATTGTCCTTGGACAGCTGCAGCCTGGCCCTGACCAGGAGACTCTGACTGCTAATCGACCACAGGTAGGCGGTGTTCTGAGCCTGAGGTTCACACATTAACACAACATAGTCCTTGTGCTCTTCATGTCAGATTGTGCCTTGTGGTGCTGGGTTTGGGTAACTCCGCTGTGCAGATAACAGAGAGCATATTGTCCTTTGAATCCTCCAAAGGTTTCTTCAGTTGAAGTTGGCACCTCTCACCTCTCAGCCAACTTGAGTTCTTGGAGAAAAAGCACAGACTCTCAGGTGTCAAGTGTCAGGTTTGATCACAGAGAGACACAGGACTGGGAGTCACAGACCACTCAGCACTTGTCCTGGCTACTCACTGACCAACTGATGGCCTGGCCAACTTGGGGTCTCACCTGGAAAATGGGCGTGCTGAGTCCACAGAACCACACAGTTGTGTTGAGATGTCTTTCCACTGAAGCCTCACATTCCAGGGTTAACCTAGAGGTGAGTAATGATGGGCCACCCAATAGTCCTTAAATCCTGAAAGAACTGGACAGGGTGGCCTGGAACTGGGTGAACAGAAACAGTACACGGGAGACCAGAAGCAAGTCTGGTGGTCAGTTCAGTGCCCAGGCTGCAGGGCCACGAGGAGTGGCCATCTGCCTAGGAGTTCACTGGTGACTGACATGAGACAGTGACCCCAGAAAGGGCAGAGCAGAGTCCAGGAATGGTTTAGAAAAGAGTGAGGGATGGTGGGAGCTGGCTGGTGGTGGCAGCAGAGCCACACTCTCTGCTTTTGTCTGTAATGTTTTTTCTGCCACTGCAGAGGGAAGGGATCCTTCCTCAACACTCAGACAATGGCATGTACAGAAGAGGGACTTGTGGAGGCAGGGAACATGAACTTGCTGAAAATATGGCCCTCATGGCCCATTTGTGTTTGGCAGTTATGAGACAGATTTTGAGTTAAATGGTGAAGTGAGTTAAATGAAAATGAGAAATCATTATTCATGCCCCAAAGAGTACTGAAGGTCATAGACCAAATTCTACATTCCACCAGGTCACATTGTGACCACAGGAAGATACACAGTGGGTTTGATATGAGGGATAGAGAGAAGGTGAGACCTGCGAAGAGAACAGAAGTGGTGGGTATAGGGTTGTATAAAGGGAGGGATGACACCAAATTGGTACAAAGGACACATGCTATGTTACTAAAGTTAGTCAAATTCATTCAAATTGGGCAGCATCTAAGAAAAAGCAGAGTGGCTGGAGGATCTCACAGTCTGAGAAGACTCCACCCTGTGGTCAAGGTGTCAATATGAGGACACATTCCTCATATTGTGTGTGAACTAGGCAGGGAAGCAGTCAGATGGTGCAGAGTCACCAGCCCCAGTTTGGGACGTTCTCAGAACCTTACTTTTGCACCTCTGAACCTTTTGTTCTCAGGGTCATGGTTGGGAGGGGCCCATGGATTTGGACCGAGACTGGTCTCCCTCTGCTGAGTCTCTCCCATCAGACTGCCCTTTCTGGGGAGAATGTCTGCAGGACAGGAATCCAGGAAGGGAACTGTGACCCTAGGAAGTTTGTCTTTCCTGTGTGTTTTCTGCACTAAATGCTCAAACCCAACCTGGGACATGGAGGAGAGTCCAGGGCTATCAGTCCTGTGTGTGAAGTAGAGTTCATCTACATGACACCCTCTGTCCAGTTACTTGTTCATGCTGAAAATATGTTTTTATCGTTGGTAGGATGTAGTATTCTGTGTCCTTCAGGGTGACCTTCTGGAACAGTAGGGATCCATTGGAATATATTGTCTCTTGACATGCAAGACTGTGGGGTATTGAGTGGGTATTGCATATGATGCAATTTGATGGTTCCTGTCCACACTTTCCTCTTGGTACCAGCTATAGCCTGCAAGATTCCCAGGCAGATGGTGGACAAGGAGAAGCCCATCCTCCCCTTCTGCAGCCTTGGTCAATTCAGGAGTGAGTTGGGAGGTGCTGGGTAGGCTCCAGAGTGAGACTAGTAGTTTAGAGTGAGACTAGGGCTGAACGGGTGACTCATTCAGATATTGAGTGTCAACCTATGAACCAAAAGGTTATAATTTGACTCCTGGTCAGGGCACATGCCTGGGTTGTAGGGTCAATCCCTGGTGGGAGGCGGGCAGCAGGCAGCTAATCAATGATTCTCTCTCATTGATGTTTCTAGCTCTCTCTCCCTCTCCCTTCCTCTTTGAAATCAATGAAAATATATATTTTTTAAAAAGAGTGAGAGCCCTAGCCAGTTTGGCTCAGTAGATAGAGCATTATCCTGCAGACTGAAGGGTGCCAGGTTATGCTCAGGTTCCAGGATCGGTCCCAGTGGGGGGGGGTGGTGTGTTTGCAGAAGGCAGTGATTCTCCCTCCCCATTGATGTTTCTATCACTCTCTCCCTCCTCTTCTGAAATCAATAACAATAATTAAAAACTAAAAAGAGTGAGACTAAAAGGGACAAGAGAAATTTATCAATGTTTGTATCCTGAGCAGGTCTCATCTCTCAGCCTTGTAATGTGTGTGACCATCTCCCATAGTCAAGGTAATCAGCATGGCTACCACACTTCAGCATCTCTGAACCTTTTACTTCTATTTTGAACACTCCCAGTTGGCTCACCCATTCACTGTCCTCAGATTCCTGCTGATACTCAGGGGCGTCCTTCCGAGACACTTTCCCTGACCTCTAAAGACCCTGTCTCTCCACTTTCGGACCTGTCCCTGTTCTGTTCTTCTCATGGCATTTGTGGGCACCTGAGATCACATCTATATCTTTGCCCCTCACCGCTCTCAGATCATGGGATTGTCCTGCTGCTGAGCCCCCTCCCCCATCCTACTCTGATCCCCTGTCCTCTTTCCTCAGATCCAACAGAAACCCTCTGTCCCCTCTCAGAGCACTGTCAGCCAGTCTTTGTCTCCCCTCTTTCCTGTCCACACCCAGGGATTATCCCCTCCTTACTGGCCAGCAGGAGTCCCTGCCAGGGGATGCTTTCATGGTGTCTGCTGTCTGAATCCTGTCTCTTTCCCAGCCACTCCTGACCTGTTGGTATCCAGGCAGGAGTGAGAAAAGGTAGTGTGACTTTATTTCATCCAAGAGGAGGGAAGAGGCAAGGCATGAGTCAAATCCTTTTTGATTTTTGTTTGATCATCTTTAACCTCTCAATTTTCATATTATTCCTGCCTACTGACAAGTTGTAGAGTCTTTGCTACTACAAAATTTATAAATTATCTGCAGGGGGCTGTACTGTCAGTGGAGATTGTCCTTCAGTTAAGGTTAGAGCTTGGCCTGAGCTTGGTCTGATATAAACCGCTGATGTGGTTTCTCTCTGGAAAATTCTAACAATGTTCTCTGTCCTTAGGAGGCTCAAATCTAACCAGGGAGAAGACATTCACTTCATCAAATCTGTGATATAAGTGAAACCAAATTTCAGAAGTGGCAGGAATTCACTGTGGCTTGGGTCAGGTAGAACTGGAGCTGGGTCTCATAGGATGGGGTAGGATTTGGGTTGATGGAGGGCAGAAGAGGGAAGTGCAGAGAAGGAACATGACACTAATTGGGTGTGGGTCTTTGAGGACAGGGACTGTGTGTGTGTGTGTGTGTGTGTGTGTGTGTGTATCCTATCTACCCTGTTTCCCCCAAAATAAGACAATGTCTTATATTAATTTTTGCTCCCAAAGATGTGCTAGGTCTTATTTTCAGGGGATGTTTTATTTTTCCATGAAGAAGAATAAGATACACATTGATTGTTAAATGAAAATAAAGGAAATTTATTACCTGTATATGGTAAGGTAAATTAATTTTCATTCTGAGACAGAGCCTAGGGGAGGCCTTATTTTTTGGGGGATGCCTTATATTTCACTCAGAAGGAAACCTGTAAGTAGGTCTTATTTTCAGAGGATGTCTTATTTTCGGGGAAACACGGTAATAAGAGTAATATGCAAATTGACCATACCTCTGCTACACCCACAGGCCATGCCCACAAGTCACGCCCCCCAGCCAATCAGAGCGAGTATGCAGATAAATCCAACCAAGATGGCTATGGCCACAGAGAGCAAGAGGAAGGCTTGGGTTTCCTCTGGGAATGGAAGAAGCCAAGCTTTCCACCTGCCCTGGCTAGCCTAGGCCTCCACTATAGGCTACAAAGTTACTATTATAGAAGGTAAACAAATTCCAACAGAAATGGCTGCAGCCACAGAGCAAGCAAGAGGCTTGGCTCTGCTCCAGGCTACAAAGTTTCAATTGTAGAAGATAAATAAATCCCAGATACCAGGGCCTCTGCTTGGGTTGCCCCAGGGTGTGGCTGGCCTGCAAACCACCACGGGCCCCTCGCCCAGGCTGCCCCACACCCCAAAGGAACCCCCAACCTGATCCAGGACACCCTTCAGGGCAATCCAGTCGGCCCCCACCCATGTACCAGGCCTCTATCCTACTTAATAAAAGAGTAATATGCAGATTGACCATCACTCCAACACACAAGATGGCTGCCCCCATGTGTTCAAAGATCCTGTCCCCATGTGGCCATAAGATGGCCAGCAGGGGAGGGCAGGTGAGAGGGACCAGACCTGCAAGGGAGGGCAGTTTGGGGCAATCAAGCCTGCAGGGGAGGGCAGTTAGGGGTGACCAGGCTTGAAGGGGAGGGTAGTTAAGGGCAAACAGGCTGGCAGGGGAGCTGTTAGGCATCAATCAGGCTGGCATGGGAGTAGTGAGGGGGTAATCAGGCTGGCAGGCAAAAGTGGTTAGGGGCAACCTAGAAATTAAGCATATAATTTCTAGGCAGATAAGCAGTTGGGAACCAGCAGTCCTGGATTGTGAGAAGGATGTTTGACTGCCAGGATTGGGCCTAAATGGGCAGTAGGATATCCCTCGAGGGGTCTCTAATTAGAGAGGGTGCAGAGTGGGCTGAGGGACAACCCTCTCCATGCACGAATTTTGTGCACCGGGCCTGAACTTATATAGAGCCTGATACACTGGGAGTACTCTACAAATGTTTGTTGAATTGAGAGATATTTTTGTGAAAGTGCAATCCATTACTAGGAGGAAAATTTTAGTGATGAATGGTTATGCATACACATAGAAACTGATGGGGATTCTCTACTTTCCAAGGCAGCATCAAAATCAGGGAGCTCCTCCTCAGACCTTTCTCTTTGTCCCCTCATTTGTTTACTTCTCTGCTTTCCCCATGTCCTGGCTCCCAATCAGTTCACTCTGGCTGATTTCCTTCTCCAACGACTTGGGTGGGATGTATGGGCCTATGTATTACAGGAGTGGGCTTGAGATCCCTCAAACTCATTGATATTGATGAGAAAACAATGTTGAGATGTTCTAGATTAAAATTACAGCAGCCATGCCGGGACCGGTTTGGCTCAATGGATAGAGCGTCGGCTTGGGGACTGAAGGACCCCGGGTTCGATTCCGGTCAAGGGCATGTACCTTGGTTGTGGGCATATCCCCAGTAGGGGGTGTGCAAGAGGCAACTGATCGATGACTCTCTCATTGATGTTTCGAACTCTCTATCTCTCTCCCTTCTACTCTGTACAAAATCAATAAAATATATATATAAAAAAGATGGCTCATTAAAAAAAAATAAATAAAATAAAATTACAGCAGCCAGAGAGTAAAAGAGATAGACTGAACAGTTAGCCTGTTACTAGCTGTGCACCAGCTCTGATAAAAGACTGATCACATTTCTGTATGTCTATTGGAATTGGGAGTTAATCTGCAGGTGACTATTTCTAAGATTATGTAAAAGAGAGACTAGCCAGCACCATAGAGCCACAGGGCCTCCGCTTACTTGCATATGAATTTTTCAATCTGTTGCCCAGAGCCAATCCACAAGAGCAGGCATTTCTTCATTTATTCAATAAGGAAGGGAGGAGAGAATGATAGAAACATCAATGATGAGAGAGAATCACAGATCAGCTGCTTCCTGCATGCCTCCACAGAGGGGATTGAACCTGCAACCTGGGACCCCTCAGTCCGCAGGCCAACACTCGATCCCACTAAGCCAAACCAGCCAGGGCCAGACATTTTTCTTTTTTTTTTTTTTTTTTTTTTTTTTTTGATTTTTTTTTTCTTTTTTTTTTTTTATTTTGAAGTAATATTTAATATTAACATTGTGAGTTATTATCTTTTGCATATCCTAGTTACACATTTCAAACAAATCGTCATTTATATTTACAGTATACAGATGCAAAGCATTAATTTCCCACTAAATCATCACTTTCTTAAAATGGTACATGTGATGTTATGAAATTAGCTATTAAGCATTCGAAATAGTGGAAAAGAGGTCCTTTCTTCAGTCTTTTTTTTTTTTTTTAAATATATATATATTTTTTTTATTTTTTTTTGCCCCCCCTCCCTCCCTCCCTTACATCCCCTCCCTCCCCAGGGTTTTATGTCCATTGGTTGTACTTATGTGCATGTATAAAAGTCCTTCGGTTGATCTATTATCTCCCCCAGATCTTCCTCCCCTCCCTGCTGTAATTTGACAGTCTGCTTGTTGATATACTATCTTTATATCTATCTTTTGGTTCATCAGTTTATAATGTTCTTTATTATCCACAAATGAGTGAAGTCATGTGGTGTTTTTCTTTCAATGACTGGCTTATTTCACTCAGCATGATGTTCTCCATTTCCATCCAGGTTGCTACAAATGATGAGAATTCCTTCTTTTTTATGGCAGCATAGTATTCCATTGTGTAGATGTACCAAAGTTTTTTGATCCAATCATCTGCTGATGGGCACCTAGGCTGTTTCCAAATTCTAGCTATTGTAGATTGTGCTGCTATGAACATAGGGGTGCATATATCCTTTCTGATTGCTGTTTCTAGTTTCTTGGGATATATTCCTAGGAGTGGGATTACTGGGTCAAATGGGAGTTCCATTTTCAGTTTTTTGAGGAAACTCCACACTGTTCTCCACAGTGGTTGCACCAGTCTGCATTCCCACCAGCAGTGTACGAGGGTTCCCTTTTCTCCACAACCTCGCCAACACCTGTCGTTTGTTGATCTGTTGATGTTGGCCATTCTGACAGGTGTGAGATGGTACCGCATTGTTGTTTTGATTTGCATCTCTCGGATAATTAGTGACTTTGAGCATGTTTTCATGTGCCTTTTGGCCTTCCTTCTGTCTTCTTTTGGAAATATTCTATTTAGGTCCATTGCCCATTTTTTAATTGGATCATTCATCTTCCTTTTATTTAGTTGTATAAGCTGTTTGTAGATGTTGGAGATTAAACCTTTATCAGTGGTAACATTTGCAAATATGTTCTCCCACATCGTGGGCTTTCTTGTTGTTTTGTTGATGGTTTCTTTTGCTGTAAGAAAGCTTTTTATTTTGATGTAGTCCCATTTGTTTATTTTCTCTTTAGCTTCCATTGCCCTAGGGGCAGTATCAGTGAAGAAGTTCTTTTGGCATATGTCTGAGATTTTGCTGCCCGTGGATGCTTCTAGTATTTTTATGGTTTCCCGTCTGATGTTTAAGTCCTGTATCCATTTTGAGTTTACTTTTGTGTATGGTGTAAGTTGGTGATCCAGTTTCATTCTTTTGCATGTATCTATCCAATTTTCCCAACACCATTTATTGAAGAGACTGTCTTGACTCCATTGTATATTCATGCCTCCTTTGTCAAATATTAATTGAGCATAGTGATTTGGGTTGATATCTGGGTTCTCGATTCGATTCCATTGATCTATATGTCTGTTTTTGTGCCAGTACCAGGCTGTTTTGAGAACAGTGGCTTTGTAATACAGTTTGAAGTCTGGTATTGAGATCCCTCCTACTTTACTCTTCTTTCTCAGGATTGCTGTGGCTATTCGGGGTCTTTTATTGTTCCAAATGAACTTTTGGAGAGTTCTTTCTAGGTCAGTGAAGTATGCCGTTGGTATTTTAATGGGGAGTGCATTGAACCTATAGATTGCTTTAGGAAGTATGGACATTTTGATGATGTTGATTCTACCAATCCATGAACATGGTATGTTCTTCCATCTGTTTACATCTTCCTCTATCTCTTTTTTCAGTGTCGTGTAGTTTTCTGCATATAGGTCCTTTACTTCCTTAGTTAAATTTATTCCTAGATATCTTAATTTTTTTGGTGCAATGGTAAATGGAATTGCTTTTTTAGTCTCTGTTTCTATAAATTCGCTGTTGGTGTATAGAAATGCCATAGATTTCTTGGCGTTAATTTTGTATCCTGCTACATTGCCAAATTCATTTATTAAGCCCATTAGTTTTTTAATGGAGTCTTTTGGGTTTTTTATGTACAATATCATGTCGTCTGCAAATAAGGATAGCTTTACTTCTTCTTTTCCAATTTGGATGCCTTTTATTTCCTCCTCTTGTCTGATTGCAATGGCTAGTACTTCCAGTACTATGTCAAAAAGGAGTGGCGAAAGTGGGCATCCCTGTCTTGTTCCTGTTCTTAGAGGGAATGGTTTTAGTTTTTGCCCATTGAGTATGATGTTGGCTGTGGGTTTATCATATATAGCTTTTATTATGTTGAGGTATGATCCTTGTACTCCCACCTTGTTGAGAGTTTTTATCAGGAAAGGGTGTTGGATTTTATCAAATGCTTTTTCTGCATCAATTGATATGACTATATGATTTTTATCTTTCAACTTGTTTATGTGATGTATCACGTTTATTGATTTGCGGATATTGTACCATCCTTGCATTCCTGGAATAAATCCTACTTGGTCATGGTGTATGATCTTTGTGATGCTCTGCTGGAGCCGATTTGCTAGAATTTTGTTGAGGATTTTGGCATCTATGTTCATGAGGGATATTGGCCTGTAATTCTCTTTCATTGAGTTGTCTTTATCTGGTTTTGGTATTAGGGTGATGCTGGCTTCATAGAAGGAGTTTGGAAGTGTTCCTTCCTCTTGGATTTTTTGGAATAATCTGAGGAGGATAGGTTTTAGTTCTTCCTTGAATGTTTGGTAAAACTCTCCTGTGAAGCCATCTGGCCCTGGGCTTTTGTTTGCTGGAAGTTTTTTGATGACTGTTTCAATTTCTTCCCAAGTCACTGGTCTATTTAGATTTTTAGATTCTTCCTGATTGAGTTTTGGAAGGTTGTATTTTTCTAGGAATATGTCCATTTCCTCCAGGTTGTTCTGTTTATTGGAGTAGAGCTGTTCGTAGTATTTTGTAACAATTCTTTGTATTTCGGCGGGATCTGTTGTTATTTCACCTCTTTCATTTCTGATTTTGTTTATTTGGGTCCTCTCTCTTTGTTTCTTGGTTAGCCTGGCTAGGTGTCCATCTATCTTGTTTATTCTTTCAAAGAACCAGCTCTTGGTTTTGTTGATCTTATGTATTGTTTCTTTGGTCTCTATGTCATTTATCTGTGCTCTGATTTTTGTTATTTCCTTCCTTCTGCTTACACTGGGCTTTTCTTGTTGCTCTTTTTCTAACTCTTTGAGTTGTAGAGTTAGATCATTTGTTACCCTTTTTTCTAGTTTTTTGCAATAGGCTTGTAGGGATATGAACTTCCCTCTCAAAACTGCTTTTGCTGTGTCCCATAGATTTTGGATTGTTGTGTTTTCATTGTCATTTGTTTCCAGGATGTTTTTAATTTCTTCCTTGATTTCTCTGGTAACCCAGTCCTTATTTAATAGCATGCTGTTTAGTCTCCATGTGTTTGATTTCTTTGGATTTTTTTCGTTGTAGTTAATTTCCAGTTTTATGCCACTATGATCTGAGAAGATGCTTGATATGATTTCTATCTTCTTGAATTTGAAGAGACTTTGCCTATGTCCCAAAATGTGGTCTATCTTTGAGAATGACCCATGTGCGCTTGAGAAGAATGTATATTCTGTGGCTTTGGGGTGGAATGTTCTGAAGATGTCGATTAATTCCATCTGGTCTAGCGAGTCATTTAGGATTGATATTTCTTTGCTGATTTTTTGTTTAGATGACTTGTCAAGGGGTGACAGTGGGGTATTAAGATCTCCTACTATGATTGTATTGCTATTAATTTCTCCCTTAATGTCCTCCAGCAGTTTTTTTATATATTGGGGTGCTCCCGTATTGGGTGCATATATATTTACCAGGGTTATTTCTTCTTGTTGGATTGCTCCCTTTAGTATTATAAAGTGGCCTTCATTATCTCTTGTTATGTCCTTCACTCTGAGATCTAATTTGTCAGATATAAGTATTGCTACCCCAGCTTTTTTTTCATTTCCATTCGCCTGGAAAACCTTTTTCCATCCCTTCACCCTCAGTCTGTGTGCATCTTTTTTTCTGAGGTGGGTTTCTTGTAGACAACAGATATATGGGTCTTGTTTTCTTATCCAATCCGTTACCCTATGTCTTTTGATTGGAGCATTTAGTCCATTTACATTTAAAGTTATAATTGATAGATACTTATTTGACGCCATTTTTATTCTATACCCCTGTGTTCCTTCTATGCTTTCTATTTCTTTAACTTTACAGTATTCCCGTTAGCATTTCTTGCATTGCTGGTTTGGTGGAGATAAATTCCCTTAGTCTGTTTTTGTCTGTGAAGCTCCTGATTTCCCCTTCAATTTTGATTGATAGCCTTGCTGGGTACAGTATTCTTGGATTCAGACCCTTCCTTTGCATGACTTTGTATATTTCATCCCATTCCCTTCTGGCCTGATAAGTTTCTGTGGAGAAATCAGTTGCTAGTCTGATGGGGATTCCTTTATATGTAACTTTCTGTCTCTCTCTGGCTGCTTTTAAAATTCTTTTTTTGTCGTAGGTGTTTGCCAGCTTAATTATAATGTGTCTAGGGGTTGATTTTCTGGGGTTCAATTTGCTTGGGACTCTGCGAGCATCTTGGATTTGTGTGGGTTTTTTCTTCTCTATCTCAGGAAAGTTTTCTGTCATTATTTCTTGAAATATGTTTTCCATGTCTTCCTCAATTCCCTGTCCTTCTGGAACCCCTATTACTCTAATATTGTTTTGTTTTGTATTGTCCCAGAGTTCCCTTAGACTTTCCTCCTGTTTTTTAATTTTTTTTTCCAGAAGCTGTTCTAATTGGGTATGTTTTTCCATCTTGTCTTCTAGCTCACTGATGCGGTCCTCTGCTTCTTCTAATCTACTCTTGATGCTTTCTATTGAGTTCTTTACAGTAGCGATGTCATTTTTCATTTCTTCTTGGTTCTTCTTCATTTCCTCTTGGTTCTTCTTCATTTCCTCTTGGTTCTTACTCATATTGTCAAATTTGTCTTCCATTCTTTTTAGCCATCTTATGATCATTACTCTGAATTCTTGCTCTGGTAGGTTGCTTCCCTCTATCTCGTTTACTTCCTTTTCTGGTGAGGCCTGCTTTTCTTTCATATGCGGGCTATGTTTTGGTCTCCCCATGATCTAGGATGTCTGGTTGTGTAGTTCTCTCTCTCTTCTGCTTTGATTTAAAGGCGCCAAATACAACACAACCAGGTACAACACACAGGGGACTGAATCGGGATGTGTTTGAAATATTAATAACCACCAATAAGGGTGACTAGAACCCAGCTAGCAAAAACATACAATCAAACAAAAAGCATATCAAATCAATCTTATAAACAAAAGCATACAACTTCAGTATAGTTAACATTCAACATACAACTTCAAAGTGTTAGAGAGAAAGACTTTTGTTTTGTTTTGTTTTTAGGACAACTGCAAGGGAGATGTGAATGGGCTCGGAGCAAGTATTTGGAAATTAGATATATAGAAGTAGGGTGAAATTTTAGGAGGGGGTAGACAGAAGGAATGGGGAAAATCTAGAGCAGGTAAGGGTTAAGATAAACGGGGTACCAAAGGAAAATATCGGAAAGAGGGTGAAGGCATAAAGGATAGGTTGAGATAGAATAAAGCGTTGGAGAAGGAAAGATAGATAAAGCCTGTAGAACAGTAATCCTGAAATAAAATATATATATATATATATATATATATATATATATATGTATATTCAAATGAAATAAAAATAATAAAAATAAACAAAAAAAAATAAGATGAAAAAGGTAACTTAGTAGTAGTACATTGTAGTAATTATAAAGATAAAATCAAGTGAGGAAAAAGAAAAAAAATAGTTTCTTGAGTAAACGTTGCAAATAATGAAAACAAAAATAAAAAACCAAAATTTAAAAATTTAAAAATTAATAAAATTTAAAAAATTTAAATAAAATTTGCAGTAATGAAGGTCATTCGCTTCCTCTATTGTTATGATCCAGTCCTGAGTTTTAGGCAGGTTTTGCTTTGTTTTTATTACACTAGAGTCAATTTGTGAATTAGCCTCTGGGGGCAGTGTTTCTAGGTTGACTTCCCAGACTCTAGAGCCTCTCCAGCTTTTTTTTTTTTTTTTTTTTTTTTTTTCTGTCCTCTCTGAAGCAGGAACTACGGAGGGGGGAGGGGGCAGTTCCGAGCAACCTCAATCTCCCGCAACTCTCCGATACCCTTCCGCGCCAGATCCAAATGTGTTGCTCTTTAGATATCTCCCCTGTTAGGAGGCCCGTCCGCTTTCACGGGTGACACTCGCCCAACAGCGGGGGCTTCTACTTGTAATCGCCGCCCTTGTCCTCCAGCTTCCGCACTCTCTGTGCGCACAGGCTTTGTTTTCGCCGCGAGTGCGCTCCACCCTCTCCCCGCGAAATCTGACCTTTTCGCCGAGCAGTGGAGCACTCCTGTGAGGCCAGGTGTTCGCGCCGCCTGGGATCCGCGTTCTGGGGGTCACAGTTGCTTGTTGGTCGCTGCGGCTGTTGATATTCAGGCCTCTGACACGATCCTATCTTCCTCTCAAGATGGCGAGGTTTCCCTATCCAAGCCGGCAGGTAGCGCCTGGCAGGGACGCAGCCCGCGTGGGTGCTTCCCTGTGAGGGGTACCTCTGTCAGCAGCCCCCCAGCAGTTTCTTCTGGTGTTCGCTGTCTCCCAGCTTGCTAATAAACACTCACAGCTCAAGACCATCAGTTGCTCTCTCTTTCTGCTTCAGGAGAGGGCTCAGAAACTGCCCATCTATTCTTCCGCCATCTTCCCTCCTCTCCAGACATTTTTCTTGCAGAATCTGCCGAGCCTACCCCAGAACTTGCCCTTCCCTTTGTCTATAGCTAATTGTCAATCCTTATATCTTTCTCCTTCCTACTTGGTTTATAAAAATGCTTGCAGAACTCAGAGATGGAGATGTTGTCTTTTTTAAACTACCTGATGGTGGCTTAGATCCTATGCCTCAAGACCAGACTCCTCTTCTTTCTCCTCCTCCTCTTCTTCCTTCCCTGCTAGCAATGGCAAACCCTTTCTTTAAAATACAATACAATACAATACAATACAATACAATACAAAACAATAAAATAAAATAAAAACTTTCAGTCATGAAATTTAAAGTATTTTTCTTGTTTGTTTCACAATATAAAACACACCTAAGACAAATTTCTCTTGTTAATATTGACAACTACTTAGAGCCCATCTCCAGAACATTGTGTCAACACAGTCTGATTTACAAAGGCCTTCCTCCAGGAAGGAGAGAAGAGGAAAGTGGGGAAAAAATACCATTCTGCCATGGTTATTTGGTTTTCCCCCTCTACAGTGTACTTAGTAAACATTTGGAAATATTTGCTGATTGAGTCCATTACTCATGTTGCTCTAGTAACAATCATTTATTCATACATACATTCAGGGAACATGAGTGCCCAGTGTTTCTCAGGTGGTGGCTACCAAAGGAAGAAGGTGTGATACTGCCTCTGAGGAGTTCTCACTACACACATAGACCCACGGATAGCTAATCCAATGCTCCATTTTTAAAATTTTATTTTATTGTTTAAAGTATTACACATAGTAGTACATATATCTCCATTCCCCCCCCCACACTCACCCAACAGCTCCTTTTATTTTATTTTATTTTATATATATTTTAAATTAATCTTTATTTTTCAGATTATAACAATTTTCCTCTACCCCCACCCCTTAGCTCCCATCCACTTGGTTTCCACCTTACCCTCTGCCCCCCCCCCACTCCCAACTGTCCTAATCCTTAGGTGTATGATTTTTGTCCAATCTCTTCCCGCACTCCCACACCCCTTTCCCCCTGAGAGTTGTCAGTCCACTCCGTTTCTATGCTCCTGATTCTCTTATATTCACTAGTTAATACTGTTTATCAGATTTTTTTATTCCCTTGGTTTCTAGATTCACTAGTTGATAGATACATATTTGTTGTTCAAAATGTTTATCTTTTTATTTTTCCTCTTCTTCTTCTTCTTCTTAAAGAATACCTTTCAGAATTTCATATAATACTGGTTTGATGGTGATGAGCTCTTTTAACTTTTTCTTATCTGTGAAGCTCTTTATCTGACCTTCAATTCTAAATGATAGCTTTGCTGGGTAGAGTAATCTCAGTTGTAATTTCTTGCTATTCATCACTTTGAATATTTCTTTCCACTCCTGTCTGGCCTGCATAGTTTCTGTTGAGAAATCAGCTTACAAAGGTATGGATGCTCTCTTGTAGGTAACTGTTTTCCTCTTGCTGTTTTTAATACTCTCTCTTTGTCTTTTGCTCTTGACATTTTAATTATGATGTGTCTTGGTGTGGTCTTCTTTGGATTCCTTTTGTTTGGGATCTGTGCACTTCCTGGACTTGTAAGTCTATTTCTTTCACCAGGTGGGGGAAGTTTCCATCACTATTTCTTTAAATAGGTTTTCAGTATCTTGCTCTCTCTTTCCTTCTGGCACCCTCATGATTCTGATGTTGGTATTCTTGAGGTTGTCCCAGAGGCTTCTTACACTATCTTCATATTTTTGGATTCTTTTTTCTTTTTTCTTTTCTGGAGGAGTGTTTTTTGCTTCTTTGCATTTCAAATCTTTGACTTTATTTTTTGTGATCCTCTAGTCTGCTTTTAGGTCTCTGTATAATCTTTTCTATTTCAGTCAGTATATGCTTAATTTCTAGTTGGTCCTTTTTCATATCCTCAAGGGTCTCATTACATTTATCAGCCTTTTCTAGAAAATTCTTATAACCGTGGTTTTGAACTCTATATCCAGTCATTTGCTTTCCTCCATTTTCTTCATTTGTGACCTGCCTCTTTGTCTCCGCATTTTAGCAGAGCATTTTAACTGCTTCTCTGGGTTGATGGAGTGACTTACTGTGCTAGGTGTATTAGCAGGGTCCAGTGGCTCAGCCTCCCCAGTTACCTTTATGGGTTGTGTGTTCAGTCTTGTTATAGTTAAGCCTAGGTTGTTATTAGTATCATTGTGGGGAGTTGACCTCCAGGCCAATTGGCTGTGAGGATCAGCTGTGTCTTCTCTGGGAGAGCTTCTTTGGGGCAGAGTCTCAGAGTGGAGCAGACAGCCTTGGTTTCCCGTTAGCTCCTCCCTAAGAGGCCCCTGTGTCTCAGTGTCCCACAGCAATAGCTGCACGCACCTCTGAGGGAAGGCTGCCCTCGAGTTTTGCCTGCTGCCAGACAGTCCAGTTTCTCCCCAATGAGTCTGGGTACCCAAAGTCTCACCCGGAACTGGAATTCAGTGCAGTCAGAAGGTTTTTTTTCCCTCCCACAGGAGAAAGCTAGATGAGTGCTTGCTGCCCCACCTCTCTACACGCTGTGCCTATGTGTACTGGTGCTCCTGAGTCTCAGTGTGCTTTTTCCTGACAGTCCAGTTTCACCCAGTATGAGTCTGGGTTCTCTGAATCTCTCCCAAAACTGAAGTTCAGCATAGAGGAAAGCTTTTGTCTCCCTCCTGTTCAAGTAAGCCAGTCACATATTCAGCCACCTGCCCTTTCCGTGCAGACAGGTCTCTGCACCTCTGTCCTCTGCTGCTCCTCTGAGTCTCAGTGTCCTTTTCTCTTTCCTTCTAGTTGTGGACTTTCCACTCAGCCAGCTTTCCTGTGGTTCTGGACAATGTTCCAGTTGCAGTTTTGAAATTGTTGTGCGAGGTCGCATTATAGGTATTTATGCCACCATCTTGGTTTCTCCAACAGCTCCATTTAAAAAAAAAAATAGAAGTTAAAGTGCAGGAAACAAGGTAGCATTTGTTCAATATCACAGGCTAGCATCAATTAGCTTCAAAGCAATAGGACTAAACCTCATTTCCTGACTTGCTAGAATTTCTGTTATTGTGCAGCTGCCTGGCTGCTGCATGTGCAAATGTGGTGAACTCTAACAGAGGAGAGAGGACATCCAGAATGAGGTGGCAGCCCACAAGTACCTTGGATGAACCAGAAGGAAAGGTCCAATCCAACCATGACCACAAAAAGGCACCATCAGGGAATTTGCATTCTTTTTTCCCCTTTGAGCTTGAAATGAGCAAAAGTGAGCCCAGAAAACACAAAATGGACATTTTCACAGAGGTTTATCAGATGGGCCCAAAAGTCTGTGTTTACTCTTATCAGGGTATTTCTCACTGAACTACATGGTTTGGCTTTGAGTTATGTTCTCTCCATAACTGAGAGCTCAGTGAGGGCAAGGAATAGGTTTGATTTATCTTTGTATCTCCACTACAAGCTATATATTTCTTAAAAAATAAAATGGCCCTGGTTATTTGTCTCAGTGGATAGAACGTTGGCCTGCAGACTGAAGGGTCCCAGGTTTGATTCCAGTCAAGGGCACATGCCTCGGTTGTGGGTTCAATCCTCTCTGGGGGGCGTGCAGGAGGCAGCTATCCATCATTATCCATATATATCCATCAATAATTCTTATCATTAATGTTTCTAATCTCTCTCCCCCTGTCCCTTCCTACCTGAAATCAATAAAGAAAATTTTAAATTAAAAAATATATACATCTACACAGGTAAAGGATGACTGAGCAGCAGCATAATAGGAAAAACCAGTATCCTCAAATCGGCTGGTACAGTATTAGGCTTTCTATTAGTAAATATAATGCAGTATCCAGAATGGGGAAATGGGTAGTCCTGTGGCTCTGCTGCTGTAGTTAGAAGATTCTTAGGATTCGGAGTTTCCTGTGCTTGACACACTTCACTTTCCCACCAGAAAGTGGAAGAGAGTGTGGGAACTTTAGAATATTTCATTTGGGAAATGGCTGAGGGAAGAAAGGAGGGATTCATGCTGGTTATTCAGAAATATTTGAAGGTCTGTTATAAGAAAGGGCATCAGACCTGTTTCAGTGCCTACAGAGAGTATGACTAGGATTGGTGAATATTCATCAAACACATTTTGGCTCAGGATGAGAACTGTCACAGTAAAGTAACTTTCCTTGGATAATTACAAGTTTACTGGCAAAGTTCAGGCAGGGGCTGGATGTCTGAAAATAACCGTCGCAGTGATTTTTTGTTTTGAAGGTTACAAGGCAGAGCTTGGTTTCCCACTAATATTACATTTCATTAGGTTTTATAAGAACTGCCCTTTGAAATGTGACATTACTCCAGGATATAGGCTGAACTCTGTCTGATAGTTACTTCCAGGCATTATGGGTGGTTGTGAATTGGTAACTTGGACTTCACCCACTACCAACCTCTTACCCCCACACCCCCCCTTTACTGATATGAGCTTGAAAATTAAGTGCATTTACTGATCATAACCACAAGGTGGCAGCGCTGCCCCACTGGTATTTTCTAAGAACTCTACCTAGATGTGGGCAAATCTAAGGGCTGGAATTAGGATTAGAAAAATGACAGTTGAGATAAAGTCTGAAATCATTGCATTTTAGAATGGAAAGGCATTGTAGAGACGTGTCTCAAACTTCTACGTGTTTACAGATCATCTGAGGATCTTGTTTAAATTCAAATCTGATTTCTTTTGGGGCCTGAAATTTTGCATTTCTAATAAACTTTTGGATGATGCTGTCACTGCTGATTGGTGGGCCACACTTTGAATAGCAAAGGTTTAGAGGTCATTTAGAGACTAATTCTCACTTCACCTGATTTATGAATAAAGAGAAACTGAAATCTAGAGGGAGAATGTGATTTGCCCAACATAGTCATAACTTCCCCCCCATTGATTTCAGAGAGGAAGAAAGGGGGAGGGAGAGATAGAAACATCATGATGACAGAGAATCATTGAATGCCCTCTACTGGGGATTGAGCCTGAAACCTGATTGTGACCTTGGGCTGAACAGAATGTGGGACTCTTTCAGTCCACCCTCTATCAACTGAGCCAAACTGGGTAAGGGCATAGTCATGACTTCAGTATGTATCTTTTTGCATTTAAGCCCAAGCTTCTGACTTAATCCAGTTCTTGCTCCACTATATCATGTTGCCTCCTTTAATCTTGTTTTTGGTATCTTTTTAATTTGGGAACCCAGAATTCCCATTTTTACCGCCATCCCCTTTGGTCGTTGCTCAAGTTGTCACTTTGGTTACCCAGAACCTTCTGTTATTTTTCTAAAACCACAGATCAAGTTCAAATGTCTCTGACTTGTTTTCATGACTGTGCAACAAATGGTCCAACTTTAGAAAGCGTATCTAACTTTCCTGTTTCTTAGCCCTGTCTTCAATTGTAACTATCTCCATTCCTTCCTGTTCCCTAAACATACTGTGTGTGGGCTTCTCTCAGTGGTAACCGTGCTGGCAAGGATTCTGGAGTTAGACATACCTACTTTTCTAACCTCATCAGGTCCATGTCCCAGGTTGGCAAGTTAATTCACCTTCTTAAAGATCAGCATCCTGCTCTGAAATAACCCCATACAGTGGTTGAGAGGAATAAATGGCCTAGGAAGGCACACTCTCATTCCTGAAATCACCTGCAAAATTGATTGATCTGCAATGGTGCCTGATACCTGGTTCCCTGTGCTTATGTTTCTCCTTGTCTCTGTTTCCCTGAGACTTAACCTTTCAAAGGCCTAACCTGAATCCTGTCTCTTTCCCAGCCACTCCTGACCTGTTGTTACCACCTTTCTATAAATCATTTCACCCATGTATTAGTGTTTAATTACTAGTATGTGTCAGCCCTCTCAGTGAACCGTTAGAGAGGCTTGAGAGATAATTGGCCATGTAATAATTGAGGGATAACTGAGTTAATTGTTTTTTTGTTTTTTTGTTTTTTGTTGTTTTTGTACTCTCCGAGTGTTAGAGCTGCCTTCTCTCTTGTCACTTACTGTCCCCCAGCAGTTCTTGCACCAACAATCCCAGATCCTGGTAGTTGGTGAATACTTTAGGGCTAGTTCTCATCAGGCTCCTTCCTGCCTCCACATTTTGGTTAAATTGGTGTGCATGTGATCAGATGGCTCCTCCTCGGGAGGGGTTGGTAAACTCTCTTTATGGAAACCCCAAGTTAACAACACTAAGGAAGTTGAGCACAGTATTATCATCCCGGGGACAGGAGATGTGTACACTTTCCTATTTTGTAAAATTTATAGCAAGGTCTTTACTCTCTTACTTCAGAAGAGATTAAGGACAAAAAGACTAAGTGGGGAGGGAAAGATTATTTAAGGGAGATCACATACCTCTGACCTAGATTCTGAGAATTACTTATTCAGCTGTACCCAGAAGTGTTTATCTTTGCATGTGTGGTCGTATATTTTATCACAGGATCCATAATTCCCTCCCTCAGTGGCAATTAGGAGCTCATGTCAGGCTTATGACAATAAAATTACATGGCGTGTGTTTTCACTGAAGCAAAGGTTTCTCTGAGGCTTGGAATGGAAAC
This sequence comes from Pipistrellus nathusii, assembly GCA_963693515.1. NCBI lineage: Eukaryota > Metazoa > Chordata > Mammalia > Chiroptera > Vespertilionidae > Pipistrellus > Pipistrellus nathusii. Next base: position 36,786,609 of record OY882872.1, on the reverse strand, counting down.
AGACCAGGAGGGCTGGACACTTTGCTTAGGGTCCTGCCTTCTCTTTTTATTGGACAGCAGTCTTCTCAATCAGGGGATTTTTGACCTTTCCATTTCCCTGCTATGGGCTCATGCCAAAGTCCACAGTTTAACTGGAACAAACTGTCTTTTTTTTTTTTTTTTCCCCCAACGGAGGTCCAAGGAATGGATTCCTTTCAGTTTTCCAGGATTTTAATCTCCATTGTCTAAACTGGTTGTTTCCAACCTTGGATGCCGGTTAGAATCACCAGCTGGGCATTTAATGCTTGTGCCTTCTTCCCAGAGAGCCTTATTTGATTGGTCTATGATGTGGCCCAGGCATTGGTAATTTAAAAAAGCTTCCAGGTAAAATAGTCATTAAAGTGTAGGAACGTTAGCCAAGTGTTCAAAGTTAACATGACCAGTAATGAGAGCTACTGATATCACAGGCCTCCTGATATGACAGAATGAGAAAGCACAGCATCTCTTTTGTGGTATTCTTGCCAAAAGTACATTACTTAAATTTAATCAGTAGGAAATATCAGAGGAGCCCAACCTGAGGGTCATTCTACAAAATAACTGAGCAATATTTTAAAGAAAAGTTAAGGTTATGAAGGAAAAAGAGATCCTGAGGAACTGGCCCAGATTAAAGACTGAAAAGCCAAAACAACTAACTGCCAAGTGTGATCCTAGATTGGCTCCTTGTCTAGAACAAGGACGTTAGTGAAAAGGTCAAAGGAATTTGAATAAGATCTGTAGATTAGCTCATGATATTATATTGATGTTAATTTATTCATTTTGATAATTGTTCCATGGTTATCTACAGCATTAATATTTGGGGAAGTTGAATGAAGGGTATATAGAAACTTTGACTATTTTTGGAACATTTTTGAATGCCTAAAATTAGGTTAAAATGAAAAGTTAAAAAAAGAGAAAAGAGAACTTTTGGGTAATTAATGAATTGCCAGAGTTGAGAACCACTTCCCTAAGTCATCTTGCCCAATATTGTCAGAGTAATGTTTTTGAAATGTTATTTCATCATATTTTGGACTTTCTCAAAGTGTTTCAGTGACTCTTATCATCTGTAGGATAATGTTCAAATTTCTTAGGCTGCCATTACAAAAACCAAAGCATGGCCCCAATCTGTTCCCTTTGTCTATGCGATCTCAACTGCATTTTACTTTCTCATGTTTGAGTTTACTATAATTCTTTCCCTTCTTCTGATAATACTCTTTCCCTTCCTGCCAAGCCTCCTGAATTATTCTTCATTCTAAAGCCATTTCAGATTCTATCTTTTTATTAAACCCTTTTATGAGTATTTTTGTTAGAAGCAGTCATATTTTCTTTTGAAATCTGGTAGGTCAGATTGTGTGGCATGAAAGCATGAACTTTAGATCAGAAATATGTAAGTTTGAATTCTGGTTCCATCTTCAATCAATCCTGGTGTTAGTAGTGTAAAAAAGCTTCTTAGCTGCCATGACTTAGTGTTTGGGCATTGACCTATGAACCAGGAGGTCACAGTTTGATTCCTTGTCAGGGCACATGCCTAGGTTTTGGGCTTGATCCCCAGTGTGGGGCATGCAGCGGCAGCCGATCAATGATCCTCTCTCATCATTGATGTTTCTATCTCCGTCCCTCTCTCTTCCAATATGAAATCAATTTTTAAAAAGAATATATATTTTAAAGAAAGCTTCTAAGATAAGGGACTAGTGAATTGACTTTTTGGAGTTTCTGTTTCTCATTTGCAAAATAGGGATAATGGTACCTACTTCAAAGGGTCACATTAGATGAGGTACAAACACAAAGGTGCCACATTCAGATGTTCTTCCTCCTCTTGTTTGTGGCTCAGTGGTCCCCAATGGGATTGTGGGTGGTCCAAAGGCTCTGTGAAAATTTCCTGCAAAGCCTATAAAATATATTTGTGTTTGGTCATCATAATTAGACACTCTTCAATTAAATTGAGTGCTTGGGGCTTTAGGAATTCAACTAAGCTTTATTCCCCCTAGAAACCAACTCAATAAATAAGAGGCCCATGATTTGAGGAATGTAACCCAATAGAGGTAGACTAAAGGGACAATGGATTTCTAAAAGGGAAAAGCTGTGATGCCTCCCACACCCAGTCTTCTGCTCTCAGTCAGATGACTTTGAGGAAGTTATGACTCCTTAATAAAACTCCTTAAACCATAAGCTCTGCATAGCAATCCTCCAATAACTTATTTCTTGCCCAATTGGTATGTACATAGGTGAGTTAGGTCTCTTTTTGAGTAAACACTTTACTCCCCCTTTCTACTACCTCCACCCACCCATACAGCCCAGTGCTATGTTCAGCGGTTTGGCCCCAGGTCTCTGGTCTCTAGTACTGGTTTAAGAGCACAAGACCAGGAAGGATGACTGAGAAGGAAGTCAGATGCCAAGAGGCCTGGAAAGAGACAGGTGGGGCTGCAATTGTTCAAAGGCCACAAACTCTGGGTATGTTTTATGACTGCCTCTGATTGGAATCTCCTCCCCTTTGTGACTGTTCCAGGGACTCTCCCACCTCCTGCTTCCTTTTTATGATGCGTTCTTTCCCTAGTGCACCTCTTTTACAGCCAGAGAATGGCTGTGCAAATAGTTGACAATTTAGTGAAAATAACTTTTCATGGTGACTGGGAACCAGATGCTATTTCTTCTCAAAAGATATTGAGGCCCATAAACACAATTCTGAGGTTCAAAAAAGCTTTTGTGATGGGATGTGTAACTGAGTTTGGTGTTAGGGAGTGGGTGCACAAGGGAAGGGAAAGGCAGAAAACCAAGTGTTGACTGTTTTTCAAATCCTGAAAATTAAAGGTGGGTTTCACTCAGGAGACCTCAGAAATCTTAGCGTGTTCTCTGCCCAGATTAAATTATTAACATTTATTTGGGTGGGAGATGAGGTTAAATGATGGAGTTGTGCAATGTTAGGTAAATTACTTAATTTCTCTGTCTCTGTTTTTTTTTTTTTTTTTAAATGAGTTAAAAAAGAATGATAATACTCATGGAATTGTGTGTGTGTGAAAACTGTATCTATAACAATAGAAGTATAATATGCAAATTAGTCTGGATGTCCTTCCAGACGACCCTCCGGATGAAGCAGGGGCTGTGAAGGAAGCCCAGGTCTGGTTGCCAGAGGGAAGCTAGTGCTAGCAGCTGAAGAAAGGAAGGCCTACTTTTGCATGAATTTTGTGCATCAGGCCTCTAGTTTACATATAAAACCCTTAGGATAGTACTTGGCACATAGTGAGGGCTGAGTAAGTGGAACTATTATAATTATAGGACTAGGCAGAAGTACCACCCTGGTTATCTGGAGTAGAGAAACATCTTCTAGCCAAGATCCTGGCAGGCCAGCTGGAAATGAAGATGATAGAGGAAAGCTTAACTTGCAGGAGTGAAAGGATTAGGTAGCACTAAGTCATGGACAACATTCTGGAAAATTCAACGTGTTTTAATTTAACAGCAGAAATACCAGAGGGTGTGCAGCTTCTGTCACAGTTACAGTCCTGTGGGTCTGTGAATGTCCTAGAGTTAAATGGTTTTGCTGAAAGCCAAGCCTAGAAACAAGCATCAGGGGCTGTCTTGCAAACAGCAGTCTTTTTTTTTTTTTTTTTTTTTTTTGTATAGCAAAGATGGAAATTTATTGAGGAACAAGTATTGACTCCCATGTGGGAGGGGGACAGAGTCCCTGCAATTAACATTCTTGCTAAAGGAGTTCCCTATTGAGGCCCTGACATTTCTTTTGTCTCTTTATTTATAATGAGTAAAGAGAAATAATGAAAAAGGATGAAATAAGAAAAATGAAATGTATAAGTTACAGGGCAGAATTGGGGCTGGCCATGTGTAAGTTACAAGGAACTGTATATAAGTTTTATGGGAATATAAAAAGACTTTGACCTTTCCAAATATATATATATATATATATCTTTAGTACATGTCACACTCCATCCCAAGAAGTATTCAAGCAGAATCACAAGAAATGGGTAGTAGGACTTCTTTGCTAAATGGTTAGAGTCTAACCATTAGACTGAGGAAGCCACTGCACAGAAAGGAGACGGAGAAGAAATGGACAAGGTATGGAGAAAACGGGGTGGCAAAAGGAACGGTATGTTTATGGAGGATTCATCATTTACCAGGCTCTATGTTTCATGCCTTACGTGTCTTAACTTACTCTTTTACTGTCAGTAAGAGTTATCCTTGTTACAGATGGAAAAAAAGACTCCAAGGGAGGTGAAGTGACTAGTCTAGGGTCATCCAACCAGTTAGTGACAGAGCTAGTGTTTCACCTCAAAGTGTGTGCTCCTGCCTCTGTATCAGAAGAAAAGTGAAAGAGAAGGAAGGCAAAGGAAAATTTTAGTGTGGGTAAAGTTTTATTTTTAATTTTATTAAAAAATACTTTTATTGATTTCAGAGAGAAAGGATGAGGGAGGGAGAGATAGAAACATCAATAATGAGAGAGAATCATCGCTTGGCTGCATCCTACATGTTCCCCACTGGGGAGTGAGCCTGCAACCTAGGTATGTGCCCTAACTAGGATTTGAACTGTGGCCTCCTGTTTCATAGGTCGATGCCCAACCATGAGCTACACCAGCTAGATTGTGAGTAAAGTTTTAAAAAGGAACTAGGTTAGGCAAATAATGGCCTCTCCCAAATGTCCAATTCTTAATCCCAGAAACCTATGAATGTTACTTTATGTGGCAAAAGGAATTTTGCAGGATTTTGAGATGGTGTGATCAATGTAATCACAAGGGTGATAACAGGGGAATCAGGGTCAGAATGATGCATCATGAGAAAGAGTCCCAGGGCCAATGCTGATTTTGAAGAAGGAAGAGGGCTATGAACGGATGTGGGTGGTTCCTAGAAACTTGATAAGGTAAGGAAGCAGATTTGCCCCTAAATCTCTAGAAGGAGTACTGTCCTGCTGACACCTTGATTTTGGCCCAGTTTGATCCCATTTTTGATTTCTGAGTTCCAGAACTATAAGAACTGGGGGGGGTGGGGGGGGGAAAGTATATAATTTTTGCATTCCAGGAGTTATAGTCTGTCACCCAGAAAAAGAGACCGAAAGAAATATGCCCAAATGTTAAACAATGATTAAGTCTAGATTGTAGGTGAGAAATGTAATCTGGGTAATATTTATTTTTTCTTTCATACTTTATCTTAATTTTTTTAAGATAAATTAAATAACATTACATTGTAATGTTGTAATCAGAGGTATGTTCAAAGAACTGTGGGAACACAGAAGAGAGAACCATTCCAATTCCTGTGGGAGTCCCTTCAAGATCTCTAAGAAGCATGCCACTTGAGTTTGCTAAGGGCATGGGCATGAGAAAGGAAGGATGTTATAGCCAGAGAACAGCTTGTGCAAAGACAGGAAGGGAGAAACAACAGATTTTGTTCTGGGGGTAAACATGAGACTTAGTCTTTCATTAGAAATGGTCCATCACTTCAGTGGATCAAACCCAAAGAAATGAGTCTTTAGGCATCAAGGAATATAGTTAGAGATCTTTTTTTTAAATCTTCACCTGAGGATATTTTTCCTTTTTTTTTTTTTTTTTTTTTTTTGAGAGGGATCATTGATTGGTTGCCTCCTAGATGACCCCAATCAGAGCCCAGGCCACGAGGAGCCTACAACCGAGATACATGCCCTTGATTGGAATTGAACCCAGGACCGTTAGGTCCACAGGCTGATGTTCTATGCATCAAGCCAAACCAGCTAGAGTTGGTTAGAGATCTTTCAGGGGGCGAACCAATAAACTTTCTGGCAAGTCAGAATTAGATAGAGTAGCTTGGACTTTGAGGCTGTGGAGAATGTGCTCATGAAATTTGTTGTTAAAAGCCAACTTTTTCTGCTTTTCCCCTCCCTGTTTCTTGCAGCACTAAGGTGGGCAAGGTCCCAGTCCACAAACCCAATTCCCTGTATTTTCCTTTGTTGAGAGGTCGATGTGTAGCTCTGAGTTTTTGTTTTTTCTTTCACCAATTACGGAAATGATAGAGTGGTTCCATTCTCTATTAACAGTATCATAATGGAGTCATCTAAATCTCATCTTAATTCCCCCACCCTTTACAAAGCCACACCTTTTCCTGGCCCTAGTAGATCCAGGGAAACTCACAGGCTATACAAAGCATAAGTGAGGAAAACAAAACAAAACAAAACAAAACAAAACAAAACAAAACATCCAAACCCAGTGATGAGTAAGAACTGTTATAATTTCCTCTATTTTCTTAAAGTATGTATTCTTTTTTTCTCCCCCTTCCTCTTACCCCAACACACACCCTGATATTTTAGGGCCATATCTTGATCTCTGGCACAAAACTGGTTTCTTTGCTTTTGCTGTGGTTTTGTTCCACCCACTAAGACAATATACCTATTTTTTCCTATAGTCAAAGGCCCCTGTGTTTTGTCCCAAGAGTTGAACTGGTGCCAAAGCTCACAATTTCCTGTTCTGTTCCTTCCAGTTCACTTTGGAATCTACAGGCTTGTAAGGTGTGCTAGGTGGGTCTTGAATTATGTCCAGGGAAAGGGGAAGATTGTGGGAATCTCACTAACCTTGGGAGAGTCTTCTATGTCTATTGGCAGAAAAAGCAGAGTTGTTGGCCAGGGGACCTGGGTCCTGGTGTTGGTGACTAAGCTCTGACCCTTAGTAGATTTGTTTCTCTAGGCTGTAGCCTTATCTGCTTCAAAATGAGATTTGACTAGATAAACTCAAGTTCTACATACAACTGGAATGCCCTGGCTGTGCATCCTCTGCTTTCCTCACTAGAACCTGTTTCATTTCTTCAAGGGCCCAAGGATGCTAAACTCAGTTTTGGATGTTGATAGCCTGTGGACTATCCAGGTGGAAATACTATATAGGCAGTGGGAAGAAGCTCTAAAGGCTGGGCTCCTGTGAGGGTGTGGTGGCGGCCAAGATGGGGAAGTAGAGCATGACCAGAGCCTATGCCTATTTAGTCTGCTGGACCTGGTCTCCTCTCTTGTCATAAGGCACAGGGCTGTGTTCTACTCTTCATCAATCTTTTCTTTGTTGATCAGAGTAACTTTTCAGGGTTTTGGCAAAATAAGATATTCTTAGCCTGTGAGGGTGTGTGTGTGTGTGTGTGTGTGTGTGATATATTTACTACCTATAAGTCTTTTAAGAAATGTTTTTATTGATTTTAGAGAGAGCAGAAGGGAGAGGGATAAAGAGATAGAAACATTGATGAGAGAGAGACATCATCAATTGACTGCCTCCTGCATGCCTCCTACCTGGGATTAAGTCTGCAACCTGGGCATGTGCCCTGACCAGGAATCAACCAGTGACCTCTTGGTTCATGGGCTGATGCTCAACCACTGAGCAACATTGACCAAACTGCCTATCAGTCTTTTTGGAAAATGGAGGCTGTGAATCCATGAAGAGTGAGGTAGAAAGGGGAGGAGGAAAGGAAGAATGTTTAGAGAAAGATAATAGAGAAGAGCAGGCAACTAAAACCCATACTATAAAGTACTTTTACATCAAAATTTAAAGTTTTGTTGAGAACACTGTGAGGGGTAAGGGTGAATTAGGAGGGTAATGGGGAAGAAGTAATTTAGAAGGATTAAGCTTATAACTAGGTTACTAGGTCTAGAAATCTCATTGGAAGCCTTTTGATAGCTTAAAAATTGCTTGATCTATCAGTTTCTTTGGAGTAATGACTTTTATAACACACTAGGTGCCCAGTGCATGCATTCATGCACCTTGAAAGGAACTGTGGGCTAAGAGGCTGTGGTAGGCAGATTTTAGCCCATCCTCTGATATCCCGTCTGGCCCATTCCACTGCAGCCCCTGGTCCCCTGTTTGCCAGCAGCCATGATCCTACTGCTTACATCTGCTGACAGCATGGAGCAATCAGGGCCGGTGCCAGCAGAAGGTGCGAGTAGCAGCTGCTGTCCTGATCACCCCTAAGGAACAGAGGGAGGTGGAGAAGCCCCCAGGGGTGACCAGGGCAGGCAGCCATCACTTGCATCCACTGATGGTGCTGAGTGATCAGGACTGGTGCCAGGCACCGGCAGTGGGTGAGGGCTGGCACTGGCAGCAGTTGTGAATGTCTGGCAGGACTGTGGCACATGGGAGTAAAGAATTTTCAATAACCATCAGAGGCTCACACCGATGGCAGAGTCTGGTGCCCCGCCTTGCTCTGGCACCCCTGGCCACCTGCTCCACCATTCCGCCATGACCAATGCCCACCATATTTAGCACACGCCCCCTGGTGGTCAGTGCATGTCATAGAGATCAGTTGTTTGGTTTTTTCAGATGTTCTGCTGTTCGGTCTATTTGCATATTAGCCTTTTATTATATAGGATGGCATGTAAAATACCAATAGCCAACAAATATGGTGTAGTTACTAATTACTGTATAGTACAATTGACAATTAGTATAACTAATTGTGTGTTAATATAACTAATAGCCATCAAATATTGTGTGCTTACAAGGTTCTAGGCAGTGTGGTAAACACTAACCAGATGATCTCATTTGATCCTCATAACAGCACAGGAGGTGAGAATTTTTATTAGCCCCATTTCACAAATGATGGGACTAAGGTGTAATTATTTGCCAGGACCTTGCAGCTTGTGTGTTAGAGCCAGAATTTGAAGCTGTAGAACTTCATAGCATCTGCCTTTAACCACTGAACAGTCCAATGGGAATGTGTTACCAGAAATAGGGACTGGCCCTGAGCAGGTCTGCCCCGGGACAGCTAGTAGTGTGTGGCTTCTTGAGTTCATGCAGGCAGAATTTCAGAACACAAATCCAGATGCCATCTTTGGCTCACCAAGTTGTCAGAGAAGAGGGGACCTTGGGGACAGGTTCAGGAGGTTTGCCTTGGATAAGCTACCACTGCCCATTGCTTTCCTGGTTGCAAGCTTTTCAGGGTCCATTAGAGTTCAGGAGATGCATGCCTGTGGGTGTGGAGAGTGTGCACTGGAACCTTAGTTTTGAGGGATTTTAAAGGTTGGGTGTTTAGGAGTCATTATGGGAGGATCTTAATGGAATATTCTAGTTTTTATGCTGATGTACCAAAATGTGATTTATTCTCTTAACCTCATCTGTCCTTGGGTGTGTTTGGCAAATGGCACTGATTGGATTTCTTCTGTCTGGCTCCTTGATTAGGGTAATTTAAGCTTTTTACTCTTTGGCTTGAGAGAAGTGCAAAATATTTACTCTTAAATATATTTTTATCATTTTAGAGAGTAAGGAAGAGGGAGAGAGAGAGAAAAAGAGAGAGAGAGAGAAAGAGAGAGAAACATCAATGGTGAGAGAGAATCATTGATGGGCTGTCTCCTGCACGTCCCCTAGGTTGTGGGAATTGAGCCCACAACCTAGGCATATGCCCTTGACTGGAATCAAACCTGTGATGCTCTATCCACTGAGCCAAACCGGCTAGGGCTATGCTTTCTTTCTTCCTCTAGGCTATTGTAAGGGTGTATTTCATTCTGAGAATGGATGAGATCATGCTGACATTTATGCAGCGGAGGCATTTTTAGTCGGTGTCATTTTTTCACATTGTCCTGTCACTCTTCATTTGCTTCTTTTTTCTTATATCTCCTCCCCATACACATACTCCTCCCCAGTGGTGGGTTTCTCTGTCCCCTGGGTAGCTTACCACCTGGCTGGTACTGAGACTGGAGGAGGCGAAATGAGCCTGGGTGTGGTTTGGTACCCAGTGGGGAAATGTGCATGGGAAGGGAGCATTTGTACTGTAGTTCCCTTCAGCCCAGCCATCCTCTCACCTGAAGATGGAGCTTCCCATGGAGTTTAGCTCCTTAACCTCAGTCTGTTCAAGAGCAGGGACAAACTGAGAGTAGCAGTGGGGACAGTGGGGTTGCAGCCTGGGAATTTTAGTGGAAATTCTGTATCCACATATTTAGTGGTCTGCTGTATCCACATATTTTCTGACAGAGGGTTTATCTCCCTAAGGTTCTGAACCAGGCAATGCCAATAAACAGTAGGAAGTGGGAATCTTTCTGTCATCTACTAGCAAGTTTGGAGGGTGATCCAGTTACACCCTCCACCTTGAATAAGGATAATGGAGAGTTTTATATACAGTCCACTTTGGAGGATTATGCACACATTGTGGCCTCTGGAAGATGCAGAGATGGGGAGAGTCCTGGGCTGGGAGTGAGGGGACCTGTTCTGAGTCAACTAAGCAGCCATTTTTCTCTGTTAGCTGGAGAAAGTCACTGGACCACTCTGGACTTGAGTTTTCTTATATGCAAATTGTTGGGGTTGGGTGAGATAGTCTTTCGTGTTCTGTTTTGCTCTTTAGTTTGTATTCTATGATTAGGAATAAGGAAGCAGGGGCAGGTGTGGCAGAACCTTGTAAACTGCTTTTTTTTGTGTTTCTTATTCCTCCCTCCCTCCAAACAAGCAGATTTTGAGTTCTTTTTGTACCCCCTTTTGCACAGCTGTGTGTTTCAGTGGCTTGAAGATGCCCACTGTGGGTGTGGTGAGGAGAGTCTCTGAGCCAGGAGTCCCCTGGGCCCTGGGGAACATGGACCTGGCCCTCTGCCCTTGCACAGACTTCTCATGTTTTCATGTGATATGACTTCCTGTTCTTTTACCTCCTCTACAACCTACCATTGAGCTTCAGATTCAGTGTCAGGATGGGTTATCATTGTTTTGATAACTTTCCTGGCTGTTTCCTGCCTGTGATTTTTCTGAAACAATTAGCAGGAAATTGTTTTCACAACCATCAGCAACTCTGCTTCATGTTTTCCTCTTTCCCCATAAAACCTGACATAACATACGGGCACACAGAGACACATTGCATGCTCCCAGCATTCATCTGTGGGAAAGGGTGGGGTGGGGTTATGTTCTTCATATTGTAGAGGGGCCTGTATAACATATGTGAATTGGAGTGGTGTCCCAATGTCTTGTATATTTCTGTCACTTAAGAATTTAGAGTGGGTGCTGTGAATGTGCTTGAGTGTACATGTGCCTGGGAGTGTGCACGTGGGTCAAAATGTGGAGTCGATGGCAGTTGCTGCTGAGAGGAGGAAGTGGCAGATGCAGGAGCTGGTTTTGCTCTCTTCATTTCTACTTTTTGTGCAATGTTCTGGTAACTTGTGTTGTCAGAAAGCTGATTAGAAAGGTGATAGAAATTTCCTTAGTCGGTCTGAAAATCACCTTGGTTTATTTTTGGGTGTGTAATATATGAGGGTGTGGGGAGGTGGAGGATGAAACAAACAGTGTGAGGTCAGTTCTCTGAAACTGGATGTTCATTATTTAGCCATCGCCACCCTTGGATTTGTGAGTAGACCCAGGGGATTTGAGAGCTGCTGTGGCACAGGTATTTCCTCTTCTGGGAAGATCAGAGACAAGTTGACAAGCAGGAAGCAGGTCAAATTTGTGGCTTGTTTCTAACCAACATGTAGGCATTAAACTTTAAAAACAATTTAATTTCACTGATACTGTCACCTACCTACCAACTGTCAGGTGCTAAGAAATTCAATCCCTGTCCTTGGGAGCTACTAGTTGGTCTTTTCTTGAACAAGGCTTTCTGGGCCTAATTCCCTCTGTACCCAAATCTGTCTCACTGGTAATTCTTTGGGGACTCTCAGAACCAGGCAGGTGAGGTCAGACTGAGGTCAGATGCTGGATTAGCTGATGGGGGGGGAGTGGGGCAGGTGTCCAGGCTTGTGCACTTTCTGACCCTCCTTTTTAGGAGCACAGTGACGAGGAAGTAGGAAGCTGGGCTTCTTAGGATGGTAACTCCGATTGTCCTTTAGTTTGTCTCTCAGCTCCTAACCAAAAGCATGCCCTCAAACCTCCCCAGAGATGGAGAACCAGTGTCTGTTCCTTGGGGACTGGAAACAGGATTTGTTAGCTACTCTTATGAATATTAGCAGCGAGAAAGCAGGACAATTTGAGACCTTGCAGAATTCTCTCTAGGGAACTAAACTACTTCATTCAAACAAGGACGTTGGGTAGTAGCTAAGGATGGTGTAGAGAGAAAGATGCTCAAAATGCCCAGATTAACTGGTGCCAAGTCTTTTTCTGATGCGGTCATACTAACCTAGGTCCCCTCTACCATACTCTGGTGGGACTCCCCTCTCTGTTAAAAACTCTTTCTACTAAGGCTTTGTGATGTCCTTTTGTGACTTGTTTTCATTTTCAATACTGCCTTCAATATTCATTTTAGTCTGATGTTACTTGTGTAAAATAACTGGGGGTCGAGTGAGTGAAAGTTTTCCATATCATACATTTTAAAGGTTGGCTCTGGACCCTGTGCATTTTTTACCTTGGTCCTATTATAGGTTTTTTACCAGCCCAAATACTCCCTAAATACAGGAGAGAGAAAGGGAGAGGGAGAGAGAGAGAGAGAGGGATGGATGGAGATAGGGAAAGAGGGAGGGAGGGAAAGAAAGAGAGGGATAAGAGTGAGGTTTCAAGCACTGGAATGTGTCAGGTGGCCATGTGCCTTTTGAGTCAGATAGATCAGATCTGGATTTAAATTCACTCTTTGTTCTTTATTAATTATGTGACTTTGGCAAGTGACTTAAGCACTCTAAGATTCAGTTGCTGCACCTATAAAATGGAGACAATGCTCACATAATAGTTTAGCTAATATGTACTGAGCACTTTACACTTATCAATTCAGTTAATCTTCATAACATTTCTAGGAATTAAGTATAAGTGTAATGGTTATTTTTTAAATGAGGAAATTAAGACACAGAGAAATTAAATAGCAAGTTCAAGTTACTGTAACTTGTAAGTGGTAGAGCTGGAATTCTGAATTTGGCCTGTGTCTTTAACTACAGCATTAGACTGTATAGCCACAATATGAATGAACAAGGGTTAATTGAGATAAACATTTAAAGCATGGAGTTTGGTCCTTGGCACAGAGTAGGTACTCACTAAATGGTAGCTGTTACCACCTGAGCTGAGAAATCTGTCTCCATGTGGGTATGTGGAAGATGTGGTCCTGGGTCAGACGATGCAAGACAGACATGGGCCCTCCTGCCGGCCTGGGGTTTGCACAGTGCCAGGGCTTCTTCCATCCTAGTTCTGTCAGACAGTGTGTATTGGCAAAACCTTGTCTCTCCAATCCCAAAGTTGCTTGACAAGCCCCGAGAGGAACACAATGGAGCTGAAACTTAAGTGACCATAGGGAGGGGCTCCCATTCAGTGCGACAGTTAGTGGCTCAAGGATCACTTTTCTGGCTCAGTTTCAGAGGAATTTCATTTCCTGGTGTCTCACCCATTGGGTCAGGACTCCCAGATAAACTGCCTGTGGAACAGAGTGGGGCTGCTGCCTAAATCAGCACAGGGTGAAGGGTTAATGCCAGGAAGCCAAGGAGGAACTCAGGGAAGCCCAGATGTGGGCTTCAGAGGAGGGGAGTATCAGGCTTGCTTTTGTTTCCTTGACATGTGTATCTTGGCCCTTTGCCTCACCCTGGGAACAGCCGGGTCAGCAGTGAGCAGTTCTGGCACACCTGCCCCACATGATGCTATGGAGGCAACTTGGTTTATGGCTAAAGGCTTTTGGATTCCCAGCCTGGCTCTGCCACTTTTCAGTTGTGTGACTGTGGCTGTTAATCCCTCATCTCTGAGCCTTGTTTTTCTCTTTTGTGAGAAAACTCTGAGAATCAAATGAAATAACCTAGAACAGCAACATAGGTGCTCAGTAAACATCCTTAGTCATGGATAGGTGCAGCTGGGGAATATGGAGAAACATAAAATGCAATCCCTCATCTTTAAGGAGGTTGTAGACTAGGTGGGGGAGAGGTAATAAATCAAAGTGCGAGAACTGCAAATAATATACACAAGCCAACAAGTGTAATGGACAATGAGAGCTTTGGGAGTGCAGAGGTGGATAGCTGCCCTGTGGGCTAAAAGACTTTCCGAACAGGTGAACCTTGAGGTGTGCAGAGGTTGGGGATGAAGGTGAGGGGCACCCCAGGAAAACATCTGAGAATGAGGCCAAGTAGTTGAAGTTCAGGAGATGGAGAAGAGACCAGTTGAACTAGAATCAAGGGTTTGTGAGCGAGACTAGAGTGAGATGGGATTCAATTGGTAGCTTGGAGCTTGGTTGTGAAGGGCTTTGAATTGCCATGGAAGGAGTTTGAAATTTATCTGAAGGTGGTTTTTTTTTTTTTTTTCCTTTCAGGAAAATGACATCAATATCATGACCTTGATTCAGTGTATTCTTTTTTTTTTTTTTTTTTTTTTTTAGTTTAGAGGATGTTTATTTATTATTATTTTAATATGTTTTTATTGATTTTTTTAGAGAAAGAGGAAGGAAAAGGGACAGAGGGATAGAAACATTAATGAGAGAGAAACATCATTGATTGGTTGTCTCCTGCCTCCTGCAGGGGGATGGAGCCTGCAGCCTGGGCATGTGCCTTGACCAGGAATTGAACCTGTGACTTCTTGGTTCCTAGGTTGACACTGAACCGCTGTGCCACACGGGCTGGGCTAGAGGATGTTTATTAAAGCTGGGAAAAGTGAAATGAGAAAGGGCTGGGGAAATGAGCTTAGGCTGGTCTGTTTTGGCTCACTAAGACGTCTGAGAAAAGGGGGTTTTGGAACAGGTTTAGGGGATTTGCCTGGGATGAGCTGCCACTGCCCATTGCTGCCCTAATTTCAAGCCTCTTGGGGTCCCTGAGAATTTAGGAGATATATGACTGTAGGGAAGGAAAGGGGGTGGTATTCTGCACGGAAGAGCCAGCCACTTCTTCTTTTTTAATTTAAATTATCACCCAAGGATATGCTTATTTGATTTTAGAGAAAGGGGAAGGGCGGGAGAAGGGGGGGGGGAAGGGGAGAGAGAGTGAGCTCAACATTGATGTAAGAGAGAACATCTGTACATACCTGACTGGGAATTGAACCTGTAACTTAGGTATGTACCCTGACCAGGTATCCAGCCTTTTGGTGTATGGGACAACAAACACTTTACCAACTGAACCACACTGACTAGGGCTTAGTCACTTATTCTTTTATTTTATTTTATTTTATTTATTTTATTTTTTATTTAATTTTATTTTTTAATTAAATTATTATCTGTGAACATATACCATTCTTTTAACATGTCTGGGCTTTAGATTCCTTATCTTTTTTTTTTTTTTTTTTTAGATTTCTCATTCTTAAGGAGTTTGAACCATGTAATTGAAAAGGAGCTTCTTTAGCTATAGAGTCCATGATTCTATGAATCTTTTTATGATACAGGAAGATTATTTTGATGATAAAATACAAAATTGGTTAGATGGTAGAGCTGCTGTAATATCAGACATGAAGCTTCCTGTTGCTGCTTGTGAGAGACTCCAGGTGTAAGGGGGGAGGCCTTGATTGTATGTGATGATACTTGACACTATAGCTCTATTAAAATTTGAGTTCTGTAAGGTACCACTCTAGGAAAGACCCACTCTTAGGACACCTGGAGAAGTGGGGAAATTGGTAAACTGTTCTGGGGAAAAAGTGAATACTCATTTGGTGGGCCTCAGATTTATATTGTTACTGTTGGGCAATAAACTGAGAAGGACAAAAATAACGATAGTTCCTTATTGTTTGTCTTTAGATGTTGTGTAAAAATTTCCAATTTACAAAATAATTTCACAGGCATTATCTCATTTGCTTCTCACAACAAGTCTCCTCAGGTAGGTGCTCCCTCCATTTTATGGAGGAAGAGAGTCTGTAATTTCTCAAAGTCTCTCGAATCTATGTAGGCCTCCTCATTCTAAGTGCAGTTAACTTTCCCTTGCTTCATCTTCCTCAGACAGGAAATAGGAGCTCACTTCTTCCATTAATGAATGAATTCAGCACATGTTTATTAAGTGTCCAATATACATCAAGTACTCTACCAACACTCATGGGCAAGAGGGCATATATATATATATACATACATATATATATATATATATATATATATATATATGGAAAAAAATCTTGCTTAGTTTTAAAACACTACATGCTTATTATAGAAATTTTGTAAAGTAGAGGAAAGGACTCCTCTAATCACACCACCTAGAATTATAGGTATATTTAGATTTTTTTTGCCCATATTTGTAATTATTGAGATTGTACTATGTATATAGCTTTATATATTGATTTTTTACTTGTTATAAATTTTCTCATATTAATACCTTAAAAAAACCTTTAAAAACGGCTGTCTAACATGATGTTAATGGATGATTCATAATTTAATAATTTTCCTATTGTTAGACATTTCTCTTGTTAATCCTCACCCAAAGATATTTTTTTTCTATTGATTTTTAGACAGAGTAGAAAGAGGGGGAGAGACAGAGAGACAGAAACATTGATATGAGAGAGACACATTGATTGGTTGCCTCCAGCACATACCCAGGTCTGAGCTGGTGATTGAGCTGACTAGGGCTTAGTCACTTATTCTTTTATTTTATTTTATTTATTTTATTTTTCAAGGTACAGGCCCTTGACCGGAATTGAACCTGGGACCCTTCAGTCTGTGGGCCAATGCTCTATCCACTGAGCCAAACCAGTTAGGGCAGTAGGATTTCTTTTATAAGTATGTCATATCCAGATGAATATTGGCAACTTAAGTGTAGTTGTCCGATACATATATTCCAAAAGTTCTGTAATTAAAATATTTTGATTACTTATCATGTAGAGTTGTTCTTAAAACCAGTCTGAGCCCTATAAAACCAGTTTCACTTCCTTATAGTCACACTTAGTATTTCAGGCAGCCTGCCACTCTATATTTATTTGTCTTCCTGTTCCCAGTTCCTCTTGTCCTTTCTTGCTCTAGTTTGAGTTCAGATAGAGCTCCAAGTATGGAGGCTAGGCAGCAGTGGAGGGAGATTGGCACGTTTCAGAAGACTTTGACCTTAAACAAAGCATGCACCAATATCCTTTTAGTGCATTCTTGCCGTGCCGCATTTCTGCTTTGTGATCCCTGCCCGATCTCGCTTTTTAAGTTTTATTTTTCGGAAAAGAACCATCAAGTCCTCGGGCCGGGCACATAGTCTTGAACTGTCCTTCTCTCCGAGGAAACTGGGGAGAATAGGTAGGGAGAGGACTCCATTGCTTTCTGCTCCTGGGCAGCTAGTTAATGTTCTACCAGCAATTCCCATTCTTAGGAGACCAGGATTATGTTCCAACCCCACATCACTGCCCAGGGCAGAGGGCACTTTGTACAGAGATCTATGATTCGAGAGCAATCTGCATCTGACCTTCCTACTTCATCTTTAGAGTCTGCAGCCATCTGTTGTTTTGCAGCTTCTCAGTTCTTAGTCTCAAATTCTTCTTCTCTGAGTCTCTGGCCTGGGGAGAAAATGAGGATGTTTATTAGTGTGGGAAAAGAAACCCTGATGTTTACAAAGCAAAATGTAACAAAAGATGGGCTCCCTGCCTATCATGCCTCCTTCTTCTCCCCCGCAGTTTCTGAACCCCTCAAAACCCCAGTGAAATGTTAACTGAGTGTACAAACATGCCTATAGGATTTCTTCAAAGATGAGACTATATTTGAAGATTATCTATGCTGACTACCATTCTATCTGCTTTTCTCTTTTTTCCAGAGGTTTCTACTTCTCACAAATAGGACTGAGGCTCATGGTCCAGAAATCAAGCCGCCTTTCACCCTTTATTAATAGCAGAGTAAGTGATGCAGAGACTTTTGGAGAATATAGCTGTGGGGAGAGAGAGAAAGGTAGCATTGGAACACCTGCTGGAGAAGGGACCAGAGAGCACCATTAGTGAATGAACACCTTTTATAAGTGGAGCAAAATAAGAGATGAGGTGGAAACAAGGAAGCAAAGGAAGTCAAATAATTATAGGAATTGAGGGTCTAATCCACAGGAGAATAAGGTAGTCCCTTCCCTGAAGCCTGAAAGAAGAGTTGTTTGATGTGTGCCCCTTGGGGAAAGCCCCCAAAATCTAAATTCAGGATTGATTCCGATGAACTGACAGACAGACATCATAAGCCCTTTAATGGGAAAATGGACATCAGGGCAAAGCAACTGCTTGCTGCCAGTGGTGGCCGGCCGAGAAGAGATCCACGCTCCTCCCAGGACAGGGTCTTTTTTTTTTTATGGGGGTTAATATAAAACCATATGTTGGGTAGTCATGTAGACCCCAAGACAGAACAATGCATTTCTAAGTGAACAATAACATTAGGCAGTTATCAAACTCTATGCATTCATTAACCTCCTCCCTGGGGCTTGAACTTTATCTTTGGGTGGCATTCTGGCTTTCTGGGTAGTCAGCTAAACCTGAGGCTACAGATAATTAAACAGTCATAAAAGTTAAAACAGAGACCAACAGTTCCCAGACATCTTTACTGCTGGAGACATAGTGCATCTCTGAGCTCCCCTACAGTGCCTATTATGGGCATGGCTTTAGGGTAGGTCCTGGGGCAACAGAGATAAATAAGACAAAGTCCCTGTTTTCCAATGTACAGTCTAACCAAAAGAAGATAAGTAACAAATAGAAATTAGATGAGATTTAAAAAATGTATGGTATTATGGGCTGAGATACT
This sequence comes from Pipistrellus nathusii, assembly GCA_963693515.1. NCBI lineage: Eukaryota > Metazoa > Chordata > Mammalia > Chiroptera > Vespertilionidae > Pipistrellus > Pipistrellus nathusii. Next base: position 36,768,138 of record OY882872.1, on the reverse strand, counting down.
GTTACTAGCAGCTAACGTTTATTGTTTGCCCACCACCTTCTACATGTTTTACACATGAATTAACTCATTGACTCCTGACAACAACCTTGTGATGTATGTATTACTTTAATCTCCATTTTTTAAGTAAAGACACTGAGGCACAGAAACATTACCATTATCCAGAAGGCAATCTGGAGAGGGAACCCCAGTGCAGGTGGTCTGGCTTTAGAACATGTGCTCTTAAGTATCAGGGCCTCTAGTAAGTCATCCAGAGTGTGGGGAAGTCCTGCGATTCACAGCTGTCTTCTTTGTATTGCCTGTCTGCCCTTTATCTGGGATACTTTTTCCTAAAGACTCTGGTCAGGGACTCACTCTACCTATTCCTGGCCAGTCACTGGCCTTGGAGCTTGACTGGAGTAACCTAAACTTTACATATAGCCTAGTACAGACTGACTTTATTTAGAATTCATACCTTAGATTAATCTCTAAACCTCATAGATTTTATAAGGCTTTTATAACCATATCCTGTAATTTGCTAAGAGTTTAACTGAAAGGCTGAGTCTTAATTAGCCAAACTTTCTTTCATACCTACACCATCCCTGACACTGATGATTGCCAGAGCTGTTTTTCAGAAACAAGCCCCACATGGGGGTGGGAAGGGCGGTGATAGGGTTGATCCAGCTGAAACTGCCTGTGACTGGCCAAAGCAACTTAGAAAACACTATAGTGACCTCCTCATGAACTTTTCTCAATATACCCTCATTATAATACTAAAATCTCCAGTTAGGGGCAGAGATTTTCCTCTGTTTTGAACATGAGATGTATGAGTAGCCATGTTTTCTGACTGCGCATCCTTATCTATACTTGCGATGATGAAACTCACTTTAATGTTTATGCATGTTTTCCGCAAATAAAGATGAATTTGATCCTTTCTTGGGTACATACAGCTATGGGAAGTGGCCCACCCCAGTGTGTCTTTGCTGCTGACTTACAATAAAGTTCCTTCTTATAGAATCATCTCAGAGTTGTTTTTTGGTGGTAACACTAGCACTTTGTGTCTATTTTGTTTAACTACATGATGCTCTATTTGTTGGAATATTTGACTCTGTGTTATAACCTTCGGGGGAGCAAGAACTTTTTTTTTTTTTTTTTTTTTGGTAAAATTTTAAATAGTTGCAAAGACAAAACTAATAAAATAATGAACTTACAAGTGCTCATCACACAACTTCAGCAAGTATTTCATAGTCAATCTTGTTTCATCTATCGATATAACCCTTTCCCCCAATTAGATTATTCGAAAGGAAATTCCAGACATAGATCATTTCATCGGCTAATACAGGGGTGGATAGCAGTAGGTTTACAGTTGTCAGTATGTGAAGCACCTACTCACTTGTATTAATAATTATATTATTTTCCATATGAGCAACTATAAACTACTTTTGCCCACTCCTGTACTTTAGTTGTATTACTAACTTATAAGGACTTTTTAAAAAACATAACCACTGCCCTGGCCAGTGTTGTTCGGTTGGTTGTAGTGTTGTCCCATACACCAAAGGGTTGTTGATTTGATCCTTGGTTGGGGCACGTGTGGGAGGCAATCAATCAATGTTCCTCTCTCACATTGATTCTCTCTCTCTCTCTCTCTCTCTTTCTCTCTCAAATAAATTTAAAAAGTTATATAAAAAGACATAACTACAATGCCATTATCACAGTAAAAATTAGTACTTCCTAAATATCATAAAATATTCAATGTTCAGATTTCTGTAATTATCTCATAATTGTCCCCTTCCTTCTCTTCCCTTCCATTTTCTTTCTTCCTTTATAATTCCTTATATGGATATCTACATTATTTTCATCTCTCTTAGGTAAAGACCTGGAAGTAGAATTGCTGGATTGTATAGTTAACATTATAAGAAAATGCCAAACTTTTTTCCAGAGTGCTTGTTTCTTTTTATATTTCCACCAAAAATATATAATAATACTGGTTGTTTCACATCCTCACAACACTTGGTGTCATCAGTCTTTCAAAGTTTAGCTATATGCCAATAATTTTTTTGAGTACTTCTTGTTGCCTTGCAGAATATATTATTTATGTCATGCTTGTGGAATGCTTTCCCAACTCTCCAGTTGTTTAGTCCTTCCTATGTTTTATGTCAGTGTTTCCTAACATGAAATATATGTAAGAATAATCTGTGAGTTTCTCAAAATACACAGACCTCAGTCTTATTCCTGACATACTGTATCAACTTCTTCAAGGATGGTTGAAAATTTCCCTAAGATAATTCTGATTTATACTCTTGTTTTGCCACTGCTTTTAGACTCATGTCTTACTTATAATGGCAGAAGATCTCCATCCTGGCTACATGTTAAAAGTATCTAGGAAGCTTTAAAAAATGAGCAATGCCTGGGTTCCACCTCACACCAATTGAATTGAAATCTGTGGGTAAGGACAGTATCAATTGTTTTTAGAATTCCCCAGTCATTCTAATGAATAGCCATGTTTCCCATTGGATTTATCTGTCTTCTCTTGTTGCATTTATACTTTTCTATTTTTATATTATAACTAGATGTCCAGTGCACAAAATTTGTGCATTCAGGGGGAGTCCCTCAGCCTGGATTTCGAGAGTGTAAGCCAGGCCAAGGGACCCCACTGGTGCACAGTTGGGGCCAGGGAGAAACATGGGAGGTTGACCAGCTGGTGAAGCAACACGGGAGGGCCCCAGGGCATCTCTGGTCCATCTTGCTCAGTTCTGATGGGCTGAACCCCAATAGCAAGATAACCTACCAATTGAAGTGTCTTCCCCCCGGGGTTTTAAGTGCATATCATAGTAAGTGGTTGAGCAGCCTTAGCATATCATTAGCATATTACATATCATTAGCTTTGATTGGTTGAATGGCTGAACAGACGGCCAGACATTTAGCATATTAGGCTTTTATTATATAGAATAATTTTTCATGTCTTATTTCTTGCCTTAGGATTCATGTTCCTTGGGGTAGGAAACTTCCCTTTCTCATTTCTGTCTCTTTCATGGGCTCTAACACTGAGACTTGTAGCACAGTTGGTGCTCCATAAGAATTTCATGGGCACAAAAATTGGTCATTAGAAGGAGTCTGTGGTCATTAGGAAGAGATAGGCTGCATTCCGAGTCTCAGGTATACACATTAATGGACAGGTTCCTGTCCTCCATGGGGTCATTATTGTTGTTCTTGATGACTAGTGTGTTAACTCCTTTGTGAATAACAGATGGATCATTGCCCTGTGTGGTATTTGTTTTCAGGCACAGCATTTGGACTAAGAATTCTATGTGTGTATGGGGTTAAGAGGCCAGGATGAATAAGGAGACAGATCTAATTAGAATAGATGAATTGTACTAGAGATAAGTGGTAAAGAGAATGAGGAAGGAAGAAATTTGAACTTACTTGGTAGGCCATGGCAGGCCACTGTAGACTCTTGAGTAAGGAGTAAACCCGTTTTTTTTTTTGTTTTTTTTTAGGAAGGTAATGAGTGTTGTGCAAGGCAGAGTCCATTAAAGACCAGAGACAAAAAGTCAAGCTGTACTCCCACTAGGTATATGGGAATGGAGGAAAGGGCACAAATGAGAGATGTTCAAAAAGAATCAACAGGTTTTGATGATGTATGGAATTTGGGAAACAAAAAGCAAGATCTGAGGAACTATGACAAATGAATGAGCTGTGGGGAAAGCCAGTTTAAATGGGAAGTAACTTCAGAAGGCATTTGGATACGAGTGTACTGAGTACTGTGAAGCAGTAGGAGCTAGAGATACAGGTGTGGGAGCCATCTGCACAGAGGTCACTGAAGCTGGGGAAAGAGGATGATGATGTGGGAGAATATAGCAGTCTGAGTACTAATTCTGGTGTGTGTTTGGAACAGGAGGAGGATACCCAAGGAAGAAAAAGTTGTCTATGGTCTTAGATGTTGAAAAAGTGAGCAATGTGAGGATGGTGAAAACATCTTTGAGTTTAACCAAGATGAGATACTGATTGTGTGCTGCTTCAGATCTTGAGGATGAAGGAGAAACTTGGTGATGAGGAAAGGGAAAAAGAACATACACTTCAATTGCTTGGAAATGAAGGAAATGTGATAACAGGCTAATACTGGAATTAATGAATGAAGCTTATTCGGGTACAAAGATCTCTGACCCTGTGAGGTGGCAGAAAAATTGATGTTGGGACAGGAAGATAGGTGTCAGAGATTTCTACAGGACAGAACCAGTGGAGACTTCATATGCGTGAAGCCCTGTTGCTGCATCTGATTCACTAGAGCCACTGGTGTGAGGATTGTTATTTGTCCCTAATAAAGAGGCTGGGAATTTTTTACTCATGAAATCATCGTTCCCAGAGCAAAATGGGCAGTTTCTTCCAGGCAGTTTGCAGCTGTGGGCTGTTGCTTCGAGATAGACTCACTTTATTAGCTGGTGTGCAAATAAAATTGGCTACTTCTATGATTGCTAGATAAAATATCTGTAGACTTAAAAATAGGCTTTGACTACCAGTTAGGTAATTTCTATTTCTTCTGCCTGTAAAGAAGACATTGCCTAAAGTAGTATCAACTGTGAGAAAGCATATTGATGTCTGATATATAATTTTTATTATAAATATAGAGCAAATTTTACAAATAATTCAGAAGTGGCCTTAACCAGACAAAATTAAATAACAGAGAATAGCACAGATGAGGTGACGTATTTACAGTCTGTGTCAGGGTCAGAAAACCCTGAAAGAGGTACCTGAGTACAGAGAACTCCCAACTAACCCTCTCTGAGGGGCCTCTTAGACACAGCATGAGATCCAGTAATCAATATCGAATAAATTATTTATCTCAACAGCCCCAAGGAAAGTCATCCATGTGGAAGGCTGGGTGGGCAATAGTTTGCCTCTCCTTCCCTTGCCCTTCTTTTTTATTCTGACACAATGGGACTCAGACCCTATGGGAGAAAAATTCCAGAGCCTGGGGCTCAGTTGATCCTCCTCTGTGTCCTAACGAGCATCAGCACCAGTGCAGCTTTCTGGGTTGTAAACAATGGCAACAGTGTGAGTGACAGTGTTCCCTGCAGGGGACACTTCTCAAGGACCAATACACCTTAGCAGAGGCCCAGGTTTCCTGAGTCAGTAAATGGGGAAGATGGACAGAACATGCACAGGCAGAAACATGGACTTGAATGGTGGTTGATGACTGGCCTGAGATGCCCAGAAACTGACTTAGATCCATTTCCAGCCATGAATGAGAGAAATCGGATCTTCTTTTCCACTTGGAGCCACTGACATAAAAGCTTGAGGAGCTCCTGGTCAAGGGAGGGGCTTTGGTGGCTTCTTTCACCAAGGTCCTCAGATTGGCTTACAAAGCAAACCCAAGTAAAAGTAATCCCTTTCACATAAGGAGTTAAAAAGATTAAAATGGTGAAATGTCTCAGAGATGAGAACAAACCCAGAACCCCAAATTGTGCATCCTTTAATAATTATTTAAATAACCTCTGAAGGGTAACTCTGATTCCTTTCTGAAATTCCTAGCAGATTGTTACTTTTTTGTTTGTTTGTTTTTTTGTTAATCCTCACCCGAGGATATTTTTTCTGTTAATTTTTAGAGAGAGGAAGGAAGGGAAGGGGAAAATTAGAGAAAGGAGGAAGAGAAACATCTACATGAGAGGAACACATTGATTGGTTGCCTCCTGCATAAACGCAACTGGGGCCAAGAATCCAACCTGCAGCCCAGGTACAAGCCCTTGACCAGGAATCAAACCTGAGACCCTTAGGTCCTTGAGCCAATGCTCTAATCACTGAGCACACCAGCCACTGCCAGACTGTTTCTTATTGGGAGCTGAGTACCCTCTAAAACTGTAACCTCTTTCCTCTGTAGGCATTTCCTTAAATAAAAGCCCATAAACTTATTAAAATATATGTGCTTTTTTTTTTTTTTATTAACATTTTCCCTTGGGAATCACATAGTTTTTCTAGTTGCTTTTAGTGGTTTCTCTGTAAACAGTCTTGCCAAAGGGCTTAGGTGGTTTTCTAGCCAAGCAGAAAGGTTTTTAGACACCCTGACAAAGGACAAAGGTGTAGAATTTCTGTGTTGAGACGTGGTTATATATTTATTTTCTTGTGTGTTCCATTCACATTGAGCTTTGGAGAGATAGGAGAAGCTTTTAGTTTTTCTCTCTCTTCCTCTCTGACAAATGTATTTCAGTGGATAAGGATATAACTCTCAAAATTATGGCAAATTCAAGTTAGACTCCAACAGGAAGGAAGGAAGGTGGGCTCAATAGGTAAGTTTAGAACAAGTCTTGGTCAGGGAATGATTGGCCCGAGGGGTTGGAGGTTCTGGCAACTCTTTCCCTAGGTCTGCTTTGCCAAATTTCAATGACAAGGAAGGTTGGGTTTCCTACAGACTCCCGGATGTATCTTTTCATCTGTTGACACTGAAGGGAGGGGCTGTGACCAGGAACCCGGAGGTGTCCAAGAGTGAGTAAAGGAGGAGGGGAAAAGAAGCTTCTTCTCCTCCCCTCTCCCCCCCCAGGGCAAAGAGGTCTCCTACTGATGGGGATGAGAAGCTGGGAATCAGCAGTGCAGTGAGCAGAGCTGGTTGCATTACTTCTTTTTTACTTCGGAATAAACTGATTCTGTGGCTGTTGGGGACGGAGAGGCATAAGTTGGCTTCTTCGATTCCTGGCCATTGAAGTTCAAGGAAGAATATGTAATTTCATCCATCTGAAAGGCATGAGAAGTGATCAGTTAAGTCAGTGTCATAGACCAGGCCCTCACCTCGCCTGATGTGATTCGCACCACCTGCTTTCACCACTTTAAAAGGCTTTTATTACCCTTCTGCATACTGACATCCTTTGTATGGTCATTAGAAGAGATAGATTATGGTATTCATACAATGGAAGAGAATGATACAGCAATGAAAATGAACAGCTACAATTGCATACAACAATATGGATGAATCTCACAAAACCATTCTGAATGAAAGAAACAAGACAAACATATGAGGATATACTGTGTTTTTCAAAGTAAGAGGCAAAACCAATGCATTGGAAGTTAGTATATGTTTACACTTTGAAGGGAAGTGACTGGAGGGTTTCATTTTGCAGGGAGATAACGTTTTGTTTCTTCATTACAGTGCTGCTTTGAGAGAAATTCAGTAAAATTATTATAAACTAAAGGAACTAAGACCTCAGACCCACTGGATTAGACATTATCTTTTGACAGGAAGAGCAGGTCAGATTGAAGATAGAGGAGGGAGAATGACCTGGTACCTTCCTTATATTAGGCACTGTGCTTTGCATGTGTTATCTCATTTCATTCCTTCAACTTCTTTCTGAAGTAGATAGCATGCCCATATTACAGAAGACAAAGCTGAGGATCAAAGAGGTTAAGTTACTTGCTCAAGGTCACAGAGCTACTAAGAGTCACTTGAGGATTCAAACACCTGATGCGGACACTCCAAAACCCCACATTCTTGCATAAGGTAGACCCAATGGGAGTAGTTAACCAATATATCTTTGTTTGTTGCTGCATTGAGGAATTCCAACTGACATTTAATTGCATTTTTGTCTTCAAGACTAACCTGTTCTACACAGAGGTATTTCAATGAGAAAATGAGCCAGTGAGACTGACTATGCTTACCTTGTTAGATGAGTTGTCAGAGTGGCCCTGACCTGGGAGTTGAAAGAAGAGTTAGAAATCCATGAAAATGCAAAGCTGCCTTATAGCTTTATAGCCTTGGTGCTGTTAAATTGTTGTGATTTCTAGCTGAAGGAGGTGGCAGGTAGTGGGAGGGAAAGGGAGGGAAGTGGACCATGATCACTTAAAGAATTTGATTTCCTCAGAGTCTGTGGTCCAGACCCAGGGTGTTAGTGCCAGTGGAGAGAGGGTGGGGGAGAAGTGGGCAGGGAGCCAACAGTAGAACCACGAGGCTTTAGTCCACTTCTGAATATTTTTTCCAGTTCACAAGGCCTTGATTTTTGCCCAGTTGTGTTTCTAAGCACCAGACACCAGTGACAAGGAGGGGCATTGAGAACCACAGCACCCAGAGCACCACAAGACAGGGAAAGTCTCACCAAAGGAGAGTGCCCACATCCCTAATAGAGGAGAAGGGGGAGGGGTAAGGTGAGGAATGGCTTTAGAAAACATGACCATCTTACTCAGGCCTGCCAGGCCTGGCTGAGTGAGTCTCCCAGGGCTGGGTCTCAGGGGGATCTTTTGTGACTAGAAGGGTGTAAGGACCTATGGCAACCTCAGGTTGGGAAATGGAATTTCAGAAGGTACTGAGTCCTTGGGACCAGGTTTCCCTGCTAGGGCAGGGCACGTGTGGAACACACCTGCTGTCACTGGTGATGGCTTTACTTACTGTGGTTGGAGGCTGAGGGTTTGTGCTCTGTGAGATCGCGCTGGTCGCTTGCCCTAAACAAATATCAGAGACTGTGACTGCTATTCCCAAGCATAGGCTCTTTGCTCCTTGAAGTAGGAAGGACACTGTCAGCTCATTTATCAGAGTAAGTATTGCCTTTCCTCCTAGGGCTCCTCTACAGTGTACCCACCATCCCTTCCAGAGTGAACTTTTTTCCTGCTGCACTAATGTTCACACAGGTTCATTATCAGCTGCCTCTGAGCCTACTTCTATCCAGACAACTTTCCCTTTTGAAAGTAGATGCTGTTTTTATCTTCACCTTATTTATTGCCTAAGGTGCCTTCAGTTTCTGCTTTTTGTTAGGTTCTCTTCCTGTCCCCACCCTCTCTTTTCCTTCTCTTCCTATGGTTGACAGAGCACAGGACTCACTTTCTCTTGCTTCTCTTTTTGTATTTTCATTTGTTTTCCTTCTCGGACCTTGGCTTCCCTGACTAGTTGCATAATCTTCCCCCTCTAAACCAGATGGAGATGGGAATAACCATGTCCCAAAGGGAGAGGGGTGCAGGAAAATTGAAAACAGGGAAAAAGAGGCCTCAGGAATCAATACTGAGAAGCAGGGGTTTAGGAAGGAGGAGGAGCAGATCCACGCCCAGAGACATAGGGGAAGCCTCTTTCCCTCTCCCAAGCATAGTCATCAGCCTTGGAGGAAGCAGGACAAGAGAGAATGCCGTCATACCCTCCAGTCTTTCTGATATACAGGAAGTACAGCAGGGCTGCTATCAGAGCTACGCCAGCCAGGACGCCAATCACAATGCCAGCAATAGCCCCATCTGAGAGGCCAGGACTTGATAGTGTTGTATCATCTGTCATGGATAGAAAAGAGAAGGATGAGTGGAGGTGATGTTATAATAGCTGCCTACGTCCTTATAATCTTTTTTTTTCTCTCACTGTATTTCTAGGTTGGTGCTTACACTTGCCACAATTCTATCCTGGCCTTTCTACACAAAGATATTTTTGGAGTTATGGAAATGTGAGAAAGGTGGGTTTCCATTTTTGTAAGTTATAATTTTTCACCATTTCATGGTTGCCTGTTTTTCTGTTCCAGGTATGGCAGCCATGAATATGTGCCACTCAGGTCTCCTGTGGTGGGTACTTAATTGATGGAAGGTGGTAAATGCACCACCTGCTTTGCACAGAGACTTCCCACAGGTTCTCAACAGGGATATGAAATAAGTCCATTCTGTGAGGAATGGTTTTCCTCTAGGGGTGACTTTAGCTCAGACACCCCATCAACTTTGCAGATACTCTTTTAGAACTACACTGTAACTTAAACTTTTCTTCTCTTTCTCCTTCACAGTAATCAGATCTGCATCCTTGTCTGAGAAATCTCTTAAGCTTTTTTCACTTCCATCCACCTTTCTTTAACAGGAATTTGTCCAATAAATATTTGTATATCTAATTCCGTCTTAGCTGTATTTCAGGGGATGAAACTGAACAAATTAGGCTTGAAGCTTTGCACTCAACTTCTTTTAATTATTTTCCTTTATTTAGTCAGTAATCATGTCCAACGATTTTTGTAAGCCATGTCCCCCTAACTCCCAAATATAAATAAATTTGCATCTATATCTTCTCTTTTATTTCTGTTGTCCTCACTGGTCAACTCAAGATTGATGATTATTATTTATGTTAGCTACTGCTGTGGGTACTTACTATGTTCCAGGCTCTGTGCTCAATATTTTAGTTATATCTAATTTAATTTATATAATAATCCTGTCAGATAGACATTATTTCCATTTTATTGATGAAAAAATTGAGTCTTAGAGTGGTGAAAAATTTACCCAAAGTCATATGTTTAGTAAGGGGTGGATTTGGAATTCAACTCTAGGACCACCTGACTTCATAGAGGCTAATGATAATGGTAGTAATAAGAGCAGCTAATACTTATGGAACTTTTCTACTGCATGTAGCATTTGCTAGCGGTTTAATTGATTATTACATTATATATTTAAAGCAATATAATGAAGCAGATATTGTTATTGTAATTTTCAGTAGTGAAAATGGGGCCCAGAAAGTTAATAATTTTGTGCAAGAAATTTGTTATTGTAATTGTTTACTTTAGAAAAGAAGAAAGATCTCAAATCAACAACCTAACTGTACAACTTAAGAAACTATATAAAGAATATACTGTATTCAAAGCTAGCAGAAGGAAGGGAATAATAAAGATTAGAGTGGAGATAACTAAAACACAGAATGGAAAAACAAGAGAGAAAATCAATGAAACCAAAAGTTGGTTCTTCAAAAAAGATGAACAAAACTAATAAGCCTTTAAACTAGATTGTCTTAAGAAAAAAAGAGAGAAGATTCAAAGAACTAAAATCACAAATCAAAATGGGGATATTACTATTAATTCTACGTAACAAATGAGAATTATAATAGTATTATGAATAATTGTAAACCAACAAATTGGATAACTTAGATAAAATGGACAAATTCCTAGAAACACAAAACCTACAAATAGAATCATAAAGAAACAGGAAATATGAATGAATCTATAAATAGTAGGATATTTAATCAGTGTAAGCATTTTACAAAATTCAATACCATTTCATGATAAAAATACTCAAACTAGGAATAGAAGGAAACTTCCTCAACATAATAAAGGCCATTTATGACAAACCCACAGCTAACATGATTCTCAATAGTGAAAGACCGAAAGTTTCTTTTCTAAGATCAAGCAGAGACAAAGATGCCTGCTTTTGCCATTTCTATTCAAAACAGTATTGGAAGTCCTAGCCAGTAATTAGGCAAGAAAAATAAATAAAAGGCATCCACATTGGAAAGAAAAAGGTAGTATTTGCATATGATATGATCTGTTTACATATGACATGATCTTATATGTAGAAAACTATAAAGATGACACACACACACACACACACACACACACACACACAAAACTGTTAGAACTAATAAATTCAGCAAAGCTGAAGGATACTACATTAACATGTAAAAATCAGTTGTTTTTATATACAAACAATGAACAATTCAGAAAGGAAATGAAAAAAATTACATTTACAATAGTATCAAAAAGAATAAAATACTGTAGGAACCAAAATGACTGTGTAGGTAAATGCTGGTACTTGCATCCTCCCACAACCACATCAAAATTACAATTAAAATATAGAATGATCATTATTCAGAACTGCTTGAAGTCTGACTGAATGGAAGTTCTACAACTAGAGCAGTGATTATCAACCTTCCTAATGCCTTTAATACAGTTCTTCATGTTGTGGTGACCCCCAACCACAAAATTATTTTTGTTGCTACTTCATAACTGTAATTTTGGTACTGTAAATATAATGTAAATATCTGTGTTTTCCGATAGTCTTAGATGACCCCTGTGAAAGGGTCTTTCGACCCCCAAAGGGCTCGCAACCCACAGGTTGAGAACCGCTGAACTAGAGGATTAAAGAAGAAAGAACAGGTTTAAAATTGTTAGATTTTGAGTTCTAGGCTTGGGAGGATCCAAGATGGCTGCTCAGGTAGACACCTAACAGTAGCACACAACAATTTCAATGGAATACAACTAAAATGTAGAGTAGACATTGCCCAGAGCTACAGGTAGTCGACTGACTGAAAATTCTACAACAAGAAGGAAAGAGAAAACCAGAAGGAAAATCAGAGGAGCTGAAAAAAGCCTAAGGTATGGAGACATGCTGCGCGCCCGCATGTGTGCATGAGGAGAGCTCGCAGCCGGAAAGGAGGAGAAGGCGGGGTGCCTGCCTGGTGTTCCCTAGCAGGAAGGAAATAAAACCCCCAGCCTGGGCTGAACCCCCGAACCGGCAGCGCTGAGCCCCAGTTATGGGCCAGACCCTGGGGACCCAGGCTCGGGCAGGGGGAGACGGGGCTGTGAGGCGGAATCCCAGGGGAGCGGCGAAAAGCAGGGCCCCCTGAGTCGCGCACATTGCGCACAGAGGATGGAATGTTGACTCTGATGCTGGATTGCCTTAGCGGGAAGAAACAAAGCCTCCGGCCGTGCTGAGCCCCACTCCCGACCGCCCAGAACTCCAGTTCTGGGCCAATCCCTGGGGACCCAGGCTCAAGCAGAGGGAGACGGGGCTGTGAGATGAAGTCCTGGGGGAGCAGCAAAAAGCAGAGCCCCCGGAGTCGCGCACATTGCGCGCAGAGGACAGTCTGATGACTCTGATGCTAGACTCCTCTAGCGGGAAGGAGAAAAAAAGCTCCAGACTGGAGGAACGCGACGAGTAGCAGGAGCCCCTGCCTGACACTGGCCAGGCAGATGTCAGCAAGGAACCGGGCGACGGGGCCCCCAGAGGGGGGGTGCCCCTGAGCCTTCGACTGCTGAGCGCGGGCAATGGAGCCGAGGCCGGGGGCTGCTTCCTGGGCGGTGGTGCCAACCCCGGCAACAGGCTGAAGCAGTGCAAGAGCCCCCGGAGAACAAAGGGGTGCCACAGCCAACCTGCTGAGCTTCCAGGACAAGGAGGAAGAAACCGAAGTTCTCAATGTGAAGAAATCAAGTGAGAGCAAAAGATAGTAAAATTACTTAAGAAAGAACACAAAGAAGATCTTGAAAAATCAAAGACTAAGTCAGAACTCAACTCAGCAGCCAACATTGCAACATAAATGCGTTTTTAAAATAAAAAAAAAATAAAAATAAAAAAAGGACAGAATGTTGGAACAGCAGAGGCCAGGCCTAGAGTGGCCAGGCACAAGAAAGTGGCAGCCGGATCTGGAGCAGCAACAGCCAGGCCCCAGAGCAGCAGCAGCCAGAACCAGAGCGTCAACAGCCAGGCCTGGAGCAGCCAGACTTAGGGCAGTGGCAGCCAGGCCTGAGGCGGAGGCGGCCAAGCCCATGGTGGCCAGTCCAGGAACACCCAGACCCGGAGTGGCCGGGCCCAGAGAAGCTGAGCCCAGAGCAGCCGGGGTGGGAGCAGCCAGGCCCAGAACAGCAGTAGCCAAGCCAGGAGCATCCAGGCCAGAAGCAGCCAGGCTCGGAGCGGCCGGCCCGGGGCAGCCGGGCCCAGAGCAGCCAGGTCGGGTGTGGCCAGACCCGGAGCAGCAGCTGCCAGGCTGGGAGATGCCAGGCCCAGAGCGGCCGGGCCCAGAGCAGCCAAGCTCAGAGCAGCCAGGTAGGGTGCAGCCAGGCCCGAAGCAGCGGCTGCAAGGCTGGGAGCAGCCAGGCATAGAGCAGTGGCTGCCAGGCTGGGAGCGGCCTGGCCCGGAGCAGCCAGGCCCGGAGCAGCCGGGCTCAGAGCAGCCGGATCGGGTGTGGCCAGGCTTGGAGCAGCGGCTGCCAGGCTGGCAGTGGCCAGGCCTGGAGCAGCCGGGTTGGGTGCGGCCAGGCCCGGAGCAGCAGCTGCCAGGCTCGGAGAGGCCAGGCCCGGAGAGGCCGGGCCCGGAGCAACCGGGCCCAGAGCAGCCAGGTCGGGTGCGGCCAGGCCCGGAGCAGCGGCTGCAAAGCTGGGAGCAGCCAGGCACAGAGCAGCGGCTGCCAGGCTGGGAGCGGCCAGGCCTGGAGCAGCAGCTGCCAGGCTGGGAGCGGCCAGGCCCGGAGAAGCAGCTGCCAGGCTGGGAGTGGCCAGGCCTGGAGCAGCCGGGTCGGGTGCGGCCAGGCCCGGAGCAGCAGCTGCCAGGCTGGGAGCGGCCAGGCCCGGAGCAGCAGCTGCCAGGCTGGGAAAGGCCAGGCTCGGAGCAGCCGGGTCGGGTGCGGCCAGGCCTGGAGCAGCAGCTGCCAGGCCCGGAGTGGCCAGGCCCGGAGCGGCCAGGCCCGGAGCAGCTGGGCTTAGAGCAGCCGGGTCGGGTGTGGCCAGTCCCGGAGCAGCAGCAGCCAAGCCTGGAGCAACCAGGTCAGGAGTGGCAGTGGCCAGATCCGGAGTAGCTGGCTGTGGAACTGACCAGAGCAACAGAGGCCAGGTCCGGAGCAGCCAGGCCAGGAACAGCTCGCTCCTGGCCTGCCCCTGCCCCACAGCTGCCTCTCAGACATGGTTGGAAATTTTTGCAGGAACTTGAGGATCTGCTGAATCAAGTGATGAAGGCTTAGATCTGGATATGTTGAGTTAGTATAGTGCTGGGGTGTTGATTTGTGAGTGCCTTGTGCGGGGCCTGGATGAGGTTGGTTGACCTATTTGGAAATGTGTTTTGTGTGAAGTGTATCTTTGGGCATGTGGAGGTATTACTGATATGAGAAAATGCTAAGTAACTGATTTACTATCTGAAAATGTATTTACTATCGGGGAAAGGGAGGGAGGAAGAGACTGAACATAAACTGTGCACCTATGGATGAGGACAATGTGGGAGGGGAAGGGGGCAGAAGGTGGGGTGGGAAACTGGTGGAGGGGGAAAGAAATGAGGAACCTTTGTAATAATATGAACAATAAAAATTGATTTAAAAACAAAAAAGAAAGAACACTGGGATTGGTAGGAGGTGTAGAGGCGAGGAATGGGCTGGTCTTATACCCACATGTGGTGTGTTTCTAATTTTCAGGAGTACGTTGGCTGAGGAGGCCTCCGTGAGGACCAAGGTTCCCAGCCCCACACAAGATCCACAGCCCAGGGTTCCAGTGCTAGGAAGAGATGTCTCTATAACTTTGGGTGGTAAAAATCAAGCAAGGATTGTGGCTGAGTGACATGGAGACTACTGGAGTCACAGGCAGTTCCACTTAATGGGCCAGCACATGGGCTTACCCAAACTTACTCCCTCTGAACTTCAATCATGGGGAAGCATCTTAAAAAGATCCAGGGACATACGGGGAGGAATTATATTGTGTGGTATCAGGAAAAGAACTCAGGGGCAGCATTCTCCTAACCCCACACACAGTTGACTGGCTCCATATCTGAGTCTCCATCAACCTAGTCACACTGTTTGCCCTACCCTGGTGAGTTCCTCAGGTCCTGTCCCACCCAATTTGCAGCTCCTCCCAAGCTATTTGTAGTGTCTCTTCTATATGAACAGCCTATTCTGGCTCAGACTTCAGACTTTCCTAAAATCTCTCAAACAAGGAGCAACTGGACTCAGTGTGCTCTATACCTGAGCACAAGTGGCCCAAGGCTAGACACTAGCATCAGTTTGTCAATATTTATAGCTTGGTCTCTCCTGGGCACCTCCTAATCCAAACCACTCTGTACCTCATGCCAGGTGGCCACAGGCAGGGTACAGGCAGTGGCTGACTTTGCACCTCCCAGAGCCAGCGCACCCAGTGGACAGTTTTAGACCATGCAAGATTACAACTCTACCACATCCACAAGTGACAGACTCAATGAACAGACTTGGTGAGCACCAAAGCTCCACTGAAATAAGTCCTGTTCCTTAGTGGTGTCTGCTGTAGTCACAGTTGGTTCTCACAACCGATTGACCTGAGAGTCAATTCTTCCCAGTGACACTGGAGTCACAGGCAGTTCCACTTAATGGGCCAGCAGCAATAAAGGTTCAACTACAACAGGACAGTGCATACAGAACACACTGGGGTGCACTGAGAGTACCCAGTTCAGGTGACTGAGGAGGCTGAGCCAGTGGGTCCTATAGGCACCTAATATACAAGGCCACTTTACCAATTCAGGACACATAGTAGCTTTTCCTAATACAGAGAAACAAACACAGGAAAGCAGCCAAAATGAGAAGACAAAGACACTTGTCATGAATGAAAGAACCAAAGTCTCCTGAGAGAGAACTAAATGAAATGGAAGCAAGCAAACTACTATATGATGAGTTCAAAACAATGGTTATAAGTATGCTCAAGAAACTGAATGAGAGTTTCAAGGATCTTAGTGAGATGTCAAGGAACTTAGTGAGAATTTCAAAGAAATTAGTGAGAACACCAAAGACATGAAAGAGGACCAGTCAGAAATTCTTCACTACAGCAACTGAAGTGAAGAATGATTTACAGGGAATCAAGAGTAGAGTAGAGGATTCCAAGAATCAAATAAACAATTTGAAATATGAGAAAGTAAAAAAACACCCAATCAGAAGAGCAAAGAGAAAAAAGAATACAAAAATATGAGGGTAGTATAAGGAGTCTCTGGGACAACTTCAAGCATACCAACATTTGTATTATGGGGGTGCCAGAAGGCAAAGAGAGAAAGCAAGGTATTGAAAACCGATTTGAAGAAATAATGACAAGAAGAAATAGACTTACAAATCTAGGAAGCACAGAGAGTCCCAAAAAGAGGAACCAAAGAGGCTCACACCAAGACATATCATACTTAAAATGCCAAATGTTAAAGACAAAGAAAGAATCTAAAAATCAGCAAGAGAAAAGCAGTTAGTCACCTACAGGGGCCCACCCATATGACTGTCAGCTGATTTCTCAACAGAAACTTAATAGGCCAGAAGGGAGTGAAAAGATATATTCAGACGAGATCGGGCGCGTTCAGGGTGGTATGGCCGTAGACGTGAAAAGATATATTCAATGTGATGAAAAGCAAGGACCTACAACCAAGATTACTCTAGTCAGCAAAGCTGTAATTTATAATTAAAGGTCAGATAAAAAGCTTCACAGACAAGAAAAAGCTAAAGGAGTTCATCACTACCAAACCTGTATTATAAGAAATATTAAAGGATTTTCTGCCGAAACCGGTTTGGCTCAATGGATAGAACGTTGACTTGGGGACGTAAGGGACCCAGGTTTGATTCCAGTCAAGGGCATGTACCTTGGTTGTGGGCATATCCCCAGTAGGGGGTGTGCAAGAGGCAGCTGATTTATGACTCTCTCATCGATGTTTCTAACTCTCTATCTTTCTCCCTTTCTCTCTGTACAAAATCAATAAAATATATATTTTTTTAAAAAGAAATATTAAAGAATTTTCTTAAAGAAGAAGGAAGAGGAGAAGGAGGAGGAGGGGGAGAAGAAGAAAAAAATAAAAAGCATGAACAAAAAAATGGCCATTAAATACATATCTATCAACAATTGAGCCTTAGTCAGTTTGGCTAAGTGGATAGCATGTCAGCCTGTGGATTAAAGTGTCCTAGTTCAATTCTATTCAAGGGCACATACCCAGATTTGGGGCTTGATCCCCAACAGGGAGCATGCAGGAGGCAGCCAATCAATGATTCTCTCCCATAGTTGATGTTTCTGTCTCTCTCTCTCCCTCTTCCTCTATCCTTCCTCTCTGAAATAAACTTAAAAATATATTAAAACAAACAGACAAGAAAACCCCAATTGAATAAAAAAATAAAATAAATGAACAAGGAATCTAAAGAACAAAATAAACTGATGAATAAATAGAACCAGAGGCCAGGAAACAGAACAGACTGGCAAATCTCGGAGGGAAGCGGGGAGGGTTGCAGGACACAGACAATTGGGTGGTGAAAGTCTGGGGCAGAGCGGGATCTGGGTGGAGGAGGGCAATGGCGAGGAAAAGGGGGGTCATCTGAAATACTCTCAACCATGAAGATATAAGAAAATATTAAAAAAAGAAAATACATAGGAATTAAGTTAACCAAGGTGGTGAAAGACATACAATGAACAACTACAAAAATTATTGCTGAAAAAAATTTAAAGACATAAATAAATGGGAAGGCATTCTGTGTTCATAGATTGGAAAACTTAATGTTAAGTTGACAATATTGCTCAAAGTGATCTACAGATTTAATAAAACCCCTATCAATAACCTAACGATTTTTTTTGGGCAAAAATAGAAAAATCCACCCTAAAATTCATATGGAATTTGAAGAGACCTCAAAAGGCCAAAACATCTGGTAAAAGAAGAACAAAGCTGGAGGATTCACATTCTTTATTTCAAACTTTACTTCAAAGTCACATTAATAAAAAACAGTGTGATACTAGCATAAAGATTGATATATAGCCAGCCGGTGTGGCTCAATGGTTGAGCTTCGACCTATGAACCAGGAGGTCACACTGGGATTAAAGATCTAAATATAGAACATTATTAAAGACTAGTAGCCTGGCATATGAATCTGTGTGTCACTAGCTTGCTGCTGCCCTCCAGTAACTCTCTGCCCACTGCCTTGTCCCCCTGCTGATCTGGGATCTGGTCATTATGCCTGCATATTAAATATTTATTATATAGAAAGACTGGCCAGTGTGGCTCAGTGGTTGAGTGTTGACCTATGAACCAGGAGGTCATGGTTTGATTCCTGGTTAGGCAACAGGCCCAGGTGTGGGCTTCATCCCTGGTAAGGGGCCTGCTGGAGGTGTGGATCAATGATTCTCATTCATCATTGATGTCACTATCTCTCACTCTCCCTTCCTCTCCGAAATCAATAAAAACATATTTTTAAAAATTCTTATATGAGAACATAGTGTAAAAGCTTTAACATTAGGTTTAGCAATGATTTCTTGGCTAGGAAACCAAAAGCACAGCAACAAAGGAAAACAGATAAATTGGACTTTATAAAAATTAAAAAAGTTTGTCTATAGTCCTAACCGGTTTGGCTCAATGGATAGAGCGTCAGCTTTTGGACTGAAGTGTCCCAGGTTCAATTCTGGTCAAGGGCATGTACCTTTGTTGTGGGCTCATCCCCAGTAGGAGGTGTGCAGGAGGCAGCTGATCAATGTTTCTCTCATGGATGTTTCTAACTCTCTATCCTTCTTCCTTGTTCTCAGTCAAAAAAATCAATAAAATACATATTTTTAAAAAGTTTGTGAATCAGGAGAATCCAAGATGGCTGCACAGGTAAATACCTAGCCACAGCCGCACACAACAATTTCAATAAAATATATCTAAAATATAAAATGGACATTACCCAGAACTACAGGAAAGTCGACTGACTGAAATTCTACAACAAGAAGCAGGAGAAAACCAGAAGGAAGCGTGGAGGAGCTGTAAAAGCCTAAGGTACGGAGACACACGGCACGCGGAGAGGACGGAGCCAGAGAGGAGGGCAGCTGAGTGCCTGGCTGGCGTTCCCTAGTGGGAAGGAGATAAAAGCTCCAACTGTGCTGGGCCCCAGTTCCGACTGCTCTGAACCCCAGTCCTAGGCCAGACCCCAGGGACTCAGGGTCATCCATAGGGAGCTGGGCTGTAAGGCAGAACCCCGGGGGAGCGGCAAAAGGAGGTCCCAGAAGTGTGCACATTGCGTGCAGGGAAGGGACAGTTGGCGGTGCTGCGGGATTGCCCTAGTGGGAAGGAGACAGGGGCTCCAAACTGCTCTGAACGCCACCTCCAATCCCACTTCCAACTGAACTGAACCCCAGTTCCGGGCTCATTGGGGGAGAGCATAGACTGTTTGGTAGCAGGCGAAAATCGAGGGCACCTTTCTTTCAGAGGTGCTTGCAGTGAGTACTGAAGGACCCTGAGACTCAGGAGCCGCATAGAGTGGGGCTGACAGAAGCCAAGGCTATAGGCTCCACCCTGAAACTCTGCCCCATCGGGGAAGCTGCAAAAATGCTGAGACAACGAAATATTATAGAGCACAAACAAAAGAAATGGAGGACAAAAAGCGACTGGATATAGAGTTCAAATCTACGCTTATAAGGTTTTTCAAGAATTTCCTAGAAAAGGCCGATAAGACCTATGAGGATATGAAAAGGGATCAACTAGAATTAATAAGGAATCAATGAGAAATAATAAGGGATCAACAAGAAATAAACAATATATTGTCTGAAATAAAAAATATTATACAGAGTCCTAAAAACAGAATGGAAGATCGCAAGAATCAAGTCAAAGATTTGGAACATAAAGAGCCAGAAGACAATCCTCCAGAGAAGCAAGAAGACAAGAGAATCCAGAAAACTGAAGATAATGTAAGAAACCTCTGGGACAACTTTAAGCAAACTAACATCAGAATTATGGGGGTCCCAGAAGATGAAAGACATCAAGATATCGAAAACATACTGCAAGAAATAGTGACAGAAAACTTCCCCCACCTGGTGAAAGAATTAGACTTACAAGTCCAGGTAGCGCACAGAACTCCCAACAAAAGGAATCCAAAGAGGACCACACCAAGACAAATCATAATTAAAATTCCAAGAGCAAAAGGCAAAGAGAGAATATTAAAAGCAGCAAGAGCAAAGCAGGTAGTTACCTATAAAGGAGCACCTATACGATTGTCAGCTGATTTCTCAACAGAAACAATGGAGGCCAGACGGGAATGGCAAGAAATATTCAAGGTGATGAATAGTAAAAACTTACAGCCAAAAATAATCTACCCAGCAAAGCTATCACTCAGAATGGAAGGTCAGATAAAGAGCTTCACTAATAAAAAAAAGCTAAAGGAGTTCATCACCACCAAATCAGAATTATATGAATTGCTGAAGGGGGTTCTTTCAGAAGAGAAAGTAAATAAAGATAAAAACTATGAACAACAAATACGTAACTATCAACAAGTGAATCTCAAAACCAAGGAAATTAAAAAAAAATCTGATGAACAATATTAACTGGTGAATATAATAGAATCAGAGGAATGGAAGGGGATTGAACTGATGATTCTTGGGTAAAAGGGGAGAGAGGGATTGGGAAGATACTGAACATAAACTGTGCACCTATGGATGAGGACAATGGGGGTTGGGGAAAGGGCAGAGGGTGGGATGGGAACCTGGTGGAGGAGAGCAATGGGGGAGGGGGGGAAATGAACATTTGTAATAATATGAACAATAAAAATTTATTTAAAAAAAAAAGTTTGTGGCCGAGACTGGTTTGGCTCAATGGATAGAGCGTCGGCTTGGGGACTGAAGGATCCCACCACAGAGAGCAGAGAGGAACCAGTCACCAGGTGACCTTGGAGCAGCTCAGGGAGCAGGGGTCTGACCTGATTACCACACCTCAGAGGTGGTGTCCTCCTTTAGTTTGGGGAAAAGAGGTGAGCTTGTTCAAAGCCTTGTATGTTCCTTGTAGCACATGGAGCAGGTAACAGAGAAGAGGTGACAGAAGGAAAGTGTTAGTGACAGAAAAAGCAACTTGACCTTGAGGACATTTGTTTTCCCCTCTGGGAAGCCCCCTCCCTCCACCACTTCACAGTTTCTGGGGCTGAGAGAGCCCCCTCCTCACTTTCCATGGCTGGACCCTAGCTCTGCCATGAGAGATCAGAAGAGTAAGGGAGGGGAGTCTACAGAGATGTAGTGGGAGGGCTCAGGGAAGACTGTGATTTGCTTGTGTCTATGGCCACAGGATGGGAGACAACACCCTCCAGGTTCTTTTGTGAAAACCAGACAGATTTGCACCCCAGAGCCTAGTGCTCATGGTCCAGGAGGCACTTACCATAGACTGTGATATTCTTGATCATGGTCCTATTGAGCCCAGTGTTAGAGTTATGGGCAAGGCAGGTATAGGATCCACTATTTTTCGAAGTGATGTTGGAGATAAAGAGCTCCTGTGTAGTGCTCAGGAGCATCCCATTGATAAGCCAAGAATACTGTGCAGGTGGGTTAGAGGCTGCCTGGCAGGAGAGGTTGAGGTTTGTCCCACTTAGGTAATAGGAGTCGGAGGGGGAAATGGTTGGGGCGTCCGGGCCATCTGGAATAAAGAGAAACAAGTCACATATGATGTAATCAGAGGGAAGGGAGGCTCCTGGTCTGTGTAAGGGCCACACTCTCCTTCTGAGCTGAGTCACAGCCTTGTTTTTTTAAAAAAAAACCCCAACCAGCCAAAACCGGTTTGGCTCAGTGGATAGAGCGTCAGCCTGCAGACTGAAAGGTCCCGGGTTCGATTCAGGTCAGGGGCATGTGCCTTGGTTGCGGGCACATCCCCAATGGGGGGTGTTCAAGAGGCAGCTGATCGATGATTCTCTCTCATTGATGTTTCTAGCTTTCTATCCCTCTCTCCCTTCCTCTCTGTACAAAATCAATAAAATATATTAAAAAAAAAAGTTTGTGAATCAAAGGACACTGTCAACAGAGTGAAAAGTCACATGGAATGGGATGAAATATTTGAAAATAATATATCTGATAAGGGATTAATATCTAGGATATAGAAATAACGATTAAAAATCAACATCAACAAAATCCAATTATAATATGGCCAGAGGAACTGAATACACATTTCTTCAAAGAAGATAAACAAATGGACAATGAGTATATGAAATGCTTAGCATCTCTAATCATTAAGGAAATAGAAATCGAAAGTACAATGAGGTATTACCTCACATCCACTGAGATAGCTACTACTGAAACAAAGCAAAATATAAAAACAAAAACAAAATAGTAACCACCTGGAAAACAATGTGTCCACAGGATGGGGAAAAATGGGAACTTTTGTGCATTGCTGGCAGGAATATAAAATGGTTCAGCCACACAAAAAGGTATGGCAGTTCATAAAAAACTGAACAGCGCTAGCTGGGTCACTCAGTGGATAGAGCACTGACTGGTCCTGGCTCAGTTCTAGTCAAGGGTATATACCTTGGTTGCAGGCTTCATCTCTGGTCCTGGTTGGGGTGCATGTGGAAGGCAACCAATTAATGTTCTCTTTTGAATTATGTTTCTTCCCCTCACTTTCACTTTCTCTCAAAAATCAATGGAGAAATATCGTAGGGTGAGAATTAACAACAACAACAAAATTTGAACAAAGAATTACTATACTCAAAAGAATTGAAAGCAGGGATTTGAACACCCTTGTTCTTAGCAGCATTATTCATAACACACAAAAAGTAGAAACAACCTAGAAGCTCATGGATGGATGAATGATAAATGTGATAGATACATGCAATAGAATATTATTGAGTCTTAAAAAGCAATGAAATTGTAATATACACTATAACATGGATGAAACTTAAAGATATGCTAAATGAAAATAACCAGACCAAAAAGGTCAAATATCAGATTCCACTTATATGAAGTACCTAGAATTGTCATATTCATAGACAGAGAAGTAGAATGATGGTTTCCAGGGCTTGGGGTTTGGAGGTGGGAAGCTATTGTTTAATGGGTACAGAGTTTTAGTATGGTAAGATGAAAAAGTTCCTAATGGATAGTAGTAATGATTGCACAACAATGTGAATGCACTTAATACCACTGAGCTATAGACTTAAAATAGTTTAAAATGGTAAAGTTTATGTATAGTTTATCACATAAAAATGACTATAAAAATGACTATTAACATTTTTTAATAGTTATTTATATATCCTGGATATTAATCCCTTGCACAGCCCTGTGCAAGGTCACAGTGAATGACAGACCCAGGGTTGGAAACTGAGCTCTTAACCACTTTGCCATTCTGTGTACTATAATGTCTCCTGATTTGTAATATGTTCCCTGTGTCTTCTGTCCATTTGTCACACCATTGGTAGAGCAATCCTCCCAGGGAGACATAGGAGGGGACAAGGAGTCACTTACAGTATATGTCCAGCCTGAAGGGGTCACTTTTGCTGGAACTGACAGGGTTGAAGACCTCACACTGATAAGCCCCAGCATCCTCCCTCCTGACGGGGTTAATCGTAAGGGTGCTGTTGTCCCGGGACAGCTTCATCCTGTCTGTGAGCAGGAGACTCTGGTTCTTGAAGAGCCACTCGATGAAGATCCCCGTGTCATTTGTGAGGCAGGACAGGACCGCGGTGTCCTTATTCTCTGTGACTGTGGCATTGCTGGCTCGGAGGGTGGGCTTCCTCACTGGCTCTGTGGAGAACAGAGGAAGTGAGTAATTGAGAGTGGTTCCTTCCTTAGAGATGTCAGCCACTCACAGGTCACAGTGATCTCTGTAAAGGTCACCAGTGGAGGACTCTGGCCTCTGCAGGGAGAAGACCTTTGTTCAGGTGACATTCTGTAAGGAGAGAGCTATACCTCCCCTCTTCCATCCAGATCACCTCAGGGTGACCCCTGACCTGTCTGTCACCCTGGACATCTATAGTATCCACACCAGGAACCTCTTTTCAGACCGAATGTCCAAATCTTCATGATCAGGTGGAATTTTTTTACCTTTTTTTCTTCCCTCATTTTATTTTATTTTTTAAATCCTCAACTGAGGATATATTTTTCCGTTGATTTTTTGAGAGTGGAAGGGTGGCGAGAGAAAGAGAGAGAAACATCAATCTGAGAGAGAAGCATTGATCGGTTGCCTCCTGCACATGCCCTGATTGGGACAGGATCAACTTGAGACATGCCTGTGACTGGGAATGAAACCCAAGATGCTTCGGTGTGCTGGCTGATACTTTAACCACTGAGCACCAGTGGTTAGGGCTACCCATTGACTTTTGTGTGACTCTTTCCCAGACCTTTCTGTGACTTTCTAAATACTTACAACCCCCTCTCTGGTATGGTGGCTACACACTGAGATGGAAGGCATTTCCCTTTTGTTAAGTAACTTATTAGAGAATATAGCGCAGCCAGTCTTCATGATCCTAGGACCTAGAGAAGTTTCAATCTAAAGGATTTCTCTGTCTGAATAGGACGTTCACTTCCTGGCCTATGGATTGAATATCAGGGAGAAGGAAGTCCCTAGAGAGAAGCAGTCACAGTTTGAACAAAAGGTGAGTACTCTTAGCTTCCTCCAAAAACTATAAACTATGGCTCTGCTCCTTCATCCCATGAAGGGACTTTGTGGATGAATCTACCGGCTTGTCAGGTATGCACCACTGTTCACTGATCTCCTCAGCAATGTCACATGCGCTCATGTCACACGGTGTTGTACAGCTGAATTCAGTGATAGAACACAGCTTAGAGGGCTTCCCTGTGGCTCACTCTCTCCCCATTTCCATGCAGCCTGGTCTGAAGGAAGCTCTGGTGACATGATTTGGCCGTACTGAGGCCAGGCCACCCATTCACCTTCATCACGGATCCCACCACAGAGAGCACAGAGGAACCAGTCACCAGGTGAGCCTGGAGCAGCGTAAGGAGCAGGGGTCTGACCTGTTCACCCCTCCTCAGAGGTGGTGTCCTCCTTTAGTTTGGGGAAAAGAGATGAGCTTGTTCAAAGCCTTGTATGTTCCTTGTAGCACATGGAGCAGGTAACAGAGAAGAGGTGACAGAAGGAAAGTGTTAGTGACAGAAAAAGCAACTTGACCTTGAGGACATTTGTTTTCCCCTCTGGGAAGCCTCCTCCCTCCACCACTTCATAGTTTCTGGGGCTGAGAGAGCCCCCTCCTCACTTTCCATGGCTGGACCCTAGCTCTGCCATGAGAGATCAGAAGAGTAAGGGAGGGGAGTCTACAGAGATGTAGTGGGAGGGCTCAGGGGAAGACTGTGATTTGTTTGTGTTCATGGCCACAGGATGGGAGACAACACCCTCCAGGTTCTTTTGTGAAAACCAGACAGATTTGCACCCCAGAGCCTAGTGCTCATGGTCCAGGAGGCACTTACCATAGACTGTGATATTCTTGATCGTGGTCCTATTGAGCCCAGTGTTAGAGTTAAGGGCAAGGCAGGTATAGGATCCACTAATATTCAAAGTGATGTTGGAGATAAAGAGCTCCTGTGTAGTGCTCAGGAGCATCCCATTGATAAGCCAAGAATACTGTGCAGGTGGGTTAGAGGCTGCCTGGCAGGAGAGGTTGAGGTTTGTCCCACTTAGGTAATAGGAGTCGGAGGGGGAAATGGTTGGGGCGTCCGGGCCATCTGGAGTAAAGAGAACCAAGTCACACATGATGTAATCAGAGGGAAGGGAGGCTCCTGGTCTGTGTAAGGGCCACATTCTCCTTCTGAGCTGAGTCACAACCTTATTAAAAAACAAACAAACAAACAAACAAAAAAACAAAACAAAAACCAACCATATTCCCCTGTATTCACTTAGCCTGAATCTCAGGCATTAACCTGTTTGTCCCAGTCCCAAGACCTAATCAGATTTGCCTGTACAGGAAGTTATTGCCTCCTGGGTGTCCAGAGTGTGGGTGTGTGTGCGGGGACCTAAGAGGGACAGATGTGGCCTGGCCTCTGACAGTGTGGATTCTGGTGGGCAGCCTGGCCCAGGCAGGGACAGAAGTTACTCACAGAGAACATTCAGGGTGAATGGGTCACTGTGGCCAGCACTCACGGGGTTCTGGGTTTCACACTCATAGGGTCCTGTATCATTCCTTGTGACAAGGAGTAAAGTGAGAGTCCTGTTGTCCAAGGACAGCTGCAGCCTGGCACTGTCCTGGAGAATCTGACTGTTGATCAACCACAGGTAGGTGGTGTTCTCAGTTGGAGGTTCACACGTTAACATGACAGGGTCCTTGTGCTCCTCAGGTTTGGAGTTGTTGCTTGAGATGCTGGGTTTGGATAAGACCGCTGTGCAGATAATAGAGAGGACATTGCTGAGTTTGTACCTTTAATTTCTCCAAAGGCATCTTCAATTAGAGTTGGTGGCTCTTACCTCTCAACTAACTTGAGTCCTGAAAGAATAAGACAATTCTGTGCATCACAAGACAAACAAACACATGAGGACCTGAGTGCTCAGAGGATGTAAGGCCACCTGCTCTATGTCTGGGAGAAAAAGCACAGGCTTTCTCAAGTGTCAGATAACTATCAGGGTTTGATTATGGAAAGACACAGGACTGGGAGTCAGAGACCACCTGGCACCTGTCCTGGCTCCTCACTGACCAGCTGACTGCCTGGCTGACCTTGGGTCTCAATTGGAATATGCAGGTGCTTAGTCTCCTCCAGCTACACAGACCAACATTGCCAGGTTGAGATGTGTTCCCACTGAAGCCTCACATTCCAGGGTTAACCTAATGAAGGGCCACCCATAGTCCTTAAACCCTGAGAAAA
Organism: Pipistrellus nathusii; assembly: GCA_963693515.1. Classification (NCBI taxonomy): domain Eukaryota; kingdom Metazoa; phylum Chordata; class Mammalia; order Chiroptera; family Vespertilionidae; genus Pipistrellus; species Pipistrellus nathusii. The sequence goes on along the minus strand of OY882872.1, from coordinate 36,741,210 downwards.
CTGGGCAGCGTGGCCCTGAACTGGGTGTCTGAGCAGAAACAATACATGGGGAAAAACCAAGATGGTGGCATAAGGTATACACCTGTATGCACTGCCTCTCACAACCACACCAAAACTACAACTATCACCCAGAACCACAAAACGACTATCACCCAGAACCACAGGAAAGCTGGCTGAATATAAGTTCTACAACTAGAAGAAAAGAAAAAGGCATATTGAAACCAGGTGGGACGTGCAGAGGTGTGGAAAAGCAGAGATACGGAGGTGCAAGAATCTGACTGACAACTGGGTGTGCTGTTTTTTTTCTTCTTCTATTGGTAAGGAGATACAAGCTCCCAACTGCTCTGAACTCCAGTTTCTGGTGAGACTCTGGGGACCCAGACTCTTACGAGGAGAAGCTGGACTTTTTGGCATCAGGTCGAAAAGTGAGGGTGGCTTTCTCACAGAAGTGCTCCCAGGAATCATTGTTACTGTGCTGGGGCACAGGATAGGGAGACGCGGAGACACAGAGACAGCTGACTGGCAGGTATCACTGTTTGCTGCACCCAGGTGATTCCCTGAGACCCCGCTCCACCCAATTTACAAACCCATCCAAGCTGTGTGCAGCAGCTTTTGCATATGAATGCCCTGCCCTTTCGCAGCTTAACCTAATAACTGCAGCTTGGTCAGACAGCTCCAAAACTTCTAAACCCCAAACAAAGAGGAGAAATCTGCAGATCTTGCTGTAGCTCTAGCTGGGTGGCCTCAGACAGTAGATGACTTGAACCTTCTTGGAGATCTAAGAGCCAGTGTACCTAGTGGTCATTGGAGATGATACCAGATTTCAACTCCTCACATCCATAAGTGACACACTCAAGAGGCAGACTCAGTGAGTACCAAAGCCCCACTGAAGCAAGACCTGCCCCATAAGGGTGTCTCCAGGGCAGCAGTTCTTCCATTGTAGACACAGCTGGTCCTCACAGCCAATTGGCCTGGAGGTCAATTCCTACCAGTGTACCAATAACAATCAAGGCTTAACTACAACAAGACTGTGCACCCAGGCCACAAAGGATGCACTGAATGTCCACCTCATGTGGTTGGGGAGGCTGAGCCCCACCATACAAAGCCACTCCATCAACACAGGGAAGCAGCCAAAATATGGAGACAAAAAAAAAAAAAAATGTCATGAATGAAAGAATTGGAGGAAAACAAACTACTGGATTTAGAGTTCAAAACCAAAGTTATGAGGTTACTCAATAATCTAGAAACCTCCAAGAAACTTAGTGAGACCTCCAAGGAACTTAGTGAGACCTCCAAGGATCTTAATGAGAATGATAAAGAAATGGAAAAGGACAAGTCAGAAATTAAGCATACACTGTCTGAAATAAAGAATAATATACAGAAATTCAACAGTAGACTAGAGGACCCAAGAATTAAACCAAAGATTTGAAATATGAGGAAGCAAAAAAACACACAACCAGAAAAACTGAAAGAAAAAAAGAATCCAAAAATATGAAGATAGTGTAAGGAGCCTCTGGGACAACTTCAAGCATACCAACATCTGAATTATAGGGGTGCTAGAAGAAGAGAGAGAGCAAAATATTGAAAACCCATTTGAAGAAATAATTACAAAAAACTTTCCCTACCTGGTGAAAGAAATAGACTAACAAGTCCAGGATGCACAGAGAACCCCAAACAAGAGGAATCGAAAGAGGACCACACCAAGACATATCACGCCAAGGGCAAAAGACAAAGAGAGAATCTTGAAAGCAGTTAGTTAACTACACGGGAATACCCATACGACTGTCAGCTGATTTCTCAACAGAAACTATACAGGCTAGAAAGGAGTGGCAAGAAATATTCAAAGTGATGATCAGCAAGAACCTACAATCAAGATTACTCTACCCAGCAAAGCTATCATTTAGAATTCAAGTTCAGATAAAGAGCTTCACAGATTAGAAAAAACAAAAGGAGTTCATCACCACCAAACCAGAATTACATGAAATGCTGAAAGGTATTCTTTAAGAAGAGGAAGAAGAAAAAAAAGGTAAAGATAAAAATTATGAACAACAAAGTAACAACAAATACATATATATCAACAAGTGAATCTAAAAATCAAGTGAATAAAAAATCTGGTAACAGAATAATAAAGTGGTGAATATAATAGAATTATGGGCATAGGAAGGGGTGAATTGACAATTCTTGGGGAACAGGGGGTATGAGGGGTGCGGGAAGAGATTGGACAAAAATCTTACACCTATGGATGAGGACAGCGGTGGGGGGTAAGGGCATTGGTTTTGGGGGGGTGATGGATTGAAGCCAAGATTATTAAAATGTTCCTTTTTTTTTTTTTTTTCCTCATAGCTCCCCTATGAGAGAAGCTATGAGAGAAAAAAAAAGGAACATTTTAATAATCTGAACAATAAAGATTTATTTTAAAAAAGAAAAGAAAAAGATACAATACACAGGAAACCAGAAGCAAGTCTGGTTGTTAGTTCAGTACTCAGGTTGCTGGGCCACGAGATGTGGCTGTCTGCCCAGGAGTTCACTGGTGGTTGACATGATACAGTGACCCCACAAAGGGCAGAGGCAAGTCCAGGAATGATTTAGGAAAGAGTGAGGGATGAGGGGAGCTGGCTGGCATTGGCAGCAGAGCCACACTCTCTGCCCTTGGTCTGTAATGTCCTTTCTGCCACTGCAGAGGGCAGGGATCCTTCCTCAACATTCAAGACAATAGCACCGACAGAAGGGGGGCTAGTGGATGCTGGGGGAGCATGAACTTGTTGAAAATATGGCCCTCATAGGCCATTTGTATTTGGCAGTTATGAGATAGATTTTGAGTTAAACTGTGAAAGAATATGTGAAAATCACTCATGCCCCAAAGAGCACTTAACGTCATAGACCAAGTTTTGCCATCCAACCAGGTCACACTGTTACCAAAGGAAGATGCCACAGTGGGTCTGAAATGAGGGACTCCCTGGGATAGAGAGAAGGTGAGTCCTGCTAAGAGAATAGATGTGCCCTAGGGGTGATCCCAGGCGTCTCTGCTATATAAAGGGAGGTATGAAACCATACTGGTAGAAAGCACAGGTACCATGTTAGTCAATTTAGGGAGTAGGTCCCTCTCTGTTTCTATGGACAGTCAGGCATTTGGGGAGGAGCCCACACATGAGTATGTGGCATGTGCTTTTCCTTGTTTTTCTCAGGAAACAACTGGAGTTTAGTCAAATTCATTCAAATGGGCAGCGTCTCAGAGAAAGCAGAGTGGCTGGTGGATCTCACAGTCTGAGAGGATCCCACTCTGTTGTTAAGGTGTCATCATGAGAACACATGTATGAAATAGTCAGTGAACCAGTCAGATGGTGCAGGGTCACCAGGCTCACACTGGGAAGGTGTCGGGAGCCAGTGGGAGGAATGGGAGCCTCATACCAGGAGGAGGGTGTGATTCATGCAAGAGTCAGGGGTGAAGTATGAACAAGAGCTCTTGTGGACTGAGGCCTGTCCTTCTGCCTTTGACTCCTTGGTTGAGTCATGTAGAGAGTAGGTCAATGGATTACATGTCTCTGTCATGTGGCCTATCCCTCTTCTTGGCTTCATGTGGGGGAAGGAGCCCTAATGGGGCCCAGCAGAAACTTTCTCCAGGTGACCTGGGAAACTGGCTGATGATGGAGCTGAGGCTGCTGCTCCCACTCACTTCTGTGTCCTCTCCTATTGCCTGGGAGGGTGGGCCTGGACACAGATGTTAATAGGACAATCTGGGGAGACTGCACAGTGGGGGAAGCAAAGCAGAGTAAGGTAGTGTGGCTGGAGTGAAGGAGGAGGCAGATGAGGATAATGGAATGAGCAGAGTCCCAGAAATGTGCTTGGTAGTGAGCAGTGCAGTCACAGGTGATTTCAAAGACCCCAGGGACCAAAATCCCACCGCTGTCCCAAGGCAGGACCAGTGCAGGCTGGAACAACCTTCCACAGGGGAACGGACTCACAGTCACCATGAGGCTTGGCTCTTCAGGGCAGTTGGGAAGGGAGGTATTCAGGGACAGATGGTCAGAGGAATGCAACATGGGTCTGGAACTCTGCATCCAGGTTCTAGTCTCTGTAGAGATTATAATTCATTCTTGACCACAATTCTTTCCTACTTCATCACAAGCAACTGTGTATGTGTTACCTGTTGGTCCCTGAGCTGGCTGCAGGTGTAGAGTGAGGAGTGAGAAGGCAAAGTCCTTTCCTTTATACCAAGTGGCAGTGATACTAATACATCAGGAAACAAGTGGTTTCCAGTCCAGTGCAGGGAGGTGTGGATCGGCCACCTGAGGGGAGGGCCTAGGTGTTCCCAGCACTGACTCTGAATGTTACTGACTCTGAATATTATTGCAGGTAATTTGATTCTAGAATAAAAAGCAGATCAATTCTCCATTTGTTATCACTTCTCAGAACAGAATATCTCCCTCAGTGTTGGGGACACCTAAGAAGAAAGGATCTGAAGCAATAGTTGGTTTCAGGGTCTACAAATGCATAATAAGGTCCTTGCAGTGGAGGTGAGGATGGGCTGTTACTGCAGAAAGACTTTGGAATGATTCTGATTGGCCAGTTATGGTCTGCGTGACTCTGATTGAGTGCTGTAACTCAGTTTCCCCTGAATAAAACAGAATAAATGGTAAATGGTCTTAGGTTTGCCATGTTGTCTTTGAATGAACCTTAAATCTTTTGCCATTTACTGACTTAAAGCTTGGAAAAGAAGAGCTTCTTAAGTTAACAGCATCTGTTATTTGTCCATGAGAGAGGACTCCCTGGTCAGATCCTTGGTAGACAAGGAGCTGCCAGGAGCATCTTCTCTTCCTCTCTGGGGATGCTGACCTTCCTCTGGATTCTGCTATGTCTCCCAGCGCAGTTGGCTAATGGCCTGGGAACCTGTCCACATTTGCTCTCCTCACATGGTCTCAGGTGAAGGACCAGGCTCCATCCCTGCCCAGATGTGGCTCTTGAGGCTGAGCTTTGGCTGGTAACCAGCTCAGGAGTTTGTGACTTAGGACCTAGGAAACTGTTGCTCCCAGTCAAACCTGCCACAGACCAAACCCAACCTGACACATGCTCCTCAGGGACCCTGGAGTCAGGAGCCCTGGGACTGATGTCGGGGAGGGGCTGCTCCTTTTCCTGAGATCTGTGAGGATCCGGGGGGCCCATCAGTCAATGCCCTGCAGGATCTTTCTCAGGGTCATGGTCATGGGAGGGGCCCAGGGGCTTGGACTAAGACTGGTCTCCCGTTGCTGAGTCACTCCCATCAGAATGGTCTTTCTCTCTGTGGAGAATGTCTGCAGGGCTGGAATCTGGGAAGAAAACTCTGATCTTAGGAAGTTTGTCTCCACTGTGTGTGTCCTGCTCTAAATGCCCAAAACGTAATGCAGAGGGGGATGGAGGGGAGTCCAGGCTGTCAGTCCTGTGTGTGAAGTAGAGTTCACCCACGTGGCACCCAGAAGTAAGAGAGCAATTACTTACGGTATACATGGAGCTGTCCAGTTACTTGTTTGGTAGCAAAATCTTTTAGTACGACTTGTAGGATATACTTTCCTGTGTCCTTCAGAGTGATGTTCTGGAGCAGGAGGGATCCATTGGGGTATATTGTCTCTCTACCACTGGATGCAGGCCCATTGATAGTTGTTTGAGTCTCTATTACATATGATACAATTTCATTGTCTCCCACTATTTCCTCTTTGTACCAGGCATATCTTTTAAGATCCCCAGGCAGATTGTGGACACGGAGAAGCACATTCTTCCCTTCGGCAGCATTGGGCGGCACTGATTCCATAGTGAACTGGGCAGTGGTGGGCAGGCTCCAGAAGGTAAGCAGTGAGGCTAGGAGGGAAGAGAGAAACTGATCAATATTTGGATCTCTGTATTCAAATGGAAAGACGAGGGTTTGGGTCCTGAGCAGGTCTCTTCATCTCTCAGCCTTGGTCAGAGTATGTGTGTGTCTCCTGTGGTCAAGGTCAGCAGCATGGCCACCTTGACTTCAGCACCTCTGAACCTGTTATTTTTTTCTTTGCCAGCTGTTTGCCCATCTGCCCAGCTCTGCTCCTCACTGTCCTCAGACCTCTGCTGACACTTAGGGACATCCCTGGGAGTAACTGACCCTTTATAGATGCTGTTTTCACTTTCTGACCTGTCCCTGCTGTTTCCTTCAAGGCTCTTGTAGTTGTTTCCTTGTCTGTCTCCTCCCCATGGAACATGAGCTCCAGGGGGGAAAGGGCTTGTCTGATCTTGTTGCACCCCTAGTGCCTGCAACAGGCTCCAAATACCAGCAGGTGAATGAATAAATGTTCCCAGGGTCTTGTACCTGCTGGGGTGTGTGTGTCCAGTTCTGAGGTTGGTGGTAAAGACAACGCTTAGTGCCCCTAGTTAGGTTTTTCTTGTGTTACCCTGACACAAGTTGATATTATTATCATCAGTTTTCAGAAATTATTTCTCAGTGATAAATAACCTGTAAAACTTGCAATAATTTAGGTTTTCTTGCCCCTCACCACCTCCAGATCATGGGTTTGTTCTGCTGCTAAGCCCCCATCCCCATCCTACTCTGCTCCCCAGTCCTCTCACCTCAGATCCAAACAGAAGCCCTCTGTCCCCTCTCAAGAGCGCTGTGCTACCCAGGAGACCCCAGCCAGTCTCTATCTTCCCTTTCCCTGTCCACCCCAGGGATTGTCCTCTCCTTACCGGTCAGCAGGAGCCCCTGCCAGGGAACGCACCGTCTGTGAGCAGGGCCTGAAGGGGACTCCATGTCCCTCCCTCTGTGAGAAAATCTTCCACTTCAGAAACGCTCACAGGCACTGCTCTCCTGAAGCGGGTGATCTGCTGTCCTTTTCCAGTTGTGGTGAGTCTCCTCCTGCTTCTGAGTACTTCCCCTGTCACGGGGCTAGGGGCGGGGTCTATGCCCGGAACTCTTCTTTTCCCTCCCCCAATTCCTCTCTCCCCTGCTTCCCATTCACCTTCCAGCTAAATTTTAGACCCTAGGAACTGCTGAGGCCTCTGCCTTTTCCCACAGTGACTCTCCTTCATTCCCACACCCATTCACATCCCCCCCCCTCCCCCCCAATCTCCACTCCCACACACCCTCTCGCATGCATGACCTGTTTGGACAAGCACAAGCTAGGAGGACATCAGGGTCCTGGGCATTCCCCAGAGCTCAACGTTGCGAGCTCAGCAGCGCCCCCTGGGGCCTCTCTTAACCCTTCTGGTTTATGTTTCAGAGCAGGAGTCCTGGAGGGACATCTGGAAGGAACTCTTGTCACAGGGAAGTCATCCCATTGTGCACGGGATCACTTGTGGAACTTGGTAAAGACAGTGATGCCTACAGGACTCTAGAAATGATCCTTCATCAGCTGCACAACTAACGTGGATGCCCGCCAGGGTGAGACCCATGATGTGGGAGTGGTGTAGCCCCTCTCCCCTCCTGTGCTCAGGGAGGGTCTGATCTGGTTAGAAATGCAGATTTTGACTAGGCAGATCTGCGGTGGACCAGAGACTATTCCTCTGGCAAGCTCTCAGCGGGGGTTGATCTTACTGGACTGTGAAACACTTTTTCTTTCTTTCTTTCTTTCTTTCTTTCTTTCTTTCTTTCTTTCTTTCTTTCTTTCTTTCTTTCTTTCTTTCTTTCTTTCTTTCTTTCTTCTTTCTTTCCTTCTTTTTTTCTTTCTTTCTCCCTCCCCCCCCCACCCATTTACCAAATATTTGTTAAATTTATACTGCTCATCCATACCCTTTTAAGAAGCTGACCATCCAGCAGTGAACAAAACACAGAAATGAAAACCTAAGGCTTATTATTATTATTAAATCCTGGCCCAAGTGTATATTTTACTTTTTTTTTAAGAGAGAGAGAGAGAGAGAGAGAGAGAGAGAGAGAGAGAGAGAGAGAATGGGAGGCTGTGAGGCGGAAAGGGAGGGGGAGATAGATAGAAATAGAGAGAAACATCAACGTGAGAAAGACACATCAATTGGTTTGGTTGCCTTCTGCACACACCTGACTTGGGCCAGGGAGCAAACCTGCAACCCAGGTAGGTTCCCTTGTCTGGAAGTTGAATCCACGACCCTTTGGTACATGGGTTGCTGACCAGTGAGCAACACTGGCCAGGGCTCCAATGTTATTAATAAATACAACTTAATGTTACAGTTGACATTTCTTATAAATATCTAAATTATTGTGTGTGTGTGTGTGTGTGTGTGTGTGTGTGTGTGTGTGTGTTTTTAAAACAACAAAAAACTACAAGAGCTTGGCTGGTGTTGCTCAGTGGTTGAACATCCACCTATGAATCAAGAGGTCACAGTTTGATTCCTGGTCACGTGTTTGGATTGCAGGCTTGACCCCCAGTGGGTTGTACAGGAGTCAGCCAATCAATGATTCTCTTTCATCATTGATGTTTCTATCTCTCTCTCTGCCTTACTCTCTGAAATCAATAAAAATATATTTTAAAAATTGCAGGAGCATTGAAGCACATTTTCAATAGCAAGGCTGATGGAGACCCCTTTTGCTGGGAAGACAACCTTCTCCCCCCAACATTGGTTTCTGCTGTGTCCTGGTCTTACACCAGGGTCTGTCAGCACCACACAGATAGCCCCGAAGGTCCCCAAACCTGGGGATTATTTCCATTTGTGACACTCAGCCCAGCTTGGCACTGAGTCTTCCCCATGTTCTCAAAAGCGCTGGGCAGGTTGTATTTCCACCCAGCAGGAAGGCCTCAGAGAGGACTCTGGGTGTGGGTAGGGGGCAAGCTGGGTGATGACTGAAAAGGGGATCTACCTTCTCTCCAGGTATCACCAGCTTGGCCTATACTTCTAGGGATGGAGACCAGGACTGGGTGTCCCAGAAGGACCTACAGTTCCAGGTGTCCTGGGAATAAAGATGTTGGTAGGAGGTCAGGTGGCTATGAGATCCCTGGTCTACAGGGACAATTTCAGGGAGACCCTATCTTTCCGGATCTGTTGGCTGAGACTGTCCATGTGCTCCCTGACCATTGGGGCAGCCTTTGTCCTCTGTGCCTGGGGAATTTTCTGTGGTCACCCCACCTTGCTCCTGGGTGATGCCAGGCAGGGAGTGGGGAGCAGCATAGGGACCTCTGCCAGAGCAGGTGCTCCTAGGCCCCTGGAAGGAACAGGTGGGACAGAGTAGACACGTGGGAGAAACCCAGAAGGGTCTGTGGTATGGAAATCAGGCTCTTTTTTTCCACTCCTTAGCCAAAGCCATATTATGTGTTAATTTCATGTGTGTCCTCTGTGTGTGTCTCAATGTTGCCACCTAGAGGACAGAAGAGACCAGTGGCCAATGTCAGGGGCTGCACCAGGAATGCTGACCTGCTCCAGAGGGTGGGAGCTGACCCTGAGCTGACCCTGAGCCCTGGGCAGAGATGGGCTCTGACCTGAAGGTTGAGTGGCCATTCATCTCAGGTCTCGGTCACTGTGGGTCACTGGTTGCCTGACTTCATCCCAGGGCAGTGTAAGCCAGTGAGAGGACAGGTGTTGTCCAGAGGAATCCTGAACCAGTGTCAGGAGAACCTTCTCCCCCCGCCTTCCATCTCTTGTTGGGGGATGTGTTGTCTTAGGAGGAGCTCTTTGTCCCTAAGTTTCAAAGGAAGGACCACGTGAGGGTTCTCTTAATTGTTTCTAGAAAGGGCACCAGCCTATGGGGCTGGTCCATAGATTGCCCTGTGGCATTGCATCCAACTCATCTGTGTCCCTGTCTATCATCTGCTCTAGGCCTTTCTACATGGCCAAGGAGCTGAAGAAGCTCCACATGAAGACAGCCACAGGATGGGAAGGCCCTATGGGACCCTCAGGCCCTCTGAGATGGAAGTGATAACAGATTCTGGGTTCTCTTGTCCTATCCTACATTGGAAGTGTCCCAATAATTCCATAAGGGACATATGCATAGGTGACCTAGGGTGCCTCAGCCAGAAATCTGACATGTACGACCCTAGGTACTTAATTAATAATTCCACTGAGCCTAAATTACACAGGAGACAAACATGCAATCCACGAATCACTCACGGTTTATTTACCAGAGTCCTGATGGGTTCCAGAATCCTAGGCAGGCCACCCGGGGATCCGTACTGATAAGACACACACAGTTCACAGAGGACTCTGCAGCTGTAACTCCGCTTGAGTTGAGGCCTCTCACAACGGCTCATGGTCCATGGCTCAGGGTTCAGGGCTCGCGACTCGGGCAGAGCTTTCACTGGTGCAGGCAGGGGGGAGTGGAGAGAGACCCTCTGTGGAGGAGCAGAAAGGATGTCTCTGATCTTCTGTGGAGCTTGCTCTTTTTATGTGTCTTCAGTGCTTAGAGGTGTCTTCAGTGTGTCTTATCAGCAGGTTCCAGGAGCCTTCCTATCTGGTCTTACATATGGGGTACAGATCACTTTATCTATTTCCTACATACAGGTCTATCAAGGGTGCTTATCAGTTTGTTTACATTCCATTCCATACTTTCAGATATCACACTTCAATTCCACACTTTAATACTTATTCAATATTATATTTATCCTTATTACTATTACTACAACAGGAAGTTCCCCTTGTTCCCCAGGACATCATGAGCTGGCTGGTGAGATGTTTTCTGGAGACCACCAGGACCCTGTGATGGGGAGTTGTCACCTGATTCCTTTGTGGTCATGATGGATACTCTTCTTCCCAGCCCTGACTCCATCTGAGGAGAAGCCAGAGTTTGCACCATGCATGTCTCTGTAAAAAGAGAAAGAACTCTTCTAGCTAGCTCCTCCCCAGGAGAAGTCATTCATAAGGTAGAGATGGGGAGTACTATGGTTTTCTGGGAATGAAGGTGTTACATCCTCTCATGGTTAGAAAGTCCCTGTCCTTTTTTGATGACTAAAAGGGGTAAAGGCCTATCCATGTGGTAAAAAACTATAAGAACTTGGCTGGTATAGCTCAGTGGTTGAATATCTACCTATGAATCAAGAGGTCACAGTTCGATTCCCAGTCAGGGCTGGATTGCTGACATCAATGCCTTCGTGTTTATAAGGAACATGCTCCAACCCTGGGTGTCGCATGTGGTGACAGGTATATGTTGTCTGGTTTCCTCATCCATTTAATGAGTATTTAAAAAAAAAAATATATATAAATATATATATTATTTTAAAAAAAATCTTTATTGTTGAGAGTATTGCAGATGTCCATTTCCTCTCTCCCCCCATAGTCTGCCTCTACCCAGGAACCACTCCAGGCCTTCACCATCCTATTGTCAGTGTCCCTTTGTAATGCATATAAGCATATAAGATCTTTGGTTAATCTCTTCCCATCCCCACTTCTCCCTTTTCTCTGATTCTTATTCACTAGTTTATTTTGTTCATTAGATTTCCTGCTCATGTATTTTGATTTTTAGATTCAATTATTGATAGATATGTGTTTATTGCCATTTTATTTTATTTTAAAAAATATATATTTTATTGATTTTTTACAGAGAAGAAGGGAGAGGGATAGAGAGCTAGAAACATCTTGAGAGAGAATCATCAATCAGCTGCCTCCTGTACACCCCCTACTGGGGATGTGCCCACATGCCCTTGAACAAAATTGAATCAGGGACCTTTCAGTCTGCAGACCAACACTCTATCCACTGAGCCAAACCGGTTTTGGCACCATTTTATTATTTTTTATTCTACTTCTCCTTCCTCTTCTTAAATAATACTCTTTAAGAAAATTGGACAAATACATGCAAACAATGACTAAACCACCAACTTACACCATACACAAGAATAAACTCAAAATAAATAAAAGACTCCATAAGTTGGGAAACAATAAAAATCCCAGAAGAAACCATAGACAGCAATATATTTAGGGATACACCTCCTAGGGCAAAGAAAACTAAGGAGAAAATAAACAAATGGAACTACATAAAAATAAAAAGCTTCTGCACAGTAAAAGAAACCATCAACAAAACATAAAAGGAGCCCACTCTATGGGAAACCATATTTGAAAATGATACATCTGATAAAGGGTTAATATCCAAAATATATGAGGAACTCATACAACTTAAAAGAAAAACACTTAAATTAAAAATTGGGCAAAGGACCTATGTAGACACTTTTCCAAAGTAGACATACAGATGGCCAAGAGACATATGAAAAAATGCTCAAAGTCACTGATCATCAGAGAGATGCAAATTAAAATGACAATGAGATATCACCTCACACCTTTCAGAATGGCTAGTATCAACAAGTTAACAAATGACAAGTATGCACCTCTATGTTCCTAGTAGCACAATTTATAATAGTTAAAATCTGGAAACAACCCAAGTGCCCATAAGTAGATGAATGGTTAAAAAAGCTGTGGTACATTTAGACCATGAAATACTATGCAGCAGTAATAACGAAGAATCTCTTACCTTTGAGATAGCATGGAGGGACTTGGAGAGTATCATGATAAGTGAAATAAGTCTGTCAGAGAAAGACAAATATCACATGATATCACTCATGTGGAATCTAATTAACAAAATAAATTGATGAACACAGAGGATCCAGATCCATGGAAGCATGGAACAGAATGTGAAATCTCAGAGGGAAGTGGGGAAGGGTGGGTGGATGGCAGGTAATCAACCAGAGACCATATGTGTATATATGTATAAGCCATGGACGTGGACAATTAGGTGTTGAAAGCCTGGGGTAGGACATGGGGGTGGGGTGGAGGAGGTTAATGGGGGAAATTAGGGGACATATGTAATATTTTCAACAATAAAGATTAAAAAAACAAAGAATACGCTTCAACATTTCATGTAATAGTGATTTGGTGGTGATGAACTCCTTTACCTTTTTCTTGTCTGTGAAGCTCTTTACCTGATTTTCAATTCTAAATGATAGCTTAGCTGGGTAGAGTAATCTTGGTTGTAGGTCCTTACTATTCATCACTCTGAATTTTTCTCGCCACTCCCTTCTTGCTTGCAAAGTTTCTGTTGAGAAGTCATCTGACAGTCCTATGGGTGCTCCCTTGTAGGTAACTAACTGCTTTTCTCTTGCTGGTTTTAAGATTCTTTCACTGTCTTTAACCCTTGGCATTTTAATTATGATGTGCCTTGGTGTAGGCCTCTTTGGGTTCCTCTTGTTTGGAACTCTGTGTTTCCTAGATTTGTAAGTCTATTTCTTTAACCAGATAGGGAAAGTTTTCTGTCATTATTTCTTCAAATAGGTTTTCAATATTTTGCTCTCTCTCTTCTCTTTCTGTCACCCCAAGACATGGATGTTGATATGCTTGTAGTTACCCCATAGAGACTCCTTACACTATATATTTTTTTAATTTGATTTTTCAGTTTTATTGAAGTTTAATTGATAAATAAAACAGTAAGCTATTTAAATTGTACAGTGTTATTTACTTTACTATGTGTACATAGTACATTGTGAAAGGATAACTTCTTTCCAGTTAACTAAAACAACCATTTTTTTTTAGTCTATTTTCTGCTTGTGAGAACATTTAATTTCTACCTTTATGAAATTTTTATTACACAGTAGTGTTATCAACTATAGTCACCATGTTTTATATAACCTTACACTATCTTCATATTTTTGTATTCTTTTTGCTCTTCTGATTGGGTGTTTTTTGCTTCCTCATATTTCACATTATTGATTTGATTGTTGGAATCCTCTGCTATTGAATCCCTGTAAGTTATTCTTTATTTCAGTTAGTGTGTGCTTAATTTCTGACATTTATTTTCAATGTCTTTGAAAACCTCACTAAGATCCTTGAAAGTCTCACCAAGTCCCTTTAAGGACTCTTGAAGATCCTTGAGTAACCTTATAACCATTGTTTTGAAGTCTGTATCCAGTAGTTTGTTTTGTTCTGTTTCTTTCATTTGTGACATGATTCTTTGTCTCCACATTTTGGCTGTGTTTGTTTCTATGTATTGGGTAGAGAGGCTATGTTTCCTTGAGCTGGTAGAGTAGCCTTGTATAGGAGGTATCCTATAGGGCCCAGTGGATTACCCTCCACAGTCACCTGGGCTGGGCACTCTAAGTGTTCCCATTTGTGGGCTGTGCACCCAGTCTTATACCTGAGACTTGATTGCTGTTGGTATCACTGGCAGGAATTGACCTCCAGAGTAATTGGTTGTGAGGACTGGATGTTACTACAATAGAAGAGCTGCTGTGCAGGAGACACTCCTATGGAACAGGACTTGCTTCAGTAGGACTCTGGTGCTTACTGAGTCTGCCCCTTGAGTGTGTCACTTGTGAATGCATAGAGTTGTAATTTGGTACGGTCTGAAGCTGTATCCTGGGTGCACTGGCTCTTGGGTCTCCAGGGAGGTTCAAAATTAGTACTGTCTGGGGCCACCTGGCAGAAACTATAGAGAGATCTGCTCCTTTCTCTTATTTGTATGAGGTTTGGAAGTGCCCAGGTGAGGCCCATCTGTGAAGCAAGGCATGCCAGTGCTTGTTTTGGGTCTTGGGGACCTTGTTAGATTTGGGGCATGTTGGGCCTAGCTGCTGCTTGTTTGAGAGATTTTTGCAAAGTCTGAAGCCTGAGCCAGGACAGGCCATTCATATGAAAAAGCTTCTGCAAACAGCATGCTGCAAATTGGATTGGGCTGGGTCTCAGGGAATCACCAGAGTGGAGCAAACAGTGTGTTCCAGGTTGATGGGGACTCAGATAGAGTTGCCAGCCAGCCCTGGGACAGGATAAGTCTTGGCATAGGAACAATGACCCCTGTGAGCACTTCTGTCAGGTAGAAAGCCACTTCTGGATTCTTGCCCTGACGCCAGACAATCCAGTTCATCACCATATGTGTCTGGGTTTCCCAACACCTGCTGGTGCTGGAGCTAAGAGAAAATGAGTATGAGTAAGTTTGTGCCCGGCCCTTTAAGAGGGATACCTGGGTCTCCAGCAACCTCCCTGTCCCTCAGGCACAATCTCTGCTGTTTTTACAGCCTGAAGTTATGGGGACTTCTCTTTCCAGCTCTGGGACCATGGGTAAGGGGTCTGATGTTCGGCTGGGACCCCTTGCTCATTGTAGCAGCCTCCACGGGACAATCTCCCTCTGGATTAAAGAAATGGCCCACATTGGTGCCGAACCAGCCTGTTCCATGCCTCTGCCCTTCCTAGAAGTCTCAATGTGCTTTCTTCTTTACTTCTTTAGTTTTAAGGCTTCCATTCAGCCAGCTTTCAGGCAGTCCTGCATGATGGTTGTTCTGTATTTTAGTTGTCATTCAACGTGGTTGTAGGAGGTGGCAAGTACTGGCATTTACCCACATCACCATCTTGGTTCCCCCCCAGATTATGAGTATTGCTAACTGTGTTTTGCTTTGTTTTTTCCATTTTAATTTGGCCGGAACTTTTCCCTATCCTTCCACTCTCATCCTGCGTGAGTCTTTTTTTCTGAGGCAGTTCTCTTGTAGACAACATATAATTGGGTCATGTTTTTGTATTCATTAAGCTACCCTATATCTTTTGCTTAGAGCATTTAATCTACTTATATTTAAGGTTATTATTAATAAGTACTTATTTATTGCCATTTTAAATCTGTATGCCTATTTTTCTCTATATATTTATTCTAATTACAGCAGCATCTTTAGTATTTCTTGCAGTGCTGGTTTGGTGGTGATCAATTCTTCAGATTTTTTTGTACATGTTTGGGAAACTATTTAGCCATCTATTTTGAATGATATCTTTGCTGGACATAATATTCTAGGTTTCAGATACTTCCTTTTCATTACCTTGAGTACTTTATGCCATTCTCTTCTGGCCTGTAGAGTTTCTGATGTGAAATCAGGTGACAGCCTTATGAGAGCTCCTTTGTAGGTAACAAATTGCTTATCTCTTCCTGCCTTTAAGATTCTCTCTTGGTCTTTAATTTCTGGCATTTTAATTATGATATGTGTAGGCATGGGCCTGTTTGACTTCTTCTTGCTTGGGACTCTCTGTGCCTCCTGAACTTGTGGAACTTTTTCCTTCATCAGTTTAGGGAAGTTTTCTGCCATTATTTCTTCAAACACGTTCTCTGTCCCTTGCTCCCTTTTTCCCCCTTCTGGCACATATGTTATGTGAATACTAGTGGCCCAGTGCACAAAATTTGTGCATGGGGGGAGGGGGAGGGTGTCCCTTAGCCTGGCCTGCACCCTCATCATCTGGGACACCTCGATGATGATCCCTCTCACAATCTGGGACCGCTGGGTCCTAACCACTTACCTGTCTGACTGATTGCCCCTTACCACTCTGCCTGCTGGCCTGATCACTCCAACTCCCCTCTGCCTGCCTGCTTTCCTCCAACCACCAATCTGCTCACCCAAACTTGCCCTCTGCTGGCCCGATTGCACCCAACTACCCCCCTGCCAGCCTGCTTGCCCCCAACTTCCCGCCTCTGCTGACCTTCTCACCTCCAATTGCCCCCTCTTGCCAGCCTGATTGCCCCCTATTGTGCCCCCTGTCAGCCTGCTCACCTCCAACTGCTACCCTGCTGGCCTTCTTGCCCCAGCTACCCTTCCTGCTGTCCTGATAGCCCCAACTGTCCCCCCCATGCTGGCCTGTTTGCCCCCAACTGCCCCACCTGTTGGCCTGATTATCCCCAACTTCCCCCCCTGCCAGCCTGATAACCCCCAACTGCCCCCCTGCCAGCCTGCTTGCCCCCAACTGCCCCACCTGCTGACCTAGTCACCCCTACCTGTCCCCCCCCCCCCGCTGGCCTGATTGTCCCCAACTTGTCCCCCCTGCCAGCCTGCTCACCTCTAACTGCTATCCTGCTGGCCTTCTTGCCTCAGCTGCCCCCCTGCTGGCCTTCTCACCTCAGCTGCTTCCTGCTGGCCTAATAGCCCCTAAATGCCCCCCCCCCCAATGCGGCCTGTTTGCCCCCAACTGCCCCACCTGCTGGCCTGATAACCCCCAACTGCCCCCCCCTACCAGCCTGCTTGCCCCCAACTGTCCCCTTGGTAGCCCCCAACCACCCCCACCACCACCTGCTTGCCCCAACTGCCCTCCCCTCCTGGCCTGATTGCCACTAACCGCTTCTGCCTCAGCCCGGCCACCATGGCTTTATTCGGAAGGATGTTAGGAAGGTCTCCCAGTGTAATTAGCATATTGCCCTTTTATTAGGATAGATTGTTATTTCCATATTGTCCCATAGCTCCCTTGAGCAATCCTCCCGTTTTTTATTTTATTTTTATTTTTTTTCTCATCTATGTTTCTTTATTTTTTAATTTTTTAATAATAAATCTTTATTGTTCAGATTATTACAGGTGTTCCTCTTTCCCCCTCTTCCCCCATAGCTCCCCTCCACCTGATCCCCAACTCTACTCTTACCCCTGCCCCTGTCTTCATCCATAGGTGTAAGATTCTTGTCCAATCTCTTCCCTCACCCCCTGAGAATTGTTAGTCCAATCCCTTTCTATGTTCCTAATTCCATTATATTCACTAGTCCATTTTGTTCTTCAGATTTTTTATTCACTTGATTTTTAGGTTCGCTTGTTGGTAGGTATGTATTTTATGTCTTTTTGTTGTTCATAATTTTTACCTTTACTTTTTCTTCTTCTTCCTCTCCTTAAAGAATACCCTTCAGCATTTCATGTAATTCTGGTTTGGTGTTGATGAACTCCTTTAACTTTTTCTTGTCTGTGAAGCTCTTTATCTGACCTTCAATTCTGAACAATAGCTTTGCTGGGTAGAATAATCTTGGTTGTAGGTTCTTGTTGTTCATTATTTTGAATATTTCTTGCCACTCCCTTCTGGCCTGCATAGTTTCTGTTGAGAAATCAGCTGACAGTCGTATGGGCACTCCCTTGTAGGTAAATAGCTGTTTTTCTCTTGCTGCTTGCAAGATTCTCTCTTTGTCTTTTGCTCTTGGCATTTTAATTATGATGTTTCTTGGTGTGTCCCTCCTTGGATTCCTCTTGTTTGGGGTTCTGTATGCTTCCTGAACTTGTAAATCTATTTCTTTTACCAGGTAGGGAAAGTTTTCCATCATTATTTCTTCCATTAAGCCTTCAATATCCTGCTCGCTCTCCTCTGGCACCCCAAAAATCCAGATGTTGGTACTCTTTAAGCCATCCCGGAGGCTCCTTACACTGTCCTCACACTTTTGGATTATTCTTTCTTTCTGCCTCTGTGGGTGATTTTTTTCTTCCTTATATTCCAGATCTTTGTTTTGATTCTTGGGGTACATTGATCTATAGTTGAGTTTCTGTATATTCTTTATTTCAGACTGTGTATGCTTAATTTCTGAGTGGTCCTTTTCCATTTTTTTGGTATTCTCTCGAAGGTCCTTGAAGGTCTCACCAATCTTCTTGGAGGTCTCATCAAGTTTCTCAAAGGTTTTTAGAAGATTCTTGAGTAATCTTATAAATGTGATTCTGAACTGTGTGTCATTCATTAGTTTATTCTCCTCCATCTCTCCCATTCGTGTCATGCTTCTGTGTTTCCTCATTTTGGCCATCTCCCTGTGTTGATAGAGTGGCTTTGTGTGGTCGGTGGCCTATAGGGGTCAGTAGCTCAGCTTCCCCAATCACCTGAGGTGGTCGTTTTTGCTATATCCCTTTGTGGGCTTAGTGCACAGTCTTGGTGTAATTAAGCCTTGATTGCTGTTGGTATACTGGAGTAATTGACCTCCAGGCCAATTGTTTGTGAGGATCTGCTGTGTCTATAAAGGAAGAACTGCTGTGCTGGAGACACACCTAGTTTCAGTGGGGCTTTGGTGCTCACTGAGAAGATCTCCCTAATGTGTCACTTATTGGTGTAAGGGATTGAAACTGAGCACAAGAACTCTGGTTTCTGGGTCTCAATGAGGTGCAGTTCAGCTACTGTCTGAGGCAAGTACTCTCCCAGAAGCTACAGTGTAAACTACAGTCCTGTCCTCCTTGGATATGTTTGCCCCAGGTTGCAATTTTGCTAAACTGCAACAGAGAGGGTCATTCATATGCAAAGTCTGCTGCTTGGAGCTTGGATGTGTCATGAGGGGCAGAGTCTCAGGGCATTACTAGGCGGGGGCATGGCCAACAGCAATGGCAGCCTGGCCACCTCTTGGATGGCATTCCCGCATCTCCCTGCATCTCCCTGCATCTCCCCGCGTCTCCCCATGTCTCGAGCCACAGCGCAGTAAACAATCTCAGCTCTGCAAGCAAGCCAGCCCCACTTTCTGACCCGATGGCAGACAGTCTAGTCTCTCCCCAGAAACTGGATTTCAGAGAGATCGGGCGCCTGTCTCTCTTCGGGTTGAAGAAAGCAGTGCCCTCTGCCCACCGGGATCCTCCATCAGCCAGTATCGCGTCAGCGCTCCCCTACCTAACTTTTTCAGCGCTTGTGCCCTGGATTCTCCTCTTTCTCTTTCAGTCTAGATGAAGGGCTTCCTCTCAGCCAGCTTTTTTTTTTTTTTTTTGGGAGATAGACGTTTGTTTTATAGTTTTTCCTTGGACTTGTTGTGCCCGGCGGCCGTTTAGGTGTGTTTACCCAGCTCCACCATCTTCCTTCATCCCTGTTTTTATTTTATCTTATTTTTTGGTTCTTAGATCGATTGATTTTTTTCCACCCTGATTTCTAATACATTGATCCAATCCTTGGCTTCCCCTAATCTGCTGTGTATTCCTTCCAATGTGTTCTTTATTAGTGTTATGTCATTCTTTAGTTCCTACTGTTCTTTTTTCATAGTTACAATATCTTTTCTCATGCTATTGAGCATCTTAACCATCATTATTCAGAACTCTATATCAGATAAATTTCTTATCTCTATTCCATTTATCTGTTCTTCTGGAGAATTCTCTTGTTCTTTAATTTGGGGATTGTTTTTTTTTGTCTCTCCATTTTGGCTGCCTGTTTGGATTTGTGTCTATGTATTAGGTAGATCTGCTATGATGTCCAATCTCTAGTACAGGACAATGTAAGATATTATTTCTGATTGGCCCTGAGTACACAGTTCAGGGGCTATCAGCAATCTACAGCTTGTGGCTCCCTCTGCTGGAGCTGGATGCCTTTGGAAAGGACCAAGATGTGCACCAGGCTCTGCTTTTCCTAGCCCTGGGCCCACCTGGAGATCAGGCAAAGACTCAAAGCCTCCAGAGATTTGCCTGGGCTTGCAATCTTGATTAGCCTTAGTCGATAGACCACAATGTAGGACAAGAATTCTTCCAACAAGGTATGGCGACTGCCTTTTTCTAAGTCCAAAACCACCTGGTTAGCAAAGTCCGTAGGAGAAAGATGTCCTCCACAGCACCAGGAGATGACTCAACACAGGAAATGGGTCACTGTCCTCTGAGCTCCCAACCCTGGACTCTTCTCACAGAGCTCTAGTCCACTCTGCCCTTCCTCTGCCGGAGCCCAAGGTGAATGGTTGTGTTAACAAGGAAAACCATTGAAACCTGTAAAGAATTTTTGTGAGTTTATTTGAGCCAAGCTGTCGACATATGTGGGGGAAGCAGAACCTCAACGAACTGAGATAATGCTCCAGAGAATGGCAGGTTACATTTGTATCTATACATTGAAATCAAAGGGATATAGGTGTGTTACTTGAAATTCATTGGTGATAGATTTAGGAGGTGGGATAAAGCAAAATGGGAGATAGGGGAGAACCCCTGGGATTGAATAAAAAGTAAAATGATGGACACATACTTAGATGGGTGCAGGCACAATAAACATGATAATGAAGAAATTTGTTGTATCTGTCCTGGCGCCCAGCACATTTGGTTGTTCCCCAGGGGCACCAGAAAAAAGGGAAGTTACCCAGACACTTCAAGGATATGTCATCATAGATGCAAAAAAACCAGACTCAATTAAGGTAAAGGTTGACCTTGTCAGTGAAGATACCAGCCTAGAACATAACTGCCCACCAAAACTGTTTTTAGTTAGTTTAATTTCAGACCATCCTTTGTGGTTAATTTAGGTCTCTGAGTTTGTAAGACTGCCATGCACGCCTCCCCTGAGCTTGTCAGGTCAGCATGTGGCCCCTTTCATTCATAACTGCATATGAAATTTTGTGTGTTGGTCCTTTAAGAGGATGCCTGCATTTCCAGCCATCTTTTGCTGGCAGACAACAACCCTGCTGCTTTTTATGGTCAGATGTTATGTGGACACCTTTCTCAGTTTTAGTGCTCTGGGCTGTGGAGCCCAGCTTGGGGATTAGGCCCCAGAGTTTTCAGTGGGAACTCCCCACAGCTGTGATATTCCTCTGGATCTTCAGCTTCTATCTGTGGGAGTCCAGCCACCTCTCTCTTGTCTGCACTTTCTACCAGTCTCTATGCAGTTTCCACTTTGTCCTTGGTTATCAGGGTTCTCTCCAGCAATTCTTCAGTTGATTTTTCAGGGTGTTTTTAAAAAAATATATTTTATTAATTTTTTTTTTTTTTTTTTTTTTTTTTTTTTTTTTTTACAGAGCGTAAGGGAGAGGGATATAGAGTTAGAAACATCTATGAGAGAGAATCATGGATTAGCTGCCTCCTGCACACACACCACCGGGGATGTGCACGCATCCAAGGTACATGCCCTTGACCAGAATTGAACCTGGAACCTTTCAGTCCACAGGCCAACGCTCTATCCACTGAGCCAAACAGGTTAAGGTATTCGTTGTTGTTTTTTTGTATTTTAATTGTATTTCCAATTTTGTCCTTTGAGAGTGGCAGTGTAGCTTGCACTTTTTCCACCGCCATTTTTAATATCCTCCATGCCTCCAAGCCAGGGCACAGCTCTTTAAGGCTGAAGGAGAACACACTGAGGGTGCTGTGGATGAGATTCCTAGGTGCCTCAATTGACCCAGATTATTTCTTTTTCCCCAATGCACACTTTTCCCTGGTAAAAAAATCATAGGTCTCTTTGGGAAGACTAGGAGAAAGAATAATTATAAATCTTTGGTAGTGTGGTGTGGTCTTTCCTCAAGGGGACCACAGTCTTTCTTTGACTCAATACAGATACTGGTTCAAGTCTGGAAATTGACTGAGGGGCCACACACTCTGTTTCTATAATTCATGTTAGACTCTGTTCACTTGATCTAGAGTTCTTCTGCTTATACAGATCAAGTAAGAATTTGGGAGACTTCCTATCTATTTCATTTCTAGGAACACTATGACCAACTAGCCAGTGCCACTGGGTCTCTGTGAGTCAGACTATTCTGATGACTGCTTTGTCAGTTATGGTGACCACAGCCTATCTTGCTTTTCGTGATTAAGTGCTGCCTGTTAGCCTCATTGCATTTAGGTTTCCCTATTCAGTGGCAGCAGTTCCGAGTGCAGTTTCTGAAGTTACAGAGAATTGCCAGCTCTTCAAGAATACTTAGACTCTCTTATAAACTCATACCTCATAGTCATGGGAAAGGTGTATTCTCTGAATTCTCCCAGGGTGGATAAGCACATCTTAAATCAGGGGTAGGGAACCTTTTTTTCTGCCAAGAGTTATTTGGATGTTTATAACATCATTCATGGGCCATACAAAATTATCAACTTAAAAATTAGCCTGCTGTATTTGGTCAAACATTAAATTAACTCACCCCTAATTCCCTAGTAGGGCCAGACCAAATGATTTCATGGGTCTTATATAATCCAAGGCCTGGATGTTCCCCACTCCTGGTTTTAAATGATAAACCCATATCACATTCCAATCTACCCAAGCCTTTGCATTTCTTCCTCTCTTTCTGAATTAACAGTCTATTCTCTGATGCACAGACTTCCTGGTTCTGTCAGGATAAAGAGATACAGGTGTAAGATTTAGCAGTGTGCTGAGTGGGGGAGGACTTGGAGATATTTTTTTCTCTGAGAAGGCATTTAGGTGTCCCAGCCCATGGAACCCCAGAGTCCCAGATGCTCCTGGAGTGGCTGAGGAGAGCAAGCCAGGTGAAGAGATGCCAATGGATATGAACTCTCTGGTTAGCTTAGAGGATCCACTCTGGGGGTGTGTTGAAGCTTTGGACTTGAAAGGAACTTGGGCCCAGGTGACAGCATCTCAGTGCAAGTAGGTGGGGGATGGAGGATATGGTTGTCCTTGGAGCCAGTAGTCTCAGATGCTTCCTGGGCTAGGGATAGGGAGAGTGTTGGGTGGCTGGGATGCCTTAGTCAAGGCCTATTGGAAAGTCATCCTCTTTAGACATTCATGGAACCAGGAATAAAGGACTCAGACAAGAGGAGAAATTAGGTAGAGGGGAGGCTGGTCTGAAGAAGAGCTCCACAGGTTTCTGGGAACAGGGGGTACCCAAGGGTTTCTTGTTAGCATTCTCCCAGACTGGGCCTGAATTATGATGTCAATGATGGCCAGGGAGAAAGATGCCGAGGCTCCGTGGGCATGTTCATCTGTAGGGTAAAGCAAGGAGAAGGAAATGTGAATTTGTACTTTTAGGAGACTCACATCTACCCCATTCAAACAGAACAAGTATCTCCTCAGCTCACTGTCTCTGGGAGGTGCACACTGGGGCAGATGTCACTTCTCCTGAGGCAGGATAATTTTTCTAGCAAAGGAATGTCCATTATTTTGTCTAAGGATGGTGGTCACTCTCCTAAAACCATCTTTGATGCCACTATCAGGGAACTTGAAGACATTTGTGTGTCAAGTGAGTCTAGCAGTTTTTTCTCTCTGTGTGTGTATGTGTGTGTGTGTGTGTGGGAGGAAGCATGAGGTGGGGGATGTGGTGTGTGAAAGACACCATTGTGTGTCCATTGTTGCCTCTGGTGGACATGAGGGGACCTGTACCTTCTGGTAATCTTGATCCAGGCAACTGACCAGGATTCAGATAAGTGCTGTGAACACCAACCCCTGGGCAGAGATAGGCTCTGACTTTGGCCTGCAGTGACAGTTAGTGCAGGACTAGCCATCCTGGTTTATCCCACAGCACAGAGCTCTGATAGAACCAGATGAACCACATTTCTCTGGCCCCACACTTTAAAGTGGCTAAAATGGTGAATTTTAGATAATGTGAATTTAATTTTTTTAAAGCAAAAAATTTAGGAGAGAAGCATATACCAATACACCCCAGGAGTATTTGTAAATGTGCATTTCTATACACACTCAGCACATGTATAGTAATTAGGTGGTAGCAGAAGCAGTGTCCACCCATTTACTCGACTTTCCTTTCTTTATTCATTCTCTGAACACCTACATCCATTTTCCTGTGCCAGACCCTTATGTAGAAATCATGGCTCATTGAGAAGTACAACAAACCCTCCTGCCTGTCTCTCAAAACTCAGGGATCCATAGGACACATGATATGAGATGGGTAACTATTGGACATGCCACAGCACGAAGAAGGAGAGTTGGAGGTGGGAGTTCAGAGGGGCCCCATTGTGTCTATCCATGGAGGTTGCAATGATCTTGTGGCAAGATGGCTAGTGAGACTGTCTGCAAAGAAGGGAATGAGCAGGTTTATGGAGAAAGGCAGAGGGCATCCCAGGTGGGGACCATGTGGGCAGATACAAGGTGGCAAGGGCAAATCTTTTAAAAAAAATATTTTTATTGATTTTAGAGAGGAAGTAAGAGGGAGAGAGAGATAGAACATCAATGATAAGAGAG
The DNA here is from genome assembly GCA_963693515.1 of Pipistrellus nathusii. NCBI lineage: Eukaryota > Metazoa > Chordata > Mammalia > Chiroptera > Vespertilionidae > Pipistrellus > Pipistrellus nathusii. Next base: position 36,716,790 of record OY882872.1, on the reverse strand, counting down.
AATCATTGATTGGCTGCCTCCTGCGTGCCCTACACTGGGGATCGAGCTCAAAACCTATCGTAGGTGTGTGCCATGACCGGGAATCAAACTGTGACCTCCAGATTCATAGGTCAATATTCAACCACTGAGCTATGCTGGGTTAGCAGAGGCAAGTCTTGATGTACCAAGATCATGAGGCTAGGGATGACAAGGAGCAGGTAAGAGGAAGGCCTTGGGGAAGATGAGATGCAACAGATGGTGGCTTTTCTGAAGAGCTGCTGTGTTTGTGGGTGTTTTTCCTAGAGCCTGGGCTGAAGAGGACAGGAGGACTCAAGATGCTGGGAGAGGAGATGAGAAGATACACTTGCTATGTGTCCACCTTTCTTGTTCATATTTATGTGGACAGCGGGCCCCATTTTCTGTTTTCTTTTGTTTGTGATCTGTTTCCTTGTCTCGGGATTTTCACAGCTTCCTGTGTTGGTAAGGTGGCTTTTGTGCTAAGGTGTCCAATATAGTTCAGTGAGTCAGCCTCCCAGTTACTTGTGATGGACAGTCTTGGTGTAGCCCTTTGTGGGCTGTGTGTGCAGTCTTGTTGTTAAGCCTTGCTTGTTGCTGGTATCACTGGGAGGCATTGATCTCCAAGCCAATTGGCTATGAGGATCAGAAGTGTCTCAGCTAGGAGGGTTTCTGTATTCCTCTTGAATGGGGCGGAGTCTCAGGGTGGCACAGACAAGCTTTGTTGAATCCCGCACAATTGGTTGCAGGTGCGCGCACCTCTTTGGTATAGGCGCAAACAAGCTTTAGATTCCCGTCTGTCACTCCCTAGGAGAGTCCCATTCGCTACAAACAAGAAAGCTAGCCACTGGAAGGGCTTCTGTGCTCCGCATGGATGGGGCAGAGTCTCAGGTAGTGCAGACAAGCTTTGGTCAGCCCCTCCCTACAAGGGTCTGGTTTCTGAGTCCCGCAGAAACCAATGGCCGCTGGCTTCACACACCTCCGAGAGATCTCTGCCCACAGCCTGACAGTCTGGCCTCTCCCTGTCTGGGGCCGTCTATCAGCACAATAGAGTGGTTCTGTTTTCCTCCTGAACAAGAAAGCCAGCCGCGCATTAGTTGTCCGCCCTTTCCACAGGTAGGGAGTAAGCCAGTAGCGAACTCAGCCCGCCCTCTCCGCGCTCCAAAAGCAAGTCAGCAGCGAAGTTGGGCGGCCGCCTTTTCTTGCGCACAGTTCTCCGCACCTTCACAGTTTCTGAGGTTCAGCACGCCTTCTTTCTCCTTCCCAGATGATAGAGCCTCCTATCATCCAGCCGTCCAGTGCTTCAGAGTGATGTTTCCCCTGTTTTTCAGTTCTAAATTCAAATTTGTTGTGGTAGGCTGCATTAGGGTGTCTACTCTATCCCGCCATTTTGGTTTCCCTTTTCTGTTTTCTTGGTTCCCTACCTGAATTTGCAAAGGTAGAGATGCTGGGAGCTGTCCATGGTTCCCTGTTTCCAGGGACAATGTGAGGACAGCCCAGTGCTTTCCTGGCTATACAGGGGTTCTTGTGACTCTCACCCTTTTCTGTTAATATTGCCCTCACTGCAACTGCTTTCCCCCAGAAACAGGGCTGGGGGATGGGATAATTTAGACATAATATTTTCCCTGTGTGCAACAGGAAAGAATGGACTTAGAGTTTCAGGTGAATTTCTGCTAAGAAAAATTCCATGAGCAGAAAAAGAGCAAATGAAGCAAGGATATTCTTTATTCAGATCCTTGCCTGGTGATCACAAATGGGTCACAGACCTGTTCACTTTCCCTGGAAGCCTCCTACTTCCTAAAGAGAATGCCACAACACCTATAATGTTAAAGATTTATAAGATTTTTCAATTCAGTATGGCACTGTCACCCCTCCCCATATCCTACCCGCCACCCATCCCTGCTATTCATAGAGCATTTGGAAGTGTGTGTGCATGTTTATTGTGGGGGTATTTTGGCTCCATCATGACTCCTTAGGCCTTCCAGAACTTAGTATGGAGGAAGAGAGAAAAAATGTGGCAAAAGCTCAGGACTATCTTACCTAACAAGGATTTTTTTTTTTTCATCCAAGATGCCAATGTATGTTCCACAGAAGAAAAAAATTATTTTTCTTTATACCTGTCAGGTATGGGTTATAATTAAATTTAAATAATTATCATTATTTCTTCAAATAGATTTTTAAATATCTTGCTCTCTCTTCTTCTGACACCCCCATAATTCTGGTGTTGGCATGCTTGAACTTGGTGTAAGAAGCCTCTGGGACAACTTCGAGCATACCAACATCAGAATTATGGGGGTGCCAGAAGAAGAGAGAGAGCAAGACACTGAAAACCTACTTGAAGAAATAATGACCGAAAACGTTCCCCACCTGGTGAAAGAAATAGACTTATAAGTCCAGGAAGTGCACAGGACCCCAAACAAAAGGAATCCAATGAAGACCACACCAAGACACATCATAATTAAAATGCCAAGGGCAAAAGACAAAGAGAGAATATTAAAAGCAGCAAGAGAAAAACAGGTAATTACCTACAAGGGAGCACCCATATGATTATCAGCTGATTTCTCAACAGAAACTATTCAGGCCAGACAGGAGTGGCAAGAAATATTCAAAGTGATGAATAGCAAGAACCTACAACCAAGATTACTCTACCCAGCAAAGTTATCATTCAGAATGAAAGGGCAGATAAAGAGCTTCACAGATCAGAAAAAGCTAAAGGAGTTCACCACCAAATCAATATTATATGAAATGCTAAAAGGTGTTCTTTAAAAAGAGGAAAAAGGAGAAAAAGTAAAGATAAAAATTATGAACAACAAATATATATCAACAAGTGAATCTAAAAGTCAAGTGAATTAAAAATCTGAGGAACAGAATAAACTGGTGAATATAATAGAATCAGGGGCATAAAATGAGAGGGGATTGATAATTCTCAGAGGGAAAGGGGTGTCTGAGTTGGGGGTATGGGAAGAGACTGGTCAAAAATCATACACCTTTGGTTGAGGACAGCAGGGGTGGGGGGATCGTAAGGGAAGAGGGTGGGGTAGGGACTGGGTGGATGGGAGCTATGCGGGGAAAAGAAGAAACAATTGTAATAATATGAACAATAAAGATTATTAAATTAAATTAAAATAAAAATAAATAAAAGGAGAAAGGGTCACTTCTATCCAGTCATGACAGTTATAGAGAGCCAGCTGCATCAGGATGGTGGGAAGACATAGTTACTGAAAGGCAATCCCTTTTTATGTGGTGAACATGAAAATAATCCACTGGAATGCTCTTTTAAGGACAAAGAAACAACCTCGCTTTACCACTAACTGTGATGCATATATGTCTAGCTCATCATTAATGTCCTTTTGGCAGTTGTCCTCTTAAGGAAATGGTGAAAGCCACCTTTGTGTTTTATCTCAAAATGTTGATTTTATACACACTCCTATGATATTAAGCTTTCAAAGGTTCAACTAGCTCCTCTTCTGCGAACACTAATGCAAGTTCTCCCTGCCCATTTCTGTTACTCTCCCTGTACACTGAGAGTCACATGTTCCCTAAGGGCGAGAAAGCAGCCGACCACCATAAAAAGAAGCGTGTCCAAATGATGATACTCAAGGGGGAGGTCTGCTCAGGGTGGAAAAGGGAGGCTCATTTAGGACCTAGGGAGACAGATGGTGTTGGGCTTCCCCATCAACTCCAAATCAGGACACAGGATGTGAGAGAGTGAGGACCTCCCTGACCCAGAGCCCCTTCATGTAGAGTGGACCATGAAGGAACCCAGGTGAGGGAGGGTGGGTGGATGTGAGGAGAGAATCTTATTCCTGGAGGTGGGAACTGTGAGATGAGGGCCAGCAGGAGGCACACAGCCTGCTTAGTGGCTGCAGCTGAGTCAGTGCACCAGAGTGTTTCCTCTGTAGAATCCAGCCTTTTCCCTGTGAACATTCCATTCCCTCTCCTTCAGTGCTCCAAGCTGAGGCCTCAGTCCTTCCCCACTCAGTCCTGCATCAATTCTGTCCCCTTCACACTCAAAAAGCCCTGTCTGCCCAACTGCCCAGTTCCCCCAGGGCTGCAGAATGATCTTTGCTGCCCCTGACCCCACCAGTCTGGAGGCCCAGTCCTGCCTCCCTGGTCAGCTGTAGGACCAGGCTCTCAGGCTCCATGCCTAATTACCATCACCTGCCAGCAGGTGGCAGCAGCTGAACAAAGGAGGGATGCAGGGAGAATTGTTATCAACCTGTGTGTTTGCAAGTATACCTGTGGGGCAGGAACCCAGGAAATGACAGAACTTCCTGCTAATTTAGATGTCAGGAGCTAATGTCTTGGGAATTTGATAGTAAATGCATGGAGCCTGATAGTAAATCCAGGTTCAATTCCGGCCAAGGGCATGTATATTGGTTGCGGGCACATCCCTAGTAGGGGGTGTGCAAGACTCTAGTAGGGGGTGTGCAAGAGGCAGCTGGTCGATGTTTCTCTGTCATCGACGTTCTTAATTCTCTCTACCTCTCCCTTACTCTCTGTAAAAAATCAATAATATATATATATATATATATATATATATATATATATATATATATATTTTTTTTTTTTTAAATGCATGGACATTTTCTTATTTTTTGAGGACAAGCTTTTAAGTTTTTGTTTGTCACCATCAACTTCATTCTACCCACTTGGGAGGCTGACTGCAAATTCAGCATCCTGGTGCAGGGTTGATGTTGGGATGAGGCAAGGACAACCAGGTCCAGGACCCTCTGTATTCATTGGGCTGCGTTTGGAATAGTGTTCCTTTCTGGTCAGCAGTTCCCAGCCCCCTGGAACCCTACCCACATCCTGCAGGTGCTGCCCCTTCCCCAACCCCATCGCAGCCCACAGAGCAGATTCTGAGCTGACTGCCCAGGAACATTTTTGGTGCCAATCATTCTTTTTGCTCTGCTCCTGTTGCCTGCTTGGTGCTGTAAATGACCATGAAGGTTCCCTGAGGGGTGTGTGAGTGTGTGTGTGGTGTGTGTGTGTGTGTGTGTGTGTGTGTGTGTCTATGATGGGTTTCTTCACACAAGTGAAGCATCAAGGTAATGGAATTTGAGAGTTTTTGAACAAATATTTATTTTAAATGCAAGGATTCATGATGAGGTCTTCTACATCTAACAAAGGTTCATGCTGTAGATGGAATCACTCTTCCCAACCTTCCTTCCCCAAGTTAGAATGACACCCATCCCTTTGCCTAGGCCTTGTAGCTTTACCACCAGAGGGCAGCACATCTCCACTGCTGCCCCATTTATCTAAGGCTTGGCCATGAGACCATGGAGTCCAGGAATCTCCCGATCAAAAAGCACCTCGTGTAATTCTCAAAAGCACTGAGAGTTTGAGAAACATTTCCCTAAGTAGTGTAATTTAATAAAGAGCTGGAAAATAAACCCATGACTTTATAATCAATTAATATTCTACAAAACAGGCAAGAACATACAATGATGTAATGCAAAAAAAAAATAAATAAATAAAACTAGACCATCTTCTTACAGCACACACAAGAATAAACTCAAAATTGATTAAGTACTTAAATGTTAGACTCAAAAACATAAAAATCCTAGGAGAAAACATACACAGTAAAATCTTGGACATTTTTTTTTCTGATGCATTGCCTTGGGCAAAGGAAACAAAAGGAAAAAAAAACAGGACTACATCAAACTAAAATGTATTTGCACAGCAAACGAAACCATCAACAACAAAAAAGATAATCTACTGAATAGGAGACATGTGTGATGATAAGTCTGAAAAGGGCTTAGTACCCAAAATTTATAAGGAACTCATAAAACTCAACACTAAAAAATCCAAACAATCCAGTCAAGACATAGGCAAAGGACCTGAATGGATATTTCTCCAAAGAGAACACACAGGTGGCCAATGGACATGTGAAAGATGCGAAATGTCACTAATCATTGGACAAATGCAGATTAAATCAACAATGAGATACCACCTCACACTTGTCAGAAAGGCTATAATCAATAAACAACAGTGTTGGAGAGACTGTGGAGAAAAAGGAATCCTTGTACACTGTTATTGGGAATGCGGATTGGTGTAGCCACCCTCAAAAAACAGTGTGGAGGGTCCTCAAAAATAAGAAATGAGCCGTGGCCTCTGTGACATGGTTGGTTGGAGCATCATCCTCTACACCCAAATGTGTTGTATTAGATTCCAGGTTAGGGCACATACCGAGGTTGTAGGCTCAATACCCGGTTTGGGTGCATGGGAAGGGAACCGATAGATGTTTCTCTCTCACATTGATGCTTTTTTTCTCTCTCTTTAAAAAGAAAGAAAATTTTTAAAAAAATTCACAAAAACATTAAAAAGGAAACTGCCTATGACCCAGCAATTCCACTTTTGAGTATATATTCACAGAAATCCAAAACACTAATAAGAAAGAACATATGCACCTTTATGTTCACTGCAGCGTTATTTTCTTGTTTTAAAAATATATTTTATTGATTTTTTATAGAGAGGAAGAGAGAAGGATAGAAAGTTAGGAACATCAATGAGAGAGAATTCTCGATCAGCTGCCTCTTGCAACACCCCCTAGTAGGGATGTGCCCGCAACCAAGGTACATGCCCTTGACCAGAATCAAACCTGGGATCTTTCAGTCCGCAGGCTAACACTCTATCCACTGAGCCAAACCGTTTCGGCACAGTGTTATTTTCAATTAGCCAACGTATGGAAGCAACCCAAGTGCCCATCCGTAGATGAATGATAAAAAACAGTGATATATTTACACCATGGAATACTACTCGGTCATTAAAAGTGAAATTTTATCACCCACTTGTGTAGCTCAGTGGCTGAATGTTGATCCATGAATCAGGAGGTCAGGGTTGGATTCCTGGTTAGGGCATATGCCTAAATTATGGGCTCAATCTCTGGTGGCGGGTGAAACATCTCATCATTAATGTTTCTTTCTCTCCCTCTCCCTTCCTCTCTCTGGAACCAATAAAAATATATTAATTTTTTTTCAAAGTGAAATTTTATCTTTTACAGTAGCATAAATGGACCCGGAGAATATTATGCTAAGTGAAATAAAATAGTCAGAAAAAGACAAATACCATATGATTTCACTTATATTTGTAATCTAATGAACAAAATGAACAAAATAGAAAGACTCATAGATACTGAGAATAGACTGATAGCTCTTAGAAGGGAGGGGGGCAAAGGGATTCAGAAAAAAAGACCACCCAGACAACAGTATGATGCTTACCAGAGGGAAAGGGAGTGAGGGTGTAGAAGAGGGTAAAGGGAGATAATTGGTGACTTGATTTTGGGTGAAGAACACATAATATAAGATGATTTATTATAGAATTATATACTTGAAACCTACCGTACATAATTTTGTCAATCAACGTCACCCCAATAAATATAATAACTTTAAAACAAAAAAGAGCAACCCTTATCCCCAGAACTGATAAACAGGGTGTATGTGTGTGTGTGTGTGGGGGGCAGGGGAGACAGCCCCTTCTTGTTTTACAGAAGGTATGAATCCTGGGTTGGATGACTATTGTCTCCAGACCATCTGCAGAGGGTCCTTCTCCATCTTAGTTACCTTGTAGGCGCACTTCTTGCAGCAAATTGGGAGAAAACATGGCTGAACTGACCCAGACCTCTCCTCCTGCAGCCCATCAGCCCAAGCAAGCCTACAGCTCACCTGGGGACAAATGGGGGAGGGGTGGACACACTTCTCTCTAGTGGGAGGATCTGCAAGGTCTCAAAGGAAGTTATGCTGCTGTGTGAATCTACTGTGGGGAGGGCAGGGATAGGTAAGAGGAGTGATCCAGTTCTTTAGGGCCATGGACTCACTGTCATTCCCCCCAGTGAAAATGAAAATGAAGCTGCCTATGACCCAGCCATTCTACTTTTGGGTATTTATTCACAGAAATGCAAAACACTAATAAGAAAGAACATATGCTCCTCTATGTTGACTGCAGAATTATTTTCAATAGCCAGGATACAGAAGCAACCGAAGTGCCCATCAGTAGATGAGTGATAAAAAGCAGTGGTCTATTTACCACTCACAGGGAGATGACACCAGGATCCTCAGTGCCCAACCTACACTGTTCATCCCTCTCTCTAATGATTTAAGTCCCGGGTTTGGTTCCTGTGTCAGGTTCTCCCTGTGGAACCTGATGTCTGATGCAGGAGCTTCACCCTGAAGAGCAAATCTGAAGAGTATTTGAGGGCTGGGTTTGTGGCCATAAAACATTTGCATTCACTGGTCTCAGGTGATGGAAAGTCCACAGAAGCTGAATCAGGAGCGTGAGCGCCTTCTAGTGGAATGTCCCTGCTAGAGGCGGAGAGAAAGAGGCGGGATTGTTGAGAGGTTGTGGAGGACCTTAAAGAAAAAGCACATGCAGGTTTAGAAACTCTGGAATTGAAGATGAAAGAGGAGGGACTGGAGGTGGACAAGGTCAGGAGAGGTGAGAACAGCAGGGAGCGGGGACTCCTGCTCGGACCCTTGAGGGCAGGGCAGGAGCAGAGCTCTCCATCTCCTCAACGGTGATATTTGAGACCCATAGTTCTTGATGGGGCTGTCCTGTGAACTGTAAGATGATTAGCAACACCCCAATACCTCTACCCCTTCAGAGTCCAGTAGAACTCTCCACGCCCCAGTATGAAGAACATTTCCTCTGACATCACCCTATGTCCTGGGGAGACCAGAGAGGAGGTGGTACAGTCTTCCATGGTTGAGAACCACTGACCTACACTGATCTGTAATATTAAGTAACCAAATGTCACCCTGTGCCTCTTAGAGTGTGAAGAAGAGAAGAAACAAACATCTTTACTATCTAAGAAAAATTAATTGTAATTAACCAAAAATTGATTTATCAGGTGGAGGCATAAGTAGAGGTGATTACAGCTCAGCAGCTGGAGGCCTGGGAGTATTCAAAGGGTGCAACCACACATGAGACTGACACCACTGGGTTGTACTGCAAAGTCAAGTGAGGAAAATTCTGTAGACACTGGGAAGAGGAAATACATGACTACAAACCTATATGCCATGCCATTTGATAGTATACTCTGTGTTCTTACCAAAGCATCTTAGCAATGAAAGCAATCATGTCTATCATTAAGAAGAAAGATCACACTGTGATCTTGTGAGGATTTAAGTCCTGGACCCAGGCTAGTACTGAAGTATCCACAGGACGTGGAAGGAGAAAAAGAGTTTTTGTTCCTCTGGTTGCTGAGCATGACACTGTCACTTTGCCAGTGACCCTCCTCCCTTCACCCCCTGCTCCTGCTCACTTCACCATGAGCACTGCCCACTGCCTGCCCAGTTCTCCACCTCCCTGGACATATTTGGCCCTTCTCACACCTCCCACACCTCCATAAACCTCATGGACCACAAGACAAAGCAAAAAGGCAACTCTGTGTCTTTATTTGGTTATGTGAAAGGCTCTGGGTGTTTGTCTGGTCCAGTTAAATAGCCACTCCCTAAAGGAGAGCAGGAGGCCTGAAAATCTGCTAAAAGTTTTCGATATTCACATGCACAGCCCATGAGGAGGAAGGTGGTATTGAGAAGCTTTGCAAAGAAGAGAGGGAGGAGTCAGGAACACTTTCAAGACTCAAATGCCTTTCCCCTCCTTCCAGACACCCCTCACAAACCAAGACAGCTTCTCTCCCACCAAAGACTTGGGGTCTGGGCACCTTACTTCTGCAAATTCATGTGCCTGGTGCCTGTAACCCCAATCCCCCTCTCCAGATGGGAAGGTACCCATCTGGCATAGAATAAGCATTTTGTTGTTGTTGTCGTTAATCCTCAGACCAGAATATTTTCCCATTGATTTTTAGATTCAGTGGAAGGGAGAAGGAAAGAGAGAGAGAGAGAGAGAGAGAGAGAGAGAGAGAGAGAGAGAGAGAGAGAGAGAGAGAGAGAGAGAGAGAAACATTTATGTGAGAGAGACACATAGATTGGTTGCCTTCCCGACCAGGGATGGGAATAGAGCATGCAACCCAGATATGCACCTAGACCGGAATCAAACCCTAGACCTTCAGTCCTCAGACCAATGCTCTATCCACTCAGACATACTGGCTGGAGCTAGTGTAGGTATTTGATAAATACCTACACTAGCTCTCACCTTGGGGTCAACATGGCATGTTGAGTTGAAGAAACACAACCCCCCAGAAGTTTAGCAAACCTCTACTCTTCCCACAGCCACCTAACATGGAAGCGCTGCATGTAAAATCTTTGCTGGCTTAACTCTTCCCTGAGACTTTGCTATCTCAGGCCTTGGGTATCTGCAGAACAAAGGCGGAGGTGTTGGTCCTGCAGAGTATTGGGAGTCCAGGAGGGGAGCAAGTGTTCAGAAGAGACTGAGGACTCCAAATTGGGGATGGGGTGGGGGGTGGGAGGGTACAGGCTCACCCTAGGAGGACAGAATTATGGAGCTGGAGGATGGGGTTGGGGAGGAATAGGAAGCCATTCCAGACCTGTGTATGGTCTTAAGAGGCAGGATGGCTTTTGGGAAGAAAGAATAAGATTCTTGAAGACTCAGATGAGTGTCTTTGATCCTGGGATCATTGACTTGGGAACTCCATGGTGGGGTGTGCACTTGCTTAGATGGGGGGAAAAGACAGCAAAGCACTTAAAGCAAAAAGAAAACAGGACACAGGTTTGGAGTGGTAGTGGCAGTTGTGGTGTGTGTGTGTGAATGGAACCCTAAATAGAGGTAGCCAGAAATGCAGGGGTACTTGTGACTAGAGGGTCAGGAGCCTGGGGTTTAGGACTTGGTGGCCTAAGGGGAGGGGGGAATGGGACCCTGGGAGAGGTGTGAGAGGGAGACTGGCAGCCACTGGGGGACTGGCAGTCCAGAGAGCAAGTAGACTGGGGGGAAGGGAGGTGAGGAATGTTCAGGCAGGCTAAAGACTGGAGAAAAGGTGGGGGGAGATTCTAAGGAGGAAGGAAGTCTGGGTCCTCTGTGTCAGATCTGTGGAGGGTTACAAAATTCCAGAAACTCCAGCCTGGGAGAGGTGGGAAAGGTGGGCATGCGGGTGTTGGGGGTAACACAGAGGTTAGAGTCCAGGGATCCATCTCAGTTTCCAGATTGAGGGCCAAGGTTTTCAGGGCTCTGACTAGGGTGAAATAGGTGCTTCTCCTTCCCCAAGGCCTGTCTGGGTCCCCCAATTTCCACTTTACCAGGAAGTGCCATAGAAATGCAAGATGTTGCCTTGATTCCAAGATAGCAACTGGGAATAAATGCACAGGAAGGAGGCACTGAATGAAGGCTGAGGAGGCACTGAATGAGGAGGCACTGGGTGTTGGGTGTAGGATGGAAGGGGATAGAGAAGCAAGGTGTCCTTGGAGCTTGCAGAGCCCACGGGAGTGACTTGGATTGGGGACCAGGACCTTAGATGGCTGCGGTAAACTTGAGGCAGGGTCCTCTTCTGGGGTCAGAGCTATTTGCTCACATACAGTTCATCTGACATACAGGACCTCCACAGTGTAATGTGCTCTTCACTTGTCCTCTGAGCATGCCCGTTACTGCCCTGCTTTTCCCAAAGGGCTGGTTGGATGCTGAACTAACTAGGACTGAACAGTTGTATATTCAAAGGAACATGCACAGAGCAGTCCACTTTTTAAGACTTTTCCCCACCGGGAGCATGTAGCTCATGGCTCCTCCAGCCTCCTGAGGAGGTGCTGACAATACCTGAGGAAGGGGAGGATCCAGGCTTCTTGGCACCAGTGACCAAAAAGATGCCACCTGGAAGCCTTTAGAAGGTTTCTCTGCACCCTATGCATTCCTTCACTGTACCCTCCAGGCTCTCATTTCTACTCTGGTCCCTTTCCCTGTCCCTCCCTCAGTCAGGGATTGTCTCTTCAAACCATCCACAGTGTGGACTCAGCCTCCCTGGAGGTGCTCCTATGAGGCAGTTGGTCAGCAAGGCCACTCAGGAGTCTGAAGTCCACCACTGTAGCCTCTGGCCCTACCCTCCCTCACCCTTACCACATCTCTAATCCTGGATACAGCACCTCCTCAGGAGGCTGGCAGCTCAAGTGCCTGGGCTGGCAGCTGTTCTTCCCCAAAGAGATGCCCTCCCCACTCCCTCTGCATCCAGTGTGCTTTCTCCATCCAGCCCAGCTGCCCCCCAAGGGTCCAGGGCACGGACCTCAGCACAGAAACAGGCCATAGACTTTACTGGGTTTAAAGAAATTTATTTAATTTTTATGCTCTTATTTCTTCCTCCATTTGCCATATTGGATGGTATGTAATCAGATTGTTGTGGAAGTAATTTTTGAATTACTGATATTTCAGTTAAGTAGTATGGAGGAAGGCAAGTATAATTAATGGATTATACATACTTAATTTCCTCAAACCATATTTCTACACATTGGTTCATGAAGCTCCTTCATCTAAAATAAATATGTGATTTTTTTACAGTGTTAATAATAAAGTGTTTTTTCCTTATCAGCTGCAATCACTCTCATTAGAAACATAAAAATATCTTCAATCATATAAATACTCATCCATTTTATGTATGTCATTGTCTCTTCCTTTATATATATTACCAATTCCCCTGGCAAAAATTAACATCATCTTATCCATGAGAGATGTTGCCAGGTTATGCACTGGAAACTGGGTTAGGTTTTGTTAATATTTATTAATTTCTGTCAGCCTATTATGCTAAGGGTTTTTAAAAATAAACCAATTCTAGCCGAAACCGGTTTGGCTCAAGGGATAGAGCATCGGCTTGGGGACTGAAGGGTCCCGGGTTCGATTCTGGTCAAGGGCATGTACCTTGGTTGAGGGCATATCCCCAGTAGGGGGTGTGCAAGAGGCAGCTGATCGATGACTCTCTCTCATCGATGTTTCTAACTATCTCTCTCCCTTCCCCTCTGTACAAAATCAATAAAAAATATTTTTAAAAAAATTAAAAAAAATAAACCAATTCTAATTATTTCCTGCAGAGGTGGACAAACAGACATATATACAGACAGGCACAACTAGTGACCTGATCATTCATTTAAAAAAGAAATTAATTTTCTGGGAAGATGGTGAAGATATCAAAGGTTTATGATGTTGACTAGAAAGAAATGCAAGAGGAAATGGAAAAAAGAAAACTCATGAAATAGAAATTGTGGAAGTTGGACAGGAATTAATTTATGGAGATTCTACTAAGCTTGGATGTTATATTTGGATCTATATGAACAGGTGATGATTGCAGTCCTAGACTATGGGCAGGAAGACTTGGATTTGCTTTGCTAAGGAGTTGGGAAGACAGTTCTCTGGCAGTCACAGTGTCAAGAGCTAACTGGCATGAGATTTGAAGCTATGGAAAGATACGATGATGCTGTACAGTGGTATGATCGAATCTTACATAAAGATCCCACTAACACCGCACCTGGAAAGCATAAGATTGCCACTCTGAAAAGCTCAGGGGCAAGTGTGGAGGTCACTCGGGAAGTGATTGAGTATCTAGAACAATTTGTTGGAGACCAAGAAACCTGGCCTGGACATGAGGGCTTCGTATCAATGAACAGGACCATGCTAAAGCAGCCTTTTCCTCAGAGGTGCTAATGCTGACTAATCCACACAACCACGTACACTGTCAGCAGTACTCTGAGGTGAAACACACCCAAGGAGGACTTGAATATCTTGAACTTTCAAGAAAGTGTTTTGCACATGCATTGACACTGAGCAGCAGGAATATGAGAACTTTGGACTTGACATCTGAGCAAGTTATATTTCTTCTCACCCAAAAGCAAGTGCAAATGCAGAAAAGAACAATATGCTAGTTGGGCAGCTAGTCAAATAGACCTTATCAGTTTGCAGGTCAAAGGAAGAAGGAAACCACATGCTCTCTAAAGGCAATTGAAGACATGTTGAAAATACAGTTGATTACCCACCCTTAAGGTTTCCAAACCTCTTTCATGTTATCTTTCACAATTGCACAACTGAACTTACTGGTCTGTGACTTATTTACTGAATGCCCAGTGCTATCTACACTAATAAAAGATAAATATGCAAATTGACCATATCTTTATGATGACCAAAAGCCAATGAGGAGTGAGTGTATGCAAATTAACCCAGCAAAGAGGGGTGGGTTAATTTACATATGCAGGTTCTGAGTGTCCTGCACCACCCCAGCAGCTCTGGGCCTCTGGGCAGCGTGGGAAGGTGGCTCCGGGCCTGAGTGAAGGTAGAAGGCGGTACTGGCCAGAGTGAAGGCAGTGCTGGCAGCCAGGGGAAGGAAGGCCCATTCTTTTTTTTTTTTTTTTTTTAATATATATTTTTATTGACTTTTTACAGAGAGGAAGAGAGAGGGATAGAGAGTTAGATGAGAGAGAAACATCCATCAGGTGCCTCCTGCACAGCTCCTACTGGGACATGTCCGCAAACAAGGTACATGCCCTTGACTGGAATCGAACCTGAGACCTTTCAGTCTGCAAGCCGATGCTATATCCACTTAGCCAAATCAGTTTTGGCAGGAAGGCCCATTCTTGCACAAATCTTCATGCATTGGGCCTGTAGTTTTCATAATAATTGTCTCTTCAGGCAGTTGTAAAAGATGTGTTTACATGAACTTAAAAATGTCTTTTATTGCTAAGCAGAAAGATGGGGGGAGTTCATGCAAGAAAGATTTAAGATGAGTCTTATTGATTGTATATCATTCTCTTCAGATCACATAAATATAACTGCTTTTGAACTATAATCTGGTATAGAAATAACCTCATTAAACAAACCATAATAATTTATTTAAAAACATAAATAAATAAAGTATTTTATCCATAAGACAGATATAACAAGGCAAAAAACATTCATTTATAACAATTGAAATAAGTTGAACTTATTCATTCAGATGGCTAAGCCTTTTATTAATTTTTAGAGATGACTTTCAAGATTTATATTTGCCCCAGGTAAGCACTTTTTAAGGAGATGGAGGAGGTCATGCTCCTTAGGTAAGGGAAGCTATTAGTCAATCTTTTTTTTTTTTTTTTTAATATATTTTATTGATTTTGTACAGAGAGGAAGGGAGAGAGATAGAGAGTTAGAAACATCGATGAGAGAGAGTCATCAACCAGCTGCCTCTTGCACACCATACTGGGGATATACCCGCAACCAAGGTACATGCCCTTGACTGGAATCGAACCTGGGTCCTTCAGTCCCCAAGCCGACGCTCTATCCATTAAGCCAAACCGGTTTCGGTTATTAGTCCATCTTTTAAAGAAGCCCTTTTCCTCCCCACCCCCTTTTTTTAGCCTCAGGCAATGTGGCCTGTGTTTACATCCCTGGTAGCTGTAGGCCTTTAAAGTTTCTGAGAAGGCAGGGACAGAAGTTACTCACAGAGAATATTCAGGGTGAATGGGTCACTGCTGGCAGCACTCATGGGGTTCCTGGTTTCACACTTATAGGATCCTTTGTCATTCCTTGTGACAGGGAGTAAAGTGAGAGTCCTGCTGTCCTTGGACAGCTGTAGCCTGGCACTGACCAGGAGACTCTGACTGCTGATCAACCACAGGTAGGCGGTGTCCTGAGCCTGAGGTTCACACGTTAACACGATAGAGTGCTTGTGCTCCTCATATCAGAATTGTGCCTTGTGGTGCTGGGTTTGTGTAACTCTGCTGTCCAGATAACAGAGAGCACATTGTCCTTTGAATCCTCCAAAGGTTTCTTTAGTTGGAGTTGGCACCTCTCACCTCTCAGCCAACTTGAGTTCTTGGAGAAAAAGCACAGACTCTCAGGTGTCAAGTGTCAGGTTTGATCACAGAGAGACACAGGACTGGGAGTCACAGACCACTCAGCACTTGTCCTGGCTACTCACTGACCAACTGATGGCCTGGCCAACTTGGGGTCTCACCTGGAAAATGGGCGTGCTGAGTCCACAGAACCACACAGTTGTGTTGAGATGTCTTTCCATTGAAGCCTCACATTCCAGGGTTAACCTAGAGGTGAGTAATGATGGGCCACCCAATAGTCCTTAAACCCTGAGAGGACTGGGCAGTGCGGTGTGGAACTGGGAGTCTGAGCAGAAACAGTACAGGGGAGAAGAGAAGCAAATCTGGTGGTCAGTTCAATACCCAGGCTGCAGGGCCAGAAAGAGTGGCCCAGGAGTCCACTGGTAACTGACATGAGACAGTGACCCCAAAAAGGGCAGAGCAGAGTCCAGGAATGGTTTAGAAAAGAGTGAGGGATGGTGGGAGCTGGCTGGTGGTGGCAGCGGAGCCACACTCTCTGCCCTTGGTCTGTAATGTCCTTTCTGCCACTGCAGAGGGCAGGGATCCTTCTTCAACACTCAGACAATAGCATGTATAGAAGGGGGGCTTGTGGAGGCTGGGAACATGAACTTGCTGAAAATATGGCCCTCATGACCCATTTGTGTTTGGCAGTTATGAGACAGATTTTGAGTTAAATGGTGAAAGAGTATGAGAAATCACTATTCATGCCCCAAAGAACACTGAAGGTCATAGACCAAATTCTACATTCCATCAGATCACATTGTGATCAAGGAAAGATGCCACAGTGAGTTTGAGATCAGGGACTCCCTGGGATAGAGAGAAGGTGAGTCATGCTAAGAGAATGGAAGTGATGGGTGTAGGGTTGTATAAAGGGTGGTACAAAGGACATGTGCTATGTTACTAAAGTTAGTCAAATTCATTCAAATTGGGCAGCATCTAAGAAAAAGCAGAGTGGCTGGTGGATCTCACAGTCTGAGAAGACCCAACCCTGTGGTCAAGGTGTCAATATGAGGACACATGTGTGTGAATTAGGCATTTGTACTGACCTTAAATTGAACCAGGCCCTCCTCTGAACCTTTTGTTCTCAGGGTCATGGTTGGGAGGGGCCCATGGATCTGGACCCATCAGACTGCCCTTTCTCTCTGTGGAGAATGTCTGCAGGACAGGAATCCAGGAAGGGAACTGTGATCCTAGGAAGTTTGTCTTTCATGTGTGTTTCCTGCACTAAATGCTCAAACCCAACCTCGGACATGAGGCAGAGGGGGATGGAGGAGAGTCCAGTGCTATCAGTTCTGTGTGTGAAGTAGAGTTCACCCACATGACACCCTCTGTCCAGTTACTTGTTCATGCTGAAAATATTTCTTTATGGTAGGTAGGATGTATGATAGTATCCTGTGTCCTTCAGGGTGACCTTTTGGAACAGTAGGGATCCATTGGGATATATTTTCTCTTGACTGTTGCATGCAAGTCTGTGGGTACTGTATTGAGTGGGTATTGCATATGATGCAATTTGATGGTTCCTGTCCACACTTTCCTCTTGGAACCAGCTATAGCCTGCAAGATTCCCAGGCAGATGGTGGACAAGGAGAAGCCTATCTTCCCCTTCGGCAGCCTTGGTCAACTCAGGAGTGAGTTGGGGGGTGCTGGGTAGGTTTAGAGTGAGACTAGGGCTGAACTGGTGTGACCCAGATATTGAGTATCAACCTATGAACCAGGAGGTTATAATTTGACTCCTGGTCAGGGCACATGCCTGGGTTGCAGGGTCAATCCCTGGTGGGAGGCGGGCAGCAGGCAGCTAATCAATGATTCTCTCTCATGGATGTTTCTATCTCTCTCTCCTTCTCCCTTCCTCTCTGAAATCAATGAAAATATATATATTTTAAAATGAGTGAGAGTCCTAGCCAGTTTGGCTCAGTAGATAGAGCACTAGCCTGCAGACTGAAGGGTGCCAGGTTTGAGGTCAAGGGCATATGCTCAGGTTCCAGGATCGGTCCCTAGTGGGGGGCGGAGGTATGTGTGCAGAAGGCAGCCAATCAGTGATTCTCTCTCCCCATTGATGTTTCTATCTCTCTCTCCCTCCCCCTCTGAAATCAATAATAATAATTTAAAAAAAAAAAGAGTGAGACTAAAAGGGACAAGAGAAATTTATCAATGTTTGTATCCTGAGCAGGTCTCTTCATCTCTCAGCCTTGGGGTGTGTGTGACCATCTCCCATAGTCAAAGTAATCAGCATGATTACCACACTTCAGCATCTCTGAACCTTTTACTTCTATTTTGAACACTCCCAGTTGGCTCACCCATTCACTGTCCTCAGACTCCTGCTGATACTCAGGGGCGTCCTTGCGAGACACCTTCCCTGACCTCTAAAGACCCTGTCTCTCCACTTTCGGACCTGTCCCTGTTCTATTTTCCTCATGGCATTTGTGGGCACCTGAGATCACATCTATATCTTTGCCCCTCACCGCTCTCAGATCATGGGATTGTCCTGCTGCTGAGCCCCCTCCCCCATCCTACTCTGATCCCCTGTCCTCTTTCCTCAGATCCAACAGAAACCCTCTGTCCCCTCTCAGAGCACTGTCAGCCAGTCTTTGTCTCCCCTCTTTCCTCTCCACATCCAGGGATTGTCCCCCTCCTTCCTGGCCAGCAGGAGCCCCTGCCAGAGAATGCACTCATGGTGTCTGCTCTCTGTTCTGTCCCTCCCACAGTGAGAAGCTTTCACTCTGGAAATGCTCATAGGCACTGCTCTCCTGAAACAGGTGAGCTGCTGTCCTTTCCCAGGTGTGGTGAGTCTCCTCATGGTTAGGAGTGCTACCCCTGTCACATGGGCTAGGGGCAAGGTCTATGCCCGGAACTCTTCCTTTCCTTCCCCTCATTCCTCCCTCCCCTGCTTCCGGTTCACCTTCCAGCTAGATTTCAGGCCCTAGGAACTGCTGAGGCCTCTGCCTTTTTCCGCAGTGATTCTCTATCCCGCCACACCTGATCTAAGACTGCAGGACTTGTTTGGACGAGGACTAGCCAGGGGCATCGGGGACAGGGCATTCATTTCCCAGTGCTCATTTAGGGTTCACAGTAGTGCCCCCTGGTACCTCTCTAATCCCCTCAGGTTTATGTTTCAGAGCAAAAGCCCAGGGCAACTTGCTCTGAAACAGTAACTCTTGTAACAGGGAGGTCACCCCATTGTGCATGGGATCACCTGTGGAACTTGGCAAAGAAGGTGATGCCCAGATAACACCTTTGAAATGCTGCTTCAGCAGCTGCCCAGCTAACGTGGACACCCGCCAAGCTGAGGCCTTGTGATGTTGGGCTGTACCAATCTGCATCTCTACTAACAGTGCAGAGGATTCCCTTTTCTCCACATCCTCGCCAACACTGGTTGTTTGTTGATTTATTGATGATAGCCATTCTGACAGGTGTGAAGTGATAGCTCATGGAGGTTTTAATTTGCATTTCTATAATGCAAATGATAGATTAGTGATATCGAGCATCTTTTCCTGTCTATTGGCCATTCGTATGCTCTTTTAGAAGTGTCTATTTATATCCTCTGCCCATTTTTTAAATTGGATTGCTTTTTGTTTGTTTGTTTGTTTTTTGGTTTCAGTTGTATTTGTTTATAAATTTTGGACATTAACAACTTATCAGATGTATCATTGACAAATATTTTATCCAGTACAGTAAGGTGTCTTTATCTTTTGTTGATGGTTTCCTTTGCTGTGCAAACTTTTTAGTTTAATGTAGTCTTTTTTGCTTATTTTTTCTTGCTCAAGGAGATATGTCAGGAAAAATATTGCTAAGAAAAATGTCAGATTTTACTACCAATGTTTTTTTTTCTTCTAGGAGTTTTGTAGTTTTTAAAAAAATATATATTTTATTGATTTTTTACAGAGAGGAAGAGAGAGGATAGAGAGTTAGAAACATCAATCAGCTGCCTCCTGCATACCTCCTACTGGAGATGTACCTGTAACCAAAGTACATGCCCTTGACTGGAATTGAACCCGGGACCTTTCAGTCTACAGGCCTATGCTCTATCCACTGAGCAAAACAGATTAGGGCAAGTTTTGTAGTTTTGAGACTTATATTTTAAGTTTTTAACCCATTTTTAGTGTATTCTCGTGTATGGTGTGAGAAGGTGGTCTACTTTCATTTTTTGCATGTATCCAATTTTCCCAACACCAGTTATTAAATAGATTGTCTTTACTTCAGTCTAGTTTTTGCCTCCTTTGTCATATAACAATTGACCATATATTTATTTGGGTTCTCTATTCTATTCCATTGATCTATGTGTGTGTTTTGATTCCAGTACCATGTTGTTTTAATTACTATATTCTTGTTGTATAGTTTGATATCAGATGTCCTATTTTCAAATTGCTATTGCTATTTGGGGTCTTTTATGGTTTCATATAAATATTTGGATTATTTATTCTAGTTTTGTAATAAATGACATTGGTCTTTTGATAGAAATTGTGTTGAATCTATAGATTGCTTTGGGTAGTATGGACAGTTTAATGATGTTAGTTATTCCTATTGGTGAGCATGGTATGTTTTTCCATTTATTTGTATCTTCTTCAATTTATTTCTTTAGTGTCTTTTAATTTTCCAAGTCTTTTACTTCCTTGGTTAAATTTATTCCTAGGTGTTTTTGTTGTTGTTGTTGTTGTTGTTGTTGTTGTTGTTATTGTTAATCCTCACTCAAGGATATTTTTCTATTGAGTTTTAGAAAGAGTGGAAGAGAAGGGGGAAGACAGAAATAAATATTGACATGAGAGAGAAACACATAGATTGGTTGCCTCTTGCATGAGCTCTGACCAAGGCCTAGGCTGGGGAGAAGCCTGCAACCAAGATATGTGACCTTGATTGGAATTGAATCTGGAAACTTGGTCTGCAGGCCAACGCTCTATCCACTGAGCAAAACCAACTAGAGTCCTAGGTATTTTTTAATGCAATTATAAATGAGATTGTTTTACTAGTTTCCCTTTCTGATAGTTTTTATTGGCATATAAAAATGTAACTGATTTCTAAATATTTATTTTTTTATCCTGCTACTTTACTGAATTAACTTATCAGTTCTAATAGTATCTTTGGTGGAATCTTTAGGTTTTTCTCTAAGAGTATCAAGTCATATGCAAATAATGACAGTTTTACTTCTTCCTTTCCAATATGGATACCTATAGTTCTTCTTGTTTGATTGCTGTGGCTAGAACTTTCAAAAGTATATTAAGTAAGAGTGGTGAAATTAGACATCTCTATTTTGTTCCTGATCTTAGGGAAATGCTTTATTTTTGCACCATTGAGTATGATGTTAGCTGTGGGTTTGTCATATATGGCCTTTATTTTGTTGAGGTATGTTTCCTGTATTCCCACTTTGCTGAAAGTTTTTATAAGAGGGTGCTGGATTTTTTTCCTGAATCTTTTACTGCATCTATTTATATGGTCATATGATTTTTATCCTTTATTTTATTTACATGGTATATCATGTTTATTGATTTGTGGATAATGTAGCAACCTTTGAGTGTTTGTTAAAATTCACCTGCACAGTCATCCAGCTCAGGACTTTTGTTTGTTGGGGGGTTTTGAATAGTACTTAGATTTCATTAGTTTATTTAGTCTGTTCAGATTACCTCTTTCTTCTTGATTCAGTCTTAGAATATTGCATGTTTCTAGGAATTTATCCATTCCTTTGAGATTGTTTTAATGTGTTGACATATACTTATAAGTAATATTTTCTTATAATCCTACCTAATAAAAGAGTAATATCCAAATTAATTATTACCCTGCTATACTCACCAGCCACGCCTACCAGCCACGCCCACCAGCCAATCAGAGTGAGTATGCAAATAAACCCAACCAAGCTGACTACAGCCCCAGAGAGCAGGAGGGAGGCTTGGGTTTCCCAGGCAACAGAGGAATCCAAGCTTTCCACTTGCTCTTGTCAGCCTAAGCCTCCACTCAAGGCTACAAAGTTTCAATTATAGAAGGTAAACAAATCCAAACAGAAATGGCTGTCGGCCACAGAATAAGCAGAAGGCTTGGCTCTGCTCTAGGCTACAAAGTTTCAATTGTAGAAGGTAAATAAATTCCAGATACCAGGGCCTCTGCTTGGGTCACCAGGGGGCGTGGCTGGCCTGCAAACCACCACAGGCTGCCCCACGCCACAAGGGAGCTCCCACCCTGATCTGGGACACCCTTTAGGGCAAATCAGCTGGCCCCCATCCGTACCAGGCCTCTATCCTATCTAATAAAAGAGTAATATGCAGATTGACCATCATTCCAACACACAAGATGGCTGCCCCCATGTGGTCAAAGATCCTGCCCCCGTATGGACACAAGATGGCTACTACAAGATGGCCAGCAGGAAAGGGCAGTTGGGAGGCACCAGGCCTGCAAGTGAGGGTAGTTGAGAGGGACAAGGCCTACAAGGAAGGGCAGTTGGAGGCAATCAACTCTACAGGGAAGGGCAGTTAAGGATGACCAGGCCAGCAGAGGAGGGAAGTTGGTGGCAAATTGGCTGGCATGAGAGCATTTAGGGGGTAATCAGAAGGCAGGCAGGCAAGCAGTTGAGAGCCAGCAGTCCTAGATTGTGAGAGGGTTGTCCGACTGCCCTTTTAGACTCGATCCCAGTGGGGTCCCAGATTGGAGAGGGTGCAGGCTGGGCTGAGGGACACCCCCTCCTCCACCCTGGCCCTGTGTACAAATTTTGTGCACTGGGCCTCTAGTTATTTATAATTCTGTGGTGTCAGTTGTTACTTCTCTTTCATGTCTGATTTTAGTTATTTGAATCCTCTCACTTTTTTTTTTTTTTTTTTTTTTTTAATGTCTCTCACTTTCTATTCTTGATGAGTCTGGTTTGCTTTACCAATCTTATTTATTTTTCTAGTGAACCAGCTCTTGACTTTATTGATCTTTTGTATTCTTTAGACTCTATTTCTTTCTTTCCTCTCTGACCTTATTTCCTTCATTCTACTCACTTTAGGCTTTCTTTGTTATTCCTTTTCTAGTTCCTATAGGTGTAAGGTAAGACTTTATTTGAGACTTTTCTTCTTTCTTGAGGTAGGCACATAATACTATGAATTTTAATCTTTAGACTGCTTTCTATAGATTTTGGGTTGTTGTGTTTTTATTTTCATTGTCTCAAAGTATCTTTTGATTTATTTCTTGATCTCATTGTTAACCCATTCATTGTTTAGTAACATGTGATTTAGCCTCCATATGCTTGTGTTTTTCAGTTTTCTTCTTGTAATTGATTTTTGTTTCATAGCATTGTTGTTGGAGAACATGTTGGATATTATTTCAATCTTAAATTTATTGAGGATTGTTCTGTGGCCTAATATGTGGTTTATCCTGAAAAATGTACTATGTGTACTTGAAAAGAATGTATATTCTGCTGCTTTGGGGTGAAATGCTCTGAAAACATCAATCAAAAACATCTGCTCTAGTGTGTCAGGTAAGGATGCTGTTTCCTTATTGATTCTGTGCCAGAAACCTGACATTTAACAGTGCCAACAGAGACAGCATATTGCAGTGAAAATAACATGCACTTGGTAGTCAGTCAGATGTTTACTTAAATCCTGTCCTCAATGCTTTAACCTTTGTGGAATTAGATCAGCTACAAACTTTCCTGATCCTTTTATTTAATACCTTTCTTGGGCTCTGTCACTGAGAGTGGCCCTGTGCAGAAGAGGACCCCGCATGACACTTGACACTAAACAGATGCTAAGCTAAGACTGGTTTCCCTTTTATTCCCCTAAGCTGAATCTTTTTAAGAGTGGAATTAGATTGCTATCCATTAGTTTCTCTTAACTCCTCAGCACTACTGCCATCAATGTCCTTGCTCCCAATGACTACAACATTAAACTCACATATCCTCTATTGTGTGTGCAGAGCACTCCCAGAATCCCCCAGGGCATTCAAGGGTGTTACTGGCCAGCCCCAGACAGCACCCACGGCTCCATTCCAGTGTAATTCTGCTTTGCCCACTTGTCTTCCACCCCAAGGACCACACCTATTGCCAATTCTAGCCTTAACTCCTACTGCTCCCATAACCAGCCATGTCCTCATTTCTCTTGGAGGGCTCAAATTCTAAATGCCCACCAGGATAGAGCTCATAAGCAGTTACCATATGGTCAAGTTTCAAACCCAAATAACATTCAGTCTCTGCCCTTTGGGAACTTAGGATCTAGTCGAGAAAAACATACATACTATAGATTAATAACTTGGAGAACTGTGTGTTTCATGGACTCTGGCTAGAACCCAGCTAGCTTTGAGTTCCTGCTCTCTCCTTCACTTGCTGTGGGCCATTAGTCAAATTAACCTCTCATCCTAAAAATGGAAATAGTAATAGCATCTAATTCACAGGGTGGTTGTAAAAACTGAATAAGTAAATGTGTGTAAAGGGCTTAGCACAGTGTCTGGAACACATGAAAAAAATATGAGTATTTGCTCTGGCAGGTTTATCTCTGTAGTTAGTGGTTACAACATTGGCCTGTGAGCCAAAGGGCATATATATATATACCTAGTTTGCAGGTTCCCTAGCCCAGGTAGGGGCACATGTGGGAGGTAACTAATCTATGTTTCTCTCTCTCCTCTACTCCCTTTCCCCCCTCCCAGTCTCTTTCTAAAAATAAATGAGAAAAAAACTTATCCTCCGGTGAGGTTTTTTTTTTTTTTTTTTTTTTTTTTTTTTTTTTTTTTTTTTATCAATCTTTATTGTTCATATTATTACAAAGGTTCCTCATTTCTTCCTCCCTCCACCAGGTTCCCACCCCACCCTCTGCCCCCTCCCCATCCCCCATTGTCCTCATCCATAGGTGCAGTTTATGTTCAGTCTCTTCTTCCCTCAATTTCCCCAATAGTAAATCCCTTTTCAGATAGTAAATCAGTTACTTAGCATTTTCTCATATCAATAATACCTCCACATGCCCAATGATACACTTCACACAAAAGACATTTCCCAATAGGTCCACCAGCCTCATCCAGGCCCCACCCAAGGCACTCACAGATCAACACCCCAGTCCTAAACTAACTCAACACATCCAGATCTAAGCCTTCATCACTTGATTCAGCAGACCCTCAAGTTCCCACGAAAGTTTCCAGCCATGTCTGAGAAGCAGCTGTGGGGCAGGGGCAGGCAAGGAGCGAGCTGTTCTGGGCCTGGCTGCTCAGGGCCTGGCCTCTGTTGCTCTGGTTCATTCCACAACCAGCTGCTCCGGGTCTGGTCACTGCTGCTCCCGACCTAGTTGCTCTGGACTTGGCTGCTGCTGCTCCGGGCCTGGCCGCTCCCAGCCTGGCAGCCGCTGCTCCGGGCCTGGCCGCACCCGACCCGCCTGCTCCCCCGGGCCTGGCCGCTCCCAGCCTGGCAGCCGCTGCTCCGGGCCTGGCCGCACCCGACCCGGCTGCTCCCCCGGGCCTGGCCGCTCCCAGACTGGCAGCCGCTGCTCCGGGCCTGGCCGCACCAGCCCCGCCTGCTCCCCCGGGCCTGGCCGCTCCCAGCCTGGCAGCCGCTGCTCCAGGCCTGGCCGCACCCGACCCGCCTGCTCCCCCGGGCCTGGCCGCTCCCAGCCTGGCAGCCGCTGCTCCGGGCCTGGCCGCACCCGACCCGCCTGCTCCCCCGGGCCTGGCCGCTCCCAGCCTGGCAGCCGCTGCTCCGGGCCTGGCCGCACCCGACCCGCCTGCTCCCCCGGGCCTGGCCGCTCCCAGCCTGGCAGCCGCTGCTCCGGGCCTGGCCGCACCCGACCCGCCTGCTCCCCCGGGCCTGGCCGCTCCCAGCCTGGCAGCCGCTGCTCCGGGCCTGGCCGCACCCGACCCGCCTGCTCCCCCGGGCCTGGCCGCTCCCAGCCTGGCAGCCGCTGCTCCGAGCCTGGCCGCACCCGACCCGCCTGCTCCCCCGGGCCTGGCCGCTCCCAGCCTGGCAGCTGCTGCTCCGGGCCTGGCCGCACCTGACCCGGCTGCTCTGGGCCCGGCTGCCCCGGGCCCGGCCGCTCCGAGCCTGGCCACTCCCGACCTGGATGCTCTGGGCTTGGCTACTGCTGTTCTGGGTCTGGCTGCTCCCACCCCGGCTGCTCTGGGCCCGGCTTCTCCGGGCCCGGCCACTCCGGGTCTGGGTGTTTCTGGACTGGCCACCCTGGGCTTGGCCGCCTCCGCCTCATGCCTGGCTGCCACTGCCCCAGGTCTGGCTACTCCAGTGCTGGCTGTTGATGCTCTGGTTCTGGCTGCTGTTGTTCTGGTGCCTGGCCGTTGCTGCTCCGGGTCTGGCTGCCACTGCCTTGTGCCTGGCCACTCTAGGCCTGGCCACCGCTGTTCCAACATTCTGTCCTTTTTTTTTTTTCTTTTTTCTTTTTAAAACGCATTTATGTTGCAATGTTGGCTGGTGAGTTGAGTTCTGACTTAGTCTTTGATTTTTCAAGATCTTCTTTGTATTCTTTCTTAAGTAATTTTACTATTTTTTGCTCTCACTTGATTTCTTCACATTGAGAACTTCTTTGGTTTCTTCTTCCTTGTCCTGGGAGCTCAGCAGGTTGGCCTGTGGCACCCCTTTGTTCTCCACGGGCTCCTGCGCTGCTTCAGCCTGTTGCCGGGGACAGCGCTGCCCAGGAAGCAGCCCCAGGCCTTGGCTCCATTGCCCAAGCTCAGTGGTCGAAGGCTCAGGGGCACCCACGCCCCCAGGGGTCCCGTGGCCCGCCTCCTTGCTGGTGCCCGGTTGGCTGGAGTCCGGCAGGGACTTCCGCTCCCCTCCCTGTTCCCCCAGCCTAGAGCCCTTTTTTTTTCTCCTTCCCCCTAGGGAAGTCCAGCAACAGAGTCAACAGACTGTCCTCTGCGCGCAGTTTGCGGGAGTCCCGGGGGCCCGGCCTTTCGCGCTCTCTCCAGACTCCACCTCACAGCCCCGTCTCCCTCTGCCTGAGCCTGGGTCCTCAGGGATTAGCCCAGAACTGGGGTTCGGAGCAGTCCGGACTGAGGCCCAGCGCCGCCGGAGGCCTTGTTTCTTCCAGCTAGGGCAACCTAGCATCAGAGTCAACATTCAGTCCTCTGCGCGCATTGCGCGCGACTCCCGGGGCCCTGCTTTTCGCCGTTTTTCCGCCTCACGGCCCCGTCTCCTCCCGCGGGAGCCTGGGTCCCCAGGGTCTGGCCCATAACTGGGGCTCAGCGCTGCCGGGTTCGGGGGGGTTCAGCGCTGCCGGTTCGGGGGTTCAGCCCAGGCTGGGGGTTTTATTTCCTTCCTGCTAGGGAAGGAAAGGCAGCTCCCCGCCCTCTCCTCCTCTCCGGCTGCGACCTCTCCAAGCGTGCGTGCGGGCGGACGCGCGCGCAGCATGTCTCCGTACCTTAGGCTTTTTTTCAGCTCCTCTGATTTTCTTTTGGTTTTCTCTTTCCTTCTTGTTGTAGAAATTTCAGTCAGTCGACTACCTGTAGCTCTGGGCAATGTCCACTCTACATTTTAGTTGTATTCCATTGTAATTGTTGTGTGCTGCCGCGGCTAGATGTCTACCCGAGCAGCCATCTTGGATCCTCTCCCCTCCGGTGAGGTTTTAACAAAAAATGTCTATCCTCAAAAACTGGTAGTTAAAGCCTGTGTGCAGCAATGTGTAGCAGCCAGAATGTCAGTACACCTGGATGCACTTTTATTCATACTCTCACCAACATAGAGCATGGCTGACTCTCTCTGGTACCTTAGTAACTCTGAGAGATCAACAGGAAGTGACTGACAAGTGGAGAGTCCAAGTAGGAGATGCACCATGGTTGTCTCAAACTGTAGGTTAGACAATGGTGTACTCTTCACTGCTCTGTGAACAAGACCAGAGCTCATTCATGAGACAAAAATGGGAATGTGGGGTCTGTGTCTGGACTTGTCATAAGACAACAAGGGGCCATCTGGAGTCTTATCTAAATGATATGTGGAAGGGACATTCCTCTCAGTCAGTCGTTTCCACCAAGGTGGAAGGGTGGGTGAGCTCCCAACCATTGCTGATTGCCAAGAGCACAGGACACAGGTGAAGTTCAGCATCACAAAGCCTGCACTTGTTTCTCAGAGCACTTAGCCAACTCTGCAATGAAATATTTGTGTGGTTATTGACTGTTTTCTGCCTCCCTCACTAAACTGCAAGTACCTTGAGCAGGGGGGTAGGAGGGAATATGATTTGGCTGACTATCCTATGCTAGACCTCTAGAGCTGATGCATGTAATAAGCTATCATTGAGTTGGTATGGAATGCATGGACATGCCTCATCATGATCCAGGTCAACAGTCATCATTGTTTTACTACCTAAACCAGCTCTGTCTAATCAAAACGTGAGGCAAGCCACATATTCAATTTTAAGTTTTCTAGTAGCTGTATTATCAGTTGAAATGTGTCCCTCATTCCCCAAATTCCTGTATTAAAGTCCTAACCCCAGTACCTCAGAATGTGATCTTATTTGGAAATTATAGTCATTGTGGATACAATTAGTTAAGATGACATAACTAAGATTGGCTTTAACCCAATATGACTGGTATCCTTATAAAATGAGGAAATTTAGCCTGGCTGGTGAGGCTCAGTGGTTGAGTGTCAACTTATAAACCAGGAGGGCCTGGTTCAATTTCAGGTCAGTACAAATGCCACAGTTGTGGGCTTGATCCCCAGTGGGAGGCATGCAGGAGGCTGCTGATTAATGATTCTCTTTTATCACTGATGTTTCTATCTCTCTCTCTCCCTCTCCCTCTCCCTTCCTCTCTGAAATAAATAACAATTTTTTAAAGAGAAATTTGGACCCAGAGGCAGAGACCCAAGGAGAAGGCCATGTGAAGGTTGGAATTATGCTGCCACAAGCCAAGGAACACCACAGAAGCTTGGAGAGAAATATGAATAGATGTTTCCATATAGGCCTCAGATGGAACCAATCCTGACAAAACCGTGATCTGGAACTTCAGGCCTTCAAGACTGTAATATAATTAATTTTTGTTGTTCTAAGCCATTTAGTTTGTAAAATTTTATAATAGAAAAGAAACCTAGCCAATTAATACACTACATTTAAAAGTCAAATTAGCCCTAGCTAGTTTGGCTCAGTGGGTAGACCGAGGGTATCAGGTTGGATTCCAGTCAAGGGCACATGCTCAGGTTGCAGGATCCATCCCTGTAGGGGGCATGCAGGGGACAGCAAATCAATGATGTTTCTATTTCTCCTGGAGGATACACGTTTCTCAGGGTTCAGGGTTCAGGGTTCGAGATCTAGAAGGGGGGCCTTGTGCAAATGAAAGACATGAAACAAGAAATAATAATTTGGAAATTGGGAGGGCCAGGCGGGAGCCCATCCCTAGAGGAAGGATTCCGCTGGGGCTCAGGCCTTGCTATCCTTTTATTCAATTTGGGATACACCTATAGCCCTTAGGCAGGCAATTTCCAGTAACAGACAGACTATCTTATCAGTAAGACTGTCTTATCAGTAATAATTTACGTGACTGTCTGGTGGGGAAGTTGCTTCAGCTACCATTGTCTCCACTAACAGTGGGTGCATAGCTCTGACCTTTGCCGGGGCTCAAGGATTACCAGCATTCCAGGCTCCTAGTGCACACCTCTCTGCCAGTGAAGACAATTCACGGTTTCCCAAACTCTCCCTTCCCCCTTTTCTTTGAAATCAATAAAAATATATTTAAAGTAAGTAAGTAAATAAATAAATAAATAAATAAAGAAGAAATAAAGAAGAAGATTAATTTCATGATATTTTATTTAATTCAGAATATTATAATTCAACATATAATCAATATAAAATTATTAATGGAATATTTTGCACTTTTTTCATTCTAAGCCTTTGAGATCCAGTAGGCATTTACACTCATAGGACATGTCTATTTGGACTAGCCCTGTTTCAATAGCTCAGTAGCTACATGTGGGGAGTGACTCCTACCCTGGGCAGTGCTGACTGCCCATGGACTGAAGGGTTCTGGGTTCAATTCCCAACAAGGGCATGTACCTCAGTTGCAGGTCCTCCTTGGTCCTGTTTGGGCAGCATGTGTGGAGGCTCCCCACATTGATGTTTCTCTCTCTCTCTCTCTCTCTCTCTCTCTCTCTCTCTCTCTCTCTTTCTCTCTCTCCCCTTTTTCTCCTCTCTCTCTTTCTTTCTCCCCCTCCCTCCCTTCCATTCTCTCTAAAAAACAATGGAAAAAATCCTCAGATGACAACAATTAAATATATATATATTTATATTGATAAGAGAGAATCATTGGTTGGCCTCCTCCTGCACACCCCCTTACAGGGATTGAACCTTCAACCCAGACCTGTGCCCTGACCGGGAAATGACCTGTGACCTCTTGGTTCATAGGTCGATGCTTAACCACTGAGCCACATTGACTGGGCTATGCCAATATTTTTTGTTTGTTTGTTTGTTTACAAAGAGGAAGGGAGTGTAGAGAGTCGGAAACATTAATGAGAGAGAAGCATAGATCAGCTGCCTTCTGCGCACCTCCCACGGGGATGTGCCCGCAACTAAAGTATGTGCCCTTGACCAGAATTGAACCTGAGACCTTTCAGTCCACAGGCCGATGCTCTATCACTGAGTCAAACCAGTTAGGGCTATGCCAATATTTTTTAAAACTTAGATTAGATTGACTGTTATCTAGAGAAATGTCAATCACTAAAACTGAGTCAAGAAAAAATGGATAATATGAGTAGGTCATTAATCATTAAAGAAATTAACATGAGAGCTAGTATTGTCTCTCTGCCAGCACAACAATGCCAGAACCTGGAGACTTCAAAGGTGAGTTCTAACACATCTTCAACTTAAAGTTCATCCTCAACAAATTCTCTTAGAGAATTCAAAGGTTTAAAAAAACATTTCCATACTCATTTTTTGAGGCTAGTATAGCTGATATCAAAGCAGATACAAAATTATAAACCAATACCTATAAAATCAAATTAAATATTAGTGAATCAAATTCAGAATTAATAACAAACAAAAAGGTATGATCTGGGGAAGTCTGTAATAATGTCAACATTAAAAATTTTTCATAGCCGAAACCGGTTTGGCTCAATGGATAGAGAGTCGGCTTGGGGACTGAAAGGTCCCGGGTTCGATTCTGGTCAAGGGCATGTACCTTGGTTGCGGGCATATCCCCAGTGGGTGGTGTGCAAGAGGCAGCTGATCGATGACTCTCATCGATGTTTCTAACTCTCTATCTCTCTCCCTCTCTGTACAAAATCAATAAAATATATTAAAAAAATTTTTTTTTTTCATAAAAAATGTTATGACCATTTCATAAAAAATGTTATCATTTCTCATTCATATGAGAAATGCAAGTGTGTTTTAATATCAGAATGTAATTCTTCATATCAACAGACTAAAGTATAACATTTTGATCTCAATAGATTTTTAAAAATTATTTTATCATATTCAACTGTAATTCATGAACAAAAATCCTCTCACTCTCCTAGTAACTGTTAGGGAAAACATATACTCCTCATAGAGCTGAGACTAGATGAGTTCATAGAAGTAATGCCTTAGAGCAGAGCTGGTACCCACTGAACTCTAAACAAATGTGAACCTATCCCAACACCACTTTTGTCTCACATCCCATCTCTGTCTTCTCCCTCATGCTGTGGTTGTTTTCCTCATTTCTGTCTTTGAGCAATTACTTTCTGGTTATTCAGCAATTACACTGAATTTTTCTGTGTAGATTTCTAATTTCTTGGAATTCTTCCTTGATCTGACTGTGCCTTTTTATGAGGGTTCATCAAGGAATCTTCCTGAATTCCTAAAGAGCCATAAGGATGTTTAAATGTTTTCTTCTGTACTTTAAAATGAGGTTTCCCCTAGTCATGAGTCCACTTGATGATCATCCATTTGTTCTACATCTTGCCATACTTGCCATCCTTATGTGTGTGTCTTAGTTTTATTATGGATTGTTCTCAAATGTGCCATGCTTCTTGGTTGTAAAGTCTTTATTTATTAAGGACTCAGTTCGTTATCAAGAGCATATGGTAGAAATCTGTTCTGTACTTGTAGTCTATACTGGAGCTTTTGAAATATATGTTTTTATTGATTTCAGAGAGGAAGGTAGAGGGAGAGAGGGAGAGAGATAGAAACATCAATGAAAGAAAATCATTGATCAGCCTTCTCCTGCCCATCTCACAGTGGAGATCAAGCCCGCAGCATGGGCATGTATGTGTCCTGACCTGGAATCAAACCATGACTTCTTGGTTCATAGGTAGACACTCAACCACTAAACCTACTTGGCAAACTATTTTTTTCTTCTAAAAAAGGAGGACTGATGCTTGGCTGGGAGGCTCAGTTGGTTAGAGTGCCAAACATCAAAAGGTTGCAGGTTGAATTCTCAGATAGGGAACATACCTAGAATGTGGGTTCAATTCCTGGTCCTGCAGGAGGCAATCTATCAATGTTTCTCTCTCTCTCTCTCTCTCTCTCTCTCTCTCTCTCTCTCTCTCTCTCTCTCTCCCAAATCAGTAAACATATTCTCAGCTGAGGATTAAGAAAGAAAGAATGGACCAAAAAACTCAAAACATTTTTTGTTTTTGTATTTCATATCGATTATATTCAAAAGAGTCATTGATAACATCTGCACAGGGCATGGAGAACAATTTTTAAAAAACCCACTATGTGTTTTCACTCTGTGTAAGGACAAAGAGAACCAGATCCCCATGGGTCCTGTGTGCTCCAACCCAACCCACCTCCAGCCCACCCCTCCCAGCAGCAGTACTCAAAATAGTTTCCTTCCTTTATTATTTTTAACCACATGCTGTTCCCTGAAAAACAATATAATTCATTTAGTGTCTTTTGGAACATCATGAAAGTGAAATTACACTGAATTTTCTGCTACTTTCTCTGTTCAATCAAAATTATGTTCCCAAAATCCACTCATGTAGATGTGAATGGCTGCTGTGGCTTTTACATTTTCATCACTGTGTAGTCTCCCATTGTATTAATTGACCATATTTTATTTCTCTAGAATTAGTCATTTGTGTGCACTTAGGATGTCTGTTTTTGTGTTGCACAAACACTGCCACTATGAACACCTCAGGGAAGGCCTGTGTGGTGGTGTTGCAAACTCAGAGGCCTAAACTAACCACAAAGGGTAGTCTGAAATTAAAACTTTTTAAACTAAAAAGCAGTTTATGGTGGGTAGTTGTGTCCTAGGTCAGTATCTTCCCTAACAAAGGACAATCTTTACCTTAACTGAACCTGTCTATTGTTTTTTTTTCCATCTATGATAGCATAGCATTGTAATAAAAAGTAAATTTCCTTTTTCCAGACCTCTCAAAGCACAGGAATGGATACAACAAATCCCCTAAATGTTATTGAGTTAATAACTATCTTGCCCACCTACGTAAAAGGTGTATGTTTCTATAATTTTACTTTTTATTCAATCCTAGAGGTTTCCCTGCTTTCCTTTCTCCAACCCCTTAATCTATCACCAATGGATTTCATGTATCCCCCTTATATATCCTTTTTTGATTATATATATAAAACTAGGTGTGAAATTGCCATTCTCTGGAGCATTATCTTAATTCATTGAGAATCTGCTTCTAGGCATTTGTTGACAGTTTGGCTCAAATAAACACAAAAAATTCTTCACAGGTTTGAATGATTCTTACATTAACATTACTTGGCATAGTGCAGCAGGAATCCAAAGAAGCTCACCCAGGACCACCCTGCAGACCCGGACCTGGTGCTAGGATCTGACTTTATCTGAGCTGTATTTTTAAATCCTTGAAGTGAAACTAAGTTAAAGGCAAGACAGGAGGAAAAATGGGTTGCTGGTTTTTAACCCTGGCTTTTGAATTGGAAATGCTTTCTGAGAGTCCGAGCAAAAACCTTTGCTATATAAATGAGAGCTAAACTCTTTTAGCTCCTAAGGTTAAGGGGCACATCTCCCTCCGGCCCAAATCCTATTTAAATCTCCAGTGTTCTTAGTGACTAGGAATCTTTGTGAAAGTGTCAGAGGTCACTCCTTATGGTCTGCAGGAGCCCCATAGGCAAACCCCAACTCAACTGTAATTAAACTAACAGGCTCTTCTGGAGGAGCACCCATAAGGCTTGGTCAGCCAGCACCCAGAGCCTTGCGGTTGTTTTGGACAGCCGAGAGAGAAACCAAAGGGCTTGGAATGCGGATAGAATTTGGATGTGCAATCAGATGTGTTTTTAGGACAGTTTCAATTCCTTACATGGTCTGACTCCTGGTGTCCAGCAAGTCTTTTTTTCCTGGTCTTTTTTTTTTTTTCCTCCTGGGGCGGGAAGCTTACAAATGGCCTACAGTTCTAACATTTCCCTCCTCTTTCTATTTGTTAATAGTTATTCTTAACTGAGTCTCTATCTTCTGCCAGTCATCCTAAGGAACAAGGAGCCCTGGTGCTGTAGGCAAGGATATATGAATAAACAGTTACCCCACATATCAGAAACCTATCAGCCAGCAGTTTAGTATAAGAGAGGGTGAAATTATCAGAACAATTCATCTTGTAGTTATTAGATACTGAAAGATAATAACACCCAGTAAAAGTCAGACATTCAGGCCATAGGAAGCTACAGCAACAACCTTTAGAAAAAACATCCTTCCATCCTTTTTACAGGCAATGGGTCCCAACTCATCAAGTTCCTCATATATAACTTTCTTCCCAAAATGAATAGAATGAGTTGTATATTAGCAATAGGTGTCCCAACTCGTACGAGGCAAGATAGGTCTGCTCTACCTAGGTTCCTCCTTGAGGTATTCTTGGGTTTAATCACCCCTGCTTCTCCTTCTGGTGCCCATCCTACTCTGGTGTGATAGACCCAGGGCTTTACTCCTGCCAGCTTCAGAGCAGCTGGAGTGATGAGAAGCCCGTCTCAGGGTCCCATCCATGTTGATCATCCATGTTTTTTGTAGAACTCTGTCTCCTGCAAAGAAGAAATGCAGGGGGGAAAATCCTTAGCACATGCCAAATCATTAATTACAATCAGTGTTTGATTAAGATGCTGACTGGAGTTTGTATGTGATACCCAAGGCTGATGCACCCAGTTGAGTGACTTGTGAGGTGAAAACTAGTCCTGAGGCAGCCATAGCGCCACTTGTTTGGTTTCTGGGCCTGGAGCTGAAATATAACTGAGGCCTAGATGCTATCTTTAGGGAGGAAAAGGCCAGAGATTCTAAACTGCCTGACCATTGATGTGCTAGGGGAGGAAAGGTTACTCTGGGGATGAGGTTCTTGTTTTTCCAGTTTTGTCCCTTTCTAGGCATCTGGAATTTTCTGCCCTGGTGAGCTTCTTTACCTAGCCCATTGTCCTTGCTCTGGAGAGTCTAACTTCTGGGAGTCTTCTAACAATAAGTGTATTCTATTTGTAAAATTATATTTTATTAAAATGTATGTTCTAGAAATTTTATTCTCCTCTAGAAAGGAACTTACAAAGTTCAAACAGGAAACTCTCAAGGGTAGTAGGTGTCCAATCAGGACAAGCGAAGAATGATGATTCCCTGTGGGGGCATTTGGGAGGGACATTCAGATATCTGTGGTCCACAGATTGGGAATTTATGAATTATTTCCAATGCTCAATATACACTTCCAATAAGCCATGTACAATGTTTTAAAATCTTACATATTATTTGTTTTTTGTATGTTGAAATTGTGTATTATATCTAAATACATTTAGACTTTATATTATTCTCTATGCCTTTTTACAGTAATTATTATTTACCAAGAAATTGTTGTCTCATAATGTTATATCTTATAGAAAGCAAAATGTGTTTTTTTTTATCACTTGGTTTATAATCAAATCTATAACTGTAACCGACAACCAAGGGGTCCAGACTGCCTGTCACCACTTGAGCCAATTAAGAGTGTTTATTCTAATACTGCCGGCAGTATGGGAGAGCAGTTGGTCAGCCACAAAAATCTGATTGACTCCCCTTGCCATTTGGCTGGTTATATACACAAGATAGCTACATGCAACTTTGAACTGCAACTGTTACAGGGAAAGGGGAGGATAGAATCTGCAGTCTGGTCTTCAGAAGCTCAAAGTTTGATAACAAGGTGGCTAATCTATGATGTTACAAACAGCTCACCCCGTTCCTGGGATCGGAGAATGGTTAGCAATCCTGAGAAAAACCTCCGGAGGGGGTCAGGGTCCAGGTGCAGCAACCAAATCAAAGCGTGTGCTGTCCTCGGTCTGTTCTCAAAATTTATTTCTTTTCTGAGTAATGGACCCATTTGGACTTGGAGATGTCTTATCTTTTACAGGCCAGTATCATCTTCCAGTTTCCCAGGGTCCGTAAGAAAACTTCTTATGCGTAGTTAGTAAGGCAAATGATTCTTAGACAACTGTAGCTCTATTCTCATTACATGTCCTTCCCCACTCATAACCATGCCACTTTAACTTTTGTCATTGATAGGCTGCCATTGTTGTACTCTGGTGCTGTTGCAGGTATGTTACATCTTTAGGAAAAACCCATGGAAAGGACTCTGACTTACTCTAAATTGCAGGCTTCTAAGCAGGTCGTATCTTTGATCTGGAAGATTTATAGACCTCCAAGGAATAACTGAATTCATGAAAATACAGGCAAATAATCAAGATAAGCAAAATTGGTTATGGGACTAAATGAACTGAGGATGATGATTGTTCTTATTACTCTGTTTAATATATTGCTAATTTTTAAATCCGTTTGTTTTCCAAATAGAAGGAAAACTTAAAAGCAGACATTTTGCATTATTATAGGAACTGATAGTACTCCCAGGAGATTAAGACTTCAAAGACCACAACTTACAACCAGGAGATTTTTGTCCACTGGAAAAGACATCAATTCAAGACTCTCTCCAACAGTTTTAAAATGGATCTTACCTTACCAGGAATCTAATCACAAATGGACATCTGCCCTGTCTCTGACACTTGCCTTCATCTCAAGGATGAGAAGCTGCCGACCATGGAGGTAGACAGCTATCTCAACAACATCAACAAGGCCTGTATGCTCACAGATTGATACTGCTCAAACCTTATTCTTACATCGCCTAATTGTTATTGATTGAATGTATATAAAATTATTTTTATATTGTTACTAGAGGCCCAGTGCACAAATTTGTGCAAGGGTGGGGTCCGGCTGGCCCGGCCTCAATCAGGGCAGATTGGAGCTGGGCCTGTCTGGAGGAGGGGATGGTGGGAGGTTGGTGGGGTTGACCAGCCAGCCCACCCCTATTGGGCCCCAATCAGGGCCAGGCTGGCTGGGGGTAGGGGCAACGGGCAATTGGCTGGTGGGCCCTGACCCTGATTAGGGTGGGGATCGATTGGGGGTGAGGCTGGCCAGGGGGAGGGGCTGCAGGAGGTTGGCTGGCCAGCTCCACCCCCTATTGGGGTGGGGGTAGAGATCAGGGGTGGGCTGGCTGGGTGGAGGGGCTGGCTGCCCCACCCACTGATCCAGAGGATTTGCGGCCACCGTGGGCATCATAGGGACCTGCCATTCAGTAGTTATGGCATTCCAGTTGCTGGCTTTTTATATAGATAGATTATCCTACTTATGGTTTCCTAGTGAAAATAATAGCTGTCTCCTTAGACACCCCCCACCCCCTGCCCCATTAGATATGAAAAATTTAACTTGGGTACCTGCTAATCTTTCCCACCTCCTAGACAATGATATTCTGATTATCAGTTATGTTAATGAAATTGTAGAGAATTTTAATTCACCTGGCCAAACTTATCATAAAATACAAGTGACAGTGGATACAAAAGAAAATATATAATTAAATTAATAAAAAATTGTGAAAATACATGTAAAGGGTTTTCGCTTGGCTGGGATGTTTGTTTCCCTTAGAACTTTCCTGTATAGTATTAGACATTTTCCAAATCAGTATTCCTGATTTAATATTGTTGCTTTTGTTCCTGGTATGTAAATGCTATACTAGATGCAGAAAAACAAAATGTAAGACAAGCAGCAAAAAGACTCAGATCATGGTGGTTCAAAAATTAGAAATGATCCAGAATTTTTTTTAACAAGTCATTTTTTTTAATATGACTGCTTCTCATTCACCTGCTTTTTTATTTTGAATAATAATAATAATCTGACCTTCAATGCCACCTAAGGTTATGGTCTTGCACCATCCCCAGTAGTCCATCCTATTCAGCAAGACAAACAGTGACACTGAGACTTCCTAGGAATGAGCCATCTTAGCACCATGGGACCCCATTATCCAAACTAAAGGTTGGTCATCAATACATCCTTTAGATTGATTTATGACCAAAAGGGGATGTGTGGAGAAAAATCACCAAAAGGGGGATGTGTGCCTAAAAAGGGGCTACATGCTAATATGATTAGCTCAGGGAAGGCCTGTGTGGCAGACTTGCAAACTCAGCAACCTCAGAATGCTCTGTGTTTAAAAACCACTGAAGCAGAGCAATGTCTCTTGTCCCAGAGTGGATCTGACTAAGGGCTTAGGAGCACTGGAGGTCTCTTGCCATCTGGACCTAATCAGGCTCACTCAGTAAATGCATTCTGTAAGCCCAGATAAAGGCAGCAAATGCTTCTATGTCATACAAACACACTTGATTCCTCCTCCTATCATACAAAAATGCTTGATTCGACTTAGGTCTTAAGTGAGATTACAGGGATTGCTGAGGCTATGGCTGGGACTCAAGATGGAAAAATTCCTGGTAGTGTTGCAAATAAGAGTCCAGGCCTTAACTCCAGAAACCCCAGTCCAGGCAGCAAGTGGGATCCCTGGTACTCAACATAGAGGAGTACCTCACTTACATCCCTTCTTGGTTGCCAGAATATGTAAACTGGACAATCAGTGGGTCCAGGCTGCCTGTCACTACTGGAGTCAATTTAGCAGAGACAGGGCTGAGTCATATACGAGTGTTTATTTTAATAATGCTGACAGTATGGGAGAGTAGCAGGTCATACACAAAAACCTGCTCTGCCCCCTAAGCCAGATGTTTCTATTGGGCAGAAGGACAAAGATTATATGGGGAAGTAGGCAAAAGGATATGTCAAATGGCAGTTTACCAGTTAATGAGGGCTGGAGATTTGCAATGGCTTGTGGGTATGCAAAGGGTTGGGGGGTCTTCAAAGGGATGGCAATAGGCAAAGGGCTGAGGGCTCTTATTTCTGCAACAAAAGTGTTAATCTTTCCATGATAATAGGCAGCTTTCCAAGGAGGACAGTGGATTACACTTCCAGGTGAGCTCCCAGGTCCCATGTGCAACTCCCAGCCAGATAAGAATGTGCCTTCTTTAATCAGAACAAAACAATCATGGTTAACAGAGCATGATTAACATTTCTTACAATTATAGCTTGTCCCCAATATTGTATTTTTAGCTCTATCAAACTCTCATTTAAAAAGATCTTAAGGTTTAAACTTTGAGAAAGTTGTCAAATATGCTTAACCAAAAGATTATAGCATAAACTTTTTTTAAAAAAAATCTAGGTAAAACAAACACATATTTTATAGTAATAACAATAATCAAATTTAAACCAGTTTTACTATTAAATATTTTGTTCAGACCACAGGATCCTGCTTGACCCGTATAAGTATTTAATCTCTTTAGGCCAATAAAATATCAGACCCCAGAATAATGCCATTTAGGCAGAAAACATACCACA
Organism: Pipistrellus nathusii; assembly: GCA_963693515.1. Taxonomy (NCBI): domain Eukaryota; kingdom Metazoa; phylum Chordata; class Mammalia; order Chiroptera; family Vespertilionidae; genus Pipistrellus; species Pipistrellus nathusii. The sequence goes on along the minus strand of OY882872.1, from coordinate 36,677,572 downwards.
TATAATACAGACAAGCACATATCACAAAGACTATACACATAATTCAAATTACTAATTTTGCAGAGAGAATGCAAGATTTTTTTTTTATTTGCCCTTGACAATTCTTAACAAGACTGGAAAAGGGGAGGGAAGTTCCTAATCACCAAGCATGAAGATCTGTTGAGACTCTCAATAAAAGCTTCAAGGTCTGTGAATGAGTGGTGGAAACAAAGTCTTGGTTCCAATTTACTAGTAAGTGTTGGTTGTGGTTGGAGAGGCAACAGGTGTTAGACCAGTGGGGTCAGACCAGATCTGGGTTCAGCAACCTCAGTTCTTGAGTATAGCTAGGAAAGAATTCAGAGTCAACACTCAAACTATAAGAGAACATTTATTTGTAAAGTCACAGAGGTGGAAAAAGTAATTCATAGAAGAAACAGGCTCGGGAAACAAGTTATAGTGGCAAAGGAAGGGCCCTTGGAACTTAGCAGTGAGGAAGATAAAGGTGACGTGCCTGGGAGGAGTGGGAGAAGAATGAGGAAGGCAGAGGGATGGGTGTGCTTTCAGAAGGGAGAGCTTGATGAGTTCTCCATCTGAAGGGGTTTAAGGGTGATTTTCAGGGTGGTCCCAGGGGAAGATCTCAATAGAATATTCAGCAGTTTTCCAGAATATTCAGCAGTTTTTCAGACCCTTTCACGGTCTATGTCTCCACTGATTGTTGGCCCTGCATCAGGGCAGCGGGTCATTATTCAGTGCAGCTGGTCCTGAGGGCAGCCACAGCTTTGCACGTCAGGTTGTACTACTTCTCTGGGCTTGGGGCTGGAAAACAACTGAGGCCTCTAGGGAAGAGAGATCAGGAGATGAAAACTATATGACCAGCAACCTACTAGGGGAAGAAAGGTCACCCTGGGGAGGAGATCCCACCTACAATTGTCCTTTGCTAGGCACCCAGGGCTTTCTGCCCTGGTGACCTTCTTGTACCTGGTCCTTGTTTTTCTCATGTCTGTCTAACTGCCTACCACGCAAGGAATTAAAGCAACAGGCTGGTGTGTTTTTTCTTTATAAACTTAAAACTGTTACAAACTTGTGTAACTTTCACAATCTTTTACAAACTTTTCTACAATTTTCACAAAAACTTATCCATTCTGAAGTAACTATCCTTAGAACAACTCACTTTCTTTCTTTCTTTTCTTTCAAAAACGAATCTCCATACCTCATGAGGCCTTCTATTACCAAAACCATATAATTTCTTTCCAACTTAATTAGAATTTCTAATTTTTAGAAACCTCAATTCCCAATGATAACCAAAAAGTAAGAAACCAGTATTCCCTAGGTGGATTTTTATGAACAAATTTTATAACCTTTATTAACATAGGTTTCTCTATTGGCAAACACACTTTCAAGACACACACATCTATGACAAAGCACTTATTAACAGCTCCAAAGCATTTATTAACAGCTCCGAAATTAGTCCACAGCCTCTCTGCAAAAGCCAAAGCAAGAAAACTCAAGACTTGTTTAGCAATCAATGTCTTAGTATTTCATGTTATTTCAAAATATCTAAATATTTAATAACTGATTAAATTTACTAGTTTAGAAAGAAATAGCTGAAATAAGTTTAAATGATTTCCTTAGATGGCTGTATTTTTTTTCTTTTCTTTTTTTATGGAATCTTTCTCATTTAAAAAAATATATTTTACCAATTTTTTACAGAGAGGAAGAGAGAGGGATAGAGAGTTAGAAACATCAATGAGAGAGAAACATCAATCAGCTGCCTCTTGCACACCCCTTACTGGGGATGTGCCCGCAACCAAGGTACATGCCCTTGACCGGAACCGAACCCAGGACCTTTCAGTCTGCAGACTGACGCTCTATCCACTGAGCCAAACTGGTTTTGGCTTTCTTTTCTTTTCTTTTTTTTTTTAATTTTATTTATTTATTTATTTTTAATAAGAATACCTTTCCAAAAATTTGCTTTTTATTTTAAGAAAATTATTTATTGTTAAAAGTATTATATATGTCCCCCATTTTTTCCTATTGACCTCTTCTAGCCCCTGCCCCAGGCCTTCACTACTCTGTTGTTTGTGTCCAGGGGTTATGCATATATGCATACAAGTTCTTTGGTTGATCTCTTCCGACCCAACTAGCCTCTCTTACCTTCCCTCTGTGATTCAACAGTCTGTTCCATTCTTCTATGTCTCTGTATCTATTTTGTTCATCAGTTTATTTTGTTCATTAGGTTCCGCATGTGAGTGAGATCATGTCATACTTGTCTTTCTCTGACTGGCATATTTCACTTAGCTTAATACTCTCCAGGTCCATCTATGTTGTTGCAAATGGCAAGAGTTCTTTCTTTTTTATACCTGCGTAGTATTCCATTGCATAAATGTACCACAGGTTTTTAATCCACTCATCTGCTGATGGGCACTTAGGCTATTTCCAGATCTTAGCTATTGTAGATTTCACTGCTTTGAATATAGCCATGCATATATTCTTTCTGATTAGTGTTTCGGGATTCTTAGAATACATTCCTAGGAGTAGGATTACTGGGTCAAATGGGAGTTCCATTTTTAATTTTTTGAGAAAATTCCATACTGTTTTCCATAATGGCTGTACCAGTCTGCATTCCCACCAGCGCTGTACTAGGTTTCCCTTTTCTCCTCAGCCTTACCAATACTTTTCCTTTGTTGATGGTAATAATTCTAACAAGTGTGATACCTCATTGTCATTTTAATTTGCATCTCTCTGCTGATTGGTGACTGAGCATTTTTTTATGTCTCTTGGCCTTCTGTATGTCCACTTTGGAGGAGAGTCTGTTTAGGCCCTTTGCCCATTTTTTAAATTGGAATGTTGGTCTTCCTTTTGCTAAGTTGTATTAGTTCCCTATATACTTTGGAAATTAACCCTTTATTGGGCATATCATTGCCAAATATATTCTATGCAGTGGGCTCTCTTTTCATTTTGTTGAGATGTCTTTTGCTGTTCAGAAGCATTTTATTTTGATGTAGTTCCATTTGTTTTCTCTTTCGTTTCCTTTGCCCTAGAAGATGTATCTGTAAACATATTGCTAAGAAAAATGTCTGAGATTTTGCTGCCTTTGGTTTCTTCTAGGATTTTTATGGCTTACATTTAAGTCTTTTATACATTTTGAGTTTATTCTTGTGTTGGTGTAAATTGGTGGTCTAGTTTTATTGTTTTGCATGTATCTTTCCTATTTTTCCAACACCATTTATTAAAGAGACTGTCTCTAATCCAATTGAGTGTAATGACTTGGGTTGATTTCGGGGTCTCTATTCTGCTTCATTGATCAATATGCCTGTTCTTGTGCCAGTACCAGGCCGTTTTGAGTATAGTGACTTTGTAGTATACTAATTTGATATCTGTATTGTGATCTTTCAACTTTATTCTTTTTTCTGAAGATTGCTGAGGCTATTTGTTTTTTGTTTGTTTGTTTGTTTTGTTTTGTTTTTTTGTTCTATATAAAATTTTGGAGTGTTTGTTCTATATCTGTGAAATATGCTTTTGGTATTTTAATAGAGATTGCATTGAATCTATAGATTGTTTTGGGACATTTTAATGATGTTGATTCTACCAATCCATGAACATGGTGCATTCATCCACTTGTTTATATCTTTTTCTATCTCTTTTTTTTTCAACATTCTATAGTGTTCCAAGTGTCTCATTTAGTTCCTTGGTTAAGTTTATTCCTAAGAGTCTTAATTTTTTGTTGCAATGGTAAATGGGATTTTTAAAAATTTTCTTTTTTAATTAAAAAAATTTTTTTTTATTGATTAAGGTATCACATATTTGTCCTCAACCCCCCATCCCAATCCCCCCTTCCCCAACTCATGCCCCACCCCCCAATTGTCCCTGACCACTGGTTAGGCTCATAAGTCCTTTGGTTGATCTCTCCTTTTTATCCCCACCCTCCCTTTGAGGTCCAACAGTCTGACCCGTTGCTCCTTATTTCTGAGTCTGTTTTTATTCTGTGTTGTTCACCATTTCCCCTAAATGAGTGATATCATGTCCTACAGGAAATATACTTATAAGAATAAAAAATGAGACAAGCAATAATTGTTATGCTGAAAGGCATATGAATCAGTCTGTAGTGGGCTTCTTACTGGGCCACCAGTTCTTTTGAGACCCAATTTCAATGTCAAACAGTTCCTTATGTATACATGTCAGCAATGATATTTCAATTCTGGATGGTGGGCAAATGATGGTAATGCAGGTCCAACCCTCTCTGGTTTGATCCTAGGCAACCTGCAGTGATACATAGCTGCTGATTGCTATTATGGTAAGGTGTCATTAGCGACTTCCATCTCTGGACTGCTTCTCCTCTGTCTTCATGGTTGGAGTAGTCCTGTCAATTCCTCTCTGTTGCCAGAATCACATGGTCTTGGAGTTGTTTTCTGAAATTATACAAATATATTCTAGACCAAAAGTTAATAAAGGAATATTTTCTATAAATTTAACTTAGGATCCTTTTTCATTTTTTGCCCAAATGATGCCGAGTTCATTTATTAAATCTAGTAGTTTTTTTATGGAATCTTTAGGGTTTTCTATCTACAGTATCATGTCATATGCGAATAATTAGAATTTTACTTCCTCCTTTCCAATTTGGATGCCTTCTTTTTTTTCTTTTTGTCTGATCACTATGGCTAGGACTTCCAATACTATGTTGAACACGAGTGGTGAAAGTGGGCATCTCTATCTTGTTCCTGTTCTTAGGGGAAATGTTTTTAATTTTTGCCCATTGAGTTTGATGTTGGCTATAGGTTTGTCACATATGACTTTTATTATGTTTAGGTCTGATTCCACTTTGTTGAGAGCTTTTATCAAAAAAGGCTATTGACCCCTATGTTCATAGCAACACAATTTACAATAGCTAAGATCTGGAAACAGCCCAAGTGACAATCAGTAGATGAGTGAGTGCAGGGACCGGTTTGGCTCAGTGGATAGAGTGTCGGCTTGCGGACTGAAAGGTCCCGGGTTCGATTCCAGGCAAGGGCATGTACCTTGGTTGCGGGCACATCCCCAGTGGGGGGTGTGCAAGAGGCGGCTGATCGATGATTCTCTCTCATCGATGTTTCTAACTCTCTATCTCTCTCTGTGAAAAATCAATAAAATATATATTTTTAAAAAAATCAGTAGATGAGTGAATAAAAAGCTGTGGTGTATTTATACCACTGAATACTATGCAGCCATAACAAAAGGAAGGCTCTTGAGCACTGTTTATGCCTGGTTTCCTCTAAAGCTGAGATGGCAGCCAAGCACCTCCTCTGTGAAGAGTGTAGTGTTGCTATTAATCACGTGGCATCTTATGAGCTGCAAAAAATCAGTAGATGAGTGATGCTCATTTATCTGTGGCCTGTTATTCCATGGAAGGCCTAGGAGAACCTCGTTTTGTTGCATTCTTTGAAGACCAAGCTGAGGTGAAGAGGGAACATCAAAAGCAAATCCTAAGATATCTAAGAGGATATGAGTAAAATCTGCCTTCCAGTGATTAAGAGCCCTGAGATAAATAACTGGAACCAGCATTCAAGCTCTAGAGTCTTCCCTGGACCTGGAGAACAAGTTAAGCAAGTTCCTGCTAGACAGAAGACCATAGTTTCTGCCAAGAATGAATCTGATGTCATATGCTTCCTGGAAACATATCTGGATAAACAGAAGAGAAGCACGAACTCCAGCTTGTATATCATAAGGAATTAGAAAAACAGGCCCAGGAGGAGGAAGCCCCATTTAAAAAACCGGCAGATGTGTTAGATAAATAGACCCAAAAGGCAACAAAGCAAGTCTTCCCATTGTAGTAGGTCCCAAAATCAGCTACTTAAGAATCTTCTCCATTTGACAGAAGACTGCTTTCCTTCATTGGTATGTGTGCATTATAAATAAAAAAGAAGAAGAAAAAGAATCCCTTATTCTTTAAGACAGCATGGAGGGACCTGGAGAGCATTATGCTAAGCAGAATAAGCCAGTCAGAGAAAGACAAGTATCACATGATCTCACTCATATATAAAATTTAATAAAAAAAAAATAAACTGATGAACAAAGTAGATCCAGCAACAAAGAAGCATAGAACAGACTGTGGCATCTCCAAGGGAAGGTGGGGAAGAGTGGATAGGTGGGAAGTAATTGTCCAAAGAACTTGTATGCGTGTATAAACATAGCATATATACATAACCCATGGACCCACATAATAGGATAGTGAAGGCCTGGGATGGGGGTTCGGGGGCTGGAAGGGGTCAATAGTGGGGGAAAGAGGACATCTGTGATACTGTAACTGGACAATCAATGGGTTCATGCTGCCTATCACTACTTGAACCAATTAAGCAGTGACAAGGTTGAATCATATGTGAGTGTTTATTCCAATACTGCCAGCAGTATGGGAAAGCATTAGGTCATCCACAAAAATCTGATCTGCAGCCCTCCATAATCCAGCTGCTTATATTGGGTAGGATAGGAATTCATGGGGAAGCAGGGATTACGGGCATGGTGAAGTAGGAGGCTGGGGTGGAACTCCATTGTTTGTACAGCAAGATTGTTAATCTTTCCATGGTAATAGGTAGTTCTTGAGTAAAAATGGTTCCATAGTTGATTCCTAGGTCCTGGTAATGTTCAACTCCCAGCCAGGTCAGAATGTCCATTTTTTTTTTTTAATATAAATCTTTGTTGTTCATATGATTACAAATGTTCCTCCCCCCCCCCACCCCATTGCTCTCCTCCACCAGGTTCCCACACCACCCTCTGCCCTTTCCCCACCCCACATTGTCCTCATCCATAGATGCACAGTTTATATTCAGTCTCTTCCCACATCCCCCTCTCCCCTTTTCCCCAAGAATCGTCAGTTCACTCCCTTTCCATACCTCTGATTCTATTATATTCAACAGTTAATATTGTTCATCAGGTTTTTTTTTTTTTTTTAATTTCCTTGGGTTTTAGATTCACTTGTTGATAATTTTGTATTTGTTATTCATAATTTTTATCTTTATTTACTTTCTCTTCTGAAAGAATCCCCTTCAGCAATTCATATAATTCTGGTTTGATGGTGATGAACTCCTTTAGCTTTTTTTTTTTTTTATTAGTGAAGCTCTTTATCTGGCCTTCCATTCTGAGTGATAGCTTTGCTGGGTAGATTATTTTTGGCTGTAAGTTCTTACTATTCATCACCTTGAATATTTCTTGCCATTCCCGTTTGGCCTGCTTGGTTTCTGTTGAGAAGTCAGCTGACAATCGTATAGGTGCTCCTTTATAGGTAACTATCTGCTTTGCTCTTGCTGCTTTTAATATTCTCTCTTTGTCTTTTGCTCTTGGAATTTTAATTATGATTTGTCTTGTTGTGGTCTTCTTTGGATTCCTTTTGTTGGGAGTTCTGTGCGCTTCCTGAACTTGTGAGTCTAATTCTTTCACCAGGTGGGGGAAGTTTTCTGTCACTATTTCTTTCAGTATGTTTTCGATATCTTGCTCTCTCTCATCTTCTGGGACCCCCATTAATTCTGATGTTGGTTCGCTTGAAGTTGTCCCAGAGGTTTCTTACATTATCTTCAATTTTCTGGATTCTCTTGCCTTCTTGCATCTGCGGAGGAGTGTCTTCTGGCTCTTTATGTTCCAAATCTTTGACTTGATTCTTGCGATCTTCCATTCTGTTTTTAGTATTCTGTATAACATTTTTTATTTCAGACAATGTATTCTTTATTTCTTGTTGATCCCTTATTATTTCTTGTTGATCCCTTATTATTTCTTGTTGATCCCTTATTATTTCTTGTTGATCCCTTATTATTTCTTGTTGATTCCTTATTAATTCTAGTTGATCCCTTTTCATATCCTCATAGGTCTTATCGACCTTTTCTAGGAAATTCTTGAAAAGCCTTATATGTGTAGATTTGAACACTATATCCATCGCTTTTTGTACTCCATTTCTTTCGTTTGTGATCTATTTTCTTGTCTTGGCATTTTCGCAGCTTCCCTGATGGGGCGGAGTTTCAGGGTGGAGCCTACAGCCTTGGCTTCTGTCAGCACTGCCCTATGCCTATGCGGCTCCTGAGTCTCAGTATTCCTCAGGGTCCTTCAGTACTCGCTGCAAGCACCTCTGAGAGAAAGGTGCCCTCGATTTTCGCCTGCTAGGCTCTCCCCCAATGAGCCCGGAACTGGGGTTCAGTTCAGTTGGAAATGGGGTAGGAGGTGGCATTCAGAGCAGTCTGGAGCTTTTGTCTCCTTCCCACCAGAGCAATCCCACGGCACAGCCAACCGTCCCTTCTCTGCGCTCAATGTGCGCGGCTCCGGGACCTCTTTTCCCCCTTCCCTGGGTTCCACCTTACAACCCAGCTCCCTCTGTGTGAGCCTGGGTCCCCGGGGTCTGGCCTAGAACTGGGGTTCAGAGCAGTCGGAACTGGGGCTCAGCACAGTCCAGAGCCCCTGTATCCTTCCTGCCAGGGCAATCTAGCAGCAGAGTCAACAGTCCTTCCTCTGCGCGCAATGTGCGCGTCTCCAGGGGCTCTGCCTTTTGCCGCTCCCCTGGGATTCCACCTCACAGCCCAGACTCCCTCTGTTTGAGCTTGGGTCCCCAGGGTCTGGCCTAAAACTGGGGTTCCATGCTGTTGAGTCTGGGGTTCAGCACAGTCGGAGCTTTTATCTCCTTTCTTCTAGGGAACGCCAGCCAAGCACTCAGCCACCCCTCCTCTCCGGCTCTGTCCTTTCCACATGCGCCACATGTCTCCGTACCTTAGGCTTTTACGACTCCTCTGCTCTTCCTTCTGGTTTTCTCCTGGCTTCTCATTGTAGAATTTCCAGTCAGTCGAATTTCCTGTAGTTCTGGGTAATGTCCATTTTATATTTTAGTTATATTTTATTGAAATTGTTGTGTGCGGCTGCAGTGTTTACCTGTGCAGCCATCTTTGATTCTCTCAGAATGTCCTTTCTTTAACCAACACAGGCAATTATGGTTAACAAATCATGGTTAATATTTCCCATAACCATAGCTAGTCCCCTATATTCTATTTTTGCCTCTAACAATACTTTTAACAATAAAGATTTAATTTTTTAAAAAGGGTATTGGATTCTGTCAGATGCTTTTCCTGCACCAAAGATCTGACCTTGTGATTTTTGTCTTGCAATCATGTTTATGTGATGTATCACAGTGATTCATTTGCAAATATTTTACCAGCCTTGCATCCCTGGAATAAATCCCATTTGGTTATGGTATATAATCATTTTAACGTATTGCTGGATCCAATTTGCTAATATTTTGTTGAGGATTTTAGCATCTATGTTCATTAGGGATATTGGCCTGTAATTCTCTTTCTTTGTAGAATCTTTATCTGATTTTGGAACAAAAAATTGCATTTTAAAAAGATGACCCAGATGAGAGCTCTCGATGAAGTGCACATATTTGCATTCAAAGGTCCTATGATTTTGGTTTCATAAAGCCAATGATCTAGTGTTAGGGTGAACTACCCTTCCTCTCTTCTGCTTGGACATGTTTCTGAAATATATATTGTTATAAGCCTTTCCCCATAGCTTGGAGCAGATAGCTGGTGCCTGCAAAAGCAAGGTAAGATGAATCCCCCTTGCTTGACCGACCTCTGTACTCTCCTCCCTTGACTCCTTGACCAACTCATGCCCTGCTCTCCACTTGACTACTCTGCACCCACACCTTGACTCTATACTGCATATTTCTACCCCATAAACAAGAACCTAACCACCCCCTTGGTGCTGACACCAACACACTGGTCTCAGCTCTCTGTGAGAGAATGAAATAAAATTCCTTAAATTCTCACAACATCTCTTGGCCTGACTCCTTTTGGCAGGAACACATTTTGGTGCTGAAACCTGAATAGCGGAGGGAGCCCCTGGGGACCCTCACTCCTGGTTGCAAGCTTCTCCAGACCACACTGGCCATTTGAATTTCTGGTAAGAAATTCTCTGATTTGCTGGCTTTTGCTTCACCAAAGTCCTCACACATGGGGCTGGAGGGTCCACTCTTCGGAGACCAAGTTCCTGGCTACCCTGTGTTAGTGTAATGCCTAACCTAGTGGTCAGTCTTATTCTTCTGTCCATTGCTCAGTTCAGACTAAGGTTGGGATGTCTTCCCTTCGGACTTCTCACCTCCAGGATAGACTTCTTACTCACCTTTCCCCTCTCCACCACACCAACCCATTATGAGGAACCAGCACCCCTTCGGGTTGCCTCTTATGGAATCTTAACCATCTTAACCTCACAGCTGATGTCAGACCCAAATGACTCATTTTCTATTGCAACTTGGCTTGGGCCCAATATGATAATGAGCTCGTCTGGACCGAGATAGCAATGATCAGAGATTCTCCACGTTCAGGCCTCCTTCCTTCTCCATAGTTGCCTTTCTCTCTTCAGGATTGCATTGCTTATCACATTCTTCTTTGTTTTCAACCTCCCTGAGGAACCAACCTCCCTTTGATCCAACTGACAATTCAGCCCCAATACCAACTGGGGGGGACAGGAAATTCTAGCCTGTTAACAAACCTCTAAATTGCAGCACTGTTTGTTCTCCAATTAAATTTGTTTTGTTAATACTTGTAATTCCTTTACCAAGCAAGGGATTTAGGGAAAACTTATAGAGAGTGTATTGCCAACATTTCAAATGAATTAAAGGAACCTTGCCTCACAGTCATGGCAAACGGCCTGCCTCTCACAAGGCAGAGCAGCCTGCTTTCCCACCTACCCTCTTCCACAGAGCAGTTGCCCTTTGTACTTTTTCTTTGCTACAAGACTTCAGGCACTTGTTTGCAAAACTGCAAAAATCTACTTATCAGTCCTGCCACTATCAGGATCAGAGCTCATTATCAACCAAACCCTAAAATATTCTCTAAGGAAAATAATAAGTAAAAGCCTATTAGAGGAATTGTTCAGGTCTGTTGGGCCCAGCACTTTAGGGATACATTTTACCCAATAGACAGCCTCAGGCATTAGGAAAAAGTTCAACTAGCCTTAGGATCCCAGACCCACACTGAGCAATTGGTAGAAATTACTAACAGTGGGTTTTTTTTTTTTTTTTTTTTTTTTTTTTTGTGTGTGTGTGTGTGTGTGTGTGTGTGTGTGTGTGTGTGTGTGTGTGTGTTTAACAACTAAGATTGGGCAGGGAAAGAGCAAGAAAGCCATCGCATAGAAACAAACAGCTCAGTTTTTAGCCATATGCCACCACCGTATAAGGGCCGGCCCCCTCTGCCACAAATTCAGCCACTGGTAGAGGGACTGTTCTGGGGACTGGATGGTCCCCAGAACCAGAACCTGTTAGGGTCACTGAAGGAGGACTGCAAGAGGCCAATAATGGTGAGGAATTTATATGATCATCCACAGACCAGATGGGCTGAGCCCTAAGTGACTCCAGCACTCAGAGACATGGAGTCAGAGATTTTAAAGGACGATAGGCAGGCTTTTTCTGGGTGGAGAATTCTCTGGGTGGACTGGATCCTAGGAAAGTCTGGAGGGGAGAGATAATGGTCTTAGCAAGTGGAATGTGGTCTAAGCAAGAGGGAATGTCAGTTGTGAAGTGGTCTAAACTGTCACTTCCCAGGGGAGGGGTACCAATTTAATTATTTGACCAGACCTAACAAACCTACCCACACAAAGGCCAACGCTCTGGGAGGCTCCCACTAAGAGTATCACCACTGAAGAAATGGAGCCAAGGATGGCCCACAAAGTGACAGATAAGACAATTACATTTTTTTTTGTAGACCTGGGGGCTGCTTACTCTCTCTCCAAAGCCTCTTTCTTTCAAACCTGTTTGATCACTGGGGAATGGGCATCCTCAATGCTGCACTTTGACTCTACCCTGAACTGCCAAGAATCTCAATTTTAGCCCTGCCTTTCAGAAGCTACAGGGAGTAATACAGCCCCTCCCCTCCAGGGAAAGAATGCTTTTGACTCCAAGTGGCTGGAGGCTGCAGTCTTGAGAAAGAGGCTGCAGGGCCTGCTCTCCCTCTGCCCTCCCCCCACCCCACCTTTTCTCCAGTCTCCTAAAAAAAGTTGTCAAGGTCACACTATTTCCTGTTACAACACTTATCAGGGAAATGGCTTGGATAATAATTGGCTTTAAAACCTCATAGAATTGCTGGGTTAAATAATAAAAGTTAATGAACATCTAAATGTTTTAAAATAACATAAAATGCTAAAATATCAATTGCTAGATAAGTCTTAAGTTTGCCTGCGTTTTAACTTTTTATTACAGGAGATCTATAAAGTACATTTGGATCTGTTGATGTAATGTTGTGTGCTTTTTTGCAGGTGCATTTTCTTGAAAGTAAGAGTATGTTTAAAGTGTGTTCATAAACATCAATAGAAGGAATACTGATTATTTACTTTTGGTTATCATTGAAAGTTGAGGTTTCTAAGAATTAAAAATTCAAATTAAATGGAAAAAGACATTGTATAGTTATAAGAATAGAAGGGATAAAGTATAATAAAAACATTTTTGCAGGACAAGGATCAAAACTGAGTTATCCTAACGATGGTTATTTCTAAATAGATTAAAAAAAAAAAAAGGAGGTTTATACAAATTGTAGAAAGGTTTATTAAAGGTTGTGAAAGTTTGTAAAAGTTTAAGCTCTTAAAAACACCAACCAGTCAGGCTCCAGTTCCCTTCCTCCACCTGATTTCTCCCTAGTGAACCCAGAGTTGCTTTCATTACTTGCTCTTGCTCTTTGTGGGTGTGGGTGAAATCTGTCTGTCCAGCAGGGAGTAAGTCCTTTCTCAAAAGGCCGGATGCTGAGACAAAAGGTAAACCTGCCCTCTGGATATGGAGTCACCAGCCCCCATGACCGTTCGTGGGCAACACCAGGGCGATGGGATGGTCGGGTGAGTCAGAAGGGACTTCTCTCCTAGTATTTCTAACAACCGCATTCTTTTCCTGTTGCATCTTAGGTCACCAGGGTTTCCAGCTTTTCAGTGAGCCAAAGCAGCCCCGCCCAGGCTCTCTCCTGTTGCTTAAACCCTTAGATTGGAGCCTAGACTTTCTTTGTTTCCACCACTCATTTATAGTCCTTAATACTTTAATTGAAAGTCTGAATAAGTCTTTCTGCTTGATATTTGGGAAATTCTCTCCCTTTTTCTAGGCTCTTTAAAAGTAATCAGAAGCAAATGAAAAATCTTGTGTCTTCTATACAAAATTAGTAATTTGAATAATATACATGGTCTTTATGTATTTGTCTATATATTACATATAATGTGTTTTCTGCCTCTGAATGGCACCGCTAGGGTATAATATCTTGTCAGTCTACATAAAAATTAAATAAGATCCTTTGGTCTAGACAAATATTTAATATTAAAACCAGTTTAAGTATAATTAACATCTTTTAAAGTTATTACCATAGACTATACATTTCTCTTACCTAAATTTACAAAAGATTTATAATATCTTTTGGTTAAGTATATTTGGCAACCTTCACAAGGTTTAAATTTCAAAAGATGCTTGAAACAGTATATATGGGAAGCTTTGCAAAATAAAAATTAATAATAATGTCTATGATTAAATATATATATATTTGTTAATATTAGAATAAATGTTCTGGAGATTTCAGTCTGCTCTAGGAAGGAACTTACAAATATTCAGAACTGAGTTCAAACAGGAGATTCTTAGAAGTAATAGGTATCCTGTCTGTAACACTGGACAAGCCTAGAGTGATAGTTCCCTATGGGAGCATCTGGCAGTAGTACTCCAGACATTTGAGATCCACACATTGGGGCATTTCTGAATTATTTCCAGTATTCCATGCAGACTTCCAATAAGTTAATGTGCCATATTTAAAAATCTTACATATTGTTTATTCTTTAAATATTAAAATTCAACATAAAATCTAAGAATATAAACTTTATGTCATTTCATAATAATTATTATTTATCAGGAGATTGTTATCTTGGAATGTTATATCTTTCAGTAAAACAAGGTTCCTCGTCAATTGTTTTAGATTCAAGTCTATAGCCATGCCATTTAAAATTTGTCATTTATTCTACATATAAGGAAGCTTATTTGTTTCCCTAGAACAATTTGGCAAATTATATCTTCATAAGCATTATGAAAGCATTCATATTTTTCTCCCTACTTGATCTCTCCAGAATTTGATAATTTTCAATGAGTGAGTATTATTGTTCTCAGGGCAATGTGTTTGTTTGCCTATCCTAAGGGATCTATTCTCTTTATAAAATCAGGTTCCTATTACAGTTTTATTACCCAAGACTTTGTCTGGAATGCCATATCTGAGAGAGACATATTGGGAGACTGGAAGTCACTGAAAGCAGTAAGGAATAAAAGATTAACTTAAAGCCAATAAAATCGCCTAGGAGAAATGATCTGATTCTTTGCTTGTTCACTTGGTTCACAGCAATCTTTCCAGGGAAGGAACGAAGGTTGCTTTCACAAGAGATGGCACAAAGAACCTCAAGACATTTTTGGGACCTCAGGAACTTGAGGTATCCACCCAGACCCTTTCAAGCAAAGCCAGATGGCAACTGTGTGGCTTCTGTACCCTGAAGGGCTGACTGAAGCTCTGTCTGAATATTCTTTGTAAGTAAAATGACAGCACAGTGAATCTGAAAAAGTCTAATCAATTGTGATTCTTATTGTGTTTATACAAATAATCAGGTCAAAATAAAACATTCAGTCTCTTTGATAAAAAGGAGGATGCTTTTAGGAAGAGAAATTCTGTTCCAATAAAAACATAATGCCCAATTATATATATTAACTCCAATACAATTAACTGCCTTCAAAATTTTGTTCTATGGTTGTGTCTATATATGCTAAACAGACCTCAGCACCTAATAATATCACCAGAGCTATTTTACCTACAGACAATCTATCAAATTGTCATGGTTTTATTTCCAGCAAGTGGTTTGCATTTAGAAATCTCAACTGGTTTATAACTTGCTATATTGGTTAACCTTTGTGTTATTCTTTCTATTTTCATAGGGCATATGACTATGACCTTATTAAATAACTCACTACTGGTTTACCTTGAATTAAACCTATTTATTTTTAAAAATATATATTTTATTGATTTTTTACAGAGAGGAAAGGAGAGGGATAGAGAGTTAGAAACATCAATGAGAGAGAAACATCTATCAGCTGCCTCCTGCGCATCTCCTATTGGGGATGTGCCCACAACCAAGGTACATGCCCTTGACCAGAATCGAACTTGGGACCTTTCAGTCTGCAGGCTGACGCTCTATCCACTGAGCCAAACTGGTTAGGGCTAAACCTATTTCTTATAAGTTTCCACAGGAAACTCAACCTGAGTCCTACTATTGTGAGCCCACTGAGGACCTCAAGCTCTTGATAGGCAAAAACTTCTATCAGATAAACAATGTACTAACTAAACATTGATATAATTGTCCTTCATTCCTTACAGCACCCTCCTGCCACAGTGCTAGCCTTCAGGACTGTCCACTACAAACCTCTTTCCCTGGGTGACTCTCATTCAGACTCCGAGACTCTCAGACCCCTTAACAGCATGGAATTTACTATAGAAGATGGACCTTCTCCCATGTCCCCCAGTTCCGAGTCCATAATTATGATCAATATGATTAAAACAACGAGGGAGGAATATTGGGTTGAATTACCCTTCCTCTCTCCTACTTGGACAAGTTTTCTGAAATATATATTGTTATAAGCCTTTTCCCATGGCTTGGAGTAGATGGCTGGTGCCTGCAGAAGCAAGATAAGATGAATCCCCCCTTGCTTGACTAACCTCCGCACTCTCCACTCTTGACTCCCTTGACCAAGTTGTGCCCTCCCCTCTGCCTGACCAACTCATGCACCCACACCCTGACCCTATATTGCATACTTCTACCCTATATAAGAGAACCTAACCACCCTGCAGGGCTGATGCCAGGGTCTCAGCTCACTGTGAGATGATGTAATAAAATTTCTTAAACTCCCTCCAGGGGCTGTGTTATGTTTTATGGCCTCTGTGAAATGTAAGCATTTAGGTAACAGGTCTTGCAAGAGCTGTTTGTGGAGAAAGGGGCAATGACTTAATTAAAGGTTATCAATTAAGTAATCTGTACACTGGACTTGCTGGCACAGATCCATATTGCTAGCCCCCCAAATATCAGGGTTACATTGGAAATAGTCTTTTAGCCTTCTCAATAGCTAATCCCCAATATGTATTTCTGTCCCTAACACATCTGGAAACCAATTAAGTCAGCATTACTAAGGCATTTCCTATAAACCATTCCTAGGAATAAGAATGTGGTCAATAAGCAAGACATAATTGTGGAGGTATTTATCCTGCAAAGAAAGTAGCAAAGTTGAGACTTATATTGAGCTTATGTGAAATTAATTGCAGAAAGCAAGAGCCAATCAGCTTAGAGAAGAGTTGAATGTGATGAGAATTCAGTGGAGATTTAATAGAATGAGGAACATGAACTAAACAGAGACAGTAACAATCTTTTGTTCATTTGTTTGCATAATATGTCTGTAGCAGAAATGGCTGTTATGCAGAGAAGGGCCCTTTTGTCTATTTGTCTAGTTGCTGATTATAACAACCTATAGATCTATAATCTTTACTTTTTAGTTATAATTTCTATAATTAATGTGTTACAGAGTGGAAGCTTTAGATAATTCTTTAGAGATTTTATAGTTTGTTTCTCTTTTTACCTTCACTAAATTGAATCAGGTCAATTTCATTTTTAAAAAAATATACATTTTATTGATTTTTTTACAGAGAGGAAGAGAGAGGGATAGAGCGCTAGAAACATTGATGAGAAAGGATCATCGATCAGCTGCCTCCTGCATACACCACACCGAGGATGTGCCTGCAATCAAGGCACTTGCCCTTGACCGGAAGTGAACCTGGGCCCCCTCAGTCCGCAGGCCAACGTTCCATCTACTGAGCAGGTCAATTCCATTTTAATAAGACATCTTTTGTCTTTTAATAAGACAAAATTTTTTAATAAAAAATTTGAAACCCAGTTGTGACAATATTCAGTCCAACCCAGGGACCCTCTAACCTGCTTTCTTGTTGTTGTTAGAGGAAAAGACAGAATTCCTTTGATTCTTTCTCGGCTAATTAGAAGCCCATCTTTAATATTAGGAGCAAAGTATTTTGCTGGGGTAAACAGAATCAGAGTTTGTTTTTTGGTATCCATGTGCCTTTACAGCTAGCTGTTGTAATAGGTATGTTGTGTCTTTTTGGGAGTGTAGTGATTTTCTAGACTAGAGCATAAAACCAAATCATCCTTTTGTAGGATTAGAGTGTAATATCTAGAAAATTTGACATAGTTTCAATCAGCTTTTAGTATCTAAGACAATAGGTGGGACTCTTCACATATACTGGGGCATTACTGTCCAAGTAAACTTTAATCTTCCAGGTGAAAGCAGAGGTATCCACTGTCTTTTTTTACTGGAATGCTAAAAATGGCCCTACATAATTTATTACTGGATAATATTGGCACTCATAACAATGGTTGATATAAGGTTTGTGGATTTGGAACTACAGGATGTCTGGGGATAACTAGCTTATTGATAGCTCTGAGACTTTGTAAAATCTCTGACTTTTTCCATTCAATTTATTTACTGGAAGGATAGGAGAATTTCAGGGGCTCATACAAGAAATTATAAGACCCCCCTTTTTCATGGTAAGTTTAATTTCTCCTAAACTATTAATAAGAAGGAGAAATGCCTTGTAGTTTTCAGAGCAGCCTTATGCTTATTTCTGATTTTTTTTTCCTTCTAAATCCCTTTTCAGTTTCTTATAATCCTTGAAGTGGGTAGACTTCTCTACAGGAGTGTTCTTAAGAATCTTATTTAGTAATTCTATTGCTTTTGTTCTCACAAACCTCTAGGTATATTAATTGGAATAAATTAGAATAGCCAGGATTACACGTTTTACAGTTAAATTTCTTTGTGAACCCATGATGTTCCCAGGTAAAATGGGGAACAATTGCTTGTTCCTCTCTGGCTGAGACCAACTTTTCTCCAAAGGGAGCTGTTAGGATTCCTTTATGTCCATAGGGAACAGAAGTGGAGGAGACAGAAGGGAAAGGAAGAAGAGAGGGGAAGGGCAAGACTGAACAAGGAAGCTCTGAGAGCAAAGGATATAGTGGAGGAGGTAGAGAAGAAGAAAGAATGAGGTGTAGGCACTTACCAGTTCAGAAGAGTTCAGAGATAGTCTCTAAAATTTCGTATTAATTATTTTTTAAAGAAAATTTATCTGTGCATTTTTTAGGGAACTTTTAATTTCCAAATCAAGACACATTTCTCATTCATTCATTCAGTTTAATTTTAAAGTCCTCATTTGCCCATGAAAAAATTAATTTAGGCAACTGCATTTTGATCATTTTATTTTATATTTTAAATATATTTTTATTGATTTCAGAGAGGAAGGGAGAGGGAGAGATTGAAACATTAATGAGAGAAAATCATCAATTGGCTGCCTCCTGCATGCCCACACTGGGGCCTGAGCCTACAATAAAGGCTTTTGCCCTATCCAGAAATAGAATTATGGCCTCCTGGTTTATAGGTCGATGTCTAAGAACTGAGCCACACCAGTCAGGTGCATTTTGACCATTTTAAGTTAATATAATTTCTAGTTCAATGTTCCCATTAATATATATATTATATATATATATATATATATATATATATATATATATATATATATATATATATATATTGTTTGTTTGTTTGTTTTGTTTTACAGAGAGGAAGGGAGAAGGATAGTTAGAAACATCCATCAGCTGCCTCCTGTACACCTCCCACTGGGGATGTGCCTGCAACCAAGGTACATGCCCTTGACCATAATTGAAGTTGGGACCCTTCAGTCCGTAGGCTCACCAGTTAGGCCAATTTTCCCAGTTCTATAAATCACTTGCAAATAAAGGCTTCCACCCAGCCGCCATGGCTCTGAGGTTGAACATCCTCAACCTATAAACAAGGAGGTCACAGTTTGATTCCTGGTCAGGGCACATGCCCAGGTTGCAGGCTAAAACCCCCAGTGGGAGATGTGTAAGGGGCAGCTGATCAATGATTCTCATCATTTATGTTTCTATCTCTCCTCCATTCCTCTCTGAAATAAATAAAAATATTTTTTTTAAATAAAATAAAATGGTCATTAAAAAAAAAAAAAAGTAAAGGCTCCCTATCAGGAGTATTAATAAGATTTGGGGCTTGGGAGTTCCTGGTATTGGAAGTACTACTTCCTATGTTAATTTTAGTGGGTTTTGGATATCTGTAGAGTATGAGCAAATTTTCTAAGGATGTTACATAGTGGGTCAAAGTGTACTTACTGCTTTGGGCTGAGCTCCAAGAAGCTCTTACCCCTTGAGTCAACCCTCTTATGTGACTTGATTTCTCCCCCAGCTGTCTAAAACAACCAGAGGGGCTTGGAGCACTAGGTGAGCCTCAGGGATGCTCCTCCTTATGAGCTGGTCAGTTTAATTACAGTTGAGTTGGAATATCACTATGGAGCTCCTGCATGTCATGAGGAATGACCTCTGACACCTCCACAAAAATTCTTAGTCATTAAGAAGACCTGAGATTTGGGCTGGAGGTAGGATCTGCTCCTTATCTTGAGAATTTCTTTTTTTGGGGGAGTGGGGGGAGGGTTTTTTTGTTGTTGTTTAAAATATATTTTTATTGATTTTTTACAGAGAGGGAGAGAGATAGAGAGCTAGAAACGTCGATGAGAGAGAAACATCGACCAGCTGCCTCTTGCACACCCACTACCGGGGATGTGCCCACAACCAATGTACATGCCCTTGACCGGAATCGAACCCTGGACCTTTCAATCCGCAGGTTGATGCTCTACCACTGAGCCAAACCGGTTTTGGCTATCTTGAAAATTGACTGACTTCAGTTCTCATTTATACAGTGAAGGTGTTCTGCTCAGACTTTCAGAAACAATTCCCAATGAAATGCCTGAATTAAAAAAACCAGCCGAAGATTTTTCCTTCTGTTTTGCCTTAGCTTTGGTTCTGTCAACCCTTAACCTTACTTATTTTCACCTTAAGGATTTAAAATACAGCTTAAATAAAGTCAGATCCTCTACTACAAGAAAGGAAGGTCCTGAATCCAAGAGATAACTCAAGCAAGTTTACCTGGTGGGTGGGGAGTCAATGGGCTCAGGGGACCCCTTGCTGGATCCAGCCCTGTGTCTGGGTCTGCAGGGTGGTCCTAGGTGAGCTTCTTTGGAATCCTGCCCCACTCACCAAGTAAAGGTCAAAGTAAGAAACTTCAAACTGGTGAAGAATTTTTGTGAGTTTACTTGAGCAAAAATGTTGACAATTGCTGGGAAGCAAAATCTCAATGGATGGAGATAATGTCCCAGAGAAATGCAGTTTTTTTTTTTTTTTAATTTTATTTATTTATTTATTTAAAAAAAAATTTTTAAATCAATCTTTATTGTTCATATTATTACAAAGGTTCCTCATTTCTTCCCCCCTCCACCAGGTTCCCACCCCACCCTCCACCCCCTCCCCATCCCCCATTGTCCTCATCCATAGGTGCACAGTTTATGTTCAGTCTCTTCTTCCCTCCCTTTCCCCGATAGTAAATCCCTTTTCAGATAGTAAATCAGTTACTTAGCATTTTCTCATATCAATAATACCTCCACATGCCCAATGATACACTTCACACAAAAGACATTTCCCAATAGGTCAACTAGCCTCATCCAGGCCCCACCCAAGGCACTCACAGATCAACACCCCAGCCCTATACTAACTCAACACATCCAGATCTAAGCCTTCATCACTTGATTCAGCAGACCCTCAAGTTCCCGCTAAAGTTTCCAGCCATGTCTGAGAGGCAGCCGTGGGGCAGGGGCAGGCGAGGAGCGAGCTGTTCCGGGCCTGGCTGCTCAGGGCCTGGCCTCTGTTGCTCTGGTTCGTTCCACAACCAGCTGCTCCGGGTCTGGTCACTGCCGCTCCCGACCTAGTTGCTCTGGACTTGGCTGCAGCTGCTCCGGGACTGGCCGCTCCCAGCCTGGCAGCCGCTGCTCCAGGCCTGGCTGCACCCGACCCGGCTGCTCCCCCGGGACTGGCCGCTCCCAGCCTGGCAGCCGCTGCTCCAGGCCTGGCCGTACCCGACCCGGCTGCTCTGGGCCCGGCTGCCCCGGGCCCGGCCACTCTGAGCCTGGCCACTCCCGGCCTGGATGCTCTGGGCTTGGCTACTGCTGTTCTGGGTATGGCTGTTCCCACCCTGGCTGCTCTGGGCCCAGCTTCTCCGGGCCCGGCCACTCCGGGTCTGGGTGTTCCTGGACTGGCCACCCTTAGCTTTGGCCGCCTCCGCCTCAGGCCTGGCTGCCACTGCCCCAGGTCTGGCTGCTCCAGTGCTGGCTGTTGATGCTCTGGTTCTGGCTGCTGCTGCTCTGGGGCCTGGCTGTTGCTGCTCCGGGCCTGGCTGCCACTGCCTTGTGCCTGGCCACTCTAGGCCTGGCCGCCGCTGTTCCAACATTCTGTCCTTTTTTTATTTTTATTTTTTTTTATTTTAAAAACGCATTTATGTTGCAATGTTGGCTGCTGAGTTGAGTTCTGACTTAATCTTTGATTTTTCAAGAACTTCTTTGTATTCTTTCTTAAGTAATTTTACTATCTTTTGCTCTCACTTGATTTCTTCACATTGAGAACTTCTTTGGTTTCTTCCTCTTTGTCCTGGGAGCTCAGCAGGTTGGCCTGTGGCACCCCTTTGTTCTCCATGGGCTCTTGCGCTGCTTCAGCCTGTTGCCGGGGAGGCCCTGCCCAGGAAGCAGCCCCTGGCCTTGGCTCCATTGCCCGCGCTCAGTGGTCGAAGGCTCAGGGGCACCCACCCCCCCCAGAAGCCCCGTCGCCCAGCTCCTTGCTGGTGCCCGGTTGGCAGGCGTCTGGTGGGGGCTCCCGCTCCCCGCCGCATTCCCCCAGCCCAGAGCTTTTTTTCTCCTTCCCGCTAGGGGAATCCAGCATCAGAGTAAACAGACTGTCCTCTGCGCGCAGTGTGCGGGAGTCTGGGGGCTCGGCCTTTCTCTGCTCTCCCAGGACTCCAACTCACAGCCCCGTCTCCCTGTGCCTGAGCTTGGGTCCCCAGGGATTGGCCCAGAACTGGGGTTCGGAGCAGTCCGGACTGAGGCTCAGCACCGCCGGAGGCCTTGTTTCTTCCGGCTAGGGTAACTCAGCATCAGAGTCAACATTCAGTCCTCTGCGTGCGCATTGCGCGTGACTCCGGGGGCCCTGCTTTTCCTGGGATTCTGCCTCACAGCCCCGTCTCCCCCTGCTGGAGCCTTGTTCCCCAGGGTCTGGCCCATAACTGGGGCTCAGCGCTGCCGGTTCGGGGGGCTCAGCGCTGCCGGTTCGGGGGTTCAGCCCATGCTGGGGGTTTTATTTCCTTCTTGCTAGGGAACGCCAGGCAGCACCCAGCCCTTTACTCCTCTCCGGCTGCGACCTCTCCGCGTGCGCGTGTGGGTGGGCGTGCAACATGTCTCCGTACCTTAGGCTTTTTTTCAGCTCCTCTGATTTTCCTTCTGGTTTTCTCTCTCCTTCTTGTTGTAGAATTTTCAGTCAGTCGACTACCTGTAGCTCTGGGCAATGTCCACTCTACATTTTAGTTGTATTCCATTGAAATTGTTGTGTGCTGCCGCGGTTAGATGTCTACCCGAGCAGCCATCTTGGATCTCTTGAGAATGGCAGTTTTGCGTCTTATTTCATACATTTCAATCAAAGGTCAGAGGCAAGTGGGTCCCTTGAAATCCATGGGTGATAGATTAGGGAGGTGGGAGAAAGCAAATGGGGGGACACATCTTTGACCTATGTGGGCACAGGATAATTAAGTCAAAGGAAAGGGGAGTTTCCCTGACATTCCATAGGAACATCATAGCAGATGCAAGGGACATTAGACAGGGTCAGTTAAGGGCAAGACTGACTTTTGCTAGGGAAGATTCTAGCCTAGGACATTACTGGGTGCCAAAAACTGCTGTTAGTTTTTTTTTTTTTTTTAAGTTTTAATTTCATACCATCCTTTGTGGTCACTTTAGGTCCCTGAGTTTGCAAGGCCACCACCCAGGCCTCCCCTGAGCTTATTATGTTTAGTGAGTGACCCCTTTGGATCCACACTTTTTTATTTTATTTTTTATCATTTTTTATTAAGGTATTATATGTGTACATATTTTACCATTGCCCCCTCCCATTCCCATACATGCCCTCACCCCCCAGAGTTTTGTGCATCTATTGGTTATGCTTATATGCATGCATACAAGTCCTTCGGTTGATCTCTTATCTCCCCCACCTCTCCCTAAACTTCCTGCTATAATTTGACAGTCTGTTTGTTGCTTTACTGTCTCTGTATCTATCTTTCTGTTCATCAGTTTATAATGTTCTTTATTATCCATAAATGAGTGAGATCATGTGGTGTTTTTATTTCATTGACTGGCTTATTTCACTCAGCATGATGTTCTCCAATTCCATCCAGGTTGCTGCAAATGGTAAGAATTCCTTCTTTTTTATGGCAGCATCGTATTCCATTGTGTAGATGTACCATGGTTTTCTGGTAGGTCCACACTTTACCATAACATTTTGTAAACACACTTTTTCAGATGAACAAAGTTCCTTTAATTTTTGGTTTATTAAGTTCTTAACATAAAAGAGGCTGAATTTTAGGTAAAGTTTTTATTGAAAGTATCTTTTGAAAAATTTACATGGTTTTTCTTTTTTAAACCTTTAATGCAGTGAATTGCAGTGACTTTTATATTGTTAAACTGTTTCTGAAATAACCCCACATTTCTTGCATGCTATAGTTTTTATTAATTGCTGATTGTGTTACTGTTCATAAAGGATGCTCATACATGCTAATATTAAGCCTGTTATTTTCTTTTCTGAGTTTTGAAAGATTAAAGTGGATGGTGCACTAAATAGCCATTTCAGATGGCGATTAAAGAAATTTGAATTTATTTACAAAAAAAAGGGGGGGATGGGAGATGAGGATATACACTGAGCAAAAGATATTGTACCTGATCATGGCAGCAAAAATGTACTTAGGACTGTGAAACAAGGAAGGGCATAGAAGAAGTAACAAAGAAACCTAGGCTGGGCTGCTTTGACTTACTGAGAAGTCAGAAAAGGGTCCTTGGAGACAAGTTCAGGGGGTTAGCTGGGGACAAGCTGCTGCTGCCCATTGCTCACCTGGTTGCAAATCTCACGGGGACCTTTAGGGGATGGGGAATATGTGCTTGTGGAAGAATGGGAAGGGCATGGTCCTTGGAGGGAGTGCACATTTTGTGCAGGTGGAAATCTTAGGGGAGGTCTCAGGGGAGGGTCTTTTTAGAATAGTCATCCCAAGTGTGCTCTTTCAGTGTTGTGGTCTCCACTGATTGGTTGATGCCAGGGCAGGAAGCTATTAGTCAATGTAATAGGTCCGGAGGCAGCCGTGTCACTTGTCTGGTTTTTCTGCTTTTCTGGGCCTGGAGCTGAAATACAACTGATGCCTAGATGCTATCTTTAGGGAGGAAAACGTCAGGGGGTCTAAACTGCCTTAAAAGCAATATGAAAGATGGGGGGGGGGGAGTGGAGGGGCAGAAGGGTGAGCATAGGTTCTTGTTTTCTCAGTTTTGCCCCTTGATAGTCATGTGGAGCTTTATGTCATGTTGAGTCTTTGTACTTGGCTCATTGTCTCTGTTCTGCTCATGTCTAGCAAGTTTCTTCTGATTTGGTGGTAAACATTCTTTTTTTCTTTTTTTTTAAATATATTTTATTGATTTTTGTACAGAGAGAAAGGGAGAGAAATAGCTAGTCAGAAACATCGATGAGAGAGAGTCATTGATCAGCTGCCTCTTGCACACCCCCTACTGGGGATATGCCTGCAACCAAGGTACATGCCCTTGACCGGAATCGAACCCGGGACCCTTCAGTCCCCAAGCCGAAGCTCTATCCACTGAGCCAAACCGGACTCAGCTGGTGGTAAACATTCTACTAGCCACACAATGACAGCTGGGGAAGTGTTCTCTCTCTTGTTTTCTGTAAGAGCACATGTAGGATTTGAAGTAATTGATCCTTGCCTGGCTGGCATGGCTCAGTGGTTGAGTATCAACCCATGAACTGGGACATCATGGTTTGATTCCTGGACAGGGTATGTTACCCAGGTTGCACTTGATCCCCAGTGTGGGGTGTGCAGGAGGCAGCCAGTCAATGATTCTTTTTCATCATTGATGTATCTATCTCTCTCCCTCTCTCTTCCTGTCTGGGAAAAAAAAAAGTTTGAATGTTTGGAAAACATTCAAAAAGTTTGAGTGTTTGGAAAACATTCAAAAAGTTGAATGTTTGGAAAACTTCCTGTCAAATAATCCAGGTTATATGTATCCTTTATTGGAAGGATTAAAAACACAAACTCAGTTGGTCTATTGGTTACTTGTACTTTTTTCCTTTTTGACTCAGCTCTGGTTTCATTTTCTTTCTAAGCATTTATCCCTTTTAATCTAATTTTTCAAATATTTGCAATAAGGATGTTCCTGATGTCCTCCTATTGCCTGCTGTCATTGTTTCCCTTTATACTCCTAATATTGCTTATTGTTTCTACTCTCATTTTTTTAAAACAATTCATCCAGAAGTTTGCTTTTTAAAGAATTATCTCTCGACTTTGTTGGTTCTAGTACAAATTTAATGAGCCAAATTTCAATGCAAAGAAAGGCTGGAAAAGAAATAAAACATAAAAAAGAAAAAAGAAAGGCTGGGTGTCCTACAGACTCCCTTTCACCTATTGACACGAAAAGGGAAGGGCTGTGACCAGGAGTCTGGAGCTGCCTCATGACAGAGTGAGGGAGGAAGAGGCTTCCAAGGTGTGCTCATCCAGGGTTGTGGTCCCATCCTCTCCTTTTCCCTGAGGACAAAGGGGTCTCTTAGTGATGGAGATGAGACTTGGAATCAGTCAGCAGTGTGGTGAGCAGGGCCAGTTGCGTTACTTCTTTTTTATTTCCGAATAAACTGTTTCTGTGGCTGTTGGGGATGGGGAGGTTGACTTTGGTCTCTTTGATTCTTGGCCACTGAAGTTCAGCAAAGTGTATGTAACTTCATGGATCTGAAAGGGATGAGAAGTGGTCGGTTAAATCAGTGTCCCAGGTCAGGCCCTCACCTTGCTTCCTGTGATTAGGCAGTACCTGCTTTCACCACTTTGAAACCTCTAGCTTTGGAGGATTTTTATTTTCTATTTTCTCTGCTTGCTGTCATCCTTTGAATGACCATTAGAAGATAAATTATGCTGCTGAAACCGTTTTGGTTCAATAGATGGAGCGTTGGCCTGCGGACTGAAGGGTCCCAGGTTCAATTCAGGTCAGGGGCATGTACTTTGGTTGCAGGCACATCCCCGGTGGGGGGTGTGCAGAAGGCAGCTAATCAGTGTTTCTTTCTCATCTATGTTTCTACCTCTCCACCTATCTCCCTTCCTCTCTCCAAAAAATCAATAAAATATATTTTTAAAAAAAGAAGATAAATTATGCTATTCATAAAATGGAAGAGGATACTGCAATGAGAATGAACAAGTACAAATGCATACTACAATATGGATAAGTTTCATGAAACCATTTTGAATGAAAGAAACAACACACATAAAAGGGTATACTGTGTTATTTAATGTAAGAGCATAAACAGGTAAAAATAATCTAGCGCATTGGAGGTCAGGATGTGGTTACTCTTTGTAGGGAAGTGACTGGAAGGTTTCATTTTGCAGAAAGATGACATGTTTTGTTTCTTCATTTCAATGCTGCTTATAAGGGTATGCTTAACTTGTGATAATTTATACATTGTTAACATATACATATGCTTTAAGCATTTTTCAACACATATGTGTGCTCCACTGAAAGGCTAAATGAGAAGCTCGGTAAAGTTATTATAAATGTAGGAACTAAGACTTCAGACCCATTGGAATGGACACTATCCCTTGACAAGAAGAAAAGAATCAGATTGAAGGCAGAGGAGGGAGAATGACCCAGTGCCTTCCTTATGTTGGGCATAGTGCTGGTGCTTTGCATGTGTTATCTCATTTCATTCCTTCAGCTACTCTCTGAAGTATGCAGCATTTCATGTGTACAGATGACAGGGTGAGGATCAGAGAAATTAAGTTACCTGCCTAAGGTCACAGAGGAACTAAGAGTTACTGCCAGAATGCAAACACAGGATGGGACGAACTCCAGAGCCCACATTGTTGCATGAAGTATACCCATGGGAATAGTTAACCAATACTTCTTCGTTTGTTGCTACATTGAGGAACCTTGAATCAAACTTGATCACACTTCTGTCCTCAAGAGTATTCCATTCTCTATAGAGGTATGTCCATGAGAAAATGAGCCAGTGAAACTGGCTGGGCTTACCTTGTCAAGTGAGTTGTCAGAGAGGCCCTCACCTGGGAGTTGAAAGAAGAGTTAGCAATTCATGAAAATGCTAAGCTGACGTATAGCTTTCCAGGCTAAGTATTCCTAAGCTATGGTGATTTCTCACTGAAGGAGAAAGGTGGTTGGAGGCGGGTGTGATGTGGCCCATGATAACTTAAGGAAATCGCTTCTCTCAGAGTCTGTGGTCAGACCGAGGGTGTTAGTACCAGCAGGAGGGGTTGGGGTTGAGGGGTGAGGGGGGCAGCAATAGTGACAGGGAGGCCTCAGTCCATTTCTGAATTTTTTCCCCCAGTTCACAAGGCATTGCTTTTGCCCAGTTGTGTTTCTCAGCAACAGGCATGAGTGGCAAGGAGGGGCAGCACCCAGAGGACCCAGAACACCACAAGACAGGGAAAGTCTCACCAAAGGAGAGTGCCCACATCCCTAATAGAGGAGAAGGGGAAGGGGTAAGGTGAGGAATGGCTTTGGAAAACATGGCCATCTTACTCAGGCCTGCCAGGTCTGGCTGAGTGAGTCTCTCCCAGGGCTGGTCTCAGGGGGATCTTTTGTGACTAGAAGGGTGGGAGAATCTATGGCAACCTTAGGTTGGGAAATGGAGATTCCCTCTAAAAGTTCAGAAGGCACTGAGTCCTTGGGACCAGGTTTCCCTGCTAGGGCAGGGTGCATGGTGGAACACACCAGCTGTAACTGGTGATGGCTTTACTTACTGTGGTTGGAGGCTGAGGGTTTGTGCTCTGTGAGATCATGCTGGTTGCTTGCCCTAAACAAATATCAGAGACTGTGACTGCAATTCCCAAACATAGGCTCTTTGCTCCTTGAAGTAGGAAGGACACTGTCAGCTCATTTATACCAGAGTCAGCATTGCCATTCCTCCTAGGGCTCCTCTTCAGTGTACCCACAGTCCCTTCCAGAGTGCACTCCTTTCCTGCTGCACTAACGTTCATATAGGTCCATCCCTTTTTAAAAAAATCTTCATCTTATATTTTTTAATGTCAGAAAGAGGAAGGGTGAGGGAGAGGAGAGAGAGAGAAAAAGAGAGAGAGAGAGAGAGAGAGAGAGAGAGAGAGAGAGAGAGAGAGAGAGGGAGAAATACTCCATCAGGTGTTAGAACCTCAACGTAGGTTTGTATCCTGACTGAGAATGTAGCCTGCAACCTTTCTATGGGACCATGTTCCTATCAACCCAGCCACCTGACCAGGGCACAAAGGTCTATTTATCAATTGCTTCTGAGCCTATTTCTACATGGACACCTTTTGACTTTGTTGATTCTGTTATCATTCTTCATTTATTACCCAAAAGGCCTTTTGTTTCAGCTTTAAAATATATATAAATTTGGAGATTTTAGAGAGAGGAAAGAAGAAGGAGAGATAAAAGCATTAATAATGAGAGAATAATCCTGTAGCTGCCTCCTGCAAGTGCTGTTCTGGCAACAGAGCCCGCAAGGCTTGCATGTGTTCTGACTGGAATTGACCTGTGACCTCCTGGTTCATGGGTCAATATTCAAGCACTGAACCACACAGGCCAGACTGGTTTCACATATTTTTAAGGTTCTCTTCCTGTTCTGCCCCTTTGTTTTCCTCTTTCTATCTTTGATGGAGGAAAAACTCGCTTTCTCCTGCTCCTCTTCGTTTACTGACTTTTTTCCTTCTTGGACCTTGGATTTCCTGACTCTAGGACCAAGGAACATAATCACATCTGCCCCACCTAAACGAGAGGAGGATAGGAACACCATTTCCCAAAGAGAGAGGGGTAGAGGAAGCTTGAAGACCAGGGAACAAAAGGCCTCAGGAATCAGTGCTGAGAAGCAGGGGTTTAGGAAACAGGAGGAGCAGAACCAGGCCCAGAGACAGAGAGGAAGTCTCCTTCCCTCTCCCAAACATGGATGTCAGCCTTGGAGGAAGTGGGACAAAAGGGAAGGCCATCATACCCTCTAGTCTTTCTGATATACAGGAAGCACACCAGTGCTGCTATCAGAGCTATACCAGCCAGGATGCCAATCACGACGCCAGCAATAGCTCCATCTGAGAAGCCAGGACTTGATAGTGTTGGATCATCTGTCATGGATAGAAAAGAGAGGAATGAGTGGAGGGGACGTTATTCTACAGTGGAGGTGCCCTGGGAAACAGCTCTCAACATGAAGTAGTCTCTACTTGTCCCTGCAAGGAAGAAGTTTCCCCTGGGAGGGTTTCTGTGAGGTAAATAGCTCACTATAGTCTTGTAATTATTTTCTCTCATTGCATTTCTAGGTTGGTGCCCAGACTTGCCAAAATCCCATCCTGGTCTTTCTGCCCAGATATAAGTTTGGAGCTTTGGCATTGTTAGAAAGCTGATGGCCATTTTTGTAAGTTATAACTTCCCACCTTTCATGGTTGCGTACCAGGTGTGACCACCATGAATATGTGCCAGTCACCTCTCCTTGGTGGAGACTTAAGTGATGGAAGGTGGTGAATATACCACCTGCTTTGCGCAGACATCATGCATCATGCAGACATCACAAGGATTTGTATTAAGCCCAATGCTGTGAGCAATGTTTTTCACCATGTGGGTAACCTTAGCTCAAGGCCACCCCATCAGCCTTGCAGATACTCTCTTGGAAGGCACTGTAGCCCTGTCGGGTGTTGCTCAGTGGATGGAGCAATGCTCCCTGCACCAAAAGGGCATTGATTCGATACCCAGCCAGGACACATGCTAGTGTTCCTGATTGGATTCCAGTGGGGGGTGTCCAAGAGGCAGCTGATAGATAATTCTCTCTCTTGCTCTCCCTTCCTCTCTCTAAAATTAAACACACACACACACACACACACACACACACACACACACACACACACCAATAACAGCAACAACAACATTAAAAAAAGATGGCATAAATAGCTGCAATGATCCTGTTAAAGAAGGACAAGTAGGTGGGATCTCAATACCAGATATCAAGCTGTATTACAAAATTACTATTCTCAAAACTTCCTGGTACTGGCACAAGAACATACATATAGATCAATGAAATAGAATTGGGAACCCAGAAATTGACCCAAATCACTATGCTCAATTAATATTGGACAGAGGACTCAAGACATTCACTTCAATAAATGGTGTTGGGAAAATTGGACAGATTCGTGCCCCCCAAAATGAAACTAGAACACCAACTTACACCATACACAAAAATAAACTAAAAATGGATAAAGGTCTTAAATGTAAGATGGGAAACCATCAAAATCTTGGAAGAATCCACAGACAGCAAAATCGCAGACATATACTAAAACAATATCTTTAACCAATACTGCTCCTAGGGCAATGCAAACTAAAGAGAAAATAAACAAATGGGACTTCATGAAAATAAAAAGCTTCTTCACAGCAAAAGAAACAAAACAACAAGAAAGCCCACTGCATGGGAGAACACATTTGGCAATGTTATCTTCAAGAAGGGTTTAATCTCCAACATTTACAGGGAACTCAAACAATATAACAAAAGAAACATAAAGAACCCAATCAAAAAATGGGAAACAGACCTAAATAGATACTTTTCAAAAGAGGACATAGGAAGGCTAAGAAACATATGAAAACATGGGCAAAGTTACTAATCATCTGAGAGATGCAAATTAAAACAACATCTATAAGAATGGCTATCATCAACAAATCAATAAAGGACAAGTGCTGGCGAGGATGCAAGGATGTGGAGAAAAAGGAATCCTCGTGCACTGCTGGTGGGAATGCAAACTGATGCAGCCACTGTAGAGACCAGTATGGAGTTTCCTCAAAAAACTAAAAATGGACTTTCCATTTGACCCAGTGATCCCATTTCTAGGAATATATCCCAGGGAACTAGAAACACCAATCATAAAGGACATATCACTCCTATGCACCCCTATGTTCATAGCAGCATAATTTACAAGAGCTATGCTTTGGAAACAGCCTAAGTGCCCATCAGCAGTTGAGTGGATTAAAACTGTGCTACATGTACAGAATGGAATACTATGATGCTATAAAAAGGAAGGAACTTTTACCATTTGCAGCAGCATGGATGGTCCTGGAGAGCATTGTGCTAAGTGAAATAAGTCAGTCAGAGAAAGATAATTGTCACATGAACTCACTCATTTGTGGAATATAACGAACAACATAAACTAATGAACAAAAGCAGATCCAGAAACAGAGAAGCACTGATGCTCAAAACTTCAGAGGGAAGGCAGGAGACGGTGAGGGTAAGGGGGAGAGATCAACCAAAGGACTTGTATGCATTCATATAAGCCTAACTAATGGACAGGGGAATGAGGACATGAGGGGGGGGGCGGGGAGGAAGGAATAGGAGAATAAGGACTCATATATAATACCTTCATCAATAAAGAAAGAAAGAAAAATGATGGCTCTGGAGCTGTTTCCAACATGCTTTAAAATGTGAGCTGCTGAGGAACTAAAGGTATTATCCACTCTGCTTCCCTTCACTACTTCCAGGGTTGAATTAAAAGAAATTTTAAAACAGGTCTCTTCCTAAGGCTTATCCCCCTCCTCCCCCACTTGCAAATAAACCTAAAGCTGCCTTGTGTAGGAGAATTGTTTTCTATTCATGTCAGAGCAAAAAGTTCTGCCAACTCCCAGACCATGAAAAAAGTTTCCATTTACGGAGGGTGGTGGCAAACCAGAATGAACACTGACATCAGTTGTGGAAATGTTGCTGTTCAGGCAGTCTGTGAGCCCCCAGCTCCCTTTTCTAACCTGAAACAGGCATGTGCTCTCCAACCATCCTGAGAGGGGCATGTGTAATTCCTTCAGAAATAGATGATTCCAACCCAAATAGTTACCACTGACACCTTTGTTTTGTCCACAGCATTCCCTCCAGGAAAGCAGGGATGCCCGAGGGGACCTAGCAGATAGATGGTGCATTGGGAAGAGATAGGTTGTCATCTCACAGGCCCATGGTTCATGGAGAAAGATCACATTTTAGGAAGCCGATTGGAGCTTCCAAAAGCCCAGGGGGCAGAGTTAAAGGGCAGCCTCCTACTTTCCTCTTGTGAAAGTAATGGGTTGGTCATTACAAATATTCATGGGCAATTGGGAGGGCTCTTTAGGTTAGAGGGCTCTTTAGATCCATAGTCACCAAATCCTACGAGTTTGTGTTCCTGTGACTTTTGCATGAGATCCACAGAGATTCTAGGAAGAAAACACTCACTACCCTAGGCCTATTGTTTGTCTACAGATATTGTCTAGAGTTACTTAAGACCTTAAAAACAGTATGTCCAAATGTTGTATTTCAAAGACCATCTATAATACAACAGAATTCTTTGGGATGTTTTCTAAAAATGCAAACTTCTGGGTCCCACTCCAGACATTCTGAGTCACATTTTTTATGGGCAGAGCCTAGGAATCTGAAACTTTAACAAGCACCCTAAAGATTTCCTGTGCAAACTAAAGCTTGCAAATAATTGTCTAAAAGGGCAGAATGTCAGGAGTTTTCTGTTTCAGTTTGCCAAGTGAATCTTAAACAGTAATGTTCTATCCTTTAAATGTTCTCTAAGTATTCTTATCTAATAATGTTTCATAGTTTCAAAACTTCTCATTCAGATGGCTTGCTGTCTTTCAAGGTTAATTCACAAAGATGGATAAATACAAACAAACAAACATACAAACAAACAAAAAACGGCAAAAGATGGCACCACAACATAAATCTTTCTTTTTTTTCCCTCCTACACAATAAAGATTCTTGCCAGAGGAATCTTCCAGACTCCTCCCACTTTCTTTCCTTCACAGGGATATTTTTTTTTTCCAAATAAGCATTTGTATGTCTAATTCCATCGTGGCTGCCTCTCAGGGGACGAAAACTAACAAACCAGGCTTGAGACTTTGCACTCCACTCCTCTTTTCTTTCCCTATATTTAGTCAGTAAACATGTCCCAATGAGTTTTTTGTGTGTAATGTCTCCCTGACCCCAAATTTAAAACTTTGCATCTGTGTCTTCCCCCCCTTCCCCCCCATTTCTGTTGCCCTCACTAGTGAACTCAAGATTAAGGATTAATAGGAAAATTAGTTGCTGTTATGGGGTACTTATACTATGTGCCAGGCTCTGTGCTAAATACTTTAGCTGTATCTCATCTAATTCACATAATAACTCAGTTAGATAGACATTATTTTCTTTTTACTGATGAAAAAAATTGAAGCTTGGAGTGGTAAGTAATTTATCTAAAGTCATATAATTAATAAAGGGTGGATCCTTGACTCTAGGACCACCTGACTTCATAGAGGCTGGTGATAATCTTAATATATAAAGAGGTAATATGCAAATTAGGCCCATTCATAGGGTGGGCGTGGCTGCAGGGGGGGAAGGCACTTCAGGTCTAAGCGCCATTTGCTCCCACCCAGGCAGACTCCCTAGTGACCCACAGCTGAACCCCAATACCGACCTGGGGTTTACTACTTTACTGGAGCTGCTCACCCCCACCCCCTGCCCTAGGACCAGGCTGCCCGCAGCAGGGAGTCCTGCCAGCCCAGGAGAGCTGATTGGAACTGGGGCTGCCTGGAGCCACTGGGGGGCGGGGCTGCCAGAGACAAGTTGGGGTGGGGGTGTGTGTGTGTCTGAGGAGAGCACCTGAAGGAAAAGGAAGCTTCAGCAAAATGGCTGGCCAGGAGCAACAGCTGGGGGTCTGCAGGTGCACTGACAGGCCCCCTGCCTGGGGGGCAGTAATTCGAAGTGGCCAGCCAGGAGGCAGGCAGCCCAAGGGGTACAGGGCAGTGCTGAGCAGGTGCATCAGGCCAAGGAAGGGGTCCGGAGGGCGGGAATCTGCCTCGTCTGAGGAGAGCGAGGGTCTGCAGTGGCCCCAAGACTAGGGAAAGGAGAGGCAATGACTGCAGGTGTCCTTGGAAGGATGTCAGGGCGGAGTGGTTCGGACCCGCAGCCCTGAGTGCAAGGGCACCGCACTGCCAGGTACCACATTGCCAGGTACCCCACTGCCTGGTACCCCAGTGAAGCTCCAGGCGCTAATTGGGCCTGCACTTGAGAGGCCACCACTCCAGCTCCCTCCTTGCCCCAAAAGCAAGCCCATGCCCGCCCCGCCCCCATTTCCTGCCCTCCCCACTGGGCTGCTCCTCCACAGAGAATGCAAAGCCTACCACCTGCTCCCCAGAAGGGAGAGCAGAAAAGAATGGGGGCAGGGGCAGAGGGCAGGGGAGAGGAAAGAATGTGGAGCATCCAAGGTGAAGAGGTGCTTGAGAAGCCTCATGGGGAGTTTTGTTCTGTTTGCCCCATGGCTGTCCCTTAGGAAAGGTGGAGAGCACAGCTGTGAGGGCTCCCTGCTCACTGAGCCCAGTTCCGCAGCCACCTGGAATTGGCCTCGGTTTTCTGGTCTGTAAAATGGATTAAGCATGTCCCAGTGCCTTCACTGAGCTTTGAGGACCGATTGAAATATTATATATAGGGAAAATGAGAAAAGAAGTGAGAAAGAAAAGGAAGGAGAAGTAACACAAAAGAAAAATTGGAAGGAACCTGTAAACCCATTGTCACTTAAATAGGGATTATATTCAATAGTGTTATAATGACGGTATGATGCCAGGTGGGTACTGGAAAGTACCCACTTTGTAAAGTATATGATTGCCTAACCACTATTTTGTAATTAATATAAAACCTGAAACTAATACAAAATAATATTGAAAGTAAAGAAATGAAAATTGGAGTGAAATTTTTATAAATTTCAAAGTTTAAATGAAGGCTGTCAAGGAGAGAAGGGGGAGAATAAAAATATTAATAATGATGTTTTCATTTTACCACTTTTTGTCTTTTCAGTACACAAAAAAGGCAGTTGTCTTTATATAGTGCTTTTATACTTTTTTAAGTCATTATCTCATGTGCATTTCAGGGCAACTTAAAGATAAGATAATTATTCCCTCCACTATTCAAAGAAAGGAAATCTTGGTGCCTTAGCCCAATGATTCAATCATCAAGACTTATTGTAAAACAGGGTTAGTGAAACTTTCTGTGAAGGGTCATATCGGTCATATCTATACTAATAAAAGCCTTGGGGGGTGATCAGGCGAGCAGGCGAGGGCAGTTGGGGTGATCAGGCTGGAAGGGCGATATTTGGGGGCAATCAGGCTGGCAGGCAAGTGAGCAGTTAGGAGCCAGTGGTCAGGGATTGTGAGAGGGATGTCCGGCTGCCGGTTTAGGCCCCTGAAGGATCTGAGATTGGAGAGGGTGCAGGCTGGGCTAAGGACCTCTCCCCACCCCCCAGGTACAAATTTTGTGCACTGGGACACTAGTAGAAGTAATAATAGCAGCTAACACCATGGAACATTTCTGCTGTGTGTGACATTTTGCTATGTTTTTAATTCAACAGCACATTAAATATTTAAAACAATACCATGAAGCAGGTATTGTTATTGTAATTTTCTGTTGTGGATTATGAGGCTCAGAAAAGTTGAGAATCTTGTGCAAGAAATTTGTAATTGTAAATGCTTACTTTAAAAAGAAAGAAAGATCTCAAATAAGCAACCTAACTTTACAGCTTAAGGTACTAGAGAAAGAGAACAAACTAAATTCTCATAAAGATAAGAGTGGAGATAGATAAATTACAGGACATAAAAAGAAGAGAAACAATCAATGAAATGAAAAGTTGATTCCTGAAAAGAGTTTAACAAAATTGACAAAATTTAACCTAGATTGACTAAGAAAAAAAGTGAGAAGACTCAAATTACTAAAATCAGAAGTGAAACTGGGTACATTATTACCAATTTTTATATATATATTTTTTTTTTAATTGACTTTTTTACAGAGAGGAAGAGAGAGGGATAGAAGTTAGAAACATCTATGAGAGAGAATCATCTATCGGCTGCCTCTTGCACACCCCTACTGGGGATGTGCTCGCATCCAAGGTACATGCCCTTGACCAGAATCGAACCTGGAACCTTTCAGTCTGTAGGCCCACACTCTGTCCACTGAGCCAAACCAGTTTCAGCCATTATTACCAATTCTATGCAAATAACAAGAATTATAATAGGCAGGTGGGAGCAGAGAAAGCACAGAGAAAGATGGCCCAGTCTGAGATCTGGCAGTCAGCAAGAGCATGGTGCCCACAGCCCATTACCGCCCCCCCCCCAACCACTCCCCCGCCCCTGCAGCACCATGCCTGCCCTCCTGTAGCGCCCAAAGCTTTCCAATGCCATGGCCAGGGCGTTGCACCAGCATATCATGATGGAGCTGGAGCGCACATGGCAGGAGGAAGAAGAAGTAGATGATGGAACAGAAGATGAAGGTCTTCACCAAGAGAGGCAAAAAAAAAAAAAAAAATGTAGATTGCAGAGAGATTTTCATTAGAGGAAACCAAAGAACAGATCCTAAAGCTGCAAGAGAAGTTTTTGGCCCTTAAGTAGAAGCACCAGCTTTTCTTACAGCTCAAGGAAGTTTTCCAGGAGGAAGAAAAACAGAGGCGAAAGGAGCAGAGTGACATAACCACTCTGACATCAGCTGCATACCCACAGAGCCTGACTGTTCACAGGGGAACTCATCTCCTCAGCATGCAGGGGAGACCTTGGAGGACACAATTGCCCAGGCACCCTCATGGCAGCTGACAGAGCCAAACAGATATTCAGACCCCAAGTGTTTACAACCCGGCATTATGTGGACTCAGCAGCTTTCACAGGGACTCCAGAGCATGGGCAATTCCAAGGCAGCCCCAGTGGTGCCTATGGGACTGCTCAGCCCCTACCTCACTATGGACCTGCTCAAGCAGCCTATAACCCTGGTCAGCAGCTCAGAGCACCTCCAGCCTTTCCTGCAGTGCAATACTTGTCTCAGCCACAGCCACAGCCACAGCCCTATGCTGTGTACAGCCACTTCCAGCCCACCCAGACAGGGTTCTTTCAGCCTGGTGGTGCCCTGTCCCTACAAAAGCAAATGGAACATGCTTACCAGCAAACTGTCTTTTCTGACTCATCCTCCCTGCTCCCTCTGCAGATGCTACCAGCAGAAAAGTCCAACTTTGCTGCAACTAGCCAACCTGGCCTCTGTCTCCCATTCCTCCAGCACAGCCAGAACCCAAGATTCTATCACAAGTGACCATCAAATTTCATCTTCAACCTCACCCCACCTCCTACCTTGCATGAGGGTCCCTGGTATGTCCTAGGCCAATAAAATCTATCTGCCAGCCAAAACTGGTTTGGCTCAGTGGATAGAGCGTCGGCCTACAGACTGAAAAGTCCCCGGTTCAATTCATCAAGGGCATGTACCTTGGTTGCAGGCACATCCCCAGTGGGGGGTGTGCAGGAGGCAGCTGATCGATGTATCTCTCTCATTGATGTTTCTAACTCTCTATCTCCCTTCCTCTGTGTAAAAAATCAATTTAAAAAATTCTTTGGTAAAAAAAAAAAAAAAATCTATCTGCCATTGCAAAAAAAAAAAATTATAATAGTACTATGAATAATTGTATGATAATGAATTGGATGACTTAGATGAAATGGACAAATTCCTGGAAACACAAAACCTTACCAAGATGGAATCACAAAGAAATAGAAAATATGAATAGACCTATAAATAATGAGATTTAATCAGTGTAGCATTTGACAAAATTCAACATCCTTTCCTGATCAGAATGCTCAAACTATGAATAGAAAGAAACTACATCAACAATATAAAGGCCATTTATGACAAACCTACACCTAACATGACTCAATGGTGAAAGACTGAAAGTTTTTTTCCTGAGACTAGGCACAAAGGTCTGCCTTCATTTGCCATTTCTACTCAAAACAGTATTCGAAGTCCTAGCCAGCAATTAGAATGAGAAACAAAAGGCATCAAAGCTTCAGAATACTACATCAACAAGTGAAAATAAGGCGTGCTTCTATATATATGAACAATGAACAATTCAGAAAGGAAATTAAGAAAGTGCCATTTATAATAGCATCAAAAAGAATAAAATATTTAGGAATCAAGTTAGCTAGGGACGTGAAAGACTTATGTACTGAACAACAATAAAAAATCATTGCTGGAAAATATTGGAAGACACTCTGTGTTCAAGGATTGGAAGACTTCCTATTGTTAAGAAGACAATACTGTCCAAAGTAATCAACTGATTCAATGCAATCCCTATCAATGACATTTTTGGAACAAAAATAGAAAAATCCATCCTGAAATTCATATGGCATTTCAAGAGACCCCCAATAACCAAAACAAACTGGAAAAAGAACAAAATTGGGGGATTCATACTTTCTTATTCCAAAATTTACTGCAAGGCAGGGGTAATAAAAAACAGTGTGGGTACAGACATATAGAAATGGATTAGAAAGCCCAGAATAAACCCTCATATACATACATGGTCAAATGATTTTGACAAGAGTACCAAGACCTTCCCTGGTAGTTGTAGCTCAGTTGTTTGGGGCTTCATCCCGTACACAAAAAGATGATGGGATCTATTCCTGTGCAGGAAACAATACCCAGGTTGTTGGTTTGATCCCTAGATAAGACATGGGCTGGAGTCAACGGCTTGATGTTTCACTTCTACACCAATGGTCTCTCTTTCTCTCTAGAATCAATTTTTTAAAAGTGCCAATTCCACACAGAAAGGAAAGTACAGTCTTTTCAAGAAATGGTTCTGGAAAAAATGGTATATCCATCAAAAGAATGAATTGGAAATACTTAACATCATATACAAAAAAAATGAACTCACAATGGACCAAAAATCTAAGTGTAAGAGCTGAACTTAAAAAAAACTCTTAAAAAGAGAACATAGGATGAAAGCCTTTTTAAAATATATATATGTTTTATTGATTTTTTACAGAAAGGAAGGAAGAGAGAAGGAGAGTTAGAAACATCGATGAGAGAGAATCATAGATCAGCTTCCCCCTGCACACCCCCTACCGGGGATGTGCCTGCAATCAAGGTACATGCCCTTAACCGGAATCAAACCCGGGACCCTCCAGTCCACAGGCCAACGCACTATCCACTGAGCCAAACCAGTTACAGCATGAAAGCTTTATATTGTTAGAGTTGGCAATGAATTTCTGAATAGCAAACTAAAAGCACAAGCAACAAAGAATCCTATATAATAAAAGGCTAATATGTAAATTGTCCCATGGGTGGGAGTTCTATCAACTGGGAGTTAGATGTGCCTTAAGCACCAGGGGGGTGGGGGGGCGCAGAACAGGGAGAGCATAGGTGATGTGGCAACTGCATTGGGCAGCAGTGGAGGCTCTGCTAGCCTGGATTGGTGCCAAGAACACAGGGACTGTGGAGGGATGGTGGAGCAGGTGAGTGGGAGGCACCAGGCCAAGGCAGGTGTGAAAGGAGGTCCTAGTCGGTGTTGGCAGGCAGCCAAGTGAAGGGAGGTCCCAGCTGGCAGCCAGCAGCTTCTAGGGACCCTACCTTTGCATAAAATTTTGTGCACTAGGCCTCTAGTAAATATATAAATTGAACTTTATCAAAATTTTTAAAATTGTATTTATGAAAGGACAGTGTTAACAACAACAACAAAAGAGACAAGACACAGAATGGATGTAAATATTTAAAAATCATATATCTGATAAGGGATCAATATCCAGACTATATAAGTAACTGTTACTCAACAACAATAACAACAACAACAACAAAACAATCACATTAAAAAAATAGCCAGAGGAACTGAATAGAAATTTCTTCCAAGAAGATACAGAAATGGCCAGTAAGCACATGAAAAGATGCTCAGCATCACTAATCATTAGAGAAATGCAAATCAAAACCACCATGAGATACCACCTCACACCTGTTCAGATGGCTATTACAAAAAACAAAACAAAACAAACAAACAAACAAACACAAACCACCTAGAAAACATTGTGTTGGCAAGGCTGGGGAAAACTGGAACTCTGTGCATTGCAAGCAGTAATATGTAACAGTGCACCCACTATGAAAAACGACATGGCTGTTCCTCAAGAAACTGAACAAAAATTACTATTTGATCCAGTAATTCTACTTCTGGGTAAATACTCAAAAAAAAAAAAAAATAGAAAGCATGGATTTGAACAGATATTTGTACACCCTTGTTCATAGCAACCTTATTCACAACAGACAATAGGTAGCAACAGTCTAGAATTGATGGACAGATGAATGATAAATTAAATGTGATGGGTATATGCAACAGAATATCATTGGGCCTTAAACAGGAATGGAGTGGTGATATGTGCTACAACATGGATGAAACTTGAAGACATAATGCTATGTGAAAAAAGGCAGACACAAAAGGATAAATATCACATGATTCCATTTATATGAAGAATCTAGAGTACTCATATTCATAGAAACAGAAATAGAATGGTGGTTTCCAGGGGTTAGGGTTGGAGGTTGGGGAGCTATTGTTTAATGGGTTTTAGTGGGGTAAGATGAAAAAGTTCCCGATAGATAGTGTGATATGATTGCACAACAATGTAAATGTACTTAATGCCACTGAGGTGTGTACTTAAAAATTAAAATGGTAAATTTTATGGATAGTTTTTCACATAAAAAATGAGCACTTACACACACACACACACACACACACACACACACACACTCGAAACAACTTTATGCAAGTTGACAGTGAATGACAGACACAGGATTGGAAACTGAGTTCTTAACCACTTTGCCATTCGGTTTACTGTAATGTCTTCTGATTGACAATCTATTCCCTGTGTTTTCTGTCCATTTGTCACACCATTGGTAGAGCAATCCTCCCAGAGAAATGTAGGAAGGGGCAAGAGGTCACTTACATTGTACGTCCAGCTCGAGAGGGTCACTTTTGATGGAACTGACAGGGTTGAAGACCTCACACTGATAACCCCCAGCATCCTCCCTCCTGACGGGATCAATGGTGAGGACGCTGTTGTCCTGGGACAGCTTCATCCTGTCCTTGTGAGATAGAATCTGGTTCTTGAAGAGCCACCGGATGGAGATCCCAATGCCATTTGTGAGGCAGGTCAGGACCACGGTGTCCTTATGCTCTGTGACTGTGGCATTGCTGGCTCGGAGGGCGGGCTTCCTCACTGACTCTGTGGAGAACAGAGGAGGTGAGTAATTGAGAGTGGTTCCTTCCTCAGAGATGTCAGCCAATCACAGGCCACAGTGATCTCTGTAAAGGTCACCAGTGAAGGACTCTGACCTCTGCAGGGTGAGACCTTTAATTCAGGTGACAGTCTGTAAGGAGAGCGCTATACCTCCCCTCTTCCCTCCAGATCACCTCAGGATGACCCCTGGCATGTTGCCCTGAACATCTGTGGTATCAGCACCAGGAGCCTCTTCTCAGACCGTGTGTCCACTATCCTCATCATCAGGTGGAATTTTCCATTCATTAACTTTTAAAATATATAAATTCTTACAGATTTCAGAGAGGAAGGAACTGGGAAAGAGAAATGAAACATCAATGATGAGAGAGAATCATTGATTGGCTGCCTCCCTCACATTCACTACTCAGGATCAAGGTCCAGAATGTGTCCTGACCAGGAATCGAACCATGATCCCCTAGTTCACAGGTCAATGGTCGAAGCTCAACCCCTGAGCCATCAGATGGGATCCACCCATTAACTTTTATGTGAGTCTTTCCCAGACTTTTCTGTGATTTTCTACACATTCACACACACTCTCTCTGGTATGGTGGCTACACACAGAGATGGAAAGGCATTTCCTGTTTGTTAAATAATTTATTAGAGAATGAGAATAAACTAGCCATGACCTTAGGATCTGGAGAAGTTTCAATCTAAAGGATTTCTCAGTCTGAATAGGGCTTTCATTCTCTTGGCCTGTGGATTGAATATCAGGGGCAAGAGGTCACAGTTTGAACAAGAGGTTGGTATGCTTATCTTTCTCCATAAACTACCCTATTTTCCGGCGTATAAAACGACCCACTAATTTTTACAGTTAAAACATAGGTTTAGGCCTATATTCTCTATATAAGACCACCCCCCACTTCTGAGATCTTTTTTTAATAGATCATCTCTCTGACTCTGCCAATCTGAGCAGGCTTTTTAGTAGAACACAGTGTTGTCTTATATGCTGGAAACTACGGTATTAACTGTAGCACTGCTCCTTTTGTCTCCTGAATGGTCTTCTGCGATAAATCTACCTACCTGTCAAGTATGCACCACTGCTCACTGCTCTCCTCAGCAATGCCACATATGCTCCTGTCACACAGGTATGTATAGCTGGTGACTTCAGAGCCAGGACACAACTCAGAGGAGGTTCCCCTGTGGCTCACTCTCTCCCCATTTCCATGCAGCCTGGTCTGTGGGAGGCTGTGGTGTCGGAGGGTGACTCAAAATGGCCAAATTGAGGACAGACCATCCATGAACCTTCACCACAGACCCCTGTCCAGCCACAGAGGGCACAGAGCAGCAAGTCACCAGGTGAGCCTGAAGCAGTATAGGGAGCAGGGATCTGTCCTGCTCACCCCTCCTCACAGGAGATTTCCTCCTTTAGTTTGGGGAAGAGGTAAGCTTGCTCAAAGCCTGTATGTTCTTTGTAGCACATAGAGCAGGTAACAGACAAGAGGTGACAGTAGGAAAGCGTTAGTGACAGAAGAAGCAAGTTGACCTTGAGGACCTCTTGTCCCCTCTGGGAAACCCCTTCTTTCACCACTTGACTCTTTCTCAGGCTGAGAGAGCCCCCTCCTCATTTTCCAAGGCCAGACTCCAGCTCTGCCATGAGAGATCATAAGAGCAAGAGATAAAAATCTACAGAGATGTAGTGGGAGGGCTCAGGGGAAGACTTTGTGATTTGCTTGTGTCCATGGCCACAGGATAGGAGATAGCACCCTCTACGCTCTGTTCTAAAAACCAGACAGTGCTATGGTAAGAGGCACTTACCATAGACAATGAGAGTCTTGACCTTGGTCCTCTAGGGATGAGTGACAGAGTTATGGGTGAGGCAATTAAGTATCCACTATCACCTGCAGTGATGTTGGCGATAAAATGCTCCTGTGTGGCTTGCTGGGCCTCCCAACGATATACTAAGAATACTCTATGCAGGTTAGAGATCGAGTGGCAGGAGAGGCTGAGGTTTGCTCCTGGTAAGTAAGGGTCCTCTGAGGGGGAATTGGTGGTGTGGGGTCAGGGCCATCTGGAGCAAAGAGGAGAAAGCCACACATGATGTAATCAGAGGGAAGAGGAAGCTCCTGGTTTTGGAAGGGCCTCACTCTCCCTTTGAGCTGGTTTTCAGACCATTTGTTTGTTTGTTTGTTTTTTGTTTTTAGATCCAATTCAACTCACACTAACAATCAATTTGAATTACATAAGTGTTATGCAGACTGCTTGCACAA
This sequence comes from Pipistrellus nathusii, assembly GCA_963693515.1. Classification (NCBI taxonomy): domain Eukaryota; kingdom Metazoa; phylum Chordata; class Mammalia; order Chiroptera; family Vespertilionidae; genus Pipistrellus; species Pipistrellus nathusii. Next base: position 36,634,059 of record OY882872.1, on the reverse strand, counting down.
ATTCTCTTTCTGGGGTGTAAAGGAGACTTCCTAACACTCCTGTGAATGTGAAATTAAATGATTTTTCCTTATTGGAATAAAATATGAAATTTTTTTCATATGTATGCAACTTTTTACAATTTGCAATAAATGAAACAGTTAATGGGATGCATGTTACATAAGAAATCTCTACCCAAATGCATGTTTCTGTATTTGCTACTGAAATACAGAGAATGACCTGCCTGTTGACACTACTTCAGTGATCTTGCCTTCTGAGTTGATACCATCACTGCCAAGTATTTCTGCTCTGAGAGCAGTTATAAAATGAGTTACAACAACTGCCCTCCTCTGAAGCAATGGCTGTTTAAGTGCAAAATGCTCTGCGTCCCACACACAACTCTTTCTACCCCTCCAAGCAAAAAGATGAAGTGCTGGTGGCCAACTTTAGCTATCCTGAAACTTCCACTTCACAGTATATTCATACAAATTTATCTTTACTATTGAAAATATTATAAACTAGAGGACCGGTGCACAAAATTTGTGCATGGGGGTATGTGTTCCTCAGCCCAGCCTGCACCATCTCCAATCTCGGACATCCCTTTTAGAATCTAGGACCTCTGGCTTCCAACCGCTTACCTGCCTACCTGCCTGATTGCCCCTAACCACTTCTGCCTGCAAGCCTGATCACTCCAACCACTCCCCTGCCAGCCTGATCGATGCCTAACTGCTCACCTGATGGCTTGATTGCCTCTAACTGCCCTCCCCTGCCAGTCTGGTCACCCCGAACTGTCCTCACCTGCCAGTCTGGTTGCCCCTAACTGCTTTACCTTGCTGCTGGCCTGGTTCTCCACAACTGCCCTCCCCTGCTGGCCTGGTCACCTCTAACTTCTATACCTTGCAGGACTGGTTTCCCCCAACTGCCCTCCTTTGCAAGTCTGGTTGTCCCCAACTTCCCTCCCCTCAGGTCTTGTCTCCCCCTCTACTGTCCTCCACTACAGGCCTGGTCTCACAAACTGCCCTCCCCTGCTGGTCATATTGTGTCCACATGGGGGCAGTCATCTTGTGTATTGGAGTGATGGTCAATTTGTATATTACTCTTTCCTTAGATAGGATGTTCTCCATTAACCTCCTAAACCCTACAGCAACCGCACACCCAGCCTGGTTTTAAAAAGCCTGTCCCGGCCCAGCCGGCGTGGCTCAGTGATTGAGCATTGACTTTTGAACCAGGAGGTCACGGTTCAATTCCCAGTCAGGGAACTTGCCTGCACTCGGGGCTGTATTCCCAGTGTGGGATGTGATGTGTAGAAGGCAGCCAATCAATGATTCTGTTTCATCATTGATGCTTCTATCTCTTTCCCTCTACCCACCTCTCTGAAATCAATAAATATAATTATATCTTTAAAAAGACACAACCATAACCTCCTGTACTTATTGAACCTGAACCCGAGACATTAACTTGTTTGTCCCAGTCCCAAGAGCTGCCCAGATGTGCCTAGTATAGGAACTCCTGGCTACCCTGGGTTTTGGAGTTTGTATCTGTATGTGTGGACCTGAAAAGGATAGATGTAGCCTGGCCTCTGGCAGTGTGGATTTGGGTGGACAGTCTGGCCCAGGCGGGCACAGAGGTTACTCACAGAGAACATTCAGGGTGAATGGGTCACTGCGGCCTGCACTTACTGGGTTCTGGGTTTCACACTCATAGGGTCCTGTGTCATTCCTTGTGACAAGGTGTAAAGTGAGAGTCCTGTTGTGTTTGGACAGCTGCAGAATGACACTGACCAGGAGACTCTGATTGTTGATCAACCACAGGTAGGTGGTGTCCTGAGCCTGAGGTTCACACATTAACACAACAGGGTCCTTGTCTCAATGGTTGTAGTTGTAGTTGTTGCTTGTGATGCTGGGTTTGGGGAAATCCTCTGTGCAGGTAACAGAGAAAGCACTGCCCTGTGTGGTACCTTGGCTTCATCCCAAAGCTTCTTTCATCAGAGTTGACAACTTTTACCTCTCAGCCAACTTGAGTTTTTAAAAGAATAAGGCAGGTCTGTGCATCACAAGACAAACAAATGCATGAGGATCTGAGCACTCAGAGAATTTAAGGCTGCCTGCTCTATTTCTGGGAGAAAAAGCACAGGCTTTCTCATGTGTCAGACAACTATCAGGGTTTAATCACAGAAAGACACAGGAATGGGAGTCAGAGACCACCCGGCACCTGACCTGGTTCCTCACTGACCAAATGACTGCCTGAGTGACTTGGGGTCTCACCTGGAATGTGCAGGTGCAGAGTCCCTTCCAGCTACACAGACCTACATTACTTTCACTGAAGTCTCACATTCCAGGGTTAACCTAGAGATGAGTAATGATGGCCCATCCAATAGTCCTTAAGCCCAAAGAGGACTGGGCAGTGTGTCGTGGAACTGGGTGTCTGAGCAGAAACAGTACACGGAAGACCAGAAGCAAGTCTGGCTGTAAGTTCAGTACTCAGGTTGTTTGGACATGAGGTGGGACCATCTGCACAGGAGTTCACTGGTGACTGACATGAGACAGTGGCCCCAGAAAGAGTAAAGTCCGGGAATGATTTAGAAAAGAGTGAGGGACAGGGGAGCTGACTGGCGGTGGCAGCAAAGCCATGCTCTCTGCCCTTGGTCTGTAATGTCCTTTCTGCCACTGCAGAGGGCAGGGATCCTTCCTCAACACACAGGCAATAGCATGTACAGAAGGGGGACTTGTGGAGATGGGGGAGCATGAACTTGCTGAGTATATGGCCCTCATGGCCCATTTGTGTTTCGTAGTTATGAGATAGACTTTGAGTTGAACTGTGAAAGAATATGTGAAAATCACTATGACCCAAAGATCTAATGACAGTTTTTGGAGGAATATCTGTCGTGAGAGCATGAAGATCATAGATCAAGTTCTGCCATCCAATCAGGTCACACTAGAAGATGCACAGTGGGTTTGATATGAGGGACTCCCTGGGATAGAGAGAAGGTGAGTCCTGCTAAGAGAACAGAAGTGATCAGGGGTGAGTCTAGCTCTCTCTGCTATATAAAAGGAAGGATGACAACGGATTGGTAGAAAGGACATGTTCCATGTTAGTAAAGCTAGGGAGAAGGCTCCTTCCTGTTTCTATGGAAGAAGGTTCCTCCCTGTAAGGAAAAGCCCCCCATATGGCATGTGGCATGTGCTCTTCCTTGTCTTTGTAACTGAGGAAACAACTGGAGTTGAGTCAAATTTATTCAAATTGGGCAGCGTCTAAGAGGAAGGTCAGTGGCTGGTGCATCTCACCATCTGAGAGGATCCCACACTGTGGTCATGATGTCATCATGAGAACACATGTGTGTAAAACGGGCAATGAAGCAGTCAGATGGTGAAGGGTCACCAGGCCCACCTGGGAAAGGTCTCAGGAGCCACTGGGAGGAATGGGTGCCTCACACCAGGATGAGGGTGTGAGTCACGAGTCAGGGGTGAAGAGCATGATAAGGCCCTTGGAGTGGAAGAGAGGCCTTGTCATGACTCACATTGGCCAGCCAGTCTGTGTGATTTACATTGAGTGACTGTAACTCAGTTTTCCCTGAATAAAACAGGATAAATGGTAAATGGTCTCAGGTTTGCCTGTGAATGAACCTTGAATCTTTCACAATTTCCTAACCTACGGCTTGGAATAGAGGAGCTGCCCAATTCAACAGCCTCTGTTATTATTTGTGTCTGTGAGAGAGGATGCCCTGCACAGATCCCTGGTGGACTAGGAGCTTTGAGGAACATCTTCTCTTTTCCTCCCTAAGGAAACTATCTTCCTCTTCCTTCCTATGTTTCCCAGGCAGTTGGCTAATGGCCTGTGACCTTGTCCACGTACTCCCCACACATGGTCTCAAGTGAAGGAGTAGGCTCCATCCCTGAGGCTGAGCTCTGGCTGGTGACTTCCTCAGGAGCCTTGTGACTTGGGCATCTGGGAAATTGTTGCTGCCAGTCAGCCCTGCCCACAGATCAAACCAACTGTCCAGAGGCTACTTGGGTTTCTTGGAGTCAGGATCCCTGAGACAGAGGTCTTGGGGAGGGGCTGCCTGGGTTGAACTTCTGTGTGAGGATGAGCCCTGCAGGGTTGTTCTCTGGGTCATGGTTGAGGGGCTTAGAGGCCTGGATGAGACTGGTCTCCCTCTGTTGAGTCATTTCCCTCAGACTGGCCCTTCTCTCTGTGGAGAATGTCTACAAGGTTGAAATCTGGGAAGGGAGCTCTGACCTTAAGAAGTTTGTCTCCACTGTGTGAGTCCTGCACTAAATGCCCAAACCCAACCTGAGAGATGATGCGGAGAGAGATGGAGGAAAGTCCAGGGCTGTCAGTCCTGTGTGGGAAGTAGAATATACCCCACCCAGCACCCAGAAGTCATAGAGCAATCACTCACGGTATACACGGAGCTGTCCAGTTATGTGTGTGCTCTTAAAAAATTTCGCTATGGCAAATAGGGTGTAGTATCCGTTGTCCTCCAGGGTGACGTTCTGGAACAGCAGGGATCCATTGAGGTATAATGTCTCTCTATGGCTGTATGCAGGCCCATGGGTAATTGTTTGGGTGTCTGTTTCATATGATACAATTTCAAGGTTGCTGTCTATTTCCCCTTTGTACCAGATAAAGCCTCTGAGATCCCTAGGCATTTTGTGGACATGGAGAAGCACATCCTTCCCTTCGGCAGCATTGGGCGGCACTGATTCAATAGTGAGCTGGGCATTGGTGCGCAGGCTCCAGAGGGTTAGGAGTGAGGCTAGGAGAAAAGAGAGAAGTTGATCAATATTTGCAGCCTTGGGTCCTGAGCAGGTGTGTGTGTGTGTGTGTGTGTGTGTGTGTGTGTGTGTGTGTGTGTGTTTCCTGTGGTCAAGTGCAGCTGCATGGCCACCATAACTTCAGCACTTCTGACCTTATTTCCTGCTTGTAAACTCCAAGGTGGCTGGAAGTCCAGAAATGCTCACAGGCACTGCTCAGACCCTTGTTGACACTAAAGACCTGTGTCTCCACTTTCTGACCTAAACCTGTTCTGTTCTTCTCATGGCACTTGTGGGGACCTGACATCACATCTAGATCTTTCCTTGTCTGTCTCCTCTCCAGAGAAGGTGAGCTCCATGGGGGAAGGGGCTTGTCTGGTCTGTTGTACCCCCAGGGCCTGCTGCAGGCTGAGGTGCCTGTGGGTGAATGAATGAGTGCTCACTGGGTCCTGTATTCTCTGGGCTGCATGTGTCCATTCCTGAGGTTGGTGGTAAAGACAATGCTTAGTGCCCCTGGTTCATTTTTTCTTCTGTCAGCCTGACACAACTTGATATTATTATCATCAGTTTTCAGAAATTATTTCTCAGTGATGAGTAACTTGAAAACTTTCCATAATTGAGGTTTTCCAGCCCCTCACCAGCTCCAGATCATGGGATTGACCTGCTGCTGAGCCCCCTTCCCCATCCTACTCTGCTCCCCTGTCCTCTCTGCTCAGGTCCCAACAGAAGCCCTTTGTCCCCTCTCAGAGCGCTATGCTCCCCAGAAGACCACAGCCAGTCTCTGTCTCTCCTCCTCTTGTCCACCCCAGGGATTGTCTCCCCTCCTTACCAGTCAGCAGGAGCCCCTGCGGGAAGATGCATCCTCTGTGGGCAGGGGATGAGGAGGACTCCATGGTGTCTGTCTGTTGTGTCCGTCCCTCTGTGAGAAGGGCTTGAGGTTCAGAAACACTCACTCACAGGCCCTGCTCTCTACTGGTGGGACCTGCTGAGCCTCCTCTAGGGACAAGATCACTTAGCTGGTCACATGGGCAAAGGGCGGGGTCTGTTCCCAGGACCCTCCCTCTTCCTCCTCCCTTCCTCAGGCCTTCCCTCTCCCACCTTCCTGGTCACTTTCATCTAAAAGCCAGATTCTGCAGGAACCGGTTTGGCTCAGTGGTAGAGCTTAGGTCTGCGGACTGAAGGGTCCCAGGTTGGATTCCGATCAAGGGCATGTACATCGGTTGTGGGCACATCCCCGGTAGGGGGTGTGCAAGAGACAGCTGGTTGATGTAGGAGGTGTGCAAGAGATAGCTGGTCCATGTTTCTCTCTCATTGATGTTTCTGGCTCTCTATCTCTCTCCCTTCCACTCTGTAAGAAATCAATAAAATATATTAAAAAAAATAAAAGCCAGATTCTGGGAATTGCTGAGGCCTCTTTTTCCTCTTCTCCATCCCACCCCCACCCCTATAGGCACATTATCTTTTGAGATAAGCTTGAGTCTTGGACTTGAAGGTGGGGGGTGGTGGCAGAATTCCCTATAGCTCAAGCTGACTGCACAGTAGCTCCCTCTAGAGCCTTCCACAGGGAAGTACCTCGAAGCCTAGGTGGCTGCCACATGCCTGGAATGGCAGGCACAGGATCCTCACTTCTGCTTTTGGTGCAGGGCATTGGCCTCCAGAAAGTCCCAAGAACTTGGATGAAGCCGAACTTGGCTGGGCAGGGTTCTGGTGACTGTGGGCAATGGGTTGGTGCTTAGGACACACCAGGCCAGTGCCTTGCAGACACAGAGACATTAGGGTTCATTAGTACCCCAAAGACTTTGTCTCAGGTATTTGGCTGTGGGAGATGGGTCAAGAACTGCCTCTCATCTTGTATTTGATATTCAAAGGGGAAAAGGATCATTTCTCTCCAGTCATGACAGTTATAGAGAGCCAGCTGCATCAGGATGGTGGGAAGACATAGTGACTGAAAGGCAATCCCTTTCTATGTGGTGAACATGAAGATAATTCACTGGAATGCTCTTTTAAGGACAAAGAAACAACCTCATTTTATCACTAACTGTGGTGCACATATGTCTAGTTAATCATTAATATCCTTTTGACAGTTGTGCTCTTAAGGAAATGGTGAAAGCCACCTTCATGTTTTATCTGAAAATGTTGATTTTATTACCTCCTAGGATTTTAAGCTTTCAGAGTTTCAGCTAGGTCATCTTCTGTGGACATTAATGCAAGTTCTCTGCCCATTTCTGTTACTCTCCCTGTACACAAAGAGTCACATGTTCCATAAGGGCCAGAAAGCTGCTTTCACCATAGAAAGGAGAAAGTGTCCAAATCATGGCACTCAAGGGGGAGATCTGCTCAGGGTGGTGGTGAGGGAGGTTCTTTTAGGACCTGAGGAAGCAGGTGATGTTGGGCTCTGCCATGAACTTCAAATCCAGACCCAGAAGGTTGGATGATGACCTCCCTGACTCCCCCCTACCCTTACCCCTCAGAACACCACTGCTGGGCTGTCTGTGGGGGAACTCAGCCTCCCCTCCTCCTCCTTGCAGTGCAGGACAGGGACCCAGAGCACGTTCATGTACACTGGACCACGAAGGAGCCCAGGTGAGGGAGGGCTTGTGGATATAAGGAGAGAGTCTTATTCCTGGAAGTGGGAGCTGTGAGATGAGGGCCAGTAGGAAGCACACAAGTTGCTTAGTGGCTGCAGCTGAGTCAGTGCGCCTGAGCATTTCCTCTTCAGAATCCAGCCCTTTCCCTGTGAACATTCCATTCCCTCCCCTTCAGTGCTCCCAGCTGAGGCCTCAGTCTTTCCCCACTCAGTCCTATACCAACTCTTTGTCCCCCTCACACTCAGGCAGCTCTGTCTGCCCAACTACCCAGTGCCCCCAGAGCTGCAGAATGGTCAGTATTGCCCTTGATCCCACCAGTCTGGAGGCCCAGTCCTGTCTCCTGGTCAACTGTGGGACTAAGCTCTTGGTCTCCATGTTCTGATTACCGTCACTTGCCAGGAGGTGGCAGCAGCTGAACACAGGAAAGATGCAGGGACAATTGTCACCACCCACATTGTGAGTCTGCAAGGACACATGTGGGGCAGGAAACCAGGGAACAACAGAACTTCCTGCTCATTTCGATGTCAGGAATGTGTGCCTTGATATTTTAACAGAGAATGAATGGATAATTTCTTGTTTTGGAGGACATACTTTTGAGTTTGGAATTACATGTTTCCCTGGTTGTGACCATTAACCTCCATCCCACCCATTGCAAATTAAGCACCCTGGTTCAGGGTTAGTGTTGGAATGAGGCAGGAACAGCCAGTACTGGGGTCCCCTCTGTATTCACTGGGCTGCAGAGAGATGTGTTCTCTGTTGGGAATAGCGCTTCTTCCTGGCAGCAGCTCCCAGCTACCTGGTCCACATCCTACTCCCTGCCTGCACTGCCCCTTCCCAGCCCCATCTCAGCCCTCAGAGCAGATTCTGAGCAGTATGACCCAGACACATTATGTGAGCCATTCACTCACTTTGTTTGCTCCTGTTGACTGCCTGGTGCTGTCCACGACCATGAAGGTTCCCTGAATAAATGTGTGTGTGTGTGTGTGTGTGTGTGTGTGTGTGTGTGTGTGTGTATTTATGTTGATGTACCTCTGCACACTTGTGAATCACAAAATAAAGGGATTTGAGAGTAATTCAACATTTATTTTAAATGCAAGGATCCATGGTTAGGTCTTCTACATGAATTAACAAAGGCTCATGTTGTAGAAAGAATGAATGACTTACCTTTTTTGTCTTTGACATTAGAATGACCCACCCACCCATTTGCCTGCCCTTTTCAGGTCTTCACACTAGAGCACAGCCCCACCCCAGTCCCATGTATCTCAAGCTTGATCCTAAGTAGTGGTTCTCAATCTTCCTAATGCTGTGACCCTTTAAAACAGTTCCTCATGTTGTAGTGACCCCCCAACCATAAAATTATTTTTGTTGCTACTTCATAACTGTAATTTTGCTACTGTTCTGAATCATAATGTAAATCTCTGTGTTTTCTGATGGTCTTAGGTAACCCCTGACAGTGGTTCTCAACTTATGGGTCGCGACCCCTTTCACAGGGCTGCCTAAGACATTCGGAAAACACAGATATTTATATTATAATTCATAACAGTAGGGAAATTACAGTTATGAAGTAGCAAAGAAAATAATTTTATTGTTGGGGTCACCATAACATGAGGAACGGTATTAAAGGGCCGTGGCATTAGGAAGGTTGAGAATCACTAACTAAGGGTATAGATCTAGGCACATCTGAAAAAGCACCTCAGGTAATTTCAAGAATACCGAAAATTTGAGAAACATTTCCTTAAATGGTATAATGTATAGGTTCCACCAGAAGGTCAGATGTGTCCATATTATTGTTACAGAATTTACCAGGTGACCAGAAAATACACACACAGGAGTACTCAGATATATAGGAAAACCCCATTTATTTCCAGATGTGCCAGTACCGTGACTCAGGGGAGCCTGTTTCCAAATCCTGAGCAACCCAATATGGAAGAAGCTTTTTCTGTATATCCTGTGGTTTCTTTGTCCCCAAATAAGAATCAGACTTCCAGACCTTTTGCAGGTTTTGGGATGGGGGCCATGAGACTACACCTAAAGGCCTGGCCTGGTGCCTGCACTGATAACCTCCTCTGGGAGTTGTTTATGGTTCATGGCTTATGGCCTCTGTAAAATGTGATTGTTTAGGTAAATGTCTTGCAAGACCAGATAATTTAGGAATGGGATAATTTAGGACTTGATTATAGGCTAACAAGAATGTGCATTAAAGCTACTTATGAAGTAGGTATTAACTCCCTCCCAAAAATGTATTTTTATGTTCCCCATCATCCCCTCTCTGCACCTTGACCTTCAAACCGATTTTCAACCTCTGGGATTCAATAGAAAACTCAAAGCTAGGGAGTAGGGTGTTCAGGAGCTCATGTCTTTTTTTTTTTTTTTTTTTATCTTCATCACCCAAGGGATTGTATTGTAATGGCAGTCCAGAGATCTAGTCTAGAGTAACATCTGGGGCTTCAGGGCTTACTGACTCTCTGTATTAGCTGTTCTAAAACCTGTTGGCTTTCTTAGAGGAAGGGAGAGGGAGTCTATAAAGGTTTCTTCATTTGCTTCAGAGCATTGGGAGTGGTGAGAAGCATGTTTCAGAGTCCTATCTATTTCTTCTCTAGTTGTCCCACCATCCTTGTTCTGCTCATGTCTGTCTAACTGCCTAACACATCCTCTCAAGGATCATGGCTCTGAATCCTTTTAGGGAAAATGGGTGTTGGTGGGCTCCTCTGGCTACTTCCATGCTGAGGAGGGGCAAAGTTTTCTTTCAGAGCAAAGAGAGCCTTGTTCTTTGTCAGAAGAACCATGAGGCCTGGGCACGGAAGGAGGTGGGCTTGTGACCTGGTGGAGACAAATGGTATAAAATTCAGTGTTATTGAGCAACTGGAACAGCAAGAGTTACAACAAATGGTCTGGTGGAAGGGAAAGAAAACATTTCAGCTCTAATAACTCCTATTGAAATAGAATTTTTCTCCTTAAAACCACACTAATGTTTATTAAAGAGCCAAAATTAAGACCAATTTATCTATTGAATTCAACTTGGTCTGATTGTTTGCATAAACACAACAAGAATGGTAACTGACAGCCTTTGCCAGAATTTCACGATTGAGTCTCAATGTGCCACTTAGGGCAGGGAAGCCAAAGCATCCAGCTGCAGTCAGGCCTGCCTGCTATGTCTGCTGGGTTAACTGAATTCCTCACCTGCAGCGGTTCCACCTGTGCCTTGCCCTCGGCATCAAGGCCCATCTCAGCAACCCTCCTACTCCTTGTGGCCTAGAGTGTGTGGGGGTCCCGCAGGGACACAGAGGTGCCCTTATTGCTTCCCTTCCACTCTGTCCAAACACCAGTGATGTCAGGGTATGTGCCTGCTGCTTCAGCGCCATCTATTTTTAGGGCTACCAAGCAAGATAACAGGCTTTCTCCATCTTCTGTAAGATGTTGAGGATCAGAGTGACTGCGATCCTCAACATTCCCCGTTTTTTAAACTATGAGTCTATCTTATTTCTTGATCCTCCTGAATACACTAGTTAGCCCAATATAGTAGTTAAAGGACAGAACAAGAAAGCATCTAACCCTAATATAGGAGACAGAGTTCAGAGAGTGGGAACTCTCTACCACCTTTTGAGCAACTGCCCCACTTCATGCTTGTTGCTGTAGGGATGGCCAAACTAATAATTTTTAAAAATCAGACTCATGCCCTCTGTCCTTGGGTGAGGGGGAAGGATAAAGGGGCTCCTGGCAAACCCCTTATGATCCAAGGGGGTTGTTTGTTCATATTTGTATGTGCATAACTGTTCAAATCCAGGGGAATATCTTGCTATAAATATTTAACTGGCAAAAAAAAAAAAATACTGATTGGGGTTATGTTTCTTCCACATAACCTGCCATATTGCTCCTTCCGTGTCTCTAAGTGTTAAAGTTCCACCTGAAAATTTCAGAAAGCTGAGAGGAGAGAGGCCAGTTTGGCTGAGTGGATAGAATATTGGCTCAAGGACTGAAAGATGCAGGGTTTGATTCCGATCAAAGCTGCATACCTGGGTTGGAGGCTCTATTCCCAGCCCCGGTTTAGGAGACAATCAATTGATGTGTCTATGTTACATGAATGTTTTCTCTCAGTGTCTCTTCTCCTCTCTACCACTGTATCTAAAGATCAATGGAAAAATATCTTTGGCTGAGGATTAACAACAACAAAAATGCGTATTTGATGCTAGATGCTATAAGGCTGTTGTGATCTGGACAAGGGGATTTGGGTTGCATGCATCAGGCACATGAATTTGCAGAAGTAAGATGCCCGGTCTCCAAGTCTGTAATGGGAGAGCAGGTGTCCTGGTTTGTGAGGGGTGTCTGGAAGGAGGGGCAGGGCATCTGAGTTATGACAGTGTCCCTGACTCTCCCCCCACCCCTTTCTTTCAGGCCTTCTCAATACCACCTTCCTCCTCATGGGCTGTGCATGTGAATATCAAAAACTTTTAGCAGATTTTAGCCATATTGGGACCATGAGAGTGGCTGAGGCCCTCAACATCTTACAGATGGCCCAGGTTGCTGGTGCAAGGATCCTGCTTGGGGCATCTTCGCAGGCCTCCTGCTTGCCTTTAGGGACTGACTTTTTAACTGGACTATACAAACACTCAGACCTTTTTACATAACCAAATAAGGTCACACAGTTGCCTTTTTGCTTTGTCCTGTGGCCCATGAGGATTATGGAAGTGTGGAAGGTGTTAGGTGGACCAAACATGTCCAGGGAGGTGGAGAGCTGGGCAGGCAGTGGGCAGTGCTCATGGGGAAGTGAGCAGGAGCAGGGGGTGGAGGCAGGAGGATCCCTGGCAAAGTGACTATCATGCCCAGCAACCAGAGGAACCCAAATACTTTTTTTCTCCTCCTGCTTCCTGTGGGGACTTGAGTGCTAGCCTGGGTTTAGCCACTGACTGAGAAACCCTGGCCAAATCTCTCCCCTTTTCTGGGCCTCAGTTTCCTTCCCTTTAAAGTAAAGCAACTTATGAATTAGAGCTGAGTCTCATCAGGGTGATTAAAGAACATGATCACTATTGTTTACTTGGTATGTGTCCCTTGCAGTGCTAGTATTAGGATCTCATTCAAATCCTCACCAGACTATTTTTCAAGGAAGAAACTGGTCCTTAGAGGTTAAATTTTTAGGGCCACAAATGAATCCCTCTTGCCTTCCCTGCATATCTCTTTTCCTGCTGAGGGAATTTTGAGACATTTGAAGACCTGAGCTACTTTCCTCTGCACAGCAGTTGTTTCCTTTTGTAAATTGGTAAATAAGGAGGAAAGAGGAAGAATGCTAGTGTAATTCCTCTCTCTGACCATAAAAGGGGCAGCAGATACAACTAAATTATAGAACAATCTTGCCATTCAATGTATTCAAGTTGTGTGTGTGTGTGTGTGTGTGTGTGTGTGTGTGTGTGTGTGATTGCGCCCATGCATGTGTGCGCCCATGAATGTGCGCTCTCACGCGTGTGAGCACATGTGTACCTCGTCATGGGGAATATAAAAGTGAGTATCTCTGCACTGGACCTTGTTTTTGTGATCTCAATTTAATTCATTCCACTGTCTTATGTTGTGGGGAAGCCCACATCAAGGATACTTTTACCAGTACTTCAGGTTCAGTATTTTCTGTGCTTTACCTGAATCTTTCTGACTACAACATTCTTAAATAAATACTGTCACTTCTCTAATTCCACTTAAAGGTGAAGAAACAGGCTTACCTACCTATGGACCCAGTGTCCCCTTTGTTAAAACATGGGTGAGATCTGAAGCACAGGTATCTGCAATTGGTTTCGGAAATCTCACTGGCATGGAGACTTTAATTACTATGGACAGGTTTTGGAAGGGGATTGAGAGGCCAAAGAAGGTCATGGTAAGTGCACTAGGTCTGAGTGAAGACCAGGGAGCCTGTGGCAAGAGGCTGTTAAGTAGCAGAGGGAAGGTTTTGTGGGCAAGTTTTTATCAGTGGGCTTCACACATCCTGTGCATCTGACAGTTGTTTTAGTAGGTAATTTTAGAGGGCTGAGCTAAGACCTTGGTGGGACTGGGCATATTTGCCTTAATCCCACTAGCCAGGTGCTGAGGACATCAATAACCTTCAAAAGGAATTGAAAAGTCCACGGTGGTGGTATCCTTAGTTATTCCAAATAGATGGCCCAATCATGATATCAGAGATGGCACATATTTCCTATGTACAAAAGATTATTTGTAATATAAATATTGGATAAGGAGTGACTTAATGAAACCCCCCCAAACATACCACTTCACCGAAGAAATAGGATATTAGACTGGGAGTGTGGTGATTCTGACCAAGATGGTGGAGTTGGTAAACACTGTGCTCACCTCTTCCCATGACCACATCACAATGACAACTAAATTATTGGACAATTAACCTGGAGGACCATCTGAAGAATAGCCTTACAGAAATCCTATAACTAAGAATATAAAGAAGAACCCACGGTGAGATTGTTAGGAGGGGTGGAGACACAACATGTGCTGGCCCCCCAGTATGAGCTGATAGACAATTGGGAGAGATATATCAGCTGCAGAGATCACACTGGAGGAGTGAGTTGTCTGAGCTCCACATGGGGCTCCCCAGTGTGGAGCACCAGTGCCAGAAAGAGGAGCTCCCACAACATCTAACTGCAAATCAGTGGGGATTCTGTCTGGCTAAGTGAAATGGCAGGCTGCCAGAAATCCAGGAATCCTCTTAAAGGGCCTGTGCATAGACTCAGTCACTTGCAGGCATTCACACTGGGCTGCAGTGAAGGGACAGTGGCATGGAGGTGCAGGGATGCCAGAGACATATAGGAAGAAGCTGAGTTCCGTGTCTTCAAGTTGAAGGCTGTAGGGACAGCTACCGTTGTTCTTATGGGTTGAACCCATCTACCACAGAGCAGGCAGGTAGATATCATCTTCCAAATCTGAAGCTGAATTAGCCTGGGAAACTCCACTGCCACCACCTGATGGCTTCCTGAAAAACTGCCTCACCCAGTTACTGTACTTCTTGAACCTGTTTCACCAACTGAGTCTACAGGCAGTCAACAGGGGGCAGCAGGACCTTGGGTGCCCTGTGCCATTTTCTGAGTTTCCGCAGTCCCAGTACTGGTGGCAGCCAGCCTAAAATTGTGGTGTGGCCTCTCACACACGCCTCCAGTTCCAGGACTGGAAGGTAGCAATTATGGATCACTTTGTAGCCCCTACCAGGTAGCCTGGGCCAGACACTGGCAGTGGCTGACATTGATCTGCACTAGAGCCCTTGCACAAGGCCCTAAAACCAACACATTCATACCACAAGTGGCATATAGAAAGGATGGTCTTAGTACACACCAGAGCCAATAGGGACAAAGCAAACTCTGGGGGTCATCCCCCACAGAGCAGTTTGTATGCTGTGGTCATGGACAATCCTCACAGCCAGTCAACTTGAAAGTCAATCTTATCCACTGATGTACCCACTGTGATCAAGGCTTGGCAATAATAGGAGGGCACACACTACACACACAAAGGACACTCTGGAGCACCTAGCTCAGATGAACAAGGAAATGGTGTCTGTTGGACCCACTGGACACCTACTACATAAAGCCACCCTGTTAATCCTGGTAGACATAGCAGATTTACCCAATTCATAGAAACAAACTCAGAGAGGCAGACAAAATGAGGAGACAAAGAAACATGTTCCGAATGAAAGAATAGGAGAGATCCCTAAAAAACTAAACAAAATGTAGGCTAGCAAGCTACCAGACACAGAATTTAAAACAATGTTATAAGGATATACAAGGACCTTAGGGAGAACTTCAACAAAGAGATAGTAAACATAAAAAACAAACAAACAAACAAAAAAAAAATGCACACACAAAAAAAGAACAACACAAAATACAGAAACAAATACAGTAACTGCAATGGAGACTACACTAGAAGGAATTAATAGCAGATATGATGAAACAGAGCATCATATCACTGACTTGAAAGCCAAGTTAGCATGTAATACCCAATCAGAGACAAAAAGAAAAAATAATAAAAATAATGAGGAGAGTTTAAGGGACCTCTTAGACATCATCAGGTGTAACTTTATTCACATCATAGGTGTGCCAGAAAGAAAAGAAAGAAAAGAGAGAGCACAAGAGATTGAGAACCTATTCAAAAAAAAAAAAAAAAAAAAAAAAAAAAAGATTGAAAACTTCCTTAACCTGGCAAAGGAAATAAATATTCAAATCCAGGAAGTACAGAAAGTCCCAAGCAGAGGCACTTAAAGAGGCCCACAGGAAGACATCTCATAATTAAAATGTCAAAAGTTAAACACAAAAAAAGGACCTTAAAAGCAGCAAGACAAAGGCAGACTATCAGCTGATTTCTTGATAGAAACATTTCAGGCCAGAGGTATTGGCATGACATAGTCAAAGTGATGACAAGCAAAACCTAAAGCAAAAACTACACTACCCACAAGGCTATTATTTACACCTAGAGGCCCTGTGTACAGATTTGTGCACTGATGGGGTCCCTCAGCTTGGCCTGCTGGGATCAGTAGACCTCCACACATACACCACACATGTCCACACGGTCCCCTCTCACTCCTTTTACTCACTCACACTCTTTTCCTCACCACTATCCTGCTGGTACCATGTTTGAATCCACTAGGATACAATATTTTGTTGGCCTACAGAAAATTAAATGAAATTCAATTGTCCAGACAAAATATTTACTATTAAAACTGGTTTAAGTATAATTAATATATTTTAAAGTTATTACCATATGGCTATACATTGTTTTTGACCTAAATTTACAAAAGATTTATTTTTATTTTGATTTTTTAAAATATATTTTATTGATTTTTCACAGAGAGGAAGGGAGAGGGATAGAGAGAGACATCAATGAGATAGAAACATTGATCAGCTGCCTCCTGCTCGCTCCCTACTGGGGATGTGCCTGCAACCAAGGTACATGCTTCTGACAAGAATCATACCTGGAACTTTTCAGTCCACAGGCTGACGCTCTATCCACTTAGCCAAACTGGTTTCAGCACAAAAGATTTATAATACAATATTTTGAGCAAATATATGTGACAAACATCCCAAAGTTTAAATTTCAAAAGATGCCTGAAACATTACATGGGAATCTTTGCCAAATAAAAAGCCTATCTAATAAAAGAGTAATATGCAAATTGACTGTCATTCCACCATACAAGATGGCTACTCCCATGTGGTCAAAGATGGCTACCCTCATGTGGATACAAGACGGCCACCACATGATTGCCTGCAGGGGAGGGCAGTTGTGGATGATCAGCCCAACAGGGAAGGGCATTTGAGAGGGACCAGGCTTTCAAAGGAAGACAGTTGGGATGATCATGCCTGCAGTGGAGGGCAGTTGCAGGGACCAGGCCTGCAGGGGGGCCAGTTTGGGGGGAACAGTCCTGCAGGCGAGGGTAGTTGGGGGTGACCAGGCCAGCAGGAGAGGGCAGTTAGGGGTGATTAAGTCTGCAAGGGAGGATAGTTGGGGGCCACCAGGCTCACAAGGGAGGGCAGTTAAGTGTAACCAGGCAGTTGGGGGTGACCAGGCCTTCAGGGGAGACAGTTAGGAATGATCAGGCCCGCAGGGGAGGGCAGTTAGGGGTAACCAGGCTTGCAGGGGAGGGAAGTTAAGAGTAATCATTCCAGGTGGGGAGCAGTTAGGCGTCGATCAGGCTGGAAGGGGAATGGTAAGACGGTGATCCGGCTAGCAGGCAGAATCGGTTAGGAGCAATTAGGCTGGCAGGGGAGTGGTTGGAAGTCAGAAGTCCTGGATTGTGAGAGGGACTAAACGGATAGTCGAACATCCCTCGAGGGGTCCAAGATTAGAAAATGTGCAGGCTGGATTAAGGGACACACACCCCCCCAACCCCTCCACCACACAAATTTTATGCACCAGGCCTCTAGTTAATAATTATAACTATGTGTATATACAGATAGTAATATTACAATGAATGTTCTGGAAATTTGGGTCTGCTCTAGGAAGGAACTTACAAAGATTCAGAGCTGAATTCAAAGAGGAGATTCTTAGCAGTAACAGTTATTCTGTCAGTGGCACTGGACAAACCTTTTAGGGTTGCTGAAGGAGGAACTCATGAGGCCAAAATGGGTAAAGAATGATAAATTTATTGTAACATTTGCTAGCAGAAGGGCTGACGCCAAAACAATATCAGCAGTGCAGAGGAGGAAGAACGGGTTATTGTTGTCTCTTCTAAAGGTCAGTCAGAGCAACCAGTGGGACCAGCTGCAGGTGGGGTCCTGGTGTAGCTGGTCACTGGAACCTGGGTGAGATTGTTTACTGGAAATCGAAGGCTGTTAATCATGAACACTAAAATGAGAATCACAGGAAAAGCAAAGGGCATTAATCATCAGACCTGCAATGAGAATAACAGAAAAGTCACCAGGAGGGGAAATAGCCAGTAGGGGAAGTAATGGAGTGCAAGAATGTACCCAACATTCTAGGGAGGGGCTAAGGACGCAAGAAGAGCATAATGGAATATAAAAATGTGCCTAGCATTCCAACCTTTTTTTTTTTTCTTCCTTTTTGTCCTGTAAGCTGGGGTTGATGAGGGATGCCAATCTTGTTCTTCTGTAGCTTCATCATGCTTGGGTGGAGTGTAGAGATGTCCTTAACTGGTTGGTGTTTGAGGGAGATGTTATCTAGTGTAGGTGTGGAATAGCATCATTGCCCCTATGGATCTACTGGTAATGGTTTGAATGTGGATTTAGAGGAAGGTGGAGAGAGCTCTTAGGATGCACAGACCAAAAATGAGTGCCAGGAAGAGCATTGAAAGGTGAAAATGCTGGCCTTGGGATCTAAGTTCAGTGAGGAGTCCCTTCACTGTGTCATAGAAGGGCTCTGGGAGAAGACTGAAGTTTGTAGCCCAGAGGTGAAAGAACCTAGGGAACCCACGATAGGCGAGTATTTCTAGTATAGAGCAGGAGACAGCATAAGGCATTTATGGTCCAAGGTAATGGCTCAGCTTTGTGGGGTGAGAGTGAAACTGAGGTAGCTGACTGTGGTTTGGGACAATTGGGCTTTATGAGGGGAAGAGTGGCAGCCCTGGTCAGGCACCTACATAGAGTGAGAAAAGAATGGACAAAGGGATGTGTAGTAAGATGCAATGCAGAGGAGAGGTGGCTAATGGCTGTGAGATTAGTTTGTCAATGCCATAATAGAGAATGCGGAGGGGACAAGGGTCCCAGCGTATTTTGGGATGGCAAAATACATGGCCCCGGTGTGAATGAAAGGAGAGATGGGCTTACCTGCCAGCACAATCATTACCCAGTAATGTAAGTCTGTGGGGTTTTGTCAGGGCCTGGGCAGCTTCAATATTCTGAGAAATCCAAACTGGATCTAGACTATCCGAGGTGCGACCTGGGGGAATCACATTACAGTCTGGTTTCCAGTGGCCATCTCTTCCACACCTTGGGCAGGGCCCAGGCAGGGGTTTGAGGTTTGGGCAGGACTTGGTCCCGGTGTCAATTCCTGCTGCATTTGAAGCATGGGCCCAGAGGTTTAGCCCTTGACTTACCCTTGGTTGAAGGACCAGCACTTCCTTTGTGGTTTGTGAGAGTGGTGGTTAGGAGCTGGAAGGCCTGTTTCTGGGCTCAGCTTTGGCCTGATCTCCCCTTTGTTTTGGATTTGGGTTTCCTTGTCTCTATTATTAAATACTCTAAAGGCCAGGTTAATGAGGTGTTTATGATGGATTTGTGGACCCATGTATGTTTTTTTTAGTTTGTGGCATATGTTGGGGGCTGATTGGGATATAAGATGGAGTTAGAAGAAGGGTTTCTTTCGGGGAGGTGGGGCCCTAGGTGGTAACTTTCTGTAAGGCCCCTATGAGGTGGGAAAGGAAGAGAGCTGGATTTTTATCAGGGCCCTGAGTGATTTCATTAAGTTTCTCATAGTTGACTGCCTTATAGGCAGCTGTTTTGTTTAGAGTGCAGAAATAGTTGTGTGTGGGGTGGGGTGGGGTAGGGAGGTGATGGGGGAGGGGTGAGATTCAGGCCTTAATGCTTGTCATCTGCTTAGAATAAAAAACACCACATTCTTTCTTTATGAGGGGAGGGGCTGTATTCCTCCCTGTAGTTTCTGAAAGGCATGACTAAAAGATTCTTGAGGCTGCAGTTAAAGGGATAGCGTTGAGGATGCCTATTTACCACAGTGACCAAACAAGGCTTTGGAAGCAAGAGGCCTTGGTAAGAGAGTAAGCAGTCCATGTTTAAGAAACATTTAATTCTTACCTGTCACATTGAGGGCTACCTTGGGCTCCATCCCTTTAATGGTGATGCTCTTCGAGGGGTCTGTCTGGCGTGTTGAGCCCCATCAGCTGAAGGCCACTGTGTGGGTAGACTCTGATTCTGGGCATCTTCCTTTTCCTCTTCCTGTGGCTAGAGTTGTGGCAGAGGGGGCACATCCCTTGAGTACAAGCCTCCAGGACTTCCCACTGGATATGTCCATTCCAGCTACATCATCCCCCTCAAATTCTGGGTGAGTGAGGGGGCCGAGAAGGAGCAACTCAACAGGAACATCAAGGCTTGGACCCGCCAGATCTGATGCTGGTACTTTTCACAGGGGGGAATGGCTGCTGCCCCTTCAAGTCTGACTGCATTTACCTGCACCAGATCCCTGACAATGCAGGGTCCTGGGATCCTCCCTGCCTGTCCTTGTTTCCTCCCTGCCCAGAGAGCACACAGCCAGCCTCTGAGAGTGAGGTGCTGGGCTCAACAGTCTGCTGGAGGACAGGAGGGCTTCCTTCATTTTCTCTGTCTTAGGTGTTAAAAACACTGAAAGTTACATCTGTTAATTGCCCAGTGGGGGTCAGGGGTCCTAAGGCTAGTTTTGGTCATTTTTTCTAATGCCTGAGGCAGTCTATTGGATAAAATGTATTCCAAAAATTTTGGCCCTTTAACACACCCAAATAATTTTTTTTTTTAAATGTATTACTTTCCTTAGAGATAAGATGCTAAGGTTTGGGTGATAATGAGCTCCATTCATTATAGTGGCAGGACTGTTAGGTAAGTGCAGGCAAAGAAAGGGTTAAACAGCTGCTGCTCCCTGGAAAGAGTGAGTGGAGGATGGAGGAAAGCAGCTCCTGTTTTCTTAAGAGGGCTATAAGCAATAGCAAAACAAATTTAATTGAAGACCAAATTTAATTGTAATCTCTATAATTTAGAGATTCTTTTATAGACCAGAGTTGATATTGGGGAAGAAAATTAATCTCTCTTTTTTCAAGTTTGAGTTTCATATTTTTGTAGTTATTTAGGAGATAAATCTTGTTGTTTTCTACTTGACAGAGAAGAGAGGAGATTATAGGAGAGAATGGAGAGAATGGTGCTATGGTTAAGAGTGAGAGCAATAGGTGTTGGGACTAAATGATCAGCTTGGTCAAAGAAAGGTTCACCAAGAAGGGAGTACATTGAGGAAGGTTTAGAATGAAGATAATTTGGTTAGTGGTGGAGTCCTGACAGTGAGAAGGGTGACTGTGGAGAGGAAGAAGGCCTGGACATAGGAAATCTTGGACCCACTGTGTGACAGGAATTGTTTAAGTCCTTTAGAATATTAAAATTGAAAGTTCCCTTTTCAGGCCAGTGTGAATCCTTGTCTAATTTACATAGTGGATAAGGCTCTTTGGCTGGATCTCCATGGACAGGACAAAGGAGATATCCCAGAGTGACCCAAAGGAATACCTCATGGTGTAAATTAGAAAGAGGAGGTACACAACAGGGGGAAACCTGGGGAGCAATACTAGGGTGAGGGTGTCCCCACTGTATAGTCAGGCTGGGAGGGAGGAGGAGAGTCCAATCCACATGACAGGTGTCCCTGCAACAAGGAAGACTGTGGGACCTGGTCCAGGGGCTGAGGCCAGGCTGGAGAGGATTTCTGGCCTAGCACTAAGTCTTTTGTCCGAGATGGTAAATCAGAAATCCAAAAGGGTGATCCCTTTATTTCTTACCGGAGATGACATGAGCCGGTGTTGAATGCTGGGTCAGCAATGGGGAAGCGAAGTTTCCAGTCCAATGTGCTCCTTGGCTGATTCAAAAAGACCCAAATTAGGGAGTCCTAATGGAGGTCGTCAATCATGTCACAGGAGTAGGATTCAGAGTTAAGTCCAGGATGAGCTGCCACTGCTTTCTGCTCTCTGAGTAGCAAACTCAGAGTGACTAAAGCCCAGGCTATGACGCCCCTTCCAGTGGAACCCTCCTGAGTTTTAGCACCAAAATATTAGGGTTACTGAAGGTAACCCACCAGGCCAAAAAAGGTAAAGAATACAAACTTACTAGCGGCCCAGTGCATGGATTTGTGCACATTGAAAATAAATTAATTAGCCAAGACCGGTTTGGCTCAATGGATAGAGCGTCAGCTTGAGGACTGAAGGGACCCGGGTTCGATTCTGGTCAAGGGCATGTACCTTGGTTGCGGGCATATCCCCAGTAGGGGGTGTGCAAGAGGCAGCTGATCAATGACTCTCTCATCGATGTATCTAACTATCTCTCTCCCTTCCTCTCTGTACAAAATCAATAATATATACATATATATATTAAAAAGATGCTCTAAAAATTAAATATTTAAAAAAAAAAGGAAAAAAAATAAAATAAATTAATTAGAAGGTGGCCAGTAGAACTGAGAGAGACAGCCAGACACTCTCTGGAGTCAGCCTCTGGTTTTTCCCTGTCTGTCTGCATTTGGGGCAGTGACATGGCTCAAAGGGTGTCTTCTGAGTGAATAGAGTGCCTCGGGCATGTGGGGTCCCTTGGCCTAGCTTATGGGGATTAGGCTGAAACTAGCTCTCTGATATCCCCAAAAAACCGCCACTGCCAAATCATGGCAACTTGGCAGCTCCTGCATTGATTATCTGCCCCCTGGTGGTCAATGGGCATCATACCTACCGGCCAATCAGATGGTCACTCGGACTTTTATATATAGATGAGTGACCTGGTGCATGAAACCTTGCACTGGCATTGGAGGGTCCCTCAGCCCTGCCTGTACCTCTCAAATCTGGTACCCCTAAGGGGATGGATGTCTGACTGCTGGTTTAGGCCTGATTCTTATGTAGGATTGGGTCTAAAGAGACAGTCAGACACCCCTCTCGAAATCTCTGCAGGCTCCTAACCGCTCACTTGCCTGCCTGATTGCCCATTAACTACTCCCCTGCTGGCCTCATCGCCCTCTAACTGCCCTTCCCTGCCAGCCTGCTCACCCTGGAACTGCCCTCCCCTGCCAACACGATCGCTCCATACCTGCTCTCTCCTGCCAGCCTAATTGACTCTCACCCACTCTGCCTTGGCCCCCATTACTGTAGCTTTGTCCGGAAGGTCATCCGGAGATGTCTGGTGTAATCAGCCTTTACCTTTTTATTAGTATAAATTGTAACATCTGCTAAGAGAAGGGCTGAGGCCAAAACTGCATCAGCAGCTCAGAGCAGGGGGAGCAAGATGTTTTGTCTCTTGTAAAGGTCAGTTAGAGTAATCAGTGGGACCCATTGCAGCTTGTGGCCAGGTATAGGCGGTCACTGGAAACTGGGTGAGGCTGTTTACTGGAAAAGGAAGGCCATTAATCCTGAAACCTGCAATGAAAATAACTGAAAAAATTACTGGGAGGGGCAAGAGTCTCCCGGGGGCATAATGGAGCCCAAGAATGTACATAACATTCCAGGGAGGGTTAGAGCCTAAGCACATCATAATGGAGTGCAAGAATGTGCATAACAAAGCCTACAGTAATAGTTCCCTATGGGAGGCATCTGGCAGTAGTACTCCAGACATTTGAAATCCACACATTGGGGAATTTATGAATTCTTCTCACTACTCCTGCACCCAAACCCTGGTCCTGTATTGTCTACTTCTACCTTATATAAGTGAACCTAACCACCTCCTTGGTGCTGACACCATTACACTGCTCTCAGCTTACTGTGAGATGATGTAATAACATTTATTAAACTCTCACAATGCTTTTGGCCTGCCTCCTATAGACGTGGACCTAACATCTACCAGTCTCTTGAGATAAATAGGGGAGGTAAAAGGATTTGGTGGGCTTTTGATGTTCTGAAACCACCTCTTTGGCCCTGTAAAGACTGCATTTGTAAAACTGAAGCATCCATCTTACATAAAAACTGCTGTTTGAAATTTTAACCCTGCTATTTGGCTTCTGTAAATGCTTGTTTGCTTAAATAATAAGGAATATAAGACCACTCCCACTTCAGAGAGGCCATTAAACCTTCCCTGGATGAAGTTAACAGTGCTGGCACCAGGCCAGGCCTTTGGTGAAATCTCAAGGCCCTAGCACATAAGGGCTCTTTAAGAATTTGCAAAGGGGACCAGAAACACCCCATATTTGGGAGACAAAGAAGGTAAAAACATATAAATAGGGAAAGTTCCTGCATGTTGGGGTCCAGAATTTGAGAGACATTTTCCTCTGGGCCCGCAAGTAAGAAAGTAACTCCATCTCTCTAAGTTGGTTCTTCTCTGGTTTGCTGTAACAAAACAAGGACATTATTATTATGTTTTTAATTTATCTATTTTTAAATATCTCAACAACTGGGTTGCTACCCAAATATTGGCAAAGGACTGGAGGTTTGCAAAGGGCTGTTCCTCTGATTTCTGCAACAAGTTTGTTAATTTTCCCAAGATAATAGGCAGCTCTCCAAGGAAGAACATGGGCTGCATTACCAGGTGAGCCCCCAGGTCCTGGGTACAACTCCCAGCCAGGTTACTATGTTCTTTCTTTAATCAGAACAGAACATTAATAGTTTATAGAGCATGCTTAATAATTCTTTCTAAAGGCTCAATGCACCAATTTGTGCATGGGGGCAGAAAGGGGATGGGTGGCAGGAGGGGAGGTGGAGATGGAGGAAGAGGGTCAATGGGAGGTTGGCTATGGGAGCATACTGACCACCAGGGGCAGCTCTTGCATTAAGCCTCTGTCCCCTGGTCGTCAATGGGCATCATAATGACCAGTTGTTCTGGTCATTTGGTAGTAATGGTCACTCAGGCTTTTAAATATATGGGTAATTATACGTAATCCTCAGTATTCTATTTTGCCCCTAACATCTGTAAACCAATTAAGTCAGTATTATTAAATTATTTTCTATAAACTATTTCTAGGAATAAGAATGTGGTCAATAACCAAAAAATAATTGTGGAGGTCTTTATCTTGCAAAGGAAATAGCAAAAAGAGGCAGGGTTAAGACAAGACTCAATCAGCTGACAGAAGAGTGGAATGTGATGAGAATTCAATGGAGATTTAATAGAATGAGGAACAAAAACTAAAGAGAGACTATAACTATGTTTTGTTTATTTGTTTGCATAACATGTCTGTAGCAGAAATGGCTGTTATGAAGGGAGGGGGCCTTTTGGCTAGTTAGTCTAGTTGCTGACGATAATAACCTATAGTCTATTATAGTGCATATTTTTCAGTTAAAATTTCTACAATTAATGTGCCTGAGAAGGAAGCTTTGGATAATTCTTTAGAGATTTTACAGTTTGTTTCTCTCTTTAGTTCCACTAAATTGGATCAGCTCACTTTGATTTTAATAAGATATCAGGAGGATGGACCATTAATAAAAAATTTGGAACTCAGTTATGACAATATTCAGTCCAACCCAGGAATCCTTTAACCTGCTTTCTTATTGTTGTTCTTTGTTAGAGGAAAAGATAGGATTCCTCTGAGTCTTTCTCGGCTAAATAGTGGCCCATCTTTAATATTAGAAGCAAAGTATTTTGCTGGGGTAAAAGAATCAGAGCTTGTTCTTTGGTATCCAACAGCTAGCTGTTGTAACAGGGATGTTGTGTCTTTTTGGGAGTCTAGTAATTTTCTAGACTTGAGCATAAAACCAAACCACCCTCTTGTAGGATTAGAGTGGAATATCTAGAAAATTTGACATAATTTCAATCAGCTTTTAGTATCTAAGACAATAGGTGGGACTCTACATATCCCAAGGCTTTACTGTCCAAGTAAACTTTAATGTTCCAGGTGAAAGCAGAGCCATCCACTGTCTTTTTCTACTGCAATGCTAAAAAAGGCACTACATAATCTATTACTGGAGAATATGGGCAGTCACAGCAATGGTTGAGAAAAGGTTTGTGGATTTGGTACTACAGAGTGTCTGGAGATAACTAGATTGTTTATAGCTGAGATTTTTGTATAAACTTCCCTTTTACATTTGGTTTCTTTACTGGAAAGATAGGAGAATTACAGGAGCTCATACAAGGAATTATAAGCTTCTTCTTTTTCATGGAAATTTTAATTTCTCCTAAACTATTAATAAGAAGGGGAAATGCCTTCGTGTAGACCACAGAAGATTTATGCTTGTTTCTGTTTTGTGTTTGTTTTTTTCTAAATCACATTTTGGTTTCTTATAATCCTTAAAGTGGGTAGACTTCTCTACAGGAGTTTTCTTGCAAGCCTTATTTAGTAATTCTATTGCTTTTGCTTCTGGAAACCAGTAGGTATGTTAACTGCGATAAATTAAAATAGCCAGGATTACATGTTCTTACAGTTAAATTTCTTTGTGAACCCATGAGGTTCCCAGATAAAATGGGGAACAATTGCTTGTTCCTCTCTGGCTAAGACCAACTTTTCTCCAAAGGGAGCTGTTAGGATTCCTTTGTGTCCATAGGGAACAGAAGTGGAGGAGACAGAAGGGAAAGGAAGAAGAGAGGGGAAGGGCAAGTCTGAACAAGGAAGCTCTGAGAGCAAAGGACATAGTGGAGGAGGTAGAGAAGAAGGAAGAATGAGGTGTAGGCATTTATCACTTCAGAAGAGTTCAGAGACAGTCTCTAATATTGCTTATTATTTTTTTTCCAAAATTTGATCTGTTCTTCTACACATTTCCCATTCATTCCTTTTCATTTTAGAGGCTTTTTAAAAAAAAAAAATTTTTTTGGCATGAAAACATTAATCTGGGCAACCAAAGGCAACTGCATTTTGACCATTTTATTTTATTAAATCATATTTTTATTTACTTCTGAGAGAAGAGGGAAAGATAGAAAACTTAATGAGGAGGGAGGATCATGATCATTTTTCTCCTTGCATACCCCCAATGGGGATGGAACATAAAACTCAGGCTTCCCTTGACCAGAAATCAACCTATGACCTCCTGATGTAGTTTGGTAGGGGTTTTTTTGTTTGATTTTTTGTTATTAGTCCTCACTCGAGGATATTTCTTCCAATGATTTTTAGAGAGAATGGAAGACACAGGGAGAGACAAAGAAAATCACTGATGGGAGAGAGACACACATTGATTGCTTACCTCCTACATGCTTACCAAACATGGTTGGGGACCCTGCAACTGTGGTATGTGCCCTTGTTCTGAATTGAACCCAGGACCTTCGTCTTCAAGCCATCACTCTATCCACTGCACAAGACCAGCTAAAGCTGACCACCTGGTTTATAGATCAATGCTCAACCACTGAGCCACACCAGCCAGGTGCATTTTAACCATTTTAAGTTACTGTAATTTCTAGATAAATCTTCCTGTTTCTATAAATCACTTGTAAGTCAAGGCTCTCTCTCAGTCTTTAAGAACACCTGAGATTTGGGCTGGAGGGAGGATGTGCCCCTTATCTTCAAAACTGAACAACTTCAGCTCTCATTTATACAGTGAATGTTTTTTGTTCAGACTCTCAGAAAACAATTCCAATTGAAATGTCTGAGTTAAAAAAATACAAAACACCAGCCATCCATTTTCCATTCTGTCACACCTTAGCCTTGGTTCTGTCAACACTTAACCTTACTTCGTTCCACTTTGAGGATTTAAAATACAGTTCAAAGAAAGTCAGATCCTCTACTACAAGCAAGGGAAAGCCCTGGCTCCTAGAGACAATCCAATCTAGTTTACCAGATGGGGGGGACGAAGAGGTTAATGGGCTCAGTGGACCTCTTGTTGTATTCTAGCACTGGGTCTGGGTCCATAGGGTGGTCCTCGATGAGCCTCTTTGGAATCCTGCCGCAGTAAAATAATTGAAGGTCAAAGTAAGAAACTTTAAACTGGTGAAGAGTTTTTGTGAGTTTACTTGAGCTAAATTATCGACAACAGCTGGGAAGCAAAATCTCAATGGATGGAGATAATGTCCCAGAGAATGGCAGTTTTGTGTCTTATTTCATACATTTCAATCAAAGGTCAGAGGCAAGTGGGTCCTTGAAATCCATGGGTGATAGATTAGGGATGTGGAGAAAGCAAATGGGGGACCCCTGGGACTGGATGAAAAATGATACACATCTTTGACCTAGGTGGGCACAGGATAACTAACAGTCAAAGGAAAGGGGAGTTTCCCTGACATTCCATAGGAACATCATAGCAGATGCAAGGGACATTAGACAGGGTCAGTTAAGGTCAAGACTGACTTTTGCTAGGGAAGATTCTAGCCTAGGACATTACTGGGTGCCATAAACTGCTGTTAGTTAAAAGTTTTAATTTCACACCATCATTTGTGGTCGCTTTAGTTCCATGAGTTTGCAAGGCCACCACCCAAGCCTCCCCTGAGCTTGTTATTATGTTTAGTGAGTGGCCCCTTTGGGTCCACACTTCACCATAACGTTTTGTAAACACACTATTTCAGATTAAGGAACTTCCTTTTATTTCTGGCTTATGAAGTTATAACATAAATAGAGGGTGAATTTTAGTTGGAGGTTTTCTTAAAGGTATCTTTTGAAAATTTTACATGGTTTTTCTCTTTTAAACTTTTAGTGCTATGAATTACAGTGACTTTTATACTGTTAAACTGTTTCTGAAACAAACCCACATTTCCTGCACATTATGTTTTTTATTCATTGCTATTGAGTTACTGTTCATGAAGGATGTTCACATATGAGAATATTAAGGCTGTTATTTTTCCTTTCTGAGTTTTGCTTGGGCAGGCTAAATAGCCATCTCAGACAATGATTAAAGAACACTGCATTTATCTCAGGAAAGAGGGACGGGAGATGGGGATATGCAATTGGAAGGACTACACAGCACTGAGCAAAAAGTGTTGTATCCATGATGGCAGCAAAAATGTACTTAGGATTGTGAAACAATGAAGGGCATAGAAGAAGCAACAGAGAAGCCTAGTCTGGGCCGCCTTGGCTCTCTGAGAAGTCAGAGAAAAGTGTCTTTGGAAAAAATTTCAAGGGGTTTTCCGAGGCCAAGATGCCACTGTCCCTTGCTCCCCTGGTTGCAGGCCCTAAGGGATCCCTTGGAGGTTGGGGGAGTATGTGCTGTGGAGGAATGAGAAGGCCCAGCTCCTTGGAGGGAGTGCACATGGGTCCTTTATCCTAAGCATATTGATCTCTTTCTTGCAGGTGGAAATCTTAGGGGAAATCTCAGGGGAGGGTCTGAAGAGACTATTCATCAGCTTTCCAGGTATATTCTTTCAGAGTTGTGGTCTCCACTGATTGGTCGATGCCAGGGCAGGAAGTTATTAGTCAATGTAATAGATCCTAAGGCAGCCCTGTATCACTTGTCTTTTTTTTTTTCTGCTTTTCTGGGCCTGGAGCTGAAATACAACTGAAACCCAGATGTTATCTTAAGGGAGGAAAATGTCAGGGGGTCTATACTGCCTGAAAAGCAATATGAAAGGTGGGGGGTGGGAGAAAAGGGGGGTGGGCAGAGCTTTTTTTAAAAAATATATTTTATTTATTTTTTACAGAGAGGAAGGGAGAGCAATAGAGTTAGAAACTATAAGATTCTCCCTCCTCCCCACTGGTGGGCGAAGCTATGACATTACTGGCATCTGTCACAGAGACATCTCCAAGACATTGAGCCATCGATTGGCGCCTCCAAAGTGTCCTGGAGCCTACCCCTTCCTGTTCTGCCCTGGGTCCAACCCTCCCCTTAAAAGACCCCCAGACCAGCCACGTGCTGCTGATCCTCCATGTCCAGGTGGCAGCCCGGCTGGGTCCATCCCCGCCTCCCAACTCCTTCAATTCTGATTTCTCTATCTCCGTAATGAGACCTGCTCATTACTGGGGAATAAACTTTAGTTTAAAACTCCTTGGTGATCAGTTTCCTGCGCCTCTAAACTTACAGAAACATTGATGAGAGAGAAACATTGATCAGCTGTCTCCTGCACACTCCCTACTTGGTATGTGCCTGCAACCAAGGTACATACATGCCCTTGACCAGAATCAAACCTGGGACCTTTGAGTCCAAAGGCCGACGCTCTATGTCTTGCAGAGTTCCCAAACAATCAAACAATGCAGAAGGAGAGTTTGGAGAGACTTAGTTTATTCATCGCGAGATGGGTTTAGAGAAAATGATTTCAAATTCTAAGCAAAGGTACAAGCAGAGCTTCCCTTTTCATAAAGGAGCCAGCTCTCTGTGCAATTAGTGGTTATCTTGCTGCTTTCCTTGGAAACAAACACAGCTAAATTTATGGGCATACCTGGTCTTGACCTGCAAGGTCAGACAGCTAATTTTATCATCATTCTTCAAACAGGCTAATGTGTTACGCCCAGACTTCGTGATCCCCAAGGACCACCAGGGAGCCGAGTCCGATGCAATAAACAAAAGAGCCTTTTCCATGCTAGCATGGGCCCCCCCACTCATGCCAGCAGCATGGCGGAAGAGCGCGAATTTCTTCCAGTCTAGGAGTTTTACTCAGGTCGATGGTGATGTCACTGCCTCGGCTAATCCTGATTGGTTGGGTGAGGGCTAGGGATAACTCCGCCCTGCGGGGCGGAGTTGGGAGCTCATCCTCACCCCGCCCTGCCTTCTCATTCCCCCCTTGTCTCATGTGCCTAGTCAAATCATTGACTCAGCCTATTTCCTTTCAGCATAAACAACAAATACAGTTACCAAGACCCTTAGTACCACAGTTCCCATCAGTATTGTCCTCACTAAGTCCAGTTCCTCTCCTGCAGGCATCAGTTCTCCTCTTGGCCTGTAGTTGCCAGGATCCAGGCCATGCAGGAACTGGGAGTCATGTAGTCAGGTCTGGGTGCCATCTACTTCTACAGCAGTGGGCGTGCTCAGGATAACAGTGCAGCATCCCTTTGAGTCCTTGGGCAGCGAATTTCTTCACCCACATTGAGTTCCGGGGCTACAGGGTCTGCGGTGGGCACTGGCAGTGCATCTGGAACAAGCAAACTGCAGAACCTGTAAGGACTTGAGCAAGGGAATGGTTACCATACATGATCCCCTCCCAAAAAGGGGAAACTTGTCCTAGTAAGGGGTACACCTGGCCCTCAAGAGGGCAAAGGACAGGGGGTTGGTCCAATTTTCACCCATTCTAGGACACATTTAATTAAATCCCTTTTTCTAGAGTCTTACTTTTCCTGTCTTAAGGCTAGAGCTATACTCTGAGATAGATACCTTAGCTACCAAGGTGGGGCTGTTATCTGATACTGGCAGCCCAAATCTATAATCTCCTGGAGTAATCTCGTGACTACTATAGAGGCAGTTTCTGTCTTAGTGGAGTATACTTCAACCTAATCTGAAGTGTCTACAAAAACTAGACCTTAATGCTGGTGGTTTAATCTTCGAAATCCACCTACCAATGCTCTCCTGGGGAAGTTCCCTGGACCCGAATTTCCAGGGGACCCCCTTACCTTGCTTAGCATTTACCTGTGTATAGACAATACTTCTAGCAACTCTGCCTCACAGAAGTTCAGAAGTTTTGGTGACACTTAACCTGGTGTCACCGGGCAAATTGACCTAGAGCCTCTGGGACCAACAGTCTTGTCATCTGGAGGGTCCATCAACCATCTGGTCCTTCAGTGGCTTGCTTCTGTTCAGCCGATTCCTTCCGGCTGCAGTTGGTAACCCTCTTTTCTCTGTGGATGGCACAGTGTCTCCATCAAAGGGCCTGGATTAAGGCCAAAAGTTCTGGAACTGTGCCCAAATGGTGTGGTCCAGAGTGACTACCACTGCCCCTGCATATCAGGTCCCATTCTGAACATAACTGCTCCCATCCGTGAACAGTCCCTTGTCGTCTGTTACCTCTGTGCAGTCATGAATGGGTTCCTCCATCATCATCTGGAAGCAGGCTGGCAGGGTTGATGGCCAGAGTCTTATGAATCTGGACACAGGGCTGGTCCAGGAGAAAAGCCTGACCCATCCAGGTTAGCTCCTGGTCTAGAGTCCACTTATCTGCCTCCTTCACCAGCAATGCTGTGGTGGCCACTGCCTGGAAGCACGCTGGCCACCCCGCTGCCACAGGGTCCAGTCTCTTAGACAGATAGGCAACAGGTCTCTTCCAGGGACCTAGAGTCTGAGTGAGAACCTCTTTGGCAAAGCCTCTTACCTCACTCATGTAGAGGTGGAAAGGCTTCATGACGTCTGGAAAGGCTAGGGCAGCTGCTGAGATGAGAGCCTCCTTTAGCTCCTCAAAGGTCCATTGTCCAGTTCAGCAGCTGCGTTCCTTCTGTACATGTTTCTTCTGAGGTCCATAGTCCTTCTTCAATGTCCAAGGATGCTCCCTGCTTTCTACAATAAACATACTAATTCCTTCCTATTAGTTGCTGGCCTTTTAATTTCAAATCAATTTCTAAACTTTCTTTCTATATAACTATGCCTCAAATTTTAAAGAAAAGGCAAAGGAGGAGGGAGCAGGTCCAGTACTCTGTTCCCAGGCCTCCAGCGGCTTGAAATTTAAAATGCCACATTTTTCCTACAGATATAGGTCTATCTGCATTTCTAAGCCTCTTCTACTCCCCCCGCAGAACATCGGTGAAAATTGTCCAAGCAGTCGCAGGGGGTTAAATCATACAAATAATTGTTTTAACACAATTCTAAATAAATTATAAACCTTTGTGATAAAGTCTACTTAAAACTACACACATGACTGAAACCAAAAATGATTCCCGAAGTTTAAACAAAATACAAGATGCAGGTACATCCCAAATTCAAACTTACAATGCAAAGCAAAACAAAACAGATCAAATATAAAAGTTTCATATGTTACATTAAACATGACTTCAGAAAAACTGACTTAAAAAATACTGCATCATTGACTTAAAACAATTTTTTTAAGTTTAAGCATTACATACTTTTTCATCTGACAAATGAAAATAAATCAATCCTTGAGATATTTGATCATTACTGCTTATTCTTAACACATAATACAGTTTAGCCTGTCATATTCTAGGCATCTAGTTACTGCAATTAACTTTTCCTAATTCAATTTATACTTTGGACTTTTAAAGCTGGCAAGTCAAATATATTTGGCATTTTTTAAGATTAATAACATTACATTTCTAATACATCCTGCTTAGCTGATACCAATGACAAGGAAGCTAAACATTGTATGCAAGGCCATCTAGGCAGCTTCACCACGTTATCATTTGCTCCACCCTGCAGATCACTGGAATTCAAATGCAAATGAACACATTCTTTAGCTAAAGACTCCCGGCCACGGACATTACCATCTAGTTTCCACCTCAAGGTGGGAAATTGCAAAAGCTGGTACAATGACTTGGGAAACCAGTTTCAATTTATCTCCCAGTTATCTCCACCATTTTTAAAACTTATTCTGTACCCAGAAAAGCGTTTTAAGCACAGCTCAAAACTATGCGCACTCGTTTTGAACTGGCCTTTTTTCTTTACTGAGCACAGAGATTCGCCCTTGAGCTCTTCTTCCATAGGATGTTGCCACAGACCCGAGGCCTCCACGCCAGCCCAGGCTCCCAGGGCCCAGGCCCCCAGAGAGAGGCTGCTTTGGCCGTCCCAGCCACGCTGCTCAGGCAGCCCCCAAGGAGAAAGCGCGGGTCGCCCCAGCGGCTTCCCGGCTCCGCCTCCCCTTCTCCAGGCAGCCAGCAAATTAACCCAGGTGCCTGCTCCCCGAGCGAGGCCACCACTGCCCAGCCGCGCTCCACCGCGCAGACTGAGCCACGCGGGAGCCCCCCCTCCGGCCCAACGCCGCCAGGGGGCCCCGCACCGCCACGCCGGCCACACTTCGCCGGCTCCATCCTGGGGCGCCATGTCGCCCTCAGATACCAAACTCAGACCTGGGAAAGGCTCACTTTCCGCAGGTGAGGCAACGGCTCACGCCGCTCACCTCGTCCTGGAGAGGATTCATTCCTCTCCCCATGAGGGTCCCTCTAGGGCCCTCCAGGGAGGTCAGAACGTCTTCTGATCCTCCTGCCCGTGGCCTTCATGGTGCGTCCACCAGGCGTTTTCGGGCACCAATTCCATGAGGGGTTTTACGTCCCTCCAGAGCGCGCACACACCTACCGCGGCCAGTCAGACTCTCCGGATCGGGTTCCTCATGGCCCTAGGGATCCCGGACGAGCCCCCATATGTTACGCCCAGACTTCGTGATCCCCAAGGACCACCAGGGAGCCGAGTCCGATGCAATAAACAAAAGAGCCTTTTCCATGCTAGCATGGGCCCCCCTCACTCATGCCAGCAGCATGGCGGAAGAGCGCGAATTTCTTCCAGTCTAGGGGTTTTACTCAGGTCGATGGTGATGTCACTGCCTCGGCTAATCCTGATTGGTTGGGTGAGGGCTAGGGATAATTCCGCCCTGCGGGGCGGAGTCAGAAGCTCATCCTCACCCCGCCATGCCTTCTCATTATGCAGACTAGAAAGCAACATTTTATCTAAGAATAAGAGCAGAAAATTCCAAACAGCAGTTTGTTACAAATAGGGGTTTCTTCTCATATCCACCAAGCCAAACCGGTTAGAGCTAGCATAGATTCTTGTTTTCTCAATTTGCCCCTTGCTAGTCATATGGAGCTTTCTGCCCTGATGAGTCTATGTACCTGGCTCATTGTCTTTGCTCTGCTCATGTCTAGCAAGTTTCTTCTGATTTGGTGGTCACCATTGTACTGGCCACACAATGATAGCAGGGGAAGTGTTCCCTCTGTTGTTTTCTGAAAGAGCACCTGGAGGATTTGAATTAATTGATCCTTGCCTGGCTGGCATGGCTCGTGGTGGAGTATCAACCCATGTACTGGGAGATCATGGTTTGATTCTTGGTCAGGGCATGTTACCCAGATTATGGCTTGATCCCGTGTGTGGGATGTGCAAGAGGTAGCCAATCAATCATTCTTTTTCATCATTGATGTATCTATCTCTCTCCCTCTCTGAAATTAAAAAAAAAAAAAAAGGTTTAATTATTGGTTGAATGTTTGGAAAACTTCCTGTCAAATAATCCAGTTTATATGTATCCTTTGTTGGAAGGATTAAAAATATAAACTTAGTTGGTCTATTTATTAATAGGCCTACTCATAATTTTCTTCCTTTTTGACTCAGCTCTGGTTTCATTTTCTTTCTAAGCATTTATCTCTTTTAATCCAATTTTTCAAATATTTGCAATAAGGATGCTCCTCATGTCCTCCTATTGCCTGCTGTCATTGTTTCTCTGTATATTCCTAATATTGTTTGCCAGAACCGAAACCTAATATTGTGACTGGTAATAAAATGTAAAAAGAGCTAGCCAGGCTTGATGGCTTTGAATGGTCAGAGCTATTAACTCATTGACTCTAAGTTGAGTCACTAGTGGTAAAATGTAAAAA
The DNA here is from genome assembly GCA_963693515.1 of Pipistrellus nathusii. NCBI lineage: Eukaryota > Metazoa > Chordata > Mammalia > Chiroptera > Vespertilionidae > Pipistrellus > Pipistrellus nathusii. The sequence continues at coordinate 36,599,317 of OY882872.1, read as the reverse complement.
GAGCTGGCTAAGGGAAACCAAACATTTGTTCCCTGGTAGTAAATTGTAGAAAGAGCTAGCCAACCTTGATGGCTCAGAATGGTCAGAGCTATTCACTCATTGTCTAGTTGAGATAGTGGTGGTGGAGGCAAATTTAATTTGTTAATCAGATGTAAATGTAAGTTGATTTTCTGTTGTTGGAACTTCCAGCCTAAGAGATGTCTTTGTTTCAGAATCTCAATAAAAGGAATGGTAAAAGGCCAGAGAGGGGTTAGTCCTCCCACTAGAGGTGGACTTCCCACCTGGCCCCCATTCTCCCAAATTAACTCTTTTCCAGTTTCTTTTCATTTTAGTGTGCGGCCTTCTCCAGAAACCGGACCCTGAGTGGGTCGTGTTAAGAGATCCCACAATTGCATATTGTTTCTACTCTCCTATTTAAAAATAATTCTACCAGAAGTTTGCTTTTTAAATAATCATCTCTCTTGACTTTGTTGGTTCTAGTACTAATTTAATGAGCCAAATTTGAATGCAAAGGAAGGCTGGGCTTCCTACAGACTTCCTTTCACCTGTTGACACCAAAAGGAGGGGCTGTGAAGGAGTTTGGAGGTGCCTCATGACAAAGTGAGGGGGGAAGAGGCTTTCCAGGTGTGGTCTTCCAGGGTTGTGGTCCCATCCTCTCCTTTTCTCTGAGGGTAAAGGAGTCTCTCAGTGATGGACTCAGTCAGCAGTGTAGTGAGCAGGGCTGGTTGCATTAGTTCATTTTTATTTCTGAATAAACTGGTTCTGTGTCTGTTGGGGATGGGGAGGCTGACGTTGGTTTCTTTGATTCTTGGCCACTGAAGTTCAGCAAAGAGTATGTAACTTCATGGATCTGAAAGGCATGAGAGGTGGTCAATTAAATCATTGTCCCAGGCCAGGCCCTCACCTTGCCTCCTGTGATTAGGCAGCACCTGCTCTCACCACTTGGAAACTTCTAGCTTTGGAGAATTTTTATTTACTGTTTTCTCTGCTTGCTGACATCCTTTGAATGACCATTAGAAGAAAGATTATGCTATTCATACAATGGAAGAGGATACTGCAATGAGAATGAACAACTACAAATGGCTACAACATTATGGATAAGTCTCATGAAACCATTTTGAATAAAAGAAACAACACACATAAAAGGGTATACTGTGTTTTTTAATGTAAGAGCATAAACAGGCAAAATAATCTAGTGCATTGTAGGACAGGATGTGCTTACTCTTTGTAGGGAAGTGACTGGAAGGTTTCATTTTGCAGGGAGATTGAAATATAGTGGCAACCATACTTTGGTAAAAACTGATGTTTGAATTTTAATCCTGCTAAGTCTGGCTCTTGCATCTGATTAAAACACTGGGTCCTTACCTCAGCTTCCAGGTGGAGACCTGGAGGCTAAGGCAATTTTCCCTTGCCTGGGACCAGGCCCACAGGAGATTGATTCCCACTGACTCAGTAGCTTCAGGGATAGAAAATGTAGATAACCTTTAGAGACTAACCCGCTGAGCTCTGCTTCTGCTTATCGCTATTGCAAGATAGGGCCACATTCCAATGTCCAGTAGGATGTGACTGGAAACTGACCCTACGGGCTGTCTCCAGTCTTTAGAATTTAGTCTTTAGGATTTAGGAACAAAAGGAAAATTCTTGCAGTTTAAACCTTTAAAAGAAATTGCCTACCCCTGAAACGGTGCAGTCATTTGGAGTCCACCTGCGTGTGGTGCTCTTGTGGCTGTCCTGGCCAGTTCAATAAATCCTTGCTTGCTTTTTTTTAAAATTAATCATCAGCCTCTGGTGGTCTTATTTTGAACCCAGTGTTCGACCCCATAACAGAGATGACATGTTTTGTTTCTCCATTTCAGTGCTCCTTACCAGCGTGTGCTCAACTTGTGATAATTTTTCATTGTTAACATATACATATCCTTTAAGCACTTTTCAACACATATGTGTGCTCCATTGAAAGGCTCAATGAGAGAAGCTCAGGAAAGTTATTGTCAAGTGAAGGAACTAAGACTTCAAACCCATTGGAATGGACGTTATCCCTTGATGGGGAGAACAGGTTCAGATTGAAGGTAGAGGAGGGAGAATGATCCAATGCCTTCCTTATGTTGGGCATTGTGCTGGTGCCTTGCATGTGTTACCTCATTTCATTCCTTCAGCTTCTCTGTGAAGCATGCAGCATTTCATGTTTACAGACGACCGGGTGAGGATCAGAGAGATTAAATTACATGCCAATGTCACAGAGGAGGTAAGAGTTACTGCCAGGATGCAAACAAAGGATGGGGCTAATTCCAGAGCCCACATTGTTGCATGAAGTAGACCCATGAGAATAGTTAACCAGTACATCTTAGTTTGTTGCTACATTGAGGAACCTTGATTCAAACTTGATCACACTTCTGTCTTTGAGAGTAACCCATTCTCTATAGAGATATGTCCATGAGAAAATGAGCCAGTGAAACTGGCTGGGCTTACCTTGTCAGGTGAGTTGTCAGAGAGGCCCGCACCTCTGAGTTGAAAGAAGAGTTAGCAATTCATGAAAATGCTAAGCTGACTTATAGCTTTCCAGGCTAAGTATTCCTAAGCTGTGGTGATTTCTCACTGAAGGAGAAAGGTGGTTGGAGGGGGTTGGGATGTGGCCCATGATAACTTAAGAAAATCGCTTCTCTCCGAGTCTGTGGTCAGACCCAGCGTGTTAGTACCAGCAGGTGGGATTGGGGTTAAGAGTTGAAGGGGGCAGCAGTAGTGACAGGGAGGCCTCAGTCCATTTCTGATTTTTTCCCCCCAGTTCACAAGGCATTGTTTTTGTTCAGTTGTGTTTCTCAGCAACAGGCATGAGTGGCAAGGAGGGGCAGCACCCAGAGGACCCGGAGCACCACAAGACAGGGAAAGTCCCACCAAAGGAGAGTGCCCACATCCCTAATAGAAGAGGAGGGGAAGGGGTAAGGTGAGGAATGGCTTTGGAAAACATTTACATCTTACTCAGGCCTGCCGGGTCTGGCTGAGTGAATCCCTCCCACGGCTGGGTCTCAGATGGATCTTTTGTGACTAGAAAGGTGGGAGGACCTATGGCAACCTCAGGTTGGGGAATGGAGATCCCCTCTAAAATTTCAGCAGGCACTGAGTCCTTGGGACCAGGTTTCCCTGCTAGGGCAGGGCACGTGTGGAACACACCAGCTGTCACTGGTGATTGCTTTACTTACTGTGGTCGGAAGCTGAGGGATTGTGCTCTGTGAGATCGTGCTGGTCGCTTGCCCTAAACAAATATCAGAGATTGTTACTGCTATTCCCAAGCATAGGCTCTTTGCTCCTTGAAGTAGGAAGGATACTGTCAGCTCATTTATCAGAGTGAGTATTGCCTTTCCCCTTAGGGCTACTCTTCAGTGTACCCACCATCTCTACCAGAGTGCACTCCTTTCCTGCTGCACTAATGTTCATATAGGTCCATCCCTTTTTTAAAAATCTTCATCTTATATTTATTAATTTCAGAAAGAGAAAGGGGTAGGGGGAGGGATAGTAAAATAGAGGAGAGGGGAGAGAGAAAGAAAGAGAGAGAGAGAGAGAGAGAGAGAGAGAGAGAGAGAGAGAGAGAGAGAGAGAGAAAGTACCCCATCAGGTGTTAGAATCCTCAACGTAGGTTTGTGTCCTGACTGAGAATGTAGCCTGCAATCTTTCTATGGTTGCAATCAACCAAGTTCCAATCAACCAAGTCACCTGGCCAGGGCACAAAGGTCTATTCTTTATCAATTGCTTCTGAGCCTATTTCTACATGGACACCTTTTGACTTTGTTGATTCTATTTCATTCTTCATTTATTACCCAAAAGGCCTTTTGTTTCAGCTTTCAAATATATATAAATTTGGAGATTTTAGAGAGAGGAGAGGAGAAGGAGAGATAAAAACATCAATAATGAGAGAGTCATTCATCAGCTGCCTCCTGCAAGTGCTGTTCTGACAACAGAGCCCACAACCCTTGCATGTGCCCTGACTGGGAATTGACCTGTGACCTCCTGGTTCATGGGTCAATATTCAAGCACTGAACCACACAGGCCAGACTGATTTCACATATTTTTAAGGTTCTCTTCCTGTTCTGCCCCTTTGTTTTCCTCTTTCTATCTTTGATGGAGGAAAAACTCGCTTTCTCCTGCTCCTCTTCGTTTACTGACTTTTTTCCTTCTTGGACCTTGGTTTTCCTGACTCTAGGACCAAGGAACATAATCACATCTGCCCCATTTAAACCAGAGGAGGATGGGAACACCATTTCCCAAAGAGAGAGGGGTACAGGAAGCTTGAAGATCAGGGAAGAAGAGGCCTCAGGAATCAGTGCTGAGAAGCAGGGGTTTAGGAAGGAGGAGGAGCAGAACCAGGCCCAGAGACAGAGAGGAAGTCTCCTTCCCTCTCCCAAACATGGATGTCAGCCTTGGAGGAAGTGGGACAAAAGGGAAGGCCATCATACCCTCTAGTCTTTCTGATATACAGGAAGCACACCAGTGCTGCTATACCAGCCAGGATGCCAATCACGACGCCAGCAATAGCTCCATCTGAGAAGACAGGACTTGGTAGTGTTGGATCATCTGTCATGGATAGAAAAGAGAGGAATGAGTGGAGGGGACGTTATTCTACAGTGGAGGTGCCCTGGGAAACAACTCTCAACATGAAGTAGTCTCTACTTGTCCCTGCAAGGAAGAAGTTTCCCTTGGGAGGGTTTCTGTGAGGTAAATAGCTCACTATATCCTTGTATGATAATTATTTTCTCTCATTGCATTTCTAGGTTGGTGCCCAGACTTGCCAAAATCCCATCCTGGTCTTTCTGCCCAGATATAAGTTTGGAGCTTTGGCATTGTTAGAAAGCTGATGGCCATTTTTGTAAGTTATAACTTCCTACCTTTCATGGTTGTATGTTTTTCTGTACCAGGTGTGACCACCATGAATATGTGCCAGTCACTTCTCCTTGGTGGGGACTTAAGTGATTGAAGGTGGTGAATGTACCACCTGCTTTGCACAGACATCCTGCAGGCTCCCAGCAGGGATGTGTAATAAGCCCAATGCTGTGAGCAATGGTTTTCACCTTGTGGGTAACCTTAGCTCAAGGCTCCCCATCAGCCTTGCAGATACTCTCTTGGAAGGCACTGTAGCCCTGGCGGGTGTTCCTCAGTGACTGGAGCAATGCTCCCTGCACCAAAAGGGCATTGGTTCAATTCCCAGCCAGGACACATGCTAGTGTTCCTGATTGGATTCCAGTGGGGGGTGTCCAAGAGGCAGCTGATAGATAATTCTCTCTCTTGCTCTCCCTTCCTCTCTCTAAAATTAAACACACACAAAACACACACACACACACACACACACACACACACACACACACACCAATAACATCAACAACAACATTAAAAAAAAGATGGCATGAATAGCTGCAATGATCCTGAGAAAGAAGGACAAAGTAGGTGCGATCTCAATACCAGATATGAAGCTGTATTACAAACCTACTATTCTCAAAACTTCCTGGTACTGGCACAAAAAACAGACATATAGATAAATGAAATAGAATTGGGAACCCAGAAATTGACCCAAATCACTATGCTCAATTAATATTGGACAGAGGACTCAAGACATTCACTTCAATAAATGGTGTTGGGAAAATTGGACAGATTAATGCCCCCAAAATTGAAACTAAAGCACCAACTTACACCATACACAAAAATAAACTAAAAATGGATAATGGTCCTAAATGTAAGATGGGAAACCATCAAAATCTTGGAAGAATCCACAGACAGCAAAATCACAGACATATACTGAAACAATATCTTTAACCAATACTGCTCCTAGGGCAATGCAAACTAAAGAGAAAATAAACAAATGGGACTTCATGAAAATTAAAAGCTTCTTCACAGCAAAAGAAAACAACAAGAAAGCCCACTGCATGGGAGAACATATCTGGCAATGTTATCTTCAAGAAGGGTTTAATCTCCAATATTTGCAGGGAACTCAAACAATATAACAAAAGAAACATAAAGAACCCAATCAAAAAATGGGAAACAGACCTAAATAGATACTTTTCAAAAGAGGACATAGGAAGGCTAAGAAACATATGAAAACATGGGCAAAGTTACTAATCATCTGAGAGATGCAAATTAAAACAACATCTGTAAGAATGGCTATCATCAACAAATCAATAAAGGACAAGTGCTGGCGAGGATGCAAGGATGCGGAGAAAAAGGAATCCCCGTGCACTGCTGGTGGGAATGCAAACTGATGCAGCCACTGTGGAGACCAGTATGGAGTTTCCTCAAAAAACTAAAAATGGACTTTCCATTTGACCCAGTGATCCCATTTCTAGGAATATATCCCAGGAAACTAGAAACACTAATCATAAAGGACATACCACTCCTATGCACCCCTATGTTCATAGCAGCATAATTTACAAGAGCTATGCTTTGGAAACAGCCTAAGTGCCCATCAGCAGTTGAGTGGATTAAAACTGTGCTACATGTACACAATGGAATACTATGATGCTATAAAAAGGAAGGAACTCCTACCATTTGCAGCAGCATGGATGGTCCTGGAGAGCATTGTGCTAAGTGAAATAAGTCAGTCAGAGAAAGATAATTGTCACATGAACTCACTCATTTGTGGAATATAACGAACAACACAAACAATGAACAAAAGCAGATCCAGAGACAGAGAAACACTGACTCAAAACCTCAGAGGGAAGGCAGGAGACAGTGAGGGTAAGGGGGAGAGATCAACCAAAGGACTTGTATGCATTCATATAAGCCTAACTAATGGACAGGGGAATGAGGAAATGAGGGGGGAGTGGGGGAGGAAGGAATAGGAGAATAAGGACTCATATATAATACCTTCATCAATAAAGAAAGAAAGAAAAAAGATGGCTCTGGAGCTGTTTCCAACATGCTTTAAAATGAGAGTTGCTGAGGAACTAAAGGATTTGTCCACTCTGCTTCCCTTCACTACCTCCAGGGTTGAATTAAAAGAAATTTGAAAACAGGTCTCTTCCTAAGGCTTATCCCCCTCCTCCACCACTTGCAAATAAACCTAAAGCTGTCTTGTGTAGGAGAATTGTTTTCTATTCATGTCAGAGCAAAAAGTTCTGCCAGCTCCTGGACCATGAAAAAGTTTCCATTTACAGAGGCTGGTGGCAAACCAGAAGGCGCACTGACATAGGTTGTGGAAATGTTGCTGTTCAGGCAGTCTTTGAGCCCCCAGTTCCCTTTTCTAACCTGAAACAGGCATGTGCGCTTCAACCATCCTGAGAGGGGCATGTGTAATTCCTTCAGAAGTAGATGATTCCACCCCAAATAGTCACCACTAGCACCTTTGTTTTGTCTACAGCATTCCCTCCTGGAAAGCAGGGATGCCCGAGGGGACCTAGCAGAGAGATGGTGCATTGGGAAGAGATAGGTTGTCATCTCATAGGTCCAGGGCTCATGAAGAAAGATCACATTTTAGGAAAGCGATTGGAGCTTCCAAAAGACCAGGTGGCAGAGTTAAAGGGCAGCCTCCTACTTTCCTCTTGTGAAAGTAATGGGTTGGTCATTACAGATATTCATCCTTGATGATTTTTATGGGCAATTGGGAGGGCTCTTTAGGTTAGAGGGCTCCTTAGATCCATAGTCACCAAATCCTACGAGTTTGTGTTCCTGTGACTTTTGCATGAGATCCACAGAGATTCTAGGAAGAAAACACTCACTACCCTAGGCCTATTGTTTGTCTACAGATGTTGTCTAGAGTTACTTAAGACCTTAAAAACAGTATGTCCAAATGTTGTATTTCAAAGACCATCTACAACAGAATTCTTCGGGATGTTTTCTAAAAATGCAAACTTCTGGATCCCACTCCAGACATTATGAGTCAGATTTTTTATGGGAAGAGCCTAGGAATCTGTAACTTTAACAAGCACCCTAAAGATTTCCTGTGCAAACTAAAGCTTGCAAATAATTGTCTGAAAGGGCAGAATGTCAGGAGTTTTCTGTTTCAGTTTGCCAAGTGAATCCTAAACAGTAATGTTCTATCCTTTAAATGTTCTTTAAGTATTCTTATCTAATAATGTTTCATAGTTTCAAAACTTCTCATTCAGATGGCTTGCTGTCTTTCAAGGTTAATTCACAAAGATGGATAAATACAAACAAATAAACAAACAAACATACAAACAAAAAATAGCAAAAGATGGCACCACAACATAAATCTTTCTTTTTTTTGCTCCTACACAATAACCAGTTCTGCATTCTTGCCAGAGGAAGCTTCCAGACTCCTCCCACTTTCTTTCCTTCACAGGGATTTTTTTTATTTCCAAATAAGCATTTGTATGTCTAATTCCATCGTGGCTGCCTCTCAGGGGACGGAAACTAACAAACCAGGCTTGAGACTTTGCACTCCACTCTTCTTTTCTTCCCCTATATTTAGTCAGTAAACATGTCCCAATGAGTTTTTTGTGTGTAATGTCTCCCTGACCCCAAATTTAAAACTTTGCATCTGTGTCTTTTTCCCCCCATTTCTATTGTCCTCACTAGTGAACTCAAGATTAAGGATTAATAGGAAAATTAGTTGCTGTTATGGGGTACTTATACTATGTGCCAGGCTCTGTGCTAAATACTTTAGCTGTATCTCATCTAATTCACATAATAACTCAGTTAGATAGACATTATTTTCTTTTTACTGATGAAAAAATTGAAGCTTGGAGTGGTAAGTAATTTATCTAAAGTCATATAATTAATAAAGGGTGGATCCTTGACTCTAGGACCACCTGACTTCATAGAGGCTGGTGATAATCTTAATATATAAAGAGGTAATATGCAAATTAGGCCCATTCATAGGGTGGGCGTGGCTGCAGGGGGGTGGCACTTCAGGTCTAAGCGCCATTTGCTCCCACCCAGGCAGACTCCCTAGTGGCCCACAGCTGAACCCCAATACCGACCTGGGGTTTACTACTTTACTGGAGCTGCTCACCCACACCCCCTGCCCTAGGACCTGGCTGCCAGCAACAGGGAGTCCTGCCAGCCCAGGAGAGCTGAGTGGAACTGGGGCTGCCTGGAGCCACTGGGGGGCGGGGCTGCCAGAGACAAGTTGGGGGGGGGTGTGTGTCTGAGGAGAGCACCTGAAGGAAAAGGAAGCTTCAGCAAAATGGCTGGCCAGGAGCAACAGCAGGGGGTCTGCAGGTGCACTGACAGGCCCCCTGCCTGGAGGGCAGCTAATGCGAAATGGCCAGCCAGGAGGCAGGCAACCCAAGGGGTACAGGGCAGTGCTGAGCAGGTGCATCAGGCCAAGGAAGGGGTCCGGAGGGCGGGAATCTGCCTCGTCTGAGGAGAGCGAGGGGCTGCAGTGGCCCCAAGACTAGGGAAAGGAGAGGCAATGACTGCAGGTGTCCTTGGAAGGATGTCAGGGCGGAGTGGTTCGGACCCGCAGCCCTGAGTGCAAGGGCACCGCACTGCCGGGTACCACATTGCCAAGTACCCCACTGCCTGGTACCCCAGTGAATCTCCAGGCGCTAATTGGGCCTGCACTTGAGAGGCCACCACTCCAGCTCCCTCCTTGCCCCAAAAGCAAGCCCATGCCCGCCCCGCCCCCATTTCCTGCCCTCCCCACTGGGCTGCTCCTCCACAGAGAATGCAAAGCCTACCACCTGCTCCCCAGAAGGGAGAGCAGAAAAGAATGGGGGCAGGGGCAGAGGGCAGGGGAGAGGAAAGAATGTGGAGCATCCAAGGTGAAGAGGTGCTTGAGAAGCCTCATGGGGAGTTTTGTTCTGTTTGCCCCATGGCTGTCCCTTAGGAAAGGTGGAGAGCACAGCTGTGAGGGCTCCCTGCTCACTGAGCCCAGTTCCGCAGCCACCTGGAATTGGCCTCGGTTTTCTGGTCTGTAAAATGGATTAAGCATGTCCCAGTGCCTTCACTGAGCTTTGAGGACCGATTGAAATATTATATATAGGGAAAATGAGAAAAGAAGTGAGAAAGAAAAGGAAGGAGAAGTAACACAAAAGAAAAATTGGAAGGAACCTGTAAACCCATTGTCACTTAAATAGGGATTATATTCAATAGTGTTATAATGACGGTATGATGCCAGGTGGGTACTGGAAAGTACCCACTTTGTAAAGTATATGATTGCCTAACCACTATTTTGTAATTAATATAAAACCTGAAACTAATACAAAATAATATTGAAAGTAAAGAAATGAAAATTGGAGTGAAATTTTTATAAATTTCAAAGTTTAAATGAAGGCTGTCAAGGAGAGAAGGGGGAGAATAAAAATATTAATAATGATGTTTTCATTTTACCACTTTTTGTCTTTTCAGTACACAAAAAAGGCAGTTGTCTTTATATAGTGCTTTTATACTTTTTTAAGTCATTATCTCATGTGCATATCAGGGCAACTTAAAGATAAGATAATTATTCCCTCCACTATTCAAAGAAAGGAAATCTTGGTGCCTTAGCCCAATGATTCAATCATCAAGACTTATTGTAAAACAGGGTTAGTGAAACTTTCTGTGAAGGGTCATATCGGTCATATCTATACTAATAAAAGCCTTGGGGGGTGATCAGGCGAGCAGGCGAGGGCAGTTGGGGTGATCAGGCTGGAAGGGCGATATTTGGGGGCAATCAGGCTGGCAGGCAAGTGAGCAGTTAGGAGCCAGTGGTCAGGGATTGTGAGAGGGATGTCCGGCTGCCGGTTTAGGCCCCTGAAGGATCTGAGATTGGAGAGGGTGCAGGCTGGGCTAAGGACCTCTCCCCACCCCCCAGGTACAAATTTTGTGCACTGGGACACTAGTAGAAGTAATAATAGCAGCTAACACCATGGAACATTTCTGCTGTGTGTGACATTTTGCTATGTTTTTAATTCAACAGCACATTAAATATTTAAAACAATACCATGAAGCAGGTATTGTTATTGTAATTTTCTGTTGTGGATTATGAGGCTCAGAAAAGTTGAGAATCTTGTGCAAGAAATTTGTAATTGTAAATGCTTACTTTAAAAAGAAAGAAAGATCTCAAATAAGCAACCTAACTTTACAGCTTAAGGTACTAGAGAAAGAGAACAAACTAAATTCTCATAAAGATAAGAGTGGAGATAGATAAATTACAGGACATAAAAAGAAGAGAAACAATCAATGAAATGAAAAGTTGATTCCTGAAAAGAGTTTAACAAAATTGACAAAATTTAACCTAGATTGACTAAGAAAAAAAGTGAGAAGACTCAAATTACTAAAATCAGAAGTGAAACTGGGTACATTATTACCAATTTTTATATATATATATATATTTTTTATTGACTTTTTTACAGAGAGGAAGAGAGAGGGATAGAAGTTAGAAACATCTATGAGAGAGAATCATCTATCGGCTGCCTCTTGCACACCCCTACTGGGGATGTGCTCGCATCCAAGGTACATGCCCTTGACCAGAATCGAACCTGGAACCTTTCAGTCTGTAGGCCCACACTCTGTCCACTGAGCCAAACCAGTTTCAGCCATTATTACCAATTCTATGCAAATAACAAGAATTATAATAGGCAGGTGGGAGCAGAGAAAGCACAGAGAAAGATGGCCCAGTCTGAGATCTGGCAGTCAGCAAGAGCATGGTGCCCACAGCCCATTACCGCCCCCCCCCCCAACCACTCCCCCGCCCCTGCAGCACCATGCCTGCCCTCCTGTAGCGCCCAAAGCTTTCCAATGCCATGGCCAGGGCGTTGCACCAGCATATCATGATGGAGCTGGAGCGCACATGGCAGGAGGAAGAAGAAGTAGATGATGGAACAGAAGATGAAGGTCTTCACCAAGAGAGGCAAAAAAAAAAAAAAAAAAAATGTAGATTGCAGAGAGATTTTCATTAGAGGAAACCAAAGAACAGATCCTAAAGCTGCAAGAGAAGTTTTTGGCCCTTAAGTAGAAGCACCAGCTTTTCTTACAGCTCAAGGAAGTTTTCCAGGAGGAAGAAAAACAGAGGCGAAAGGAGCAGAGTGACATAACCACTCTGACATCAGCTGCATACCCACAGAGCCTGACTGTTCACAGGGGAACTCATCTCCTCAGCATGCAGGGGAGACCTTGGAGGACACAATTGCCCAGGCACCCTCATGGCAGCTGACAGAGCCAAACAGATATTCAGACCCCAAGTGTTTACAACCCGGCATTATGTGGACTCAGCAGCTTTCACAGGGACCCCAGAGCATGGGCAATTCCAAGGCAGCCCCAGTGGTGCCTATGGGACTGCTCAGCCCCTACCTCACTATGGACCTGCTCAAGCAGCCTATAACCCTGGTCAGCAGCTCAGAGCACCTCCAGCCTTTCCTGCAGTGCAATACTTGTCTCAGCCACAGCCACAGCCACAGCCCTATGCTGTGTACAGCCACTTCCAGCCCACCCAGACAGGGTTCTTTCAGCCTGGTGGTGCCCTGTCCCTACAAAAGCAAATGGAACATGCTTACCAGCAAACTGTCTTTTCTGACTCATCCTCCCTGCTCCCTCTGCAGATGCTACCAGCAGAAAAGTCCAACTTTGCTGCAACTAGCCAACCTGGCCTCTGTCTCCCATTCCTCCAGCACAGCCAGAACCCAAGATTCTATCACAAGTGACCATCAAATTTCATCTTCAACCTCACCCCACCTCCTACCTTGCATGAGGGTCCCTGGTATGTCCTAGGCCAATAAAATCTATCTGCCAGCCAAAACTGGTTTGGCTCAGTGGATAGAGCTTCGGCCTACAGACTGAAAAGTCCCCGGTTCAATTCATCAAGGGCATGTACCTTGGTTGCAGGCACATCCCCAGTGGGGGGTGTGCAGGAGGCAGCTGATCGATGTATCTCTCTCATTGATGTTTCTAACTCTCTATCTCCCTTCCTCTGTGTAAAAAATCAATTTAAAAAATTCTTTGGTAAAAAAAAAAAAAAATCTATCTGCCATTGCAAAAAAAAAAAATTATAATAGTACTATGAATAATTGTATGATAATGAATTGGATGACTTAGATGAAATGGACAAATTCCTGGAAACACAAAACCTTACCAAGATGGAATCACAAAGAAATAGAAAATATGAATAGACCTATAAATAATGAGATTTAATCAGTGTAGCATTTGACAAAATTCAACATCCTTTCCTGATCAGAATGCTCAAACTATGAATAGAAAGAAACTACATCAACAATATAAAGGCCATTTATGACAAACCTACACCTAACATGACTCAATGGTGAAAGACTGAAAGTTTTTTTCCTGAGACTAGGCACAAAGGTCTGCCTTCATTTGCCATTTCTACTCAAAACAGTATTCGAAGTCCTAGCCAGCAATTAGAATGAGAAAGAAAAGGCATCAAAGCTTCAGAATACTACATCAACAAGTGAAAATAAGGCGTGCTTCTATATATATGAACAATGAACAATTCAGAAAGGAAATTAAGAAAGTGCCATTTATAATAGCATCAAAAAGAATAAAATATTTAGGAATCAAGTTAGCTAGGGACGTGAAAGACTTATGTACTGAACAACAATAAAAAATCATTGCTGGAAAATATTGGAAGACACTCTGTGTTCAAGGATTGGAAGACTTCCTATTGTTAAGAAGACAATACTGTCCAAAGTAATCAACTGATTCAATGCAATCCCTATCAATGACATTTTTGGAACAAAAATAGAAAAATCCATCCTGAAATTCATATGGCATTTCAAGAGACCCCCAATAACCAAAACAAACTGGAAAAAGAACAAAATTGGGGGATTCATACTTTCTTATTCCAAAATTTACTGCAAGGCAGGGGTAATAAAAAACAGTGTGGGTACAGACATATAGAAATGGATTAGAAAGCCCAGAAATAAACCCTCATATACATACATGGTCAAATGATTTTGACAAGAGTACGAAGACCTTCCCTGGTAGTTGTAGCTCAGTTGTTTGGGGCTTCATCCCATACACAAAAAGATGATGGGATCTATTCCTGTGCAGGAAACAATACCCAGGTTGTTGGTTTGATCCCTAGATAAGACATGGGCTGGAGTCAACGGCTTGATGTTTCACTTCTACACCAATGGTCTCTCTTTCTCTCTAGAATCAATTTTTTAAAAGTGCCAATTCCACACAGAAAGGAAAGTACAGTCTTTTCAAGAAATGGTTCTGGAAAAAATGGTATATCCATCAAAAGAATGAATTGGAAATACTTAACATCATATACAAAAAAAATGAACTCACAATGGACCAAAAATCTAAGTGTAAGAGCTGAACTTAAAAAAAACTCTTAAAAAGAGAACATAGGATGAAAGCCTTTTTAAAATATATATATGTTTTATTGATTTTTTACAGAAAGGAAGGAAGAGAGAAGGAGAGTTAGAAACATCGATGAGAGAGAATCATAGATCAGCTTCCCCCTGCACACCCCCTACCGGGGATGTGCCTGCAATCAAGGTACATGCCCTTAACCGGAATCAAACCCGGGACCCTCCAGTCCACAGGCCAACGCACTATCCACTGAGCCAAACCAGTTACAGCATGAAAGCTTTATATTGTTAGAGTTGGCAATGAATTTCTGAATAGCAAACTAAAAGCACAAGCAACAAAGAATCCTATATAATAAAAGGCTAATATGTAAATTGTCCCATGGGTGGGAGTTCTATCAACTGGGAGTTAGATGTGCCTTAAGCACCAGGGGGGTGGGGGGGCGCAGAACAGGGAGAGCATAGGTGATGTGGCAACTGCATTGGGCAGCAGTGGAGGCTCTGCTAGCCTGGATTGGTGCCAAGAACACAGGGACTGTGGAGGGATGGTGGAGCAGGTGAGTGGGAGGCACCAGGCCAAGGCAGGTGTGAAAGGAGGTCCTAGTCGGTGTTGGCAGGCAGCCAAGTGAAGGGAGGTCCCAGCTGGCAGCCAGCAGCTTCTAGGGACCCTACCTTTGCATAAAATTTTGTGCACTAGGCCTCTAGTAAATATATAAATTGAACTTTATCAAAATTTTTAAAATTGTATTTATGAAAGGACAGTGTTAACAACAACAACAAAAGAGACAAGACACAGAATGGATGTAAATATTTAAAAATCATATATCTGATAAGGGATCAATATCCAGACTATATAAGTAACTGTTACTCAACAACAATAACAACAACAACAACAAAACAATCACATTAAAAAAATAGCCAGAGGAACTGAATAGAAATTTCTTCCAAGAAGATACAGAAATGGCCAGTAAGCACATGAAAAGATGCTCAGCATCACTAATCATTAGAGAAATGCAAATCAAAACCACCATGAGATACCACCTCACACCTGTTCAGATGGCTATTACAAAAAACAAAACAAAACAAACAAACAAACAAACACAAACCACCTAGAAAACATTGTGTTGGCAAGGCTGGGGAAAACTGGAACTCTGTGCATTGCAAGCAGTAATATGTAACAGTGCACCCACTATGAAAAACGACATGGCTGTTCCTCAAGAAACTGAACAAAAATTACTATTTGATCCAGTAATTCTACTTCTGGGTAAATACTCAAAAAAAAAAAAAAATAGAAAGCATGGATTTGAACAGATATTTGTACACCCTTGTTCATAGCAACCTTATTCACAACAGACAATAGGTAGCAACAGTCTAGAATTGATGGACAGATGAATGATAAATTAAATGTGATGGGTATATGCAACAGAATATCATTGGGCCTTAAACAGGAATGGAGTGGTGATATGTGCTACAACATGGATGAAACTTGAAGACATAATGCTATGTGAAAAAAGGCAGACACAAAAGGATAAATATCACATGATTCCATTTATATGAAGAATCTAGAGTACTCATATTCATAGAAACAGAAATAGAATGGTGGTTTCCAGGGGTTAGGGTTGGAGGTTGGGGAGCTATTGTTTAATGGGTTTTAGTGGGGTAAGATGAAAAAGTTCCCGATAGATAGTGTGATATGATTGCACAACAATGTAAATGTACTTAATGCCACTGAGGTGTGTACTTAAAAATTAAAATGGTAAATTTTATGGATAGTTTTTCACATAAAAAATGAGCACTTACACACACACACACACACACACACACACACACACACTCGAAACAACTTTATGCAAGTTGACAGTGAATGACAGACACAGGATTGGAAACTGAGTTCTTAACCACTTTGCCATTCGGTTTACTGTAATGTCTTCTGATTGACAATCTATTCCCTGTGTTTTCTGTCCATTTGTCACACCATTGGTAGAGCAATCCTCCCAGAGAAATGTAGGAAGGGGCAAGAGGTCACTTACATTGTACGTCCAGCTCGAGAGGGTCACTTTTGATGGAACTGACAGGGTTGAAGACCTCACACTGATAACCCCCAGCATCCTCCCTCCTGACGGGATCAATGGTGAGGACGCTGTTGTCCTGGGACAGCTTCATCCTGTCCTTGTGAGATAGAATCTGGTTCTTGAAGAGCCACCGGATGGAGATCCCAATGCCATTTGTGAGGCAGGTCAGGACCACGGTGTCCTTATGCTCTGTGACTGTGGCATTGCTGGCTCGGAGGGCGGGCTTCCTCACTGACTCTGTGGAGAACAGAGGAGGTGAGTAATTGAGAGTGGTTCCTTCCTCAGAGATGTCAGCCAATCACAGGCCACAGTGATCTCTGTAAAGGTCACCAGTGAAGGACTCTGACCTCTGCAGGGTGAGACCTTTAATTCAGGTGACAGTCTGTAAGGAGAGCGCTATACCTCCCCTCTTCCCTCCAGATCACCTCAGGATGACCCCTGGCATGTTGCCCTGAACATCTGTGGTATCAGCACCAGGAGCCTCTTCTCAGACCGTGTGTCCACTATCCTCATCATCAGGTGGAATTTTCCATTCATTAACTTTTAAAATATATAAATTCTTACAGATTTCAGAGAGGAAGGAACTGGGAAAGAGAAATGAAACATCAATGATGAGAGAGAATCATTGATTGGCTGCCTCCCTCACATTCACTACTCAGGATCAAGGTCCAGAATGTGTCCTGACCAGGAATCGAACCATGATCCCCTAGTTCACAGGTCAATGGTCGAAGCTCAACCCCTGAGCCATCAGATGGGATCCACCCATTAACTTTTATGTGAGTCTTTCCCAGACTTTTCTGTGATTTTCTACACATTCACACACACTCTCTCTGGTATGGTGGCTACACACAGAGATGGAAAGGCATTTCCTGTTTGTTAAATAATTTATTAGAGAATGAGAATAAACTAGCCATGACCTTAGGATCTGGAGAAGTTTCAATCTAAAGGATTTCTCAGTCTGAATAGGGCTTTCATTCTCTTGGCCTGTGGATTGAATATCAGGGGCAAGAGGTCACAGTTTGAACAAGAGGTTGGTATGCTTATCTTTCTCCATAAACTACCCTATTTTCCGGCGTATAAAACGACCCACTAATTTTTACAGTTAAAACATAGGTTTAGGCCTATATTCTCTATATAAGACCACCCCCCACTTCTGAGATCTTTTTTTAATAGATCATCTCTCTGACTCTGCCAATCTGAGCAGGCTTTTTAGTAGAACACAGTGTTGTCTTATATGCTGGAAACTACGGTATTAACTGTAGCACTGCTCCTTTTGTCTCCTGAATGGTCTTCTGCGATAAATCTACCTACCTGTCAAGTATGCACCACTGCTCACTGCTCTCCTCAGCAATGCCACATATGCTCCTGTCACACAGGTATGTATAGCTGGTGACTTCAGAGCCAGGACACAACTCAGAGGAGGTTCCCCTGTGGCTCACTCTCTCCCCATTTCCATGCAGCCTGGTCTGTGGGAGGCTGTGGTGTCGGAGGGTGACTCAAAATGGCCAAATTGAGGACAGACCATCCATGAACCTTCACCACAGACCCCTGTCCAGCCACAGAGGGCACAGAGCAGCAAGTCACCAGGTGAGCCTGAAGCAGTATAGGGAGCAGGGATCTGTCCTGCTCACCCCTCCTCACAGGAGATTTCCTCCTTTAGTTTGGGGAAGAGGTAAGCTTGCTCAAAGCCTGTATGTTCTTTGTAGCACATAGAGCAGGTAACAGACAAGAGGTGACAGTAG
This sequence comes from Pipistrellus nathusii, assembly GCA_963693515.1. Taxonomy (NCBI): domain Eukaryota; kingdom Metazoa; phylum Chordata; class Mammalia; order Chiroptera; family Vespertilionidae; genus Pipistrellus; species Pipistrellus nathusii. The sequence goes on along the minus strand of OY882872.1, from coordinate 36,581,311 downwards.
GAAAGCGTTAGTGACAGAAGAAGCAAGTTGACCTTGAGGACCTCTTGTCCCCTCTGGGAAACCCCTTCTTTCACCACTTGACTCTTTCTCAGGCTGAGAGAGCCCCCTCCTCATTTTCCAAGGCCAGACTCCAGCTCTGCCATGAGAGATCATAAGAGCAAGAGATAAAAATCTACAGAGATGTAGTGGGAGGGCTCAGGGGAAGACTTTGTGATTTGCTTGTGTCCATGGCCACAGGATAGGAGATAGCACCCTCTACGCTCTGTTCTAAAAACCAGACAGTGCTATGGTAAGAGGCACTTACCATAGACAATGAGAGTCTTGACCTTGGTCCTCTAGGGATGAGTGACAGAGTTATGGGTGAGGCAATTAAGTATCCACTATCACCTGCAGTGATGTTGGGGATAAAATGCTCCTGTGTGGCTTGCTGGGCCTCCCAACGATATACTAAGAATACTCTATGCAGGTTAGAGATCGAGTGGCAGGAGAGGCTGAGGTTTGCTCCTGGTAAGTAAGGGTCCTCTGAGGGGGAATTGGTGGTGTGGGGTCAGGGCCATCTGGAGCAAAGAGGAGAAAGCCACACATGATGTAATCAGAGGGAAGAGGAAGCTCCTGGTTTTGGAAGGGCCTCACTCTCCCTTTGAGCTGGTTTTCAGACCATTTGTTTGTTTGTTTGTTTTTTGTTTTTAGATCCAATTCAACTCACACTAACAATCAATTTGAATTACATAAGTGTTATGCAGACTGCTTGCACAAATTCTCTTTCTGGGGTGTAAAGGAGACTTCCTAACACTCCTGTGAATGTGAAATTAAATGATTTTTCCTTATTGGAATAAAATATGAAATTTTTTTCATATGTATGCAACTTTTTACAATTTGCAATAAATGAAACAGTTAATGGGATGCATGTTACATAAGAAATCTCTACCCAAATGCATGTTTCTGTATTTGCTACTGAAATACAGAGAATGACCTGCCTGTTGACACTACTTCAGTGATCTTGCCTTCTGAGTTGATACCATCACTGCCAAGTATTTCTGCTCTGAGAGCAGTTATAAAATGAGTTACAACAACTGCCCTCCTCTGAAGCAATGGCTGTTTAAGTGCAAAATGCTCTGCGTCCCACACACAACTCTTTCTACCCCTCCAAGCAAAAAGATGAAGTGCTGGTGGCCAACTTTAGCTATCCTGAAACTTCCACTTCACAGTATATTCATACAAATTTATCTTTACTATTGAAAATATTATAAACTAGAGGACCGGTGCACAAAATTTGTGCATGGGGGTATGTGTTCCTCAGCCCAGCCTGCACCATCTCCAATCTCGGACATCCCTTTTAGAATCTAGGACCTCTGGCTTCCAACCGCTTACCTGCCTACCTGCCTGATTGCCCCTAACCACTTCTGCCTGCAAGCCTGATCAACCACTCCCCTGCCAGCCTGATCGATGCCTAACTGCTCACCTGATGGCTTGATTGCCTCTAACTGCCCTCCCCTGCCAGTCTGGTCACCCCGAACTGTCCTCACCTGCCAGTCTGGTCGCCCCTAACTGCTTTACCTTGCTGCTGGCCTGGTTCTCCACAACTGCCCTCCCCTGCTGGCCTGGTCACCTCTAACTTCTATACCTTGCAGGACTGGTTTCCCCCAACTGCCCTCCTCTGCAAGTCTGGTTGTCCCCAACTTCCCTCCCCTCAGGTCTTGTCTCCCCCTCTACTGTCCTCCACTACAGGCCTGGTCTCACAAACTGCCCTCCCCTGCTGGTCATATTGTGTCCACATGGGGGCAGTCATCTTGTGTATTGGAGTGATGGTCAATTTGTATATTACTCTTTCCTTAGATAGGATGTTCTCCATTAACCTCCTAAACCCTACAGCAACCGCACACCCAGCCTGGTTTTAAAAAGCCTGTCCCGGCCCAGCCGGCGTGGCTCAGTGATTGAGCATTGACTTTTGAACCAGGAGGTCACGGTTCAATTCCCAGTCAGGGAACTTGCCTGCACTCGGGGCTGTATTCCCAGTGTGGGATGTGATGTGTAGAAGGCAGCCAATCAATGATTCTGTTTCATCATTGATGCTTCTATCTCTTTCCCTCTACCCACCTCTCTGAAATCAATAAATATAATTATATCTTTAAAAAGACACAACCATAACCTCCTGTACTTATTGAACCTGAACCCGAGACATTAACTTGTTTGTCCCAGTCCCAAGAGCTGCCCAGATGTGCCTAGTATAGGAACTCCTGGCTACCCTGGGTTTTGGAGTTTGTATCTGTATGTGTGGACCTGAAAAGGATAGATATAGCCTGGCCTCTGGCAGTGTGGATTTGGGTGGACAGTCTGGCCCAGGCGGGCACAGAGGTTACTCACAGAGAACATTCAGGGTGAATGGGTCACTGCGGCCTGCACTTACTGGGTTCTGGGTTTCACACTCATAGGGTCCTGTGTCATTCCTTGTGACAAGGTGTAAAGTGAGAGTCCTGTTGTGTTTGGACAGCTGCAGAATGACACTGACCAGGAGACTCTGATTGTTGATCAACCACAGGTAGGTGGTGTCCTGAGCCTGAGGTTCACACATTAACACAACTGGGTCCTTGTCTCAATGGTTGTAGTTGTTGCTTGTGATGCTGGGTTTGGGGAAATCCTCTGTGCAGGTAACAGAGAAAGCACTGCCCTGTGTGGTACCTTGGCTTCATCCCAAAGCTTCTTTCATCAGAGTTGACAACTTTTACCTCTCAGCCAACTTGAGTTTTTAAAAGAATAAGGCAGGTCTGTGCATCACAAGACAAACAAATGCATGAGGATCTGAGCACTCAGAGAATTTAAGGCTGCCTGCTCTATTTCTGGGAGAAAAAGCACAGGCTTTCTCATGTGTCAGACAACTATCAGGGTTTAATCACAGAAAGACACAGGAATGGGAGTCAGAGACCACCCGGCACCTGACCTGGTTCCTCACTGACCAAATGACTGCCTGAGTGACTTGGGGTCTCACCTGGAATGTGCAGGTGCAGAGTCCCTTCCAGCTACACAGACCTACATTACTTTCACTGAAGTCTCACATTCCAGGGTTAACCTAGAGATGAGTAATGATGGCCCATCCAATAGTCCTTAAGCCCAAAGAGGACTGGGCAGTGTGTCGTGGAACTGGGTGTCTGAGCAGAAACAGTACACGGAAGACCAGAAGCAAGTCTGGCTGTAAGTTCAGTACTCAGGTTGTTTGGACATGAGGTGGGACCATCTGCACAGGAGTTCACTGGTGACTGACATGAGACAGTGGCCCCAGAAAGAGTAAAGTCCGGGAATGATTTAGAAAAGAGTGAGGGACAGGGGAGCTGACTGGCGGTGGCAGCAAAGCCATGCTCTCTGCCCTTGGTCTGTAATGTCCTTTCTGCCACTGCAGAGGGCAGGGATCCTTCCTCAACACACAGGCAATAGCATGTACAGAAGGGGGACTTGTGGAGATGGGGGAGCATGAACTTGCTGAGTATATGGCCCTCATGGCCCATTTGTGTTTCGTAGTTATGAGATAGACTTTGAGTTGAACTGTGAAAGAATATGTGAAAATCACTATGACCCAAAGATCTAATGACAGTTTTTGGAGGAATATCTGTCGTGAGAGCATGAAGATCATAGATCAAGTTCTGCCATCCAATCAGGTCACACTAGAAGATGCACAGTGGGTTTGATATGAGGGACTCCCTGGGATAGAGAGAAGGTGAGTCCTGCTAAGAGAACAGAAGTGATCAGGGGTGAGTCTAGCTCTCTCTGCTATATAAAAGGAAGGATGACAACGGATTGGTAGAAAGGACATGTTCCATGTTAGTAAAGCTAGGGAGAAGGCTCCTTCCTGTTTCTATGGAAGAAGGTTCCTCCCTGTAAGGAAAAGCCCCCCATATGGCATGTGGCATGTGCTCTTCCTTGTCTTTGTAACTGAGGAAACAACTGGAGTTGAGTCAAATTTATTCAAATTGGGCAGCGTCTAAGAGGAAGGTCAGTGGCTGGTGCATCTCACCATCTGAGAGGATCCCACACTGTGGTCATGATGTCATCATGAGAACACATGTGTGTAAAACGGGCAATGAAGCAGTCAGATGGTGAAGGGTCACCAGGCCCACCTGGGAAAGGTCTCAGGAGCCACTGGGAGGAATGGGTGCCTCACACCAGGATGAGGGTGTGAGTCACGAGTCAGGGGTGAAGAGCATGATAAGGCCCTTGGAGTGGAAGAGAGGCCTTGTCATGACTCACATTGGCCAGCCAGTCTGTGTGATTTACATTGAGTGACTGTAACTCAGTTTTCCCTGAATAAAACAGGATAAATGGTAAATGGTCTCAGGTTTGCCTGTGAATGAACCTTGAATCTTTCACAATTTCCTAACCTACGGCTTGGAATAGAGGAGCTGCCCAATTCAACAGCCTCTGTTATTATTTGTGTCTGTGAGAGAGGATGCCCTGCACAGATCCCTGGTGGACTAGGAGCTTTGAGGAACATCTTCTCTTTTCCTCCCTAAGGAAACTATCTTCCTCTTCCTTCCTATGTTTCCCAGGCAGTTGGCTAATGGCCTGTGACCTTGTCCACGTACTCCCCACACATGGTCTCAAGTGAAGGAGTAGGCTCCATCCCTGAGGCTGAGCTCTGGCTGGTGACTTCCTCAGGAGCCTTGTGACTTGGGCATCTGGGAAATTGTTGCTGCCAGTCAGCCCTGCCCACAGATCAAACCAACTGTCCAGAGGCTACTTGGGTTTCTTGGAGTCAGGATCCCTGAGACAGAGGTCTTGGGGAGGGGCTGCCTGGGTTGAACTTCTGTGTGAGGATGAGCCCTGCAGGGTTGTTCTCTGGGTCATGGTTGAGGGGCTTAGAGGCCTGGATGAGACTGGTCTCCCTCTGTTGAGTCATTTCCCTCAGACTGGCCCTTCTCTCTGTGGAGAATGTCTACAAGGTTGAAATCTGGGAAGGGAGCTCTGACCTTAAGAAGTTTGTCTCCACTGTGTGAGTCCTGCACTAAATGCCCAAACCCAACCTGAGAGATGATGCGGAGAGAGATGGAGGAAAGTCCAGGGCTGTCAGTCCTGTGTGGGAAGTAGAATATACCCCACCCAGCACCCAGAAGTCATAGAGCAATCACTCACGGTATACACGGAGCTGTCCAGTTATGTGTGTGCTCTTAAAAAATTTCGCTATGGCAAATAGGGTGTAGTATCCGTTGTCCTCCAGGGTGACGTTCTGGAACAGCAGGGATCCATTGAGGTATAATGTCTCTCTATGGCTGTATGCAGGCCCATGGGTAATTGTTTGGGTGTCTGTTTCATATGATACAATTTCAAGGTTGCTGTCTATTTCCCCTTTGTACCAGATAAAGCCTCTGAGATCCCTAGGCATTTTGTGGACATGGAGAAGCACATCCTTCCCTTCGGCAGCATTGGGCGGCACTGATTCAATAGTGAGCTGGGCATTGGTGCGCAGGCTCCAGAGGGTTAGGAGTGAGGCTAGGAGAAAAGAGAGAAGTTGATCAATATTTGCAGCCTTGGGTCCTGAGCAGGTGTGTGTGTGTGTGTGTGTGTGTGTGTGTGTGTGTGTGTGTGTGTGTGTTTCCTGTGGTCAAGTGCAGCTGCATGGCCACCATAACTTCAGCACTTCTGACCTTATTTCCTGCTTGTAAACTCCAAGGTGGCTGGAAGTCCAGAAATGCTCACAGGCACTGCTCAGACCCTTGTTGACACTAAAGACCTGTGTCTCCACTTTCTGACCTAAACCTGTTCTGTTCTTCTCATGGCACTTGTGGGGACCTGACATCACATCTAGATCTTTCCTTGTCTGTCTCCTCTCCAGAGAAGGTGAGCTCCATGGGGGAAGGGGCTTGTCTGGTCTGTTGTACCCCCAGGGCCTGCTGCAGGCTGAGGTGCCTGTGGGTGAATGAATGAGTGCTCACTGGGTCCTGTATTCTCTGGGCTGCATGTGTCCATTCCTGAGGTTGGTGGTAAAGACAATGCTTAGTGCCCCTGGTTCATTTTTTCTTCTGTCAGCCTGACACAACTTGATATTATTATCATCAGTTTTCAGAAATTATTTCTCAGTGATGAGTAACTTGAAAACTTTCCATAATTGAGGTTTTCCAGCCCCTCACCAGCTCCAGATCATGGGATTGACCTGCTGCTGAGCCCCCTTCCCCATCCTACTCTGCTCCCCTGTCCTCTCTGCTCAGGTCCCAACAGAAGCCCTTTGTCCCCTCTCAGAGCGCTATGCTCCCCAGAAGACCACAGCCAGTCTCTGTCTCTCCTCCTCTTGTCCACCCCAGGGATTGTCTCCCCTCCTTACCAGTCAGCAGGAGCCCCTGCGGGAAGATGCATCCTCTGTGGGCAGGGGATGAGGAGGACTCCATGGTGTCTGTCTGTTGTGTCCGTCCCTCTGTGAGAAGGGCTTGAGGTTCAGAAACACTCACTCACAGGCCCTGCTCTCTACTGGTGGGACCTGCTGAGCCTCCTCTAGGGACAAGATCACTTAGCTGGTCACATGGGCAAAGGGCGGGGTCTGTTCCCAGGACCCTCCCTCTTCCTCCTCCCTTCCTCAGGCCTTCCCTCTCCCACCTTCCTGGTCACTTTCATCTAAAAGCCAGATTCTGCAGGAACCGGTTTGGCTCAGTGGTAGAGCTTAGGTCTGCGGACTGAAGGGTCCCAGGTTGGATTCCGATCAAGGGCATGTACATCGGTTGTGGGCACATCCCCGGTAGGGGGTGTGCAAGAGACAGCTGGTTGATGTAGGAGGTGTGCAAGAGATAGCTGGTCCATGTTTCTCTCTCATTGATGTTTCTGGCTCTCTATCTCTCTCCCTTCCACTCTGTAAGAAATCAATAAAATATATTAAAAAAAATAAAAGCCAGATTCTGGGAATTGCTGAGGCCTCTTTTTCCTCTTCTCCATCCCACCCCCACCCCTATAGGCACATTATCTTTTGAGATAAGCTTGAGTCTTGGACTTGAAGGTGGGGGGTGGTGGCAGAATTCCCTATAGCTCAAGCTGACTGCACAGTAGCTCCCTCTAGAGCCTTCCACAGGGAAGTACCTCGAAGCCTAGGTGGCTGCCACATGCCTGGAATGGCAGGCACAGGATCCTCACTTCTGCTTTTGGTGCAGGGCATTGGCCTCCAGAAAGTCCCAAGAACTTGGATGAAGCCGAACTTGGCTGGGCAGGGTTCTGGTGACTGTGGGCAATGGGTTGGTGCTTAGGACACACCAGGCCAGTGCCTTGCAGACACAGAGACATTAGGGTTCATTAGTACCCCAAAGACTTTGTCTCAGGTATTTGGCTGTGGGAGATGGGTCAAGAACTGCCTCTCATCTTGTATTTGATATTCAAAGGGGAAAAGGATCATTTCTCTCCAGTCATGACAGTTATAGAGAGCCAGCTGCATCAGGATGGTGGGAAGACATAGTGACTGAAAGGCAATCCCTTTCTATGTGGTGAACATGAAGATAATTCACTGGAATGCTCTTTTAAGGACAAAGAAACAACTTCATTTTATCACTAACTGTGGTGCACATATGTCTAGTTAATCATTAATATCCTTTTGACAGTTGTGCTCTTAAGGAAATGGTGAAAGCCACCTTCATGTTTTATCTGAAAATGTTGATTTTATTACCTCCTAGGATTTTAAGCTTTCAGAGTTTCAGCTAGGTCATCTTCTGTGGACATTAATGCAAGTTCTCTGCCCATTTCTGTTACTCTCCCTGTACACAAAGAGTCACATGTTCCATAAGGGCCAGAAAGCTGCTTTCACCATAGAAAGGAGAAAGTGTCCAAATCATGGCACTCAAGGGGGAGATCTGCTCAGGGTGGTGGTGAGGGAGGTTCTTTTAGGACCTGAGGAAGCAGGTGATGTTGGGCTCTGCCATGAACTTCAAATCCAGACCCAGAAGGTTGGATGATGACCTCCCTGACTCCCCCCTACCCTTACCCCTCAGAACACCACTGCTGGGCTGTCTGTGGGGGAACTCAGCCTCCCCTCCTCCTCCTTGCAGTGCAGGACAGGGACCCAGAGCACGTTCATGTACACTGGACCACGAAGGAGCCCAGGTGAGGGAGGGCTTGTGGATATAAGGAGAGAGTCTTATTCCTGGAAGTGGGAGCTGTGAGATGAGGGCCAGTAGGAAGCACACAAGTTGCTTAGTGGCTGCAGCTGAGTCAGTGCGCCTGAGCATTTCCTCTTCAGAATCCAGCCCTTTCCCTGTGAACATTCCATTCCCTCCCCTTCAGTGCTCCCAGCTGAGGCCTCAGTCTTTCCCCACTCAGTCCTATACCAACTCTTTGTCCCCCTCACACTCAGGCAGCTCTGTCTGCCCAACTACCCAGTGCCCCCAGAGCTGCAGAATGGTCAGTATTGCCCTTGATCCCACCAGTCTGGAGGCCCAGTCCTGTCTCCTGGTCAACTGTGGGACTAAGCTCTTGGTCTCCATGTTCTGATTACCGTCACTTGCCAGGAGGTGGCAGCAGCTGAACACAGGAAAGATGCAGGGACAATTGTCACCACCCACATTGTGAGTCTGCAAGGACACATGTGGGGCAGGAAACCAGGGAACAACAGAACTTCCTGCTCATTTCGATGTCAGGAATGTGTGCCTTGATATTTTAACAGAGAATGAATGGATAATTTCTTGTTTTGGAGGACATACTTTTGAGTTTGGAATTACATGTTTCCCTGGTTGTGACCATTAACCTCCATCCCACCCATTGCAAATTAAGCACCCTGGTTCAGGGTTAGTGTTGGAATGAGGCAGGAACAGCCAGTACTGGGGTCCCCTCTGTATTCACTGGGCTGCAGAGAGATGTGTTCTCTGTTGGGAATAGCGCTTCTTCCTGGCAGCAGCTCCCAGCTACCTGGTCCACATCCTACTCCCTGCCTGCACTGCCCCTTCCCAGCCCCATCTCAGCCCTCAGAGCAGATTCTGAGCTGTCTGCCCCAGACACATTATGTGAGCCATTCACTCACTTTGTTTGCTCCTGTTGACTGCCTGGTGCTGTCCACGACCATGAAGGTTCCCTGAATAAATGTGTGTGTGTGTGTGTGTGTGTGTGTGTGTGTGTGTGTGTGTGTGTGTGTATTTATGTTGATGTACCTCTGCACACTTGTGAATCACAAAATAAAGGGATTTGAGAGTAATTCAACATTTATTTTAAATGCAAGGATCCATGGTTAGGTCTTCTACATGAATTAACAAAGGCTCATGTTGTAGAAAGAATGAATGACTTACCTTTTTTGTCTTTGACATTAGAATGACCCACCCACCCATTTGCCTGCCCTTTTCAGGTCTTCACACTAGAGCACAGCCCCACCCCAGTCCCATGTATCTCAAGCTTGATCCTAAGTAGTGGTTCTCAATCTTCCTAATGCTGTGACCCTTTAAAACAGTTCCTCATGTTGTAGTGACCCCCCAACCATAAAATTATTTTTGTTGCTACTTCATAACTGTAATTTTGCTACTATTCTGAATCATAATGTAAATCTCTGTGTTTTCTGATGGTCTTAGGTAACCCCTGACAGTGGTTCTCAACTTATGGGTCGCGACCCCTTTCACAGGGCTGCCTAAGACATTCGGAAAACACAGATATTTATATTATAATTCATAACAGTAGGGAAATTACAGTTATGAAGTAGCAAAGAAAATAATTTTATTGTTGGGGTCACCATAACATGAGGAACGGTATTAAAGGGCCGTGGCATTAGGAAGGTTGAGAATCACTAACTAAGGGTATAGATCTAGGCACATCTGAAAAAGCACCTCAGGTAATTTCAAGAATACCGAAAATTTGAGAAACATTTCCTTAAATGGTATAATGTATAGGTTCCACCAGAAGGTCAGATGTGTCCATATTATTGTTACAGAATTTACCAGGTGACCAGAAAATACACACACAGGAGTACTCAGATATATAGGAAAACTCCATTTATTTCCAGATGTGCCAGTACCGTGACTCAGGGGAGCCTGTTTCCAAATCCTGAGCAACCCAATATGGAAGAAGCTTTTTCTGTATATCCTGTGGTTTCTTTGTCCCCAAATAAGAATCAGACTTCCAGACCTTTTGCAGGTTTTGGGATGGGGGCCATGAGACTACACCTAAAGGCCTGGCCTGGTGCCTGCACTGATAACCTCCTCTGGGAGTTGTTTATGGTTCATGGCTTATGGCCTCTGTAAAATGTGATTGTTTAGGTAAATGTCTTGCAGGACCAGATAATTTAGGAATGGGATAATTTAGGACTTGATTATAGGCTAACAAGAATGTGCATTAAAGCTACTTATGAAGTAGGTATTAACTCCCTCCCAAAAATGTATTTTTATGTTCCCCATCATCCCCTCTCTGCACCTTGACCTTCAAACCGATTTTCAACCTCTGGGATTCAATAGAAAACTCAAAGCTAGGGAGTAGGGTGTTCAGGAGCTCATGTCTTTTTTTTTTTTTTTTTTTATCTTCATCACCCAAGGGATTGTATTGTAATGGCAGTCCAGAGATCTAGTCTAGAGTAACATCTGGGGCTTCAGGGCTTACTGACTCTCTGTATTAGCTGTTCTAAAACCTGTTGGCTTTCTTAGAGGAAGGGAGAGGGAGTCTATAAAGGTTTCTTCATTTGCTTCAGAGCATTGGGAGTGGTGAGAAGCATGTTTCAGAGTCCTATCTATTTCTTCTCTAGTTGTCCCACCATCCTTGTTCTGCTCATGTCTGTCTAACTGCCTAACACATCCTCTCAAGGATCATGGCTCTGAATCCTTTTAGGGAAAATGGGTGTTGGTGGGCTCCTCTGGCTACTTCCATGCTGAGGAGGGGCAAAGTTTTCTTTCAGAGCAAAGAGAGCCTTGTTCTTTGTCAGAAGAACCATGAGGCCTGGGCACGGAAGGAGGTGGGCTTGTGACCTGGTGGAGACAAATGGTATAAAATTCAGTGTTATTGAGCAACTGGAACAGCAAGAGTTACAACAAATGGTCTGGTGGAAGGGAAAGAAAACATTTCAGCTCTAATAACTCCTATTGAAATAGAATTTTTCTCCTTAAAACCACACTAATGTTTATTAAAGAGCCAAAATTAAGACCAATTTATCTATTGAATTCAACTTGGTCTGATTGTTTGCATAAACACAACAAGAATGGTAACTGACAGCCTTTGCCAGAATTTCACGATTGAGTCTCAATGTGCCACTTAGGGCAGGGAAGCCAAAGCATCCAGCTGCAGTCAGGCCTGCCTGCTATCTCTGCTGGGTTAACTGAATTCCTCACCTGCAGCGTTTCCACCTGTGCCATGCCCTCGGCATCAAGGCCCATCTCAGCAACCCTCCTACTCCTTGTGGCCTAGAGTGTGTGGGGGTCCCGCAGGGACACAGAGGTGCCCTTATTGCTTCCCTTCCACTCTGTCCAAACACCAGTGATGTCAGGGTATGTGCCTGCTGCTTCAGCGCCATCTATTTTTAGGGCTACCAAGCAAGATAACAGGCTTTCTCCATCTTCTGTAAGATGTTGAGGATCAGAGTGACTGCGATCCTCAACATTCCCCGTTTTTTAAACTATGAGTCTATCTTATTTCTTTATCCTCCTGAATACACTACTTAGCCCAATATAGTAGTTAAAGGACAGAACAAGAAAGCATCTAACCCTAATATAGGAGACAGAGTTCAGAGAGTGGGAACTCTCTACCACCTTTTGAGCAACTGCCCCACTTCATGCTTGTTGCTGTAGGGATGGCCAAACTAATAATTTTTAAAAATCAGACTCATGCCCTCTGTCCTTGGGTGAGGGGGAAGGATAAAGGGGCTCCTGGCAAACCCCTTATGATCCAAGGGGGTTGTTTGTTCATATTTGTATGTGCATAACTGTTCAAATCCAGGGGAATATCTTGCTATAAATATTTAACTGGCAAAAAAAAAAAAAATACTGATGGGGGTTATGTTTCTTCCACATAACCTGCCATATTGCTCCTTCCGTGTCTCTAAGTGTTAAAGTTCCACCTGAAAATTTCAGAAAGCTGAGAGGAGAGAGGCCAGTTTGGCTGAGTGGATAGAATATTGGCTCAAGGACTGAAAGATGCAGGGTTTGATTCCGATCAAAGCTGCATACCTGGGTTGGAGGCTCTATTCCCAGCCCCGGTTTAGGAGACAATCAATTGATGTGTCTATGTTACATGAATGTTTTCTCTCAGTGTCTCTTCTCCTCTCTACCACTGTATCTAAAGATCAATGGAAAAATATCTTTGGCTGAGGATTAACAACAACAAAAATGCGTATTTGATGCTAGATGCTATAAGGCTGTTGTGATCTGGACAAGGGGATTTGGGTTGCATGCATCAGGCACATGAATTTGCAGAAGTAAGATGCCCGGTCTCCAAGTCTGTAATGGGAGAGCAGGTGTCCTGGTTTGTGAGGGGTGTCTGGAAGGAGGGGCAGGGCATCTGAGTTATGAAAGTGTCCCTGACTCTCCCCCCACCCCTTTCTTTCAGGCCTTCTCAATACCACCTTCCTCCTCATGGGCTGTGCATGTGAATATCAAAAACTTTTAGCAGATTTTAGCCATATTGGGACCATGAGAGTGGCTGAGGCCCTCAACATCTTACAGATGGCCCAGGTTGCTGGTGCAAGGATCCTGCTTGGGGCATCTTCGCAGGCCTCCTGCTTGCCTTTAGGGACTGACTTTTTAACTGGACTATACAAACACTCAGACCTTTTTACATAACCAAATAAGGTCACACAGTTGCCTTTTTGCTTTGTCCTGTGGCCCATGAGGATTATGGAAGTGTGGAAGGTGTTAGGTGGACCAAACATGTCCAGGGAGGTGGAGAGCTGGGCAGGCAGTGGGCAGTGCTCATGGGGAAGTGAGCAGGAGCAGGGGTTGGAGGCAGGAGGATCCCTGGCAAAGTGACTATCATGCCCAGCAACCAGAGGAAACCAAATACTTTTTTTCTCCTCCTGCTTCCTGTGGGGACTTGAGTGCTAGCCTGGGTTTAGCCACTGACTGAGAAACCCTGGCCAAATCTCTCCCCTTTTCTGGGCCTCAGTTTCCTTCCCTTTAAAGTAAAGCAACTTATGAATTAGAGCTGAGTCTCATCAGGGTGATTAAAGAACATGATCACTATTGTTTACTTGGTATGTGTCCCTTGCAGTGCTAGTATTAGGATCTCATTCAAATCCTCACCAGACTATTTTTCAAGGAAGAAACTGGTCCTTAGAGGTTAAATTTTTAGGGCCACAAATGAATCCCTCTTGCCTTCCCTGCATATCTCTTTTCCTGCTGAGGGAATTTTGAGACATTTGAAGACCTGAGCTACTTTCCTCTGCACAGCAGTTGTTTCCTTTTGTAAATTGGTAAATAAGGAGGAAAGAGGAAGAATGCTAGTGTAATTCCTCTCTCTGACCATAAAAGGGGCAGCAGATACAACTAAATTATAGAACAATCTTGCCATTCAATGTATTCAAGTTGTGTGTGTGTGTGTGTGTGTGTGTGTGTGTGTGTGTGTGTGTGATTGCGCCCATGCATGTGTGCGCCCATGAATGTGCGCTCTCACGCGTGTGAGCACATGTGTACCTCGTCATGGGGAATATAAAAGTGAGTATCTCTGCACTGGACCTTGTTTTTGTGATCTCAATTTAATTCATTCCACTGTCTTATGTTGTGGGGAAGCCCACATCAAGGATACTTTTACCAGTACTTCAGGTTCAGTATTTTCTGTGCTTTACCTGAATCTTTCTGACTACAACATTCTTAAATAAATACTGTCACTTCTCTAATTCCACTTAAAGGTGAAGAAACAGCCGAAACCGGTTTGGCTCAATGGATAGAGCGTCGGCTTGGGGACTGGAGGGCCCGGGTTCGATTCCGGTCAAGGGCATGTACCTTGGTTGCGGGCATATCCCCAGTAGGGGGTGTGCAAGAGGCAGCTGGTCGATGACTCTCTCTCATCGATGTTTCTGACTCTCTATCTCTCTCTCTTCCTCTCTGTACAAAATCAAATAAAATATTTAAAAAAAAAAAATAAAATAAAAAAAAAAAAATAAAGGTGAAGAAACAGGCTTACCTACCTAGGGACCCAGTGTCCCCTTTGTTAAAACATGGGTGAGATCTGAAGCACAGGTATCTGCAATTGGTTTCGGAAATCTCACTGGCATGGAGACTTTAATTACTATGGACAGGTTTTGGAAGGGGATTGAGAGGCCAAAGAAGGTCATGGTAAGTGCACTAGGTCTGAGTGAAGACCAGGGAGCCTGTGGCAAGAGGCTGTTAAGTAGCAGAGGGAAGGTTTTGTGGGCAAGTTTTTATCAGTGGGCTTCACACATCCTGTGCATCTGACAGTTGTTTTAGTAGGTAATTTTAGAGGGCTGAGCTAAGACCTTGGTGGGACTGGGCATATTTGCCTTAATCCCACTAGCCAGGTGCTGAGGACATCAATAACCTTCAAAAGGAATTGAAAAGTCCACGGTGGTGGTATCCTTAGTTATTCCAAATAGATGGCCCAATCATGACATCAGAGATGGCACATATTTCCTATGTACAAAAGATTATTTGTAATATAAATATTGGATAAGGAGTGACTTAATGAAACCCCCCCAAACATACCACTTCACCGAAGAAATAGGATATTAGACTGGGAGTGTGGTGATTCTGACCAAGATGGTGGAGTTGGTAAACACTGTGCTCACCTCTTCCCATGACCACATCACAATGACAACTAAATTATTGGACAATTAACCTGGAGGACCATCTGAAGAATAGCCTTACAGAAATCCTATAACTAAGAATATAAAGAAGAACCCACGGTGAGATTGTTAGGAGGGGTGGAGACACAACATGTGCTGGCCCCCCAGTATGAGCTGATAGACAATTGGGAGAGATATATCAGCTGCAGAGATCACACTGGAGGAGTGAGTTGTCTGAGCTCCACATGGGGCTCCCCAGTGTGGAGCACCAGTGCCAGAAAGAGGAGCTCCCACAACATCTAACTGCAAATCAGTGGGGATTCTGTCTGGCTAAGTGAAATGGCAGGCTGCCAGAAATCCAGGAATCCTCTTAAAGGGCCTGTGCATAGACTCAGTCACTTGCAGGCATTCACACTGGGCTGCAGTGAAGGGACAGTGGCATGGAGGTGCAGGGATGCCAGAGACATATAGGAAGAAGCTGAGTTCCGTGTCTTCAAGTTGAAGGCTGTAGGGACAGCTACCGTTGTTTTATGGGTTGAACCCATCTACCACAGAGCAGGCAGGTAGATATCATCTTCCAAATCTGAAGCTGAATTAGCCTGGGAAACTCCACTGCCACCACCTGATGGCTTCCTGAAAAACTGCCTCACCCAGTTACTGTACTTCTTGAACCTGTTTCACCAACTGAGTCTACAGGCAGTCAACAGGGGGCAGCAGGACCTTGGGTGCCCTGTGCCATTTTCTGAGTTTCCGCAGTCCCAGTACTGGTGGCAGCCAGCCTAAAATTGTGGTGTGGCCTCTCACACACGCCTCCAGTTCCAGGACTGGAAGGTAGCAATTATGGATCACTTTGTAGCCCCTACCAGGTAGCCTGGGCCAGACACTGGCAGTGGCTGACATTGATCTGCACTAGAGCCCTTGCACAAGGCCCTAAAACCAACACATTCATACCACAAGTGGCATATAGAAAGGATGGTCTTAGTACACACCAGAGCCAATAGGGACAAAGCAAACTCTGGGGGTCATCCCCCACAGAGCAGTTTGTATGCTGTGGTCATGGACAATCCTCACAGCCAGTCAACTTGAAAGTCAATCTTATCCACTGATGTACCCACTGTGATCAAGGCTTGGCAATAATAGGAGGGCACACACTACACACACAAAGGACACTCTGGAGCACCTAGCTCAGATGAACAAGGAAATGGTGTCTGTTGGACCCACTGGACACCTGCTACATAAAGCCACCCTGTTAATCCTGGTAGACATAGCAGATTTACCCAATTCATAGAAACAAACTCAGAGAGGCAGACAAAATGAGGAGACAAAGAAACATGTTCCGAATGAAAGAATAGGAGAGATCCCTAAAAAACTAAACAAAATGTAGGCTAGCAAGCTACCAGACACAGAATTTAAAACAATGTTATAAGGATATACAAGGACCTTAGGGAGAACTTCAACAAAGAGATAGTAAACATAAAAAACAAACAAACAAACAAAAAAAAACGCACACACAAAAAAACAACAACACAAAATACAGAAACAAATACAGTAACTGCAATGGAGACTACACTAGAAGGAATTAATAGCAGATATGATGAAACAGAGCATCATATCACTGACTTGAAAGCCAAGTTAGCATGTAATACCCAATCAGAGACAAAAAGAAAAAATAATAAAAATAATGAGGAGAGTTTAAGGGACCTCTTAGACATCATCAGGTGTAACTTTATTCACATCATAGGTGTGCCAGAAAGAAAAGAAAGAAAAGAGAGAGCACAAGAGATTGAGAACCTATTCAAAAAAAAAAAAAAAAAAAAAAGATTGAAAACTTCCTTAACCTGGCAAAGGAAATAAATATTCAAATCCAGGAAGTACAGAAAGTCCCAAGCAGAGGCACTTAAAGAGGCCCACAGGAAGACATCTCATAATTAAAATGTCAAAAGTTAAACACAAAAAAAGGACCTTAAAAGCAGCAAGACAAAGGCAGACTATCAGCTGATTTCTTGATAGAAACATTTCAGGCCAGAGGTATTGGCATGACATAGTCAAAGTGATGACAAGCAAAACCTAAAGCAAAAACTACACTACCCACAAGGCTATTATTTACACCTAGAGGCCCTGTGTACAGATTTGTGCACTGATGGGGTCCCTCAGCTTGGCCTGCTGGGATCAGTAGACCTCCACACATACACCACACATGTCCACACGGTCCCCTCTCACTCCTTTTACTCACTCACACTCTTTTCCTCACCACTATCCTGCTGGTACCATGTTTGAATCCTCTAGGATACAATATTTTGTTGGCCTACAGAAAATTAAATGAAATTCAATTGTCCAGACAAAATATTTACTATTAAAACTGGTTTAAGTATAATTAATATATTTTAAAGTTATTACCATATGGCTATACATTGTTTTTGACCTAAATTTACAAAAGATTTATTTTTATTTTGATTTTTTAAAATATATTTTATTGATTTTTCACAGAGAGGAAGGGAGAGGGATAGAGAGAGACATCAATGAGATAGAAACATTGATCAGCTGCCTCCTGCTCGCTCCCTACTGGGGATGTGCCTGCAACCAAGGTACATGCTTCTGACAAGAATCGTACCTGGAACTTTTCAGTCCACAGGCTGACGCTCTATCCACTTAGCCAAACTGGTTTCAGCACAAAAGATTTATAATACAATATTTTGAGCAAATATATGTGACAAACATCCCAAAGTTTAAATTTCAAAAGATGCCTGAAACATTACATGGGAATCTTTGCCAAATAAAAAGCCTATCTAATAAAAGAGTAATATGCAAATTGACTGTCATTCCACCATACAAGATGGCTATTCCCATGTGGTCAAAGATGGCTACCCTCATGTGGATACAAGACGGCCACCACATGATTGCCTGCAGGGGAGGGCAGTTGTGGATGATCAGCCCAACAGGGAAGGGCATTTGAGAGGGACCAGGCTTTCAAAGGAAGACAGTTGGGATGATCATGCCTGCAGTGGAGGGCAGTTGCAGGGACCAGGCCTGCAGGGGGGCCAGTTTGGGGGGAACAGTCCTGCAGGCGAGGGTAGTTGGGGGTGACCAGGCCAGCAGGAGAGGGCAGTTAGGGGTGATTAAGTCTGCAAGGGAGGATAGTTGGGGGCCACCAGGCTCACAAGGGAGGGCAGTTAAGTGTAACCAGGCAGTTGGGGGTGACCAGGCCTTCAGGGGAGACAGTTAGGAATGATCAGGCCTGCAGGGGAGGGCAGTTAGGGGTAACCAGGCTTGCAGGGGAGGGAAGTTAAGAGTAATCATTCCAGGTGGGGAGCAGTTAGGCGTCGATCAGGCTGGAAGGGGAATGGTAAGAGGGTGATCAGGCTGGCAGGCAGAATCGGTTAGGAGCAATTAGGCTGGCAGGGGAGTGGTTGGAAGTCAGAAGTCCTGGATTGTGAGAGGGACTAAACGGATAGTCGAACATCCCTCGAGGGGTCCAAGATTGGAAAATGTGCAGGCTGGATTAAGGGACACACCGCCCCCCCCCAACCCCTCCACCACACAAATTTTATGCACCAGGCCTCTAGTTAATAATTATAACTATGTGTATATACAGATAGTAATATTACAATGAATGTTCTGGAAATTTGGGTCTGCTCTAGGAAGGAACTTACAAAGATTCAGAGCTGAATTCAAAGAGGAGATTCTTAGCAGTAACAGTTATTCTGTCAGTGGCACTGGACAAACCTTTTAGGGTTGCTGAAGGAGGAACTCATGAGGCCAAAATGGGTAAAGAATGATAAATTTATTGTAACATTTGCTAGCAGAAGGGCTGACGCCAAAACAATATCAGCAGTGCAGAGGAGAAAGAACGGGTTATTTTTGTCTCTTCTAAAGGTCAGTCAGAGCAACCAGTGGGACCAGCTGCAGGTGGGGTCCTGGTGTAGCTGGTCACTGGAACCTGGGTGAGATTGTTTACTGGAAATCGAAGGCTGTTAATCATGAACACTAAAATGAGAATCACAGGAAAAGCAAAGGGCATTAATCATCAGACCTGCAATGAGAATAACAGAAAAGTCACCAGGAGGGGAAATAGCCAGTAGGGGAAGTAATGGAGTGCAAGAATGTACCCAACATTCTAGGGAGGGGCTAAGGACGCAAGAAGAGCATAATGGAATATAAAAATGTGCCTAGCATTCCAACCTTTTTTTTTTTCTTCCTTTTTGTCCTGTAAGCTGGGGTTGATGAGGGATGCCAATCTTGTTCTTCTGTAGCTTCATCATGCTTGGGTGGAGTGTAGAGATGTCCTTAACTGGTTGGTGTTTGAGGGAGATGTTATCTAGTGTAGGTGTGGAATAGCATCATTGCCCCTGTGGATCTACTGGTAATGGTTTGAATGTGGATTTAGAGGAAGTGGAGAGAGCTCTTAGGATGCACAGACCAAAAATGAGTGCCAGGAAGAGCATTGAAAGGTGAAAATGCTGGCCTTGGGATCTAAGTTCAGTGAGGAGTCCCTTCACTGTGTCATAGAAGGGCTATGGGAGAAGACTGAAGTTTGTAGCCCAGAGGTGAAAGAACCTAGGGAACCCACGATAGGCGAGTATTTCTAGTATAGAGCAGGAAACAGCATAAGGCATTTATGGTCCAAGGTAATGGCTCAGCTTTGTGGGGTGAGAGTGAAACTGAGGTAGCTGACTGTGGTTTGGGACAATTGGGCTTTATGAGGGGAAGAGTGGCAGCCCTGGTCAAGCACCTACATAGAGTGAGAAAAGAATGGACAAAGGGGGTGTGTAGTAAAATGCAATGCAGAGGAGAGGTGGCTAATGGCTGTGAGATTAGTTTGTCAATGCCATAATAGAGAATGCAGAGGGGACAAGGTTCCCAGCGAATTTTGGGATGGCAAAATACATGGCCCCGGTGTGATTGAAAGGAGAAATGGGCTTACCTGCCAGCACAATCATTACCCAGTAATGTAAGTCTGTGGGGTTTTGTCAGGGCCTGGGCAGCTTCAATATTCTGAGAAATCCAAACTGGATCTAGACTATCCGAGGTGCGACCTGGGGGAATCACATTACAGTCTGGTTTCCAGTGGCCATCTCTTCCACACCTTGGGCAGGGCCCAGGCAGGGGTTTGAGGTTTGGGCAGGACTTGGCCCAGTGTCCATTCCTGCTGCATTTGAAGCATGGGCCCAGAGGTTTAGCCCTTGACTTACCCTTGGTTGAAGGACCAGCACTTCCTTTGTGGTTTGTGAGAGTGGTGGTTAGGAGCTGGAAGGCCTGTTTCTAGGCCTCAGCTTTGGCCTGATCTCCCCTTTGTTTTGGATTTGGGTTTCCTTGTCTCTATTATTAAATACTCTAAAGGCCAGGTTAATGAGGTGTTTATGATGGATTTGTGGACCCATGTATGTTTTTTTTAGTTTGTGGCATATGTTGGGGGCTGATTGGGATATAAGATGGAGTTAGAAGAAGGGTTTCTTTCGGGGAGGTGGGGCCCTAGGTGGTAACTTTCTGTAAGGCCCCTATGATGTGGGAAAGGAAGAGACCTGGATTTTTATCAGGGCCCTGAGTGATTTCATTAAGTTTCTCATAGTTGACTGCCTTATAGGCAGCTGTTTTGTTTAGAGTGCAGAAATAGTTGTGTGTGGGGGGGGTGGGGTAGGGAGGTGATGGGGGAGGGGTGAGATTCAGGCCTTAATGCTTGTCATCTGCTTAGAATAAAAAACACCACATTCTTTCTTTATGAGGGGAGAGGTTGTATTCCTCCCTGTAGTTTGTGAAAGGCATGACTAAAAGATTCTTGAGGCTGCAGTTAAAAGGGTAGCATTGAGGATGCCTATTTACCACAGTGACCAAACAAGGCTTTGGAAGCAAGAGGCCTTGGTAAGAGAGTAAGCAGTCCATGTTTAAGAAACATTTAATTCTTACCTGTCACATTGAGGGCTACCTTGGGCTCCATCCCTTTAATGGTGATGCTCTTCGAGGGGTCTGTCTGGCATGTTGTGCCCCATCAGCTGAAGGCCACTGTGTGGGTAGACTCTGATTCTGGGCATCTTCCATTTCCTCTTCCTGTGGCTAGAGTTGTGGCACATCCCTTGAGCACAAGCCTCCAGGACTTCCCAGTGGATATCTTTAGGATCTATCCCCTGTGACATGTCCATTCCAGCTACATCATCCCCCTCAAATTCTGGGTGAGTGAGGGGGCCGAGAAGGAGCAACTCATCAGGAATATCAAGGCTTGGACCCGCCAGATCTGATGCTGGTACTTTTCACAGGGGGGAATGGCTGCTGCCCCTTCAAGTCTAACTGCATTTACCTGCACCAGATCCCTGACAATGCAGGGTCCTGGGATCCTCCCTGCCTGTCCTTGTTTCCTCCCTGCCCAGAGAGCACACAGCCAGCCTCTGAGAGTGAGATGCTGGGCCCAACAGTCTGCTGGAGGACAGGAGGGCTTCCTTCATTTTTTCTGTCTTAGGTGTTAAAAACACTGAAAGTTACACCTGTTAATTGCCCAGTGGGGGTCAGGGGTCCTAAGGCTAGTTTTTGTCATTTTTTTCCTAATGCCTGAGGCAGTCTATTGGATAAAATGTATTCCAAAAATTTTGGCCCTTTAACACACCCAAATATATATTTTTTTTTTAATGTATTACTTTCCTTAGAGATAAGATGCTAAGGTTTGGGTGATAATGAGCTCCATTCATTTTAGTGGCAGGACTGTTAGGTAAGTGCAGGCAAAGAAAGGGTTAAACAGCTGCTGCTCCCTGGAAAGAGTGAGTGGAGGATGGAGGAAAGCAGCTGTTCTGCCTTTCTGAAAGGCAGGCAGTTTGCAGGGACTGGGAGGAAAGTTTTCCTTAAATTCCTGTTTTCGTAAGAGGGCTATAAGCAATAGCAAAACAAATTTAATTTTGAAGACCAAATTTAATTGTAATCTCTACAATTTAGAGATTCCTTTATAGACCAGAGTTGATATTGGGGAAGAAAATTAATCTCTCTTTTTTCAAGTTTGAGTTTCATATTTTTGTAGTTATTTAGGAGACAAATCTTGTTGTTTTCTACTTGACAGAGAAGAGAGGAGATTATAGGAGAGAATGGAGAGAATGGTGCTATGGTTAAGAGAGAGAGCAATAGGTGTTGGGACTAAATGATCAGCTTGGTCAAAGAAAGGTTCACCAAGAAGGGAGTACATTGAGGAAGGTTTAGAATGAAGATAATTTGGTTAGTGGTGGAGTCCTGACAGTGAGAAGGGTGACTGTGGAGAGAAAGAAGGCCTGGACATAGGAAATCTTGGACCCACTGTGTGACAGGAATTGTTTAAGTCCTTTACAATATTAAAATTGAAAGTTCCCTTTTCAGGCCAGTGTGAATCCTTGTCTAATTTACATAGTGGATAAGGCTCTTTGGCTGGATCTCCATGGACAGGACAAAGGAGATATCCCAGAGTGACCCAAAGGAATACCTCATGGTGTAAATTAGAAAGAGGAGGTACACAACAGGGGGAAACCTGGGGAGCAATACTAGGGTGAGGGTGTCCCCACTGTATAGTCAGGCTGGGAGGGAGGAGGAGAGTCCAATCCACATGACAGGTGTCCCTGCAACAAGGAAGACTGTGGGACCTGGTCCAGGGGCTGAGGCCAGGCTGGAGAGGATTTCTGGCCTAGCACTAAGTCTTTTGTCCGAGATGGTAAATCAGAAATCCAGAAGGGTGATCCCTTTATTTCTTACCGGAGATGACATGAGCCGGTGTTGAATGCTGGGTCAGCAATGGGGAAGTGAAGTTTCCAGTCCAATGTGCTCCTTGGCTGATTCAAAAGTCCCAAATTAGGGAGCCCTAATGGAGGTCGTCAATCATGTCACAGGAGTAGGATTCAGAGTTAAGTCCAGGATGAGCTGCCACTGCTTTCTGCTCTCTGAGTAGCAAACTCAGAGTGACTAAAGCCCAGGCTATGACGCCCCTTCCAGTGGAACCCTCCTGAGTTTTAGCACCAAAATATTAGGGTCACTGAAGGTAACCCACCAGGCCAAAAAAGGTAAAGAATACAAACTTACTCGCAGCCCAGAGCATGGATTTGTGCACATTGAAAATAAATTAATTAGCCAAGACCGGTTTGGCTCAATGGATAGAGCAACAGCTTGGGGACTGAAGGGACCTGGGTTCGATTCTGGTCAAGGGCATGTACCTTGGTTGCAGGCATATCCCCAGTAGGGGGTGTGCAAGAGGCAGCTGATCAATAACTCTCTCATCGATGTATCTAACTATCTCTCTCCCTTCCTCTCTGTACAAAATCAATAATATATACATATATATTAAAAAGATGCTCTAAAAATTAAATATTTAAAAAAAGAAAAAGGAAAAAAAATAAAATAAATTAATTAGAAGGTGGCCAGTAGAACTGAGAGAGACAGCCAGACACTCTCTGGAGTCAGCCTCTGGTTTTTCCCTGTCTGTCTGCATTTGGGGCAGAGACATGGCTCAAAGGGTGTCTTCTGAGTGAATAGAGTGCCTCAGGCATGCGGGGTCCCTTGGCCTAGCTTATGGGGATTAGGCTGAAACTAGCTCTCTGATATCCCCAAAAAACCGCCACTGCCAAATCATGGCAACTTGGCAGCTCCTGCATTGATTATCTGCCCCCTGGTGGTCAATGGGCATCATACCTACCGGCCAATCAGATGGTCACTCGGACTTTTATATATAGATGAGTGACCTGGTGCATGAAACCTTGCACTGGCATTGGAGGGTTCCTCAGCCCTGCCTGTACCTCTCAAATCTGGTACCCCTAAGGGGATGGATGTCTGACTGCTGGTTTAGGCCTGATTCTTATGTAGGATTGGGTCTAAAGAGACAGTCAGACACCCCTCTCGAAATCTCTGCAGGCTCCTAACCGCTCACTTGCCTGCCTGATTGCCCATTAACTACTCCCCTGCTGGCCTCATCGCCCTCTAACTGCCCTTCCCTGCCAGCCTGCTCACCCTGGAACTGCCCTCCCCTGCCAACATGATCGCTCCATACCTGCTCTCTCCTGCCAGCCTAATTGACTCTCACCCACTCTGCCTTGGCCCCCATTACTGTAGCTTTGTCCGGAAGGACATCCGGAGATGTCTGGTGTAATCAGCCTTTACCTTTTTATTAGTATAAATTGTAACATCTGCTAAGAGAAGGGCTGAGGCCAAAACTGCATCAGCAGCTCAGAGCAGGGGGAGCGAGATGTTTTGTCTCTTGTAAAGGTCAGTTAGAGTAATCAGTGGGACCCATTGCAGCTTGTGGCCAGGTATAGGCGGTCACTGGAAACTGGGTGAGGCTGTTTACTGGAAAAGGAAGGCCATTAATCCTGAAACCTGCAATGAAAATAACTGAAAAAATTACTGGGAGGGGCAAGAGTCTCCCGGGGGCATAATGGAGCCCAAGAATGTACATAACATTCCAGGGAGGGTTAGAGCCTAAGCACATCATAATGGAGTGCAAGAATGTGCATAACAAAGCCTACAGTAATAGTTCCCTATGGGAGGCATCTGGCAGTAGTACTGCAGACATTTGCAATCCACACATTGGGGAATTTATGAATTCTTCTCACTACTCCTGCACCCAAACCCTGGTCCTGTATTGTCTACTTCTACCTTATATAAGTGAACCTAACCACCTCCTTGGTGCTGACACCATTACACTGCTCTCAGCTTACTGTGAGATGATGTAATAACATTTATTAAACTCTCACAATGCTTTTGGCCTGCCTCCTATAGACGTGGACCTAACATCTACCAGTCTCTTGAGATAAATAGGGGAGGTAAAAGGATTTGGTGGGCTTTTGATGTTCTGAAACCACCTCTTTGGCCCTGTAAAGACTGCATTTGTAAAACTGAAGCATCCATCTTACATAAAAACTGCTGTTTGAAATTTTAACCCTGCTATTTGGCTTCTGTAAATGCTTGTTTGCTTAAATAATAAGGAATATAAGACCACTCCCACTTCAGAGAGGCCATTAAACCTTCCCTGGATGAAGTTAACAGTGCTGGCACCAGGCCAGACCTTTGGTTGAAATCTCAAGGCCCTAGCACATAAGGGCTCTTTAAGAATTTGCAAAGGGGACCAGAAACACCCCATATTTGGGAGACAAAGAAGGTAAAAACATATAAATAGGGAAAGTTCCTGCATGTTGGGGTCCAGAATTTGAGAGACATTTTCCTCTGGGCCCGCAAGTAAGAAAGTAACTCCATCTCTCTAAGTTGGTTCTTCTCTGGTTTGCTGTAACAAAACAAGGACATTATTATTATGTTTTTAATTTATCTATTTTTAAATATCTCAACAACTGGGTTGCTACCCAAATATTGGCAAAGGACTGGAGGTTTGCAAAGGGCTGTTCCTCTGATTTCTGCAACACGTTTGTTAATTTTCCCAAGATAATAGGCAGCTCTCCAAGGAAGAACATGGGCTGCATTACCAGGTGAGCCTCCAAGTCTTGGGTACAACTCCCAGCCAGGTTACTATGTTCTTTCTTTAATCAGAACAGAACATTAATAGTTTATAGAGCATGCTTAATAATTCTTTCTAAAGGCTCAATGCACCAATTTGTGCATGGGGGCAGAAAGGGGATGGGTGGCAGGAGGGGAGGTGGAGATGGAGGAAGAGGGTCAATGGGAGGTTGGCTATGGGAGCATACTGACCACCAGAGGACAGCTCTTGCATTAAGCCTCTGTCCCCTGGTCGTCAATGGGCATCATAATGACCAGTTGTTCTGGTCATTTGGTAGTAATGGTCACTCAGGCTTTTAAATATATGGGTAATTATACGTAATCCTCAGTATTCTATTTTGCCCCTAACATCTGTAAACCAATTAAGTCAGTATTATTAAATTATTTTCTATAAACTATTTCTAGGAATAAGAATGTGGTCAATAACCAAAAAATAATTGTGGAGGTCTTTATCTTGCAAAGGAAATAGCAAAAAGAGACAGGGTTAAGATAAGACTCAATCAGCTGACAGAAGAGTGGAATGTGATGAGAATTCAATGGAGATTTAATAGAATGAGGAACAAAAACTAAAGAGAGACCATAATTATGTTTTGTTTATTTGTTTGCATAACATGTCTGTAGCAGAAATGGCTGTTATGAAGGGAGGGGGCCTTTTGGCTAGTTAGTCTAGTTGCTGACGATAATAACCTATAGTCTATTATAGTGCATATTTTTCAGTTAAAATTTCTACAATTAATGTGCCTGAGAAGGAAGCTTTGGATAATTCTTTAGAGATTTTACAGTTTGTTTCTCTTTTTAGTTCCACTAAATTGGATCAGCTCACTTTGATTTTAATAAGATATCTGGAGGATGGACCATTAATAAAAAATTTGGAACTCAGTTATGACAATATTCAGTCCAACCCAGGAATCCTTTAACCTGCTTTCTTATTGTTGTTCTTTGTTAGAGGAAAAGATAGGATTCCTCTGAGTCTTTCTCGGCTAAATAGTAGCCCATCTTTAATATTAGAAGCAAAGTATTTTGCTGGGGTAAAAGAATCAGAGCTTGTTCTTTGGTATCCAACAGCTAGCTGTTGTAACAGGGATGTTGTGTCTTTTTGGGAGTCTAGTAATTTTCTAGACTTGAGCATAAAACCAAACCACCCTCTTGTAGGATTAGAGTGGAATATCTAGAAAATTTGACATAATTTCAATCAGCTTTTAGTATCTAAGACAATAGGTGGGACTCTACATATCCCAAGGCTTTACTGTCCAAGTAAACTTTAATGTTCCAGGTGAAAGCAGAGCCATCCACTGTCTTTTTCTACTGCAATTCTAAAAAAGGCACTACATAATCTATTACTGGAGAATATGGGCAGTCACAGCAATGGTTGAGAAAAGGTTTGTGGATTTGGTACTACAGAGTGTCTGGAGATAACTAGATTGTTTATAGCTGAGATTTTTGTATAAACTTCCCTTTTACATTTGGTTTCTTTACTGGAAAGATAGGAGAATTACAGGAGCTCATACAAGGAATTATAAGCTTCTTCTTTTTCATGGAAATTTTAATTTCTCCTAAACTATTAATAAGAAGGGGAAATGCCTTCGTGTAGACCACAGAAGATTTATGCTTGTTTCTGTTTTGTGTTTGTTTTTTTCTAAATCACATTTTGGTTTCTTATGATCCTTAAAGTGGGTAGACTTCTCTACAGGAGTTTTCTTGCAAGCCTTATTTAGTAATTCTATTGCTTTTGCTTCTGGAAACCAGTAGGTATGTTAACTGCGATAAATTAAAATAGCCAGGATTACATGTTCTTACAGTTAAATTTCTTTGTGAACCCATGAGGTTCCTAGATAAAATGGGGAACAATTGCTTGTTCCTCTCTGGCGAAGACCAACTTTTCTCCAAAGGGAGCTGTTAGGATTCCTTTGTGTCCATAGGGAACAGAAGTGGAGGAGACAGAAGGGAAAGGAAAAGAGAGGGGAAGGGCAAGTCTGAACAAGGAAGCTCTGAGAGCAAAGGATATAGTGGAGGAGGTAGAGAAGAAGGAAGAATGAGGTGTAGGCATTTATCACTTCAGAAGAGTTCAGAGACAGTCTCTAATATTGCTTATTATTTTTTTCCAAAATTTGATCTGTTCTTCTACACATTTCCCATTCATTCCTTTTCATTTTAGAGGCTTTTTTTTAAAAAAAAATTTTTTTGGCATGAAAACATTAATCTGGGCAACCAAAGGCAACTGCATTTTGACCATTTTATTTTATTAAATCATATTTTTATTTACTTCTGAGAGAAGAGGGAAAGATAGAAAACTTAATGAGGAGGGAGGATCATGGTCATTTTTCTCCTTGCATAACCCCAATGGGGATTGAACATAAAACTCAGGCTTCCCTTGACCAGAAATCAACCTATGACCTCCTGATGTAGTTTGGCAGGGTTTTTTTTGTTTGATTTTTTGTTATTAGTCCTCACTCGAGGATATTTCTTCCAATGATTTTTAGAGAGAATGGAAGACACAGGGAGAGACAAAGAAAATCACCGATGGGAGAGAGACACACATTGATTGCTTATCTCCTACATGCTCACCAAACATGGTTGGGAACCCTGCAACTGTGGTATGTGCCCTTGTTCTGAACTGAACCCAGGACCTTCGTCTTCAAGCCATCACTCTATCCACTGCACAAAACCAGCTAAAGCTGACCACCTGGTTTATAGATCAATGCTCAACCACTGAGCCACACCAGCCAGGTGCATTTTAACCATTTTAAGTTAATGTAATTTCTAGATAAATCTTCCTGTTTCTATAAATCACTTGTAAGTCAAGGCTCCCTCCCAGTCTTTAAGAACACCTGAGATTTGGGCTGGAGGGAGGATGTGCCCCTTATCTTCAAAACTGAACAACTTCAGCTCTCATTTATACAGTGAATGTTTTTTGTTCAGACTCTCAGAAAACAATTCCAATTGAAATGTCTGAGTTAAAAAAATACAAAACACCAGCCATCCATTTTCCATTCTGTCACACCTTAGCCTTGGTTCTGTCAACACTTAACCTTACTTTGTTCCACTTTGAGGATTTAAAATACAGTTCAAAGAAAGTCAGATCCTCTACTACAAGCAAGGGAAAGCCCTGGCTCCAAGAGACAATCCAATCTAGTTTACCAGATGGGGGGGATGAAGAGGTTAATGGGCTCAGTGGACCTCTTGTTGTATTCTAGCACTGGGTCTGGGTCCATAGGGTGGTCCTCGATGAGCCTCTTTGGAATCCTGCCGCAGTAAAATAATTGAAGGTCAAAGTAAGAAACTTTAAACTGGTGAAGAATTTTTGTGAGTTTACTTGAGCCAAATTATCGACAACAGCTGGGAAGCAAAATCTCAATGGATGGAGATAATGTCCCAGAGAATGGCAGTTTTGTGTCTTATTTCATACATTTCAATCAAAGGTCAGAGGCAAGTGGGTCCTTGAAATCCATGGGTGATAGATTAGGGATGTGGAGAAAGCAAATGGGGGACCCCTGGGACTGGATGAAAAATGATACACATCTTTGACCTAGGTGGGCACAGGATAACTAACAGTCAAAGGAAAGGGGAGTTTCCCTGACATTCCATAGGAACATCATAGCAGATGCAAGGGACATTAGACAGGATCAGTTAAGGGCAAGACTGACTTTTGCTAGGGAAGATTCTAGCCTAGGACATTACTGGGTGCCATAAACTGCTGTTAGTTAAAAGTTTTAATTTCACACCATCATTTGTGGTCGCTTTAGTTCCATGAGTTTGCAAGGCCACCACCCAAGCCTCCCCTGAGCTTGTTATGTTTAGTGAGTGGCCCCTTTGGGTCCACACTTCACCATAACGTTTTGTAAACACACTATTTCAGATTAAGGAACTTCCTTTTATTTCTGGCTTATGAAATTATAACATAAATAGAGGGTGAATTTTAGGTGGAGTTTTTCTTAAAGGTATCTTTTGAAAATTTTACATGGTTTTTCTCTTTTAAACTTTTAGTACTGTTAATCTGTTTCTGAAATAAACCCACATTTCCTGCACATTATGCTTTTTATTCATTGCTATTGAGTTACTGTTCATGAAGGATGTTCACATATGAGAATATTAAGGCTGTTATTTTTCCTTTCTGAGTTTTGCTTGGGCAGGCTAAATAGCCATCTCAGACAATTATTAAAGAACACTGCATTTATCTCAGGAAAGATGGATGGGAGATGGGGATATGCAATTGGAAGGACTACACAGCACTGAGCAAAAAGTATTGTATCCATGATGGCAGCAAAAATGTACTTAGGATGTGAAACAATGAAGAGCATAGAAGAAGCAACAGAGAAGCCTAGTCTGGGCCGCCTTGACTCTCTGAGAAGTCAGAGAAAAGTGTCTTTGGAAAAAATTTCAAGGGGTTTTCCGAGGCCAAGATGCCACTGTCCCTTGCTCCCCTGGTTGCAGGCCCTAAGGGATCCCTTGGAGGTTGGGGGAGTATGTGCTGTGGAGGAATGAGAAGGCCCTGCTCCTTGGAGGGAGTGCACATGGGTCCTTTATCCTAAGCATATTGATCTCTTTCTTGCAGGTGGAAATCTTAGGGGAAATCTCAGGGGAGGGTCTGAAGAGACTATTCATCAGCTTTCCAGGTATATTCTTTCAGGGTTGTGGTCTCCACTGATTGGTCGATGCCAGGGCAGGAAGTTATTAGTCAATGTAATAGATCCTAAGGCAGCCCTGTATCACTTGTCTCTTTTTTCTGTTTTTCTGGGCCTGGAGCTGAAATACAACTGAAACCCAGATGTTATCTTAAGGGAGGAAAATGTCAGGGGGTCTATACTGCCTGAAAAGCAATATGAAAGATGGGGGGTGGGAGAAAAGGGGGGGTGGGCAGAGCTTTTTTTAAAAAATATATTTTATTTATTTTTTACAGAGAGGAAGGGAGAGCAATAGAGTTAGAAACTATAAGATTCTCCCTCCTCCCCACTGGTGGGCAAAGCTATGACATTACTGGCATCTGACACAGAGACATCTCCAAGACATTGAACCATCGATCAGCGCCTCCAAAGTGTCCTGGAGCCCACCCCTTCCTGTTCTGCCCTGGGTCCAACCCTCCCCTTAAAAGACCCCCAGACCAGCCACGTGCTGCTGATCCTCCATGTCCAGGTGGCAGCCCGGCTGGGTCCATCCCCACCTCCCAACTCCTTCAATTCTGATTTCTCTATCTCCGTAATGAGTCCTGCTCATTACTGGGGAATAAACTTTACTTTAAAACTCCTTGGTGATCAGTTTCCTGCGCCTCTAAACTTACAGAAACATTGATGAGAGAGAAACATTGATCAGCTGTCTCCTGCACACTCCCTACTTGGTATGTGCCTGCAACCAAGGTACATACATGCCCTTGACCAGAATCAAACCTGGGACCTTTGAGTCCAAAGGCCGACGCTCTATGTCTTGCAGAGTTCCCAAACAATCAAACAATGCAGAAGGAGAGTTTGGAGAGACTTAGTTTATTCATCGCGAGATGGGTTTAGAGAAAATGATTTCAAATTCTAAGCAAAGGTACAAGCAGAGCTTCCCTTTTCATAAAGGAGTCAGCTCTCTGTGCAATTAGTGGTTATCTTGCTGCTTTCCTTGGAAACAAACACAGCTAAATTTATGGGCATACCTGGTCTTGACCTGCAAGGTCAGACAGCTAATTTTATCCTCATTCTTCAAACAGGCTAATGCAGACTAGAAAGCAACATTTTATCTAAGAATAAGAGCAGAAAATTCCAAACAGCAGTTTGTTACAAATAGGGGTTTCTTCTCATATCCACCAAGCCAAACCGGTTAGAGCTAGCATAGATTCTTGTTTTCTCAATTTGCCCCTTGCTAGTCATATGGAGCTTTCTGCCTTGATGAGTGTATATACCTGGCTCATTGTCTTTGCTCTATTCATGTCTAGCAAGTTTCTTCTGATTTGGTGGTCACCATTGTACTGGCCACACAATGATAGCAGGGGAAGTGTTCCCTCTGTTGTTTTCTGAAAGAGCACCTGGAGGATTTGAATTAATTGATCCTTGCCTGGCTGGTATGGCTCGTGGTGGAGTATCAACCCATGTACTGGGAGATCATGGTTTGATTCTTGGTCAGGGCATGTTACCCAGATTATGGCTTGATCCCCTGTGTGGGATGTGCAAGAGGCAGCCAATCAATCATTCTTTTTCATCATTGATGTATCTATCTCTCTCCCTCTCTGAAATTAAAAAAAAAAAAAAAAGGTTTAATTGTTGCTTGAATGTTTGGAAAACTTCCTGTCAAATAATCCAGTTTATATGTATCCTTTGTTGGAAGGATTAAAAATATAAACTTAGTTGGTCTATTTATTAATAGGCCTACTCATAATTTTCTTCCTTTTTGACTCAGCTCTGGTTTCATATTCTTTCTAAGCATTTTTCTCTTTTAATCCAATTTTTCAAATATTTGCAATAAGGATGCTCCTCATGTCCTCCTATTGCCTGCTGTCATTGTTTCTCTGTATATTCCTAATATTGTTTGCCAGAACCGAAACCTAACATTGTCACTGGTAATAAAATGTAAAAAGAGCTAGCCAGGCTTGATGGCTCTGAATGGTCAGAGCTATTAACTCATTGACTCTAAGTTGAGTCACTAGTGGTAAAATGTAAAAAGAGCTGGCTAAGGGAAACCAAACATTTGTTCCCTGGTAGTAAATTGTAGAAAGCGCTAGCCAACCTTGATGGCTCAGAATGGTCAGAGCTATTCACTCATTGTCTAGTTGAGATAGTGGTGGTGGAGGCAAATTTAATTTGTTAATCAGATGTAAATGTAAGTTGATTTTCTGTTGTTGGAACTTCCAGCCTAAGAGATGTCTTTGTTTCAGAATCTCAATAAAAGGAATGGTAAAAGGCCAGAGAGGGGTTAGTCCTCCCACTAGAGGTGGACTTCCCACCTGGCCCCCATTCTCCCAAATTAACTCTTTTCCAGTCTCTTTTCATTTTAGTGTGCGGCCTTCTCCAGAAACCGGACCCTGAGTGGGTCGTGTTAAGAGATCCCACAATTGCATATTGTTTCTACTCTCCTATTTAAAAATAATTCTACCAGAAGTTTGCTTTTTAAATAATCATCTCTCTTGACTTTGTTGGTTCTAGTACTAATTTAATGAGCCAAATTTGAATGCAAAGGAAGGCTGGGCTTCCTACAGACTTCCTTTCACCTGTTGACACCAAAAGGAGGGGCTGTGAAGGAGTTTGGAGGTGCCTCATGACAGAGTGAGGGGGGAAGAGGCTTTCCAGGTGTGGTCTTCCAGGGTTGTGGTCCCATCCTCTCCTTTTCTCTGAGGGCAAAGGAGTCTCTCAGTGATGGACTCAGTCAGCAGTGTAGTGAGCAGTGCTGGTTGCATTAGTTCATTTTTATTTCTGAATAAACTGGTTCTGTGTCTGTTGGGGATGGGGAGGCTGACGTTGGTTTCTTTGATTCTTGGCCACTGAAGTTCAGCAAAGAGTATGTAACTTCATGGATCTGAAAGGCATGAGAGGTGGTCAGTTAAACCATTGTCCCAGGCCAGGCCCTCACCTTGCCTCCTGTGATTAGGCAGCACCTGCTCTCACCACTTGGAAACTTCTAGCTTTGGAGGATTTTTATTTACTGTTTTCTCTGCTTGCAGACATCCTTTGAATGACCATTAGAAGAAAGATTATGCTATTCATACAATGGAAGAGGATACTGTAATGAGAATGAACAACTACAAATGGCTACAACATTATGGATAAGTCTCATGAAACCATTTTGAATAAAAGAAACAACACACATAAAAGGGTATACTGTGTTTTTTAATGTAAGAGCATAAACAGGCAAAATAATCTAGTGCATTGTAGGTCAGGATATGGTTTCTCTTTGTAGGGAAGTTACTGGAAGATTTCATTTTGCAGGGAGATTGAAATATAGTGGCAACCATACTTTGGTAAAAACTGATGTTTGAATTTTAATCCTGCTAAGTCTGGCTCCTTTATCTGATTAAAACACTGGGTACTTACCTCAGCTTCCAGGTGGAGACCTGGAGGCTAAGGCAATTTTCCCTTGCCTGGGACCAGGCCCACAGGAGATTGATTCCCACTGACTCAGTAGCTTCAGGGATAGAAAATGTAGATAACCTTTAGAGACTAACCCGCTGAGCTCTGTGTTATCGCTTTTGCAAGATAGGACCACATTCCAATGACCAGCAGGATGTGACTGGGAACTGACCCTGCGGGCTGTCCCCAGTCTTTAGAATTTAGTCTTTAGGATTTAGGAACAAAAGGAAAATTCTTGCAGTTTAAACCTTTAAAAGGAATTGCCTACCCCTGAAATGGTGCAGTCACTGGGAGTCCACCTGCGTGTGGTGCTCTTGTGGCTGTCCTTGCCAGTTCAATAAATCCTTGCTTGCTTTTTTTAAAATTAATCATCAGCTTCCGGTGGTCTTATTTTGAACCTAGGGTTCGACCCCATAACATTTGGAGGCCCCAGCGAGATAACCGAAAGAGAGGAGAGAGGGACCCGCCAAAAAGGGGCAGGTACCCCCCAGAAGGGGCGGGAAGCTCTTCCTCCTTTCGGGGATCTTTCCCAGAGACAAAAGCCGCAAGGATTTATTGAAATCGGGGAGACCAGTCTCAGGAGGTAAGGTGCCCAGGTTATGGTTGAGATCTCAAAAGGGTAAGAGCCCTTGGAGGGCTGGACGCGGCTTAACCTCCAGGCTCTGGCCAGAGGACACGACTGTGTCCTTGGCCCGGGAGGACACTATGGTGTGTGTCCTCAGCCCTAGGTGTCCGGTCCGGTTGTCTTCTGTTTTGTCATGTTTGTGTCAGGCCTATTTGTTTTGTGTTTTATGTTTTGTGTTTTGTGTTTTGTGTTTTGGTCTCCGTGAAAATGGGTCAACGTTTGTCTGTGTCTCCGTGTTCCCCTCTCAGTGTTTTTTGAAAATTTCCAGGACTTCAAGAAATGGGCAGAGGAATACAGCTCTGATGTTAATGCTTTTGATTTAACCACTCTTTTCCCCAGGTCAATGCCGGTCTATAGGATAACTTTCCCCTCACAGTTCCTAGAGTATTAGTCTTATTTCCTTTGTCCAACATGAGTGCCATTTCTGTTTTGCTGAAACATTGTAATGTTACTTGCTTACTGAAAGAATATAAGTACAGATGTTTGTTTAATATTTTGTTTATCTACTTGGGTATAATTATTTGTTCATGTAAGTGTCAAAATCTGTGGGGGGGGGGGGAAGAGAAAGAAAGAAACCTTTAATTTGTTTAAAGCCGAATGCTCTGACGGCTAGCAAACCGCCCTGAGTGGCCACTGGGATTCCTTTTTCCCAGGGGTGCTTTGCTTTCTGTCAGAGGGGAATCGGCCCACTTAACAAGATTTTATTTCTATGTTTATTGATTTAAAGATATAAAATTGTAACAACTGTGGTACAAAAAGTTAAAAGTGAAGACCAAATTCTAAAGTTAACTATTTACAAGAAGGAAGCTTGAGCTGGCAAAGTCACCAAGTCTGCTCAGCAAGCTCAAAAAACTAAATGAATCTTATTTCTGCCGCTACCCAGTCTTGATCAGTGGTGGAAGAACGGTCTTAAAACTATTTGTCTAAATTGGTTATTTAAATTTAATGTGATTAATGATTATAATACATTGTAAAATCTTTAAAAGAAAAGGAAAATATTTTGTGGGCTGCTTGGTCCTTGTGTGTGTGTCAACTCTTAAGTTATAATTTTAAAATCAGTAAGAGCTTTTCAGAAAGGTCAGGGAGTCTGATTGCAGTGGAGGGGTCACCCGTTCCCGCAGGGCACCTTCGCTAGCAGGAGGCAAGCGGCTACAGCCTGATGAAAACACCTCTGGGTGGAAGCACCGCCTTCGCCACCTGGGACCCCTTGGACCCTCGCATGCTCCCTGCCTCAGCCCACCTGGTGTCTATTCCCTCCAGGGGTTGTTTAGAGTAGCTGGAGGTGGCTGCTGCGAGGAAAGAAATTCCTCTGTGACCCCCGTACTCCAATAAGACCCCCGTGACTATTTGGACACTTTTCACCATGTTCTATTAGGGGGCTTAAAGGCGCAGTTAGAAATTCTCCCATTCCCCCTTTTCAGACTTATCAGAATCTGAGATCTTTATCTGTAGGAAAAATGTGGCAGTTTAAATTTCAAGCGGCTGGAGGCCTGGGAATAGTGTGCTGGACCTGCTCCCTCTTCCCTCTGCCTTTTCTAAATATTTTAAAATAATGGGAAGTTTTGAGGCATGATTTTATGCGTTTTATGCGTTTTTAAAGAACATAGAAAAAAGGACTGAAGGCTAATTTAAAAGAATGAAAGTTTTTATGAAGGTTGTGCATGTGATGAGAAGCAGAAGCAGGGAGAGAAGGAAACAGCAGAAGTGGAGGTTTAGAGAAACAGAGAGGGAGAGAGGGAAAGAATGAGACAGAGCCTTAAGAAAGAGACTCTGGGAGTCCTAGAGGAAAGAATTTAGACAGAAACAGAAACAAAGATTGGGAGAGAAAGTGATATGGGTGTATAAGTGTGAGTGTGTATGTGAGAAAAGGAGGGAGAGAGGCATGAGGAAGAGACGGGAAGGGACAGAGATTAGAGAGGGAGAGAGACAGGTGAGGCTGGAAGAGACAGAGGCGGTCTGAAAGAAAGAGACTTAGACTCCAAGGGTTTTTTAACTTAGAGGAAGAAGCCTGACAGACCGGGGCTCCTTTCAATTAAGCCCCCAAGGGTAACCTTACAAGTGGAGGGCAAACCTGTTACACTGGGGCAGCCTATTCAGTCTTGACAGAGCCTATGGGACCTGTATATCAGTCCAGGGAGCCACCAGACAAACTGCCTGTTTTCCTTGGACATCAAGAAGGACTGTAGACCTAAGAAGGAACGCGTACCGGAGGAACGCAGCCGCTAAACTGGACTGAAGTAGAACAACGGGCCTTTGAGGAGCTAAAAAAGGCTCTCGTCTCAGCACCTGCCTTAGCCTTGCCAGATGTCACAAAGTGAGTGAGGTAAGGGGCATTGCCAAAGTGGTTCTCACTCAGACTCTAGTGAGTGAGAAGAGACCTGTTGCCAATCTGTCTAAGAGGCTAGACCCTGTGGCAGCAGGGTAGCCAGTATGCCTCTGGGCAGTGGCCACCACAGCATTGCTGGTGAAGGAGGCAGATAAGCAGACTCTGGGCCAGGAGCTAGCCCTGACAACACCACATGCCGTTGAGGCCCTCCTTTGAGGTGCTCCAGAGAGATGGATGTCAAATATCACCCAGTGCCAAGCTCTTCTCCCGGACCAGCCCTGCATCCAGTTCCATAAGACACTGGCCATCAACCCTGCCAGCCTGCTTCCAGATGATCCAGAGGAACCCATTCATGACTGCACAGAGGTAACAGATGCAGTACTGACAGATGTCCTTCTGTCATCACCAGATGAGGTACTGTACACTGATGGGAGCAGTTACAGTCAGGATGGGATCTGATATACCGGAACAGCAGTACTCACCCTGGACCATACCATTTGTGCACAGTTCCTGAACAGAGGAACATCAGTAAACGTTTGGCCTTAATCTAGGCTCTTTGATGGGGACACTGTGCCATTCACCGGGAAAGAGGGTTACCAACTACAGCCAGAAAGGACATTATTTTATCCTTATTTGAGGCCATCTGACTCCCAAAAGCAGTTGCAATAATGCACTGCAAAGGACATCAGAAAGGGGAGACAATTGAAGCCAGAGGAAATAGAGCCACAGACCAAACTGCTAAGGAAGATGCCCAAAAACCAGTGGGGCCTTTACAAGTCTTAGTAACCCTGCCGGACCCCAACCTACACCAAACAAGAGGAGAAATTCGCTGAACAGAAGCAAGCTATCAAAGGACCAGACTGTTGGTGGCCCCTACCAGATGAGAGACTGTTGGTCCCAGAGGCTCTAGGTCGGACGTTAGTTGCCCAGTTACACCAGGTTACCCACTTAGGTGTCACCAAGACTTCTGAACTTCTGTGAGGTAGATACTACCAAGCTTAGATAAGATAATTAAAAGCATAGTCTCTAGAAGCATTATCTGTGTACAGGTAAATGCTAAGGTAGGAGGGTCCCCCTGGGAATATGGGCCCCATAGAAATTCCCCAGGAGAGCATTGGGAGGTAGATTTCGCAGAGATTAAGCCACCAGCATTGAGGTACAAGTACATGCTAGTCTTATAGACACCTTCTCAGATTAGGTTGAAGCATAGGACAGAAACTGCCTCTATAGTAGTCAAGAGATTACTCCAGGAGATTATACCTAGATTCGAGCTGCCAGTAGTCATAGGATCAGATAACAGCCCAGCCTTTGTAGCAAGGTATCTCAAAGAATAGCTCAAGCCTTAGGATAGGCATGAGCAGGACTCTAAAAAGTTTAATTAAATTTGTCCTGAAAACCGGTGAAAATTGGACCAACCCTCTTATGGGCCAGGTGTACCCTCTAACAGGCGACCCCCCCCCCTTTTTTGAGATCATGTATGGTAGACTTCCTCTCCATCCTTGCCAGGGTCAAGAAGAAACTGAAAGCTAGAATTCATAAACATTCCCTTGCTCAAGTCCTTACAGGCTCTGCAATTTACCCAGAGAGCCATGCATAAGCTTGTTCCAGATGCACTGCCTGTGCCCACCGTGGACCCAGTACACCCCTTCCAGCCCGGAGACTCAGTGCGAGTAAAGAAGTTCACTGTCCAAGGACTCACCCCAACCTGAAAGGCACGCTACACTGTTATCCAGAGCACGCCCACGGCTGTTGAAGTGGATGGCACCCAAACCTGGCTACACCACTCCCAGCTCCTGCACAGAAAACAACCTGGATCCTGGCAACCAGCAGCCTCACCCGTGAAATCCCTAGCCTGTGCTCCACACAGGCCAGGAGGAGATTTAATGCCTGCAGGAGGGGAATTGGACTTCAGTAAGGACAGTACTAATGGGGAGTGTGGTACTAGGTGTTTTGGTTAAATGTAAGAACATTTTTTGCTAGCCAGTGAGAAAGTCCAGGGCTAAGTAAGACTAAATGTGCTATGAAACTAAAAAACAAAAACAGCATAGAGAATGCCCTTAAAGGAAATAGGATGAGTCAATGATTTGACTATGTACATAAAACCAGTGGGGAATGAAATATAGTGGCAACTATAATTTGGTAAAAACTGCTGTTTGAATTTTAATCCTGTTAAGTCTGGCTCTTGCATCTGATTAAAACACTGGGTACTTACCTCAGCTTCCAGGTGGAGACCTGGAGGCTAAGGCAATTTTCCCTTGCCTGGGACCAGGACCACAAGAGAATGATTCCCACTGACTCAGAAGCTTCAGGGATAGAAAATGTAGATAACCTTTAGAGACTAACCCGCTGAGCTCTGCTTCTGTGTTATCGCTATCGCAAGATAGGGCCACATTCCAATGTCCAGCAGGATGTGACTGGAAACTGACCCTGCGGGCTGTCCCCAGTCTTTAGAATTTAGTCTTTAGGATTTAGGAACAAAAGGAAAATTCTTGCAGTTTAAACCTTTAAAAGGAATTGCCTACCCCTTAAAACAGTGCAGTCATTTGGAGTTCACCTGCGTGTGGTGCTCTTGTGGCTGTCCTGGCCAGTTCAATAAATCCTTGCTTGCTTTTTTTAAATTAATCATCAGCCTCCGGTGGTCTTATTTTGAACCCAGGGATCGACCTCATCACAGAGATGACATGTTTTGTTTCTCCATTTCAGTACTCCTTACCAGGGTGTGCTCAACTTGTGATAATTTTTCATTGTTAACATATACATATGCTTTAAGCACTTTTCAACACATATGTGTGCTCAATTGAAAGGCTCAATGAGAGAAGCTCAGGAAAGTTATTGTCAAGTGAAGGAACTAAGACTTCAGAACCATTGGAATGGACGTTATCCCTTGATGGGGAGAACAGGATCAGATTGAAGGTAGAGGAGGGAGAATGATCCAATGCCTTCCTTATGTTGGGCATTGTGCTGGTGCCTTGCATGTGTTATCTCATTTCATTCCTTCAGCTTCTCTCTGAAGCATGCAGCATTTTATGTTTACAGATGACCGGGTGAGGATCAGAGAGATTAAATTACATGCCAATGTCACAGAGGAGGTAAGAGTTACTGCCAGGATGCAAACAAAGGATGGGGCTAACTCCAGAGCCCACATTGTTGCATGAAGTAGACCCATGAGAATAGTTAACCAGTACATCTTAGTTTGTTGCTACATTGAGGAACCTTGATTCAAACTTGATCACACTTCTGTCTTTGAGAGTAACCCATTCTCTATAGAGGTATGTCCATGAGAAAATGAGCCAGTGAAACTGGCTGTGCTTACCTTTTCAGGTGAGTTGTCAGAGAGGCCCTCACCTCGGAGTTGAAAGAAGAGTTAGCAATTCATGAAAATGCTAAGCTGACTTATAGCTTTCCAGGCTAAGTATTCCTAAGCTGTTGTGATTTCTCACTGATGGAGAAAGGTGGTTGGAGGGGGGTGGGATGTGGCCCATGATAACTTAAAGAAATCGCTTCTCTCAGAGTCTGTGGTCAGACCCAGGGTGTTAGTACCAGCAGGAGGGGTTGGAGTTAAGAGTTGAAGGGGGCAGCAGTAGTGACAGGGAGGCCTCAGTCCATTTCTGAATTATTTTTCCCCAGTTCACAAGGCATTGCTGTTGCCTAGTTGTGTTTCTCAGCAACAGGCATGAGTGGCAAGGAGGGGCAGCACCCAGAGGAACTGGAGCCCCACAAGACAGGGACAGTCTCACCAAAGGAGAGTGCCCACATCCCTAATAGAGGAGGAGGGGAAGGGGTAAGGTGAGGAATTTACTTTTTACTCATGTCTGCCGGGTCTGGCTGAGTGAATCCCTCCCACGGCTGGGTCTCAGGTGAATCTTTTGTGACTAGAAAGGTGGGAGGACCTATGGCAACCTCAGGTTGGGGAATGGAGATTCCCTCTAAAATTTCAGCAGGCACTGAATCCTTGGGACCAGGTTTCCCTGCTAGGGCAGGGCGCATGGTGGAACACACCAGCTGTCACTGGTGATGGCTTTACTTACTGTGGTCTGAGGGATTGTGCTCTGTGAGATCGTGCTGGTCGCTTGCCCTAAACAAATATCAGAGACTGTGACTGCTATTCCCAAGCATAGGCTCTTTGCTCCTTGAAGTAGGAAGGATTCTGTCAGCTCATTTATCAGAGTGAGTATTGCCTTTCCCCCTAGGGCTACTCTTCAGTGTACCCACCATCCCTACCAGAGTGCACTCCTTTCCTGCTGCACTAA
The DNA here is from genome assembly GCA_963693515.1 of Pipistrellus nathusii. Lineage (NCBI taxonomy): Eukaryota > Metazoa > Chordata > Mammalia > Chiroptera > Vespertilionidae > Pipistrellus > Pipistrellus nathusii. The sequence goes on along the minus strand of OY882872.1, from coordinate 36,540,981 downwards.
TGTTCATATAGGTCCATCCCTTTTTTAAAAATCTTCATCTTATATTTATTAATTTCAGAAAGAGAAAGGGGGAGGGGGAGGGATAGTAAAGTAGAGAGGGGAGAGAGAGAGAGAGAGAGAGAGAGAGAGAGAGAGAGAGAAGTACCCCATCAGGTGTTAGAATCCTCAACGTAGGTTTGTGTCCTGACTGAGAATGTAGCCTGCAACCTTTCTATGGTTGCAATCAACCAAGTTCCAAGCAACCAAGTCACCTGGCCAGGGCACAAAGGTCTATTCTTTAATAATTGCTTCTGAGCCTATTTCTACATGGACACCTTTTGACTTTGTTGATTCTACTTCATTCTTCATTTATTACCCAAAAGGCCTTTTGTTTCAGCTTTCAAATATATATAAATTTGGAGATTTTAGAGAGAGGAGAGGAGAAGGAGAGATAAAAACATCAATAATGAGAGAGTCATTCATCAGCTGCCTCCTGCAAGTGCTGTTCTGACAACAGAGCCCACAACCCTTGCATGTGCCCTGACTGGGAATTGACCTGTGACCTCCTGGTTCATGGGTCAATATTCAAGCACTGAACCACACAGGCCAGGTTGGTTTTACGTATTTTTAAGGTTCTCTTCCTGTTCTGCCTTTTTATTTTCCTCTTTCTATCTTTGACGGAGCACAAAACTCGCTTTCTCCTGCTCTTCTTCGTTTACTGACTTTTTTCCTTCTTGGACCTTGGTTTTCCTGACTCTAGGACCAAGGAACATAATCACATCTGCCCCATTTAAACCAGAGGAGGATGGGAACACCATTTCCCAAAGAGAGAGGGGTACAGGAAGCTTGAAGATCAGGGAAGAAGAGGCCTCAGGAATCAGTGCTGAGAAGCAGGGGTTTAGGAAGGAGGAGGAGCAGAACCACGCCCAGAGACAGAGAGGAAGTCTCCTTCCCTCTCCCAAACATGGATGTCAGCCTTGGAGGAAGTGGGACAAAAGGGAAGGCCATCATACCCTCTAGTCTTTCTGATACACAGGAAGCACACCAGTGCTGCTATCAGAGCTATACCAGCCAGGATGCCAATCACGACTCCAGCAATAACTCCATCTGAGAAGACAGGACTTGGTAGTGTTGGATCATCTGTCATGGATAGAAAAGAGAGGAATGAGTGGGGGGGGGACATTATTCTACAGTGGAAGTGCCCTGGGAAACAACTCTCAACATGAAGTAGTCTCTACTTGTCCCTGCAAGGAAGAAGTTTCCCCTGGGAAGGTTTCTGTGAGGTAAATAGCTCACTATATCCTTGTAATTATTTTCTCTCCTTGCATTTCTAGGTTGGTGCCCAGACTTGCCAAAATCCCATCCTGGTCTTTCTGCCCAGATATAAGTTTGGAGCTTTGGCATTGTTAGAAAGCTGATGGCCATTTTTGTAAGTTATAACTTCCCACCTTTCATGGTTGTATGTTTTTCTGTACCAGGTGTGACCACCATGAATATGTGCCAGTCACCTCTCCTTGGTGGGGACTTAAGTGATGGAAGGTGGTGAATGTACCACCTGCTTTGCACAGACATCCTGCAGGCTCCCAGCAGTGATGTGTAATAAGCCCAATGCTGTGAGCAATGGTTTTCACCTTGTGGGTAACCTTAGCTCAAGGCCTCCCCATCAGCCTTGCAGATACTCTCTTGGAAGGCACTGTAGCCCTGGCGGGTGTTCCTCAGTGGCTGGAGCAATGCTCCCTGCACCAAAAGGGCATTGGTTCAATTCCCAGCCAGGACACATGCTAGTGTTCCTGATTGGATTCCAGTGGGGGGTGTCCAAGAGGCAGCTGATAGATAATTTTCTCTCTTGCTCTCCCTTCCTCTCTCTAAAATTAAACACACACAAAACACACACACACACACACACACACACACACATCAATAACATCAACAACAACATTAAAAAAAAGGTGGCATGAATAGCTGCAATGATCCTGAGAAAGAAGGACAAAGTAGGTGGGATCTCAATACCAGATATGAAGCTGAATTACAAACCTACTATTCTCAAAACTTCCTGGTACTGGCACAAAAACAGACATATAGATAAATGAAATAGAATTGGGAACCCAGAAATTGACCCAAATCACTATGCTCAATTAATATTGGACAGAGGACTCAAGACATTCACTTCAATAAACGGTGTTGGGAAAATTGGACAGATTAATGCCCCCAAAATTGAAACTAAAGCACCAACTTACACCATACACAAAAATAAACTAAAAATGGATAAAGGTCCTAAATGTAAGATGGGAAACCATCAAAATCTTGGAAGAATCCACAGACAGCACAATCACAGACATATACTGAAACAATATCTTTAACCAATACTGCTCCTAGGGCAATGCAAACTAAAGAGAAAATAAACAAATGGGACTTCATGAAAATAAAAAGCTTCTTCACAGCAAAAGAAACAAAACAACAAGAAAGCCCACTGCATGGGAGAACATATTTGGCAATGTTATCTTCAAGAAGGGTTTAATCTCCAACATTTACAGGGAACTCAAACAATATAACAAAAGAAACATAAAGAACCCAATCAAAAAATGGGAAACAGAGCTAAATTGATACTTTTCAAAAGAGGACATAGGAAGCCTAAGAAACAAATGAAAACATGGGCAAAGTTACTAATCATCTGAGAGATGCAAATTAAAACAACATCTGTAAGAATGGCTATCATCAACAAATCAATAAAGGACAAGTGCTGGCGAGGATGCAAGGATGTGGAGAAAAAGGAATCCCCGTGCACTGCTGGTGGGAATGCAAACTGATGCAGCCACTGTGGAGACCAGTATGGAGTTTCCTCAAAAAACTAAAAATGGACTTTCCATTTGACCCAGTGATCCCATTTCTAGGAATATATCCCAGGAAACTAGAAACACCAATCATAAAGGACATACCACTCCTATGCACCCCTATGTTCATAGCAGCATAATTTACAAGAGCTATGCTTTGGAAACAGCCTAAGTGCCCATCAGCAGTTGAGTGGATTAAAACTGTGCTACATGTACACAATGGAATACTATGCTGCTATAAAAAAGAAGGAATTCCTACCATTTGCAGCAGCATGGATGGTCCTGGAGAGCATTGTGCTAAGTGAAATAAGTCAGTCAGAGAAAGATAATTGTCACATGAACTCACTCATTTGTGGAATATAACGAACAACACAAACAATGAACAAAAGCAGATCCAGAGACAGAGAAACACTGACTCAAAACCTCAGAGGGAAGGCAGGAGACAGTGAGGGTAAGGGGGAGAGATCAACCAAAGGACGTGTATGCATTCATATAAGCCTAACTAATGGACATGGGAATGAGGAAATGAGCGGGGAGGGGGGGGAGGAAGGAATAGGAGAATAAGGACTCATATATAATACCTTCATCAATAAAGAAAGAAAGAAAAAAGATGGCTCTGGAGCTGTTTCCAACATGCTTTAAAATGAGAGCTGCTGAGGAAGTAAAGGATTGTCCACTCTGCTTCCCTTCACTACCTCCAGGGTTGAATTAAAAGAAATTTGAAAACAGGTCTCTTCCTAAGGCTTATCCCCCTCCTCCACCACTTGCAAATAAACCTAAAGCTGTCTTGTGTAGGAGAATTGTTTTCTATTCATGCCAGAGCAAAAAGTTCTGCCAGCTCCTGGACCATGAAAAAGTTTCCATTTACAGAGGGTGGTGGCAAACCAGAAGGCGCACTGACATAGGTTGTGGAAATGTTGCTGTTCAGGCAGTCTTTGAGCCCCCAGTTCCCTTTTCTAACCTGAAACAGGCATGTGCTCTTCAACCATCCTGAGAGGGGCATGTATTCCTTCAGAAGTAGATGATTCCACCCCAAATAGTCACCACTAGCACCTTTGTTTTGTCTATAGCATTCCCTCCTGGAAAGCAGGGATGCCTGAGGGGACCTAGCAGAGAGATGGTGCATTGGGAAGAGATAGGTTGTCATCTCATAGGTCCAGGGCTCATGAAGAAAGATCACATTTTAGGAAAGCGATTGGAGCTTCCAAAAGACCAGGTGGCAGATAAAGGGCAGCCTCCTACTTTCCTCTTGTGAAAGTAATGGGTTGGTCATTACAGATATTCATCCTTGATGATTTTTATGGGCAATTGGGAGGGCTCTTTAGGTTAGAGGGCTCTTTAGATCCATAGTCACCAAATCCTACGAGTTTGTGTTCCTGTGACTTTTTCATGAGATCCACAAAGATTCTAGAAAGAAAACACTCACTACCCTAGGCCTATTGTGTCCCGGCCTGCGGGGCAACAACGTGGGTATGCAGGAACCACCTAAGAGAATGGAACAAACAAGGGACGCGAAGAACGGAGGCAAGACAAAGTTCTCTGATCAAGCCTCAACTTTATTCTTTGAAATGGTTGTATATATACAGCAGAAACAAAGGGGGGCAGGGTTGCCTATGCAGAGGGGTCTTTCGCAGTGTACAATTGGTTTAGGCACTGAGTGGCAAGGTGGTAAGGTATCTGGCAACAGCGGATTGGCTAACTGCCAGGGCGGCATAACATTCCCAGGTGTAACATTCCAAGGCTGGGCTATCTATGGGGGAGGATCAGGAAGGGGAAGTTGCAGAGATGTTAAGCGGCAGGTTAATCTTATCTTCTGGCCAAACCCTCAGGTCACCCCATAACTTCTGCTAGAAGGAACTTAATTCTATTTCCTTAAGACTGAGTTGCTTGTCTCAACTCTGATGGCTCCCAACATATTGTTTGTCTACAGATGTTGTCTAGAGTTACTTAAGACCTTAAAAACAGTATGTCCAAATGTTGTATTTCAAAGACCATCTACAACAGAATTCTTTGGGATGTTTTCTAAAAATGCAAACTTCTGGATCCCACTCCAGACATTCTGAGTCACAGTTTTTATGGGCAGAGCCTAGGAATCTGAAACTTTAACAAGCACCCTAAAGATTTCCTGTGCAAACTAAAGCTTGCAAATAATTGTCTGAAAGGGCAGAATGTCAGGAGTTTTCTGTTTCAGTTTGCCAAGTGAATCCTAAACAGTAATGTTCTATCCTTTAAATGTTCTTTAAGTATTCTTATCTAATAGTGTTTCATAGTTTCAAAACTTCTCTTTCAGATGACTTGTTGTCTTTCAAGGTTAATTCACAAAGATGGATAAATACAAACAAACAAACATACAAACAAAAAACAGCAAAAGATGGCACCACAACATAAATCTTTCTTTTTTTTCTCCTACACAATAACCAGTTCTGCATTCTTGCCAGAGGAAGCTTCCAGACTCCTCCCACTTTCTTTCCTTCACAGGGATTTTTTTTTTCCAAATAAGCATTTGTATGTCTAATTCCATCCTGGCTGCCTCTCAGGGAACGGAAACTAACAAACCAGGCTTGAGACTTTGCACTCCACTCCTCTTTTCTTTCCCTATATTTAGTCAGTAAACATGTCCCAATGAGTTTTTTGTGTGTAATGTCTCCCTGACCCCAAATTTAAAACTTTGCATCTGTGTTTTTTTCCCCCCATTTCTGTTGCCCTCACTAGTGAACTCAAGATTAAGGATTAATAGGAAAATTAGTTGCTGTTATGGGGTACTTATACTATGTGCCAGGCTCTGTGCTAAATACTTTAGCTGTATCTCATCTAATTCAGATAATAACTCAGTTAGACAGACACTATTTTCTTTTTACTGATGAAAAAATTGAAGCTTGGAGTGGTAAGTAATTTATCTAAAGTCATATAATTAATAAAGGGTGGATCCTTGACTCTAGGACCACCTGACTTCATAGAGGCTGGTGATAATCTTAATATATAAAGAGGTAATATGCAAATTAGGCCCATTCATAGGGTGGGCGTGGCTGCAGGGGGGTGGCACTTCAGGCCTAAGCGCCATTTGCTCCCATCCAGGCAGACTCCCTAGTGGCCCACAGCTGAACCCCAATACCGACCTGGGGTTTACTACTTTACTGGAGCTGCTCACCCACACCCCCTGCCCTAGGACCAGGCTGCCCGCAGCAGGGAGTCCTGCCAGCCCAGGAGAGCTGAGTGGAACTGGGGCTGCCTGGAGCCACTGGGGGGCGGGGCTGCCAGAGACAAGTTGAGGGGGGGGTGTGTGTCTGAGGAGAGCACCTGAAGGAAAAGGAAGCTTCAGCAAAATGGCTGGCCAGGAGCCACAGCAGGGGGTCTGCAAGTGCACTGACAGGCCCCATGCCTGGGGGGCAGTAATTCGAAGTGGCCAGCCAGGAGGCAGGCAGCCCAAGGGGTACAGGGCAGTGTTGAGCAGGTGCATCGGGCCAAGGAAGGGGTCCGGAGGGCGGGAATCTGCCTCCTCTGAGGAAAGCAAGGGGCTGCAGTGGCCCCAAGACTAAGGAAAGGAGAGGCAATGACTGCAGGTGTCCTTGGAAGGATGTCCGGGCAGAGTGGTTCGGACCCTCAGCCCTGAGTGCAAGGGCACCGCACTGCCGGGTACCACATTGCCAGGTCCCCCACTGCTTGGTACCCCAGTGAAGCTCCAGGCGCTAATTGGGCCTGCACTTGAGAGGCCACCACTCCAGCTCCCTCCTTGCCCCAAAAGCAAGCCCATGCCCGCCCTGCCCCCATTTCCTGCCCTCTCCACTGGGGCGCTCCTCCACAGAGAATGCAAAGCCTACCACCTGCTCCCCAGAAGGGAGAGCAGTAAAGAATGGGGGCAGGGCCAGAGGGCAGGGGAGAGGAAAGAATGTGGAGCATCCAAGGTGAAGAGGTGCTTGAGAAGCCTCATGGGGAGTTTTGTTCTGTTTGCCCCATGGCTGTCCCTTAGGAAAGGTGGAGAGCACAGCTGTGAGGGCTCACTGCTCACTGAGCCCAGTTTTCAGCCACCTGGAATTGGCCTCGGTTTTCTGGTCTGTAAAATGGATTAAGCATGTCCCAGTGCCTTCACTGAACTTTGAGGGCCGATTGAAATATTATATATAGGGAAAATGAGAAAAGAAGTGAGAAAGAAAAGGAAGGAGAAGTAACACAAAAGAAAAATTGGAAGGAACCTGTAAACCCATTGTCACTTAAATAGGGATTATAGTCAATAGTGTTATAATGACGGTATGATGCCAGGTGGGTACTGGAAAGTACCCACTTTGTAAAGTATATGATTGTCTAACCACTATTTTGTAACTAATAAACCTGAAACTAATACAAAATAATATTGAAAGTAAAGAAATGAAAATTGGAGTGAAATTTTTATAAATTTCAAAGTTTAAATGAGGGCTGTCAAGGAGAGAAGGGGGAGAATAAAATAGTGTTTTTCATTTTACCACTTTTTGTCTTTTCAGTACACAAAAAAGGCAGTTGTCTTTATATAGTGCTTTTATACTTTTTTAAGTCATTATCTCATGTGCATTTCAGGGCAACTTAAAGATAAGATAATTATTCCCTCCACTATTCAAAGAAAGGAAATCTTGGTGCCTTAGCCCCAATGATTCAAGCATCAAGACTTATTGTAAAACAGGGTTAGTGAAACTTTCTGTGAAGGGTCATATTGGTCATATCTATACTAATAAAAGCCTTGGGGGGTGATCAGGTGAGCAGGCAAGGGCAGTTGGGGTGATCAGGCTGGAAGGGGGATGTTTGGGGGCAATCAGGCTGGCAGGCAAGTGAGCAGTTAGGAGCCAGTGGTCAGGGATTGTGAGAGGGATGTCCGGCTGCCGGTTTAGGCCCCTGAAGGATCTGAGATTGGAGAGGGTGTAGGCTGGGCTAAGGACCTCCCCCCATCCCCCATGTACAAATTTTGTGCACTGGGACACTAGTAGAAGTAATAATAGCAGCTAACACCATGGAACATTTCTGCTGTGTGTGACATTTTGCTATGTGTTTAATTCAACAGCACATTAAATATTTAAAACAATACCATGAAGCAGGTATTGTTATTGTAATTTTCTGTTGTGGATTATGAGGCTCAGAGAAGTTGAGAATCTTGTGCAAGAAATTTGTAATTGTAAATACTTACTTTAAAAAGAAAGAAAGATCTCAAATGAGCAACCTAACTTTACAACTTAAGGTACTAGAGAAAGAGAACAAACTAAATTCTCATAAAGATAAGAGTGGAGATAGATAAATTACAGGGTAGAAAAAGAAGAGAAATAATCAATGAAATGAAAAGTTGATTCCTGAAAAGAGTTTAACAAAATTGACAAAATTTAACCTAGATTGACTAAGAAAAAAAGTGAGAAGACTCAAATTACTAAAATCAGAAGTGAAACTGGGTACATTATGACCAATTCTTTTTAAATATATATATATATATATATATATATATATATATATTTTATTTTTTTTTATTGACTTTTTTACAGAGAGGAAGAGAGAGGGATAGAAGTTAGAAACATCTATGAGAGAGAATCATTTATCGGCTGCCTCTTGCACACCCCTACTGGGGATGTGCCCGCATCCAAGGTACATGCCCTTGACCAGAATTGAACCTGGAACCTTTCAGTCTGTAGGCCCACACTCTGTCCACTGAGCCAAACCAGTTTCAGCCATTATTACCAATTCTATGGAAATAATAAGAATTATAATAGGCAGGTGGGAGCAGAGAAAGCACAGAGAAAGATGGCCCAGTCTGAGATCTGGCAGTCAGCAAGAGCACCACAGCCCATTACCCGCCTCCCCCAACCTCTCCCCTGCCCCTGCAGCACCATGCCTGCCCTCCTGTAGCACCCAAAGCTTTCCAATGCCATTGCCAGGGCGTTGTTCCAGCATATCATGGTGAAGCTGGAGCGCACATGGCAGGAGGAAGAAGTAGACAAGATGATGGAACAGAAGATGAAGGTCTTCACCAAGAGAGGAAAAAAAAAAAGTAGATTGCAGAGAGAATGTCATTAGAGGAAACCAAAGAACAGACCCTAAAGCTGCAAGAGAAGCTTTTGGCCTTTAAGTAGAAGCACCAGCTTTTCCTACAACTCATGGAAGTTTTCCAGGAGGAAGAAAAACAGAGGCGAAAGGAGCAGAGTGACCTAACCACTCTGACATCAGCTGCATACCCACAGAGCCTGACTGTTCACAGGGGAACTCATCTCCTCAGCATGTAGTGGAGCCCTTGGAGGACACAATTGCCCAGGCACCCACATGGCAGCTGACAGAGCCAAACAGATGTTCAGACCCCAAGTGTTTACAACCCGGCATTATGTGGACTCAGCAGCTTTCACAGGGACCCCAGAGCATGGGCAATTCCAAGGCAGCCCCTGTGGTGCCTATGGAACTGCTCAGCCCCCACCTCACTATGGACCCGCTCAAGCAGCCTATAGCCCTGGTCAGCAGCTCAGAGCACCTCCAGCCTTTCCTGCAGTGCCATACTTGTCTCAGCCACAGCCACAGCACTATGCTGTTACAGCCACTTCCAGCCCACCCCGACAGGGTTCTTTCAGCCTGGTGGTGCCCTGTCCCTACAAAAGCAAATGGAACATGCTTACCAGCAAACTGGCTTCTCTGACTCATCCTCCCTGCTCCCTCTGCAGATGCTACCAGCAGAAAAGTCCAGCTTTGCTGCTACTAGCCAACCTGGCCTCTGTCTCCCATTCCTCCAGCACAGCCAGAACCCAAGATTCTATCACAAGTGACCATCAAATTTCATCTTCAACCTCACCCCACCTCTTACCTTGCATGAAGGTCCGTGGTATGTCCTAAGCCAATAAAATCTATCTGCCAGCTAAAACTGGTTAGACTCAGTGGATAGAGCGTCGGCCTACAGACTGAAAGGTCCCGGGTTTAATTCCGGTCAAGGGCATGTACCTTGGTTGCGGGCACATCCCCAGTTGGGGGTGTGCAGGAGGCAGCTGATCAATGTATCTCTCTCATTGATGTTTCTAACTCTCTATCTCCCTTCCTCTGTGTAAAAAATCAATTAAAAAAATTCTTTGGTAAAAAAAAAAAAATCTATCTGCCATTGCAAAAAGGAAAAAATTATAATACTACTATGAATAATTGTATGACAATAAATTAGATGACTTAGATGAAATGGACAAATTCCTGGAAACACAAAACCTTACCAAAATGGAATCACAAAGATATAAAAAATATGAATAGACCTATAAATAATGAGATTTAATCAGTGTAGCATTTGACAAAATTCAACATCCTTTCCTGATCAGAATGCTCAAACTATGAATAGAAAGAAACTACATCAACAATATAAAGGCCATTTATGACAAACCCACACCTAACATGATTCAATGGTGAAAGACTGAAAGTTTTTTCCTGAGACTAGGCACAAAGGTCTGCCTTCATTTGCCATTTCTACTCAAAACAGTATTGGAAGTCCTAGCCAGCAATTAGAATGAGAAACAAAAGGCATCAAAGCTTCAGGATACTACATCAACAAGTGAAAATAAGGCGTGCTTCTATATATATATGAACAATGAACAATTCAGAAAGGAAATTAAGAAAGTGCCATTTATAATAGCATCAAAAAGAATAAAATATTTAGGAATCAAGTTAGCCAGGGACGTGAAAGACTTATGTACTGAACAACAATAAAAAATCATTGCTGGAAAATATGGGAAGACACTCCGTGTTTATGGATTGGAAGACTTCCTATTGTTAAGAAGACAATACTGCCCAAAGTAATCAACTGATTCAATGCAATCCCTATCAATAACCCAATGACATTTTTGGAACAAAAATAGAAAAATCCATCTTGAAATTCATATGGCATTTCAAGAGACCCCCAATAACCAAAACAAACTGGAAAAAGAACAAAATTGGGGGATTCATACTTTCTTATTCCAAAATTTACTGCAAGGCAGGGGTAATAAAAACAGTGTGGGGGGAGGATCCAAGATGGCTGCTCGGGTAGACATCTAACCACAGCAGCACACAACAATTTCAATGGAATACAACTAAAATGTAGAGTGGACATTGCCCAGAGCTACAGGTAGTTGACTGACTGAAAATTCTACAAGAAAGAAAGAGAAAACCAGAAGGAAAATCAGAGGAGCTGAAAAAAAGCCTAAGGTACGGAGACATGCTGCGTGCCCATGCGAGTGGAGAGGTCGCAGCCAGAGAGGAGGAGAGGGCTGGGTGCTGCCTGGCGTTCCCTAGCAGGAAGGAAATAAACCCCCAGCCTGGGCTGAACCCCCAAACTGGCAGGGCTGAGCCGCAGTTATTGGCCAGACCCTGGGGTCCCAGGCTCCGGAAGGGGAAGACGGGGCTGTGAGGCGGAATCCCAGGGGAGTAGCGAAAAGCAGGGCCCCCAGAGTCGTGCGCTCAATGCTGACTGAATGTTGACTCTGATGCTGGATTACCCTAGCCGGAAGAAACAAAGCCTCCGGCAGCGCTGAGCCTCAGTCCGGACTGCTCCGAACCCCAGTACTAGGCCAATCCCTGGGGACCCAAGCTCAAGCACGGGGAGACGGGGCTGTGAGGTGGAGTCCTGGGAGAGTGGCGAAAGGCCGAGCCCCTGGAATCGCACACATTGCTTGAAAGGGAAGGAATGTTGACTCTGATGCGGGGTTGCCCTGGAGGGAAGGAAACAGGAGCCCCGGCCGTGTTGGGCCCCAGTTTCGACTGCTCTGAACCCCAGTCCTAGGCCAGATCCTGGGGACCCAGGCTCAGGCAGGGGGAGACGGGGCTGTGAGGCGGAATCCCAGGGGAGCGGAGAAAAGCGGAGCTCCCAGAGTCGCGCACACTGCGCTCAGAGGACAGTCTGTTGACTCTGATGCTGGACTCCCCTAGCGGGAAGGAGAAAAAAAGCTCCAGACTGGAGGAACGCGATGAGGAGCAGGAGCCCCTGCTGGACACCAGCCAGCCGGGAACCAGCAAGGAGCCGGGAGACAGGGCCCCCCCGGGGGGGGGGAGGGTAGTGCCCCTGAGCCTTCGACCGCTGAGCGCGGGCAACAGAGCCAAGGCCGGGGGCTTCTTCCTGGGCCGCGCCGACCCCGGCAACAGGTTGAAACAGCGCATGAGCCCATGGAGAATAAAGGGGTGCCACAGGCCAACCTGCTGAGCTCCCAGGACAAGGAGGAAGAAACCAAAGAAGTTCTCAATGTGAAGAAATCAAGTGAGAACAAAAGATAGTAAAATTACTTAAGAAAGAACATAAAGAAAATCTTGAAAAATCAAAGACTAAGTCAGAACTCAACTCACCAGCCAACATTGCAACATAAATGCGTGTTTTAAAAAAAAAAAAAAAAAAAAAAAAAAAGGACAGAATGTTGGAACAGCGGCGGCCAGGCCTAGAGTGGCCAGGCACAAGGTAGTGGCAGCCGGGCCTGGAGCAGCAATGGCCAGGCCCCAGAGCAGCAGCAGCCAGAACCAGAACATCAACAGCCAGCACTGGAGCAGCCAGACCTGGGGCAGTGGCAGCCAGGCCTGAGGTGGAGGCGGCCAAAGCCAAGGGTTGCCAGTCCAGGAACACCCAGACCCGAAGTGGCCGGGCCCGGAGAAGCTGGGCCCAGAGCAGCCGGGTTGGGAGCAGCCAGACCCAGAATAGCAGCAGCCAAGCCTGGAGCATCCAGGCCGGGAGTGGCCAGGCTCAGAGCGGCTGGGCCCGGGGCAGCCGGGCCCAGAGCAGCCGGGTCGGGTGCGGCCAGGCCCGGAGCAGCAGCTGCCAGGCTGGGAGCAGCTAGGCCCAGAGCAGCGGCTGACAGGCTTGGAGCAGCCAGGCCAGGAGCAGTCGGGTCGGGTGCGGCCAGGCCCGGAGCAGCAGCTGCCAGGCTGGGAGAGGCCAGGCCCGGAGCGGCCGCGCCCAGAACAGCCGGGCCCAGAGCAGCCGGGTCGGGTGCGGCCAGGCCTGGAGCAGCAGCAGCCAAGTCCAGAGCAACTAGGTCGGGAGCGGCAGTGACCAGACCCGGAGCAGCTGGTTGTGGAAGGAACCAGAGCAACAGAGGCCAGGCCCGCAGCATCCAGGCCCAGAACAGCTCACTCCTCGCCTGCCCCTGCCCCATGGCTGCCTCTCAGACATGGCTGGAAACTTTTGCGGGAACTTGAGGGTCTGCTGAATCAAGTGATGAAGGTAGATCTGGATGTTTTGAGTTAGTATAGGGCTGGGGTGTTGATCTGTGAGTGCCTTGGGTGGGGCCTTGATGAGGCTAGTTGACCTACTGGGAAATGTCTTTTGTGTGAAGTGTATCATTGGGCATGTGGAGGTGTTATTGATATGAGAAAATGCTAAGTAACTGATTTACTATCTGAAAAGGGATTTACTATCAGGGAAAGGGAGGGAGGAAGAGACTGAACATAAACTGTGCACCTATGGATGAGGACAATGGGGGATGGGGAGGGGTCGGAGGGTGGGGTGGGAACCTGGTGGAGGGGGGAAGAAATGAAGAACCCTTGTAATAATATGAACAATAAAGATTGATTAAAAAACAAACAACAACAACAACAAAAAAAACAATCTGTGTACAGACATATAGAAATGGATTAGAAAGCCCAGAAATAAACCCTCATTTACATACATGGTCAAATGATTTTGACAAGAGTACCAAGACCTTCCCTGGTAGTTGTAGCTCAGTTGTTTGGGGCTTCATCCCGTAAACAAAAAGATGATGGGATCTATTCCTGTTCAGGAAACAATACCCAGGTTGTTGGTTTGATCCCTAGATAGGACATGCGGAGTCAACGGGTTGATGTTTCATTTTTACATCAATGGTCTCTCTTTCTCTCTAGAATCAATTTTTTAAAAGTGCCAATTCCACACAGAAAGGAAAGTACAGTCTTTTCAAGAAATGGTTCTGGAAAAAATGGTATATCCATCAAAAGAATGAATTGGAAGTACTTAACATCATATACAAAAAAATGAACTCACAATGGACCAAAAATCTAAGTGTATGAGCCGAACTTAAAAAAAACTCTTAAAAAGAGAACATAGGATGAAAGCCTTTTTTAAAAATATATATATTTTATTAATTTTTTTACAAAGAAGAAGGAAGAGAGAGGGAGAGTTAGAAACATCAACGAGAAAGAATAATCAGCTTCCCCCTGCACACCCCCTTCCGGGGATGTGCCTGCAACCAAGATACATGCCCTTAACCAGAATCAAACCCGGGACCCTCCAGTTCGCAGGCCTACGCACTATCCACTGAGCCAAACCAGTTATAGCATGAAAGCTTTATGTTGTTAGATTTGGCAATGAATTTCTGAATAGCAAACTAAAAGCACAAGCAACAAAGAATCCTATATAATAAAAGGCTAATATGTAAATTGTCCCATGGGTGGGAGTTCTATCAACTGGGAGTTAGATGTGCCTTAAGCACCAGGGGACTGGGGGGGCGCAGAACAGGGAGAGCATAGGTGATGTGGCAACTGCATTGGGCAGCAGTGGAGGTTCTGCTAGCCTAGATTGGTGCCAAGAACAGGGGGAATGTGGAGGGATGGTGGAGCAGGTGAATGGGAGGCACCAGGCCAAGGTAGGTGTGAAAGGAGGTCCTAGTCGGTGTTGCCAGGCAGCCAGGTGAAGGGGGGTCCCAGCTGGCAGCCAGCAGCTTCTAGGGACCCTACCTTTGCATAAAATTTTGTACACTAGGCCTCTAGTGTATATATAAATTGAACTTTATCAAAATTTTTAAAATTTTGTTTATGAAAGGACAGTGTTAACAAAACAAAAAAAAAGACAAGACACAGAATGGATGAAAATATTTAAAATTCATATATCTGATAAGGGATCAATATCCAGACTATATAAGTAACTGTTACTCAACAATAACAACAACAACAACAACAAAACAATCACATTAAAAAAATAGCCAGAGGAACTGAATAGAAATTTCTTCCAAGAATATACAGAAATGGCCAGTAAGCACATGAAAAGATGCTCAGCATCACTAATCATTAGAGAAATGCAAATCAAAACCACCATGAGATACCACCTCACACCTGTTCAGATGGCTATTATAAAAAACAAAACAAACAAACAAACAAACAAACACAAAACACCTTGAAAACATTGTGTTGGCAAGGCTGGGGAAAACTGGAACTCTGTGCATTGCAAGCAGTAATATGTAACAGTGCACCCACTATGAAAAACGACATGGCTGTTCCTCAAGAATCTGAACAAAAATTACTATTTGATCCAGTAATTCTACTTCTGGGTAAATACTCAAAAAAAAAAAAAATAGAAAGCATGGATTTGAACAAATATTTGTACACCCTTGTTCATAGCATCCTTATTCACAACAGACAATAGGTAGGAACAGTCCAGAATTGATGGACAGATGAATGATAAATTAAATGTGATGGGTATATGCAACAGAATATCATTGGGCCTTAAACAGGAATGGAGTGGTGATATGTGCTACAACATGGATGAAACTTGAAGACATAATGCTGTGAAAAAAGGCAGACACAAAAGGATAAATATCACATGATTCCATTTATATGAAGAATCTACTCATATTCATAGAAACAGAAATAGAATGGTGGTTTCCAGGGGTTAGGGTTGGAGGTTGGGGAGCTATTGTTTAATGGGTTTTAGTGGGGTAAGATGAAAAAGTTCCCGATAGATAGTGTGATATGATTGCACAACAATGTACATGTACTTAATGCCACTGAGGTGTGTACTTAAAAGTTAAATGGTAAATTTTATGGATAGTTTTTCACATAAAAAATGAGCACATACACACACACACACACACAAACACAAACACACACACATAAACATACACACACACAACACACACACACACACACACACACACACACACACACACACACACACACACGAAAAAACCTTGTGCAAGGTGACAGTGAATGTCAGAACCAGGTTTGGAAACTGAATTCTTAACCAATTTGCCATTCAGTTTACTGTAATGTCTTCTGATTGACAATCTATTCCCTGTGTTTTCTGTCCATTTGTCACACCATTGGTAGAGCAATCCTCCCAGGGAGATGTAGGATGGGGCAAGAGGTCACTTACATTGTACGTCCAGCTCGAGAGGGTCACTTTTGATGGAACTGACGGGATTGAAGACCTCACACTGATAAGCCCCAGCATCCTCTCTCCTGACGGGGTCAATGGTGAGGGCGCTGTTGTCCTGGGACACCTTCATCCTGTCCTTGTGAGATAGAATCTGGTTCTTGAAGAGCCACCGGATGGAGATCCCAATGCCATTTGTGAGGCAGGTCAGGACCACGGTGTCCTTATGCTCTGTGACTGTGGCTTTGCTGGCTCGGAGGGCGGGCTTCCTCACTGACTCTGCGGAGAACAGAGGAGGTGAGTGATTGAGAGTGATTTCTTCCTCAGAGATGTCAGCCAGTCAAAGTCCACAATGATCTCTGTAAAGGTCACCAGTGAAGGACTCTGACCTCTGCAGGGTGAGGACCTTTAGTTCAGGTGGCAGTCTGTAAGGAGAGGGCTATACCTCCCCTCTTCCCTCCAGATCACCTCAGGATGACCCCTGGCATGTTGCCCTGAACATCTGTGGTATCAGCACCAGGAGCCTCTTCTCAGAATGTGTGTCCAATATCCTCATCATCAGGTGGAATTTTCCATTCATTGACTTTTAAAATATATAAATTCTTACTGATTTCAGAGGGAAAGGGACTGGGAAAAAGAGATGAAACATCAATGAGAGAGAATCATTGATTGGCCGCCTCCCTCACATTCCCTACTCAGGATCAAGGCCAGAATGCGTCCTGACCAGGAATCGAACCATGATCCCCTGGTTCACAGGTCAATGGTCAGAGCTTAACCCCTGAGCCATCAGATGGGATCCACCCATTAACTTTTATGTGAGTCTTTCCCAGACTTTTCTGTGATTTTCTACACATTCACACACAGCCTCTCTGGTATGGTGGCTACACACAGAGATGGAAAGGCATTTCCTGTTTGTTAAATAATTTATTAGAAAATGAGAGTGTACTAGCCATGGCCTTAGGACCTGGAGAAATTTCAATCTAAAGGATTTCTCAGTCTGAATAGGACTTTCACTCCCTGGCCTGTGGATTGAATACCAGGGGAAAGAAGTCACTGTTTGAACAAGAGGTTGGTACGATTAGCTTCCTCCATAAACTATACACTGTGGCACTGCTCCTCCTGTCTCATGAAGGGTCTTCCTTGATAAATCTACCTACTTGTCAAGTATGCACCACTGCTCACTGCTCTCCTCAGCAATTCCACATATCCTCTGTCACACAGGTATGTATAGCTGGTGACTTCAGAGCCAGGACACAGCTCAGAGGAGGCTCCCCTGTGGCTCACTCTCGCCCCATTTCCATGCAGCATGGTCTGAGGGAGGCTGTGGTGTTGGTGGGTGACTCAAAATGGCCAAATTGAGGACAGACCATCCATGAACCTTCACCACAGACCCCTGTCCCACTACAGAGGGCACAGAGAAGCAAGTCAACAGGTGAGCCTGGAGCAGTGTAGGGAGCAGGGATCTGTCCCGCTCACCCCTCCTCAGAGGAGATTTCCTCCTTTAGTTTGGAGAAGAGGTGAGCTTGCTCAAAGCCTGCATGTTTTTTGTAGCACATAGAGCAGGTAACAGACAAGAGGTGACAGTAGGAAAGTGTTAGTGACAGAAGAAGCAAGTTGACCTTGAGGACCTCTTGTCCCCTCTGGGAAACCCCCTTCTTTCACCACTTGACTCTTTCTCAGGCTGAGAGAGCCCCCTCTTCATTTTCGATGGCCGGACTCCAGCTATGCCATGAGAGATCATAAAAGCAAGAGATGAGAGTCTACAGAGATGTAGTGAACATGCTGAGGGGAAGACTTTGTGATTTGCTTATGTCCATGGCTATAGGATAGGAGATAGCACCCTCTAGGCTCTATTCTGAAAACCAGAAGGGCTGTACCCCACAGCCTGGTCCTAATAATGTAAGAGGCACTTACCACAGACTCTGAGAGTCTTGACCCTGGTCCTCTAGGGATGAGTGACAGAGTTCTGGGTGAGGCAATTATAGTATCCACTATCACCTGCAGGGATGTTGGGGATAAAATGCTCCTGTGTGGCTTGCTGGGCCTCCCAACGATATACTAAGAATACTCTATGCAGGTTAGAGATCGAGTGGCAGGAGAGGCTGAGGTTTGCTCCTGGTAAGTAAGGGTCCTCTGAGGGGGAGTTGGTGGTGTGGGGTCAGGGCCATCTGGAGCAAAGAGGAGAAAGCCACACATGATGTAATCAGAGGGAAGAGGAAGCTCCTGGTTTTGGAAGGGCCTCACTCTCCCTTTGAGCTGGTTTTCAGACCATTTGTTTATTTGTTTGTTTTTTGTTTTTAGATCCAATTCAACTCACACTAACAATCAATTTGAATTACATAAGTTTTATGCAGACTGCTTGCACAAATTCTTTCTGGGGTCTAAAGGAGACTTCCTAACACTCCTGTGAATGTGAAATTAATGATTTTTCCTTATTGGAGTAAAATATGAAAAAATTTTCATATGTATGCAACTTTTTGATAGATGCATTTTACAATTTGCAATAAATGAAACAACTATTGGGATGCATTTTATATAAGAAATCTCTACCCAAATGCATGTTTCTACTATTTGACTTTGCTACCAAAATACAGAGAATGACCTGCCCGTTGACACTTTTTCAGTGATCTTGCCTTCTGAGTAGATACCATCACTGCCAAGTATTTCTGCTCTGAGAGCAGTTATAAAATGAGTTAGAACAACTGCCCTCCTCTGAAGCAATGGCTGTTTATGTGCAGAATGCTCTGAATCCCACATACAACTCTTTCTATCCCTCCAAACAAAAAGATGAAATGCTGGTGGCCAACTTTAGCTATCCTGAAACTTCCACTTCACAGTATATTCATACAAATTTATCTTTACTATTGAAAATATTATAAACTAGAGGCCCAGTGCACAAAATTGTGCATGGGGGTATGTGTTCCTCAGCCCAGCCTGCACCACCTCCAATCTCAGACATCCCTCTCACAATCTAGGACCTCTGGCTTCCAACCAATTACCTGCCTTCCTGCTTGATTGCCTCTAGCCACTTCTGCCTGCAAGCCCAATCACTCCAATCACTCCCCTTCCAGCCTGATCCATGCCTAACTGCTCACCTGATGGCTTGATTGCCTCTAACTGCCCTCCCATGCCAGTCTGGTCACCCCGAACTGTCCTCACCTGCCAGTCTGGTCACACCTAACTGCTTTACCCTGCTGCTGGCCTGGTTCTCCACAACTGCACTCCCCTTCAGGCCTGGTCCTTCTCAACTGCCCTCCCCTGCTGGCTTCTTTCCCCCAAACTGCCCTCCCCTGCTGGCCTGGTCACCCCTAACTTCTCTACCTTGCAGGACTGGTTTCCCCCAACTGCCCTCCACTGCAGGTCTGATTGCTCTCAACTTCCCTCCCCTCAGGTCTGCCCCCTGCCCCAACTGCCCTCCCCTGCAGGCCTGGTTCCCCCAAACTTCCCTCCACTGCAGGCCTGGTCCCACAAACTGCCCTCCCCTGCTGGCCATCTTGTGTCCACATGGGGGCAGTCATGTTGTGTATTGGAGTGATGGTCAATTTGTATATTACTCTTTCCTTAGATACGATGTTCTCCATTAACCTCCTACACCCTACAGCAACCACACACCCAGCCTAGTTTTAAAAAGTCTGTCCCAGCCCAGCCGGGGTGGCTCAGTGACTG